>OY740773.1:16200497-17602997 GCA_963513935.1 Aphrophora alni | reverse complement strand
ATGACAGATATATCCCGAAAACATATATATAGGCTCAAAACAGATATATCCCGAAAAAGTCACTGATCACTTAACTTTTTCCATAGGGTCTACTAAAAGTTATTTTAGAACATGTAATAAGGTACATACACGAAATTAATTTCAAGTGCTATCATGTCAGCTGATTAACTGATAGCGAGTAATGTTTATTTCTAACAAAACTTTATATGGATTTGAAATTAATATTTTTTTAAACGTTATATATGTTGTTAATATTCATTGTATTAATATTAATTTATATTTAATGTGTACTATTTTTATACGTCATAGGATTAACCGCCAGAGGCTAACTTATAGTGAGCAATCCCGATGTACACAAACAGGATACCTTTGTTCATCTAGTAGATGATTAGATCTTTCAACTTTCCTAACAAACCTATCTTGACCAACTCTTGTTCTCTTCCGACCATAGATTAGAGATTAAATTTAAAAGAGATTTTAATGAGTTAAACCGGCACCAGGCACCGCTGCCACTGGCCTACTGTGGAGCTAAACCTATTATTTCTAACCCAGTAGATTAATCTACTTTTAGAGTTTAAGTAGTCTACCCACTAGCTTGTCCAGTGAGAGTTCACCAGGAGTTTGGAAGCCAAAAACAGTACACCTCTTATTTGTAAGACCTTCACAATAAAAGATTATGAGGCTTGATATTTCCTCACCCGTCCCGCACATGTACACACAGTTTCCCCGTGGTATGCTTCTATTCTGTTTAAGTCCACCCTTAGATCACAGTGTCCCGTAATTAGTCCCAAGTTTATTCTGAGCTGCACCCTACCTAAAGTAAGTATTGTCCCTCCAGGTCTACCTAACGGGACTTTTCGCAGTAGTACATTGCTATGAAGCTATTTTATCTTTGCTGATGTTTCCTTTGAACCTACCTATTTACGGTCATTTTGGCCAGGCACAGGTATCTCTACTGCCGATGCCGGCCAAGTTCCTATGAACTGTGACACAGACCAATGTATCTGCCTACACATTAACCTCAATTCTTTTATGCCGCGGTGACCAATGCAAAGTTAACCTGTTTTCCAGATCGAGCGTTGAGGTATTCTCAACATTTCCAAACACGACTGGGCACGACTATCTTCAGGCCCATCTGCACAGAATCGGCCTGGCCCCAAATGACTGCTGTCCTCTCTGCCAGTCCTCCCGGATGGACGCCCTTCATCTTATGACATGCACCAAACTCACGAACATGCCCGATGACATCGCAACACGCTACTGGGAGGCTCGTCGTCTAATGGCCGAACTGCCAAGGACGGATGGCGTTGGATAAAATAAGTAAAGTAAAGTAAGTACATTTCCAAACATTTGTAGAGATGAATGCGTGTTTATTAAAAGCCCGCTTTATTTTCTCCTCAACACAGTTTTTTATGGTTTTTACATCAACCTGAAAAACTGTGGCGAATTGTTCCCAAGGAAAACGAATGCTTTAACCCTGATCTCAGACAGTATTCCCCATCACCATTGGCTTCTGACTCTAAAGCTAATAAATTATTCGAGGCCTAGGACTTTACACTGTTTTGTTCTTTTTTTTATATCGCGTTGATGACCAAGAGGTATTTGGTTTTAAACAAGAAGCGAAAGGATTTATAGTTCAGTACGAATATGACAATCCGAAAATACTCTGGATCTCCCTTTTCTTGACAATCGGGTCTCTCTTGACAAACTCATCTTCTCTTCTGACCCTGATGATGTTAGAGTATTCAACGGCTAGGGGTCTTTATTTAAATTATTTTCTTATATATTTTTTTATAAGGCGATGATGACCGAGAAGTATTCGGTTTTAAACAAGAAGGGAAATGGTTTATAGTTAAGTACGGATATGACAATCCGAAAATACTCTGGATCTCCTTTTTCTTGACAATCTGGTCTCTCTTGACAAATTCTTCTTTTCTGACCCTGATGATGTTAGAGTATTCAACGGCTAGGGGTCTTTATTTAATATTCTTTTCTTTTTTATAAGGCGATCATGACTGAGTGGTTTTTCGCATTTAAACAAAAAGACAGATAAATCTCTCCAGTGGTGCTGATTTTGCAATCCTAAAGTGTGCTAATTGGATCTACACATTTCTTCATCTATCATCGGGTTAGATCTTTTATCTTTTGTATCAGGTCTCTGTTGGCCATGATTTATTCTCTTCCAACTCTGACGCTATTAGAGAATTCGAAATATAGAGATATTTATTTTATGTTATTTTTTTTCTAAGCAAATATGAAAAACACAATACAAAATACTACAGTGATAAACGTTGTACAGTAATAATATTTTATCATAATATAAAAAAACATAAACAACCGATGATTAGTATTAAATCGGTGCTTACAAGGTAAATACACATTTGCAATATTTTGTAAAACCCCAACATCGGTGTTTATTTCTACTTGTACTTTGTACCCAGGTTGTTATTTATTACGACGAAACGAAAACTTGGAAGGAAAAGTTTAAGAACATAAAGAACGAGCTGGAAAAGAATAAATATTAACTAGCAACGTCATTATAATTTTCTAGAGTACTTAAGGAGTCTCAACTCGTTTCAGACGATTGCGCATTTCAAAGAGATATAACACCTTGTAAAGTAAGCATGAGATTACAAAGAGAAATATTCAGCAATTATCAGAAATGATATGAACCAAGTGTTGCATTTATCGTCGGAACGTTTCTCAGGCTGTTTGGTTTTGAAAAGAAAATATTTTCTTACAAAATAAATTTCAACTTTTTTGTTGTTATGCAAAACAGTTTTGTTCTTTACAAAATAAAATCTAATTTCCCCTTTTCTTCTTCCCATGACCTATCTTTAAATTCCTTTATTAAAAACATCAACTCCGAGGGGAACCGAATCTTGCGCATTCGATTCTTCGTATCAATTAGCGGAAGTGAGAGAGTCGAGGGTTGGCTACACTGCATTTAATTACCTCGAAAGAGGGTAAGATTGACTAGGTCAGGGTTAATTGTGTCAGTGGTGAAGGGGGTTGTATTTTTTTTTCTTGTAAAAGAAGCTTAAGAGAAAAAGAAAATTAAGATTCTCTCCCTTTGTTTGAGAAAAAAAAAAATATTCACCGAGTTTTCTCAACTTTTGTTTAGCCCCAAGTTGTTAACTGAACAGAAGGGATTAAGAGATTTTCACTTTGTTAACTAAGGCAGGGGGGGGAGGTTCAACAATTGATGCCAAGGCCAAACATTGTTCTTGTAAATTATAGCAGATTCCCAATGTTTAGGATAATTTAGATTGCATGTGTCTTTCACCAGCACGCTTCTGTTATTACTTCCAGCTAGATATATAATTATGTGTATAATATATGACAATTAGTAAGTTCTTAGGAAACAATTACATTCTTTTTGCTTTACTTACATCGGACTGAATTCCACAAAATTCGTTTACTAGCAGTGGGTATATTTAGCAAGTTTACTTGAGTAACGGTCGAACTAGCTTTTTCACTTTGTGTACAGAGGTCCCTTGTTGGAACAAGGTGAACGCTCAAAACGTTACGGTGTTAATCCGACATCATGGGTTGAAAGACTAGAGATATTAGTAAAATCTGGTTGCCACGGTTAAAACTATGGCGACGGCGGAAATTTAGTTACGTGTTTGCGATTTTTTTGAGTTATAGTGAGCATATTAATGATTGTCAATATACTGTAAGAGACTTTTCTTTAGTAACTCGAATTAGTAATGGATACACCCGAAAAAGCAGCACCTTCAACGTAGTTCACGTTTGTCGATCAACTTGTAAACCAGCTTTGACGAGTGTCTCAAGGCAGCTTTAGTTTATACACAAATTTAAAGTCTTTTACTGTTTTAAAATCGATGTTACTAATTACCATTTTTCCTCATTTGAAAAAGGTAACCCGATAAAATTACTTTAATATTAATATAAATAGTAGCCTATAGGAACGTATATTTCTAAAAATTTTAATTAGGTACAGTCAGTTTCATTTATTATTTAATTTAGTAATTAAAGAGTTTACTCCAACCGAACATGATTATGTTTCAAATCTAAGAGAAAAAGATACTATTAAAGAGAGTAAAAAGGACATTAAATTTTACATATATTACTGTCCTTCTAAATGTAGTTAACCTTTGTGTACATTATTTTAATCCATTTTCGCAGTTTTGTACAATCTAATTATGACAGTACAGTTTTCTTCAGTGGATTATCGAACTTGAAGCCAAAGTATTGAAGAAATAATTACAGTAAAATCTAATAACATTATTTTTCATAAACTCTCTGTTTTATTTCTAAATAAACAATACACGCAAACTGTCTCCGGAATGGTTTCGGGGGGGGGGGGCTGCGGGAGGCAAACTAGCTATCGTTCGATTCTATTTCCGGTTGGGTTCACATTCGAAATGTCGTTTGGTGGAAGATTGTGTGCAAAGGACCAGAAAATAAAGATGGCAGAATGAACCATAAAACAAGAAAGCGGAGAATAAAAAAAAAGAAAGCATCTTCGAAACGTCAAGAAATAGGAAAGAAGAACGAGGGAGGTCGTTCATGTGTGTTAGGAGAAGGGGGTGGGGGTGAACAAGGATAAAATATAGCTACTGAGGGTTAGGATTAGAGATATGGAACTCAGGACAACGCGGCTGGAACCTTAGCTATCTCTCCATCCGCGTCAGAAGGTAAGGGGGGTGAGAGAAGAAAAACCCCCTGCATGAACACGAATAAATTAATCGAAGTGCTGGCATAAAAGGAGGGGTGAGCGGTGGGAGATAAAAATAAGATGGAACAAAAAGAAAAGAACGTCGTCTTTTTTCTTCTTTCTTCCTTGTAAGGGTTTCTCCGACGCCTTCATACATAGCGCGTGTGGAGGGCATAGCGCATGCGTATAAGTGTTAGTCAATACCTCTCACATGTGACAACACCCCCCCCGCCTCCCACTACGTTGCTGAACTAAAACTCTGCTGTCCTTTACACCTGACAGTGGCAAATCAAATACCACAGTTAATAATAACTCCATCTCTTTAAATACACTAATTTATCTATATATTCATCATCCCTTGTATGCTTTCATTTTTGTTCTAATTGATAAAAGACTATTTTGAATATTTGAACTTAAACAATAGAAACATACGCATAATTAATTTGCAAAATATTCCTCCTTTTACGGTAAAGTTGGAAATCGTTGAATGAGCACTGTTCTTTATACTAGGAACAAGTTTTAAACGATCTTTTAATTTATTAATTAACATTAAGTAAGTAGCAAAGTTTTAACATCATGTATAATATTCATACATTGTATAAATCAAATACAGTGTGTGTATTTTGTAAATGAAGACGAAATTATTTAGTTTCAAATGAAGATTTGTGGATATTTGTATATTTTCTTTAATTTTCAAATTTAAATTTCAAATATCTTGTACATGTAAATCTGAATAATATTTTCTACTTATATTAATTTAATTTTTTGAGTATAATATCAGGATATTGAAATATTACAAAATAATATTTATATTTTAAAATTGTGTCCTATTGTGGTAGCTCTAGCCACTTTTACAGGTTGTTAGAAAAGTATGAAAACGTTTTGATATTTCAAGAACTGCTTCAGATAGAAACATGTTCGACTTCACATTTTTAAAGTTCCTAATCTGACCTATTTATAGGGTGATAGAAAAGTTTAGTAGCATATATAGGGTATTAAAAAAAATTAACAAAAAGTGATTTTTCTCGACTCTTTTAAATGAAATGCTGTTATTATTTTTACGTATTCTAATTTAAGACACTCAAAAGGAATTTTAATTTATATTTAATAAAATACCAAGTGTTTTAAAATTCGCAATTTTGTAACAACAATATTAAAAGTTGTTTGCAGGAATGAGTAAATGATTGATTATTCGGTTATTGAGATGTAAGTCAAGATGTATTGATGTATTGATAATTACACATCAGATACATGTTGTTCTTAAAAAAAATGAATACATTATTCTTAATTACACAAAATATTATAACCAAATTTCACTTTAATTTACTTTTTATTATCAAATGATATAAATTTTAACTAATTTCTGTAACCACACTAATAATTGAAAAGTCTAGAACACAAATTAATAAACATAAGATGTTAAAAATGCATAAGGAACTAGGGACTGTTCAAGAAGAAGACCGCCACTTTTCTAACCTAACCTAACTAACTTTATATATAGTACACGAATACACACTTTATTGCTCTGGAACCCAATGTAAATTGACGTCCTTCCAAAAGGTGTCAAACAGATCTTCATCCTTGTTTTTAAAGCATCACATGAATTCACAAAGGAATCTAACAAACCTCTACTGGTTCCATGTTCTTTCTCTTCCTGGTAAAATACTGTTTTTAATACACACCAACAATGTATCAGCTGTTCTGTCAGGTCTGTCAAAAGAAAATTGTTTACGAGTGGCGTCCTCTTCTTGAACAGATCCTGGAACTGTTATAAAATATTCATTTTTTCAAAATAAGCTACCGACTTCATTCAAATTTTAGCAATACGACCGAAACTAGTGTGAAAAGTCGTAAGCAAAAATAATAACAGTTAAGAATAATTGGCAAAAAATAAATGAAACTTAACAGCTGTTAAACCGTGTTTAATCAATGTAACCCGAGAACCTGTTTATGACACAAACGAAGCTTGCTTATGTTCGAATTTAAAGATGTATATTTTCTTTAAGACGATTTCCAAGGTTGATTTTCACTTTTTATTGACAAGTACTAAATGACATTTTTGGTGAAGATTAATTTTGATTTTATTGTTAGGTTACACTTGCGGTAAATTTGATCAACATTTTAAAATCGTAACTTAAAGAGTAAAAGTTTAAATGACTATAAAAATAATCATAATATTATGTTTAAATTTTGAGTTATGGAATATATATGTTTACATACACAATTTAATTAAAATCGGTTTACACTTTTAGCCTGTAGAGCACTTGAAATACAGACGCGAGATGACAAGGTTCATTCCAGAAATCACATTTCTCTCACGAGACCTCAAAACGAAAAAATCCGCATAAAACTCATCATCCAAATTTTAACCTATTTACACAGATATATCTCGGTAAGTAAAAATTTAATAAAAAAAATAATAAATAAAAAAAATAAAAAAACCTATTTCATAGACTATAATTTGACAGTAAAATAACGAACGTTTGATTACATAAACATAATTAACTTTATGTAAAATAAAGTAACAATAGTTTCATACCCTTTGATTTTATTTAATAAATGAATTTCTATTGCATTTATATTTGTGTTATTTTAATTATAACAAAATGTAATTAAAATTAACAATCAAAATAATTATCTGTAAACTAAATCAGTTGCAACAAAAACACCATTGTTGTTTGAATGTGAGATTATTGCAACAATAATAGCATTTTGATCAGATTTATATACATAAATTAATACATTCAATGAATTATTTTCTCTTATATTCATACAAATATTTAATAATTATATCAAAGGGAAGCAAAACAGGAGTGGTATTACATAGTTGTAAATTAGGTCTTGTATGTTTTATTAGGCGAGGTCCGTTTGTTATTTCGTTTGAATTTTTGTGGTTACGCTTGCGAGCGTGTGTTTGTGAATAGTATTATACTCTTCCGTTCTGCCAAATATATATTTCCACCAGAAATCCTATCGCTAAAATCCTCCTGATCGGAAATCTTCTACTTCCGAAAAACAATCCACAAAAATTTTTCCGATTATTTACGAAAAAACTTTGCTCCCGAAAACCCGATATCACAATTTCTGAAATCCGAACAAAAATACTTCTATTACAAGTCCTCTTTAACACCGAAGACAGCCACTGCGTGCGAAGGCAGACAAAACTAGTTAATGATCATTAGGCTCTTTTGACAATTTTTTAAAAATATTTCAGCAATCTAAAATACGAATATTTTAACAAAAGGTAGCGAAATTGAATATATAGCGATAGGCATAATATTGAAAGAGATCATTCTTAAGAATATCATAGCGAGATCAAGGCTATGTGTCAGTACCCTTACAAAGATTAAAAAACTTCCAGAAGAACTCCATTTACTCCTCTCTCTCTCTCTTTCTCTCTCTCTCTCTCTCTCTCTCTCTCTCTCTCTCTCTCTCTCTCTCTCTCTCTCTCTCTCTCTCTCTCTCTTCTCTCTCTCCCTCTCTCTCTCTCTCTCTCTCTCTCTCTCTCTCTCTCTCTCTCTCTCTCTCTCTCTCTCTCTCTCTCTCTCTCTCTCTCTCTCTCTCTCTCTCTCTCTCTCTCTCTCTCTCTCTCTCTCTCTCTCTCTCTCTCTCTCTCTCTCTCTCTCTTTCTCTCTCTCTCTCGACTATATCCATGAAGCGGAGTAATGCAAGAAAAATCGTAGATATCTCTAAAGAAGCTCCAATAAAGGTGGTGTTTGTTTCAATAATGTTGTTGCCAGAACAATTAGGCTACTTATACATGATTTGGTAATGTTATTTAGAGTAATTGTTTTCTGGCTCTGTTATGTAACTTTATGATGTTCAAATTTTATCTATTTTTAACATTGTAATGAATCTAAACAGAAAAAAACACTTAGAAAACTAGAATCTATTGGTTTAGATTTGTTTTAAAATTTCAGATAGTTTCCGTTAATTTCCTACCACTTGGTTTGTTTGTTTATAAATACGTGAATTCACTACAACTGGTTCTTTATTTTCTGTGGAAGCATAAACTGAGAAATGTTTAACAACATTTGTTTAAAATAGATATAAAGGTCTTGAGTATCACTAAGATTCATAATCATTTCATGTTTACTGGTACACAATCACGGATTGTTGCAAAATCCGTAGTGTTTGCTGAAACCGCACAGCCCGATCTTTATCAAATTCATTAGCAAAACTAAGAATTTTCATTTGTGATTGTAACTAGTTTAAACACAACGTCTGGAATGACCGCTTGAACAGTTATCAGTAAGCGATAAGATAAGACCAGTGCCGATAATATAAGACTAAACATATATGCAATTGGTTTTAGCAATGAACAATGTTTATAACGGTAGTGAGTGGTAGTGAGTTATTATAGATCTGGTTAAGTCATTTGGTCAAACCTTATTAGAAAATCTGAGCAAATTAGGGCAAATCTGAAATAGACAAACTGACTTGTGTAGTATACTGTAGCAAATATGGTTTTAGAAATCCGCCTAAACACGTGGTTCTAATCAACAAGAAGGACTTTAACGTTTATCCAAACATGGTGATTGAGAGACGAACCTATTTCGTTGCTGCATAAGATAGATTCACCCAAAACATTTTACCTTGCTCGTTAATCCATAGTCACGTTATACTGTAAGTCGTTGATTGATTGGAATAAACTATCCCAATGTGTCCCTCTTCAAATCCTAACACGATGTGTACTGCACTATTTATAATTCAAACTTTTATTAGACATTTTCTTATAAAACTAAACATGTAGTCAGTATTTCTGTGTGCGCTATTCTGCCAATTCATGACCTGAAATTACTTACTTTTAGCTGTTTTTCATTTGTTTCATATTTAACTTCAATAAGAACGACTGTTCTGTGATCGTTAATCCGTACTATATTCTTCCACGTTCTGTCCTCTTTCTTAAATAAAATTTATGTGTTGGGGAAAGTTAAAATAACTGATTGGACATCGTTTACTGAGAGTGGATAATTCTTGGAATGGTGAAACAGTTTATCTTCAGAAGTAAGTAATGTATAGTGAAAAAACGTTTCACCTAACCTAACCTAACCACTTGGCTTCTTGGATCCAGAGATTTCGTGATCAGTCAGTGGGTTTTGACTTTTATATATAGAGAGATAAATGTGATACAACAAAATGTACTCTCACAACTGATCATTATCGAAATAAATTAATAATGAATTTTGAGACTTAACAATTTGTACCGTTCTCAGATAAGGATAATAACTGATAAAAAGCGTGGGCTTGCAATAATCATGCTAGTTTCATCATTTCAAAATAATATAATTTTAGCATTTCATTGTAATTAATTAATATTTATAATTCGTAATATTTAATCATTTTTATCTTACGCTATGGTGAATTATTTTGAATTTTGTATAAACGGAAACTATAAAATTAGCTCTCTTCTCCATAGGGACTAATGACGTCATTAAGCCCATTCCATTTAGTCTTCATCTCTAAACCTATAGTACTGTTTTAAAAGAAACGCTCTAACTGTAGTCTAGTTCTACTTTATTAAAATTACTGTGAAACACACGAACAAGTTGATTAGCTTTCTAAAATCTGAAATGAAACAAAGTATATTAGAATTGATTTGAAATGCATGGAGAACAGTACAGAGCAATTGAAAAGTGATTATTCTGACCACGTCTGATCTTTACACAACGTCGATAAGTTAATGACAAATGAGCTGCATAAACTCATACCTCCTTATCAAACATCTAACATTCCTTTGATAAGATTACAGTCACAGAAATTGTATTAATAAATCTAAACCAAGAGATTCGCGTTATCAATGTATTTAGATTCATTACAATGTTTTAAAATAGGGAAAGATAAAGTAACTAACAGGTCAAGATAATAATTACTGTTACTAACTCTAGCAAATCATGTTTAAACAAATTCTCTGCCACAGACATTATTAAAACAAACAGCATTAATTCGTAATTGAATTTATCATTATAAAATATTAGCATAAAGGTTCAAAGTAAAAAGTGAACCATTCCTGTGAAATTCAATTATCTTAAAGGAAATGTGTGTTTTAAGAGTACAGTTCTTTTCTCTTTTGTTGTTGTATAATGGTAAGAAAATCATATCACCAACATATCTTTAAACTTTCTCGCCTTTACCGTAGCACACGGTAGAATGGGTGGGTTTCACCTACACTCCCATTCATGGGAAGAATTGAGAAATCTGTGTAAGTGCAGTTATACTACAACTTTTCTGATATTCGAAAACGTATTCTCCCTTTATATTTTTGACTTCGCTTCTAAAAACCTTAAGAAAAATCTCTTTCAATAATATGAATTTCGCTATATATCGATTTCGCTAACTGAGTAAATCTTGACCAACAATATGTCATCACAGAATGCACCACAAACCAAGACCTCTTTCAACTTTCTCTCCTTTACAGTAGCACACGGTAGAATGGGTGGGTTTCACCTACACTCCCATTCATGGGCAGAATTGAGAAAAAGCTGTGTAAATGCTGTTACACTACAACTTTTCTCATATTCAAAAACGTATTCTTCCTTTATATCATTGACTTCGCTTCTAAAAACCTTAAGAAAAATCTCTTTAAATATTATGAATTTTACTATATATAGATTTTGCTAGCTGAGTAAATCTTGACCAACAAGATGTCGTCCCAGAATTGTCCACAAACCAAGAACTCTTTCAACTTTCTCTCCTTTACAGTAGCATACGTTAGTTCCAAGATTATTCTTGTATTGCGCCTCATCTCCGATTCATGGGCAGAGTCGAGAAAGAACGGTCTAAACGCAGTTCTACCAGAAATTTTCTCATCTTCGCAAACGTACTCTTTATATCTTTGTTTTCGCTTCGATAAATCTTAAGAAAAATCTCTTTCTATATTATGAATTTCGCTATATATCGATTTCGCTACCTGGGTAACCAACAATATGTTGTTGCAGAATGGTCCAGAAATCAAATCACCAAGACCTCTTTCAATATTCTTATCTTTATAGCCCACAAATTGTTGCTGTCGTACGAATTGTTCTGATAAACCAGTCTCGAACGCTTGTAATTTTATTCTCTTTAACTTATTATCATGTTTATACCAGTGTTTTTCATAGCTATGCTACCAGATTGTAGTGAAATTCGATAGCATCAACATCTCTTAGTTTTGGAGGGGATAAAGAAGAAGACTGTCTCTGTAGCCACCAACAATTCTCAATCATAACTTCGTGTTATTGGACTATAATGAAAAGCCTATATATTATGAATATGATAATAACATAAACAATTTGATATCTCATCTAGAGTTTATCTGTGTTGAAGAAACGGCTGGTAATAATAGTATACATAACGAGAAGATGGCGCTTGAAAAGTTTATTCCCGACACATTTGTATATATATTGAAATCTACAGGATCTATAAAATACGTAGTTAGAGTTTTAACTGCTTTACCGGAGCGTAAGACAACCGGTTCCACTGGAGCTCGTTGATCTGGTAATAACGACATAATAAACTTTCTGCTTATTGAGATGCACGTCCTACGGTATCAGTACTGCTGTCCTGGTATTAAATTGGAAGCGATTAGCATGTAGAGGTAGGAGAAACGTGTAAAGTATGGTATCATCAGAAAATGATAATTAAGAAACAGAAAAAGCTTGGGACAGAGTCACATTACTAGATGCTGATTTATCTGAAAGAGCAGCATTCGCTACACTGGGTGTAATGTTGAGTAATTGAAAGCTAGGTATAGGGCTGAGTAATTCCAGTTGCGATTATTAATGCTTTGAAATTTAGTTATTGAACAATTTCTCTATATATTAAAATAAGTTAAGTGTATAGATTGTTTCCTAGAGAGTTGCTGAAACTAGGAGTAGCCTGTAGACAGAAAGGAGGAGTAACTGTAGGCTTGACATGAAAACATTTGACTAATGGAAGGGTTGGCATCTTGCTAACCCTCATAACAACAAAAGGCTCTGAACAAAAGTATTAAGAATAAAAAGGATATACGATTGACTCTGTCTTACGATCAGCTTTTACAGAGTAATGGAGGAGATTTTTTGAAAGAATTATTAGAAGTGGTAGAACAGGTGACATTAGTCAAGAAATGTTTCTCTAATCCTATGAAAAAACGTACCACAAGCCAACGAATTTGTGGAGAATAAGTTTTATACACAAGGAATAAGAAAGGGGCCTCGGTAATTAAAAAAGGAAATTAACTCCTTTATTGATGCTTGATCTATAGCATTAAGAGTTTGAACTAGCGATTAAATACTTTCAAGTGGTGTTTGTGAGATATTACCTTATAAAGCTGAATGTGGTGTAATTATTCTGAGAGGTATCAGTTCAAACGCCAATCATTGTGTCTGCTATTTTAAAAACAAGGGGGTTTAAAATTTTATTTCGACTCTTCGGAGACGCTCTGTCGTCTTTAGAACAGGTAAGTATCTAAATGATGAAGATCTGATGTACGATAGTGATAAAAAACAGGAGAATTTAGATCCTCCTATATGTGACCACTTGGGTCGGAGGTCATTCGACTATTTTCGGGAGGAAGTGGTTTGAAAAAAATATTTCACATTTAATAAATAACAACAAATTCGCATGGAAGAAAGAGTTTTATATTTCTGTAACTGATCTCCAATAGGAGCTGGAAAGATTAAAGGGGTAGATCATGAGTAGGGAAGAAATATTTTGTGGTTTTAAAAAGCCAAAAAATATGAAAAGCAGAAAGTTAGTAACTGTAACTCCAGCCATTGTTGTGCATGATTGTATTACTAAAAGCCACTTGGTGGGTGATATGAAACAGGAAGTGAGATTAATGAAGCTGTAAAGAAAATGAGGAATAGCGACCGAAGTCGATGAACTCAAATTAAAAATTTCCTCTTTATAGAATTAAATAATATTATAAACACATTGAACTGCGCTGAATACAGAAAAGTTATGAATCTACCAGTTGGAAAACCGTTTCTAATAAAAAAAGTAAGATTTAAACACAATATAGTGAACGGCTAGGAATGATGCATAATGGGTTGAATTTAAATTTTGGTGGCCTGGATATATTAATATATGTATAAACGGAGATGGTATTAAAGAAATAAATGAGATTAACTGGATTAACTACTTTAAAATGGTCAATGAAAAGTTAAGACAATATTAAGTGTGTAAGATAAGTCGTGCTTATGTTTTAATATAGATAAAAATATAGTGTTTATAATGAAAATGAACAAAGAAGAACTGTTTTTGGCGGAATAATTAGGAAAAAGATAAAGGGGTAGTCTCTATAACAGATATTTCAGCTGAAAATAAACCTTTTTTTCCTAACTGTTGCTCCACATTTATTGAAAAGACAATGTTGTCTTGATGTGTATTGTCTGTTATGGCCAGTTTTGTGAATAGCGGTACTGTCGTGCTCTCCCAAAAAAATAAAACCACTCTCGATTACCTAATTTAAAGTAATGGCAGTTTGCATATAGAAACTATTGAGAGTTTTATTTTTTCAATATACGTACGAAGAGATGAAAAATGCGAAGAAGAGAAGATATTTGATTTATAATAATTTTGTAGTGTATTTACGATACAATATAAAACCAGAAATGTTTTAAAAAAATATATAAACACACAAAACATATATTTGTCATGAGATATTTACCACTTTGGATCGGGAAACAAAAATATTTTCCTCAGTAACCAAAGATTTGGATTAAAATATTATCAGAATCATTGACAGAGACAAAAATACATGGTGGGATACTGCAAGGTTTTTCTAACTTCTTGGGTATGATACGGAGCTTGTAAGTTCAGAGAACATACTTTGGTGAACTTGTCCCGTCGCTGGCACAAATGCCTCCACACGTTAGGACCTGATAATGACAGCACGTAAGCTCTAGTACGCGAAATCAATCCGTTATTATCTAGTAGCTAGGAATTAATATACTGAAACGAACGTACCTAAATTATGAAAACTATGAACCAGTAAAGGAAAATTTTAATAAGTGTTGCTACATTTTAAAGAAAGGATACACAAAAGGACAAGTTTGTGGAAAGAAGTTCAGAAAGTGTGGAAAAAATC
Organism: Aphrophora alni; assembly: GCA_963513935.1. Taxonomy (NCBI): domain Eukaryota; kingdom Metazoa; phylum Arthropoda; class Insecta; order Hemiptera; family Aphrophoridae; genus Aphrophora; species Aphrophora alni. Next base: position 17,588,262 of record OY740773.1, on the reverse strand, counting down.
TCATTGTGAAGTGATAGACAGAAAATGTACTAATCTTGAGATGTTGCATAGCTAATCCGCTACGCCTGAGGCAAGAGCCTGCGGAGAATCCCACCACAGTTGATACCTGAGTTGTTTTAGTCATTTATCCTTTGGCCACTTGGATAAAGACAGTCCACCACTCACTGAACACGAGCTTGTACTCAATAAATATATTGCCCACACTGGGATTCGAATCAGTAAAGACACAATTTTTGAAAGCAAATGCTCTAACCAACTCAGCTACTCTGAATGTAAGAAAAAGTTCTTCTGTTTAACTAGCTGGATGAATGCCAATACTTGGGATTATTCCTCATTTCCAAAATATGTATAGTAGGCCTGGAATTGAATCACACATGCTAGAGTTGTGAGGTCTCGCATTTAATAAGGAAACTAATAAATAATTCCTAGAAACCGAGACTTGTAATCTTTAGATTAGTGGACAGAGGAATTTCAGAATTAAGTTTGTGGTGGATTTCTTTTTTCTTCTTGTTGTTTAAGAGCGAAAAACCTTTTAGTCATCATCGCCTTGTAAAAAAAAAAGAAAAGAAGAAAAGATCATAAAATAAAGGCCCCTAGCCGTCGAATACCTAATAGCGTCAGGGTCGGAAGAGAACAAGAGTTGGTCAAGACAATCCAACTTTTGGAATAGTACATTTTGGGATCTGTTTGTATTACAGGAACCCTTACCAGCTCCCTGGGTAAGTACCATGTTAGCGCCGTTTACGTCTTAGAATTTAAAATATAATGCATAAAATTCTGTCTTAAGTTTTAAATATTTCGAAATGACAATTATTTTCACAAACCCTGTTCCTTGTGTAATCCTTGAAAACATGACAGCTAATTTACTTGTAGAAAGACTTTCACAAATTTAAATCTTATCTTTCAAATTAATTTAACTGTCCAAAAAACCACATAAATGCTACATAAACATTGTGAGATTCTTACTTTGTTGAAAAATATGAAATTAATAAACAGAAATATGTTTTTCAACATTGAAATTAAACGTCGACAACCACAAGTGATATTACAATTTCTAACAAAATGAATAATTTTACTGGAGGTTTTAACGGTAGTAAAAAATCTTTTAACCATCCCGGAAAAATGTTTCTCTGAAAGTAGAAAGTTATGAAAACGAGTGTAATAGAAACCAACGGTTCCATGCGACGCATTGTAATTCTTCAGAAGTTGATTATGAACGTTCTCACTTTCTGACTTTAAAGAAGAATAAATTATGCACACGACCTTATTAAGTTATTCACAGGAGGGGTGGGGTGGGGATGGACATTCTCAGAGCATAGTCTGCATTCCTCTACGTAATCATGAAACCACCCTTACTAAAACACTTAAACAACCCCATTTATTACCCCTTATAATCGTCAATTCACAAACTGTAATATCTCGAAAAATTAAATGATGCTCAATTATGGCTGGCGAATATTTTAACAGCTCTTTAACTTCGTTTTTAAACTGTAATGGTGGATGGTTTCATGAATATGAAAATATTTTTTGTTTGTTTTATTATTAATCAACATTTCATGATGTTGGGAATAAAATTTCTCACACGAACTTATACGAAAAATACTATTTAAATAAAATTTTTAGAGGGGACCATGTCGTAAAAGTAATATTCAAAATGAATATTACCTCAAATTGGCTTCTACGTTTTTGATAAATTATTTCTAAGCTGTAGATTGAATTACAATTGAAAAGATAAAATTAAAAACCGGGGCGGAGGGGTTGTAAAAATGTAAACACCTTAAAAATAACGGTAGGCTTAGATTAAGTGGAGAGGTTACGGGGTTGCGTTGGCCCCAGGGACAGCGATTATGTGTTTATTGTGAAACTATGCCTTCTAATATAGCCCAACGGGTTCAGTAGTCCATTCACTTCTTCGTTCAATGAGAGTTCACAAGGAGTTTGGAGTTCCTCCGCGACCTTATTGCTAAGAGTCTGTCAATCGAAGATTATATGGTTTCCGGTCTCCTATCCCGTACCTCTTAGTCTACTCCCAATTTCGACATGAAATACTCCTATCATGTGCAAGTGCGCTCTTAAACCACAGTGTCACGTCATAAGTATCGTGATTTGTTCGAGTTGCATCCCTACTCAAGGTCACGCCACGTCTGTCAAGAGGAACTTCTCTTAGTAGTGACTTACTATAAGTGTCCCCCTCGAGACCATCCCATCTCTGGTGGTGTTATCTCTGAACCCAGCTATTTATGATCATATTGTCCCGACACAGATATTCCTACTGCCGGCTCAGGTCCTACGAACTCTGATACAGAACGCCGTTTAGCTAATTTATCCGCCTCCTCGTTTCCCTCAACTTCCTTGTAGCAAGGTATCCAAAATTAACAGGTTTTCCAGAGGCAGAGCTGTCAGGATCTCTCAGCTTTCCCTGATCGAATTAGAAATCAACCCTTCTAACTAAAATTTTGAAAGTCAAACTGTAAGACCAGTTGTGACTTATGGTGGACCATGTCAGCTCCTGACGACAATACTTTAGGTATATTTCAGAGAACCCCTAATTTAAATTATATCTACTTCGTTGAGTTTAATTTGTCGTAAACTTAATAGAAAACAACATGGTTCAAAAAGTTTAAATCCATTTAAAATAAGGACAGAAAATTCGACTACTAATTCTTAAATTGATCAATAGAACAATGTCTTGAGTATTGTTATTTACAATATGTTTATTTTAAAGGTATATGTTATAAAGGTATCATTAGCTTATTTTGAAGTTATTTTTAAATCATTGGTCAGAACAAGTTAGCATTAATTTATTTAAATCAGTCCCGGTGCGTGGTTTATTATTTAAAACAACGAAGAACAAACTAAAATGTATCTCTACCGTTGTCAAGTTTCTTCTTGTTTTTGCGTGCTATAAATGATTGCATGTCGAGGACGGTCATGTTTTAATTTGTCTGTATAATTTTATTCTACCTCCATTACATGTGATTGAGTTCATGTACTTTGACAACTTTTAATGTCATTTGCCGCTCTTCGTTGAGCAATTGTACTTAGGTACCACCTTCCTTGGATGCAGTGAGCTGCTTAATTCAAGCACGCAGACCTCTTTTACAGATTTAAGATGAGATAAGTTATTTAATGTATGATGTGCAAGATGTAACTTTTAATCACTTTTAACGGGTTGTTTTAAAAGATTCATATCTCTAAACGGTTTGATAAGCTTATTTATCTTTGCACAAATAGTAAATTAGCCGTTTAATCAGAGGTAATGTTAATAATCAGTAGAAAAGTCTCGTAAAATCTATGATATACGAGATGCACACAAGGGCGATAGATGTTTGTCGCACTATCATAGTGATACTTGTATCTTAAGATTTATCTTAAAGAGACGCGATACCAAAGATGACGTTTTGTACTGGTATTTGAAGAACATTAGAAAAAAGAGGGGACAGTATTGAGTGTTGTCGTATTATTTAATAAATGCGCTACACAATTCTGCTGTAGTTGCTGTAGTCTCAACGCAAAAGGAATATTAAAGGATTGGTTCTGAAATTTTCCATTTCTTATTGCAACTCGTGACACATTCCCTTGGAAAAAGTAATTTCTTGTATGTTTTAATTAGACTGAAAATGTCTTCCAGAAAAAAGTTTTATGGTAGTCTTTCAGTTTAAAATTATATAAACAGAGGAATTGTTCAACACTATTGATGTCAGAAAAACGAACATTAATATCACCGTCATTTATACCTCTTGACATTCAGCCACTTCATATTATACTGATCGCATAGCCAGAGCGTGTCTGTTAATACATATATCTTACGATAGATGTGGTATCGTACTGGTGTACACTTTCCACTACAACAAGGATTAAACGCGTTATTACTTTAAGGATTACTACTTTAAGATATATTTCGTATCGCTCGGTCTTGGTTGCATTTCTCTCTTTACATTCGTACATTTGCGTAGCTAAGAAGAGGTAATTTTTGAGTAAATTGTTGCAAAGATATATGATTTAATGTCTCCTGACTCCAAAACATCTGTCTTAAGTCTTTGCAATGTTCTACACCTGAAACGTCCATATTTAAAAAAAAACAATTGGTATGTGGACGTCTTTTTGCCATCTCGGGATTTTTTAATTTTATATGTACAGAGTGTTTCAAAATTACGTTCCAAAACTTCAGGTTATGGTTCTTTGGGCCAAAATAAGTGAAAATGTTTTCTACAATACTTAGTTTTCCGTCTGTCCGCTATTTTGTGTTTTTATAAAAAAACCTTATATTTTTTTCCAAATAAATTAGATACAGAGTCCAAATTTGGTATACATATTTTTCAGATGATTGGGATGACCAGGACTTTCTTTTGCATGTTTCAAAATGGCGTCTATAAAATTATTCTATGAAGTTATGTTTTATGATATATTCGGCATTAAAAATTGTAATCGGCTGCCATTTTGCAAACATGGAAAGTAGTGTTGGAAATAAATTATATATCTAATATGGATTAGATATACAGTATAACTTATTTCCAAAAATATGTTTTTATAAAAACCACAAAATGGTGGAAAACTAAGCATTTTATTACATATTTTCACAGGAACGTTTTTACTTATTTCAGCAAAATGAACTATATCTTGAAGTTTTGAAATGTAGTTTGAAAACCGCTTGCATATAAGGACCAAAATAAAACTTATAGTTTTCTCATTTACTGTTTATCTAACGTTTTACTTCATGTAATGTCTTTTATTGTCTCCTACGTTATTAACATCCTAATGACACACTCTGTACAGAATTAATATTTTCACTTCTTTGAAACCAAAATAGGTTAACATTTAAGTATTGAAATTATTATAAAAACAAAACATTCTGTAAGTAAACATGGTTGTAAAATTCCAAATATGTTTTTTTATTAGTTTACTTTTGGTAATTAGTTTTCTTTCAAGTTTTATTTATAGTGACACTTGAAAAAATATTTAAAAAATATTTGTACCATCATGTTACTTACCCAGCCCCAACAGAGAATATGTAATGCAAGCAACGTACCTCGTAAATGTGTATATAATAAAAACTCCTCTTCACTCAGGATTTTGTTTAATTGAGTTTGATTTTGAAAATTTTAGTTTATAATTGTGTGAAGATGTTTAGTTCCGAAACGCCTGTCACAATATATGTTGATTTGTGAAATTTTACATGTGAGTTATTATTTACCTTAATATGGAAATTCAGCATGTACCGATTGTGTTAATACTTAAATAGATCAAATCTCAATACATCTCAACGAAGGGAGGCCGTCAATGACAAACTCTGGGAAAGTAGTAACCAATAGGACTCTAACAAGTGGCGAAATGGTAGAAAAGAAGAAGGAGAAGTCTTAATCGGGAATTATTTTGTTGTTGTTCCGAGACAGGGATGGGTTGTGGTAAAGGCCCTTCAAACAAGACCAGAGGTGAAACTCGAGATTCTGACGTCACGAAACTCTCCGTCGTTCGGAGCCATCCGGTAAGGAATTTCCTACATACAGGGACATCCTCGCCAGCAAAATACCTATTGTTATCCTGAGACTAAACTTACAGATAAGGAAGGTGAAAACATCGAGGACGCGCTAATGGATAAGTTCGAACTCACAGATATGGAACTTTTCCTTCAAGCTTAGCGAGCTACGTGGAAAAAGAGGCTCTCGTTCTTTCCTCCCTGAACTATGCAACAAAGCGTTCACTGGAGACAATGTTTGATAATTATAAGCCATTTTGGATGGAACCAAGTTGATTATGGACGGACCTTCCGAGAACTACAAGGGTGTTTCTTGGGCGAACCTTAAGTTTCAAAAGTGGTCCTCCGATCAAGTCAGGAAATTGCTTGTCGTGCATAACCGTATTCTAATGGTATGGGAATAGAAGATATTTTTGGCAATGGAAGACCCAGAGGCTTTGCTTAAACAAGTTATGGCACTACAGACTGGACACGCCACTTCATTAAACGTCTTTAACATTTAAACAGCCTGAAGAGACTGTTGAGTATATCATTATTGCATGTAGAAGGCTCAAGTCTAGAAGGGTCATATTCAGGGCATCGCAACTAGGTGATGATTCCGACGATAGCATCGGGATAAAACTTCTAGCTTCAATGAAGGCTTACCTTACTAGTAGGTCCTTGGAATGTACAATAGGCTTAAGATCTTGAGTCCTCATACCAAAAAATCCTATCTAATTTAATCTTTAAAAGAAGAAGAAAAGAATATAAAATAAAGACTATTAGACCTCGAATACTCTAATAGCGTCAGTATCCCAAGAGAACAAAAGTTGGTCAAGATAGACTTATTAGGATAAGATGTCAGTTAGTAACAAAGTTAAAAATGCATCGGCATTTTTCCAAAATATGATCGAATTAGTTCAAAATTGAAACGTTTAGACTGCAATGACATAACCTAAATTGGTTTGTCCTAGAAAACTGTACTTCAATGTGTACACAATATATGAGAGAGTAAACAGATATTGAATAACCTGAATCATAAAATGTATTTGTATTATGTGACCGAATATCTAAAGATATATTTACTTCTAAGTTGTACATATTATATATTATATAAGAAATCTAAAACGTAAAAAACTAAACATAATCATTTATGTTTATAACCATAATGTTTACGATATTATTCCGATTTCTCATAAGTATATATAATCATATGTGATAAAAGATGGCGGTGGAGGGTTGGTCTAAACAAGGGTGGGGGTCACATACGCTTTTAACACACAGAAACTGCGCAAAATCTGTACAAGAACGAATCTTACACAAAGAAAGAAAACGTAAAGAAACTGAGGAAAAATCAACATACGGGTGGAAAAAACAAGGGGGTGGTCCCACCCTCATGATGGATTGCCTCTCTCCCTTGCAAGAACTGATCAATCCGTGATTGCATGAGTCTACCTCAGCCAACCCGAGACTCGTCCTGTTTTAGTTTTCGAATCTTTTTTTTTTCTTTATTCTTCGATCAGACATTACTATCACGGGTAAAACTCAATTAGTAAGATCCGCATTATGCTTCATTTAGAATTTTACATTTTTCCGACATATGCCTTTCTTTGTTGTCATATTGGAGTTTGTTGTTTGATGTTACTTAAAGGTACAATTAACATTAAACTTCTTGGAGTTTTCATTTATTGAAGTAGATACCCTGACAAGTTAGGGCGTAAATTTTTTGTGTTTATTCGCTGTTTCTCGAGCTCGTCCTTGGTATCAAGATATACAAATCGCCAGTTGTATGTGCAGGCTTATGTAGGTCGTAAATATGGAAAAAAAACTACCCAGAGTCTTTTTTGAGGTTGTAGTTTTAGTAATTAGTTCCCAACATTGGCCTAAACTACTATGTTTAGTAAAAACCAGTGTTGGTGTTTTTCATTCCTTTATTCTCTAAGTTTATCACTTGATAAATGAAGTTGATTTATACTCTCGAAACGTCGTGTATTGATTTACATATATAGATGGGCGAATAAATTTAGTAATAATATTAAAAATTCATAATTATCAAATAACTTTAAAACAAGAAGTTTACCAACTATTTAAAAGACCATTTTGTAATGTCTTTCTCTGTCTTTTTAAAATTATTAACGACGAGTAGATTACGTCTTTGTTTAAAAGAAATCAATTTAAAATGACATGCAAAATGCAACTCACTTATATTGAAATCAATGGAATGGTTAATAAAGTATTGATTTATTTTCCTTTGGTGGTGAAAAATACAGTTTCGTTTGGCTATTTAAAAAAAAAATAAATTATATTTTCGTATAGCAATTGTAGGAAAAACACAGTTTCGTATAACAATTCCTATAAACACAGTTTTGTATGGTACTTGTCAAAACAATTTTGTCAAAACAAAATTGGTTTCGTATACCAATTGCAAAAAAATTCAGTTTCATATAGAAATTGTCGTAAAAAACAGTTTCGTTTGATAATTGTCAAAAAACACAGTTTTGTACATCAATTGTGTCTATACACATTTTCGTATAGCAATTGGTATATTCTCTAAAAAACAAAGCTTCGTATAGCAAATGTCATATAACACAGTTTTATATGGTAATACTAAAAAAACACAGTTCTGTATAGTAATTACATAAACCACAGTTCGTAATAGCAACGGGCATTAAACAGAGTTTCATATGTTACATGTAAAAACACAGTTTCCTATGGCAATAATTGTCAAAAAACTCTGCTTAATAGAGAAATTGGTGTAAACACAGTTTCGTATGGTAATTTAAGAAAAACACAGTTTTGTATAGAAATAGTCAAAAAACACAGTTTAATATAGCAATTGGTGAAAAACACAGTTTTGTATAGAAGTTATCATAAAACACAGTTTCGTATAGAAATTGTCAAAAACACAGTTTCGTACAGTAATTGGCAAAAACACGTAAATATAAACGTTAGCTTATGTATACAACACAATTTTATATCAAAGTAAAGAAACTTACAATTACACAAATTAAAACAAATATGTATTTAAAAATAACTTAATAATAATAATAATAATTTTATTAAGTTATAATGTGGATGTAGGAACTCCTCAATAGACAGCATTAACTTTCAACAACTACTTTAATTAAGTTTGAATTATCTGACTTTCGTTAGTTATTGGGAAGTTCTTTTATAAAAAAGATTTTTACTTCAGATGGCAATTTATCAAGCTGCCAACTTGTACTTCTTCGGAAATCAAATTTACCACGGGTAATATATGTAGGGAAATTAATATCATATTAAGCCGATGATCTCTTAACGTAAAATTTATAAAAATGTACATACAGGGAAAAGTGAGAATACCTAGTGTTTTGAATGCGACTCAAATGAATCATTTGAATGGCTATTCCATAGATAGAAGGCTATTTTCATAATTTAGATAGAATGAAAAATGCCTAAATGTGCTCATTTAAAAATGGTTACAGAATATTACTAAGCTAGTTTTCTTAGTAAAAAAAAAAAAAAAAACAACAAAAAACAGTGAGCTCAGTTTTTTACACAGCTCATTAGTACGATCCTTCTATGTAAGCTTACTATCACTTCTGAACCATAGAAATTCTATCTACGCTACTACCTCACGTATTTATCTAACACTATATAAGGTTCGAATTTATTACATTTAGTTTTTAAAGTTTAAATCTGTCATTTTGTCTCAATTGGATTTACATTAAAATTATTTTCATAAAAGTACTGGGCAAGAACTATTTATTTGGATAAATTCATTACTTTCAAAATCACTTTTTGGTGGTCTATGAAACTATAAGTTTCATCAGAATAATGAATTATAATGTGCTCGTCGAATAAAGAATAAACAATATTGGGCCCAGAATGAATCCCTGTGGGACTCCATAATTTAAATAAACTGTATCAGATAACTCATTAGATAACTTGACAATGCATGTATTATGTTATCCAAAGTATTATGTTGTCCAAATGTTGTGTAAAAATTACTTTAACTCAGTGACAGAGTTACCAATGAGACGGTAACTAGACTTCAACATTACTGGGTGTCTCATTTATATAGTTATTTATATATTTATACTTATGGTGTAAACCTGTTCCACAGAATGTAAATTAAAATAAATATTTCAAAGCAAAAATAACATTTTCAATTCACTTTAAAGTGATTCAAGTAAAAAGGCATTAACGATAAAGTTCGGCTTCTTTGTACAAACAAGCAAATAATAAAGCAATAAAATAGTTATGACAGCAAATCTGATCTTGAAACTGGTAATTCCAGCTGCAACCAGTATTTAATGTTATATTCCTATTTAGCGATTTGACTTTCAAGCAATAACACTATACAGTACACCAGATGTACTTCGCTTTGTTGTTTGTTTTATTGCCAACTTTACGGCCTTATCCAATGAGTTCCAGTCGTTCCATGAAAATCAGTGCTTTTTTAGGTTAAGTTTTATACCCTAACTATGAAGTTGAGTAGTAACTTTCAAGAGAACCTTAAAACGATTAATTTGATGTCACTTTTATCTTTAGGAATAAAATTTGATTTATACCTTTTACTGTCTTATTTAAGAGGAAAGATTGCAATCAATGAGTTCCAGTCGCTCCATGAAACTAAGTACATTTGAAAGTTAGATAATATACCCTAACTATAAAGTTTGAATAGTAACTTTCAAGAGAACCTAAAATATGATGTTACTTTTATATTTATGATTCAATTTTGATTTACGCATTTACTGCCTTATGTAAGTGTAAAGGGTGCATCCATTGAATTCCAGTCGCTCCATTAAACGTCGTTCATTTTTAGGTTAAATTTAATATACAAACTATAAATATGAGTAGTATTTTTCAAGAGAATCTAAAAATGTATTAATCGTTGTTTATTTTTATATTTAGAATTCAAATTCGATTTACGTTTTGTAGTCTTAACTAAGAATAAAGCGTGCTTCCAATGAGTTCCATTTACTTCATGAGATTCTGTTCATTTTTAAGTTAAATTTTATGTTACACTATAAATTTAAATAGTAACATTCAAGAGAACCTAAAAAAATTAATGAGTTGTTATTTGATTTTTAGGATTCTAATTTGATTTGTATCTTTTACTTTCTTATCTACAAGTAAACCGTACATGCAATAAATTCCAGTCGATCCATGAAAATTCGTAAATTTTTATGTTACGTTTTCCGTCCTAGCTATAAATATGTTTAGCAACTTTCAAAAGAATATAAAAGTATAAGAATAATAGGATGTTACTTTAATCTTAAGAATTTAAATTTAATTTATACCTTTTACTGTCGTATCTAAGAGTAAAGAGTTCAGCCAATGAGTTCCAGTCCCTCCACTACACTTTGTACATTTTTTGGTTAAGTTTTATGCCCTAACTATAAACATGAGAAGTAACTTTTAGAAGCTCTATAAAATGATTAACAGAATGTCACCTTTATCTTTACGATTCAAAATTAATTTATACATTTTACTGTCGTATCTAAGAGTAAAGAGTTCAGCCAATGAGTTCCAGTCCCTCCACTACACTTTGTACATTTTTTGGTTAAGTTTTATGCCCTAACTATAAACATGAGAAGTAACTTTTAAGAGCTCTATAAAATGATTAATAGAATATCACCTTTGTCTTTACGATTCATAATTAATTTATACCTTTTACTGTCGTATCTAAGAGTAAAGAGTTCAGCCAATGAGTTCCAGTCCCTCCACTACACTTTGTACATTTTTTTGTTAGATTTTATGCCCTAACTATAAACTTGAGAAGTAACTTTTAAGAGCTCTATAAAATGATTAACAGAATGTCATCTTTATCTTTACGATTCAAAATTAATTTATACCTTTTACTGTCGTATCTAAGAGTAAAGAGTTCAGCCAATGAGTTCCGGTCCCTCCACTACACTTTGTACATTTTTTGTTAGATTTTATGCCCTAACTATAAACTTGAGAAGTAACTTTTAAGAGCTCTATAAAATGATTAACAGAATGTCACCTTTATCTTTACGATTCAAAATTAATTTATACATTTTACTGTGTTATCTAACAGTAAAAAGTGCATATAATCAGATCCAATCGCTATGTAAAACTTCGTACATTTTCGTACATTTAACTTCTTGACGTAACTTTAAATATCAGTAGTAACTTTTAAAAAACCTAACAAAATGATTAACTGTATGTAATTTTTTTCTCTAGGATTCAAATTTTATTTATACTTTTTACTGTCTTATCTAAGAACATAGAGTGCTTCCAATGAGTTCTAATCTCACCATGTATTTTCAGTTAAGTTTAAAGCCCAATAATCTACATATAAAAGTAACATTCAAGATAACTTCCTAATGTTTATTGTAAAAAATATCTTCCCAGCATGTCCTGTTAAACTTAACAAATTTTTAAAAACAATTTCTTACTTTCCAATGGTGTCTTTATTTTGCTTAATAATACGATGTTAATAATACAATAGCCATCAGTTAAGTTATGATTTTCTGATTCAACCCAAAATATTTTACATTTATTTATATTTAAAATGTAAGTTTTTACAAGATTACTTTCTACTCACCCTGTATAGGAAGTACCCACCCTGTATAGGAAGTATTGTCCTCATCTTTTTGACTGATATACAAATTGACGAGGCTCAATAGGGCCTAGCTGACGTCCAGAAAGTAATAATATACTCAGTGAAGATGTCTAGAATAACTGTGTAACAACTGTTTTAACCCACGTGGTGGCAGTGTTAATTTTCTTCGTTTTTTTTTTTAATTAATAAAAAATATTATTTGTATAAAAAACCTAACTTATAAGATATAATTTTTCTCAGAAAGATGCATAGAGTTCATCTATGTAATAATTTTTTTTTTTTGAAACTGTTTTGGAGTAATTATGTTACATGTCAAAAAATGATGTTATCATTTTTTTTAGAAAAACCTGTATCACCCAAAATCAAAAGCTTACCACCTTTTCCTAAGATATACACAATTTTTGTGTATTATTTGTGAATATATTTAGGGAAAAAAAATAATAAATTTGTTACATTTTAAAAATGTAGAAAAATAATTTTCTCTTTATTTTTTCAAAAAAACATTAAAAATAGTAAAATATATTTTACACAGAACTTCTATATATCATTATGTCCAGAAATACCTTCCATTATGCCCTGCTGGAAATACCTCTTGATCTACCAATATAATTTAACTTTTACTAAAAGACACAAGATGAATAGTAATTAGATTTAAGTGGATGTTTGTATCACATTATATATTTGGGATGGGTAAGTACCAAAGAGCGAAGATGATGACTTCTTGAAACATCATATTATTAAAAGAAAGTTTTTTTTGTTAAAAATTGTATTTTTTATTTCCATTAGGGATTAGTTTCAACAAGTGTTGCTCTTTTCAAGTAAATAAATAAAATCAAATGAGTGTTTAAGAATGATATTACCTTGGAAGGAGTTTTGTATAATAGACATTACATCAGCAAAACCGCATTAGAAATTATAATTATGATACTTAAGCTTAAAAATGGAAGGAGATAAAAGTCCAATGAAGTGATAAATTGGCTCATTGTTGGATGTAATAGGCAAAAGGCCAAAACGACCGAATAAATTAATTTATTATAATGTAAGAAATGAAATGAAAAGAGAGCATAAAATCCATTGCTTTCTATATTAAGGATTTACAAAGGCAAATTGGCAATTTGTAATATTGCAAACGTGGAATTATTAATATCGCTAATCTCATATATAGGATTGAAAAGCGGGACTTTGCATCTACTTTGATTTCTTTCTTTCTCGAGGTGTGTCGAGATAGACAGACAGCTGGATTCGCTACCATGGCAACCTGAAAACCATTTTATTCCCTAAACCTCATTTCACATTAGCGGCAATTCTCTCTCGTTTCCCTCCGTAGTTTTCATACATATACATTATCTCTGGAGTTTGTCCTGACACACGTCATCCGCCATCTTGAATTCGTACAAATAATTCACGTCCTTTTTGTTCCTCGGGTCTTTAAAAAATAACGAAATGCCGAAAAAAGAAACGACGATATTAGAACACACTGTTGGAGATTAGTTATTTAGTTTAGTTTATTTTTTCTTTAACTTTGGTTTGAATAGTCACTTTGGTAGATAGAAACAAACTATAGCACTAACTTTCGATAGTAACCAAAACGAGTACTAAGGCGTTATCGATCATAAGTGAAACAGAGTTGTGGAGTCTAGTATAATTTAAAATAGGCTCAAAGTATTTCCATAATATTTTGGTGATATGTAAATGTTTTATCACCTAATGAGCAACACTTGTGGAGATTTTAATCAATAAATGAAATCAAAAACACAATTTTCCATAGAAACACTTCATTTTAATAAGACAACGTTTCAATCACCAAGTCATCATCTTCGTGACATCGTGGTATTTACCCAGCCCCACAAGCAATGTAATACACACAGCTCCTTTAAATCTAATGCTCAAAAGTTGGTTTCTTGCTCCTATCAAAAAATGTTGAATTATATTGGTAGAACAAGGGGTCTTATCATGTAGGGCAAGTTTATTTAAAACAGTTGTGACACTCGTACTGTTTTTTAAAACATATTAATTATGTATATCATTACTATCTAACATCACCTAATCCCTTACGAGCTTCGTAGATTTGTATATATTAACAACTTCGCATCGGAGAGCTTTGACGGATCTCACATTTTCTGGACAGGTGAGATTTCGTCTTTACATTTTTGACGCGACAAAAATTTCTACGTCCTTCTGTGTATGTGTCTATTTTTTACAGAATATTAAAGTATATTGTTTATTATAAAATATTATGATATGTTTAATTCATTCTTTTTAGTATTAGTTACGTAATCTAAAGAGTCATATCAATCAATCTACCTTTTTATACGTTTGTAGTTACCACAATTTTTTCTTTTCTTTTCTTAAGTGTTGCAGAACCCCGGGTTAATTTTTATAAGGAGATTTTAAATTGATTTATTGTGAGGTATATATGATACTAGAGTTCCTGCCGAATCCTCGCTTGGTTATATTACAACACCCTCCCTTCTGTTTTTTGTTATCAGTATCCAAAAAGACTAAGTTCTAAATGTGAATTATTAAAAAATAAATATATTCTTTAAAAATGCTTAGAACTACAGCATTGTTTAAGATTTACCTCTTTAAAAAGTACCACAAGTGTATACATATAACCACCCCTCACCCACTCGCTACTTTTCTACTCTGTGACAAAAACGATTCTGTATACCCCGAATAAAATTTCCCGCCGATTTTCCTTACGAAAATTATTTGGACTTCAAAATACTTCACCCAACTACAAAGAATCATAAGTCAACTGCCATACCTTAGAATCTGACGAAAGTCATGTTCTATTAGCCCCATTATTTTTAAGTGGTATTTCACTTACGCAACCTAACTTTTAGTTTATCGTTTTACTGGAATATTTCCGTAAAAACAAATTTCTTTGATAATACTTTCTTTAATACTGGACTACAAAGTGTACGGTCGTGTAAGAAAGGAGAGAGCAAAGATGAATGTAACAATTTGAAACTAAATTAGAAACTACCTTGCAGTAATTACTGTCATGATAATTTCACACTTTGAATCTTTGATCCACTTATGACAGGAAACCATAAACTTCGTCCTGTCAGACGTACGCAGATAATGAACAGATCTCATTGCAACATGATATACACTTAGTGTCTCTAGCCATTTAAATAAGTACAAATAAAGAAAGAAAAGAGGAAACCTGTTTAAGCGAGCAGGTAATTGAACGTACCAGATATCAAACGGGGAATTGCCGATGGGTTGAAAAGCAATTTACCTGCAACTCGACAGCATAAGTCGCCAACTTCGGATCCAATTTACTTAGTGCTGCACACTTAACTTTATAAACTACTTTATTAAAACATTCTTTGACTTTATTTGGTTTATGTATTAGTTTAATTATGTGACAAGTAACCTGTTTCATGATAAATTTACTAGCATGGTATTGGTCGTTGATCTATGATGAGAACCTTCAGGCAGACAGGTTGGTCCAGAAGTAATTACAAGTCATTTATACTTACAGTGTGAGATACTTCTGGTAATAGTCAAACAGTACAATATTTTAATTTTCATATCTAGTGTGTTATTCAACTTATAACACACTGAATTATATAAAACCTTACAGATTCCATTCTGCATGTACCCACCCTTCGATGGCAAATAGCGAAAAAAATGTCAAAAATTTAATATTGAACCTTTTTTTAAATATACACATCTACGAGGCCGTTTGGATTTTAGTTTACGTTGATAAAGCAGTGTCATACACATTTATGACGTTTTGTGTAACAACTGTTTTAAACAAACTCACCCTACCGGATAAAACTCCTTGATCTACCAATACAATTTATTATTTCCTACAAGGCCCAAAATTTGGACGTTGTATTTTGAGAACTACTTGTATTATATTATATGATGGGGCTGGGTAAGTACCATGATGAAAACCATACACTTTTTTTCGTTTTTACTTTAATACAAACTTGGATAACACCCTTTTCTTATTTTTAATTCTTCGCATAATTCAGCATAGGATGATTTGTAAGTGGTTTCCCTGAAATTGTTTGAAATAAATTAATCACAAGCAGAAGGACAGGCTCAAAGTTTCAATTTATAGAAATTAAATGAAAATAATGATTTTAAGAAAATAAGAATTTTATGTTTTGGTCTAATGGTAGCTTACCCAAATTTTGAATGATCGAAATAATTTAAAAATCAGATATCAATATAAAGGACCAAAATATACCCACAATATATCGTTTTAAAAGTTTGTGTTTACTACAAATATACAAGAGGATAAGTTGATATGATTACTATTTAGATAATGCAAAAGAATGCACTAAACATTGACCGAGACAAAAGAACTATCTAGGTAACATTGAACGATTATATTCAATAGATGATTAGCGACATATGGAATAATGATGTCATATTAATGGTAATACTGTATGTAGAAATATGTTTCTCGCCTCGGCATAATTGCTAATAATCAACAACAATCGATTTACAACCAACATGGAAAACGCGGAGGTGACCTTTCACTGACATCACAAACAAGAATTTTAATGTTAAGAAAGAAGAAACCACTAGGTAATAATAGGAATTATAATAGGTTTTTTATAAATCATAAAAAAAAAATTTATTTTCAGTATGAGTAATATTCTCAGCTAAAGAAAGAGGACATTCTGTAACGTAACACTCAAGAGCGAACTATAGTAAGTTCAAGTGTTGCAATCCCAAATGTCTTACTGGAACTACACCGTGTTTATTTAGTCTTGGGTTAAATTCCTCTCTTTCATATTCCCAATAATATATCTCTAGACCTACACTGTTATATTAATGACGTTATGAGCTGATTCAAGTGCTAACGGTTTTGAACAAAAAACATTGGGTGTTGGAATGAACTCATCGACACATCCACCCCACTGAAAACAATACATTCATAGTATTTCTTGCACCTATTACATACTAGAAACAATACATTCACAGTATTTCTTGCGCCTATTACATACTGGAAACAATACATTCATAGTATTTCTTGCACCTATTAGATACTGGAAACAATACATTCACAATATTTCTTGCGCCTATTACATACTGAAAACAATACATTCACAGTACTTCTTGCACCTATTACATACTGGAAACAATACATTCACAGTATTTCTTGCACCTATTACATACGGGAAACGATACATTCATAGTATTTCTTGCACCTATTAGATACTGGAAACAATACATTCACAGTATTTCTTGCGCCTATTACATACTGGAAACAATACATTAACAGTACTTCTTGCACCTATTACATACTGGAAACAATACATTCACAGTATTTCTTGCACCTATTACATACTGGGAACAATACGTTTACAGTATTTCTTGCACCTATTACATACTGGAAACAATACATTCACAGTATTCTTGCACCTATACATCATCTAGTTGGTACCAGATGTTCAGTTACTTATGATGGATTAAACTAACGTCTTCCATCAAATTATATTGTCTGACAAAAATGTTTATACAATTTCCTGTTTGGATTCCAATTAAAAAAAAAATAGGATAAAATAGTTTGTCTTCAAAGATACCATACCAGACGTTAAGTGGCCATCTTTTTTGATGGTCAACATCCACTGGCTATTGTTGACAGCTCAGTAGTGTATACAATGACTGTTCACTTATTCCGTTCTGTAGGTAGTTGCTAATCAGTAAATAGGATCTTTATCAAAAAAGAATCTCCATTTTTAAGTTATGGCTCTAACCAATTATGTATTTTTGATCAATTTATTAAAGTTGATGATAGTCATTAAAGTACTTACCTAGTTCTGTTATACATAAGTTTACTGAAATATGTCATTACGCACTTTACTATTCTCTTCGAAAACTCAATGCTGAAAGACCTTGTAGCTATCGCTTTAAATACTGTTCAAATGTTTCGTTCATGGCAATGACTCAACTCTCGTGATCTCTGTTAAATACCAAATCTTCTTGAACTTAAGGTGTAACAAATGTACATAGGTGTTAATATCATCGACAAGTTTCATTACAAGTAATTAGGATTTGTACCATTACAAGAAGATTTAAAACCTGCAAATTTTAATCAAATGCGTGTTTTATTACTCAAAATAATTGAGTATTTTCTTTTGATTTTTCATAACTGCAATAGATTCCTAAACTGAAACACAAGAATCACTGCGTCAAATCTCAAATTATTACATTAGTTATTGTAGTAGATAACGTGTAATTGACTTCAATTGTTGAAAATATATTATTCTGAATACGTGAAGATCAGACATTACCTTCTGTTCAACACTTGTAAGTCTTAGTATGACTTGATTATCTTACTGTGTATGTGAAGATTAGCTCAAATGGGAGTGTTCATCTCTATTCGCTTGGAAGTGTTTATATGATTTATTTTAATGTTTCATTTGCATTGAACACCTATTTAGCAGGCGACCTTAAACGTATATTTTCCTCTTCAATTAAAATAAAATTACACGTTTTATTTTTCTTCTTTAAATTTAACTTATATGTACAGTTGGCAAAGTTGTTATGAGACAATTTCAACATTGCCTATCAGACGTGTGTTTGTTCTTCTAACACAATGGTTTTTAAACCACTAAATCTACTGATGTTTTTAAGAATAGAGTAAAGCAGATATGTTTAGAATTATTTGCGTAGTGGTTGCGGTCTTGATTGCAATCTTAAATATTAGGTTCGCAATTATTTGCAATATTAATTAATATTATTTAAGGGGGTTGAGAATCAACTGATCAGCTGCTGACACATAAAGCCTATGGTTAAGGAATAAGTGTGTGGTGTGCGAAGAAATAGACTAGGCTAATCGAGTTTTGTGAATTTATTTATATTACCTTGGGCTACTTTTTTGGAAATGGCGTTACTGCGATTGTCGGGAATACCGAAATAATGTATAGCGTCTCGAAAATATAAGTTAGTAA
The DNA here is from genome assembly GCA_963513935.1 of Aphrophora alni. NCBI lineage: Eukaryota > Metazoa > Arthropoda > Insecta > Hemiptera > Aphrophoridae > Aphrophora > Aphrophora alni. Next base: position 17,569,307 of record OY740773.1, on the reverse strand, counting down.
TAGGCTAATATCCTCGATCACCATTTGAGTTTGTATGTAATTACTTTTATTATTAAGTGTTACTCCTTTAAATTAGTATATTTTAATTAACTTATTAAGAGCTGCTTATCTAGAGTGGTGGTTAGTCTAAGATTAAGTAATGGAGAAATTTATGCCTCTATAGAATGGACAAATACTTTTTTCTAGGGAATGCCAGTCATAGGTTAACATAACCTTAATTCCTGTATGTATTTATTAATTTGATTCCAAGAAACAATTGCAGTTTTAAAATAATGATGACAATATATAAACTTTTGAAGTCGGTGTAGGATGCTACTCAAAATTTGTAAATTGTACTCCACCTGATTAACCACTTTCGAGTAAACTACATTATTGCAAGGATTTTATTAGATACAAATAAAAAATCATTTTACTTAAAAGTTTGGATTTTTATTCAATATTATTTTATTTATATTAAAAATGATTTTATTGAATTCGAAATAATCCTTTCTCTGGCCCAAAAAGAGGTTTAACTCCAAAAATATTTCTACGTTCCAATGATTTGAGTTAAGTAGTTTGGCGTTCATTTCCAATCAAAATTTCGATTTCTTAATGTGAATAATACTGAAAAATTTAAACGCAATGGTTGAATATTTTTTTAGAACTGAATTGTTTAAGGAAATTGTTGGAAAAGACGCAATTAGGTACAACATTCTCGCTGCCATTTCGATTTTTGTTGTAACGAACAAATTGTCATAGTGACATTTTTCAAAGAAATTTCAATGAAGTGTTATTCAATAGGGTTTACAGTTTTAAAAATTTCTAGTTGCACTCCCCTCCTCCCGCCATCAAAAGGGAAAATTTTTTTATATTTTCAAATGTACTTTGATAAACCAGAACGTTTCTTAAAAGTTTCAATTTCTACTTTTTAGAGTTAAAATCAAATTAGTATATTATACATATACAAAAAAAGTAAATCTATATAATTTTGTGATATAAATATTAAAAATTACTAGGAGAAAATAAATGACCAATGTATAAATTGTTCTACGATCAGCAAGCTGTAAAATAGTTTTGTTAAATCCTTCTCAAAGTAGATCGCGTAATTCCGATAGTGTCTTTTAATTTATCTCGCGAATAAATCATTAAATAGAAAACTACAATTTTAAAAGGGTAATTAGATTCTTTTCTTGTTGTCTTAATTAAACAGATTTGCATATCTTGAGTGTTTATATTGTAGATATATCGTAAAGTTGCTGTCATGGTTGCTCATTATTGTTACAATGGAATCTAATGACACGAGTTTGTATCTAAACGTGTATTCCCAACTAACAATTTAAAGTCTTCTCTGTAAATTGCAAGTTTATTAGGATGGTTAGTAATTCAAAACTACTTTTATTCAAATCGTGAAACATAAAACTAAAACATTATGTATTATTATGAGTTTTGTTTTTAGTGTAAAACGTTACTAAGTTTTGAAATGTATTCAATAAAACTGTATTTAGAAACGAGCATGCGCCAATAATCCATGACAACTTATAGTACGTTTAAGTATAGGATATTTCTACTTTTAACCATTTATGCTTTATACGAACCATTTTTTAACAACATTTATTTGGTGTTTTATTATTTGTGATTATTTGAAACAAAAACGTAAATAAATCAATGGTTTTTCGGATGTAACAATAAATTCTACTTTTTAAACTTGTGATCGAGTCTACAGACCAAATTTCTGAACGAGTATTAATTAATTTTCCGTTTTTCTGTCGTTTAGATTTGCGCTATAAAAGTTTTTCTTAATTTTTTTCCCAGATATATAAAATACGTTCTTGATGACTAAAGGCTCAAATTAAATTTCTTTCTTTAAGAAAATGCCAATTCTATCACATGATAATACTTTTTATACATCACTTGCGTAATACTATAAAGTTATGCCAATATTTACATGAGAAATATATACCACTGAAAAAACACAGATTTTGTGAAAATCTGGACAAAAATCCCCCAGACACGAAATTTGGTAAACAAATAAGTATGGGGTTACTTTAATTGGGGGGGGGGTAGATCGGGCACTTCATTTCACCGCTGGGGCTCCTCAGGAGAAGGGTGTTAAAAGGTAGGGCAAAACGTTAATTTTTGTAAATATTTCAAAACCTAAGCAAGATATCAAAAATACTTTAAGATAAAGGTTGTAGGTAACTAAATTGTCCATCAAATTGGTACTTAGTTTGTTTTGTCAGACGAACTGGGAGAGACATATGAGATCTCAAAGTTGAGAATTGTTTTGAAATTATTCGTATGAAATTTTTACGAAAGAAAAAACTTACATTTTTTGAGTTTATGCCGATTTTTGTGCGGTATAAAGCGTTAAATATGGATATGTAAGTGTTTTTACAAGTAATACCTAGTATTACATCCTATATACACGCATATAATATGTTGAAATATTTTCATCCCTATATATTATACTTGTATATATCCTAAAAAGAACTTCTATACGCATGGATTAGTCGGTGTATGCATATAAATGTGCAAAATGTTTAAATGCACGTTTTTGTAGTTGTAGTGTGCATAAATATATACATGGAAAAATGTATATCCAAATACTTTGTATCATGTACAAACACATACAAACACATATTTAGCTTTTTTAAATGTACAAAAATCGGACTAAAATTTAAAAAAAAATGTATGTTTTTTTCATTCGTAAAAATGTCTTCTATTGCAAAAAAAGTCATCTCTGTCCCAGGGCGTCTGACGAAAAAATTACTAAGGACCATTTTGATGGGAAATTTAGTCATCCACAATTTTTTTATGATATCATCCTTAGTTTTTAATCTATTTACAAAAAAAAAACATTTTGCCACGCCTTCAACCTCCCCCCCACCCTAGTGGGGCCCAGCTATTCCTTTATATAAAATAATAATAATACCATTCCTTTTATTTCTATAAATCAAACAAGTTTTATCTAAATGTTTTTTTAGATTCTCAATAAAATTTAAATGCTGTTAAACGTACAACATAAAATTAAAAAAATTTATTCGCTGAAAAAGAAAAAGAAAATTATTTACAACGAATGATAATTTCTAATTATTTCATTTCCTAATTAGCTGATTATTGTGTAATCAAAAAGATTTTAGTTTGTTGCATTGTTGTGGTGGACTTAAACTAGTAATGGATTTTATAGTTATTATTAAAATATTAGTATTCAAAATTATTGCAGACAACTACAATGAAATCATATTTTAAGTTTTTTCTCAATATCTCAGTTCTCCTTTGACTTAAAAAAAAAAAAAGTCTCTTGTATTTTTTTTAAGTTATAGGTTTACGAGATATTCAGCACTAAAAATTTTAAACAGCCGCCATTTTTAATTGGATAATTGGAAAATTTTGTTTTTTTCTATATTGTTCTTCATGCTATCAAATGCCATGTAAAATTTCAACTTAGTATATTAATCTATTTTTGAGTAAAAGTGAAAAATGAAAATGGCGGCTGTGTGAAAAACTGTACGTTTTAAAACTTTTTAATAATAATACTAGGAATTGTCTTAAACCCAGAAATAATAAACATAATTATTTGTAGAGAGTTCTGAAACACTCTGTATATATACTACATATATGTGAATATAAAATTGGAATATTGCAATTAATGTACTTAAACCATAAATTCATTTTTATTCAACTACAAACTTACAATGCTGGTAATAAATCAAAACGGAGGGTTTAATTAACTAAATTATTTTAAAAATTGATTTTATCATTGTGTGTAAAATAAAAATACCTAACTCAACAGTTCCTTAAAGAAATTACCACAATCTATGATTTACTTTAAATGTTTTCAAAGTATTTATTAAGAAAAGACAAAAGAGTAGAAGTATTTTTAAAGAAAGTTAAAAATATTTAGAAGACCTCAGCTTGGTGCCAACATTATTAAATATTTATAACAGTTAATAATATAAGACTTACGGATTGGCTGGCTCCTGCAGGGTAGGAGGGGATATGAGGGGTAAGAGCTATAGCTGCTGTGGATTTGTTGGGAAATATTGAAATGAAAGGTTTCACTCAAAAATGTGATTACAGAATTACATAAATTTAATAAACTCAAGTTATTTCAAATAGAAAATAATTTGATCAGAATTCTGAAAAGTGGATGGAGTGCTGCAAGTAAAGGTTTATTATTTGATTTATACATTGGAGAATTTTTTTTATTACTGTATAGATATTTCTAATCAAATTTTATGAATTTGGGGAAAAATCTGATGTAAAATTGTGAGATTTTTATTAAATAAAGTTAATGTGTTTCGTTCGGTGGTTTTATTATAATGAAGCAATTACACTCACAAACACGTTTACACATTGTTGTTATTATTAATTTGGATAATTTACGCATATAATTAGTAAACTTTTCAAATTCCTATTTTAAAAACCAAGTACTATTCAAATAATATTATTAAAACACATATACAGATAATTATAAAGAATAATTAGTATGTGGTGCTAGGGATGAATACAGCGATATTAATTTCCTAACTGACAAAAACTGGCTTTCTAGATAATCTTAGTGGGATCTAGTTGCATTGACTTTTAGAGGAGTGGGGGGGTGCAGCGTTTCATTACACGTCTAGCTACAACAAAATTCACTCAATCGCTTGTCAAAAGTTTGAACTTAATTTTTGTTTTGTTTTTGCCTAGGAGTTATCGGTAGTTACGAAAATAACAAAACCTTTTAAAAGCTGCTTTCAAATAATTTATTTTTGCAAAATCTGCTCTACCGACATCGGTATATATTTGATTTGAATTGTACATTAATGATTGAAACATATTAACGAAGTTTCAAGAGTGAAAGAGAAAAAAAAAGACGATTATAGAATTAAAAATTAAAACTAATTTTGACTGAGTCATTAAAATCTCTATTTCAATCATGATTGAAGCTTTAGAAGTGTTTATGTATACAGAAGGGTAAGGTTAGATTCAATTGAAATATGTAATTATTTGTGTAAAATATATAATTATTAAAATCTAGCAGCTTTCTTTTTACCATTTACCTATAATATTGAATCGTAGAGTTAGTTATCAATGTTTTTGTTCAGTATGAGTGGACTAATTTGTAATAAAATATGTACAATTTACACAGTTTCTTAGAAAAGTATATTTTTTTAATATAGACTCACATGGTTCGTGTTTTCTTTGAACTTCACTTAAAGAAGAATTAAATTTAATCTAAACAGTGTGAGATGAAAACTGAAGCCAAGCGAACTATAAGAATGAAATAAGTTTTAACAGACAACAACGAGAGAGAGAGAGAGAGAGAGAGAGAGAGAGAGAGAGAGAGAGAGAGAGAGAGAGAGAGAGAGAGAGAGAGAGAGAGAGAGAGAGAGAGAGAGAGAGAGAGAGAGAGAGAGAGAGAGAGAGAGAGAGAGAGAGAGAGAGAGGGAGAGAGAGAGAGAGAGAGAGAGAGAGAGAGAGAGAGAAATATACACATCTCTCACACTCTTCGCTCCTGCACAAATTCTAATTTAATATTCGTATAAAGTGAGGGGGGTGGGTCGCCGGGCGTAGACTTATAGAGCTGTCATGAGTAACTTTTATAAGAAACTTTGATAAAATCCTCTTGGCTAAGTGCACCAGTTTTAAATTAACTTTTGGAAAAGCGAATTAAATGTGTTGAAGATAAGAAAACTGAAAACCTCCGCATTGGTTAACTCTAGCAATGTGCAAACTGTTTGATATTAAATGATTTTTAATGCGAAGATACACAACATGAGATAATGTCGAGACACAAATTTCTGTCGGTGTTTTTGTGTATATCCGATTATTTCCGGACTTGCAAAGATGATCACTAAATTTTAATAGTAGCTTTTAGTAATCTTGATGAGGACAAATTACCGACAAACCTCCCAAAAGTCGCCAATTTGATTGAGTGGGGTTTTCTACAACAGAATACCATGGTGGTTTTTACCATCTAGTGTGTAGGAGACATAAATTCAATAAAATTGTATCTAAAAAAGTTATAGTGTTGATTCAGCATCGTGAAAAAGCAGGAGAGCTCGGAAGCGCATTTATCTAGCCACAGTTTTAAATAGTGAACAGCAACAGCTTACGTAGTTTCGAACCTGATTGACAGCTTTACGTTTTTCTGCAGGTTATCTACTCTCCCGTCTTTATTACTTTAGAAGGTGTAAAGTAAAATTGCTAAGCAAAAAACAAAACGTATAAAAATGAATTAAAGTTGGGAGCTACGATTGTTTTGAAAGAAAAAATTACGAGACGGCAAATGGATTTACTGAGAAGCTATGTAGCTGCTGGACTCTGCATGGTGAGCTGCGTTACATTACTATTTTATAAAAATAATTTATGTCCAAGAAATAATAAAACCTACCTTATTAAATTTGATTATTATTCAACTACAATGTTGGCTAAAAATACTGTTATTTTTAGTTGTTGAAAATTTTGAGGTTATATGAATAATAATATTTTTGCGTGTTTGTTTTTTAGCTTATTTTAATAAACAGATTTTAAGTTGTAAACGTGTGTTTCTGGAAAAACTAGATTTTGAAATTTAAAGTTTTATAAATGAACCTTTTTTTTATTAAACTTAAATGTCAAATTCGAGAAAAATAATTTGAATATACCTCTAGAGCTTTTACTGTTTTGTCCCATATTTTAAAACGACAAAAACACAGAACAATAACGGTGGTCATGTCTTAACCGTATAATTCAAAAAGGAAACCTTGTAACCCCCTTTCTCACATCCTAAGTAAAAAATTCCAACACCACCCCAGAAAGAGTTGTCGATGTTTATACATATGTTTATAATAATGAAGCCAGTAATTAGATTGTAATAATTATTCGATTTGCTTGAATATTAAGAAGGAAATGTTATCATTCATTCTAACACTTTAATAGTTATAATCGTAAAAATTAAAAATTAATTTTATTTTTTTAATTATTGAATTTTAAATAACTAAAAGGACCTCATAAAACTTTTTAATATTCAGTACTTTTGGTTGTAAAAAATATAAATTGTAGGCAATAAGTGCATTAATTTTATATGGGGTAAGACATTTCCACCCCCCATTTTTAAGGGGGGTTAAAAGGGAGGGGGACCTTAATTTTTTCAAATAGTAACTCTAATCTTGTGACATAATTTTTAAGGGCATATAAACAAACAAGTTTTACTGTAATAGAAAAGTCTCTACGATAATATGGGGGCTAGGAGTTGAATTATTTTCTCTATTTGTGGATTATTATTTATGGATATTAATGAAAAAAAAAAAGAAAACGAAACATAATACGGATTAAAATTTTCAACAGTTGACTTATTAAAAATGAACATACTTTTATGTATTATTTCTATTTCACCAAACCGATCTCAATTATTCAAAAGGGGAGCAATTCCCCCCATTTTAAAAAATGCGGCGGGCGTTTAAAATTTTTAAAGTTGAAAGCACGAAAACTAACTATTAAAAAAATGCAAGAGGCCAAAAGTTTTCCTTACAAACTTATGTATACAACGCCTAAGATTAGGTCAGTAGCAACTTTTTTTTAACTATCAAAATTTAAAATATATATAATAAGATATTTTGAGCAAATTAAACTCAAAATACGTTTTTATTCAATGTAATAGCAATATTTTTAGGTGTTGAAAATGTACAACTTAAAACTACATAAAACATTCTAATAAAACACTTCCGATCATTGCCTGTCGAATTCTTTCGTAAATGTCAGGTGTATTCCGTATGCTCATACAAGCCTCCAGGATACGGTGCAGAATGTCCTCTCTGGTGTTAATGGGTGTTGCTTAAGAAAAGAGTTCTTTTGAGTTCAAATTGCCTAATTCCATTTTATTATTTAAAGTTATTCTGATATTTTTTTTTAAAAAATTGCTTCTAACCTAATATAAGTGTTGTAGACAACTACCAAGAAATCATGTTTTGAATTGTTTATCAATAACTATATTATCTTTTGACTTAAAATAAAAATTTAAAAAAAACTCATTTTATTTGTAGTTAAAAGAGCAAACTATTCTTGTCTCTTTTAATGTTTTTATAAAATTATTGGTTATCGAGATATACAACTTTAAAAATTTTAATCGGTCTCCATTTTGAAAATAATAGAATTACGTTCTATATTTTTGCACGGTTATGAAAATCTGTATCTCAATATTTTATCTCTTCAAAAGCCATATTTTATTGAAAAAAATACAAAATGGCAGATGTCTGAAAACAAAGCGGCTTCGGACACTTTGAGGAACCCTTTCCCGAAATTTATCAAAGTATTTCAAAAACACTCTGTATAGTTTCATAAATACTAAAAGTCTTCTGAATTTAATTATATGTGTTCAAAAATGAAACACTTAGTTCTTTGTTTGTGTGTGTTTTTCATTTATTTTTTAAATTAACAATTTATTTAAATACACATATAATTAAAAAAATATATATATTTTAAATCCTATTTAAAAATTTAAAAAGACATAAGTTACTTCAATTGTTTTGAAAAAATTGTAAAGATCGACCATAAATTACAAATAAATTTTTTTATATTTTTAGTAATAAGTCATTAAAATGTGGACACTTTTCGATGCGAAATTTCCCCAAATGTGATGAAGCAAGTCTTCCTCCCCCTCTTTTAGGTACGCCTGAAGAAGTAATGATTTTGTTTCTTTACTGGTAAAATTGTGGATATTTTATGATCTGTCGTGACACCATTGCCCCGAGGAAAGACACAATGGCTGGAATATGTATATTAGAAACACAATCTCATTTATATAAAAGTTTAATATAATTTTTGTATGAAAAAGATTAGAATTTATCTTTCCCGTTTTTCATTTCTGTATAAAGTTAATTTTCACCAAAGTGTCCCTTCAGCCGAACATCCAGAGTTTACTTTGAAACGAGATGAAATAAAAATGTCATCGTAAGGTGAAGTAGTCACAATACAGGAGAGCTGTAAGTTTTCCCCTTCTGTTTGCGGGGGGAAACTCTTTCATTCTTCCCCAGTTCCCCCAAGAGAGAAGCTTTAGAAATTCCATTTGTACAATTGTTGGCAGCCTCGGTCGAGGCGTTGGAACTTTGTCTTGCTATTCAATCGAGAAGTCTACGTGTGTATAGTGTATGATTATGAAGGCAGTGTATTCAGCATTACTTCTTCCTTGTTCAGGTTTTTGCTTTCAACGCCTTTGGCAATCTTATTTGTTACACTCTAACAATCATTCATATTCAGTTTTTATTACAATGCATCTTTGGAAACGCCAAAAATATTTAAAGAGCAGGATAATTAAAAATTACTATATAACAAAACAGCAGATAAGTCTCTTGAATACGAATTTCTTTTAAACCACAAAATAATTAATGAATTGAAGAATTGAGAGTAATTTAAAGATTTTTTAAAATTTCAATTAATATTTGTTAAAATTGTTTACTGCAACAAAACTCTGTGGGGAGGTGGATTTTATAAAGTGAAGGATATAGGGTGCTGTCGAATAAAAAATAATAACGACGACTATAAGACATCATTAGTGTAATAATTAATAAAGATAATAAACACATTTTTTAAAAATATTTTATAACATCCACTTTTTATTAGTCTAGCCGACCAATGGTTTCGCCTGCTAAGACCAATGTATTTGACGAGGCTGTACTACAGACTGAAGAAAAATGAAAACAAAAAAAACCTTAAAAACTAGATGGTGGGGAAATACCCGGCCTGGGCAATGACCATAGGAAAATTACAGAATGGGCATTACAGAACTCAACAGTAATGAAATAATAATAATAATAATAAATAAAAATAATAATAATAATAATAATAAATAAAAATAATAATAATTAATAGTATATTATAATACAATAAAAACTAATGAGATTTTCATAATAATTATATCTGCTATGATTTACGTTAGTTTGAGTAAAATTATCTGCCAATCCAATAAATATCTGTCTATGCATTTTGGAGTTCATCTATCATCGAGACCAACTATTAAAAGTACGTGAGGATTGACAGAAGATTGTACCCTAACTAACACTGTAATGATTAATAAATAGTGATAAATATTAATTAGAATCTTGCTTCTCAAATAACTTTCCACATTAATCCTATCACTCTAAACCAATACTATTGCTCAAGAATGTATGGCTGGGCTACCAAAACGAACTGTGATTTACCACAGGCCACTCTGTACTGTACTGAAAGAGGGAAGAATTGACGTCCACAATATTGTATATATTATTAATCTATAATCAATAGTAGCTCATCCAACTGTCTACATGTCGTAGGGATTCAATAAGGACAGAAAACTACATCCTAAATATTGTGTGTATTATCACTCTATAATCAATCGTTGCTCGTCTAACTAGCCATATGCTGTAGTGATTCAAGAGGATGAAAAACTGCAACCTCAATATTGTGTATATTGTCACTCTATAATAAATTATTGCTTGAGCAACTAGGCATACACAGTACGGATTCAACGAGGACGCCTTGACATCCTACGAAAACAATTGCGTTGATAGCCTTTAGCGTTTTTACTATTTCTCAAGTTAAAACGTTAGGATAAATATATAGTACTATTTCCCATGTTTATTTTGTACTAATTAGTTAATTTTTTTAATTTTAAGAAGATCGTATTTGCAGAATCACCCGGGATAAGACCTCGAACTAACTAGTTTTAAAATTAAAATATACACTACAAATTTTTTGAAAAAAACCCCGTAAAATAAAAAAAAGCTTAGACCACATTTAAAAAGGAAAGAAAAACAAAAATTTATGAATATTTGTTCAGCCATTTGGGCTCTAGAGTCTAGAAGTAATCACAGATTAAAAAATTCCAATTTTAAGTACGTCCTGGCAACCATAGACTTATTTACAGTTTTAATTTAAAATGATCTGATACGATGAAACACAAAATGTTCTTTAAAATGTTTATTTCGAGTGGAAAATATCCGACCTAGACTGGGAATTGAATCCAGGATCTTTGGATTTACCCAAGGGTGCTATCCTTGATCGCTTCTCAGTATGGGACGTACACTTTTCACTTGACTTTGTTTTTGCTGCAATTTTTGACTTATAACACGAATTACCTCCTTACAAGTGATATTGAAACTAATCTATATACTCTGATTGCAGTAATTCCCAGTCTAGGTCGTATATTTTTCACTTGAAATACACATTTTTAAATACTAGCTTGGTAAATAAACACACATCTTATAAGCGTTAAAATTAATAAATTATTGATGTTAAAAATGGTTCGTATAAAGCAGAAATATTCGATACTCAAATCTACAAACCTTGACTATAAGTTGTCAAGGATTATTGGCACATGCTCGCACCTAAATACCGTTTTATTGGATGCATTACAACGTTTATTAACGTTTTTAAACTAAAGATAGAACTCACGGTAAAACAAAAAATGTTTTCATTTTATGTCTCACGATCTAAATCAAAGTAGTTTTGTATCATTTATAACTTAACAAATTTACAATTAACATAGACTTTAAATTGTTAGCTTCGAACACACGTATACAAAGCAATACTCGTGTCATTAAAATTACATTGTTAACAATAATGAGCAACCAAGACAGCAACTGTGTATTATATCTAGAGATGAACATAAACACTCAAGAAATGCAAATGTGTTTAATTAAGTTAATGAGAAATGGTTGCAATTAGTTTTTAAGATTGATTATTGCCTTATAATAACTTTTAGTCAAATAAATTTTATTTATCCTATGAAATTTTTATACAACTATTCGTTATGCCTAGGTGACACCACTAAGTGTAAAATTTGAAGCCACAGCACCAGGATCCATGTCATAGAAATATACGCACACCTTTAACCAGCGTAAGGTACCAGTTTCAATATCAGTTTGAGCCCAAAAATAGTACATACTAGTATCAAAGCAAAAATGAAGAGTGAAATCTGTTTCCGAAAAGTAGAATTACGGTGACAGCAGTTCGATCTGCAAACCATACATTAAAATAGTAGGAGGACTACCGTCTTTATAGAATTTAATTATTATTTACAAAACACGTGACTTGTGATATTATGTCAACTCCTTCAGTACATTTAACCGAAGGTAATGTCATTAAAGGTAACTAAATATTAAAAAAACAAAAAACAATCTCAAGTGTTTCTTTTCCTACGATGGCATTTTTAGAGACTCTATTTCAGACTACATTATTGAAAGAATTGTTTTGAGTCTTGCCATGAAACATTTTTGCAGAAGGCTGTTTCGCCAAATCTCTGTAAATAGACTTACTTAATTGCTGTCATCACAGTGTTTGGTAAAGTTCATTTGTGGATATACTGTTTGTTCTTGTGTTAAGGTAACCTATGTTACCAGGTATTTAAAAGCGGAGGACACAGCTGATGGCAAGTATTCTCATGAGTAGCGAGTCCAGTAAAATAGTTTTTTGAATAAATCTTACATCTGTAGTATTTTATCGAAGGCTTTTCCCATAGTAACCCTGTAACTCATCTATAACTATATCAGTCAATCGACCTGTTTTTTTTTTATTTTTATTTATTTATTATTATTTTTTTTAAAGGCTTTCAATCGGATAGAAGTGTGCTGTTTGTTGCTTTTTTTTATTTGTAAGATGAGTCCCCATGCATTTCTGAACATGCCCTACATATTCAAGCTTATTTACATTTGCAGCAATATATGCAGATTTCCTTAAAGGCCTTAGAATCGCCATCTCCCAAGAAATTTACATAACATATAATATTTTTAGTCCTAAGTAGCCTAACATAGCGATTACAGCTGCGACTTCCATCCCTCCACTTGCACCTCATAGTTTTTAACACAAGTAGGTTCATGTCTAGATTTTTGGTTTTCATTTTTAGCATCCACTACTAAATTTGGTCATTACCTCTACATTAATGACCACTGTATCCATACTGGTAACTGTGCCGTAGCGATTTTTAGATTTGAAGATATGGTTTCTTTTGTTTCTTTTTCCATAGATTCTTCTACAACAATTTTCAAGTATACAGAAAATATTGTTGCATACTTACGGCGGGCTATGCTTGGAGGAGGAAAATTGAGCTGAGCGTAGGACCATAACAGATTCTAGGTCCTTAACAGCGAAGTCCGTAAAACCTGTCATTTGTTTCAAACACATTACTTTTGGAACAAGATATATCTAACCTGGTTACTAAACTATCATTGCTTTCTTCGTAAATTTTCATGTTACTTCCACAAATTTTGCAACACAAATTTTCAGTCATAAATTTCAATATGTAAAAGTTAATGATAATAATACTGCCTTTACCTGTAAAATCATAAAAAAGTCTTTCCTGGAGATTTTTTTTTTCTAGAAGCACTTGGAGGTGTTATCTGAAGATTATGCTTAGAACTAGTTGGTGTCACTAACTCATTTTGTGCCCAGATTATAGGTCCAACTTGTAAAGTTCTATGATAGCTATCACACCGGGTAACTCATTTTGTACCCAGGTTATAGGCCCAAGTTGTAAAGTTCTGTGATACCTATCACACCGGGTAACTCATTTTGTGCCCAGGTTATAGGCCCAAGTTGTAAAGTTCAATGATACCTATCACACCGGGTAACTCATTTTGTGCCTAGGTTATAGACCCAAGTTGTAAAGTTCTATGATACGTATCACACCGGGTAACTCATTTTGTGCCCATGTTATAGGCCCAAGTTGTAAAGTCTATGATACCTATCACACAGGGTAACTCAATTTGTGCCCATGTTATAGGCCCAAGTTGTAAAGTTCTATGATACCTATCACAACGTTTAACTCATTTAGTGCCCAGGTTATAGGCCCAAGTTGTAAAGTTCAATGATACCTATCACACCGAGTAACTCATTTTGTGCCCAGGTTATAGGCCCAAGTTGTAATGTTCTATGATACCTATCACACTGGGTAACTCATTTTGTGCACAGGTTATAGGCCCAAGTTGTAAAGTTCTGTGATACCTATCACACCGAGTAACTCATTTTGTGCCCATGTTATAGGCCCAAGTTGTAAAGTTCTATGATACCTATCACACTGGGTAACTCATTTTGTGCCCAGGTAATAGGCCCAAGTTGTAAAGTTCTATGATACCTATCACACCGGGTAACTCATTTTGTGCCCAGGTTATAGGCCCAAGTTGTAAAGTTCTATGATACCTATCACACTGGGTAACTCATTTTGTGCACAGGTTATAGGCCCAAGTTGTAAAGTTCTATGATACCTATCACACCGGGTAACTCAATTTGTGCCCATGTTATAGGCCCAAGTTGTAAAGTTCTATGATACCTATCACACTGGGTAACTCATTTAGTGCCCAGGTTATAGGCCCAAGTTGTAAAGTTCTATGATACCTATCACACTGGGTAACTCATTTTGTGCCCAGGTAATAGGCCCAAGTTGTAAAGTTCTATGATACCTATCACACCGGGTAACTCATTTTGTGCCCAGGTAATAGGCCCAAGTTGTAAAGTTCTATGATACCTATCACACCGGGTAACTCATTTTGTGCCCAGGTAATAGGCCCAAGTTGTAAAGTTCTATGATACCTATCACACTGGGTAACTCATTTTGTGCACAGGTTATAGGCCCAAGTTGTAAAGTTCTATGATACCTATCACACCGGGTAGCTCATTTTGTGCCCAGGTAATAGGCCCAAGTTGTAAAGTTCTATGATACCTATCACACTGGGTAACTCATTTAGTGCCCAGGTTATAGGCCCAAGTTGTAATGTTCTATGATACCTATCACACTGGGTAACTCATTTTGTGCACAGGTTATAGGCCCAAGTTGTAAAGTTCTATGATACCTATCACACCGGGTAACTCAATTTGTGCCCATGTTATAGGCCCAAGTTGTAAAGTTCTATGATACCTATCACAACGTTTAACTCATTTAGTGCCCAGGTTATAGGCCCAAGTTGTAAAGTTCAATGATACCTATCACACCGAGTAACTCATTTTGTGCCCAGGTTATAGGCCCAAGTTGTAATGTTCTATGATACCTATCACACCGGGTAACTCATTTTGTGCCCATGTTATAGGCCCAAGTTGTAAAGTTCTATGATACCTATCACACTGGGTAACTCATTTTGTTTCCTGGTTATAGGCCCAAGTTGTAATGTTCTATGATACCTATCACACCGGGTAACTCATTTTGTGCCCAGGTAATAGGCCCAAGTTGTAAAGTTCTATGATACCTATCACACCGAGTAACTCATTTTGTGCCCAGGTTATAGGCCCAAGTTGTAATGTTCTATGATACCTATCACACCGGGTAACTCATTTTGTGCCCATGTTATAGGCCCAAGTTGTAAAGTTCTATGATACCTATCACACCGGGTAACTCATTTTGTGCCCATGTTATAGGCCCAAGTTGTAAAGTTCTATGATACCTATCACACTGGGTAACTCATTTTGTGTCCTGGTTATAGGCCCAAGTTGTAATGTTCTATGATACCTATCACACCGGGTAACTCATTTTGTGCCCATGTTATAGGCCCAAGTTGTAAAGTTCTATGATACCTATCACACTGGGTAACTCATTTTGTGTCCTGGTTATAGGCCCAAGTTGTAAAGTTCTATGATACCTATCACACCGGGTAACTCATTTTGTGCCCATGTTATAGGCCCAAGTTGTAAAGTTCTATGATACCTATAACACTGGGTAACTCATTTTGTGTCCTGGTTATAGGCCCAAGTTGTAATGTTCTATGATACCTATCACACCGGGTAACTCATTTTGTGCCCAGGTAATAGGCCCAAGTTGTAAAGTTCTATGATACCTATCACACCGAGTAACTCATTTTGTGCCCAGGTTATAGGCCCAAGTTGTAATGTTCTAAGATACCTATCACACCGGGTAACTCATTTTGTGCCCATGTTATAGGCCCAAGTTGTAAAGTTCTATGATACCTATCACACCGGGTAACTCATTTTGTGCCCATGTTATAGGCCCAAGTTGTAAAGTTCTATGATACCTATCACAACGTTTAACTCATTTAGTGCCCAGGTTATAGGCCCAAGTTGTAAAGTTCAATGAACCTATCACACCGAGTAACTCATTTTGTGCCCAGGTAATAGGCCCAAGTTGTAAAGTTCTATGATACCTATCACACTGGGTAACTCATTTTGTGCACAGGTTATAGGCCCAAGTTGTAAAGTTCTATGATACCTATCACACTGGGTAACTCATTTTGTGCCCAGGTTATAGGCCCAAGTTGTAAAGTTCTGTGATACCTATCACACCGGGTAACTCATTTTGTGCCCATGTTATAGGCCCAAGTTGTAAAGTTCTATGATACCTATCACGCTGGTTCTATATTTTCTTAAATACACATTCAGGATAACCATTATCCCAGAAAAATGATTTTTCCACAATAGAAGCATAAGCTAAATACTTTACAACAAAACAGAGAAAAGAAATTTAGAATAGAAATCTAGGTAATTATTGTTGTCAAGAAAAATAACCAAACTAATTTTTGACATTAAACAAGAGAATATAGTTTTAGCAGAAGTAAACAAATCATAGAGTATAAAGGATAAAGTTCATAGCCTTCTAGACTAATACAACAACCACACAAATCTTGTGAATTTAGATACTTTGTTAAGTATTGGAGTATTCGTAATGCAGCGCTATCTTCAAAACATTAAAAAAAATAGAAACATGTTACATTGTTCAGAATATATAATAATTTCTTTTTCTTTTTTTTTAGTTTAAATATTAATGTTTAACTTCCATTAACTATTCACAATAACCATTAATTTTCTGTTTTTATTTATAAGGTTTTAATAAATTTCAAGTGAAAAAGAAAAAAACTAAACAAGTTTTTGTTTAACTACAATGCAAATGACTATAGTACTCTACTTATTAGATGCTTAGGTGTAGATGGCAATATTGTATAATTTCCTCCTACGCTGAAACTGTCTAAGAAATTGAAAAACCAATTCTAGTATATGCAAAATGGTATACGATATTTAATGCAATTACGTTTGGAAAAAAATTGTGCATAAATGCATAAATAAAAACGTTTAAACAAAATTATGCTGCAATTATTCAAATTAACTGTTTTATTTTGTGAGGATAGTAAACAATTAACTTTTTATTCAAATAAAAAACATTTATTTTTAAAATTTGTAACAAGCTTCATTCCGAAATAAAAAACAGTTTCATTATCCATTTTATATCTTATACGTTTTTATAAAAGCCTACATTAAAGCGGTACTTACAAAAACTATTAAAAAATTTACTTTATTCTGATATATTGTTGAATATTCCGTTAAATAAGAAACATTTCTCTACTGGTGCATAATTGGCACAGTCGAAACTCGAAAAGAGTTACTATTTTCTGTGCAATTTATTTGCATTGTTTTCGTTGGTTTTGATTGTGTTTTCTTCTTTGCTGAATACCGTCAGTGATTTAAAATTAAATATTATATGTTACCTTACTAATTCGTTAAAATTGTAGAATTCATTTATACGTTGTAATTTGAAGCTGGTTTAATGTAAATTACTTTTTTATCTTTCCATTACGTCTCTTTTTATTAACTTTTGTACTCTTCGGGTGCAACACTATTAAAGTATTCGAGTACTAGGGGGTTCCATTTTACTTTCAAACTTATACTCACTGCAGACGAAGCTATGTGATTCATCCGTTCAGTGCGAGAGAGTGGGCCCACCGGACATAATTTTTATTAGGTAAGTTTTTTAAAATAATTTTATTTAAATGTTTGTGAAAGTGTTATGTTTAGTGTTACATGACAACGGAGAAGCTACTACAATAATAATTTGATAATGGCTGACTAGCCGAAACGGCCGTCGTTTTTTAAACTATACGACAACTGACTATTGACGACGTTTAGTTGTAATATCATATAAATACGAATTAGAGCTTATCACAAAACAAACTCATTTTGATCATTTCAATTCAATTTTTTGTTCAAGAAACGGTTTCGCACCACGTAAAAAGGTTTGATGTTCTTTACATTTATTACCACCATTAAGAAGTTATGTAGTGAGGGCAGTTAATCAGGTAATTGTAAGCTCACGCAGGTGAACCTAAGGCGGGGTCTTCAGCTGTTCCAAGTATTCTTCCATTTAAGGAAGTCATATTTTATTTATAGCTATACTTATAGTCTGCATGTATTGTGATACGTTATGAAGAGTTGTCCTGCAATGATGAAAGGACTTTAGGTTATGGTTTTAATTGCTTTTATATACAGAGACAGTTTAAAGGCACAAAAAGCTTCTAATATTACTACAGTAGGAAGAGAACAAGAGTTGGACAAGAGAGACAAGATAGATAAGATGAAAGAAAGAGACTACTTGTACTAGACAAAGCGAGTGTAAACTTTTTTATAAACAGCTTTTCACCTTGCCAAATATTTAAACAATTAATTGTATTTTAAACAAGAACTACTGCAAGTCCTACGTATATTGGATGACCGAGTTGTTGAAAAGAGCGTAGACTCCTTATAGAATCTTCTTCCTGTTTAAAGGCGATAACTTCTTGGTCATCATGGCTTAATAAAAAATAAAACAACATTTATAAAGACCCCAAGCCCTCGAATACTCTAATAACGTCAGGACTGAAAATGACAAGAGTTGGCTAAGATAGTTAAGACGGAAGAGAGGATTCTAAGCCAAGGATATGCGAAAATAAGTGTAGATCCAGCTAGGGTGGCTTAGGAGTGCCACACTCGAACTCACTAAAATGAACCTCTGAAGATGATTTTTATGAAAATTTCTGTCTAGAGGCTTCACGATTCCAAAGAAGATTTATGCTTTTATGTCTGTCTATTTAGTCTGAAGTCCGTGATCTGATCAACACCCTTAAAAAGTTGAAAGAATTTTATAAAATTTAGTGTGTGACGGTTGCTTGACTTTTTTTAAAATAAAATATAAATAATTGTACTTTTTAATTAATTTTAATTATATAACTTATAGTTTCAAATGTGTTTCCAGAACAATTATGTAAATGGACCTAAAATAAAATTAGAATTAGCAGTGGCAGTGGCATTTGGAATAAATAAAAATGAAACTATTTTGGTTTTAAAGGTAATTAATAATAATAGATTGTTCATATTATTAACATTGTTAAATAGGACGTTTACCATCATTTGTATATAAAAATTGGTATTCGACGTTTCGAAATAAATCACCTCTCCTTGTCAAGTGTGAAAATAGAACATAAGAGAGGAAATAAGGATAAAAACACCAACATATGGAAACTAAAACTAATTATATAATATAACACAAGAACTCAAGCCTAAAACTATACCTGAGCACTAAAGCTAACAAGGAAAAATAAATATTCCCCATACCACAAACACTTCAAAATTATACCTTGACGATGAGGTGCCCTGCGGTAGATCTCGACCCTACAATAAGGGCGACACTAAATACTGATAGTTATTAAAGATACTTAATTAAAAGAGCATTTGGATAATATATGTTGTAGTTAATTCTCATGGGCTATTTACATGACGTTTTCAGATGGGTAAGGAATAGGTTGACATATATATTATGTGAATTATGCTAAATTAGAAGAATTGTCTGGCTGGTCCGAAAAAAACAATATAAAACAGAGTAAACCTTTGACTGTTGGAAATTTAAAGAATGATTTCGAAAGTTTATGACTTTGAGATGACGCAAGGCATAGTTGATATAAAGTAAATTGGGATGTGGTTTAACAAGGAGGAAAGAAACCACGATCAGATACAACTGAGAACAATTGATAATAAAAATTTACTAAAGCGGAATATTATGAAATAGAGTTATTCTTAAGAATTTACAGGAGTGTGATTTAAATTTTATGGAACAGACGTTTGGGGTATCATTTAAAATAAGTAGTAAATGTTATTAACTACAAGACTTCTTATAGAGAAGATGCTCTAAGACTAGGTTATATAGAATCACAAATTGTGATGTAAGTTAGCAAATGAAAATGATCAGGGATGTAACAGATATAGTTTCAAATAAACGGGTGGTGTAATTTAATAACTCGATGGATGACGGAAGACTCTCATGCATTTCTTGATTGACCTATAGCTGAAAGACGATGCTGAGAGCCACAGCGACGGCTCAACTTGAGTGACGAGATTTAGAAGACAATGTCAGTCGAAATCTTTGTATGCGTCATTGTATTGAGTAGAAGAAATGGTTACTGGGAGTGAAAAAAATGTAGAATTCAACAGAACGTAAAGGTAGGTGTGTTGCAATTTTGAATAATTATTTAATGAATGTAAAGTTAACTAAGAAAGGCTAGTACTATAAATGGTGAGAATATTCCTACCATTCTTATTATTTGGGAAATTTTTAAAAAATCCATGTAGACAGAATTTGAACTAACATCCCTAGTTCAGAAATTTTAGTTACTGGAGAAAAAGACTTTCAAAGTTAAAGCTCATAATTTCGTAACTCATCTAAAACATCACGTGAAAAGAGTCTTGTTATTAAAACATATCGACAAGAAACATATAAAGGATGTGATAACCTGTTAATATTTTGTGGTCGTCCTCATTTCAAAGCCTCAATAAAGATACCAATAATAGGTTCACACAATTCTGTTAGTAATATTCTCTGATATTAAAACATGAGATGAATGGAAAGTTTTACAATTTTCTATTTAAAAAGTTACTTCTTCAGAGAAAATATCAACCAGTTGTAGGGTATCAGCACACTTTCAGTATCTGCATGACCAAGGACCCATTTTATCGTCTTTTATTATATCATTAACACAATCAAAACACAGCCTGTATTTAGTAGTTTGTCATTTGGTAAACCGAACAGAATTAAGTGCTCATGTAACTGTGAAAGTAAAACGATTAAATTATTCGAAACAATTTGAAAAGCACAGGTTTTTTAACACCGGTTCGATAGAAGTTAAGATCGAAACAAAATGGTTAATTGAATTTACTAAAGATTGGTGTGAGGGATTACTTGAATAAAGTATTTAACAAGTGCATTTGAAGACGTGGTACCTTACAGCAATCTTCTTGTTCGCCTTATGTTACTCCAATTAATTAGGAAAAAGAGTTTATTCAGTGAGTTTATAAACCTATAGTGGGAGATATTTAAAGGATTAGTATTCAGAATTAGTAGGGTCAGAATTAGAAACCAATTCTCCCAGAACATTTACGACACATTTTGTATTTCTTTGTTATGTTATAAACCGCTTAAGGTGAGTGTGATTTTCTTCAAGTCACCTTAGAAAAGGTAATGCTTCGCAGAACGAAATTTAATCTACAAAGTGCCTGAAAATCACATTAAGTTCTTCCCAAGATCCATGACTCTGTGTTACGTATATTGGATGACTCAATCTATGTACTCAAAGTCTTGTAGTTGTACTCAACGTAAAGAATCACATCTATTAAATTTGTGTAATGGAAAACTGAAAATGAAGTTTTATAACGAGCCTCTAGGAACACCTCAATATTCAGTCACTCAGACACTCCAAATCACATTTTTTTAAACAATCTCGGTTATACCTTAAATATAAATTAAGAAAAACTTATCGTAAATTATAGAATTGTTATTCTCTCAAATAATCTAATTGCATCAAAACCGGAAGACAAAAAGAATTAAACAAAAGGGACCTTATAAGACAAATAAAAGAGCGAGCTGTAACTCAAGTTTAAATGAAGGAAGGTGTAGATAAAGCTTGGAACTATCACACTTGCACTTACACCCCTGAGGGGTTGCTTCGTTAAATACTGAACTAAAACAGATTGTTTGGTCTTCTCGCCAAGTTGAGCACAGTATCAGTCTAGTAAATGCCTACAATGATGTCCGTTAAGGATGTAGAGAGACTATAACTCTATGATGTTATGATGTTATAGTTTTTTCACTTCATTAACACACATATCGTCGTAGGCATTTACTTACTAACTCATGTTGTGATCAACGTGGTGAGGAAACCAACGAAACAACCCCGCAGGTTCCACTTATAGTGAGTACAGGTGTTGTAAACCTCAAGCTTTATCTACACTTTTCTTTATCTAACCTTGTTTTACATCTCGCTCTTTCATTTGTCTTATAAGGCCTTTCTTGTCTAATTCTTGTTGTCTTCTGATCTTGACGTTATTAGAATATTCATGGTTCAAAAAAAAAGTGTTTTGTACTACAATAATTTTATTTATTGTTCATTAACATGGTATTCCACCAAGTACCAACGGCCGAAACATGGTTGACCCTTCTGACTTATTCAACTATATTTATTTTTGGTTCCGCACCATACACGCTACTAATAATATTAGGCGAAATACCAGCACTAATTATTAATACTGAATTTTCATCCCTTAACTCCTGCAGCTGAGTTCTTCTGAAAGTCTGATGTATTGTAAAAAAGTAACTAAAATCTTATGGTTCGGTTTTGCATATTTAATGGTTTTGGTGTTCAATGTGCTTATTTCTCTTATGTTCATTGTTTTTAAATGTTCTAATGTAATTATTTTCTAGTTTGATTGTACGTTGTTAATTATTTATTAATATTCCACGGTTATTGAACAGAAATAATGTTCTTTCTCCGTACTTTTTAAATTACCAACTTTTAGAAATTCCCTTTTAAATTTGTTATTGCCTTTGATTGGTGATTACTTTGAGGTTTACTTTTATTTATTTCTTTTTACCGTGTGTATTTGTATTTTATTATTTTTCTGTTGAATGGGACCTAATACATTTTTAGGATTTGTATAATCTTCTTTCTGTATAAAAATACGGTATGATGGTTGCATTGAAACGTGAAATAAAACAAATATTTATTATCATTGGTTAACCTTAGAACAACTAATATATTAATAAGCCTTTTGTGTAGTCAATTGTAGTAATTTTTATTATTAAATACACGTTTCTCTGCTTACAAGTAGAATTTTCAGGCTAATCTATGAATAAAATATTACTTACTACACATCACACTACACTAAAACTCGCATAAAAAAAAAATGTCTTGAAACTTTATTGTTCGTGTTGTAACTTTTATAATAAACATGAATACAATTCCTGCAGGTATGGTACTGACTGAAAGACCTGCTGGATGTATATTCATATTACAGAAGTGATAGGACCAACAATAAATTTTCAAAACAAGTTTTTCTATATGGGTTTTAGTGTTATGTGATGTGTAATTTGTGATATTTCATTCATAGCCTAAAGATGGTGCTTGGATGGAGCGAAACGTGTAGACAAGTGTAATAACAAAAAAGAAAGGTATTTATTAAAATATTTATCGGTATTGTATTGAAAATGGAGGATGAAACTTTCATTATCTAATAAATATTAGTAAGTTATTTAAATTGTGTATTTGTTTGTTATTTGTATGGTTCTATGTTTGTAAAAATAAACAACATCTATTCACAATATTAACCCATGTTTGTCGACTGACTTAGAAACCACTCTGTATATTAGCCAAGAAATGATTTCCCCTGACAAGTGTAGATATGAAACACGTGGCAAAAAGTTGAAGCGTCAGCTATCGATCTGGCTTCTTCCAAGGGAGATTACAATTACAGCAGGTAAAAATAGCAGCTACCTGATATCATTCTTCTTCACCCTTGTTCTATCCAATATCTGAAATACGTCACAGAATTATTTCTTTGGTTATTTGTGTTTGTAATTGAGTAGGTTTAATGATAACGGACAAATTATTCTACATTTGTGCACGTATAAACGGTCCTTAAACAAATTAACTCTCTCACTTAGTCATATTAAAACTAAAGGATTAATAATCAGAACGCCCGTCATCATCTTCTGAAGAAGTTATCGGGTTAAATGTGAAATATTTATCTTACAATTAACGTCAGTGATATTGATTACATTTTGTTAAAACTACTAAATGAAATTACGATTGTAAAACACGTTATTGTGTTATAAATAAACCATGAGCCAACCACAGACGTGTATATATATAACAGAGAGCCGTGTTTTTTGTTTGTTTGTTTTTTGTTCTTGAGACTTTGTTTGAACCATAAAACTTTCACAATCTATTAAAATTTCAACGAAATTGTTCGATCCAATTTTAAGAAATGTTTCCATTTTTAAAATATCGCCCATGGTTCCATTTATATTTTACACAGACAAATTCTAAACCATTTGAATATATTTGGACTAATAATGTATGTGGTATAAGTAAAACATTATGTTATATTGTGCATTTACGTAAAAATTCTTCTGAGAAATGTTTCTAAAATTTTTTAACATTTTAACTACGCGAAGTTGCTGAAAAAGTTTCCATAAATCTTCCTCTTTCATTAACAATAAAGAATCAATTAATTTTCTTTAGTTACTGTTATTTATTTTAATTTGTCAATACATATTTTTTATTGTCTAAATAATTTTCTTCATATTTTAACAGTGAGAAAAAGGTGGGGGTGAATGAAATAGTGATATTAAAATAATATTTTGAATAATCACTCAAGAATAAGCAAATAATCATATATAAAAAGCACACAAAATCTAATGCATTATCCAAAAAGAAACACCTTATCGATATCGATTTTTTAAACAATTTGTTTAAACTAGAGATTGATAAATATGTAAGTTTTGAAATAAGCTTTTAGTAAAAATCCTCCCACCTACTAATACAATATACTTGTACGTAATTTTCGATCAAAATTCAGTAATAAATGTCGGACTGGCTGCCTACTACTTCACGCATGCTGAATTAGGATCAAGTTATTTAAATTTAACAAGAATAGAATTATTCAAGATCTAAAGGAACTAATGTATTTTTCACAAGTGTTTATTAAACAGACAATTAACGCCGAATATGTATTTATGATATACATATTCATAAAGTAACAACCAAAAATTTAAAATATGCGAGTTCTTCTTACGAGATAAAAATAATTTCAAGAATTCTCTAGGGGTTACTAGTTTTTACAAAACTGATTTTTTATTATTATTACACAATTAAATTATCCCAACTCATAAGACAGATTATGTGTACAAAATTTTGAAATCAATCTAGAAATCAAAATTTTAAGTTATTAGATCTACAATATACAGAACGAACCAGGAATATGTAGTTAAAATGAGGATTATTGTAATACCAAGATAGCAAAAAATAGAGATAACTTAAAATTAATATATTATGAATATATTATAAATTAATATAATTTAACTCAACACATAGAATAAATATTGAGATCTAATTATGAAATGATATGAAATTAAAATAAATCCTGACTATAATTTCTCACAAATACATTTAATAATTGAAAAGCGTATAATTTGATTATACTTCAATAAAAATGGCAACATTAAAGTTGAAACCTATTTTAATCAATTAAAGTATTAAAAAAATATAGATTACTGTTTAATTTTATGTGTAAATAACATTTTTTTGTGTTTATGGTCTTAAAAGTTATCCAGACTATACAAAATCTGTTCAACACCCTGTATATAAGCCTACGTTACATTTAAATGATATTTGTAAAAAAATAACAATAGCCTAACATATTAACTGGAAAGTAATATTTGCAAACAACTTTAAACGTAAATACTTATTTAAACGACAATTGGGAACGACAATGTTTCATATCGAACATTTCAATATGTTGAAGTCATATTAATATAAATTGATTAGATAAAAACAAGTTATAATTGAGAAAAAAATATAATCAGGAAACAATTTTAAATAAATTATACACAAAACGTACACATTTATAAACTTCATTGTTGGCGTTAAAACCAAATTATATTTATTATAAATTATATCAGTTATAAATCATTTATATAAGTTCTACTATTATAATTAAACAACAATAATCCTTTTCATAATAACCGGTTAAATAAAGTATTCAATTAAAATAAATTCCTTCTAAAAAAATTAAGTTAATAATATTTAATGACTTTAAAATAAAATTGAACAAAAGTAACCAAATATGAAATTAGTTATATTATAGCATTTAAAAAAAAAAAAATTATCTTAAAGGGGAAATCTATTGTGAATTACATAGAACTGGAGAGAACACATCATACCCATTGATTTATTGTGCCAATATTTATTTATAGCTCACTGTGAGTTGATAAAAAATCTACAAGACTGTTCAATATGGGTTCGAATTGAAAAACAATCGTTAAAGTCTGTTAACTATGAAAATCAGTCGATGAAAGGAATTCATTTTCAAATTTCAAAACTGTTTTATTAATAATATTTCTTGAAAATTTATTTTCGATAGATCACATTTCAAAGTTGTAAAATGATACATAATGTTTTACTATAATAAAAAAATCATAGCTTTTACTAATAAAAAACGACATGATTAAAACTAAAATTAAATAATTTATAGAACTTGGAGTTTTTATTGAATTTTAAAATTTAACTAAGTTGTTATATTTGTTGAAAGTAACTGAAAAATAAAAAAACCAGGTTATTTTAAACAGCTATTATATTGTTACTTCTTATCAGTTATTTTTTAACAGATATTTAGTAGTTTTTTTGTGGAACTAATAATGTTTTTCTATTAAAAAAAAAAAACATAAATAATTCGATATCGGAAATTGAGACGCTCAAGAAACTTATAAATTATTTCGATTCTTAGTATTGCCTTCTTTACTATTACTTAGAGAACACATACAAGAATAAACAATTTTAAAGTTTTAATATTAATAATAAACTTTATCAGTAATCTAATAATTTTAACACCAGATTTTTATTAAAGAGACTTTATTCCTTTATACATGCACCACAATAAATGACTATTTTTAGTTGGGAACGAAGGAACATAAGTTAGAATTTTATCTACGTACGCTATTAAATATCAAAGGACATTATTTTAAAATAGCAGCAATTAATTACCACACGTCTACATATATACAACAAATTAAATTAATTACGATTAGGATTGAAATAAATAATTTTAAAATGTATTTATTTCTTAAACGCAGAACAAAATACCGTGACATTTATTATTTAATTTATTTATAGTATTAATAAAAAAACTATATTTAATATCGTAATAAATATTCCAAAAGGAGTTTTATACATTGTAAAGTTTTATGGTTTCAACAAAACAAATTAAATAACTAGAGTGAAATAAATTAAAAAAATTAATTATGCATTATTAATCAGGTCTCACAAACACTAATGTTTAATTATAACACAAATACAACACGCAATCACACTTGAACACTTGAAGACTGCGTCAAGGAACCGGCGTCTAACGTCTCTTCGTTAGTAGCGTCGAGACGTCCGAATTAATTCCTCCCTGGTCTGAGAGAGACAGAGAATTTGTTGATTAATTCGCGCATGCGCTTTAGACAATCTTCTTGGCCGGCCACACCGCTAATTAATTACGATAACTATACGTTGTGCGGGGTTAAATTCCGTAACTGAATTGATTAGTCAAATCAATACGTATTGAGTGTCTCAACGTTGAAAGCACTTCTAATGTAGGAGATATATCTTGATTTCTTTCTTAATTTGGTGTTTTAATTTAGTTTCAATAGGTTATTTTTAAATTTTAATGTGCGTAATATATAGGGACTTCAACGAAGGATTTTTTTTTTTTTTTCAAAACTAAATTTATGTGAAATAAACTGTTGAAAAATGTAATTTCTTCCACTAATCCAAAACAATAATCGTTGAAATATGTCTGTAAAACTACTTGTTATTGATTACCCACAAATGTCTTTAAAAGGGTACCACATTGTTTGTTCTTTCACATTTATAATTAGCACAGAGAAAGTTTTCTCGTGTAAACAAATTTACGTCGAATTTAGTAGAGACCCGTTTTGAGGTCCAAAGTGTACAGTGCTCTAAATACCAAACGTTCGGACAGATTTTAATTAATTTGGTACATTTTTGTTTTAACCTGTTATTTTTATTTTTATAATTGGGTAGCTACCATAACAAAAAAAAAGTATTACGATTTTTTCAAAATTGGCTACACAGATTTAAAAAATATTTTACTCTTTAAGCATCCAAAAACGTCGTAATTGTCGCCATCTATACCAATATGTCCGTTTTAATTTGTCTAGGTATACAAACAAAAATCTATCATGGGGGCATTGTCTACATAGGATATATTGGGGTTAGCTGAATGTGTTCGAAACCATAGTAAGAGCTGGATCAAAGTCAAGGACATTATGTTAGAATATATGTGTCGAGATAAATGTAAATAGTGTTAAAAATTTGTCGAATTGAACTACTTGTTTATATGTAACAAAAAAATCGTCCAATACAGGATGTCATGAATGGTATTAAACAAAATTTATAAAAGTAAATATATTTTTTAGATTATAATATTCTTGATCAAAATTAGACAGAGCTATTTAGAAGATTTTAATTTTCAAAAGATGTTCAAAATATTTAATACTCACCCCTAGAACCAAAACGAAGAATCTAATAATAAATACAAACACAAATATTGAAGAATAAATTCGTATTGAAAACCATGAGTTAAATTGAAAAATCTTGAGAATGTATAAAAAAAAATAATTTTATCTTTTTTTCATGGTTTACATGTTCGATTTTATACACAAAATTACCATTTTACAAATTTCTAAACATGTTTTTAGGATTTATTTAACGATTTTAAATGATTTTTTAAGTTATAAAATCAATCAATACATAAATACATATAGTCCTATCATATATACGTATGTGTATTTTTTAAATGTCAACTATAAATTAATATGATTTTATAAAATAGAATCCTGTAATAATAATAATAATAATAATAACTATATATATAATTATATTATATATATTATGTTATGTATATAAATATATACATTTCAAAATACTGGGAGTCCTTTTTGACCTTACAAAATTTTGATTTATAGATATAGCTAATATGTTCAATATTTGTTGTTCGGAAGTAATTAGTTCAAAAGTGATCCAAAATTCCTTAAAATACAATACAATAAAATAATGAATAACATAATTCGAAGAGTTTTAGCTCAAATAAACTAACATAAATATTAAAAAATGTACCACAGCTTCAGTAAATAATCTCATCTCATAAAACTATCATTCAATTCTGTTCATTCTCCAAAGCACATCAACACATATAAAATAGAAGAGTAAAGGGTTGCCGCAGGTAAAAAGGTCTAGCAAAGGGTGGTTCTCACGGAAATATATTCAAGCTACTTCTTTAACCCTTTCTGCCAGGACATTATCCTTGATGATTAATTGTCGGCTTGTTTTGACGTTCAAGGATACATTACGGTCCGTTGGTTCTACTTTGCATTATATTGCTGAAAGTTTTCTGCCTGGAATAATATTTAAACCTGGAATGGAATTAAGGGAATAAGAAGTAACGGTTGTAGAGAGAATCTAATCGCGGTGAAGACTAATACTGGGAAAATGACGTTTAATAGCAGATAGAATAAAACTGGAACACAAGATCTCACAAAAATTAAGTTTACTTAATCAAACTCGTTTCAACGACAAACTTCGCCATCCTCAGTAATACATGAGCTATAATAACTATAAACTATATCTAATTACAGTATGTCAGTTATAACTTAGTGTGTTCTAGTTTAGTTATTGTACTTCATGTATAACTGAGGATGGGATGTTGTGGAAACGCGTTTGATTAAGTAAACGTAATTTTTGTGAGATCTTGTGTTCTAGTTTTATTCTATCAAATATTATCTCAGAAGTCAAGCTATATATTTATTTATATATTTTTTAGCAAAATTATAATCAAGTGACAATTTTTAATATTTGTAATATATAGAAAGTTGTATAATACGTAGGGGGGGAATTTTAATTGAATATGCAGAACTTTGCTGATATATTGATTTTGAATTGTTTAAAGAAAATAGTAGTCTTTACGTGAGAGATCTGTAGTTAAATACCTGTGTAGGCTCAATACGTTAAGGCCAATGCGCCATAGGATACCCAGCTTTAACGAGAATATTATAATTAATACATTAGCGATTTGTAGTTAATTACTCGAACAACACTCAATAATTAAGACACTAGCTGAAGTTAAGGGTCACTATAAATTAACAAATAATTAGGGACGAGTCTCAGGGACAAACCCTGAACACGGTTACCTCGATTAATTAAACATATATTTTTTGGAAATAAATACACAAACCAAAAGTAAAATAAGAAATCAATACACAGTACGTCGGCCTATGTGTAAGGACGCAACACATTTCATTCACTAGTGTAGTCTGTTCAACATAGCTTCCAGTTTGGGTCAGTTGTTCCCTGCTGTGACAAAACGGACACTGTTCAAGTAGGTCCAAATTCAACTTTCGGTCTTGAACTCAGTGACACCGTCACAGGTGTTCAACCAAATACGTGTTGTTGGGTCAGAAGCTACAAGTAGCGAATTTTAGAATTATAACAATTGGAACTTATTGGACTGAAAACCTGTCTAGCAAGGACATACCTTTCAGGTGTTCTTTTGCGACATCCTTGCCTCTCAACTGAGCATTAAATAATGAACGGATTGACCAATTTGGTATGTAGAGTATTAAATAATGAGTGAACATAAGGTAAGAAATCGTATCTTGAAATTTGAACGTATTTGCAATACGAATTAAATAAAACATATAGTAACATATAGGTTACCAACTCCCAGAACGTTCTAGTAGAGACTCATTCTTTAAAAAGAGAAATTAAAATGAATCTCGTGAAGGGTGACTCAACAACGCGAGTGGCGTCTACTTCATATATATAACTTAGAGGTGCTCCAGGTCAGAGAGACACTAGTGAGAAGAGTCGAGACTATCACCCTGATTTTTTTTTAGCACATTTTTCACCATTCAACCTGTATAAATAGTCTCTATCCTGTTTTAGTTCAGCATTTTTCTGTTTCAGTTCTTAAACAGCCTGAAGGGCCCTTTGAAGATGGTTCCACAGAGTGAGTTCCTTCTGAGTTTCCAGCTCGTTATAGTTCTGTACATTCTGTTAATTCTTTTTCAGAGAATTCTTAAGCCTCTTTTGAAGCTTCTCATTCTCTCGAAGTCGTCATTAAAAATAGTACCCATAGAGTTGTTTTTATCACTCGATTTCAAAATTTTGTTCTCTGGTGGCGTTTGCATTAAAAACTTCTTTCAAAAGGATCAACTTCCCTGTATTGTGTCTGTTACAGTTTGGTCCTTGCAGTAGCTTGCTAACGACCCGGGTAATGCCTGCTAGCTCACTCCCAGTTACGGTACCTGGGATCCTACCCCTGGAGTGTTTACCTGTTTTCCTGTGCTCATTATTGTTTATTAATATTTCCGTTTGGAACGCCACACCAATGCACCATTCGCCCCGTAGGCACGGAACGACAACTGCCATCAGACCTTAGGGTTGGGTTCCGTCCTCCGTTGGTTCGTCGTACCGAAGCACATCATCTCCGCCGATATTCACCGTTGAGGACTTCACCGTAACCCTGGCAAGGGGCCCTTACATGGTACTACCATCCAGAGCTAGATGGACCAAGGTTTTTTAAGAGGTGTTACTCCTCTATCCCTCCTCCTTCCCATAACAAGATGGGCTCCGGGCTTGGGACCGGTATAGCGGAGTTACCATCCTACATGACTTTGATTCCGAAATATTATTTTTTTTCCCGATTTTTAGGCAAAATTTAACGTTTAAGTTAAAAATTGTATTTGCTCACTTTATTTGTTGCCTATCAATAAAGTAACAAAACTTTCGAAAACTACATTATATTTCCTATAAGACAGGAAAAAAAACTTTTTTTTTTTAAACTGAGGGTACAGAAAAGGTAAAAAAATAGTTATACATCAAAAGACAAGTATCAGAAAAAAAAACATTGTAACAATAGTTTTACATAAACTTGCACTATTGAATGAAATTCAATACATAGTAAAATTTCCAAGGCCCAAGAAAGCAACATTTAGATGATCTGCTGGTATTACATTATATGATACAGTCGTCCAAATACAATGAATGCACCCACCATCTTATTACCCCCTTTTCTCTCTTTCTTTTGTAATTAATTTCGTCACATCTAAAACCATTGTTCGCATCTGAAAAGACCAGTTTCGCTATAATACTTAGATCAAAGCTGGTAAAAAATTGGATGCAACAATACTAGAAATTTGCGTTATAACAACTTGGCGTAGTAACACTTATATTACAGCTTAATGATAATATTTCGTTGTATTTATCTTTTTTGAACGCAATAACAGTATCCGGTCTAGCTCTTTCAATTGGTGTCAGAATTTCTAAGTTCAATTTTGTTCGAGCTTTCAAAACGTTACGGTGTTGATCCATCATAATGAGGTCGGTGGAAAATGGTAGTGAATTCATTGAAAAGGCTAACTTTAACTCAATATGCTAACCACACATAACTTCACCTGCTGTTACGTCATCGGATTATTAAATTATTATTACGAATGTGAGAACATATTTATTACGTCCTTACGTCGTCTCACATCTTGAATAAATTATCTCACATGACTGACGTATCAAATTCCATAGCAATGTATCTATTCTTACTGACACAACGTAAAAACGCCTCAATTGACATTTACTTGTGTCAGGGATATCGTACGTAATTGGCACTTACTTATTGCAGTGAAATCGGAGCCGATCTTCGTAATCTGTTTTAGCACTGTTATCCGTCAATGTCACATGGTAGAATAATTAGTTATTGCTTGCCAACACCTAGGACTAAACCCAGCATCAAGCCCTTTCACAACCGAATGCCAACGACCCAACCTTCACAAGCTGCTTATATGTTTTCATATCATAATCTAAACTTAGGTTTTAATAATGCAGCATTAGTATTTGTTTTTATTTTACTGGTTGTTATCAAATATTTGGAAAAGAATACCAAATAAACGTTAAAATATTTAAAAGCTTTCTTAATAGAATATTCTTTGCTAACTGTAAGGAAACAAACTTTAGTGAGAAAGAACTTTTTAACTTGTGTATTTCTTAACGTATAAAACTTTATGAAAAACTCATACAAAAATTGTATTTGTAAAGTGCTCACTATTTTCGGTTTGGGAGTGGCGATCCAGTAGGACCTAGCTGGATCTACACTTCTTTTCATGTAGTATTGACTTAAATCTCTCTCTTTTATCGATTCTATCAGACCACTCTTTAGAAAAATCTTTTTATTTTTCGATCGTGACGCTGTTAGATTTTTCGAGGAGTACAGGTTTATATTTTATATTTATTTATTCTTTTATGAGATGTATTGACCAAGAGGTTTTCGCCTTTAAACGGCAAGGAAACAAATTCATTGTGTCTAAAGAGATATTTATATTTTTAAATTGTTACTACTGTGACCTATAGTCTACGTAAATCGTTATTTTTATTGAACTTGAGTTTTTAATGACGGTAAGGGTTATTTTTTACCAACTATTTTTAACAATAATTCTCTTTTAATTAAATTACTTTTATTTAATCAACTGTCTCCCCTTCCAAGTGTTAAAGAAATTTTAATTTAAACACGAATAACTGTGGGAACTACAAAAAGTTCTTATTTTAACTCTTCGCTACTATTATTTTAACGAATATTGAAATTTAATCAATATTCTACATTTAACAAACATTCTGATCAATAAGTTGACTTTTTATAACTTTGAGTTTACGTCATTAGGCTAACCTAACCTAACCTAAACTATCTTTACCTAACCTAACCTATTTTTACCTAACCCAACCTAACCATTCTTTACCTAACCTATGCTAACTTAACCCAAGCTAACCTATCCTAACCTAACCTAAGCTAACCTATCTTTACCTAACCTATCCTATTTTTACCAACCTAACCTAATCTATCCTAATCTAACCTAACCTAACGCACACCGTACTCATAACCATCGCCAGCTAAAAATAGTGACATTACTTCAATGGATAGGATCAGAGAACATTTATACTTTCAAGCGTCAACATTTCTATAACGGAAACTGTCAACATATTAATCTAAGGTGTTTATTAGAGTACTGAAAACAAATCCAAAATTGTTTGTAGGAACCTTTTATGAATTCCGCTAAAATATTTCTCACTATCCCAATATAAAATCAAATGGTTCTGTTCTAAGAGTGTTGAAAGAAAGGGTGCCCATTACGTCTTCATGCAAAGTTTATGCACTGGGCCGCAGGTAGATAAATGGTATCGATATGGGTCTAAACCCTATTTACCCTTAAAGCAGCCCTTCAACCCTAAAAAAACTTTTCTTTAGTGCCATTGTATAGGGTTCATCGCGTTCTTTGTCTGACAATGAGAGCACACGATATTTAGGTAGACTTGGATCGGATTTGAAAAGATTCGTATATCTAGTCTTACTCTGATTAATTGCTTTAAGTTTGTTTACATCCAAAAGGGTGGAATGTTTTGTGAACGCTTTACATTTGGGAATATTTTATGAGTATATAATGATTTATTCATTTATTAGAAATAGAAACACACTGTGTACAAAGATTGCACAAATATACTCACGCATCCTTTCACAGATCCAACTTCAAAATTTCACTTTATTGATGGTGGAAAAATTAATGAAAACAAGTTCTCTATTTGGTGGACGGAAAGACCTTAATATTGGTATCTCCAAAAAGTCTTTAATCGGCGTCCTAAGTTGAGATTTTATATCGCAATTTTTGAGAACATAAACGTCGAAATTTTTTTTTTAAATCATCTCAAATTCTCAAAATATTAATACATATCCAAAGTTGGATAATACCAAAAGAAATATTTATGTTCTGATAAATATATAAGGTTTTTCAATTTTCAGATAATTAAATTCTTCGTATTGATTGGAGACAAAAATAGTACAGTGACAAATTTCCCCAATTATTTGAAATGTTTCATTAAAATTTCTTTTGTTTCACTGATCGTTATCGTTTGTTATCGTTACGTCTGTTGATAACGTTATCGCTATTTAATTGGAAAAGTGGACGTCAAAAATTGCTCAATTGAGTCAAATATAGTTTTTCATGAGTTGTTTACATCATTATAAAATATGTACGGGTACTGTAAACATTCTGATTACGAAATAGTTAAATAAGACTTTCATAATGGTCGCTTGACCAATCGAACTTAGAATTAAACTGGGAAGCTGTCTTAAGACCAAAAAAACAGTCGGTTGTACGGATTAATTCGTAAGTTTACATTAAAAAAATATAATTTTAATTCGAGGTTGCTACATCGGTTTATAAATTTTCAAATTATATACAAATTTTATCAAAATCAATTTCGTCGATTTTGAGATATTAAAACTGTTTACAATCTTAATAGTTTTCGCTTTAAAACAGGTAGATTTGACGAGATACTTAATCTGGCATTAAAGTTATTTTAAATAATTAATTGTTCATGTTAGTCTATTAATATGGTTTAATTAGTCATAATTTATATATATATATATATATATATATATATATATATATATATATATATATATATATATATATATAAACTAATAAACGACATATAGTGTTAAACCTAGAACATAAAAGATAGCGAAATCACCAAATCGGAGTAGTAAATAAAAATTCTTCTACTTTAGATAAGGTTGAAAATTTCTGCTGAAACCGCAAATGGAAGTAATGACATGATCGCGGACTAACCTCTTGAAAGGTTATTTACAACGATAAACAGTTAGGACGATTTTCTATTGGATCCACTCTTTTACAATCAGTTGCTTGCCGTACTTTGTGTAGTGTAT
This sequence comes from Aphrophora alni, assembly GCA_963513935.1. Taxonomy (NCBI): domain Eukaryota; kingdom Metazoa; phylum Arthropoda; class Insecta; order Hemiptera; family Aphrophoridae; genus Aphrophora; species Aphrophora alni. The sequence continues at coordinate 17,533,766 of OY740773.1, read as the reverse complement.
GCAGAGAGTGTTGGTTTCATCTGATTACGTTTGTAATTAGTCTTAATTTGATTGCTCAGGTATAGTTTTTGGTTCGTTTCTTTAGTTTTTAAGGTATGTTGGTGGTTTTTGTTTGTTTTACGATCTAGGTTTAACACTTGAAAACGAGAGTTGATGTATACTCTTGAAACGTCATGTATTAGTTTTCATATACCATATGATCGTCCGAATAAAGAATATAAATGATAGAATACGTTTTGTTTTGTTTGAGGCAATTTTAAAATTTTAACAAAACTTGAACAAAGAGACATTTGGTCTTATTCAGCTATGCTCAAATTATAAATTTTTGTTCGTAGATATAACCAAAATATGCCAATACACCGCTCGTTTATAATGTAGAGCACTATAGACGGACACCAAACATGTAGACTAACGACAGATGTGTTTTAAAAAATCACTTTTGTGAGTTTGTGACACGTATTAATGGACATTACTACGAAAATGTCAACACCGATTATTTCGTCTATCACATGACATTGTCTCTACTGCTTATGTGTGAGAAAGTAAAAAAAATAAATGTTGCGACAAAATCGCACAAACTTTCTCACTCACTCATCCCTTAAACGAAATCAAAACAAACAAGATCTAACTATTCCGTAATGAAAAATGTCAGTTCGGAAATTTTCTGTTAAAAGAATCGATGAAAACTGTTTTTGTACAAATAATTATACATTTAAAAAAGGCTTGCTTCCCTAAAAGTAAATTGAACTTCAAGAACTGACGTTCTTTAATTGATCGCAACTATTCGAAGTTTTGTTTCTATCCCTTGTAACTTACATACCGATACTTAAATGATATATTAATTAAGGGAACTTATATTGTAGAGGAGGATTGTTTAATGAGGGGCATATAATAATTTGGAAGTTTACTTTTAAACTTGAACGTCACTCAGGGGTTGAATTGTTCACTCAAACTGTTACTCTCGGCTATTGTGCCGATAGCGACCTAATTAACAAAACTAACCAGCATTGAAACTCCCAAAATTAAAAGAACCAAATACACTTTGCACATTTTATTTTATTTACGAGTAAACGGCGGTCGTTTGCGTTACTTGGAAGAAAGCTACGACGTGGCCTATTTACGTAACTAATTCAATATTTCGGTAAATCGGTTGTTCGCTTTATAATAAAGCTAATCCACAGGTTAGCCAACATTTTGGGAGAAACAGGGAAACCAAGAAAACAACACCAACATTGAAAATACAACTCGTCTTGTTTCAGAGTACACTAGTTTTCATAGAGAATCAAAGTCTCTAGACATGCTCGGTATCTTCATCAAAACAGTTTTCCGTTAAACTATTTTTCCTGGAGGAAATAAAATGGCGGTGAATTTGAAATCACCACATCACCGCCTCTAGCGGAAATGTGAAAAAACTTTCCGTAAAACTTGGCGCTTGCGCAGATTTAGGGTGAGAAAGAAAATTAATAAAAATTGAAAATTATTAAAACAGCAGGTGGCAGGTGGAACGAGACCAGAAAACTTTTACAACCCTACAAAAAAGCTTCAATTGAGCAAAAATTTTAAAGCCAATTATTTTGAAAACAACAAACGAGATATAGCCTAGATATGCGTGCATGCCAAAGTTAATCAAAATCGGTCTATGGGTTTCGATGTAGAGCTTTGCAGATACTGCAGACAAGAGATAACAGATATCCCAATAAAACTTTTTACAATACACGCGATATATCCACACACACAAAAACAAACAAATTCAATAATGATTTTTTTTTTGTCCATCACATATCTTTCTCTAGTTATAGTAGTATATGAGTTGAAAATAAAGAGAGATTGTGCTTCAAGCTCATTCTACATATGAACCTAAAGTTTTAAGTTTGTGGCGCCAATTAAAATATAAATGAAAATTCTACAAATGGAGCAAGACTTAGCTTGCATTCTCTGTTCTGTTGAACTTAAGAAATAACACGTTAATTACCCGGTCGGTCTCAAACAGTTAAGTCATATTTTTGTCGTTGAATATTCATCACCCGCATGCAACAGCACGCAATTCATTAAATACTTGAAACTTAGTTGTTTATTCGACAATACTTTTGTGCAAAATTAACTGCAACATTTTAAATTTATAATGGAATTGAAGCTGAGAAAATACCCACAGCTGATACCGTCATGAATACGCAAACGTCTTGTTTGTGGTCGCTTGAATGCCGCCCTCATTATATACTGTATATGCAGATTTCGAGTTGCTAAAAAGAAATATTACAGGTCTATGCAATAGATGAGGGAAATAAAAAAACACGTTTTAAGTACACAATTTTGATATTTTAAATAATTTTTAAAAACATATAAGGGTTTTTGAAACTTAGTTTATATGGGGTAACTTGAACTAACATATGGATTATTACTCCATTTTTGGTGACGATACTACTACAGGCATATTGGTTAATTGTGTCCGAATCTTAAAAAATGGGGTAGTAAAAGCATTTTAAATGACAACGTTCATAGCCAAATACACATTAAAAAAAAACTTTAAAAACTTCCCCTTTTAAAAGACCATTTTTGAATCGGGAGTTAAAATAAATGTACTTTTTGGAAAATCGGTGTGAACTCAAATTATAGATCAATAACACAAGGGGGGGAATGTTGCGGTAGCTATGTTGTGCAGGGTCTTTTGGGAGGTGGGGGGTGAATAAAATATATATCAGCTACATACTCTATTGATATATGTAGTCTCGTAAAATAAATTATTTAAAAAAATATTACATTACAAACATAAAATTGTGCACACAGTAAAAAATATCATATCATTCCAATTATTTTCCTCAGCGAAATTATTATCTGTGATATCTTCCATCTTGGTGGAAAAAACTCAGAAACTTGAATCTTTATCGCCAAAGTTTGAAAATAGATAGCACAGATGATGCAAAATCTGAAAAACGACATTAAAATAGTGATACAAGTATCAACTTCTTAAATTTATAACACTTGGTCCTCATTGAGCTAATCTAGGAGTTATTATTGATTATATGTATTATTTTTTCTTATTTATTTTTGATCGGACTATAATCATATTATTGAACTTTTTCATTTCCTCTTTCGACAATTAAACAGTCATTACCTGCTTGCTTCCATCAGATTATAAGTTTCGTTACTGTATAGAAAACACAATTCAAAACCATACATGTAAAAATATATAAAATTTTCCTCCCATGCATGATAATATGTAGAAAACATAACACAAAATAAGACATAATATGTTGAAACAAATAAAAGTGTTCCACCATGCATGGTATTATAATGAAAGTCCAGAGTGCACTACAGTTTCGTTACTACGTAGAAGACATAAAACAAAACAACACATATGTTAAAACAAATAAAAGTGTTCCACCATGCATGGTATTATAATGAAAGTCCAGAGTGCACTATAGTTTCGTTACTACGTAGAAGACATAAAACAAAACAACACATATGTTAAAACAAATAAAAGTGTTCCACCATGCATGGTATTATAATGAAAGTCCAGAGTGCACTATAGTTTCGTTACTACGTAGAAGACATAAAACAAAACAACACATATGTTAAAACAAATAAAAGTGTTCCACCATGCATGGTAATATAATAAAAGTCCAGAGTGCACTACAGTTTCGTTACTATGTAGAAGACATAAAACAAAACAACACATATGTTAAAACAAATAAAAGTGTTCCACAATGCATGGTAATATAATGAAAGTCCAGAGTGCATTACTATGTAGAAAACACAAAACAAAACATATGTTAAAAAAACAAATATGTTTTTTCCACCATGTATGGTATTATAAAGAAAGTCTTTAGTGCACCCTCAACTTACTAATTAAAAATTAATCTAAATTCGCTAATAACGAATGAAATGCCTACATTTTTAATATTGACTTAACCTAAAAAATAATTTTAAAAAACAAATTTCTTATAAAATGGTAATTGTAAACACAGTGTGTATAGACGGTTGAAATAAAAATCTACCTAAGTTATGTTGAAGAAAGAAATCGCAACCGTCATAAATAAATAACCCAAGACTAATGCTGGGAAATCCGTTGGAATACTTAAAGACAAGGTAGTTGAATAGAATAAGCAACCCTTTAGTTCCTACAGTATCTGCATATGCGTAAACTAATATTTCTTGTGATTTGTATAGTCCCGGATCCCGGTGGCAGATAGGGGATGCAACCCATTAAGCGAGACATTTGCCTGTGATCTGCATAGGTATAGGGAGAAGGGTTGAACCACGACCGTGAGAGAGTCAGGTGTTGTAGGCCCAAGTATTGCCAATAAATCATTAGACTAAACAAGGGGTGACAAAGGAGGATGTAAAGTTTTGTTACCCCTTAACTGAGTAACAAAAATATCTGTATAGTTTATATTAATATTATTAAAATAGGAGAATTGTGAATAAATCTAATAAACAGTGTGTAAATGAAAATTGAAGATTTTTTTAAATGCTAAAATTTACTTGCCACTGGTGTTATGAACTCAATGTCGAAGTATGTATTTTATTTATAATTATTGCGAATTTATTCAAATAAACACCGACACCAGAGGCCATGACATGTTCAACGATCCACTTTGTTATACTAATGTGTTGGCATCATTTATGAGTCATTGTATTTATTACAATCAGACCCATTATCAAAATTGTTTAGTTGTCACTAAGACCCATATTTATGAACATTTACTAGGATTCTTTTGTTTAAGGTCTCTTTACGCTCTTTCCTTAGGCTACTCTTAACGATCTTTCATTTTTTATACCTTTATTATTTATTTTTTTTTAATGAAGAGAAATTACTAAGGATTTCCTTAACGATGTAACATGTTATCCTTCCTTACCATTATCGTTGATCAAATGCTACCTTAAACGTCCCTTAACCATATTGTGCAACGTCGTAGCTTAGTTTGTTATTATTGTGAATATGATTAAAAATCAAGACGTTATTCTAGAATTCTTTTGCATATAAACGAGGTGTCACTACGAGTAACCAGAAGATAATAGAGGGATGCTGAAAATTAGATTTTTACGATGAAGATGACATGTGTAAAAGGTTGCAGATTAAAAATTTTTCCATGCCTTTTCCGTTTTTTTAAATCCGGATAATTTCTATAAAATTTCGGAAATACAGTACATGGTTTAAAGTTACATGATATAAAAATATAGATAATTTGTTGACAATATTACATAGTATTACATGGGAAAAACCAAATTACTAAAATTAGAACATTCTTGTTGTGGGGTTCACAATTACAGCATATTGAATAAATGGTATTTGACCTACAAGTAATTTCTATTCTTCGACATTGCATTGCCTGTGCTTTTATTCTCAATTCATAATGTGTAATTTTAACCAAATGTTTTTCTAGTTTAGAAAATGCGTTCTTTTCAACGCAATAACACACGGCAGATAACAGCTGTTTAGCGATTAACGAACAATCGGCTGTAGTGATTACTGAACTCTCATTGGTGACGTAGGCCTTAGTGTTCTTTTAATCTTACCTTTGTAAAGGTGGCCTTAGTAAAGGAATATTTAGGAGTGTTCCTAGAATGTGAAATAGGACAAGTGATGCCTCAGTGTAGGCTATATAGGAAGGTTGTCTTCGCCGAGCGGGCAGAGGTTAATGCAATATTCTTGGTTCTGTAAAACTTGTTGTGTTCCAACGTTTTGGTTGTTCTTCCTTGTGATAGTCCACAGTCACACCCGCCAATATAGGTTCTTTATTATGTACCGGTATTGTGTTTTTGTAGAATACCGAGTTAATAATGACACCGATCAAGGTTGTAATATATAATTATTATTTGCTCCGCTTCAGTCTATATCGTTTAATGACGACCTAGTATACTTTTGTAAAAGTCTGAAGATTTTACAAAATTAGTAAATAAATGTTCAAACTACTTGAACTTTGGTCTTTTACGAAGACAGTTTGTCGATATTTATCGAACGAAGCAAATCAAAGTTAGAATAAGGTTGGGTAAGGGTTAAGGTATGGTAAGTTAGGTTAGGTTAGGTTATAGTAAGCAAGGTTAGGTAGGTGAGGTTAGAGTGTGGTAAGGTACTATAGTTTAGGTTAGGTTAGGTTATGGTGAGCTAAGTTAGGTTAAGATAAGCTAGGTTAGGTAGCTTGGGATACTTGGGTTACAGTATGGTGAGGTACTGTAGTTTAGGTTAGGTTAGGTTAATGTGTGGTAAGGTTGGTTAGGTTAGATTTTAGTTATGGTTGACGGTACTAGTGAGAAGCACAGTAGAAAAACCGAAAAGATGGAGAGGACCCTGAAAGGGAATAGACCAATGTAGGAGGTCCCAAGTTTTGTAAAATAAAGCGTTGCTGATCAAAGACGAATAATTGTTTCTGTCATCATCACCTTAAAAAACGAATAAAGAACATAAAATAATGACCCCTAGTCCCTGAATACCCTAATAACGTCAGGTTCAGAAAGAACAACAGTTGCTTAAGACCTGAAAGGAAAAACGAAAGAGAGATGACGTAATACGACGTGAAAAATAGTATAGATCCACCAAGTCCCTCTAGATTGCCAAACCAGTTCTCCCAATAAAGAGTCTCTGAGGAGACTTCAGAAAAAAAAAATCATAAGGACTGAATATTCTAAAACGAAATTAAATAAATTAATAATAGTGTTGATAAATTAGCTGTAACATGTATATATATATATATATATATATATATATAACAGCTGATCGGTTTGTCAAACCATTTTCAATACTTCATTAAAAAATATTTAGAAATGTATTTTCTATTTTTACGAAGCGTTCTAACGAACAAGTTAAAACCTTAATAATTCGCTTAACAACCAATGATGATATGAAATACACATCGAGTTCCAGTCACCGTAATTCTAGCTGTCCTATCCAGAATTCACTATCAATGTTTGCTCCCGACTTTCTCACGATATAGAGTTTAAACCGTAACTTATTATACTGAACGAGAATTTTACCTGCAACTCAGGCGCTAGAACAAAGTGAGAGTCAAAACAAACTAATTAGTGCACACATTCATTTTAGTTTTATTAGTTCACTAACCGCAGTAGTCATTGAAAAAAAAAAAACTTCTTTTTTAAAGTCTTATCTTTGATTTCTTGTCGGCGTACAATTTTGTAAACTTGAAATACAAGCATGATCGTATATGGTTTGTACTTCACCCATATAAGCTAATAGCTGTTGCCTGCCTGTTATTTTCTTATTTAAGATTCGATATTACATCATTCCTTGAGGAATAAAAATAAAAAGTAAACATTAGTATTATTTTATTTAATTGGATGTTATACACTGGTTATCTATTTTATCTCTAAGTTTATCTTGGTTTGAAATCGATTTTGTATTGCATGAATACTTTATAATGCCTATACAAGTCTACATCTCTGAAATTATAAATGTATTTAAATTTAAATGAAATATAATCATACTTAGTCTAACCTAACCTTTACCTAATCCACATTATCATATCCTAACCTTACCCTAACCTAACTTACCATACTTTGACCTAACCTCCTATACTGTAACCTGACGTATTATACCATAACCAAACCTACTATACCCTAACCTAACTTACCATAACCTAACCTAACTTACAATACCCTAACCTAATCTACCACACCTTACCTAACCTATCATATCACACTATAACCCAAAATTTTATCCTAAACGTTTTTCCCTTAGAGACGATGGGATCTCTCAGCCAACATTAGGAGTCGGCGCTCTTTAGTAGTGTGAGACTTGCACCCACTGAACCAACGCCGCAATTTGTTCTGACTTAATCTGGGACCTTAATAAACGACATTTCACATTTTCTTAATTTACTTCCGACGTGTTTTTCCAGACTAGAAGAAACTTTGCTATGAGTTTAAATATGTTTTCCGATTATAACACATGCTCGTAGAGAATTAATTTATTCGGTGAATGTCCTATACTTCTTCGATAATAAAGCGTCTTATAGTTTAATACTACAGTTTGTAATTTTGAACTCCAAATGTTATAACCACTTCTGTAGGCTATACTTTAATTTTGTCCGGATAACCCGAATTTCTCAATAACACGTAGTTTGACGTTGACAAAGTAAACCGTTAGTATCAGATCCGTTTATTACACTTGTAGTTTTATATCAATATTTTGTGAGGAATTCTTTAAAGTGTTTCATTGTCGTTTGCTTATTTATTTTTTTAACAGTTGTCTTTTTATTGAAAAATAATGTGCGAAAATCAGATAACTACTACATAAGATATTTATTTTGTTTTAAATGCGTTTCTAACTTCTTACTGAGATTGAACAAACAAGTTCTTGAAAAGGCTTTTCTCAAAAGTTAAAAATTATTGAATAAAGAGTGAGACCAAGATCATGATGAAAATTGATTTTTGAATTTCACTCTTTAGGAGAAATATTGAAATAATGACAAACATCCGTACAGACTGATTTCTGTTTGCTGGCTGTATGAGATTCATTTTAGTATTTTTCTAAACGTCTTTAGATACCTGCATATTTATTCTAGGTTTATATTTCCAAGCAACGGATAAATTCCTGCATTGATAATGTTCTTCTTTAGATATTACAATGAATTGTTCTCCTGTAGGGTTAATACCTAAATTCATATTGATGAAAAGGTTTTTTCACAAAAATTAGCACTTGTTTCATCACAGATTATTCACACCTGTTATTAAGACTACGAACTCTATAGAGAAAATCCTGAACCTCTTCCAATATTACAGGATAAATAATTACTGGACATTTTCTGTTCCAAATTTCGTGCCCTCAGGGGGTCATTTTTATTAAATACAAAGCAGGATCTACACCTTTCTTCCTGGAGTCATGGATTAGGTCCATCTTACATTTTTTCTATCAGGTCTATTATTTATTTTTAATTTTTTTCGCAGGATAGGTGGAAAATCTTCAAAAGACAAAGGGAGAAATCCGCTCTTCCCAATAGTGTGAGATTCTTACTCACTATAAACCACCTTTCTTCCTGTTAGTACCCCTATCGCGTGGGACAAGGAAACAGGAAAGGTTTTCCAAGTACCAAGCTGAGAAGCTCTTTCCGTGAACATATCGATAATGTAAATGTGGAAGAAAGCAGAACGTTATATATCCGCGCAAAGGGCGAGGTAAAAACCTGACTTGACAGAGTCCAGTCAGGTAAAACCTCGCGACAGATCATGCAGGAGCCCAGGTTTGGTACATGTGGCGTGCAAGGTGAAGGATGGGAGTTAACTTACAATCACCTTGTTAGTGGATTTATTGGAGGAGCTACAAGCTACATCTTCTTCTGCTGCCTACTCGATACTGAAATAAGCGTGCAAGATTAGAATGCATGCAACTGCATCCTGGTGGCGACAGCTTGGCTCATGCCGCTGCGGTGCACCCTTTGGTCTGAAACAGAGCTAGAAAGCAAAGAGGTGAAATTTAGGTATGTAGTAGGCTATGCATGGCTTTATAGGCCCAAATGAGAGATCAAGGTCGGTCGTGCGAATAAGGACAGCGGCCGTCTGTGTTTGTCAATGTTTTGTCATATCTACCTAGTGAAGAGATTAGTGTTGATGTTGGGTGTGCGTGGGCCCCCTTGTAGAGATTAGCTGATAATCGTTGAATGTGTTGTTTGATGAACGGCACATTTAAGTCTTAATGTAAGGTCATAACTCTGGTGCACATTGGTGCTTTAGTAATTGTTCTCAAAACCTTGTTTTGGAATATCAGGTCTCTTATGGTGACCGAGAGGGTTTTCGCGTTTAAACAAAAAAAAAAAAAAATAAATAAATAAATTTAAAAAATAGTTCTCTTCCAACTCTTGACGTTATTTGAGTATTAGTGGGCTTGTGACTATTAGAGGGCTTGGTGAATCTTACGCTGTTGTCTTCAATTTTTTTAAGGCGATGATTATCCGAGAGGTTTTTCGCCTTTAAAGAAAAGGAAAAAAATAGCAACATTTATTCTCTTCCAACTCTTGACGGTATTTGAGTATTAGTGGGCTTGTGAGTATTAGAAGGCTTGGCGACTCTTACGCTCTTGTCTTCACTTTTTTTAGGGCAATGATGACCAGAGAGGTTTTTTACCTACGTAATGATCTTTTACAGAAGTTATGAAAAACAAGTAGATGCTTGTCATGACCTGTGAATACTGGTTACCCTGGAAGGTCCTCATCTGTAAACAACACAATTAACTTGTAGGTTGCCAACGTCCCCTGAGCCATTCTCTACAGTATTAATCGTGTCGAAATTGATTAAAAATAACTTCAGTAATCGGTCAGTCTGTGGAATAATTAACAAATGGATTGTACAACTCTAATGACGGGAGGTGATAAAGTTGGCCTATATACAATATAAACTACTGCTCCATGGTGGAACTGCAAAGTGGTCATTAGTCAACTCTGAGATGTAATTGGATTATATAGATTCTTTACGAATTTGTTTAACACTTCTAGAGCGGACGATATTAGTACATGGAAAATCACGGTAATTAGGTGATGTATTAAATGAAAATGACAATTATTCTACACAGAGTGGGAATCTGATGGCTTTATGAACGTAGAAAACTAAAAATTGAAATTAATATTTTCTTTCTGGTTTTGTCGTCATCCGTGGCGATTCATCAACAAATAACATATATATTTTAAAGTCTATGATTTCTTGCAGTTAAGAAGTAATTCAACCGTTGAAGGATAAAATATGCTACTTGTAGTGTAAGACATCTAAAGGCGTCGTCGTTGAAAAGCTATAGATTTTAGTTTCTTACTTGAAGATCGATTATAGAGTAACGTGTACAGGCTGTTGAAGATGTGGTTTTTCTAGTTTTAAGTCTCATTATAGTAGTGTGGCAAGTGCGACATTGTCGAACTCTACTTCATTATTTAGTACAGCGATACATTCTCGACGCTTGTCATGTCTCTTGTCATGTCAGTTTGGTTCAATTGTGATTGGAAGTCAGTTAAAAGAAAATGTAAGTTGGTAATATTAGTGAAGAAAGGAATTTTTTCTTGTTGTTTCAAAAGGGAAAACTCAGTTTTTTTAATGAAAAAGAATTTAAAATAAAGACATCTAGCCTTCGAATAGATTCAGGGTTGGAAGAGTACCAGAGTTGATCAAAAAAGGACCTGATAGGAATAGTATAAGAGAGAAATGTAACCACAAAATACATATAAAATGTGTAGATCCAACTAGGGATCAAACTAGGAATGTGAACCATTGAGAGAAAAAAGTGAAGCGAATGAGGTTATCTGTTCAAAAACCATTTATTTCAGTCAATTTTAGTGAAAAATTATCATTTTATCTTTCAACTTCATCTAGATGTACTATTAGGCTAATACAATTATTCGTTTTAATGTTAGTTGACTCTATAACTTTGTTTTCGACAGTTGCTTACGTACTTCGTATAATCCAAGAGTGTCTAGTTTTGTCGATGCCATCGTTATACGACGTATATAGAAAAAAATTATTTTATTATATACTTACGTATATAATTAAATTTAGTTTTGTTTGTGCACAGTAATGTATTATTATTTTTTAGGTTTAATAAATGCATATATTATTATTATTTATTGTTATTATTATTATTATTATTATTATTATTATTATTATTATTATTATTATTATTATTATTTTTTATTTTTTTTTTTCCGAGGAGGGGGGAATGCTTTACGCACCATCAGGAGCCGATCGCGGCTCCCGGTGTGTGGGACTCGCCAAAGTGGCATACCCACTAAACCCTAACCTCCTTACCTAAGGGCTTCACCTGTCACACACGGAACCACCTGTCGGCTTAACTTCTTGTGTGACAACCCTTCCTTCCAAAGCCGCTGTTAGGCTCTCATCATAATTATGTACACCTTATATTTGTTTGGCAGCCATAATCTTATTAATGTACAGTGCCACGGTTTTCCAGCACTCTTCCGAACGCAGCATCAACTTTATCATGTTCTCCACCTTGACCTCGGTTCCTATCGTCTTATTCATTTCCTGCCGCTCATCCTTCCATTTCTCACAGTCAAATAACGTGTGTTTTACGTCGTCATATATTCCATCGCAGTAGTTGCATGCCGCACTTTCTCTGATCTTAAAACGCTGCAAATAGCTACCAAAACTCCCATGACCAGACAAAACCTGGGTGAGAAAGTAACTTACTTCCCCATGTTTCCGGTTTAACCATTCCGCTATCTCCGGAATAAGAGTCCGCGTCCACTGCCCAGACGTCTCCGACTGCCATCTATCTTGCCACATTCTCAAAAGTTTATCCCTGGCTCTGGCTTTAATATCTTTCTTGGTGTTCGAGTCATATGCTCCTATTTTACGTGCTTCGTAAATCTCCAGTCCTTCCCTCGCCTTTAGGTCCCATGGCGGTAAGCCGGCTATTACCAGTAGCGCGCTTGTTGAGATTGTTCTATATGCACAAACTACCCTCAATGCGATGGGCCTCTGAGCCGTTAGCAGAATATTTGTGGCCGTTTTCTTTCCTAATGCACATGCCCAGACGGGGGCTGCGTACAAAACCTTTGCGGCGACGACGTTCGCCAACACTCTCCTCTTGCACTCTCTTGGACCTTCTATATTGGGCATAAGCCGTGAAAGTCGAGCTCCTGCTTCTATACCCTTGTTTACTGCCTTAATAATGTGAGGTGTAAAACTCAGTCTTCGATCGATTTCGACCCCTAAATAAGTCAATTGGTTCTTCCATTCTATCTCCACGCTCCCGAGTCTTAACTTTGGCTTCTCGAACTTCCTTCTATCGGTGACCAAAATTGCCTCCGTTTTTTCGACCGCCATCTGGAGCCCAGCTCTGTCTAACCATCCCTTGGCTCTACTCAGGGCTTCATTGATCCTATTTTCCAAAGTTTCCACTTTTTCTGCCCAGCAGACAATGAGAACGTCATCCGCAAATCCCACGATCGTCGTATCCGGTGGTAACTTCATTTTAATAAAATCGTCGTACATGATGTTCCATATGATTGGACCGATCTTAGAGCCTTGAGGTGCACCACACAGCATTTCCTCCTTCAGGACCCAGCCATCACCAAAATAGAACACCCATCTATTACATAGATAATCCTCCACTATTTTCCGCAGATAGTCCGGAACTTTCCTTTTCTCCAGCGCTTCAATTATCACTCTCCATTTTGCTGAATTAAAGGCATTTCGTACATCTACAGCCACGAGTGCACAAAAACCTTTCATCTTGCCTACTCCGTCCTTACCTCTCCTAGCAATATCTACGACTTTTTGAATTGCATCCACCGTCGATTTTCCCTTCATGAAACCATACTGCCTGTCCGATATCGACATCTCCCCAGTCAAATGCCTCTCCAATCTATCCAATATGAGTCCCTCTAGTAGTTTCCCCATTGTATCTAATAGGCATATGGGTCTATACGATGAGGCCTCTTTCAGGGGCTTTTCGCCTTTCCGTAGAAGAACAACCTTCTGTCTTTTCCAGTTATCATAAAACTTACCCTCTTTTAGGCATAGATTCAACGTTCCTAATATCAAATCACTGTAATGGTTGATTACTACTTTGATAACTTCATTTGGTATCCCATCCATACCTGGGGCTTTCCGAGTTTTTAATTTACTTCCTACTTTCCGGAGTTCTTCGATCTTAAACAAATCTTCATCTCTCGGAACCATAGGCCCGAAATCTGTTTTGCTGCGGGGTTCGTCGCGCGGGAAGAGAGCTAATATTATCTTTTTAACCCATCCCGGATCATTAAGTTCTGGTATTTTCCGCTTTGTAATCAGTTTCTTCATTACTATTTTATACCCCATACCCCAAGGATCGTCCTGGACCTCGTCTATCACCTGACTCCAACATCTTGCCTTGCTCTTTTTGATGCCTCTTTTGAGTACTTTCCTGGCCTCCAGCCATATTTCGCGGAGTTGGGAGTCTCCCTTGGAACGAACGTAATTCCTCCTAGCTCTCAAGCTTACCGTACGGAGGGTGCTCAATTCATCACTCCACCAATATATCTTTCTTCCATCTCCTGAATTGGATTTCCTTCGGGGCATGCTTTTCTTGCACGCCACTGTAAGTATCCTAGTAGCTCTCTTTGCTGCTTCACCTGCCTCCTTAGGTTGTCCAACCCAGGGCATCTCATTTTCTAATTTGCTCTCTTCCAAGAATTTTTCCAATTTCCCTGCATCTAGCTTCCTCGTATTCCATGCCTTGTTGCCCCCCATCTTTCCGCTTATTTTTTTCTCTTTCTTGCGGCCTGTCACTATGTGAAACACTATGTATTGGTGGTCGCTAAGCGTCTCTTCATCTAATACTCTCCATGCCGTAACGCCTTCCGACATTTCCTCTGAGCATATTGTCAAGTCGAGTATAGATGTTGCTTCCCCTCGACGGAACGTAGGTTCCTGGCTGCAGTTGACCACCACCAAACCACATCTTGCTACCATATCGCCCACTATTTTCCCCCTTTTATCCCATCTGCTCTCACCCCATTCTGGAGATTTACTATTGAAGTCCCCAGTTATTACAAATTTACAACCAGATGTTCTTACGTTGTTCTCCAATTCTTGCATTTCTTCCTCAAATTTCCACCGAGGATCGTTTGGCGAATAGTAACAACTATAAATGCGTATTCCTTCTACCTCTATCCATACGAAACCTTTATTCGAACTTTGGGAATTATTGATATTAAGAGTCTTATTACACGCCTCAATACCTGCTCTATGCGTACTATCTTCAAACCATGTAGATAGCTCCGAACTCTTCGGTTGCTCTGTAAATGCTACTATGTCTATCGACCTATCCATCACCGTTTGCTTCAGAAGATCATGGGCACGTTTTGATCTATTTAAGTTGATCTGTAATATTTTCATCTCTTTCTTATTTTGTTTAACCTCGCCACTAGTAATTCCCTAAAACTAGGACATAATCCACTACCCAAAACATGTCTCGCATCTTTCCCTTTAGCCTCGCACGCTACACATTTTGCATCGTTAATGCACTCTTTGCGCGTATGGTTTTTTTCTCCACAATTCCAGCACGATCCTTTCCTATCCGTGCCTTGACAATATCTGGCCAGGTGTCCAAATTCCAAGCATCTGAAACACTGTGGAACCTCGGCTCTTTCCCTTATTCTGGCTATAATGAAACCAATTTTAAGTTTTCCCACTCGTAGTAGGGTATTTGCTGCCGCATCTGGTAAATGGAGTACTGCAATTTGACTAAGCCTAGGTCTCCTGAACATTTTACATTCATTTGCTCTAATGTCCAAGTTAATCTCTTTATTAATCGCGTTTATCACCTCTTGCGCTGAACATGTCTCGTCCAAGTCCAAAATTTCGATCGGTTTTTTAGGAATTTTAGATTTTACCTCCGCTTTATCTCCGATGATTTTATCCAGACTTTCCTTAATCAACTTAGGCTCCTGACCCTTGTTCATTACCAAAACAATCTCATCCGCTCTCGATCTCCGCAGACTGAAAGCTCCTTCCTCGCAACTTCCTTGTGACATACCTTTTTTCATGCATTTTAGAATGTCTGCATAAGAATTATTTTCTTTTGCAGTTATAATAACCGCTTCCTTTCTTTGTCTGCTGTTTCCCTTTGTCACAGTCCTCTTGTCCCATTCATTACGACTATTTGACTCTTTACTTTCCTCAGTCGATTTCCGCCTTTACTTCTTTTTTTTCACCACTCTCTTCCATTCCTCTGAGGGGTTAGGCATACTGTCTTCCTCCTCGACATGGGCAGATGCTTTATGCATTCCCTTTTCTCTTGGTGTCACCGCCTCCTTTACTCCTTTCCTCCTCTCATCGCCCTCTGTTGTGCCCAGTGATTTCAGGATATCTTCTTCCATGGCTACTTCTGGGCTCCCCATCGCATTCCTTGGCCTTTTCCTCGATGGCAGACCTCTACCTACGTCGGGGCTGCTGAATACGACCATGGGCGCCCTTTCTATCATCTTTTTGATCGCATTTTGCCGTACTAGCCTACATCCATTTAGCACTTCTAATCCGTCTTCGATCCGCACAAGACCGTTTTTTATGGTCATATTAACGTTCTTCTGTTTTCCCACCGAAAGAGACATCATCTTAAGCACCTCCCTGATAACCATTAGTTGCTTTCCCTCAGTGTCCTCTGCTTCTAGGATTTGCTTTCTAAGCCTGTCAATCTCTTTTTCTGATGTGGTTTTCACCGCCTCCATTATCTTGTCCTGCAACTTACTCATGTCCTCTTCACCCACAACATTTTCCTCCAGGGTTCCCTTCATGTTGCAGTCCTCTACAGGTGGAACCGAGTTTGCTACCATACCACTTTTATTTATTTCCTGTGCTTCCACGCTGTTCGTACTTTTCCCCAGCGAAGTTCCATTCGCAGGTTCTCCCCTAGATAGGTCACTGCCGATGTCCCCTAATGACCAACTTCTTGCCTTAATGGGTGATCTGCCCATCAGACTGCTTTTCATAAAAGCGATATCTTGTTCACTTGTAGTACTCTGGGCCAAGTGAGCCACCCTCTCCGACATTCCATCGTGTGTCTGGTCGCCCCCAGAATCCTCGCGACATACACCGGCCACCGGGGCTCTCACCCGATCGGAACCAGTGGTGGGATTCACCTTTGCAGGCTTACCCACCTGGGGTATTTCAGTATTTAGATCACACATCATGGTTGTTATTCGACGAGTTAGAAGAATTAGAAGGAAGAATAAATTAGAGACCCCTAGCCTTCGGAAACCTAACAGCGTCGGGGTCGGAAAAAAAGGCTTAGTGCCCAATAGAAAAGAAGAAAAGAGTAGGGAATTCACCAAAGACAAGATGAAGAATGGTGAAGACCAGCTCGGGTACCCCGGGATTGCCAATCCCGTACCCACAAGATGTGGGCCCCTGGGGGAATTATTATTATTATTATTATTATTATTATTATTATTATTATTATTATTATTATTATTATTATTATTATTATTATTATTATTATTAATATTATTATTAGAAAGATAAAGTGAGATAATGAGTTGAAATAATGACTTTTTGAGATTTATATAAAAATATTGAAATAACTTTCCAAATAAAATTTAAAAAAAAACATGTAACAAATAGTTGTTGAGGATCCTTAAGGAGATGGATCATTCTATACCAACTTAACTCTCAGGACGAAAATTCTGTAAAATAATACTACATTATAAAAATAAGCAAAATTTAGGACATTTTTGGGGTGACTGCGAAGAAAATTAATATGTGCGAATGTTAGGGACACGTTTTTCAACTCTTTATAAATACAATCTTCTACAGAGTAATTAGCGAAATCGTTCAGGTTCAAAATGGCGACAGTCTAAAATAGTTTTTCCTTCGTAGTTTTCCAATAATTTTGCTATGATAAAATATCCATATCGTAATTCTCCACCTAATAATATCAACTGTAAAGTTAATAAAAAAGCTAAATGTAAAATATCGAATGTCGAACTGTCAAACTTTAAACTTGTATAGCTGAATATATATAGGTCAAGTAGAAATTATAGTAAACGCTAAATTGTGATATAATGAACAGTTAAAAGACATTGCACATTCTCTCTCACCAACCTACAAAACGAACCAAAAATATTCGCCACTATAAATTTTATTTCGGTAGCGTGAGACAAAAAGTGAAAATGCACATGTGAATACCATGAGATAAATGCCTGTAACTTTAAATCCATTCTGGTCAACCAACACTTGGAAATTCCAGAATATATATCTGAAATTTGAAGTATTAGGAAGCAAAAGACTATCTTCGATCCAAATGAAACTCTAGAAAAGACAAGTTATCTAGCTAGCTAATTCTATGTTTAACTAAAATGTAGAACTCAGCTAGGTAGAGGTATCAGGAGGTACACAAAACGTCTTGTAGACTGAGGTGGCTAGGTTCGGTTAGGTTAGGCTGGGTTAGGTTTCACTTCCAGAACTAATAAAACACCTTCTACAACTTTAATTAAAGGGAATAAAAAAGATAATTTTCGGTAAAAAAAAATCAAATTGGATCATCTCTAAATATTGCACGATCTTTAATTTACACTTACACATTTTTGCTTCTGTGAAAGCGTTAGCTCAAGTTTTTTATATTGGAGAACAGTATATTTTCTAATATTTAAAGTTTTATTAATTATTAGCAATACATTAATTATTAGCCTGGGCCTGTCTGTGAAATATAAATTTTAATTTGATGGTTGTAACATAACACTTAGACCATGTTTGGATTTTCTTCTAAAATCCACATAAAATATTCCTACAGTATTTCTATCGGATCTGCCTGTTTATTAACTCTTATCTTATCTATTAACAGATGACATTTTAAATTGATTTGACTTCTTATTTATTAGCTGTTATCACAGTGGCAATTGTTATGGGATTTTAAACATTATGAATTCCCATTACTCATAATTATTAAACAGCTGATAGTTAAATTAATAGTTTTTCTTCCGTAAATCATTTTTGCCAACGTAAAAACTTGAGCAAACGCCTTCGCAGTAGCAAAAATATGTAAAGACCGTGGAATATTTCTAGAATGGATGATTCAATTTGATAACTTTTTCACAGAAAATTTTCTTTTTTGTCCTTTAACTAATGTCACAAAGGATAGGTTGCAATTTGAAATTTTTAAGTTGTGGATTGCAAAAGGATAGGGTGATTAGGGGATTTTTCAGTTCGTGTGTATTAATGTTTCCGTAAATCGCAGATTTTTATATATATTTTTATAATAAATAAAATTCAAGAAAAAAAACACCCGTTGTGTGCGGCGTAAACTTCGCTTCGCCTATGCCTAAGCTCGCTTCGCTTGTGCTACCAAACACGGCCATTAAAATCGTATTTTATTCAAATTGAGGTTTAAATGACAGCTGTTATGAATCATTTTTATTGTCGTCAAGTATTCCTGATATTGCAAATTTTGCAAACTGGTTTGGATTTTTGTTGTGTGAACTGGAATTAAAATACTCGGTGAATCCCAGTATCAAAATCCTCGAAACGTTCCGATTATTAAAATCCTCGATTTCGGATTAAATATAGGGACAAAATATTCATAACTAGGAACAAAGAGACGATATAATATTCGTTAGTAATTCGCTGATTGGTAAAGCTGAGTTCAAATCCGATGCGCAAAATCATTACTCGATTTAAAAATAATAATACGAATATTGAAATAATTTGAAACCGATTAATTCGATTATCCATTTCACCCGAGTATCAACATCGCTAGTGTGGTTTAAAAATCAATTTTACTAAAAATTGAATGAAATAAGACTTTGAGAAATTGACTTTTATAAGATTCCAACCACTAATTTCGGTTTTTGACCGATAACTATCCGCCCTTAGAGACTATACTTGAGAAATATTCAATCAAAATAATTACGGTTAGTTTTTAGATAGTAGTAATTTTGAGTTATTTTAAATTTAACTAGGATATTTTAGGTTATTGAATAAATGTTTAAAAATACATCCCAAATACAAAATTTAATTTAGGCGCTTGGTCCCCTTATCCACAGCATCGAGCTAATTTTCAACGTTTTACTCCTTAAAAATTACCGCTTGGATTTTGATGAAATTTAACATAAATATTTACATAGCTTTGCACAGATAGAGTTTGTTATATTTTTCAATTTTGTTACAAAGATACAGTAAACTGTATTAAATATTAACCTCTCAAACTGAGATCCCCTGAACACGTTTATTTTTTATCAGATGTTCAAGTTACCTATCAATATTATAAAACAAATAACATGTTTTAATGTTGACAGGTGCTTAGATCCGATCAGATGGTGAATTCGTTTTGTATTACAAATCACATGTTTTTAATCAATAATTGTTACATTGGTTTTATATAATAAATTTAATTTATTAATATAATATATATAATATTTATATTTTAATCGTATTAAAAAAAGTCATATTGAAATGTAGTTACTATTAGGAGGACCGTATTTCGCGAGAAATAATCTTCAGCATCATTGTCAAACGGACAAGTGTGTACAGTCCGTTTAATTTATATTTATCCAGTACAGTTACTGGAAAATAAAATTCAAACTAAATAAAATTATTGTTGTTAAATATACTTTATTTTACCGGTTAATTGTTTGTCGTGATAGTAACGAAATTCGCCACTTGAGTGCAGTAGTTTACGATGCTACCACGAACGCTCTGGTGCAGTCGCTAGGAACGTGTTTAAAAAATATGCCGTAGGTTGTACAGGCAAGTACAAAAACATGACGATTTATTACTTGGCTGGAAAAATATTTATATTACATGTAAGATTGACAAATAAAGAATATTATTTACTGTGTAACTTGTATTTTTTTTTATCTTGTGTATATCGTAAAAGTCTGTATGGCAGGAAATTCTTCTATTGATAAATAAATAAATAATCAAAACTTGTTGGTTCCATATCTTAAAAAATAACGATTTTATTGATAAAAACTAAAACAATTTGCAAATTATAAGAATTTTTCAAAATGGGATTAACCAATTTCCTTTAAGTTTTGATAAATTCGAAGATTAATACCCAAATCATTAAAAAAAAAAAAAAAGAAAAAACTATCATTGACCGCTAATTTAAAGTTGTTTTCATCTAACAACATGCATGCTTAAGCCAATTTTATGACACAAATGAAAGAAGTTTAGATCTTATTTAAATATATAAATGTTTTATAAAATAAGTATTGAACACAAATTCTCACAAATAGTGCCTACGTAATTTTTACTTGTTTCCTACTAATTTTATTTACATTTTTTTTAAAAATTAAATTCTTTACAAGTTTTTTACAAACGTTGTATGCATTTAGAAGTTTAAAAGTTATTTTACGCTAAACATAAAACAAATGTATGTTTCGACTTCAATTTTGTATATTTTACATAAGTTTTCTTACAAATAACTTGAGTTAAAGTTATAGCCCCTTATTTTATTCAACTTACTAGTTCATTAAACATATAAAACGACCAAATGTGTTACATAATTTCAGTCCCAAGACTTATAATATGGGTTCACTTCACTCTTAAAGCAGTAATTATGTCTAAATATTAATAATTAAATATTAAGCGACCCCTTACTTAAAAAAAAATTAAGGGTTTTTTTTGAAAAATTGCTTTTAATTATTTTTACCCCTAGAATCGATTCAGAAAGTATTGCCCTACAATTTTGAATCACTTTGTATAATATGAAATAAGATTTGTTAGGAGAGTAAAAGGATGTAAATGCCCAAGGCTTTAAAAGTATTAGGTATGAGGATGTAGGAAGAGATTTATATACCTTACGTGAGTATAGCATATTATTAATAATAGTGTGTTAATTGTGGAAATTAAACATTATTCAGAAATGAAATATATAATAATTATATTAAAAGGACACAACTAACATAATTAAATACTCTGAGATATAATTATAAATAACAATGAAACTCTTCTTTATATTACCACGGTTGCTTGATTCAGAGGTCATCTGCAGGATTGGCAACGTTACAAATATATAGTTTCCAAAATTATAATTCAACTCCTAAATAAGTTAATGCTCCCCTCACATAGCCTATATTATCAAATTGTATAATTTATTTTCCAATTTATTATTTATTTTCCCAGAACCCTATTCTCAAAATGTATTTCCATAATTTCATCAAAGTGAAACACTTAGTCAAAAAAGTACGATATTTTTCTTCACTTACGTGTTCAATAAGTACGGGTGTGGCAATCCCTAGGTTGCACATCTGGATCTACATGTACAACAAATTAGGATTCTATCATTGGATGATTCTCTAAGTAATTGTGAAATTTAATATGAAGTGTGTATAAACCGTGTCAAACCTTAGTTGTAATTGAAATAATTATATGTTTTTAAATTTCAAAATTTAAAAAAATTTGCAATCATATTGAAATTTACCGACGGATTTTTATCTAACTTAACCTAACTTAATCTATATAATTAAACTGATATATCGAGAGCATTATGATTTCAGAATTTTTTTCATTATATAAACCCACTCTGTTCGGTATTAGGATATTTTTAGTTAGAAATAGAGTCTAAGTTGTTTTTAAGAAGCCAGAAAGAAAACAATTATTTTGACAGACCTGGATAACTGACGAAAATGATTACCTTGCAAGCAAGACATTGATGCCACCATTGATATATATAAACCCTTGGATGGGAGGAAACGTGGTCAGTAGGCCAGGATTGATCAAAGGAAGTTACTGTAGGAGTTCTTGAAAATAACCAGACGGACTTGGTGAGTAAGAGCTTCCTGGGAGGATTCAGACTTCGGACGAACGTCCACAAGAATTGCAAACAGGGCAAGCAAGCTTCGTGTATTAATTAAGAAACTTATAATTATTTCAGAGACGAGTCATTATGAGCTATAACGTAGAATCAGATCTGTGAGCCACAACAATTCTGGATTAATAATAATAATAATAATAAGATGATAGAATTGTAATAGGATAGGCGATAGACATTCTTGTTAATATTTGTTAATAAAGGTTAATGAGTACAGAACCGATTGATTATATTGAAAATAAAGAATCCAGCAGTTAAAGTAACGTAACCTAACAACTCCAATGCGTCGTATCAAATAACTCTTCAGGTATCTATAAGGCATTTCTATGATCTCAGTGGTAAGAAAGATCAAATGTTTGTTGACAACAGTATTCAACTGAGAAATAAGTAACAGGTCATCATTTAATCAACCCTTTTTTGTAAAACACTCCAGCCGTATCAAATGTATATGATAGAAGTCAACCACATCCTACAGCCAACTGAATTGTTTAGCCTCATAAGGCACAATGTTGGCACAGTCCGTATCCTCATGGATGTCGACGTCCAAATAATTGTCCGTGTGTATGCTTGGTATGCGAAACTCCGCTAAGGCATGGAATTCAGGGCGCACCTGGAGACTAGTGGACTCACTGTAATTAAGCAAAATAAATATTCAAATTAGTTTCAACCTCAAGTTACAAATAAACAATGTCTAAATTTCTTACCCAATGAAAATATTTAATAAATGAAGGGAGGAAAGTGAATAATCGAAAATTCACGAGTATTATAAATGGACCCAAAAATGCTGCTTTAGATAATTGACTATCTCAAAATTGAATTTTTGCCAAATAAGAAAATTACAGTTCACATAGGCCCTACTAATTTTATAAATATAAAAATGTTTGAAATTTACACTAAAATCGATATTATCTACAACAAAACCAAACTTTATAAAAGAAAGAAAATGAAACGTTTTACCACAAACACTTTATTACCCAAAGGAAGACGTTTCAATGACAAGGTCATCATCTTCAGATTTAATAAATACTTTGTGTTGTTTGAATGGGTGTAAATGTAAAAACTAAGATGATGACTTTGTCGTTTTAACGTTCTGTTGTTACTAATAAACGATTTTTGTGTAAAGTTATGTGTATTTTTTTTTAATCACACACGTATTATAGTAAAAGTTATGTGATGGAGGAATATTAATATATTTATCTTTTATAGCACACTGCGTAAAAAAGTGGGGCTTAGAATAATTTCTGTCTGTGGTATTTGCAACGCTTTACAGCCCAAATTCGTGGAACGGTTTTAATAAAATCTGTAATGTAGGCATATTTGACCAAGTATTGTTTTTTCTAATTTTTTGATAATTCAATATTTGAAGGTAAAAAAAGCAAAAACTAAATCAAGATTTAAAAAAATCGGGTATAATGATTGTATAAAGTTTTATTTAAGTTAAAGAACCCAAACAAAATTGGTCGCCATCTTTCCAAAAATGCCTGATCGTGAGTTATCTAAGAAACTTAATATATGGTAAGGCCGTTAAAAATCTTAATTTTTCAAAATTGACTCAACAGTGTTTAAATATTTCCTCACTTCTGTGGAAATCATCAATTCGCCAGGAGGTGATGACCTATTAATTCTATGACAAATTAATTGTTGATAGAACAAAGGAATCTTCCGCAATGCTTGCGGAAAATACAAATTAACAGATATTCTTACAAATACAGAATACCAGTATAATTACTATGATTGTTATTCATAGTAACAATCAGTTACTACTATTATTATTAGTTATTACTAGAATAACTAATAATAAACCGATAAAGTTCACATTTTTCGGCTATAAAAGTCCACATTCATTATAAAATATGACCCTAAACTAATGAAACTCCATAACTATTTTTTAATGATAAATTGATATCAGTTACAACAAAAAGTATCTAATCATCACATCGAACATTAATTTTATGATTATGTTATTAGTTATGCTAACTTATTTGTTTCTATAAGTTATTGTGCTCTGAATACCCACAATACTAAATATTTATAAAAAATATTAAGACCTGTTGTTACCTACGGTGCAGAAACTTTGATTTTGATCAAAGAAAGTGGGATGAAGTTATGTATACAATCTTAATTCCTCCAATCTGTTAAATGATATTGTTTATGGAAATGTATCAGAGGTTACCATTCTTAATTACTTTTAGCGTTATTATATACGTTAGTAATTATATTCTATTACTGTTTATTTTTTTTAGTTTTACTTTTGGAACACTTTTGTTCAACAACAGAATTTCTTCGTTCACAATAATTCGCTAAACACCAATACAAAAACATTTAAATTGAAGATGAAAACGAGTTATCTTATGGATGTTTAATTGTTCATATATTATACAAAAGATATTCATCATAAGTTTGTAAAATTTACGGCAAACTTTGACAGTTGATTACAAATAAATACCTTCTCGCATGGGGCAATAAACGAGCACGTATTTATCTAACAACTTTCATATTCTAATTGCATTTTCCTATAAATCTCGTATAATTATTATACATAAGTGCTTTTGTGACAATGGCAAGATAAAGGATATTGTACAACATAAATTATTGGGTATTCATAATCCACCGGTATAAAATATAGTTGGAACAAGTTTAGAATAACGGGACTTGCATTATTATTGTATTAATTTCTCCAGCTTAATTACGTTATACGTGTTAAAACTCTTTTCGAGTTGAATTGTTTCCAATTATGGCTACATAATTGTAAAGCTAAAGTTGTTAATTATTACAATATACTTTCCAGAAATTGCATGTTTTGAAATGCTTTATTGTGCAAAATAACTTTGTAGAATGGAGTATTGCCTATTGAAACATTTCTATATTCTGCGTTGTCCCCATGGCAAAACCATTACTCGTGACTATGAAATGTACACCGACCATGCAAATAAAAATTGAGTAACTTGAACATGCACAAAGCCGGTGCTGCGTACGGAATTAATGAACGGAACTAACAGATCAACTTCCTTGTTATCAAATCTCAACCACGGGTGTGGAGATAAAGGCTATCATTACTGCAAGTGGAGTATCTATAATGACGGACTAAAAATCAGTATCAGAGTTATTAAAAGGTCATTGGAATCACAGCTCTATTTTATTTTTAATCTGAAAATTTACAACCTTCTCGGAAAACTGACGGAAATGGTTGTTAAGTTCCAATGATAACCTGACATTGTATTGTGTCAGATATAGAACTGGGATACAAATTGGTTTTATTAGCTTGTGTTTTACATATTTTTTTCACTGATAAAGCATCGCGTAACGAACTTAAATGACACCAGAATTACATAATACAGAAAAGACATTAAAGATAATAGAAACACAAAGATGTAAAAAGCATAAGTTAGAATAGAGGGTAAATAGAGTCACAAGGGTAACAAGGAGACAAGAAATACAAGGAAACAAAATACATATGACTCACAGTGACACAAACACAAACATAAAAGAAGTGACATAAGGTATACAAAAGAGGCATAAAATGCACATATTATACAAGAAACAGTAGAGATGTTCAAAATGCAGACACAAGTGTCACAAAGAACACAACGAAAACTAGAAACATAAATACAAAAGAGTCACAAAATGCACAAGTTATACGAGAGAGTAGTGCTGTTCGAAACAAAGATAACAGAGTCACAAAAACTAATGAACACATGAGACATAAGAAACGCAAATTCAAAAGATACACAAAATACCCAAGTTATATTGGAGCCGGAGAAGCTACTAGAAATACAGACACAAGTGTTACAGAATGCAATGAAAAAAAGTAACATAAATACACAAGTGATACAAAACAAAAAAAAACAAGAATCACATAAGACATAAGAGACAGAAGTGACACTCGAAAGTGAGTGACAAAAACACAATGAGCACAAGAAACATAAATTCAAAAGTGTCACAAAATGCAAAAGTTAACAAGAGACAGTAGAGCTGTTTGAAACAAAGACACCTGTCACAAAAACCAATGAACACAAGAGACATAAGAAACGCAAATTCAAAAGATACATAAAATACCCAAGTTATATTAGAGCCAGAAAAGCTACTAGAAACAAGTGTTAGAGAATGCAATGAAAAAAAGTAACATAAATACACAAGTGATACAAAACAAAAAAAACAAGAATCACATAATACATAAGAGACAGAAGTGACATCCGAAAGTGAGTGACAAAAACACAATGAGCACAAGAAACATAAATTCAAAAGTGACACAAAATGCACAAGTTAACAAGACACAGTAGAGCTGTTCGAAACAAAGACACCCGTCACAAAAACCAATGAACACAAGAGACATAAGAAACGCAAATTCAAAAAATACACAAAATACCCAAGTTATATTTAAGCCATAAAAGCTACTAGACATACAGACACAAGTGTTACAGAACGCAATAAACAAAAGTAACATAAATACACAAGTGATAAAAAACACAAGAATCACATAGGATATAAGAGACAGAAGTGACACTCGAAAGTGAGTGACAAATAACACAATGAGCACAAGAGACACAAGAAACATACATACACAAGAGATACAAAATTGCACAAGAGACAGAAGGTACACTAAAAAAACAAATATATATTATTTAATAATACACAAAACATACAGAATTGTTACGGAAAAATTGGTCTGTAAATTTCAACTTGTGTCAGTTTAAAATTAGTATGCTTTAGTTCAGGCGTAGAATTTACGTCAGTTTATTTCGTGTAATTTGGCGGTACTATAGTTAGGACCTACATATTAGTAGATATAAAAAAAATTGTCGAACTTTCGTATCAGGGTATTGGCTTCGCACTCCCATACCTTCAAAGTAATTACAGAAGAGCAAAGCCGAAAGGTAAAACAAAATTATTATTTATTACTAGAATAACTAATAATAAAACGATAAAGTTCACATTTTTCGACTATAAAAGTCCACATTGATTATAAAATATGACCCTAAACTAATGAAACTCCATAACTATTTTTTAATGATAAATTGATATCAGTTACAACAAAAAGTATCTAATCATCACATCGAACAATAATTTTATGATTATGTTTAGTTGAGAGTTCCGTGTTGGTCGTAAAGGTAAGTTAATTGTTGACTTATTTTAACTGGATTTACGTGTAAATTGGGAAATATAATCGTTATAGTCCGTGTTCGGATTTAATGTGATTTTCCCCAATTTACTGTCGAAATATCATTTACTTTTATTCGCCGCTATTTGAGTAATAAATTGATTTGAGCCTTTAAATATTTTACAAAAATTGATCGACAATACTTTGCTAATTTTGAATCGTGAACTTTTTGAAATAGTGGTCTAACTTGTATGGAAAAAGATAAGTTATAACGGGTCAAATATATATATATATATATATATATATATATATATATATATATATATATATATATATATATATATAGCGTGTCTAGTAATTGCTTGACCAAGCTTCAGGAACCAATTTGGTACAACAAAATATACTAAAAATGCTATATAACAATATATTTTGCTTAGTTTAAGGTTCAAGATAATTTTTAATGTTTAACTTTTCATTTTTATTCTAAGCCTTTACCTGATCATTAAAAATAGTTGGAATAAGATTCAGAAAGTTAGGTAATTGTAATTATCCAAAGTTGAAACATTTTCATCTACCAATACAATTTACATTCCCTACAAAGCTCAAGAGACCAAATTATGGGCATTACATTTTCAGTAGCTGCTTGTATTAAATTGTATGATGCAGCTGACTAGGTACCATAATGACCCCGCCGGTTTCTTTATGGAGAAATAAACTAATATTTTGACAACGAGTAATAATAAGAACGATTAAAATATGAAAAATAATAATAATAATAATAATGCAGTTATATTTGAAAAGTTTAAGATTAGATTTTATAGTGTTTTGGAACATCTTGTATATTGTAGACAATTTTTAAGAAAAGCTGTAAATAATTTTATTTTTTAGAGATCTTTAAAATAGCTGGTTACTTAATATGTCAATTATAAACTGAGATAATAAGCACTTCTAATATGTTTATTGTATTAATAATATTCTAAATTTAGTTATTGGAAATAAGTTTGTAACATCTTACATTCCAGCAAGTCAAAATACTTTACAAAAAAATCCCATTATTAATCAAATAATTTAATTTAATTATTTAATACTTGTTTAATTTAGGTCTGAAATATTTTGTCAATAAAGTTTTTATATATACGTTAACGTTTTTCTGATACCAAAGAAGGTATTTTTTACAATATTAAGGTCTCTACAATCATTTATCAGAAACCTTTCTTTTAAATTTGTACCTAAATTATTGCCTTCGTTATTAATTTTACAGTAAAATAATTACAATAACTAAAAATTAGGGGTTCTGACATGGATTTTCTCAAAGTTAGTTTCAACTATTTTTATCAAACTTTGTTGATATTAGTTTGCACTCTTTCCAAGAATGATGATTCAATGGGAAGGTTTTGTCAATTATCTAAGTTTGGACAATCGGTTTTACAAATTTCGTTAACATTTTAAAGAATTACTATTCTTCAAGACAAACTAATTAGCGAAAATGCAAGTAATCGAAAATTATCGTTCGTGAGCCACTGAGAAAAAACGAAAACGAACTTACAATATTGGGTCTGATAAATCTGACGATTCATCATTTTCATTTGGATATCTATACCTCTTCCACGTCAGTCAAAAAGGCTAAATGGAAGATACATGGTTTGTGATACCCCTTGAAGACCCGTAAGCTGCATGAATTTGACAATCTTCCTCACATGGTTCTCCCTGTTTTTGTGAAAGTTTCATAAAACTCATTCTATTCTTGCTCGTGACATTCGTAGATCTACAGTCTCTTATTGCAGACCACATTTCCTGCAGATCTGATCTGTCAAATTTATAAGCGTAAAAACTAGAACTGAATTTTTTTAATTTATAAATGACAAAAATTAAAAGCTGAAAATTAACACTGGGCCCTGAAGAATATTTGGTGATTATTAAGTTGGTTTTAGGAAGGGTAGGTGACTACTACTGGTGAGTTTTTTTCTATGAGAAACATTTTGGAAAATGTATTTGGGATCATAAAATATTGAGAATGATCTTTGGACCCGTCATTGAGAATGTTCCTTAGAGAATAAGGACCAACTTACTAAATGAGTGTTAAGATTCCAACATTGTGTTCCACATAAAGATGATGTGGTTAAGATGTTTGGGACATATGAAAATGATGGAAGACACGCGTACAGTGAAAAGACTCATAAAGACGAAGAGATGGAAGACCTCGGAAGAGATGGTTCCAACACGTGGTTGGATTTGACACTGTTGCTGTGAGAAGATGGAGTACGCTTGCCAGTGACACACATAGGTGATGGAAAATCCTAAATGACAACATATTTTTTTTTTTTTTTAGAGTTGTAACAACCAATTGATTAGGAAATATGAAACTACTTTGAGGCTCCTCAGTGAGAGCCATCTTATGCATGTGAACAATGACGTCACTAAAAAGACCCACTTAGAGTCGTAACACCAATGTATAAGGTAAAATAACATCCTCCTCCCAGGCTCCCTAGTGAAGCCCATTCTATGCATATATTCAATGACGTCACTAACAAGACCCACTTAAAGTTGTAACACCAATGAATAAGATATAATAACATATCCTACTCCCAGGCTCCCTAGTGAAGCCCATCCTTTGCATAGGCCTATGTTCAATGACGTCACTAACAACACCCACTTAAAGTTGTAATACCAATGAATAAGATAAAATAACATCCTACTCCCAGGCACCCTAGTGAAGCCCATCCTATACATATGTTCAATGACGTCACTAACAGAACCCACTTAAAGTTGTAACCCCTATGAATAAGATATAATAACATATCCTACTCCCAGGCTCCCTAGTGAAGCCCATCCTATATATATGTTCAATGACGTCACTAACAGAACCCACTTAAAGTTGTAACACCTATGAATAAGATATAATAACATATCCTACTCCCAGGCTCCCTAGTGAAACCCATCCTATACACATGTTCAATGACGTCACTAACAAGACACACTTAAAGTTGTAACACCAATGAATAAGATATAATAACATATCCTACTCCCAGGCTCCCTAGTGAAGTCCATCCTATGCATATGTTCAATGACGTCACTTACAAGACCCACTTAAAGTTGTAACACTAATGAATAAGATATAATAACATATCCTACTCCCAGGCTATCTAGTGAAGCCCATCCTATGCATAGGCCTATGTTAAATGACGTCACTAACAAGACCCACTTAAAGTTGTAACGCCAATGAATAAGATAAAATAACATATCCTACTCCCAGGCTCCCTAGTGAAGCCCATCGTATGCATATGTTCAATGACGTCACTAACAAGACCCACTTAAAGTTTTAAAACCAATGAATAAGGTAAAATAACATATCCTACTCCCAGGTTCCCTAGTGAAGCACATCCTATGCATATGTACAATGACGTCACTAACAAGACCCACTTAGAGTCGTAACACCAATGTATAAGGTAAAATAACATATCTTACTGCCAGGCTCCCCTGTGAAGCCCATCCTATACATATGACAATGACGTCACTAACAAGACCCACTTAAAGTTGTAACACCAATGAATAAGATAAAATAACATATCCTACTGCCAGGCTCCCTAGTGAAGCCCATCCTACACATATGTTCAATGACGTCACTAACAAGACCCACTTAAAGTTGTAACACCAATGGATAAGATAAAATAACATATCCCACTCCCAGGCTCCCTAGTGAAGCCCATGCATATGTTCAATGACGTCACTAACAAGACCCACTTAAAGTTGTAACACCAATGAATAAGATAAAATAACATATCCTACTGCCAGGCTCCCTAGTGAAGCCCATCCTACACATATGTTCAATGACGTCACTAACCAGACCCACTTAAAGTTGTAACACCAATGGATAAGATAAAATAACATATCCCACTCCCAGGCTCTCTAGTGAAGCCCATGCATATGTTCAATGACGTCACTAACAAGACCCACTTAAAGTTGTAACACCAATGAATAAGATAAAATAACATATCCTACTGCCAGGATCCCTAGTGAAGCCCATCCTATACATATGTTCAATGACTTCACTAAGAGCATAAGTGATATTTAAACAAAAACACAGACTGAATTTTGAAACGAAAGTAACTATCGGAATGCAGGTTTAAAAAGCGTTCCTCTTTACCATATAACAAAGTACATGATACGTTATTTACTGAAGTTGGGGAAAAGTTTGTTTACCACATACTAATTTTGATAGTCCTAGTTGAAAGTATTACCGGTAGTCTTATTTTTAAATTTAAAACAAATGTTTGAATAATGATATTAGATATTTACTTGTTTGGATAAAGCGATAAATAGAGTGGCATACTACTAGATTACCTACATATTTACAAATGATAAGAAGAAAACAGTCAACGGGTTTCTTTATTGAATATTTTCCTAACTTTGAATGATAAGAATCGAACACCATCTGTCGGAGATACTGTGAATCATGAGGGCAATATACTCCTCAGTACAAAGTGCTCTTTGAAATTAAATATTCAAGTAAAGGTTAATAAAGTGGTATTTGTGTAATTTATATAGTTAATATGGACATTTACCATCATTAAAAAAAACAAAAAACATAAGGATTCGTATTTGAGTGATTTGAACTTTTATAAAACAACTGAGTGGTATGTTCCTATAGTGAATATGAAATATTTTGCCACTTAAATCAAGTAAGTCATGTGAAATCCGGTTTCTTTACAATCACTACATTGTTGAGTTAAAAATCTAAAATGATCGGTGAAATAATTACCGAGACACAGACTTTGTTACACTATGTTAAACTTAAAACATGAAACCAAAGACGATATCCTCTGTGGGGTATATCGCCCTGATATGTTTCTATGATCATAAGTTTTTTAGCTTGGTCAAAATAAGTTGTTTTAACAAATAAACATCCAGCTATAAAATTGATTTTAATTTTTATACCAGAAAAAGAAAGATACGATTAACATAGATCGGACATGTATAAATAACTTAATGTTTTGGATGGAATTATTCCATATAATGTATTTCTAAAGTCTGTAAATACACAGTTTAAAAAATTTAAAGCTAAATGTTACATTTGTTGCTGTTTAGAAGTATGTAATAGTTTGTGAGTTTTGTTTGTGAACGCTGTGGGTAGAGAACAATGCCCTCACTGTGCCCAATAATTGTAGCTTTGTTATTTTAATTACATTTGTAATATTTTATTTTAACGAATTGATTTTCATTCAGGTAGAATTCGTTTTCTGTATTTGGTTTACTGTGTGTAGTTATATATTTTCTGCGATTTAATTAAATTTTAATAGCCTAGTATTAATTTTTTTATACAAATTTCATAACATCAAAAGTTTCACTTCTTTTGATGCACACAAAAGAAATTTTAAAAAAATCCTAATTCTAAACTAAAACCTCAGAGGCTAGATAAATCTTATTATTGCAATCATATGAAATACGTAGGCATCTCGAAGGCGGTATGACACCTTGTTAAGTGTCATGGCATGTCTTGGTAATTATTCACCTCACTGATAGCCTCTGACCTCACACAAGGATAGAACCTCATCCTACACATCCTTCGTCAATTCGAGTAACAATAAATACTTAACTAATCTGTCAACTAATTGATGTCTGTACACAGATTGGTGTGATCAGCATGTCTAAAGAGCTAATAATAAGAACAAGTTTATTACACACAAAAAAAACATAATTACATTCATGATAATTATTTCTCAGTGTAAATGAAATATATAGATTGCTTCCTTATACCTGTTCTTAATCTTAAAACTATGACTTTTATGATTGGCTAATGACACATTTAAAATAAAATACATTTATACACGAAATGACGCCATTGACCCGATTTCTAACCTAGGATATGATTTTTGATGATTTGCATATAAAATACTTTAGTATCAGTATTTTTCTTTTAAGTTTATATTGAACAAACTTGATTAACTATAGTTAAAAGTTTCTGCCTCCTGAATAGGCATTGATTGCATTGCATTATCATTATTTTTTTCATGTGTCTGACACTATTTGAAGGCTTGTGCTGCCTTATCTAGTGCCAAGTGTCCCAATGATTAACTTAATAATATTTATTGATACCCACCTGGAAATCAACGACACCCCTGAATGTTAAAACTTGCCTAATCTAAAGGAGGGAAGGAGAATATCCACCATCAGCAGAACCACCACCCCCACGAGTTCAACCTCCACTACATGAGTGACGGAGTGAATCTCCGCCAGGGCTCTGCATTGCATTATCAATAAAAACAAATTATGTGTATATTTTTTCCAATAAATTGTTTAATACCCATTAAATGGAAAAAAAAGTCTGAACGGTCCAATATTTGCCAACCTCAACTATTATTGTTAAACACTGATCTCTTGTACATTAATCGCCTTTGTTTGTGAGTTTTATGAATTAAAAAATATGCTCAAATCTTTATTACGTAATAGACAAATACTAAATTCTGTAAACAGTTGTAAAGTGGGATAAGTTCAGCGCTTAAATGAAAATTCTAATTATGAATTTTGAATAGTGCTAAGAAGTTTTGAAGCTTAAATTTCCCCCTTCAAAAGGTTATGTGGTAATCTTGACAGGACTGAAAAAACAGTACAGAGTTGTAAGCATACATCATTAATATTATTTTTCTTAATAATTGAAATCGGTCTGTGTGTGCATGTCCAAGAACTTATGTTTGTTTTTATCTTTGTTTTGTAGATAAAGTACAGGATATATTAGACTATTGATTTAAATGTATTAACATTTAAAAATAATTTTTATATTATAAATGTTTTATTTTTTACAAAATACAATAGGAAGGGCAGACAAGATAAAATGAGTCTCTTTATAAACAATATTTTTAATTTTACATAAAAGACTTCATTACGTTATTACTAGAACTGCCATCTGTTAAAGTGAGAAACATAAACAAAACAACTACATTTGAGACGAGTCACATTACACAAGTTTTTGTGGTTCCGGGAATCCTTGTTTTTCCTTATAAGTCTTGACTGCTTAGTCCTAGTTTTATGCTTGAGAATTTTGTCTAATATAAATTTAGTTTTAATTTCCAACAAGGCCTTTTTTCTCTGTTATGATATAATTTCACACTTGATAACGAGAGTTGATATATATTCTCGAAACGACGTATAATAATTATCTACCCACAAATAATAGCAAATATCCAATTGAACCATATTAATAATATGAATAAATCCATCATTACCAAATAACATTAAAACCAGTACGTTAAAATAGCACTTTGTTGTGGGTGTTTTAAAACAGTTCAATCAATGACAGAGCGAGAATGTGAGTGGACTGTAGTTTACGAAATGTTAGTTAACGAACGGTTAAATTAGTGAAAGTTGTCGGGTAAACAGTCGGATGTAAACGAACTGTTAAAATGTAAACAAACCGTTTGTTAACGCACCGATAGGTTCATTTCAACAGACAATGAACACACTGACCCGCCGTGTTTTAGATTTAGTTAACAGAGTTAACTCTGAGTACAAGTTATCAATAGGAATTTGTTTGATAAGATACTGTTAGACGTTTACTTGCACGTGGAGCTTAACTGCATCCAAAGATGACAACCATGCGGCATGAATCATTTCCAATGGGGAATAGCCAATTGGAGAGCAAGAGTAGCGGGCGGTTGTTCTCGAAGAGCTCCCTACGCGAGGCTAACCCCCGAGCGAGGCTAACGACGTCTTGAAATGCTGAAAGATTTACAAAATATTTAGTTTTAATATGTTTGCGTAGTTTATCTGAGTTAAACGATAGTTTTTGTTTTAGTAATTTAAACATGTTTAGTCTAACTAATATATTAATATTATAAATATTATTACTAAATATATATATTTGCTCTAAGGTTAATAATTATTACTATATAAAAATAAATATTAGTTCTTAATTGAAGTTTCTTGCAATTTAAGGGGAAAGATGTGAGACAATCGTCATAAAAATATGGATTGTATTTTCATTGATTTTTCTTTATTAGAGTCCGTAGATAAAATCTAACGCTGTCTGTCTGTACAGTCTCAACCAGTCTACACAGACAAGACGATAAATCCTTTATATTTCAAAATTTGTGTTTATATATTCTGCATTGTACAACGTACAGCGGTTAAAAATACCTTGAGCTAGTTAAGGTGCAAAAACTATAGAGTTGAAAATTTTAATTTTTGGAAAGAATTATGTGTGGGGTATCAAATAAAACTAGAATTTATTGTTATTACAAATACGTATGTTTATTTGACAAAGAAATTACTTTATAAAAATAATTGTCAATATAGGTATCAACAGTCTGGAAGTCGCATTGTTTTCGTACATGCTTGATGATTTTATTGTTTTTGTAAATAATTTTGGAACGTTAATTGCCTCTTGCTATTATATTCAAGGTCATCCACTTCACAATTTACAAAATATTTTAATAAAATCAGAAAAGTTATTTAAAACAATATTTTTCGATTACTGACTAAACATTATTTATTATTATTTTTTTAATATAGGAAACATTACTTTTAGAGACACGATTTTTGGAAAATTTTCAACAAAATTGTTTTCAGCCAATTTAACAAAAAATAATATTGTGTGTATTACCTTACTTGTAACCAAAATTTAGGAGATAAAATAGTGGTGGGCAGTCTCGAAATATGATCAAAACACGTTGACACAGCAAATTTGATAAAAATCATCGAGGAGTTTGGGATGTATAACACTTTATAGGCAGTAGACAGAAAAACGTAGAGAAATTCAAAAATCTACATTTTTGGGCTCAGGAGACATCAATTCGGATATTTTCTCGAAAAACTAAAAATCGATTTTTGATAATCACTAAAAATCCATCTATTCTACGTATGTGTGCGAGACTAAACACCCCCCCCCACACACACTCACACACACACACACACACGCACACACAAACAGAAGGCAAGTCAGTATAGTTACATGTTATATTTATTACAAGTACTGATATTATCTATACAAGACGACACAAATAGCTACAGTTATATCTCGGTTTGCCTTAAAACAAAACAAAGAAGAAGAAGAAGAAGAGTCCTACGTGTTTTCTACGAAACTCGTCTGTTCAACACTATAATGGTTCCGACGAAGACAATAACCCCGTTAACTAGACTTCTACCGAGAAACAAATTGCGAGAAGATGTTCCCCATCAATTAATTGTATAAGGAAGTAAACTGCGAGGCTTGTGCACCGGACTTGGCTTTATTTGTTTATTGCTCTTGTCTAAGAATTTGCCGCCTAGATGAGGATAGGCTCTAACGGAGCTTTGAACTCTCGGGGTCTTTACAGAAATAGACAATGTTGTTTGTTGCATACAACGGACTTGAATTCAATGTGATGGGAGAATTATAAACAATAGAGATTCCCATCTCTTCTCATGGTGAAATGTTCTTGGAATTGCGCAACAATCAATTTCTGCTATCCGCCACAGTTGGAGAAATTTCCATGTTCTTGAAAATAATGTTATTTCTATTTTGTCTCACATTATGCACAGTAGGAGAGAAAGTTATGCGCTAGGTTCAGAAACTTAGTCTATTTTTTAGCGGATATATCCCTGTTTTGGTTCCCTGGAATGATCGTTTCATCAATGCTCTACAGTGGAATGGAATTTATATATGTACGCATATTTTGTATTGTTTTATTATTTTGTTTATATATACAGAGCGATTAAAAATTGCACGATAATATTTTGGTAGCTGATTCTACAACTAAAAATATGAAAAAAGTTTATATAAACATAGATCCATAAAAGCTTGGTAAATAGACATGGAGGAGGTAGATGCTTTGTTTTATCCCTGTGGATAATAAACCTCAATATTGAATATTCATTGTTAATTTGAGTGTTTTTTATTACTATTATTTCAAAGCAATTATATGAATGTTTAAATTATTAATGTTTATAATATTATTTTATTAAGATATAATGTATATTTCTTTATGGTAACCGCAATCAGAACACAAATTAGTGCTCTTAAAAAATATTCAAAATGAAAACAATTTTCTTTAAAAAGAGTTTTTATTTTATTCTTAGCTGTGATGGTGTGTGCAACAGTGGAACTCATTAAATAGCTTACATTTTCTTCTTTTCAGAAGAATGTAACCTCTAAACTGGTACAGTTTTCCAGAGATATTTAATTTGTTTCCTTTTATATGCAAATGTTTGTGTTTTCTTGTTGTTGTAAACTAAGAAATAGTTATTTGTGCAACTAGTGAGAAAAGTGGCACTTTTTTAAACGAGAGAAAAATGTTGACGCACGAGGCTTGCCGAGTGCGTCAATTTTATCGAGTTTAAAAAAGACACTTTGCTCACGAATTGCACATTATACTTTGTCTACAGTTGTTATTTTGTTACCATTGTTTTCCTGTAGCCATGATAAAAACAGTTCATACTGCCGGTCGTACTTTTTCCTTGATTTGACAAGAAGGAGATTTAGTACAACGTTGTTAGCTTTTTCCGCTAATTTAGGCGGGGTATTTGACAGGTTTTCATCCTCTGAACTGTCCATATTTTAAAACTAACTACACAAAATATAGCAGTAGTGCTAAACAACACATCAACATTGAGTAGAAGTTCTCACGTCAAAACTGAGGTAAATTATGAATATTACAAATAACTTAGGTGTATTGTTGAGGAAACGGGATTGATAACTTCAAAACTTGGCAAACGAAAAAATACTCTCCTGTACATACACTGTCAATCATCTTCATGAATAATTACTTCCTTTTTCAACTTTAAAACGTTGTTTTGTTTTTTGTTTATGTTAGACTATTTTACATGTGTAAGAATTAATCTAACCTACATACGGGACATTTCCTGTATATTATAAATCAATTCAAATAAACTTAACCTAAACTTCGTTTTGTTCGGGTGCCATTCGGAGTGAGCAAAGTAGTGTGCAAAGTAGTGGGCAAAGTGAAACTGTTGAGAAATCAGCTGTTTCGCAAACTAATTTAAAATGAACAAAATGCCACTTTGTCAACAACTGTAGACAAATTAAATTTTTATTATTATAAACGAAAGCAACAAAAAATTATGATATCAAACCTAAAAAAACTGTTAAAACATCTAATTGAAGTTTCAACAAATTTTGTTTACTTCAAGTTAAATTGTCTAATTTATTTAGTTTGAACTACATTTTTATTATTTTATTTGGAACTATAAAAAATTGCACAACAATCAAATAATATAATATAGGGAAAAATAACTTGAATAATTTTGAATTATTGCTCATTAGCAAATCTTTATTGATGTTTTTAATAAAGGCCTCTACTCCAACGCCGCCGAAGTCGTCGTGGATTGAATGTTTTATGAAACATTGCACGACCATTAGAATGTTAGAATTAAACTATATCTTGTTGTTTGGAATTTTATAATGAAATTTAGAATAGTGAAAATGTACTTTATTTTCAATAAATGATGGATTGACGTCTGTGTGTAGAGTTAAAAATTGCTAACATATGAAGTTGTGGATTAAACGTAAATATTTTGATTGGATTCCTTAAATATTTTTTAAATTGTTTTCAGAGTAAAATAATGACATGTTTCCAAATAGATATGAGAAAACTTGTATAAATTGTCAATTTTTGACTTTAAACAATTAGAATTTAGAAATCGATAGAGAAGTTTGAATCTTGAATTTAAATCGAATTTCTTTGTTTTTTTTGGGTGATGACTCAATGTCAATCTCCTGTCAAAATATAGGCCCAAATAACGTACTTTGTTATCTTGAGGAATCGGTGAGTTTAAATTGGTGGACAAGTTTTTCTGCAAAAACTTCTGGAGACACGATATAATTTAGCTATATTTATTTTTATTCTCCAATCTTGGCGGAGGTATGTTAGTTTAATAATTTGATTTTGGATATTTAGTGTCACATCTTCCTGTATTAGTTTTATTTACCGTTCAGGAATAATTAATTAATTAATTACGATAATGAAACTTTATTACCGTCATTTAGAACTCTATTTTAATCAAATCCTAATCGTTAAATAGAGTTTTATCTTAGGTCATAAACTCGACTTAAGTTAAATTATATAGATATCTTTAGAAATGGTTTTTAAGCACAACTACTTGAAGGGGGTACGTACAAACTGTGACCATGGCACATGTCATTTGGCTGACAACTAGCGAAATGACATTTCTGGTGACGAATAATTTATTGGTGGTTTTTATTTAAATTTTTGAATTGGTGAGTGAGAAAGTTTGTGCAAGACGTATGTCCTAACCTAACCTAACCATTTTGCACCTTTTATTTGAATTGAAATCTTCACTACGGTGATTTATCATCAACTTTTAAGGTATGAAAATGTATAAAGATATTTGAACGTGTATTCTGACCTGATTACAAAAGCAAATTTAAAAAAAAAATATTTTCTTGCTAATTATTTATAAAATAAGAATGAACAAGCAAATGTCTAATTAATATATATATATATATATATATATATATATTCAAAGTTATTTATTATAAATGCAAACATAACTGTTATAGACATTCAGGCAATGATTTACAGGCAGAAAATATGTCCCATAATTCTTCTGCTTATGGTACTAATAATAATGTGACAACTTGATTTATATGAAGTTTTATGTGCTGTTGATATTAAAGATAAAATGTACAACATATGAAGGTTTATTGAAATACATAATTATTGATTCTGTAACTATCCCTTGATATAAAACTTATTTTCAAAATAATAATAGATACAGTATTGTAATTATATTAATCCTGGTTTATTAATGAATTTCTTAGAAACTTTAATAAAAATAAAAATTAAGGATAAATAAACTTTTAACCTTTAAAGTTAAATATATAATGTACATTTTATAGACTATAGGTCAGATTTATATCCACAACTGTTCAATATTCTACTGTTTAGTTAAAAAAATACATCGCACAAACTCTCTCACACACCCATCCACAAAACCAAATATAAAAGCTAAAATTATTAGTTTGGTAAATGTATATCAAAAAGTGAAAATGAACTGTAGAAATTTGAAAGTTACATTTGTTTTGTTTTGATTATTTACATCAAACGAAATATAAATATCATAATAACTGTAAAAATACAATACATTTGTTTTGAAATGTCACGAATTTTGAAAAATAATTTTAAATAAAGTTACAAGTTAAATTTGCGCCATTAGCTTTACTTCAAAAAGCAATTTAATTTGATATGTCACATGACGTGTTTTTTGTTTATTTGTATTTTGAATTTACCCAAAAATACTTTTTGGAAACCGGTAAATTCAGTTCAACTCTCAGTTTAATTTAGCGAACATTTTAATAACTGTTTTTAGTGTTGTTATTTCACATATTTAGCTATTTTAATACATTTTGTGGCGGCGTTTTGGTTAGTGTCATCCAAAAAATATTTATTGAGGTCATTAATTTTATCTTTTTACGTTCTTTAATTTGACATGTCACAAGATGTATGATCTTATTTGAAAATTATAAGTAGCTACATAATTCTCACCTTTAGGTGGAGGTGCACAATTCCAAACTATCATGAAAGAAATTTCACGCGACCTAGTTAACAATCCCAAAATTAGTTTGGGTCTATTTAAGTTTATTCGAAAGTTGAAGTGGGGGAAGAACTTTACTAACACACTATATACAATCTCGTCTCAATACAACAACACCCTATTCCTGAATACAACTACACCCTATTTCTGAATACAACTACACCCTATTCCTGAATACAACTACACTATATTTCTGAATACAACTACACCCTATTCCTCAATACAACTACACTATATTCCTGAATACAACTACACCCTATCCTGAATACAACTACGCCCTATTCCTGAATACAACTACACTCTATTTCTGAATACAACTACACCCTATTCCTCAATACAACTACAACCTATTCCTGAATACAACTACACCCTATTCCTGAATACAACTACAACCTATTCCTGAATACAACTACACCGTTTTCCTGAATACAACTACACCCTATTCCTCAATACAACTACACCCAATTCCTCAATACAACTACACCCAATTCCTCAATACAACTACAACCTATTCCTCAATACAACTACACCCAATTCCTCAATACAACTACAACCTATTCCTCAATACAACTACACCCAAATCCTGAATACAACTACAACCTATTCCTGAATACAACTACAACCTATTCCTCAATACAACTACAACCTATTCCTGAATACAACTACAACCTATTCCTGAATACAACTACAACCTATTCCTCAAAACAACTACACCCAATTCCTCAATACAACTACACCCTATTCCTCAATACAACTACAACCTATTCCTCAAAACAACTACACCCTATTCCTCAATTACATCTCGTCCCATCTAAAAACCACTGTTAGATTTCTAAATTCTTAACGTTCACGCGTCAGTAAAAACAACTGCAAACAATGAACAGTTTGACGTTTCGTCCATTTAACATTCAGTTTATTTACCTTGAAGTTAATTAATTAAGATAAACAACATATCAGACCGTCCATTAAGGAAGCGGACAAAAGAAGTGGTGTAATTAATTATCGCGAATGAAAAATGCAATCCGTAAGGTGAAACCTAATTGGAACGTTTTTTGTTTGTTCCCTTCCCGATGAAAGGAAATGTGGGTACGTCAAGACCAGCATCAAGATACTGCAGACTTATGAAGACATGTGCTATCTAGATGGTCATTAAATGTCTTGCACAGTTGTCTACACCTACTTCTTATCAATATTTTATTTCCAATTATACAAAAAATATCAAAATGGTTGAATACCAAATAGTCCGTTTGAAAACGACGGTTATGTAAAAACAGTGGACTTGATGTAAATTATTCTTTGAAAAAACCAAGATAAGATCCTTTGTCTTATTACCGATATGTGAAATTTCGAGGTTATACTATTTCACATTACAGTTTTAGGCAGTATTTTATTATATAAAAAAAGAAGTTTTTGTTTTGTCGTAAACACGAAATCATAATTCCATTGGATACGTACTTTTAGTTCCACATCATGACGTTCTGTGACATATTTTAGGACTTTTATTCACGTAGAAAATTTATAACGGTCGCCATTTTGAAATTACCAATCGAATATGTTGTTGAATTTTTGTCTAAACAGATAAATTTATAACAAAATTAAAGTTTAAGGGGAGTCACATTTAAAATACATAAAATTCTTACATAAAAAAAAAAATATTTTTTTTTACTTATAACTGTCGTGTAATCATTTAAGAATTTAATGGGTGCCATCAGAGTACGTATCCAACCCCAACATACAATGTAATACAAGAAGATCATCTAAATGTAATGCTCAAAAGTTAGTTTCTTGGACCTTGTTTGATATGTTAAATTGTATTGGTAAATCAAAAGGTCTTACCCAGTTTGTTTAAAACAGTTGTTACACAGGATTTCTGAAATTGTCATTTTTATATCACTACTTTCTTGACGTCGGCTAGACCCTAACGTGTTTCGTAGATGTTTATATAATATTAAAAAATCTCACTCCTTTCCTAACCTAACCTAACCTAACCTAACTTGTTTCGTAGTTGATTATATTATAATATTAAAAAATCTCACTCCTTTCCTAACCTAACCTAACCTAACCTAACCTAACGTGTTTTGTAGTTGATTATATAATATTAAAAAATCTCACTCCTTTCCTAACCTAACCTAACCTAACCTAACCTAACCTAACCTAACCTAACGTGTTTCGTAGTTGATTATATAATATTAAAAAATCTCACTCCTTTCCTAACCTAACCTAACCTAACGTGTTACGTAGATGTTTATATAATATTAAAAAGTCTCACTCCTTTCCTAACCTAACCTAACCTAACCTAACCTAACGTGTTACGTAGATGTTTATATAATATTAAAAAGTCTCAATCCTTTCGCAGCCTC
Organism: Aphrophora alni; assembly: GCA_963513935.1. NCBI lineage: Eukaryota > Metazoa > Arthropoda > Insecta > Hemiptera > Aphrophoridae > Aphrophora > Aphrophora alni. The sequence continues at coordinate 17,490,520 of OY740773.1, read as the reverse complement.
CACAGGCGACGCTCATACCGGTGACTCGCTCTGCCACATCTCGTAGTATACGAATATCACATTAGAAGATCACAGTTACAGAATTGTGGTAAACTACAAGATTTCATCTAATTTAGTCTGTTATAGGTTGAATAACACACAGAAATTAAAGAAAAAATCCGATTAAAACTGTCGCTATTTGATTCTTGTAATTCAATTTTTCTGAATTTCAATAAGCACATTATAGTCTTATACCAAGTGTCCTAAAGTCCCACCCCTCCCCTATTATTTTTTTATTAATGTAAATAGACAGATTTGCTTTGGGGAAAGTTTAGATAACCAAAGGAGGAGTTTTTTTTAAGTATCAACATTTTCAACCCTTACCCCTAAAATGGGGTAGTTTGGGGGTAAGTCAAGAATTTTAAATAGCAACCCCTATTGAATGATACCTCATTTTAAAGGCCTTTTAAAAATAAGAATAATGACGTAAACTACAGGTCTCTAAGTTCATCCTATCCAACATAGCGACCAATCGTATTGTGAATGTTAACCTACAAACTCCGGTTGTTTTTATTACATTAAAAACTGCTCTATGTTGGTAAAATGATGGTAAGAGTGTTACCTTGTTTTTTTAGATCAGGATTAAGTTATCGAAATGGCTACCATTTACTTCTCGGCGGAAATAGATTCTGGACTCAAAAGCATGTACATTTCGTAACATTTCCGGTGTAATTATTAAAGTAATATTCACAATTCGATTGGTCGCTATGTTTGGTAGGATGAACTTAGAGACCTCTAGTTTGCGTCATTATTCTTATTTTTAACAGGCCTTTAAAATGAGGTATCACTCAATAGGGGTTGCTATTTAAAATTCTTGACTTACCCCCAAACTACCCCATTTTGGGGGTAAGGGTTGAAAATGTTGATACTTAAAAAAACTCCTCCTTTGGTTATCTAAACTTTTCCAAAAGCAAATCTGTCTATTTCCATTAATAAACAAAATAATATGGGGGGGCTTTTAGGACACTTGGTATATTAGAGAATCCATCACCAAATTTTATATTATATGTTAATTTTGTAGCGATACCGTGCTTACGTACAGAGGACAACAACGCCGGACTGACGCCATGTCGTAAATCCTTTTTTTTGCTTTCTGATGCTATGAAACATTAAGATCAATCGAAAACCCAGGTCGATTTTGTGCTTTTATGAAAGTTATTTCGTATACTGTGCACATACAATTAATCATTATCGTTCACCATTGATAAAATCACATATACAGGGTGTCCCGAAAACGCTGAAGTGGTTATTCATTTTCGGATTATAATATACATCAAAGCGAACAAAAAATATCAAATAAAGTATAGTGGAATTCCGCTATTTTGTTCTTTTACAACTCTAAAAATAGATGAGATATTAAGTTCAGATTTGGTGTAAGCATTTTGTATCATATGTTTTACAAGATTACCAAACACAAACAATTAATTTCGATAATTATAAAATGGCGGCCTTTTAAAACTTTAACGACGCATATCTTCAGAACCGTTAACATTAAAATAAATTTTAAATAGCCGCCATTTTTAAAATTATAAAAATTGTTTGTTACATTTTTAAAACGTAACGCACGAAATGCATAAACCAAATCTGAAATCAATATCTTATACATTTCTAGAGTTATAAATTTGTTTAGTAAAATAACAAAATGGCAAGTAGACTACTAAGGAAGCGGAATTCGACTATACACCATTTGTCATTTTTTGTTCCTTTTGATGTATATAATAAAATTCGGAAACGAATAGTCAGTTCGCCTTTTTCGGGACAATCTGTACAATTAAATTTATTTTATAAATAAATATTGAGCTTGACTTGTGAGATAATATTAGTTAGGTTAAAACTCGAACACATCTCACAACAGTTTTAGTTTAGTTATTATAGCTCATGTCATGTATCACTGAGGATGGCGACTTTGTCATTGAAACGCTTTTGATTCAGTAAACGTATTTTTTGTGAGACCTTGTGTTCGAGTTTCATTCAAAGTAATTTTAGTTTGAGTGAAGATACTTTAAATATTTTGACATGTATGTTTTCTCAATATAAACCCTAATTGTTGCAGCTTTTTACAACATAATACAATAAAAACATTCCCAAAATACCTTTCACGACAACAGAAACCTCATAATTAATATTTCCTCTAACAATTCAACAAACACATTAAACCATCAATAAAACTTTCCGTTCCGACAAAGTAAGAAAGACTTTTTCTAGTTCATTAGTAGAGCGAAATGTCACAAATAAGTTCCTCTTAAAAACAGTTACAGTAGATTTTATCTGCAGTAATTAATCACTTTGTAAATAATACATCAGCTGGTAGCAAATCATAGATAAAAACAACCTTGTTAGCAAAGGTTCTACGCACTCGTTACGTGTTGGTGATAAATAAATTACAGGAACTCACTCTAAAAGGCAACTCAATGTATGTAAGTAACTTATAAGGCATACACGACAGCATCTACCTTTTAATTACGTTAAAGTATTTTTAATACAAAAAATAGGTCACTTATTAATCGTTGCAGATTTTTATAATTGTCTTACTTGTTTTTGTGTTTTTCAAAACACAATTTGTTGTTTTTACAAGTAACATGTAAGCTGTTTTTTCAGATTCTCGATGTATACGAAAACAATGTTTATTTTGAGATTTTTAAAAGAATATGTTTCTCAAATATTACACATTATATGAAGTGTAAATTAAATATTGTTTTTTGAATGATGCTCACGATGTATGGCTTAAAATCCTAAATGATTTTATACCTGAAGTTTGTCGGTGTCGTCTGTAAATAAGCAAGACGCCGGCTACACAAATTAAGATAGAACATGAAATTTTGGATTCAAAAACAATAAATCTAATACTCTTATATTTAACCATATCCGTTAAGTTTGTTTCAGCCACACGAGCGTAGCAAATGGAGGCTTCTTTGGTTACGTAACACTTCAAGGCTCGTTAAGGTCAAACACTGATACGAGTGAAGAGAGTAGAGACTATGTATAACATACCTAGGGAGCCAGTTATTCCCTAGCCGTTTCAAAAAAGTTAAAACATAACTTTTAAAGATGTACATCTTCTTTAAAGATGTACACAGAAGTTCAAAAAACATGTGTTACAAGTTTCAAACATAATTAATCTACGGGGTAAGACCTCTTGATACACCAATTAAATTTTTTACAAAACTTAAATAACTACGCTACGCGTTTGTGTTTTATAGCATTTCACAGACGGCTAAAATTTCAAAAACACTTACTCTCAGGGAACATTAATGCACGAAAAACTAGACTTCGATTTTTTGACCCACCATATAACTATGTCAATGTGAGAAAGTAAACTCAGCAATCCAATATTTTTTTAATTTGGTGTAAGTTATCGTTTACTTTTACAACCTATGGGACACAGTTAGTTGATAATCAGAAAAATCAGTATGTAAATTTCAAAATTGGTCGTTTTCATATTTCTATCCTTATTTTATTTTATAAATTCAAGAAATAAATATTAAGCTTGACGTGTTAGATACAATAAAATTCGAACGCAATATCTCACAAATATTACGTTTAGTTAATCAAGCGCGTTTCAACGTCAAAGTCGCCATCCTCAGTGATACATGAGCTACAAAATTACACTATAAATATATATATATATATATATATATATATATATATATATATATATTTATATATATATATATTTATATATAATTAGGTATAGTTTAGTTATACAGCTTTATACAGCTCATGTATCACTGAGGATGGCGACTTTGTAGTTGAAACGCGTTTGATTAGGTAAACGTATTTTTTTAAATATATATATATATATTATATTTTCCATTCCTTTATTAAATTTAGATAAACAAAACATGATTTAGATTGAGAAAAAGAGATAAGATAAAAAATAAAGCTTTCTCTAACAACAAACTAAAACAAAACAAATAAATTAACATATGACATAATAATACATTACTTTATATTAAAATACACAAAAAAAGGAAAGAAAAACCAAAACAATATTACTTCTAAATCCTAAAAAAAAAAAAAAATAATAATAATAAATAAATAAAAATAATTAAGATAAACAAAAATATACGGAATGGAATAAAGCAGCCTCCATGGGTCTACCCGATAATTTTTTTGTGAGATCTTATGTTCGATTTTTATTCTATCTATATTCAATGATAAATAAATAAATATTTGTTACAATAAATAGTAAGAACAACTCATTGGGCCTTTAGAAGCTACATTGGGACGTCAGAAGATATTTAAAAAAAAATCTCCTGAGGCGAATCCAACAGAGAAACCTTGAATACGAGGTTACCATGGGCTGACCCTCCTTATTGCAAAATATTTAAGACACCGGATCAAAAGGCCATTCAAAGGAATCATGTGAAGATGACGGAATTGCTTTACTGAGTGACTTGAAGAGGAGAAAGAGGAAGCCAGTAGGAAGGAGTCTATATTCTAAAATAATCAAAAACGTTTAACTTATTTTGAGAAAATCTTTATTTTCAGTTTTGTTCTTATGAGCTACCCCAAAATTTTAAGCTATGGAAAAATGTAAAAAACAAGTCTTGAGCTTCATTAGTAATATGCTCTCAAAAAAATTTGGTCAAAATCGGTTCTTCGTTTTGTTTAAAGAGTCGTACAAAATATCACTTTTTAGAGTTCACGAGGAGAGATATATTCCTGGAAAAAATTACATATATATTGATTGAAGCATCGCATAACATTAGCTTTGCTACAAAGTAAAACCATCAGAAATTCGCAGTGTATTAGGTGCGTATCAGACACTTTACAATGTCAAATTAAATATTTTACTTCTTTATACATAAAACGTGATCACTCTCACCGTGTGTGTGGTGAGTTTACAATTCCGCTGGAATGCCGCTTGTATTTAAATACATCATATAACTTCACGTACCACCGTAAAAAATAGAAATACATTTTTAATGCCGGTAAGATCTCGGATTTTTAAGCAAACATCCTTCATCTTATATTCCGTCTATTCACGGTTTATTGATTAATTAAACTATATTATTTTTAAATTCATCAAATATACATTTTATATATACCTATAAAAATACAAACCTCTGAGGTTCATTTCGTTGAGTACGGGATTAACAATCCCGCGGAGACCTAACTGGATCTACACCATTTTAAATGTAATCTTTGTTTAAATCCCCTCTCTTTCATCTTTCCTATCCTGTCTCTCTTGGCCAACTCTTATTCTTTTTCGACCCTGACGCTATTCGATTATACAAGTCTTAATCTTATCTCTTTTACATTGGGCGTTTTTATTTGCCTTTAAACAACAAAGAAATAAACGTATAAATTGCGTTACATAAGTAAGGAAACGTTACTCCCAGAGTAAAGCTAAAACTTTAAACTATAAATTGAAAACAAGAAAAATTTAAAAACAAGTTGATGGACGCCATCATGGTACTTACCCAGCTTCATCATACAATGTAACGCAAACAGATCCTCTAAATGTACTGGGCCAAATTTGTTATCCTTTGTAGGAAATGTTAAATTTTATTTGTAGATCAATAACTTTTACCCAGTAGGGTAAGTTGGTTTAAATCAGTTGTTACACAAGTTTCTGAACCTCTTAATTGAGTATCACAACTTTTTTGACGTCGGCTTGGCCCTAACGGGGTCTCTTAGATTTTATATATTAAAAAATCTCACTCGTTTGGTTCATGTCAGTGTCTCGGCGCTATCGGGCTTTCAAGCTCATTTGAAGGACTTTCGACTCACATCGGTGAATCGGCCCTGCCAAATCTCTCAACTATAAGATGTTGGGGTCAAATTAAATTTGTTATTCTCCATTTGTTATTGTAGAGAGATGGATTTGATACTATAACGTACAGGATTGTTATCTACAAAAATGTATCTAATTTAGTGTTTTATAATTGCGTAACAAAAAAAAAAAAAAAAAAAAAAACTGTTTACAATAGGTTTCTACATAAGCATGCTATAGTTTTTAATATATTTATTATATATATATATATATATATATATATATATATATATATATATATACATAAATTATACCTATCATAATTTTGATAGCCGTTATCACGACAACGACAACAGACAGACAGGAAGTGGAAAATCATTGTTTCTGTTTCCTGATGCAATGAAACGTCAAATAAGTCCTTGTTTTTGCGATTATCAAACTTGCCCAATACTTCATATACTGGTTAAGTAAAATTAATCATGAGCCATGATCAATGCCAAGAATTAAATTTATAATTGGTTTATATTAAAAGACGTTTTTTATTATTCACTTTTTAACACTTAATTCGAGGACGCACAGTACCTTAAAATGTGGATATCCATGAAAAACTTAATGCTGATTTGTCAAACTATCACATTTCTCTACAGTATGTTTATGTGCGTCAAGTATGTAATTTTTTAAACACACTTTATTATAATTCCATATTGTTATATCTGTTCAACTTCACAGAAGATCAAATGACGAAAATTTGATTTTGTTAAATATGAAGTATTGTTTATTAGTTTTTTTTAAAAATAAAGTATTGTTATAATACTATTGGTGTTATTTTATTCCTGTGGTTAGGATCTTTAGACATTTTGATATTTCGGATATTCAACTTTGTATCGGCAACAGCTTGTATTTCATTTTAGAAATTCCTTAATAATCACTTATTTTTAATTATCTTGATTTCCTTTGAAAATTAGAGAGATATGTTATTCTAATATCTTTCAATTTAAATCCTTATAATCGAGGAAAAAAAAATTAATAACAAAACCATCTTATCTCTCTCAGCAACGTGATCGCCAAATACCGTCTTCCATACATTCCAACAGTCTTGGACTTGTTCATATTGCTATTCAGCGAGCAGTATCGACTGTCCCTTCACACCTGACTGTTTGGATATTCTGGAACTCTCCGACCGTCCTGCCTGGAATCATAATGCATCCTTCCATCCTGTGTAGACAATGTCCAACTTCTTCATTAATATGTAGGTAACATTAATGGAATGTAGTGAATGCAATTATGAGTAATAAAACGTGTCATATTTGGACAGAACGGAAGCGGTATGGCGGCAGTACGAATGCATTGATATATATTAGTCTCTTTATTGTTGTGGAATGTGAATAATTGGAAACTTGTTACAGCTAGAAGTGTTTCTCGATTGTAAACATGAAATCGAAGGCAAAGAGTGCTGAGGTATTTTTAATTGCGTAATATTATTGATTTATATTCTGTGCGTTATTCGTTGTTCAATCTCTGGATCTGTTCTAATCATTTTTAGAGAGCTGAACGACGTACAGGTTTATTCGGGAAAAAAAACCCTTAATATTACAGTCCCAAACTTCATTTTTGGAGTTTCAAACAGAGTTTCGTGTAGAGAAACATTTCACCTTGATTTCTGTCCTATTTCATACTCTCAAACAAAATTACGGATATTTATACAATGTTTATACTATTATAAAACTGTGAATTCGGCGGCTAAGCGAAGGGTCGCCTCACTCTAACGCACGCGCCATCACACAAAACGAGCAGAGTATTATGATTCCCCGGTATCTGCATTGGGCCACCCGCATGAGTTATATACTGTGGTTCACTTAATCAAACTTCTATTTATTTAATTTGATATTTTAAAATAAAATCTGAAATATATTTTTATTGTACAATTAATTACAAGAAAAATGAGACCAAACAATTTATAATTTATCAATTATAGCCCAAAATCAATAATGTTTGCTACACAATGAATGACAGTATGATGACTAATAAGTGTAAATAAACGACACTATCGTATATTTTTACGGGAAAATATTTTCTTTTCGATTTTAATGAAAGAAAGGAGCACAATATAATAATAATAGTATAAAACATAATTTGTATCTTATTTTTACATTGTGATAAGCTGTTTATGAATAAATAGGCCTACGTGTTAAAACAGTTATATTGGAATTTACAAATTTTTTGTTTGTTTGTAAATTTAACTTATTCTCATCTATGCATACAGAGAATAATGTTGAAAACAGCTAAATTCCCACTAGTATTGAAAAAATAACAAATATTTTTAATATTGCAAAAACATGTATTTCTATTTATAAACATTGTGATAAGATATTCATTAAATAAACATTTAGTAATATGTAGTTAAAATTTGCATTCTCAAAATCAATTGTCTAAGATGTTACTGAATAAGCCATTGTTTGTTTAAAATTGGTAGAGACAAAGTGATCCACACTTGTGAGTCATCATACAGTCACTCATTTTGTAGCAAACATTGTTGATTTTGGGATATAATTCAGTAAATTATACGTTGTTTGGTCTTATTTTTCTTGTAATTATGCGTAGAATAAAAATATATTATAGATTTTATTTTCAAACATTAAATAAAATATTACAAAGTGAAGGCCACAAGGTGACTCATACGGGTGGCTGGGGGGTAGGTCACCGGACACTCAATCCTTTGCGCTTGTGCGCTTGTGTGAGTGAAGAGACCCTTCGTTCAGCCGCAATTCCCAGTTTGAAGCTTGTAGTGTTGGGATTGAGTTTTTATTGTAGTTTTTCTTGTGGTACTAGATTTTAAATTATCACTATTTTACGTACATAATTAGGACCAAAGTTATACAAAAACCGGTCAACCTGTCCTGAGAAATCATTGGTGACATACAGAGATTACCTTTGGAGCTTTATCGGAAATTTAACCCCACGATTTCTCTCTATTTAATTGAAATTGCTTTCATTAAAATGAAGTTCTTAATACTAAGGTTTACCAAGAATCATTATGCATAGGTTGGGGATAGATCCTTATATACAGAGTGTCTAAAAACTATCGTCCCATATTTCACCAGGCGAAAATAAGAAAAAATGTTCCAATATTTTTTTAATTATCCGCCATTCAAATATGGTGTAAATATTTACTAAAACGTTCTTTTGTATATTTTCAAAATGTCGGCCATTTAAAATTATTAATGTAATATATTTTTAAAACCACGAACTTTACAAATAACATCAGGAAACAAAAAACAGAACAAAAACTAATGAAAAACATTTTAATTTTTTTTTAATGATTTCCATAGCTCAAAAGATAACCGAGTTATTGACTAAAAACTAAAAACTTAATTTGTGAGTAGTTACGTTATTATTATGTTTGTAAAATTAGTAGAATTTATGTTTTTAGTTTTAAGCTGATAACTCGATTATCTTGAGAGCTATGGAATTAAAAAAAAAAAAACCTATATGAATGACATTAAAGTAGTATCTTTTTCCCTGATTTTTTTTAAGTTAGCGGTTTTAAAGATATTTGACATTTAAAATAAAATGGCTGCCACATTGAAAATATGCATAAGAAGTTTGTAGTTTGTTATAAAGGAGGTAGAAGTTTAAAGACAAAATATGTACACCAAATATGAGCTCAATATCTTTTCTTTTTCTAAAGATATAAATGTAAAACAACAAAACGGCTGATAATTCCAAAACTAAGCATTTCCGGTTGTATGGTTATTGGAACTTTTCTTATTATTTTAACCTACAGAAAATAACCTGTTGAAATTATATTGGGACAATATTTTCTAGACACCTTGTATCGTGGAACCGTTTATACCCTCGGAATTAGCGATTAGATAACGCGCAGAACCAATGTCATTACAACTTTATAGTTTGTTTACTTCCTTATTCCATGTCCTTTCTATACCTACCAATGGCGGTAAAAAGTCAAATTAAACTCGATGCAAACGTCTAATGTCTTGTAAACCATGGAATCAGCAACATTCAATTGGTTTAAAAGAACGAATTTTTCCGACTAATTTTGAATTGATAACATCATTTTTATGAAACATTAAAAGGATTGGATTTAAAAAAATGACGTTTAAATTACGAAAAAATCTATACTTTTAAATAAAACAACATTTTTGACTCACGAAATCAAAAACGGATAATTAGAAAAATTCCACAACATTTTTTTTTTCCATTACAAAACTTTCTCTTACAAAACTATAAACTAACAAAACGTCGATGTAGTCGACGTCGAAGTGATGCTCATAAACATCACAACATCACGAGCTACAACAAGTAGTCACGTGTGCACAGTTTATGTTTTATCCTATTTCAGCCACTTCATAAAAACGAATTAAATGAAATCACCCGACAGTAGGTCTGATGAACCGTGCAAAGTCTACGTCAATGTGAACTAGAAGAGTAACCAATCGAGCGTAAACGATCAAGTGCTTGTGATTACACGATAGTTTAAATTCTTATTATAACGATAAGTAAAAAAAATAATAACTCGACTTCCAAGCCTATTTGATGTAATGGCTTAATCTACCATAACTACTTTCCGTCTTGTTATTTTGTGTTTCATTTATTTGTTGTCGATTTTGAAGGGAAATTTTGTTTCTAATATTCCCAAAACTTTAAATAGTTGTAGATTCGTTGTTTCTTGTCCAATCCTCGAGAAAAACTTTTTATTGTATCAGATATAATTGGGACTAATTAAAACATCAGCTGTTATTTCATTGCTATTTATTTGTTGCCATAGCAACGGGTTTTTTTTTTCATTTTTAACTAATTTCAAACAGGAGTTTAGTAAGTAGTAAACTAGTAGTAGTTTACAATTAATATTTTTATTCTATCATGACTTTACCTTTAAAATACGTTTCATATTGATTTAGAGTGATTACGAACGTGAAATGAGTTTATCAGCCTATTATTATGTGTAGGCATTTCCAAAAAAAAATTATATAAAAAAGTAGAACGATATATGATAAACACTGCGTGTGTGCTTAAGTGCCCTTCTAGGCGGGATAGGTCGTCATTCATAGTCATAGGTGTAGGCATTTCCACAAGAGGTAATTCGTTTACATAAAACATTATATAACCTTGCATTAAATAAAACAATAGTTTTTATATAAAAGTAAATTGAAAATAAATAATTTTAAAATATTTAAAATTGAATACGTAGTTAAGATTGTCAAGTTTTATATTTTCCTAGAAAATATCCCGGTCTAATCATTACCTTCAAATAATTTATAGCTTGTCTGTAGAAAGGTTATTAAACATAATAACTATCTACAGAATAAGGAACAATTAACTTAATTTCACTTTGAAGTGTAAACACACCGGTAAATAAATTCATGATCAACTTCTACAGTACATCACGGTTCTAAGCTGGACTATTATTGAGAAAAGATTAATTGATAATAAACTATACTGACTTTAAAAAGTAAAACACATCCGTACTGAGTAATAATTGGAGTCGATGAACTTTGAAGAAGCTTTTGTACATGACATGTTAGCAGTCTGTACTCACAGTTTCTTTTAGAGTGATCATTCAACGTTCAATTTCTCAGCAAAACCGTAAGTTAAAACGAAGAGTTTGAATGCTTAATGGAACATGTGAAAGAACTGAGCTATATGAAGATTTTTTGGGGGGAAAGATTGTGGTAGGATTTTCTCACCATTTTGAAACCAGAGAAAGCGTTCAACATTTTGTCACATGCTTTTGGGGTCAAGTTATTCTTTATATCCTCCTGCATTCATCTGTTTACATCATGTAATAACATCTTGAATGAATTTAAACTCTAACAATAGCGTTCAACTTTAACGGAGTGTGAATCTGTTAATTAGAACCAGTCTCCATTTGATATATTTGGTTACGTACGAACAATTTCTGAAGTACAAGTTAATAAGATAGGGTAAGAGCTTAGACAAATCTGACACTTCAACAATGTTACGAAGTCAACAACGTAAGTTCCTTACGTCAATTTCGGGTTTTCTTCTTAATGTAAATAGACTCCAAGTAAGAAGAGTGGTTGTTCCACAAGGGGTTTGACGTTTATGGATTCTATAGAGAAAGAATACCGGTGTCCTTTCTTTATAGAATCGATCAATGTTTGAGAACGCTTACACTCCAGAGTAACGTTGGATAATTTACATTCTTCAGTACTCAGAAACTCTAGAATTCCTTAACGCCACCGGTTGGACATCATTCAAGTCTTGCTACACATGGTAAAGCTTACTATATAAAATTCCATCTTCAACAAAATCTAACTAAGGACTAAAGTAACTGGCTATTAAAAGAAACATCACATACATTTTCTATAGAGCAAGCTCATCAGTTTACTAGATTCAAAGTTTGTTACGCCTTGGTTCGTAAACTTCCAACGACTTTCCCAATGTAAGTTGTTAAAACAACAGCATATCTCCAGTAACCCAAGATGACTCAAGAGTGGTGAATAATCATTTCTGTTATCAACCACTACTTCTGTGCCATACCGCCGGATAAAACGAAAGATTTATATGAAGCATAAAAAACACACGCGTATACAATGAGATAGAGTCAATGAACTTTGATGAAGCTCTAGTGGAGTAGGTGTAAAGCGTTCTACACCCTTAGTTCCCTCAAGGGTGATCAATAATCAATCTTGTTATCGTCTTTCACCATCACAGCCAATCATGTAATAGGGTCGTTGTGAAACATACATCACCCACTTGAAACTCAAGATGTTATGGTATAGGTTTGCGTACTAAATTTTAAGAACAAAGTTTGTCATGCTTATAATATTGTATCAGTTTGTTACCAATAAAAAAATAATATCTATGGTGAATTTTATATAAATCTGAAGTATCTACAGGGTGTTTCCAAAAATCGTTTCAAAATATCAGATACATATTCCTTACATTTAAAACCAATTAAATAATTTATATACACATATTTCCAAATTGTTAGTTTTCAATATAACAGCCATAAATTAATATAATTTTAATGGTAAATGATGTGGAGTTGAAATTTTACACGTAATTTAATGTTGTAAAGACCCAATTAGATAAACATAATCAACCAATTTTTTTTACTCATTTTAATATTCCGGTTGTTTAAATTTTTCAACGTGAAATATGTTAAAAACCGATGATTTTACAATAAACAAAATATTTTGCTTTTTAACGACAAACGATATGCTTTCAGTATCTTTAAAGGATATTTTGAGTTATCGACAAAATATGAAAACATTAATAAATTGTTGGTAATTGTCTACAAGATCTAAGCCTAGCAAGGAACGAAAATTTGAGCGAGAAAACAATGAAATTTAAAGTCCACTGTCAGTAGGTTTTTGTTTTTTCACACAGCCACAGAGTATGATGACTTAGTTATTGAAATGTAGTCTTATATTTGCGTTACAGAAATTAAGTGTTTTTTGTAGAAAATTGTGTTTTTATTCATTTGGTACTTGGATTCTTCTTATTCACTTTGGTTAATAGCAATAAACTAACTCGGAATAATTTACAACAATCATTTATTAATCAACTGCTGTGTAACATACAGTTTTTTAACAGCTGTAGGAAGTTCAATTAAATATAGGTGAGTCAGTGTTGGGATATTTATCAATGTTATTTAAAATTGTTGTTTCTCATACGCTTTAAGCCTAAAGCCTTTTTACTACATTACACAAAAGTTAAATAATATTAGATATTACTTATTATTATTGAGTGTGTCGATAATTCAGTTGTACGTGAAAATTTGGAGATAAAAATTTGCAGAATTCAAAAATTATTTGGTCCTAGACTAATCTTGGGTGTTGTAGACAATTACTAAGAATTAATGTTTTCAGTTGTTTGTAGATAACTTGTTTTAAGCTACAGAAATAATTTTTTAAACATTTTGTTTGTATTTGAAACATGAAAATATTTTGTGTCTTGTAAATATTTTGTAAAATGAACGGTTTTTTGAAATACTTGACGTTCAAACGTTTAATAAGCCGCCATTTTGAAATGAGTAAAGGAAATTGATTGATAATGTTTTTACAAATTAGGTCTCTATAACACTTAATAGCATGTAAAATTGCGCTCAACATCAATTACTTTTAAAATTACAAACACAAAATACTAGATAGAAAACTAAGCATTTTAGGAAATATGTTTATATAAACGTTTGCATTGGTTTTATTGAGAGAAATGAGCTCATGAAGTTTTGGAACTATTTTTGGAAACGGAGAAACAAATATTTTAAGACGAGTTCTACTGGTGAATTTATTGGAAAAAGTTCATATGAACATGGGTCTGGAAACTTCAATTTCCGTTGGTCTCGCCATTTTGTATGTTAAAAAAAAAAAAGATAACTTTTGAAATTAGTAAGATTTTGAGTTACAATTTGGTATGCCCATTGTTTATACTATTTTTAATTTAATATACCAAGATCAAAACTTTACTATGTAAATATTAATGTGGTGACCGTTGATATTTTAGAAATTCAAATATCTTGGAAACCCTATATTTCACGAAAGTTATAAGAAATAAGATTTATTTATATTTAATGATCAACAAAAGGAGTTTTAAATTTTTCTGTACTTAGAAAAATAATTAAGTTATCGTCAAAAAACCTAAAAAGGAAGAAAAAAAAGTAAATTGTCAAAGACACACAAAAAATTATGATAGGCCTACAAGTTATTTCTTATTATACAGTATCAATAACTCGTGCTAAAAACAATATTTGTTATTAAAATATACTCAAAAAGAAGACTTTAACTTGTTTAAAATTTTAAAATTTTCTATTTAGCGTATAAATTATTTTTGTTTCTAGTTTATATCATTTACATCAATGTTCTCAGAATGTAATTCTCTACAAGTTTTGTTTAAAAGTTCTACGTGTTCATCACCTATTAAACAAAGTTTTTGTATGTCAAGCATAAAAAAAAGTGCAGATTTTTCAAAAACGAATGCAGGTAAATGTTCTGTAATCTGTTTCATTGGATTTTTCAATAATATATTTATTTCTTTGTTGCGTGCGTAGTTGTTATTTTTTTTTAAGTTTGTATTTAAAAAAAATATAAACTAAATTTAATATACTTTGAGTATTAACAGTTTTATCATATAACTTATGTTTACAAAATGGAGGCCAAAAACGCTTATTTTAAAAATATAGAAGGCTTCATTTATCAATGGTGTGAAAATTGTTAAAACTGGGGATATAACTTAATCTATGTTACCTTTTTTAATGTTTATGTCCTATATGCATGTTTCCCTTTTTGAGACCGAAACTTCGAAAAACAAAAATTATTTTGTAAATTCGTCAGGTAGCTTTCACACCAAACTTCTCTAAGCGTTTCCTCACAATATATTTGACACGTGTGGTCTGAAACACCCTCTATAGAAGAAAACGTAAAATCAGTTTATAACTAGTGCTAAACATTATATTATATTTTCTTATATTTCTACCCCTAACTATCCTCTGGTGACTCTATTAACACGACGCTATATTATCAGAAGAGACACTTTGTACCTTGAAACACCTGTGACTCAAGACAAAGTGTTTCTGATGTCATTATTAAGCATGTTGATTAAATTGACACAGTCGACCACTTTACGAAAGACTTTACTATTTTTTTAACCTCTGGTGGAATTTGTCGTAAGCAAAAGTATGCGAAGGAAATCGTGGAACAATTAAGTTTAGTTTATATGTATATGAGAAAATATATATGTTTTTATAATTCTGAAAAAAATCAGTTTAATCAAGAATTTAATCTTAACAAAATTATCAAATGACTTAATGAATAATTAATTTAAACATGTCCTTTAAATAATTACCTGATAAATTTTAAATACGTTTTTGTGAGGAATGTCATAATTCACCAAATAACATAACCTAACCTATTTTCACCTAACCTAATTTAACCTAACCTAACGTAATTCAAATTTGTGATTATATTTTCTGATATGAGACAACAGGAAGCTATTTTGTTTCATTTGATGTGTACACATTCATTTATCAACCTTTACATCGGTAGTATTATACAAAGTGTCACAAAAAACCGTAGCACGCTACACAGGGTCGGTTCTACATATCCAAAAAAAAATATATATATATTCAGTAACTTTTTTCGATAATGCTATTACTTGCAATTACTTGCTATAACTCCGATAATTTATTTTTATTAACATTCAAGTACGTCTAACAGTCAATCAAAGTAAATTTTTTATTATTTTTATTTAAGGACCATTCAGGTTATAGATTATTTTTTTATTTTTATTTTACTTCTATATATATATATATATATATATACGTAGCGCACAAAAAATAATGGATTGATGTAATCCAGGTATATCAAGTAATTTGCGGATATATTTGTTTTATAAAGTATAATGTGTTGCCTTGGACTGTTTAATATATAATATAGTTAATTACCTTAGAGGTTGTCCTCAGTCGGTATTATAGTTATGGCTACAGCGCTGTTTCGCCGAACACTGTCGGCTTCGTCAGGCCCGCACTAACACATAAACACGTAACACAACACAACACTAACACAATTTCATTATTTATGTACGACGAGTCATACTCCGATTTTATATGTGTTAGTGTTGTGTTGTGTTACGTGTTTATGTGTTAGTGCGGGCCTGACGAAGCCGACAGTGTTCGGCGAAACAGCGCTGTAGCCAAACTATTATACGGACTGAGGACAACCTTTAAGGTAATTAACTATATTATAGGATATATTTGGTTTGAAGTCTCCTGTGTCCAAAAAAGTGTTTTTTGAATACATCTGTAGTATATCGATTTTAACACTTAAACAGGTGGACCGATTTTAATAAAATTTATTATCAAATTGTTGGTAACTCAACATTTGTGTAATCAAAAAACAATGAAAATCAGCCCTTAATTTGCTCAAGTGTATCCTTTAAGAACCCAAACATATATACTGGTCGTCTTCTTTTAAAATATTCTGGGACGTGAGTCATCAGGAAAAGAAAGAAAACCGTCTTTGAGCTGTTGTAATTAATTTTCAAAAATTGACTATCATTTCACTAAACACATTATTCAGTAATTAGAATACACGCATTACATTTACGAATAAAAATAATCTAAAGAGAAAATAACAGGAATTATTTCCAGACAACAGAGGTCATTCACCTTGCAGTGGCATATATTTCACAAAACACTGATTATATACAACTATAAACAAAAGCACTCGTCTATTAGAACAATACCTAAAGCGGTGAACAATTGACGAAGGGATATACCCTTCATTTGCATGTGTCGAGAAACAAAGAATTCCGTGAGGGGGTATTGTTCTAAACCCTTTGCTCTGTGGAACTAGAGAGCCTCTAGTTGTCAAATGAGCCCTTTAGTTCTAGTACTCATTGACACTTACCAGCTTTGATTAAACTATTTTAGAGAATAGAAAATAATGTTCATTATATAACGGTAGAAGTAGGCTACAGGAAACGGTAAATAGAGCTAGCTGTAAAGGAGGTAAAGTAGTGGTTTTTATAGAATAAATTGATATGGAACGTTGAAAGTCTTATATAAAATAGATTTCAAAAACGATTAGATAGACTTTTAAGGAAGGATAATTTTATCATTAAAGACAAGTAGGGATATGAACTCAATTTAAATCAGTAAACCTATATGGAATAAATGAATTAGAGAAAATATTAAGGTTAACGAATATTAAATTGAGCAATGAATGATATCTGTTGAGAACGACATTAGTACAGTAAAAAGAGATATTAAAAAAGAAAATATTACAGTATCAAATAATCTATGGGAATTTGCTTTGAAATCCTTCCTTTTGAAGAAATCTATGACTCCCGATTGTCCGTAATAATAAAATGACGTAATTTGAAGCCACTTTCCACAGCTTTATTTGACATTTTAATTTTTCCTCTTTAGGAGAAATTGATTCTAGTGTGAACAATTGCTAAAGAACCCAATCATAAACAGGAGTAAAAATACCCTCTAATTATTAATTACTGGAAAACCCTAAGGTTAGGTTAGGTTATTAATTACCTTTCTGAAGGTAGGTTAGGTTAGGTTATTAATTAATAACATTCTGAAGGCAAATCAGATCAAGTGCGAGAAAGCTGAGATAGCTACTTTGTTACTCAGTAGACAGTTTAGGAGGACCGACAGCAAGCAGAAAACGATTGCTTATGACAGTAACACAATCCATCCTTTTGTGCAGATTGGAGATCTAAGCTGATACGTTCTAATGCTATGAATTTTTCTTTTAAAAACACAAAATGGCGATCAGATAGAAAATGATGCGTTTTTGAACCTATGTTTATTGGAACTTTTAACCTATTTTACCTAAGGAAAAACGACCTGATGTTTGTCCGCTCATTTTTACCGCATTCTGTATATTTAACGGTAAATACACAAAACTTACAACATTAATGTTTCGTTTAATACACATTTTTAAGTCATTTTATTTTTATTTTTCGTCCACATTAATTTTCAAGGAACTGAGTATTTCAATTGACGTCATACGTAGCGAGTTTCTAACCTCCGGGTCAATCCAAATTTGGATAAATATTGCAAGACTGTGTATCTACAGAAACCGTTTTGCTTTAGATAAATATTAAACCAAAGCTGGTTTTTCTAAACCACTTCAAACTCTATGCATTTATAATCCTCCTTTCACAGCAACAATTCTTGTTTACTTTACATCCTTTTATGCAATGTTTTTAAAAGAGTTTTTGTCGAGCTCAAGAGGTTAAAGTACTGAGTAGAGGATACATTTAAAGTGTTTTGTTTGCAGTTTAATCTATGGAAATGTTCAGTCTCAATGAAACTGCTGAAATAAATATAAACTTTAAAATTTAGTTTTATTTTCATTGTTTACTACATAGAATTATCGTGGATTAAGCAGAAAAGTAAATTCAATGTAAAATAATATACAAGAGAAACTGTGTTCAGTTTTTTTCAATGACAGGAGAAAATTGTCAATTTGTTTTACGATTTTTTAATTTTATTTTTATCGAAAACTTCCTAATCGGCAATTCCGGTGAGAAGTCAACCTTTTATTCTTACTCAAGAGATTTTCCGTCAAAATCATTAGACAATATTTTGAGAAAGAGTACTTTTGCGTTAAATTTTTTAAGTCCTCGAGATATGACCAAATTATATCCACATAACAAATTTAGTCAAAATTGATTTACCCATTTAGGATGCAGTCTAACACTGCACGGATGACAGAAGACTGCATTCTAAAACTTTTCGTAGGGGAATCAGGGAACATAAAAATGGATTTATCAGTAAAAAAACTCAACCCAGATATTTTTACCTGTCACATAACTCTCTGTGTAAGAAATTATAAATAGAATAGTCAGAAAAATTGCAAATTAAATAGACTCAGACTCTATAAAGTCTGCAGTGTCTGATTGTCCAGGAAATAACTAATTACGTTAGCTTCTCAGCCCTATTGCCAAATGTCACATTTAGCATCCTCCTAATAACTGAGCATTGTGCATTCAAAGTTAATAGTCTATAATGATATGTATAAGGCATAATAAACGTATATGCATTGTTGGATTGCTATTGTAACCTCTTGTGTAATTACTGCAATCAGAGCCAATAAGCTTCCTAACCGTAACGAGGAGTACCAACTTGGGAACATAAAATAATTTTACTACACGAAGTAATGTTGGATAAGTTCTACTTGTAGAGCGTACTTTCGTAGCGAGTATTATTGATTTTAAAAACTATCAAAGATTTACAAATTGTTTCAAATAATAGGCTTCTACGAATTGAGAAATGTTAGTTTAGGTTAGAATATTTTTCTGATTTTAATATAATTTTTACTGGGATAATTTGGAATCAATATTGGTTCATCGTATGGGTTTATATTCTAATAGTAGCTGCTCTAGATATCATAATGTTTTTGAAATTTTGCTCTAATTTTATATCTATAATTAGTTGTTGCAGAATCGGGCGTATTATTTAATCAAACAAATCTGATAAAATTAAAAATGACAAACAAATTTTATATGTATCAGGAATCGTTTATATGATATTTAAAAAATATAAAACATTTTGTAAATAGCCACTAGGATTGTTTACAATAATTATGTTAATGTAATTATACAAATTAACTTCTATTTTCCTAAAAATATTATTTCGGTAATCACGAAATACCGGTTTCAGTCATCCATGTCGCCATCATCAGGTCTGTAGTCATATAAAGTTCTAATGTAACCAATTTAGTGTGTGGGGCGTAAAAAATGAAATTGAACTAACCTAGATCGCAATGATTTTTTTTAAATCTGTAGGAGATATATATATATATATATATATATATATATATATACAGGGTGTTATATGATCAAAGGTCCGGAATCGCTTCTTTTCCCGTCTGTTGGCCCTTTAGTTTTTTATTTTTAAATTAATGATTACTTTTGAAATTAGCAAGTTTATGTGTTAAAATATGATATGTTAACACGAGTTTTTATCAGTATACCAAGATTCAAAACTATGTAATTATTCAAAATGGAGACCGTTGAAATTTTTAAAGTCAAATATCTCGGAAACCGTAAATATTACGAACAATTTATGAGACAAAATATTTATATTTTTTTAATGAAAAACGAAATGAGTTTTAATTTCCTATTCCTTGAATAATATTTAAGTTATCAGTTATCATCAAAAAACCTAAAACGAAAAATATTAAACTGTCAAAAACACAAAAAACATTACGATAGGCCTACAGTTATTTCTTATTATACAGCATCAATAACCGTGAAAAAAAAAAAAAAAATTATAATATACTCAAAATATAACTTGTTTAAAAATTTAAAATATTCCATTTAGAGTATAACCTATTTTGGTTTTGTAGTTGAATTTATTATACATCAATTTGTTCAGAATGTAATTCTCTACAAGTTTTGCTTAAAATTTTAATATGTTCATTACCCATTCAATAAGTTGTTGTTATATGTTGACAAAGAGGAATAAGCTCTTGAATTTTTTAACACCCTGTAGATATGCTATTTTGTATGTATAAGGTTTTGAAAAATTTTAAAATTTTACATGAATGAGATATATATGCCAGTTCTAGAATTTAAAACAACTTAATTCTCTGTTGTTTTTTATAAAGATTTATGCAGAACTTCAACTTTTACTTTAGAAATATTTTACATCAAAATTCTATTGTTTTCTCAGAGCGATGATACTTAATCCTATACCTATTTATATAAAACAAAACAGCTGTATTCAGCTTTTATTTATTTGTTCAACAAGGAAGATTCTATTCGACATATAGGTGGCAACCATTAAGTGAAAGGAGTATAGAAGGACTTTGATGATAAGAAGCTAAAGTGTTATTGCGAACTGCACCTGTTGCTAATGGTTCGATATGAGGATAAACTGCGCTGTTACTGAGTGACATTAATGGGATATATAGACTCATCCAGGCAACTTCATGGGCCATTAGTCGCCTATGGTAACATCAAGGTACTTCTAGAGCTCTAATTAATGTAGAGTAGAAATATTTATAATTAGGTTAAAGATATTAAATTCTTTGATTTATTTGTGATTAATTTTATAATGGTTTTGTAACTATCTGATTGACGTTAAGTCGTGAAATTTAAGGATAGTACTTAAAATGTATGTTTGTTGTTGGAAAATTAAAAAATCCGGATATATTTCAAATTGCATACAAGAAGTTTATGTTTTTACCCCATAAAAAGTGAAGGGACTTACCTTATGTGATTTTTCATCTTTACTCGTTCAGAATTTACCAAGGGGTTGCAAAACTTTTTTCCCCAATCTGTATATTGATTCGTGAAAGTTGAATACATACTGTTTATATCTATATATTTTAATGTTTAAAACTATGCAATAATCTCCAGGGATAGAAATATTAACTGAAGATTACAGTTCCGAAACGTTTATTAACTTATAAAACAAGATAACCCAACAAGGACGGTAAATTTAAACACAAGAATAAAATGAGATAATAAACTTTGTTATTTTTACTAATCAGAATTACCACTTAAACTGTGTTTTTATAGAACTTAATCTTTAGTCGATTTGTACAGTTGAAGTCTTCGAATGTCTTTCACAACCTGGAGAACCTTTTAGGGATAAACAAACACACTGCCGCGCAATTATATTTGTTGTCTGCATGCATTCGTCGCATAGTGGATTTTACTACTATAAAAATTATCCAAGCTTTCAGTCTATTTGATTTCTCTTATTGTGAAGAACACAAAATGACTCAGAGTAAATTAATTACCACAGTAATAAAGTGTTTGTATCAACATAGATGACTTTATTTGTTTTTGTAGAATTTCAATAAAAACCAGTTATAAAACGTGCATTTATGGCTTCGCAAGATGTGTTTTACTGCTTGGAAACTTGCTTGTGGAGTGCTTTCGTTCATCCACAGTTTTATAAGTGTTTAGTTTAGAATTACAATAAAATAGAATGAAATGAATGTGAGGAGGTATTATGCTGCTGAACCATATGTTGACTTCTCTATAAACTGTCATTTTGTCCTATCCTATTAAAATTTATGTACAACAAAATGGTCATATTGTGTATTTTTGCTAAGCAAAAATAAAAACTTATGTTTTTCGTCTAGGTATGTTTATTTCAATTAAAAAAATTAAATTAAATTTCATGACATATTGAACCCGACAAGTTCTTTCTATCGACGTATATTTTGGATCAAAAATTGCTAAAAACATCTATTTTTTCACACATGTAAATGCCTTATAGATGGGACAGTTTTTACTCGATAATTAGACATTTCTATAATTATTCTTTGTTATAAAACAAAAAAAAATCGATTTTCTTCAAGATCTTAAAATATTCGAATTTGTACATTTAAACGTTATACCTTTTGTTTAATTTTTCAGTTTTTATTGGCCCGTCTTTCACTAGAAGGACGTTATATTTAGGGTGTTACTGTTCCTTTCAACCAACACCAACCTTGTAGGAACCATCACTCTACAATCATCTCCATAATTTGAAAGAAATTTTAGTTTTAATCGGTCGTCTTTCAGTAGAATGACTTTATATTTATATTGTTGCCAGGAATTGGGTTAATATAATCTTCATTTCTCCCAAAACCAACCACAACAGTTCTAGTTGGATCCATCTCTTCCTTACTATTAATAAATATTAGATTACAGAGGTCAACTTCTATTAAAGGAGTTTATGCATATAGCGTTGCCAGGAATTGCGTGTTTACGCTTTTTTTCAGCCAATTCCAACTACACCAATTCTTGTAGGATCCATCTCTCCGCAATTGTCTTATAAATTACATATTTTAGCAGTCATCTTTAGTAATTTGTAGAAACAAATTCTCCCAATTGTGTGTTTACTCGTCCTTTGAAATAATACCAACTACACTCATCCTTGTTGAATCATTCTTTCCGCAATCGTCTTCCTCATGTTTAATAAATTTAAGTTTTCAGCAGTTATTGTTCACTAGAAGGACTTCATGCTTATAGTGTTTTCAGAAATTGGGTATTTACTCTTCCTTCAACCAATACCAACTACACCAATCTAGATGGATCCATCTCTACAGAAATGTCTCCCTCACTTTTAATAAAATTCAGTTTGAGCAGTCATCTTTCACTAGAAGGACTTTATGTTTATAGTTTTTCCAGAAATTGGGTGTTTTCTCTTCCTTTCGAAGAATACTAACTACACTCATTCTAGTTGGATCCATAACTCCAAAACCGTCTCCTTAAAGTTTAATAAATTTCAGTTTTCAGCTGTCATCTTTCACTAGAAGGACTTTATATTTATAGTGTTGCCAGGAATTTGGTGTTTACACTTCGTTTCAATCAATACCAACTATTCCCATCCTTGTTGGTTACATCTTTCTGCAAACGTCTTCCTCACTTTTTATAAATTTCATTTTTCAACGATCATCTTTCAATAGAAGAATTTTATGCATACAGTGTTTCAAGGAATTGCAACCAACACCAACTACACATATCCTACTTGGATCTAACTCCCCGGAATCGTCTCCTTCACTTGTAATAAATTTCAGTATTTAGTTGTCATCTTTCACTAAAAGTACTTTATGATTATAGTGATTCTATGAATTTGGTATTTACTGTTTCTTTCAACAAAAACTAACTAAACCCATCCTTTTAAAATCCATATCTCCTTCACATTTAATAAATAAATATCTGTTACCTAAATTTGGAATACTTTTCCCTCAATTTAACTTTAACCGTTTAGTTTTTCTACTTTACCACAACTCTGAACTTTTAGGGTAATGTTTTATAAAATAGTACAAATTTAAGTTAAACCTTTGCTTTATTTTGCAAAGGTCTAATCTATGTGTTCGCGCATTGAGGTCTGATAGAGTTAATAGCTGTTTTTAGCCCCGACCTTTTTCTCTCGGCTTTGATGGTTTACAGTTATCAATAGTTGTAAGAGCATAAATTATAGCATAATATATATAATATATATAATATATATATTTTTTTTATAGAGGGTAAACAAAAATAAAAAATAAATAAAATTCAAAATGATCATTGTATTATTTATATTGTATGGCTTACTTTTTATTAATATTATAAAATAATAATAGGCCTAATACGAACCACACCATGAGAAATTTACTTATTGCAATACGGGATTGACAATCCCAAGGGACTCCAGCTGGATGTACGATTTTTTCAAAAAATCGTACAGGTCATTAATTCGATCCTTCTCTTTCATCTCTCCTATCAGGTCTCCATGGAGTAACTCTTATTTTCTACTGACCCCAGCGCTATTAGCGTATTTGAAAGCCAGGAGTCTTCATTTTGCGTTCGTTTACTTTTTTATATGACCGACAAGGTTTTCGCTTTTAAACAACAAAAAATACGCATTACACAAATTTTAATTTAAAGCAGGTTTATTAAAAAATATTAACAACGAAAATGTCGTATTTATATATTTGAATTGTAAATTTAAAATGTTGTCCAATAAAAACATGTGCATTAAATAAATGTTTATAATAATGTTACGTTATTAAGAAACTTAAACAGCAAGACATCAACATATGAACATCATTTCAACTATAAAAGTTAAGATTTAAACATATTGTGAAGAATAACGTTGCAATTCGGTTGACAGTTGTCGTTTTATTAAATTAATCTTGAATTAATATACGTTATATTAAAGTCTAAAACAATTTATGAGTTTGAATTTAACGCCATGTCGTAAAAAAGCATAATTAATCTTATAAGTAGAAGGTAGTTCAAAAACTAAGATGTATTAGAATTTTATTAAGTATTTTTGACACTGACATTCCTTGAAATCTATTATACATTCTCTCTCTCTCTCTCTCTCTCTCTCTCTCTCTCTCTCTCTCTCTCTCTCTCTCTCTCTCTCTCTCTCTCTCTCTCTCTCTCTCTCTCTCTCTCTCTCTCTCTCTCTCTCTCTCTCTCTCTCTCTCTCTCTCTCTCTCTCTCTCTCTCTCTCTCTCTCTCTCTCTCTCTCTCTCTCTCTCTCTCTCTCATTGCAACCTTGCTATTTAACTGTTAATTAATGAAAGAATGAATTAACATATTTAATTAACAAGTCTTAATTGTTATCATATTAAAACATCATTAGCAACGGTTTTTTTATTGCTATTTATGTAAAAGATATGGGAAGAAGTTCCTTGAATTTAATTGTCTAATTTATATTTGGAATGTCTTGTTCTTCGAATAATTAGTAATAAACATTTAGAAGTTTAATGTCTGGTTATATTTTTTTTCTATTAAAAATTAAATTGAATACATTCTTTCACATCTGATTAAAATTTGCGATAATCATAAAAATACTTAGTTTGATCAAAGTGAAGAAAATTTTTTAAGGAAATGATTAATGTCCGGTCCTAATTTTGCTTTAACGCAACCTAGATAGCAGACTAAAATGAAGGGCAGGGAAGTGAGGTTATCCCACTGGAAGACAAAACCGGATTATCAAGCATTCATTTTTATGTTTGGTTACCGTGACTCTTGCATCTAATGACTGCTTGATATGTACCTAATATAGCTTCTGGGGCTTCAAGAAGGCCACGTAGAGTCATATCCTCCATTAGTTGCTAACTACTGCTTCACACAAGAGTTACACATTATTAGAGCACTAATAACAGACGATCCAACTGCTTTCCTCAAAATTTAAATTAAATGTAATCATTACATACATACAGGATGTTTAGAAAATGTATTTCCAAACTTTAAGTGATGGTTATATGGGTAAAAATTAAAAAAATAAACTAGTTCCTATAAACATATCTCCAGAATCGCCTCGTTTTACATCTGCTGGCCATTTTGTGTGTTTAAAAAATAGTTTTAGCTATTGATATTATTAAAACGTCGAGTCGAAACCTGCTATATACACATTTTTCATGAGACTTTTTTATCATTTATCAAAACTCAAAACGTTATCTTATAAATTGTCGAAATGGTGACTATTTAAATTTTTTAATATTGAATATCTTTAAAACCATTAACTTTTCAAAAAATATAAATTGGCGCCATTTAAAAAGTATATCAGATAAAGTTTTGATTCTTAGCATATTAGTAAAATGTTACATACAAAATGTGTATACCAAATTTCGATTCGAAAACTTAATAATTTCAAATGCTAAAATTATTTTTCTAATAAACACATTCTGGAGACGGATCATAAGGAAGCGTTTCTGGAAATATGTTAAGTGGATTTTTTTCTTTATTTTAAACCATATAACCACCGCTTGATGTTTAGCACGACATTTTCTGAACACTCTGTATATATATCAACACAATAAACCGGTGAGTGACAAGGAAAGAAAATAAAATTACGAGTTTTTTTACCCAGAACGAAAAAAGGCTTACAAAGATCTTCAGCTATATATATATATTTAATAACAACTTAAAATTTGTTTTGTGATTATCGAGTTTCATTGTTCAGAAAAATAATAAATTACTAAAAACAGCATGAGAATCAAAGAAACCTATTGGATTATAAAAAACTCTAAGTATAAAAATCGTTAGAATTCGATTATGCTTGTAGATTTAATTTCACAACTTTGAAACTATAAGAAGTCAAGTTTCCTTTTATTTTTCATATTAAGCTAATTAATGCAATTTTAGGACCAAAATGTAACCCATTACCCCCTCCTTAAATATAAAAATCTGTTTAAAACTGACGTCAACAAACATTTTGTCAACGTATTTGTTCCAAATTTTCAAGTCACAGGTAACGTAAAGCTAACGTATTAACAGTTGGTTTGGTTTTTGGTTTTTTATAGGTTTAACACATCTTAGTCATCATTGCTTTATATAAAAAAGAAAGAAGAGAGAATAAATTTAAAACCGCTAAATCTTGAATATTCTAACAGCGTCAAGGAAGTGAACAAGAGTTAGTCAAGAGAGACCTGTTAATTAAAGTGAAAGAGAGGGATCTAACCCAACACTACACGACAAAATGTGTAGTTCTACCTGTTACCCTCAGGATTTCCAACCCTGATTTCATTATAGTGAGTCTATAAAAAACAAACAATCCAGTAAATGTGTGTGGCTGAACATAAATTTGAAACGATGAAAACTATTTCCACGAAGAGGGAGAAAAAGAAAGCGGGACGAGAATGTGTCTATGACTAGAACGTAATAAACCGATAGGAATTACTTTACAATCATCGATTATCTACAAAATCACTATCAATTTTCATCATAAATATAGAAATGGGTGCTAACAAACTATTCGTTAGATAGCAGTTTAAGGAACACGTAGACTGGAACGATTTGTGAAATAATGAATCTACATGTTGAGTCTAATGGACCATGAAACACGAGTCATGCTGTATTGGTCTCATTACAGGCGATAACAAGACTGTAATTTGCCGATAACAGCAGAAAAATAGGTGTGTCTTATAATGGCATCTTTAGCGAGATATCTTTGGAGATAATCGCCTGGAGCGGAATGATTATAATTAGAATCAGCTGACTATTGTTACGTTATTCCTAACAGCTGTTTATATTTGTTATACTTTATTAATACTGATAAATATTACTTGGAGATCAGCTGATCATATGAATTGGTAGGACGTGAATTTTAATGATGATTATGGTCAGCTTGGTCAAAAAATCGACCTTGGTATTATATTTATTATACGATAAATCTACGGTATTTTTAAACAGCATCCACGTTTACCTGAATATGAAAGGATGAATCAATCCTATAATATTTGAAGAAAACGTACACCCACCTTGTGATAAAAAAATAGAATATTTTAATTTTCCACAAATTTCGCCCTATAATGTCACGTATTTATTTAAATTAATTATTTTTAATTTCACAAGATTTGCATAATTATTAATATTGTTTAATCGGACAATTACCACCACTTGTCCAAAACATTCAGGAGTATAAAGAAATACTGAATAATAATAAAAACTAATTTTCAATTGTTATTTGTAACAAATCATATTGTGATTCAAGAATTGATTGATTTTTAATTTCAGGATATACGTATATTTTTCAAACAACTTGGCCAATTTTTATTAGGGAGCACATAATAAGAAGCCAAATTAAGTGAAATTAAATTATCTAAAACACGTGTTCTTAGATTTTTTATACAATGTATAGTTCAAGAGTCATTAACAAGTAAATTCCGTGAACATCGTGTGTTATATTAGTCTAGTTTCATCACCACTTTAAAAAAGCCCTAATTATTTCAATATTAATTGCATCTAAATTCAAGCAAATTATAAGGTATTTTATGCTCTTTAAAAGGTATTTACATATTTTTTAGATATTCTCATATTTTAAGAAATAATTGTAAACATCCAATTTTTAAACCCTGAAACAGCGCCTCTTCGGAGAATTGTAACTCATTATAAAGGATGTATTTTAAAGCAACTTCTTACATTTTGTTTAAACGTAACATTTTCCCTTTTCTGGGGAAATTAAAGTTTTTGTTACTGTATTAAATCTGAAATAAATATATTTAAACATTTATTACGATTCGTAAAATATTTGTTTATAATTACTCCTAAACTCTCTTTGTTTTATAAATTGTTCATCATAAATATTCTAACTGGACTAAAGTTCAATGGAACTATTTAGCACCGATTTAGAGATATTTTACATGATAGGACGTCCTATGCCTTTAATTTTCACTTGATGAATATCTCCTGACTGAGTTTTTGGGGTTGATAACTTTGTCCTGGTTTTGGTTATTGGAAAGTTTTTGTTTAAAATTTGTATATTAATAGTTGCAGTTTTACTCTTTGATTCACAACTATAAAAATGTTATTTTTGGTGGGTTTTCATTTGGATTTAGGGATGGGTGCGTAACAAATTTTATTAAATTTAAAAGTGTTTTCTACTTGCTTTACATTTTTAATGATCACAGTTCAATGACAGTTCAAAAAGAAAATTTTCTACGTGTTTAACTCGTGTAGTCGATTTCAGGCCGACACAACCTGATTGCTAAACGTAATTTATTACAGTTTTTTTTTACGAAACGGTTTTTAAAATTAAAAGAAAATTAATCTTTTATAATAGAGGGGAAATTAATTAACCAGATTAGATCACGCTCCAGTCTCACAAGATGGATGCTGTAAAGTTTATAAGTAATGAAGTCTTGTTTATGTTACTTCTGGGAAAAAAATATTATATATTGTATTTGTCGATAATAAAAAATATATAATTAATTACAATTTATGAAAAACTTTTTTATTATATTTTAACATTTTCCTAATTAAGTGTAATGGTTAAGTGTTATAGTGAAATTATAGTCTGTTTATTAATTTTACACTGAAGTACTGAACAATCAAATGGACCACTCTGGTACAAATTTCTTTTCAAATAAATTTCACATTATTTTAGGTCTTTAAATCTAATTGCATGTATTTCATATCGGTTCGTGTGATAAATACAATTCGTGTTTTCGTCTGCAACACAAAGTTTAAAAGAATAATTTAATAATAGAAACAATTTCAGATCTAAACTTTCAAACTACATTTAATAGCTTTCTTTGCGTTGAAATGATCGCAAAACATAATAGTTGTTATAAAACTACCAAAGATAAAAACGCCGACAATAATTTAGATAGAACTTAATGATTAGAGACTCTATCGCACCCATATAAACTTGAAACACAATCACAAGCTTCCATAAAACTTTGCATTCGTGTTCAACATCTGAATGTATTCCTTGCATGAAACTAATTTTATTATCTAGAATAAGGCATCTTATAAAACAATTACATAAATAATTATGAAAACGTGACTGAAATAAATGAATAACCGAAGGGAATTTGCCAATTTTGTAATTGCGAAGCTCTTTCTTGTGTAGATATCGATACTAAAAAATGTTCAACGATCTTACGAACTGGGGTAATTTAGCTCCAAATTTGGCTCACTATGTATACAAGGGTGTTTCTGTAATTCGCAGGAATAATATGGGTGATTATATGGATCAAAATAACAAAAAGAGTTCCTGTAAACATATGTCAGGAATCCTTTTTTCAGCTATTCGACATTTAAATTTTTACTAAAATAATTGATATCTCAGAACGGATGATCAGATTGAGTTGAACTTTTGTACCAATGTACAGATCTAGCTTGAATGAAATTATAAAGTTGTTGAAATTATCCGTTACAAAATAGTTGTCATTTAAACATTGTAAATGAAAATAAATCATTTGACATTTCAAGTTGCCGCCATTTTAAAACAAATTATTGTAAAAAATTGATTATTTGTTTCAAACTAGGTATTTATATTGATTAATATAGTGTAAAATCTCAACTCAATCCGTTAAGCGGTTATATAAATTATTTAGTAAAAATAAAAATTGCAGTTAGCTGGTAAAAGAAACGTTTTTGGACATATATTTATAGGAAATATTTTCCCCAGAACTATCTCCGCGTATTAAAGAAACACCCTACATATATGAGTTGTAGATTTCGTAATTCCAAATTCAATCCAAATGCAAAATTTTAAGTAAATCCGTTATAAGCTCTTCTAGAGTAATAAGTTGTTTAGTCAAAACAAATTGCTGTTAGCTGGTAAAAGAAGCGTTTCTGAACATACTGTAGTTGTAGGAAATATTTTATCCCTGAACTATCCCCGCGTATTATAGAAACACTCTGTATAGTTTGCTGTAGATTTCACAATTCTCAAAGTTGGTATCTTTTTGAAACCATTCCACAAGATCGTTAACAAATCAAATTTCTCGATAAATATAAAAACCTAACCCAACCTTACCCAGCCCACCATACAATTAGAACCTATAAATGTAATTTATAAGCCTGGTTTCTTGGGCCTTGTAGAGAATGTTAGGTGTTTTGGTAGATCAAGTTGTATTGAGTAAACATTTGTTTAAAACAGAGCTTTTTTTAACATCGTACTTGTGTTAATCAATACTTTTTTCAGGTTAAGCCCTAAAGAGCCTCTCAGACGTTATATTTTAAACATTCTCCCCTCGCTTAGCTCGTGTCTATATTTCGATTCTGGCAAATCTCGTAACTATATTATTATCATATTGACTTGGAGATCATAGATCGAAATTACAATTTCGACAACAACTTAACTATTTGTCAGCGTAGAGAGGTGGAGTTGGTACTCACTCATATCACTGGGTTCGTAATCAATTACTTTAAATTCAGTAAAATATCTGCCCAATGTGCATTATCATGTGGTTTTTACAATAACTGTTATACATTTTTATGTTTACATTATTACTTTCATAAAGAAGTGTTTCTCAAAAAAGGCTGTTATGATTTTGATAAAATGTTAGTGAAATGTGAATATTGATGACTCAAAGTCGTAAGCAAAATCGTAATTTGATGGTTCAGAAATAGTTAATACAAACGAAAATTACTCCCGTCATTAAAATGTCAAATTTAATCCTTACGATTTACGTTAAGGACCTGTTTGACACAAAAACCAAGCACGTTTTGAGCTCATTAAAAAAAATTTTTTTTAAGACCCTATACTTTATTTTCATTTTTTTTATTGGAATCGTACGAATTAAATTTTTTTTGAAACTATTAGTTTTGTTTCGTTTTTAGATTTTGAGAACAGGTGAATGAGAGAGTTTGTGCAATAAGTCTGCACAATTTATCGTTTTAAAACGAACATGTAAAATTACTTCTTTATCAGATAGTGTAAACTTTAAAAATATTTAATTCAATGTGATGAAATTTCATTTCATGTTTCTTATTCTAAATAGAATTACAACACAACTGCCTACTTGTGTTTTATCCAGGCACAGCTTCAAACATGCCGACACTTGATGGCCAAGCCCATGTCATGCATACTGGGAGAATTACTTATTATAACACTTGCATGGCACAAAGCCTGTGATAAACCTTCAACAGATAAATCAAGTCCCAACATGAAATAATTTATACAACATTATGTCTTATTATCCCTTGACTATATTTGTGTTTCTCTTATGGAAATGACGCTTTCAACTGCATATCAAGATTCGAGTTCCTTCGTGTTGGCCGCGAGATATTGTGTGTACACAATTTTCTTTTTTCATTATAGATATGTTTGCAATATCAACATATAATGTCTTACATTCGAGAGACAAAGAACGGTGATTGTTATAATCTTGAAAGATCACCAAGGTTAAATTATTAATATTCTTTGATAACGACAATTAGAGAAAAAAAACAAGTTCTTTGTCGCTAATGAAGACATGTACTATTGTAGAATGTATAGAAGCACATCTTCTAAACGTAATGCCCAAAAGTTGTTTTCTTTGGCCTTTTAGAAAATCCTAAATTCTAATAGTAGATCAATTCTTACCTAGTAAAGCGTAAGTTAGTTTTATAAAGTTGATACACATATTTTCCGAATCTTGTAATTGTGTATATGTAATTACTGTTTTAGGTTAGGTTAGGCCAGGCTCTAACTGTCCTCGTAGATGTGTATATATTTAAACAGTGGACTTGCTTTGCTCTTTTTTATGCATAGACTCTCTCTCTCTCTCTCTCTCTCTCTCTCTCTCTCTCTCTCTCTCTCTCTCTCTCTCTCTCTCTCTCTATATATATATATATATATATATATATATATATATATATATATATATATATATAGAGAGAGAGAGAGAGAGAGAGAGAGAGAGAGAGAGATATTGTGTGTTAAAAATCATTTACTTACTACGCTAATGTCGATGATTTGCTTGATATCTTATCTTATTTTTTGGGAGATCATGTTTTGAAATTACATTTTTGACAGTAATCTAACTTTCTTAGTAGTTGGTAATTAAGTTTTATTTTGTAAATTTTCGTTCATAGTTGTCTGAAGACGCTTAATTACCAAACAGCTATCACAATATATGTTGATTTTTGAAATTATACATGTGAGCTATCATATACCTTAGTATTTGTTTGCACAAAAGCAACATTATATAACATATATAACTTGGAAAAACTAACAAACAAAATTGTTAAAGTTTAAATATTTTGAACTTATTTGTCTTTACACTTAAAATAAATTCATAATGCACGTATGATTTTAGTTGTCTGTCAGGGTAACGAGCGTTATATAGAGGTAAGAAACATCAAAAATTTAAAAAAAAGAAGTTATCAGTTTAACCTCTTAATAATAATAATAATAATAATGAGGAGTACAAACAATTTGAATAGTTTCCTTAGTTAAGGGATTTTGTTTAAATACCATATATATATATATATATATATATATTTATCTCTAATAAATCTGAATTAATGACTTCAGGAAAGTAACTAAACTCATATTAAAACATTATATAGGCCTACTTGTAAATACACTATCATAGCTTACTGTAATCATTAATTAAACTGTACCAGCTCTATATCAGAACAATTTAACAAATTCCATGTTCCTACCTTCATTTTGTATCCGAAATTGTGTTTACGTATAGGCGACAACGATGAAGGACGGACTAAATTTCTAACTACTGTTTCGGTTTACTGAAAATATAAAGATGTAAAGATCAGTAAAAAAATGCAGGTCTAATTGTTTTGCTATCACCAGATATCTTATACTCTGTATCCTGAACACGTAAAACTAAAAACACAATCATTTGTATTTAGTTTATTCCCTTAAAAACTCTTATGTATATTTCGATAACAAGGTTACCATCATCAGAAGGTATTAGTGCTAAACTATAACTAACTTTTAAATCTAATCTAACATAATTTACAGCCTATTTAATTATCTCAACTCTAAACCTTCTCGCGAAGTCTAAAACAGCTATATCTCCAAATGAGCAAATAATCAAAAGATAAACAACTACTCAACTGTGTAACCTAAAGCAAACATGTTTCACATTTTACTACAGTGATCCACCTTTATGATTTAATATTTATTAGCGAAGAAAACTGTTGAAAATATGAATATAAACAAGAGATGTTAACGGTGGAGTAGACAAGGTAATCTGAAGCTAATAAATCTTCCTGTTGGAATCTGTCTTAATAAAACATAAAATCCTGTAACATCCTTAAACAAAGAACAATTAGGATTTTATGATATATAATAATAGCTTATACACGTTTTCTTTTACATGTCTTTATGTAAACTGAATTTAAATAAGTTAATTAAAAGTGCATTTTGATTATAAAAACTGCATCCTTCATAGATCCTCAAGGGCGTAGAGATAGTTTATTGTTGTGCAAAACCAGTTCCACGTGGAATGATTCAAGTTTTATTTCACACAGGGCATAAAAGGTTTGCTGGTCTTGTAATATCTGAGAATATTAGCGTTAAACGAAGACCATTTTATAATGTCTACATGTAGTTTGTAGAAAGTCTTCTGATGGCAGATAAAATTGATGTCGAGGTTTCTGAAACATTTATTATTTGTTTTTTATTGTTGTATAAAAAGTTACAACTCTTTGCAGTCATCGTTGCCCATAAACACGAGATGAGAAAAATTACGCCTACAGGTAAAATTCAAACTACGAGCTACAAATAACAATAGTACTGATTAATAACACTAAAACTAGATAAAAGTGTTAAAATTTGATCTAGTTATTTAAAATTATGGAACTGTAAAGGGGGGCTGAGAAAATAAAATAATTAAAAATACTTTCAAAATCTATTATGTTAAGATTTCTAGGACAATATCAAATTTAAAATCATTCAACATCTCCTGCTTCTACTTCTCGAATTCAGTAGGGAAACATTCCTACAACTATAACATAATAATGTGTATAATAGTTAATGCTGTTTTGACGAAATCGGCAATGCAGAAGGTTCCCATGTTTCATCAGCAATCCATGAGTCATAGAATTCGGATGATTATAATAATTTCTTTTTGGGGTTCTCAGACGCTAAAGAAGTATCCTTTAGGTTGATATAGTCCATTTGTCTGTGAACTGAAATGTAGTAGAAAAGGAAAGATAGATGTTGATATTTTTATCTATGGACTTATCTCAACAAAACTATCAATTAATTTAGGTTGAAACACATTTTGATAATACAGTATTTAGCCATTAAAATATTACAATGATAAATATATTCGACATCATATTAACATAAAACAGTTCAGTAAATATATAAGTAAAAATATTAACGAAGGAGGGGGGGTTTAATCATTTTATTATATTTTTTAGTTTCGCTATCCAGTAGAAACTTGCATGCATTTATGGATTTGTTCATGATTTTATTGTAGGAATTGGTTGGGTCTGATTTCAATTTTGTTATTGCATTTTCACTGAAAAACTTCAATGTCTTATTCACGTATTCGTTCTTATTCATTATTACAGTGGTGTTACCTTTATCTGCCTTCGTGATAATTGCACTATTTGATTGGATGGTCTCACGAATTCTCAAAGCAACTGCTTGGTCATAACATTTGTTTGGTTGGATAAGTTTGTTATTGTTGTTTTTGATGACATTATTTACTTTGTTACTTATAAGTGTCCTGGTGCAGTTCTGCTTTAACAGCTTTATCCACAGACTACGGACAGTACCGATGTCCCAAGACGACTTTGAAGAGGAATATAACACCATCAAATATATTGCAGTCCAAAATGGTTACAAACCAACAATAGTTGACAATTTGTTCAAAAAACAAGAGCAAAAGAATGAGAAAATGAATTTAACCAAGGACAATAAATACTTAACAATGCAGTACAATAAAGACCTGCAGCATATTATAAGAAACATCTTCAAGAAACAAGGGTACACGATCACATATAAAACAAATAATAATATATCAACCATAATAAACAGAAATACCATTACTATTGACAAATTTCAACAAACAGGAATTTACCAAATATCATGTGATGACTGCCCTAAAAAATACATTGGACAAACGGGCCGAACATTTCAAAAAAGATTTAAGGAACATATTCCACCTGCTATACGTCATACACACCCCCTAAAAACAGAATCAAAATTTGCTGAACATATAATTCAAACGAATCACAAGTACAGTAATATAAATAAATCAATGGACATTTTACATAGATGCAAAAAAGGAAAACTTATGAATGCTTTGGAACAGTTTGAAATATACAAAGCATTCAAAACAGAACCTGGAACACTACTTAACGAGAAATTGAACTTTGATGCAAACTCATTGTTTGACACAATAATAGAATGTTAAGACACAACTGATAAGCTTCCAAGATTCACTTGAGGAACTAGTCCAGATACAGATAGTGTACCTACAAGATGTGTTTTATTGTGTCTTCTATGTGTATGTGTATTGCGTGTATAACTGTGTGTTGTGAACTTTTATGTTATAACGAGGAATAGTAAATGTCCTGAAACTGAACACTTGAAAATGGCTGAATAGCCGAAACGGCCGTCGTTGAGAAAAAACGCAAAAAACTACTGGACGGTGAGTAATTTAATAAATTATAATTAGTTAATCATCTTGTGAAATGATTTTCAACTATAACATGTCCTCGTGAAAGCTTTGAAGAAATTTGTCTGAATCCGTTTATAACTGAATGTTTTCTTTTCTAAAATATATTGAAAATTAATTTCATAACTGTTAACGTTAAGTATTTTATTTACAAATTATTATAAGTTTGTAAAATCTCACTTTATAAATTTTCGTGTTAAATTTAAAAATAAATAATTCAGCCAATCATGCACTTGGAGTTTGTCTAGTGATGGTTCCATTTTAATATTCACAGTTTTTACTGGTCCAAGAAAATTAAGAGTTAAATAAAAAATAGTCTATTGAAAATCAATCGTTTTCCAGATCACCCCCCCCCCCCCCCCCTTCAAATCTGTTAGAGCCATTGTACAAAAATATTAAAATTATATATTAAATTTGCTCTTAATCTAAAAAAAAAAAAAAAAAAAAAAAAAAGTAAATATGTTGTATTATTATTACATATGTGGGTGGTGCAGTTAGCTAAATTTCCTCACATAATCATTCTGGGACTAACGTTGAAAATTAATTTTTTTTAAATGTTTTTTTTATTTTTCCTCAAAATATATATATATTTTTTTTATATAAAATCAAATTAAATTGAGAATTATTTTTATTATGGCCACTGTTAAAATAATTTAAATAGACGAAGTTGATAATGAATTTGTTCTGTATTCATGTACAGTTGTTAATATATCCTCAAAATTTTAATTCAGCAGAATTGTCTATCTAGAATATAGATGTATGAAATTTTATTAACAGACAAGCGTTGTGATACTTTTGTTGTTGTTATATCATTTTTTTCAATGTATGTAACAAAATGGAGGCCCAATTGATTTCATAAATATATATATCAATGACCAAAAACAATGTGACAGAGTCTAACTGTTAGTTGTAAAATAGGTATCTCAATAAACCCTGGCAGTGTTTAACTTACAAACTGGCAAACTGTATTTTACGTAATTTTATTAATACTTAAATTTATTGAATATATATTCACATTCACTAAAAACTATCGAAATTCCTTCAACTTAACCATTTCGAAAGTCCACTGTTATTGAAACTTATTTTCCTGGTATCTTCTAACTTGGAAATTTTTGAAACTATAATGAGGAATAATGTTTGTTTGATTTTGCTTTGGTTCGGTCTTATTGTTTGTAAGAAACTTATTGCATATATTTACGTTAATAATCTGAATATTTGCACTAATACAAACTTTAATTTTAATATTTGTCACCCACCAAGTACTAACTATTTTATCCAGCCTTAATGTGGGACAAAATTTTATAACAATCGAATCTCATTCGATTAATTTTTACAAAACTGAAGCCTCCAAGAATCTAAATAAAATTTATTAGAAGCCGATTTTTAAGTGATCAGTAAAACATTTTAAAAACGTTTGAGGAGATTTAAAAAAAAGCCACAATTTTTAAAAATCTATTTTACAGTTTTCGTTAATATTTCAGTGAAATACCAAGATTATTAACTCAAACTAGAACACGTTATATTATATACCTGTTATATATAATATTTATGTTATATTATATAAAACAGTCTCTAAATTTCACTTGTTAACTGACAACTAACGAACTGAAATTGATATTGGTTCAGTTTGTGTCACTAAGTATAATTAGTTTACTTATGTCTTATTTTATCAAAATACAATACCACGATTTATTTTAAATAGATTGAACAAACTTAAGTTAGGACAGACAAAAAACTAAAGATATAATTTCAATATTTGAGGTGAGTATAAGTTTTCACTTTCCCAATCGGTTGGAATCGCAGCAGGATGTGGTTGTGGAGCAAACTCAATTAACCCGGTGTAAAGCGATCACTAAATGCCTTGATCGCATCATCTTGAGCCGCCGTGCAGGATCATGTTACTTGTGAATCAGCTTACACATAAGCCGAATGGTGTATGGTGGGTGGCAAGCGTCTACCTGAGAGAGAGACATTGTTGTAGATACAATATATTACCTTTATGTTATATTGTTTTTACAACAAAGATATTGTTGTCATGGGGCCGTTTGGAATCTTTGAATAAAAAAAAAGCTTCGCAGAACGCCTGGCAGATGTGAATCATCAAAATTAATTATAATGAAAAGTATGCAAAAGAAAAATGGTATTTGAAGGAAATTATAATAAAAATAATCAAATGTTTAGATTTTTGTGAATAAACCGATTAATATATTTTTACAAAAATACAAAACTAAAGAATATATTATTTTAAATATTGTCAGGTGTAACGTCAGTAATAGTAACTGTCAATGCTGTATCTGATGGTATTAAAGTGAAATTTGG
Organism: Aphrophora alni; assembly: GCA_963513935.1. Taxonomy (NCBI): domain Eukaryota; kingdom Metazoa; phylum Arthropoda; class Insecta; order Hemiptera; family Aphrophoridae; genus Aphrophora; species Aphrophora alni. The sequence continues at coordinate 17,451,625 of OY740773.1, read as the reverse complement.
GTAATAGTAAATTAATAAAATTTTAAACTTTCAATAAATGTAATAAAATATTAATTATTTATAAAGATTCATTTTTTATTAACTGAAAAATATTTAAGTTCAAAACTTTGTAACAAAGAGGCAATAATTGGAGAGTGTTCACACTCTGCGTGTATTTATAATATAAATTTAAGATCATGTGAATTCTGTATAAACAAAAATTAAATTTATTTTCTTTATTAAATATTAGTAAAAAAATATATTTACATTTGAATAATTATTTTTTAAAGTACTATGTACAATAATAAACTATTCTTATTTTTCAGGAATAATAATATTATTTTCATCTTTGCATTATCATTTTATTCTAGAAATGAAAAGATTGGTTTGTGATAACTATAAATTGAAATGAATACTATTGAATGAAATCGATCTAAATATCTTGTGAAAAGTCTATTGTAGTTTTATACTTGTTTTGTTATTGTTAGACACTGTTAAGTGTAAATGGTTTTTTTTTTAAAGTCAATCAGTGGCTGAGGTGATTGTTCTGCAAAATGTTTACAGAAGTTTCCACTTAAAATCATTGGTATTTCGTCCAAATTTTCATTAAGCTAGAACCTTGTTGTGTATAGATTACATGTGTGTCCATATTCAAGAGTTGCAAATATACAATTTATTACATTACTATCAATATAAACTCATTGTATTATTATTTGTGTTATAAGCAAAGTCATAACCTAATAAACACGTAGATCTATCTACTTTGATTATCCCAACAACTTCATCTAATAGTTGAACGATAGTTTCTAAGTATAATATTATTATAAATAATAAATAAATAAATAATAATAAATAATAGTTAAATTTGAAACTAACAATAACTAAAACACTTATATATTTTTACACATATATTCATTAAAAAAATCCACATTTAAATCAAAATATTTTCAACAATGCAACTTACTCTGAACGCTACACGTTGCCCAAGGAACGTTTGACCATACATATTAGCGATGCTACAGAAAAGTCGCTCATTCTCTCGTACCGCAGCATTAGATGTTTCACATCCATTGCAATAAGTTTGTGGTGGTTTTATTACTACTCATAAACAGGTGTTATGGTTGATATTTACTATTACCGCTTCAGAAAACACAAATTAGATAAACAACTTTTGGTAAATAAAAAGAAAGTTTTGTTTAAATTTCTTCAAAACGTATGAAAATGAGAAAGCTCGGAATGCAGAATTTTATAGCAGTTATAATTATTTTATGTAAATCCCAAGAGAAACACAATAGATTATTAAAACTCGCCACGCAAGCGACGTCATAAAATGTAAATTCCTATTAAAGTTAATTGTCGAATAGATTATTATAAACGTAGCAGACAGTCAATCTGCGCAAAATGAACTTGATAATGTACTGATAAGAAAAAAAACTGTTACAATTCCTTTTTTCAAAATTCTTATCTTTCATTTGACGATTGGTATAATTTAACATACGTGATTAAATTGATTGAGAGTTTTAAATAAATCCAGCTAAGTTCTATATTAAATTGACTTTAAACAAATATATAAAATAAAAATTGTTACTTATTTCGCCGTGGAAAACACATTTGTACAACTTCAGAAACTGCTTACAGTAAGCTATTGCGAGATATTTTAAGACTTTCTGGTAAGAATTATAAAGAAATAATAATATAATTAATAAGAAAAAATAATATAAAAGTACAGAATTTAATCATAAAATATAATTTCTAGAACACACAGATTTGAAGTTATTAATACTACCTTGCAACCCCCTAGGTAATTTCTGAACGAGTAGAAATTAAAACTCTTACCTAACCGAAGCTCATAGGTTAAATACTTTCACTTTTTATTTGGTAACCGGTGTGACAAGTCATTTTAAAGGGTATAAAAAAAGCTAATTATTACTGACTTGAAAAAGTCTCTACCATATCTCTAACAAGAACTATGAGGGGTAGAAATAAAATTTTGAGTTTTCTATTTGTCATGGAAAGTAATTTAAAAAACCTATTACATTTTTACCAGCGGACTTATTTAAAATAAATTACTACACTTTTATGTATTTTTCCTATTTTAGGTAACAGGTTTCAATTTGTGAAGGGGCCTATCATATCATTTTAAAGGGATTTGTAAGAGGGAATTGATGACATATAAGTTTTAAAATATTTCATCTGTGTGTGTTTGTGTTTTTTTTCAATATATCCATGACAAATAAAAAATAATAATAAACTTCTAGCCTCCATAATTCCGATAGAGATATCGTAAAGAAGTTTCCAAGGGACAAAAATTACTTTTTCTTTGTGTCCTTCAAAATGATGTGTTACATTATGGGAGTTGCTTTTTAGAAAATAAGGTCCACATTTTCAACCCCCCTTAAAAAGAGGGATATGTTTTTACCACATATAGAGTGAAAGGACTGACACAATGAGGTTTGGCGAGAGTAAAAAAAATTCATCTATATTCGTTCAGAAATTATCTAAAAGTTGCATGACTTTTTTCCAATCTGTAAATACAGTGATTTGAAATATTATTTCTAAAATGTTTATATTTCTAGCCACCAGTATTGTATATTAAATTAAAAGTTTCGTTACCTCTTTTGATCCGAACAATCCTTATTGGAAACAACTGGTTTCGACAACTTAAATTGAAATCATCAGAATAGTTTAATTCATTCAGTCAGTACGAAAATGCACAACATACAAAAAAAAATATATAATCAAGACACTACTTCTCACAAAGTCCATAGAAATCACCAATCATGTTTCATTATTGAATGTTTCATTGCTCACTGGAGTGGGGGAAGTTTAATGTTTTTGCACCTTTAATTTTGTCTCGGTTTTTCAAAGATCATGATATACCAAATTAAAATTATATCTATCCGTTTTCGACTGTAATGTTTATATACCCATTCAATTTTAAGTTATTTACTAGTAAATGTTTGAAGATATGGCCAAAACATGCCCATAAATCAAATTTTACACAATCTGTTTAGTTAAACTGACGACATTCAGATATTACTAATAAAATACTTTTTAGACTTCAAGGACCTCAAGGCTGTTATATCCTTGAAACACTCAACTTTTGCTTTTTATATCCATTACATGATTTTTATAAATAGTGTGTATATAAGAGATAGTACTCTAGGGAGCCCGCCATTGTGAATTCAATCATGGCGGCCCCGAGAGACATCTACACTTTTTTCATGTAGTCTTGGGTTAGATTTCTCTCTTTCTTCTTTCCTGTCAGATCTCTGTTGTTTCTTCTGACACTACTAAAGTGTTCGAGAGTTAGCGGTTTTTATTTTATGTTATTTTCATCTTCTTTTTTTGAGGTTATGTTGTTTTTGTCTTCAAACAACAAGAACAAATACATTTCAACATTGGGACACACAAGATTTAAATTTTGAACCGATTATCATGTCTTTAAAACCCGTACCCGTAATGTTTTTTAGTGTCTGCAGGTAAAACCAACACTTAGCCTATAATGTCACTTGCTTGTATGTTTTTTGTCGAGACAGACAAGACGCTAAGTCCAATACATTTCAGACTTTGCATTTATACTCTTTGTATTGTCCCATATATGAAAAACATGTAGGGCTAATAAAAAAATGACATTGGAGTAGATAATTGACAAAAACTATCGTATTGAAAAAAAAAAAAAAGAAGATTTTTTGTAATATTAAGCGTGAGATATTAAATAAAACTAGAAGTTATTCTGATTACTTATGTTTATTTGACGTAAAATTAAAATGTCGGTGCTAGGCCATGTTTAAAATTGACCTCCCCCCCCCTTAACTTGAACACGGCGTTATCTACAAATCTTAAAAAAATTATTTGGATTTAAAATTAAATTGCAATGAGAAACCAACTATTATAGTTTTTTAAATGACGACCAGGCAATGAGAAATGTGTACCGTATACATTTTAATAGATGGATTGTATTTTCATTATTTCTCTTTATAAGTGTCCTTAGGTAAAACCAAGGACTCTCATAATATCACGTGCGTGCTTGTCTGTCTGTCCAATTTAAACTACAGCTTAATAGACTTTGGCTTAATTAAAATAACTGTCCTTATAATGTCTATGGAACCTAAGTCTTGATATGGTTTTATCAAATGCTTGACTCTTTCATTTATTATTATTATTTTGTTTCTTAGAACAATTAATATTCTTCTCACTAGTTAATATTACTAAAAATGAAATTTGAAAAATCAATACCAGACTAATTCTAAAATTATTCCAGTCACAATATATCAAAACAATGAAGTTGAAACCTACTCTTCAAAATATTCCAAATATTTTATGATAATTTCTCTGCCTTTTACCAAAGCCGTCTAAGAAGAAAGATGTTTGTTTTACAAAATATGTGCATAGTATTAACTGCCTACTTAGTTCAACACAATGCAAGTTTGAATTTCGGCCGTTATTTATTTAATATAAACATAACCAGACCTACAGAAAACCATTGTGTTAAAGTTTGCGTGGTTTAAACATAAATATGACATTATTTGCTGATTACCAGATTTACCCTTGGCTGCCTTTCAGGTTTAATTAATAAATTTAATAATGCAAAAAAATTAATAATTTTCATATTGCGTAGAAAATTGTATGTTGCAATAAAATATGGCAGGCTGTGAGTCGTCCCACGTGTTCTTCTAATGACCCTGTCCCATGTACTACCCACACTACTGCGCTCTACGGGGAATGGGGTAACTAACGAAATGTTACATAACATTTAACTAAGTAATGTTTTGTAAATCTTGAATAGTTACTTTAATCAGATGGGAGTGTTTAAATGGACTCTGAATTCCGATTTAGACTGTATTTTTATTAACAGTTGATTTAGATGCAGTTTTTTTAAAAACCATAATCAAATTAGTGATAGTCGGTTTTCAAAATTTGGTATCTTTTCGTATTAATACTAAGAAAGTTATGTGCTCTAAATTTTCAGATACTTAGGGCTAAAAGGTGTTAGAACTGTATGAACAAAATTTGATATTTTAATATGAGAGGAAAATCTCCTATCTAAAGCAGTACTAAGTGTATATTAATCACTGCAAGGAATGTGATTCTCAGTGAAGACAGGACTCTAATTTTGGCATTTTACCTAATAAACTTATTGTAAATCATTTTTCTCTTTTTATATAAATTAAACACTTATAAATGATAAATGATGTATTTTATGAATATCCGATTAATTTTTCTAATAAAATAATATTTATATTTTTATTAGATTTTTTTCCAGATTAATTATTTTTTTAAACGTACTTGTAGTGGTGGTAAAAGACATTTTTTTACAGTTAAAATATGTAGGAGTTCATTGTTAAATATTTTTTAAAACACTTCAAAACAATAAAGGATTTAATATAAAAAATAGTCAATACTAAAGTGAAGTTTAAAAATAATAATAAAAATAAAAAGAGAATGTAGTAAAATTTACGAATGAATAGTGATCACGTAACAATGAACTAAGAGTAGTAATCTAGGGTTAAAGATCTTAACCTGCTATAGAGTGGTACAAAAGTTTTTTATAATATACAGAATGTTCCAAAAATTAACAAAACGTGATATTTCCAATTTTTTTAATACAACTCTTCAATCATTTGTGCATATTTTAATAGATCAATTTAAGATATTTAAATTGAATATTAAACAACTTTAACTTTAAAATTTAACCGAGTTTGTCTTAAAATTCACAATTTCGTAACACAGAATTAAACTTTCTTTCCAGATCTGAGTGAATAATGGTTTATTTGGTTATTCTGGTGTAATGTAAGCCAAAATCTATTGGAAATTTATATTTTTGGATCATCATGTGAAATTATTTTTATATTTGTCCTAGAATTTTAATTTGATATGGTTTGTTTTACCGAAATTTGTTGAAACTTATATTGTTTGTAATAAAAAGTTTACTAAAGTAACATATGTATCTAATAATTTATATCATTAAGAAATATCTAGGCTTACTTTTTACTTTTTAGAACACTCTGTATCGTTATGTAATTTTTACCTTATAGCTATGAAATAAGAATTCGAATACCTTTTTACCTAAACGGTGTCCAAACTTTACGATGTGTAAAAACAAATCAAAGTTGAGTTTTCACAAACATTTCCTATTTTTGGTCCTTTGAGCACCGAAATATTGATTTTTGATAATAACTGTATTTCTTTTGTCACCTTCATGCTAACTAACCCCCTCCCCCCATCATACAATGTAATACAATTAGATCCCATAAATGTAACGCCCATTATTTTCGTTCTTAGGCCGTTTAGGAAATGCTAAATTGTATTTATATTTCAAGTGATCATTCACTGTAACATAAATGTGTTTAAAACAGTTGTTACGCAGGTTTAATGAACCTCAATAATGCGTAGATCACAATTTTTAACGTCGGCTAGACCCTAACAAGCGTTGTTCATATTTAAAAGTCTACTAATTTCGCTCGTGTTAGTGAGTCGGACCTACCAGTTCTCGTAACTCTACAAATGTCACATTTTCTTGATAGGTGCTGGTTCGAAATGACATTGTTTTGACAATAATTTCGCTATTCACTTTCGTAGAAAGGTAGTGTTGTTACTATTACACGATAAATTAAAATCAATAAATTTTCATCAATTTGCAAATTTTATAGTTGTATAACACACGGAATATGTCAAAACAAACTTGTCGTTTTTTTGAAATTTTCAATTGGAATTATCTTCATTTCAGGATCTAAATGTGTATTTCATCTACACTATAGTCATCTACATCACATTTCAAGTTCCTATCTTCATTTCTGTACTCATCACATGTCGAAAATTTAATTTTAGGTTTTCTGAAGCCATGTGAACGTTTAGATCAGTCTAAAAGTGGAGGTTGAATTTTTTGTAATTACGAAATTGTGAATTTTAAGAAGCCATAACTCGGATGAAATTAAATTTTAAGAATTCGTTTAAAATATTTTAAATTGTCCTAATGAATATGCAAAAATGATTATAGCCTTGCTTTTAAGAAAGTTGAAAACATCGCGTTCTGTTAATTTTTGGAACATCCTGTATATCAATCATACTAAACTTTTCTACAACCCTGTAGACGTCAGGTTAATATCTTTAAAATGAGATTACGAAAATCCTTCTATCTAAATCAGTTCTTAAAATATCAAGCCTTTTCCACACTTTTCTACCACCCTGTAGATAAGTCAAATTAATATCTTTAAAAAGAGATAACGAAAATCCTTCTATCTAAATCAGTTCTTAAAATATCAAGCCTTTTCCAAACTTTTCTACCACCCTGTAGATAAGTCAAATTAATATCTTTAAAATGAGAGTACGAAAATCCTTCTATCTAAATCATTTCGTAAAATATCAAGCCTTTTCCACACTTTTCTACCACCCTGTAGATAAGTCAAATTAATATCTTTAAAATGAGAGTACGAAAATCCTTCTATCTAAATCATTTCGTAAAATATCAAGCCTTTTCCACACTTTTCTACCACCCTGTAGATAGGTCAAATTAATATCTTTAAAATGAGATAACGAAAATCCTTCTATCTAAATCATTTCGTAAAATATCAAGCCTTTTCCACACTTTTCTACCACCCTGTAGATAAGTCAAATTAATATCTTTAAAAAGAGATAACGAAAATCCTTCTATCTAAATCATTTCGTAAAATATCAAGCCTTTTCCACACTTTTCTACCACCCTGTAGATAAGTCAAATTAATATCTTTAAAATGAGAGTACGAAAATCCTTCTATCTAAATCATTTCGTAAAATATCAAGCCTTTTCCACACTTACTAACACCCTGTACCTATTTGAAAAAGTAAAAAAAAAAAACATCGAAAAGATACCAAGTTTTGAAAACTGAGTTCGTATACTGATTAAGGGAAAATTATGTTTTTTTAATATTTTTAATATATAAATATATATATCTTCTTCATTTAAAACATACCAGCTTGATTTGTACAGCTTATTCTGTCTATTTTTATTAACTGCATTATAAAGATCTGCTAACAAAAAACATCAAAGAAACTTTAGGTCCCATCAGGTCAGGTTCATGCTGTATTTTTAAATACAATTCAATTACATTAACGTATCTATTTAAGTACACAGTTAATTAATGGTTTTCAATTTGGTCGCGTTGGGCAGTTAAATGATGCAAAATTGAAATATCACCTCAGTAATTATAAACCGAAATGAGAGTTTGAGCAAGTAGCGAAACTATATCAGATGCAGGTGTACTACCGTCTCATCAATCAAACTGCTTCCGTTCAACTGACTTCCGCTTTCAAGAAGACATTTAATTACAAGTCCGGGAAGAAGGTGTCAGAGGTTAAAAGGATTTTGTGAGAACAAATTTGTGACCATCAGATAAAAGTGCAATTAAGCGACGGGCTGTTACTTGCTTCGTAAGCATTTGTAATAATAATTTAAATGTACAGAACAGTGTAGTAGTGACTTGTAGATTTTTAAACGTATAAGTTACTGCCGATAGAAAAATGACACGGAAGATTAAATATATAAATAATTAATATAATACACGATATATTCATACAATTAATCGATGAGAGCAATGTAGATTAGGCCAATAAAATAACGAACTTATGAAGCGTTTGTAATTTAGTAGAATTGAAATGAATACGACAAATCACATCCTCAGTAAGTGTTTATTAGTTTATTTAAAATCAATCTTTATACGAGAATCCATTTGTTGAGGATGTCATTTGATATCCTCACTGTACAACATGTCTAAAAAAAAACTGCAATAATAACGCGATAAAACATTAATGTTAGATATTTGGAAATGTGTTTGTCACCTCTTTAGTGCTCATCCTTTTATATAAGGAATATTTGTCCCGAACCGATGAGTTGTATTTGCATTTACAATACCCTAGCACTATAGTCATCACCATTGTCTTCGGATAGTAAAATTAAACTGTAGGTAAATTCAATGCTAATCACCATATTATTGGTTGACAAGGGAGAAAAAAAACAAAGTAAACGATTGTGAGAAATTAATGTTTGTAAGATTGTATAACTAGTTAATAATATGAACAATGTTTTTTTCACTTGTAGGTGGACAACAATATAAAAATCATTGATTTATATGTAGCCTGTAACCTTTTACACGGAAAACTTTAAAAACGCTAATGTCAACTCCGACACCACACTTAATCCAGTACTATCCATGATACTTACCTTCTAAAACTCGTTGATACAGTATGGGTGTCAGAGATACCCTCTGGGGCTCGGAAATATCCTCTAGGTCCCAGAATACCGCCTGTGTCTCAGAGATACATTCTGGAGCACAAATATACTCTTAGGGTCTCAGATATACCCATTGGGTTAATGATATACCTCCTGGGTATCGGGAATAACCTATAAGTCTCTAAGATAACCTCTGTGGCTCAGAAATTCTTATACTCTCTGGGCTAAGAGATACCTTTTGTGTATCAGAAATACCCTCTAGGTTTCCAAATATACCATTTTGGTCGCGGAGATATCCCCTGAATATTAGAGATTATCTCTGGGTATCACAGATACCATCTGGGGCTCGGATATACTCTCTGTCTGTGTCTCAAAGTAACATCTCAGCCTCAGAGATACCTTCCAGGTGTCAGAATTACCCTGGAACTCTCAGTGATACCATCAGGGTTTTACGGATAATTTCTGGAGCACTTATATACCAATTAGGTCTCAGAAATACACTCCGGGCTCAGAGATACTCTCGAAGGATCTAGGACACTGTCGGTGGCTCAGAAATTTCTATATTCTCTGGGGTAAGAAACACCTTTTGGGTGTCAGAAATACCCTCTTGGCCTTGGATTGACCCTCTGAGTCTCAGAGATTTCATCTCCTTTCCAGAGATACCGTCTATGATATATGTCTCAAAGTTTCCTCTCTGTCTAAGAGATTACTCTCTGGGTCTCAAAATTACTTGAGGGTTTAAGAGATACCTTTTGGAGTTCAAAGATACCCTTTGAGCTCTGGGATACTCTCTGGAGCTCGAGAAGATCCTAGGGGTCTCAGAGATCCTATTTACTTATGGGACTTAAAAACAATCTCTGTAGTTCAGATATGACTACTGAAACCATTCCTCTATCAATGGGTGCTAGAATGAAAGACGTGCTCATTATATTATCTCTCTAGTTTGTTATAAAGAGTAATTGGATTTTTAATTTAGGACAATCGTTAGTCATTTTTAGATCAGTGTTTGGTTTTAAAGACTCTGATTGAGAAATGCAATGTGATTAGTACATGTGACTTACGATGATAAATAATATAACTAAACTTCCATGTTTGGTGACAGGAATTAACGAGAGTGTCTTAGTAAAGTAACTACGATTTATTGCAAGGAGCGTATACATGTGTACTCTCATTATGTCATAAAGTATTTCCAAGTGGGACATAACCTTCATTTATGTAATAACTAAGTCAGCGTTGCATTTACAAACTAAATTCCATTTCAACTTATGTAATAACAGAATAGTTACGGGAATAATTTTACCGATGTAGTTCGGAGAATGTTACGATTTGTGGAAAACATATTTTGAGTTTTTAACAAATATTTGTTTGAAGTTCATGCTATTTTATTTAGAATGGCGTATATCTGTCTAACTTTGGTGCAGATATCTACAACTCAAGTACTGAACGACAGATTATGGAAAATTGTATGTGGACTTACATTCTCTAACAGATTCATCAATATCAATCGAAATATAACTGCCATAAAACTATAAAAAAAGATTGAACCCAAATAAAACTTATTATCTGAACTGTGGGTTCGAGAGTTTAGGTTAGAAAGTGAAAATTAAAAATATTTCTCTATAGGGCGAAACAATTTAAATGTTGTAAAATGGTCTGTGATCATATATTCTTAAAACGTTCCCTTAAAACTAAAAAAAAAAAAATATTAAATTTAAATATTTTTCGAAACCTTCTAAACAAATTGTGATTTCGCGCAAGTTTATTCTCTAAGAACCAAATAAGACATCGGTCACTAAAAAAATGTCTTGTGGGTAGTTATTGGTTAACAAGTTTAAAAGTTAAAATCAAAATTGGGTAGACGGATTTCAATTATTTTATTTTACTGTCAAATAAAAAAAATTTATTTAATAATAGCAAAAGTTATAAAACACGTGACATTTTCAGAAACTTTTTAAACTTTAGTTTTGGATATGGGTGTGCTTACAAAAAGCCAAATTAGTTACTCAGACCGGATACTCTCATTGATTCCTGTAGCCTCAGTATATCCCTAGTATTTAAAATTGGCAATTAATTTTCAAATGTAAAAAGTTCTTATTTAAATTAAAATTTGAAAATGATTGAATTCAATACATTGTAACATAAAGTACACAAATCTGTTAACTAAATCGTTGAAATCTTAATGTGTGTTTGTTATTTTATTAAAGAAAGAAATTAACTCCTCAATTGCTATTTTGGCTAACTGACGGTTTATAAAGAAGACAGATAAAAAAAAACATTCTTACCATGTTTACGAAAAATTGATAGACCCTTTTTAGCTTTAAGAACACAATACGGACAGACATCATTCAAAATTCACAGAGTTCAAATGGAATATTTGTTTGAGAAACTTACCATCTGGCTTTTTTAAATCATCATAAAACTTTCTCTTTGCTATTTATATTCGACAAAATTAAAATCAATAAATAGATACTGCCAAATATCAACGAAAACTTTGCTATCAATACCATTTGTAATTTATATTTTCACTTCTAAATATTTGTACCAAGTAGCCTACATTTGTATACGAAAATCTTTTACATCCTTAAAGTTTTATACTAACATTTGTATTTCATTACATCTGTACACTTACATTTATGCATAATAACATTTATAATATTTTCATTTGGACAATTTCATTTGTACCTCCTTGCATGTCTAACTTACACATGTACTCTTACATTTGTTGTACTCGCGTAAATTTGTAATTTTTAACTTTACGCTCCAATTGTGTAAACTTATATTGCTAAGGTTTTACCTATTTTCATTTTAACTTCCAGTACTTACATGCTTACACTCTCATTTATACAATCTCACATTTATAATACTTACATATATACATTCAAAATCGCAATACTAACATTTATACTTCAATAAATTTGTAATACTAATATGTATACTACTTTCACTTGACAATATTTTTCCACTCACTCACACGAATTTTTTAAAACATTCAATAGATAACTAAATGTCTCATTTGTTGCAACATTTTAATTAAAAAGATATTTATAGGACTAGCGGCAGCAGGTGACATCAACGCTGGGTTAGAACAGATGCTCAGAGGTGCAGTCGCGACACCTGCATAGTCACCTCGCCATTATTACACATGGAAATATAGGCCTACTCACAGATACTCATTAACTCAATGTCTTTAAGTACTTCAATTTACCTTGAAGGAATCCTCACCATTCCAAATTCTAAATTAGCTTATTTATCTGATACATATGTATGATTAATTTAAATTTCGGAACCTATGTAATTATTTACTGCTTCAAAGTCCCAGACTAATTGATATGCATTACACTAAAGTATTACATTAGGTTTCCTGTAATCCCTTACAGGGAGACAAATTTCGTATACAATTAGTCCCGAATTCAAAGTCCTGTCCGACAAAACGCATTACACCTGCAGTAGCAGTGGTGTAGTTTGGTTTCTATATTTAGCCTTCTAATTATTATGTTAAAGGTATCTTGAAAAATATCTGTTCTCCCTAAATTAATTATTTAAAGAGAGTATTTTATTTTAATTGGTATTTTATTGTAATTAAAGATGCCTTAAAAGTGAGGAACTGATCTGTTTTAAATAAGTATTATTATTTTATTTTTTTTACTAGCTGAAAAGTGATTTTTCTACTCTTTGAAACCTTGAACATACATAGAATTATAAATTTGTTCTTTAATCTGATTCTACTGTATTATATTCCAGTATCAATTGCACTTTAATTAATAAAAATAGGTATTTTGAAGAGGGTAAAAACATAACAATTTAACATGGACAAAAAACTTTAAACCGTGCAACACAAATAAGGCTTATAAAACGTTTCGTGACGTTTTCATTGAGTTATAAATTCACTTTTTAATATATTTTTATGAAACCACAATCTACAATAAGAGTAAACAGACAAATTTTTACGTACATTCATAAAATCTAACATAAACCTCCGGAAATAAGGTGGTTAAAATTTTTCTATTAATGTATTTTGACAACTGATTACCTAACGAATTTAGTTTCTACATTAATGTTAAGAATCTAAAATTTTTATATGAAATGAACTCCAAAATTGGAACACTAAAAACAGGTTGTCCAACTGAAAAATTGAATTTTTATTTTATTTTTTATTTTTTTGCACAGGCAACTGAGATATTACATAATTTTGACGATACAATTATGAGCGCATATCTAGGTTACAACAGTGAAAAGAGCCATCATTCACAAATTTTAAACTAAATCTTTTTTATCATCAGCCTTAAGACGTATTTTTCTATAATAAAGTTTAATCTAATTTTCTGACTTACTACATAAATTTATTTATAATAAATATTTGAAATGTAATTTATAAGGTTGGTATTCCTGAATATTTCTTTTAGTTTGCAGGGAATATTGAAAAGAGAAGATAATACCGAAACGAATGTAAACCATGCAGGATGTAATATTGTTGCAATGATAAACTGATATTTTATAGTAAAATTTGTGTATAAAAATCTAAATTATCATTTAGAAAACATAAATTATTTTATTACCTCATTTATATGACTAGTAGTCAAAACATAATTTTTATATTAAAGGTAGTTAAAAGCAGTAATAATATTTAATAATTATGCATTAACATTTTACGTTGATTACATATATCTAACGTTTAAAGTAATTTTGCTAAAATAATCTCTTATATTCTAACATGTGATTTTCTTAGTAATAAAACATGTAGCGTCTCCATAATCTTTAGTTTTACATCTGTGATAGCACCTTCAAGTGAGGAATCCTAAATTATACTAATTTCTTCTGTTTGAATAAGTTCCTCTTCCCTAAATCAGCAATACTTGTGGAAACTTCAGCAACAATTGAAAGAAAAAAAAACAATTTTCACAATAAATATTTTATTTCTTCAAGACGTTGTTTTGATGACGAAATCACCATCCTCAATTGTTAAAAGTTCAAAAACCTTCACTGAACTGCAACTGGCAATTCTTCACACAAGTCTTAAAAACTCTGCCATGAACAAATAAAAATATTAATAGAAAACTGTGTATTCTTTCATTTGTTAAAACTTTATCTTATTCTCTGAAGTTAAGACTACTCCTAAATACACTTACAAAGGTCATTGTACAAACATGTGATTATAAACTAAATCAGAAATGTTATTAAAACAAAACAACTACCTAATTTACACTTATATCACAGTGTAGACATCCTCGCATTCCACATTAAACCACTCTAAACATTTTCTTTCTTTTTGATTGCGTGTTCGTTTGTACACTCATTAACAGTTTGTGATGAGTAAGAACTTACGCGAGGATCGTTAAGAAGTATTTCGTATGCTCCAAAACTCTCACGCATGTTTGATAATTGCATCTTTCTTCACTTCGGTAGAGGCTCGTGTAATTTATTCCTATCAGGTGTGGAGAAACGTGAAGATTATAAATTGTAAACTAGCAATCTGTCTTGGTTATTAAATTTAGTGTTTATATGTTTAGTGATAGATTTTTTTATGAAAATCAGTTCTAAGGGGTTCGTTAAATGAAATACATTCGTTCATCTGATTAGATGAGTTAATAAGACGCAAATGTCTTTGTTAGTAGCAGTGCTCAACTTTGGTATTAATATTCAGATAACCAGTAGAGCGAAATGAATTATTACAAGCTTGTACAAGAAAACTATAATACCACCGTTTCAAATGACGACAATTAAAAAATGTCGCTTATTTTTTTCATTCATATTTAACGAGTAGTAAAATTAAGTTTGTAACCTCTTGTGGTTAGCGTTTACACTATGACTTTGAAAAGTACAGGCATCAATTCCCGTGGAGACTATAAAGTTACATTGTTGACCCAGAATCGTAAAGTATTAGGAAGGTAAGACTGGTATCGAATTCTGTTTGCGAAAATCAAATTCACAGTCATAATCTCTTGCTTCACCTTAACCACAATTTTTGTTTGCACTTAAACAGTGGTTTCATATCGCACCTTAACCAATAAACCCTCTCATCGCACCTTAACAATGGTCTCTCGTCACACCTTAATCACAATGGTCTCTCCTTGTACCTTAACCAAGAAGTTCACTCGTCATACCTTAATCACAATGGTCTCTCATCGCACCTTAACGACAAAGGTCTCTGTTCGCACCTAAACACAATGGTCTCTTGTCACATCTGAAAAAAATGATATCTGTCCTACTTTTACCACAACGGCCAATTGTCACATCTACAAAATTGTCTATGTTCGCACATTAACCACACTGGTCTCTTATCACATCTTATAAACAAATGATTCTGTTCGCACAATAATCACAATGATCTCTTACCTCATGCACAATGATTGGTCTCTGCTCCCATCTTAAAAACAATAATTTCGCTCGCCTTAACTGTGTGGTCGCCGTTTGAATTTAAACTCCAATGGTATCTACTCGCACCTTAACCACAATGGTATCTGATCCCACCTAATCACAGTGATCTCTGATTGAATTTACCCACAGTGGTTTATCTCCCAGCTTAATCACAGTGATCTTATGTCGAATTTTCACCATTAAGGTTTTTGTCGCACCCTTACAGTGGTCTCTAGTCGAACTTTTACCACAATGTTTTCTATCGCAGTTTAACTACAGTGATATTTGGTCGAATTTTAATCTCAATGGTGTCTGCTCACGCTTTAACCTCAGTGGTCTCGGGTTACTTTGCCTCTCTGGTTACTCTACATCTTAGGCACTCTCTAAGACTGAGAGAAAGATTCAGAAAGACATTCCTTTCGACTTCTCGTAAACTGTTACATATTATCACCGAATTAATAATATATAATCTAGATCATTGTATAGAAAAAAGACTGTTTATTTTCCTACAAATGTGTCATTTTAAAAAAGCGTCATTAATTTTCAAAACAGCACGACATAAATCAAGGGGAGGGAGATGTTTCTTAATTTACTCGTTTAAAAATTGATCTGATGTACAAGAAAAATAAATATATTTCACATCTGTTTGGAGACCTTCTAAGAGTATAAATATTCTTCTTTTTTAAATTTGAATTGGTGAATAGCGTCTTCACAGAATCCTTTATCCGAAATTCAAGAACCGATTTTAAGAAGATCATTTAAGTAACTATATTTGAGTCATATCTTATTCTACGGCAAATAAAATCAAATATCTCTTCAATCAAATTAAATATGTTAAGTTAAAATCTTATCGTAAATAACTTTTTATAGTTACAACTGTATTGCCTCCCAAGGGATCCAATTACGTGAAAGGCAGGTATAAAATATGGCACTAATAATAAATTTTACACGTATAATTTCCCTATTATTTATGTATGCCAAAGAACAGTTTATTGTTTAAACTTTATAATTTTAAAATACAACCGCATTTTGCAAACACACACACGTATAAATATATCAAATAAGGTAAATGCAAATGTTGACAACCTCGTTGCATATTTTATCTACAAACAATGCATTTGATTTCCCTTGTAGATATTTACAGAAGTAAAATGAGTTATGTAGATACCACGTGCAAGGCCGGAACATCGGCAAGGACAGGCACAAGAGTGAGTGTACACACACACACACACACACACACAAAGCTATTTATAAATATACATTGATTTAGTTTGTCACTGGAACAAATAGTAAATGTAACTATTTAATTCCTGTGAGCTAGGGTTGAATAATTCAACATCAGGTTGCCTTGTAACTAGTGTTCAATAGTTTTATGGAGTGGTTCAATGTTGCACAATCTGTGTGTGATACTTTTATTAATGACTTAGAAATACATTGTAAGCATTAAACTAACGGGATATTTGTTTTTTGTCTCAGATTGTTCCAAGAGATAATTATCTTATGTGGCTGGGAATGGCACATGGCAGTAGAATTTAACAACAGACAAGAAATTTTGGGGGGAGAAAAACTTCCATGAAAAGCCTCAAAGTAAACAGCGAAAGTAAATCCTTGCGAAATTTCGTGGCAAGCCTGGGATATCTTTGAAACACACCTTCAAGAATATACGAGTCTCATTCAGCACAAATAGGAACATTTTAAAACAAGTATATATTCACCCGTAAAAGTTTAAAAACCTCAATAACCTGATTGAAATTTGAGTGGATTCTGGAAAAATCAAACATCAACGTAAAGTACTTGCAAGGAGTGACTCTTAGATGAACCTCTTCAGAGAGTCTTTATAGTGAGTACATTTGTGGCAATACAGAAACACCCTAAATAGATCTACACCTTTTTTATTTAATCTTGGATTAGATTTCTCCTTTTTCTCTTTCCTATCAGGTCTTCTGCTTAAACAACTTTTATTCTTTAACAATATGATGGTAGTCGAGTAAAAGAGAGAAGGGGGTCTTCATTTCACCTTCATTATTATATTTTATAGAAAAATGATAAATGAGAGGTTTAAAAAACAAGAAGAAACTTACAGATCTAATTGATATGTTAATGGTGAAATAAAACGACCAGATTTTTTTACATTGGTTCTTGAAAAGCCTCTTTGGTATACTCATAAAAATTATGATTTATTAATTTTTTATTATATTTTTTTTTTATCATAGACTAAACTTTTTTAATTTAATAACAATCATCAGGGTAATTATCTTACAATGATGTTCCAAATGATACTGGGAGATACTCATCGACTTACAAAAAGAGGAAAATAAGGCATAAAATAGAAGAATTACTCACGAGAGACCTAATAGGAAAGGAGAAAGGGATTAGTCTATGATGTAACTCAAAACTAAATGTAAAAATTGTAGATCCATCAAGATTACCACAGGATTGAGCTAGTGATGGATTGCAGCAACGGATATACCCCAATAAAGTTAACCTACAAATAGTCACTACCCTGAGGTCAACAACTCCAATGACATCTAATTAAAATAAACTATATTATAGACATAGATAAATGTCCAGTGAACATCATATCATTTTATTTATAAACTTGTTAGCGAGATCAGAATTTCTAGATAATAATCGCAATCCATCTTGTTACAACTCCCAGTTGATATTTATTTTATCTAGTTAATAAAATGTCTCATTATCTTATGAATGCAAATATTATTAAGTCCGGAATGGAAATGTAGAATAAACAAGATTTAGTCGCCTTTATACATCATTCAAGTGTTTTCTAGAGTCGTGCAGGATATGTACCAAAGCAGTGTTAACCAATTACTTCTTGTTAATAAGATTCATGGTCAGACAACGACTAAGCATGTGTCATGTCTTCAGCTTAGGTTATAAAATGTCAACTTTGAGATGATGAAGTTGCAGACTAGTCCTTCTTAAGTTTTGTTAATCGTGGATTTTTTACAGTGCGTAGATTAATTGATTATACACAGTTGTAACAACTACTTAATACCATTGCTTCTAACTTAGGAATAAAGTTAATCGACCTCCTTTAATTAAGGAATAAGCTACAAATTGAATTTACAAAAAAAAAACATTAAAAGTATTTTTCTGGTTTCGATTAATGTGAAATGATTTTGTACCTTGTGATGAGTATCGTTGGGTTTAATTAAAGGGAATACTTTAAAAATGTTAAAAAATGTTGTACTTGAACATAAAAGTACAAAATAGATTACGTTAAATTCACACAGATTGTTATAAAAATGATCCTTATGCAACTACCATATGCTGGTATACAGTATTACGACGCAAACCTACAATATGGAAGGATTAAATTTAAATTCTCTAGTTCTAACATGATGGACCTCTCTCTCCTTCATTACAGGTTAAGAGAACTCAATTTTCTATATCAAACTTTTTCCAAAAAGGTTAATAGAGCGGACCAATTGAATAGCCTCCAAGGTCATCTGTCCCTTTTAGATTAATTTTCCAGGGACTACTTACAAAACAATGTTTATAAAGTAAGACATAACATTAATGACTAAACAAAGCGAATAATATGAAGCGATAGAAATCGTCCCTGAGATGCTACCGAATCTTAAAAATGCTCGTCTCACATCCAAATTGCAGATGGGAAACAGTTTAGCAGTTATTGTAAAAAAACATAAAATGTGAGATTTATAACTATTTTAAATCTGAAGGAAGAAGGTGAGAAATTGAAAAATTGTTAAACATTTTAAAAGAATTTTTTGTTTAAGAAAACAAGAAAACATTTTTGATTTCGATTATTTATCCCTCTATAAGTTATTACTAAATATGTATTTGTATTCAAAATAACTTACAAATAAACGATTATGTTGATTAATAAAGAACTTTTACACATAACGGCACTATAATATATGTACAAAAACACACACGCACACACACACTCACCCCCCACACACACAAAATAAATCTTCACAAGATTATTATTTACTATATTGCTTTAAGTGCTATTTCTTTAAAAAATGGAAATTCTACAAAAGAAACGAAAATGGGAGGTACAACGTACCCACATTGGACGGTGTTCTAATTTGGGGTTAAGTTCATAATATTTATTCCTCGTCATCTATCGAAAGAGTTATTGGTTAAGAAAATGGAAATATCTCAAAATGAATTCAAAAGATTTTGATTAAATGTTGACAATGTGTGTAAATTTATAAATCAAACAAAAGTGCCAAACAAACAACAGTAAGTTCAAAATTACGGTTTTTTAGTTATTTCTAAAATAACGAAATGAAACCTGACTGCAATTAATTTAATGTTTATTATTTCATTTTACTTAATAGCCGTTATTTCCATCTGTTTTGCAAATCGGCATGTTTGAAATATAACTCTTCATATATTGCCAACTTTAAATCCAATTTATTGCAAAATTTTGAGATTTACAAATGGTTATAACGGTGTCTATTGTCCCATTTTTTAAAAATTATTATTATTTATTTTACTCCATTAGATATACACATCACAGCTGCAATACGTATCTGAGATGTCATATAGATTTCTTCGAAGACTAAAAATACAATAGTGAATACACGTTCTACATTGTAAAATCTACTTCACATAATTACCACCAGAACGTTATGAACTGAGGCACACCTATACTTAATAGAATGCATGTTCTACATGACGACTTCTAAGTAAACACCTGAATCGTTTTAAGACCCTTTGTTTTTTTAAATGTTCAAGAAGGCTATTTACATAGCTTCGAACCACAGTAGTAGACACCACGTTTTAAATATTTCAATATATGCACAGGATATTATAACACTTTTTTCCCACCATGGGTTATTTTATTTTGAACAACTCTGGTTGATAAAAAACAAACAAAAAACATTATTATATATTTATACACACACACACACATACATACATACATGAATGGTGTTGTAAAACTTTGAAATGCTTATTTACATAACTGATTAAAAATTATTCGTAACATACTTTTTTAAAAGCGAATTTTTTTAAAGAATTCAACAAAGTTCCTCCAGAAAGCCACCTCATGTACTTGAAATGGGCAAAGTGAACAGTGTGATGATCTCTGAAGTAGTATTTTTTTAAATCATCTGGAGTTTAAAGCAAAGATAAGGAATCAGCAAAGTTTGAAATGAAACATTTCAATCCAAGATGGCACTAATAAATTAAATATTACTTGTGTTATGTATTTCTAGTGCTCCTTTAATACAAATCAAGTTTGTGCTAGATTTTGTTTTAAATTTATTAATTTATTTGTAGTCAGATTTAACCTCAAATTTTCGTCATGAACCATTAACGAAGTTGCAGAAACAGTTTAGTGTGAATATTTCTTACAAAAAGTTGTTAAACATATTGCTTCTGGACCTTTATTTTTGAGAAGATTAGAGATTAGATTCAAATTAAAAGTTAAAATTTTTAACGGGTTCTGGCACCGCGACTATTGGTATATTGTCCTACTACATATCTTACTTTTAATTCCCTGTATAAGTTTTAGTAGTCCACTCACTAGCTTGACCAGCGAAGTTCACCAGGAGTTTCGAAACCAAACAAACTATGGCTCCAAGAGACTCACAAATCATAAATTATTTCATCATCTCAACCGCATAATCTACACACTGCTACTTAGAGAAGTAAAAGTTTCCTTCGAGAGTCACTAGGTTCTCCTGCGATGATTGGGAAGTTGGTTCCACAAGGTTAGGTAAAACCCTTGTTTCCTCCAATTATGTTTTTCCAAGTTGTCTTTTCCAAGTTCACCAAGGTTGTTAGTTAGAATAAAAGGTCTACCGATGTAGTGTCCCATTAGCATTGGTAAGGCTAATTAAAAATGGAGGTGCCCTTGTATCCAGAGTTCCCATATTAAAGTTAAGCTCCCCTCAACCTCAAACCATCAACATATCCTTTTCCGCTTTTGTTTGGGATGAAAAACTATCAAAACGTTTGTTTAGTTTCACTCTTTCAACCTCCATTTGATTAAAATCGTTGAACCGATTTTAATAAAACCGGAATTTTTATTGTATGTAAATATCTCTTTAAAATTAAGATTGTGTCTGGTTGTCTCAGAATATTTGAAAAATAATATTCTAATATTTTAATTCATTTGCAATTTATGTATTACAAGTTACAATAAATAAAACAAATCTTTTAAAAGTAAAACATCTTTACAACTTTTGCATACAAAGCACATCAAGAAGGCATCTCCAAGTTGTAGATTTACAATGCTGTTGTCCGTTGCAACTGGAAATACAATCTAGTCTGGTAAAGTTTATGTTAGACAGTACCTAGGTATTCAGATGTAGCTTGAATACATACAATAATTAAGTCATTTAAATGTAATGTCTTCTTGTAATATAAATAACGTAGAATGTATTAGCATACATGACGGGACGAGTTGTGTGGCCATTTCTATCAGACGCCTCCGGTCCTCTGTGCTAATTATCCCGTCAGCTGGGGGCTTAATTACAATTACATGTAGCCTACTCCTGAAATATCACATAAACCGTACTCTATCTTTGATCTTGTTGCGACTAATATGTATTACTAATTCAATGACATCCTTTAACGCTAAAATTCTTAATGTCAGAGGGAACTTCATTGATATTAATGTGGCAATAAAATGGCGGCATAAAGTTTTATTATGTGTTTTGATTAACATTGTATGATAAATTATGTTACCGTCTAAAAGAAGTTCATCTTTGTTTTATTAGTTGCAGTTAATTAATATTCTTAGAATGCAAATAATTTCTGGAAGTTATATTTGTTATGGATATTTTGTCGTTTTTAAAATAAAATGTGAATTTAAAAAAAAAAAGGTAAAGGTATTACAATAACATTAAAAAAAATTAGTAGTCAAAACTGCTAGTAAGGGTGTCAGTAAAAGTTTCAATTATCTTTTTTTCAATTAAAAAAAAATCAATCTTAGAATTATAAACAATATTGTTTTAGCAATATTTAAAAAATCTTTAAACTTGTGAGATAAACCCATTTGGTTTGATAGAAGCTACGGGAAGAAACAATAAAAAATTATAAATGCACTCCAAATTTGAATAATACTTTAGGTGTATAACACCAAATAAATTGAAGACAGATGGACTATCTTCAAATTGACAGAATCAATCTGTAAACCACTTTTTTAGTAATCACGGTATCACAATATTTATACTTTCAGAAAAACAAACTAAACGATATGAATTTTTACAGATCGACTTAAGCCTACGGAACTTTAACTCTAGTACGTATATTTTAAAATTAAAAAGTAATAAATACTTTATCGTACCTTATTAAGTTTCAATATCCCACGTATAAGAAGTATGACTAAAATTACTGTTTGAGTAAATTTAAATATTTGGGCGTATAACCGCTTCGAGAGCTTTGACACAAACAAGTTTTATAGGAACATGTTCATCTGTTCAGTCAGTTTATCAAAATGTTTGCAGCTTTTTTTATTTTAGAATATGAACTAATTTGGTCTAATAATAATAATTATTTATCATTTTTTAGATAATTCAGAATGTTTAGTTAAATATAAGACCAAACAATAAATTACGAATTTTTCAAAATCTGCTTTAAAGGTATTGATAAAATTTACTCAAACGAAGCCTCTAACCTAACCTATCCCAAACAAAATTCATAGTTAAGAGTCATCAGTGAACGAGTGAAAAAACACGAATAAAATAAATTGTTCATTTTACTAATCTAACCTTACCTTTGGATAAATATCCCCTTTGAGTTAGTCCACTATCTTTTCCAGGAGCTCCATAGCAGTCCTACACCTTAGTTGTAGGACCCTAATTATGCTCATGGTTCTCTTCCTGCCTTAACTCTGATCTCCTCAATGCCTTTGTTTTCCTAGTCTACTTCAAGGCCTCCCTAAACAGGGCGCATAGGCCTTGAACTACCCGCATTGTGTTCTTACTTCAAAAATAGTGGCCATTCTCCATGTTCTTTCGGACATTTGGCAGAAGAATATCTTTTATCCATCACAAGCGAAAATGCAGTAAGTCCTATCTCTTCCCAAACTGCCCGCTGCCCTATGTCCATAAGATTGGTACCTGAAACATTTTACTACATTTACACCCTCTTCTACTCTGCCACGTATTAAGCCAATGGCGATAAACCTCTTCATCAGTATATACCCATCGATATTTCCACAGTACTTAAATTGACAGCTTGCATGTTTCCTTTAACAGAACACAGATCTTCTACCACCAACACTCCACTGTCCATAAACGTTTTAAGTAATTACTCCACCTCCTCCATGGTGGTCAGCATCTGGGTCACGGACATACATGGTCCGCTTTCTTTCCCAATTTCCTGAGGTCGTTATACCAGTGCCTATAGTATTTTTTCTACCATCTTCTTGATACTCTCACATGTATCGACTCCTTTTATCCGTAATAATCAAGAGGTTTCTCGAGCTCCTAATAGATCTGATAGCCTTATTTTCTTCTCCTTCGTCGAAGACGCCATTGCTCTCTTGTATACTTTATACTTGTGCCCATATTCGTATACTTGTTTGAAGTAATAATTCCTCCATATTACAGGTACCTGACTTCCCTTGAGAGAGTCTTAGCTCCTTTAGGTATAAATGTATCACCCTTACCAAAGACAACCTACATAATTTTCCTCAGATGGTCGGTTTCCAGGCAAGATATTTTACGAGTCACAAGTTTCATAATGCCTTTACTAGAAATAAAGTCTTAGACCTCGACAATCTAATCTAATCATTCATTTGAGTAGCGTGGTCATCTCAATTTCAGCTACCTCACAAAACGTACTACGTCCTTCCTCTCGTTCAACTCTCTTTTGCTGCGAATTCGTCAGACTTCACCTTCCTTTAGAAGCCCATCTATTTTCTTTGCTTTCTAGGTTGGTGGTTTGATGTGAAGCCTACAACTCGAGACTGAAACAAATTCACAATGTTAGAAAATCTGATGGTTTTTGAGAGAAGTAAAAGGTACAATATAATGTTTAAAGTATAGAGAGATTTGTTCTTTTATTCAAAACATTAAGCAGAAACTGCGATAGCTAACTACCGATATGTTTATATTTCAGCTCTTCTAAGTGGGCGTTGATCAAGCGGATATTGTTTAAGCATGTGCAATGTGTGTTTTTATGTTTGTAGTGTGTAACGCTCTTACGGTATGTTAATAGTGGATGACTATTTTAACCTTCAATTACCAAAATGAGAAAACCGCGGTGTAATAAAATATTCCATGTAGGTAGTGTTTCGGTGTGAAATAGGACTGCTAACCAATACGACATAAAATTAATGAAGTTAATCGAAAAAGACTACATGGTAATGATCTGATGGAGAAAAGGTGCATACGAGAGAGATTCAGCTCCCTTTGAAAGCTTTTATAGAGACGGAGTGAAGTCATGTTAATATATTACAAATAAGTTTTGTGTAGCAGTGGAACTAGAAAACTCAATTCAAACAAATTGATGCCCAACATGGCACTTTTCCTGCGTCATCATACTTGTAATACAAGCAAATCCTCTCCTTGTAATGCCTAAAAGTTCGTTTCTTGGGTCTCGTAGGAAATGTTAAATTGTAATGGTAGATGTAGGTGTCATGATGAGTATACGTAGTATAGAGTAAGATTATTTAAACAGTTGTTGAGGTTTTCCGAACTTCGTATTGTGTACATCAACTAAACTTTAACGTCGTAGATATTAAAAGCATCCATTCGCTTCGCTCGTATACCTATCTCGGTACTAGCGAGAATTTATGCTGTACGTACGTATATGAGCCTCCACTCGCTACGCTCGTGTCGGTAACTCTGCCCTAACTGATCTCGTAACTATACAAAGATCAAATTTGTTTCTGAAGTCAGCGTTTTAAATTACATTTTTTACAATAACTTTGCTTTTTGACGTCTTAGAAAGGTGGAGATGTTACGTCTACAAGCACAACTGTAATCTGCAAACTTTATCTCATTTTATAAATTGAATAAGGCACAAGATATGAACAAAAACTGTATATTTAACATTTTCAATTCTATTTTGCTGAATTTCAATATATAGCCCATTATATTCCCTAGTAACAAATGTCAAGTATCTATCTTTTTCTTTTTTTTAGCAGTAAAGGTGCTTAGAAATGACAACTACAACCTCGAAATAAGATCGGAATATCTATAATAACTTTTTCTTTTTGTTGAGGCCATTTAAATCGTTGATGTACGTTTTTTTTTTATAACCTAACTTAACCTATACTAGGTAGGTAAAAGGAATAAATTGAATGATCGAAGGTTGCACAAATGTATGCAGTAAAGGACATTATAAGGCGAATGTAAAGTTGAGATGCAGGTTTTCAGTGAGTGATTACAATTACCAATACTGTAAACAATTTTACTGTTGAAAATTACTTAAAGAATTAAAATGAAGAAATGACCAGTACATTATTTATTCCTTAGGTATTACATATATTCAACCAACGACGTATGTTAACTATCCATACTTCCATTTCAATCATAAATATAGTTTTTTTTTCAAATTATCATGTTTCAGTTAACTGCCTTCTCTTCAGAAGCTCTTTTGTGTTGCATAGTTTGGTCGATTGATATATTCTTGTAGCAAGACGTGTAATAAACCGATCACTGGTCAATAGAGTTTAATTCATACTTTGGTTTATAGGACTATTGTATGTAGATTAGAATTTGTTTTGAGTTGTCAGAATGAAATGGTTTATTATAACTACTTTGAAATAAATAATAAAGATGTAGAATGTTGAGCTCTGACTTTTTTACTTTGAAATTTACCCAAGAACAAAAAACACATTTGTAGTTAATAACTTACTTACTTTTTTCTGCTCACAGCCCTTCTTTGTTTATTTTTTCCTATTGGTTGAGACGTTTCCCCTATTATTCATGCATTATCAAACCATTTATTGTTTTTTAAGGCAATAAGGCATTTTTGTTTATTCTTGCATTGGTTTAATGCATGTAACTTGTTCGAAATAAAAAACAATATACTTTTCTTAACATTTGTAATTACTTTGACAAATGGTAGCGAGGGGTTGTAGTTGTTCTTTTTAGTACTTATGGATTCTTAATACAAATTTATTTCGTTGGTGTCCTAATCTACACACAAGTGTACTTTTAACATATTTAAATACAATTTATAAAGACAACAATAATTGAACTAATTTTTACTTTTCCAATTGAGAACTGTTAAATTTCTTTTGTGGTTATCACACTTCATATTACACCAAAATTTAGACTCGATCGGTATTACTATAAAAGTTTCCTACGGATAAACAATTTTTGGTTAGATGAGACTAATACAATTTGAAACAATAAAGTAACTCCCACTTAGCAGGCAGGACAATGACTTACATTACACAATGAATTGAGATACTATCAATAAATTGTGCAAAAATGTTCTCACTACCCCGTATCAAATACTGAATAAAAACTTACTAAAAATGAATCACCAAAAATGTTTGTTAATTGTTAATGAAAGTAAAGGGGACGGTATCTTTGTAACAATTTTTTTATATTTAAATAAGGGCTTAAAGTTGCTTTGACCGTATTGAGGTTGGTCAAAAAAACCCTCAATATACTAGAGGGATAAGAGAAGACTTATTCGTAAACGAGCTTTGTTTTTGCCCTCTGAATAAAAGTTCGTATTTGATTAAAATTGAGCTTCCTGTCAAAGATTATGTTTTAATTTTTTTGAAAATTATTGCTGAAGAATATTATTAATTTCTCAGTATACTCAAACACTAAGTTTGAAAATCGTTGAAAAGTTCAACTTCTATTTTTGACTGATCTTCACATTTCATGGTCTTAGGAACTTGAAAAAAGTAATTTTCGACACCCACTCTACATCGTTATCGTTGTCGTCTGTACGTAAACACGATAGCGGCCACAAAAATAACGATAGAAAATAAATTATGTTATAATAGACTATAGTGTCTTATAAAACCTCTAAAGAAGTTCAGGAAAATCTAACTGAAAACGTCAAAATGTGACCAGCGTAAGGTGATTTATTCAAGTCTAGAAAGTTATTCAATTATGTCACACTAAGTTCGGTCAATCAATATTTTCGGATTTTAATTCTGCATTTTACTGATAATAACATAACTTTTTGCGATGACAAATAACGAAGCTATCGTCTAATATGCTCATGCGTCGTCGCTGCTGAACTCGACGATTGCTCTATATAATGTAGTCGCTCATAGGGTGGATGTTTCCTGGGGTTTGTCGAGGTTTCGTAGGGAAACTTTGGCTGTATTAAACCAACTTTGGTTTTAAATTTGCATGTTTTGGTGGAAATCAACAATTGTAAAATGTTAGTTTTTATGTTTTTACTTATTTTTTTAGTATATATGGTTTTAAATTAGTATATTTGTAATTGTGTATTTGGTTGTTGTACTTTTACTTTTACTTTTACTATAGTTTAGGCAGACTTAGGTATTTTGTTATATGTGGCACCCCAGTAATTGGGTTTTACCTGTTAGGGCTGCTTTTGAAACATAATTATTTTGTATTTTATTTGTTGCTGTTGCAATAAATTTATTCTATTCTATTCTATTAATATGTATTTAGAACCCTGATATTCTTATAGTTACGAGATCCAACACGGCCGAATCACATACATTAGTAGTGAGTGGAGGCGCCTAAACATATGTATTACTTGGAGCGCCTCAAATACCTCATCATTGACACGAGTGAAGAGAGTGGAAATTTTTTAATATACCGGGTGTTACAGTTTTCTACGCACCATAAGAAAAAAGTATAAAAAATGGGGCGAGTAAAAATGTAACACCGTATTGTAACTCTTCCGATTTCCACACACCAGAAGAAAAAGATATTTATAAATTGACCAATTTGAGTAGGAACGGCCTAACCGACGTAAAGAAAGTAGTCAAATACGCAGCTTCAGAAAACGAGTGCAACAACTCTTTTAATCAAACTGAACCCGATGAATATTTCACTTAAATCCATCAATACAATTTAACATTTCCAAAAAGTCCCAAGAGACTTACTTGTGTCATTAGTTAGAGGATCTGTTTATATCACATTACACGATGGAGCTGGGTAAGTACCATAATAACGCCCAACAACTAATGTTTCGATTCAAATCATAAGTTTTACAGTGCGATTAATAAAGACAGGTGGAGTTAGTAATATGGTGATGTGCTTTGACAGTAAGGGGACTTCGATAACTCTTGGGATTGGAGCCCATGTATATGTTTTTAAACAGAGAATGAATATAATAGTGGGAGGGGAAAGGTGTGTCTGGTGTGGACTCTGGCACACTCTGTAGGAGAGTACACTTGATTATGAGAAGACAGAGCACTCAAGATTGAAGGAGACTAATTGTATAAGAGATTGTAAAGAGCACAAGATTGAAGGAGACTAATTGTATAAGAGATTGTAAAGAGCACAAGATTGATGGAATTAACTTACGGATAGACACAACCTAGAAAAGTGTTGAGAGGTCCTGATGAGGCAAGAGGTAAGGGTTGAACAGGGGTGAACTTAGTGTGCAGATTAGCTTTTTGACGGGATACTATTCACTGAATAGGAAGCGTAAAAAAAATAGGAGACAGGACGACCTATATTCTGAGTGTGGGTAAATTGAAACTTCAAATAAATTATTGAAGTAGTATTCCAGCAATTAAGTTGGCGTGAGATGTTTGAATCTGTGGAACCGATGGATCTTCAGAGCATGAAAATCCAGGATATGATGAGATTTGCGAGCACAATAGTTAAGTTTGAAGAAGGTAAAAACTCCTTAATACTACTTCTTCCTTAGAAAAGAAATCATCGAGGTCTAAACGCGTGACTATTACCTGTTATGAAGTAAATAATATCAACAATAACAAATTCTTTGTCTGTTTATTATAAACTTATGAAGTTATTGCTTCCACTCAATACACATTAAACAATAAGCGTCTTAAGTGGTTTTAAAAAGCCCCAGTGAATATTTGTTCATTCCTGTTAACAACATTTAACCAGTCGTAACATCATTAACATTTACAAAACCGTTTTCTTTTAACTCCAAAGAGAAGCCAAACTAAGCGTTATTTAACGCCAGAGTTAATATTTAATCTTCGTGTTGTGAATTAATTTTATATTTATACTTACCATCGAGCCTTAAGTAAGTAATCATTAAGTCCGATGCAATGATTAGACGCCAGGATACAGAAATAGAGATCCCCCATCAGCTAGGAAACAATTTATTACACTTGCTAACAAATAAGCAGGTGTAAAGAGGTATATTAACCAAATTATGTACAGTCTATGTCAGAAGAAGCATTAATTACGCAAGAAACTATCGCTTAAGTGCTTTGTTGATTCTTCTTTGTTTATGTGATCAGCTCAGTAAAGGCACTTCTTAAGAAGCTAATAACAGAGTTTACTCTTTGGAAGCCTCAATAAATAACTGTTAGGGTAAGAGAAAGATTAAGTATTGTGTTGATTCTAAATAAAGGAAGAATTAGTTGAGATTGAGGTAAGTTAGTTATTTTTTCCTGTTTTTTCACGGGTTTTTGTATTGATACAAAGTTGTTTTGCCGAAAGGGTTTTTACCAACTTCTACAATATATTGACAAATCAAATAAATTAATCCATCAACACAATTATGAATAATATATTAAAAGTGATACATTTTAATAAAAAACTAAACGGACGCCATTATAGTACATACCTAACCGTACATTCCACTGAAGATCCGTTTTGTGTAGCAGTAGAGAAAGGTTTCTTGTGTTTAAGCAACTAGACAAAAAAAAATTTCATACAAGCTCATGATCGCCATCGTGGTATTTACCCAGCCCCATCTGTAATGTAATAGAAACAGATCCTCCAAATGTAATGGCTCACAAGTAGTTTTCTTGGGTCTTGTGGGAAATGTTAAATTGTATTGATTATCAAGGTGTCTTATCCTGTAGGGTAATTTTTTATAAAAATGTAGGTTTTCTGAATTTTGTAATATCACTACTTTCTTGACTTCGGTTAGCCCATAACGGTTCTTGTGCATGTATAGGTGTTAAAGTCTCCACTCACTTCGCTCGTGTCTTTGTCTCGGCCCTTGCGGACCTCGAAGCAGTACAAAAGCGAAGGAGCCTTCCACTCGCTTATATAACCTCACTGGATATTATAACTATCAGAATATGACATTTTATTACAAGATCAAGGTTTTGAAATTATATTATTCAAAATAACTTCCCTATTTGTTATTGTGGACATTTAGGATTGGTACCATTTCATGCAAAATTCAAATCTGCTAATTTTAATCTAATTGAGTGTGTTGATAAGTTTAATAACTTACGAGAAATGAAAAAAAAAACTGTTTAAAATGGTCGTAATTTTGATAGTTTCAATTCAAATTTTCTGAATTTCCATAAGGTTCTATACAGCCACACTAAGTTCTTACATGACATTTTATTATCAGCCTATTAACAATTACTACGAATGGATCCCAGGTTGAAAATCACTTTATAACTTTCTTGAAGCCAATCACAAATGCCTCATGTAACGATTTTCGTTTGTTTATTATTGGGTAAAGTTTTTGCAATGTTTTTGAGCAAATTTGTTAAATATATTTCTAAGGGAAATGTGGTAAACCAGATACTTCCTAAGTGTTGGCATAACACAGCACATAAACAAATAATGTAGATCCAATTCCATGTACATAATATCTTTCAATTGTAAAAGATCAATTAAAATGTAAATACGTGACCGAACGATTGTAGACATTTGCATAGACACTCTACTGTAATATTAAATGCCTATTGGAATATTCATATTATTGCAAGCATTAATGGGCAACACTTTCAGAAATTTACGTTTATTGGGTTTTACGATTTATATAAACGTCGTAAGTTTATAAAACAAGTTTTGTAAAGGAACAAAAAGGACTTTGATGAGGAGTTCAAGGGAACATTCGTGCTGGGATCCTCTGTATCAACACAAATGTTTTTTTAGTGACGTCCAAACATGTAGAAAGATTTTGTTGCACTCATAGTAAAAGGGTGAAACAAAATAAAAGGGTACATGAAAATGAGCTCACGTTAAATGTAATTTACTTTTTTATTATGATTTATTTTATACACGTGAGTTGAATAATAAAGAAGGTTTTGATTGATTACTTGTTTAAATGAAAATTTTAACTGCATTTTTAGAAAATGCATACACAGCTAATCCCAAGAATTGAAAAACTAATTCAACTGGTTTTAACTTACAATTTTATATATTTTAAGATAATTTTTTTTTCAAATTAAAATTATTTTTTTTACTATTATTATTTTGATATTAAATTAAAGTATAATTATTTTTTATTTTTTTATTTTTTGTAACCTTTACTTTTCGAACATCTAAAGAAATTTATTTTATTTCATAATTTTAATTTTTTTTAATTATTATTTTAAAATTGAATTTTGAAAATAGCTCCTTTGAAATGCGAATAGCTAGACTTCACCACCCTTTAATATATAAGAAAAATATAATTCAAGCTTACTCTATTTACAAAATATATTTATACAGTGTAATTGGTGAACAATGTATACAAAAAACTGGCTGATTGTACACT
The DNA here is from genome assembly GCA_963513935.1 of Aphrophora alni. Classification (NCBI taxonomy): domain Eukaryota; kingdom Metazoa; phylum Arthropoda; class Insecta; order Hemiptera; family Aphrophoridae; genus Aphrophora; species Aphrophora alni. The sequence continues at coordinate 17,419,530 of OY740773.1, read as the reverse complement.
TCATTTGCAACTAAATTGACCACAGTAAGCCTCATAATCCTATCTCGCTTTGTTTCCAAGATATAATGGTTAATACTGGAGATAATGTTATCACAAATCTTGATAATGGTTACTACCTACCTAATTTCATTGTTATGTATCAATTTATAAAAAATATTTTAATTGCAACAGTTGAGAACCATTATAGCATCATATTTAATCACGACTTTTGACTTTTTGGACTTTATAATTCTATGAACAAACAAGTAAATTAGAGATCCCTTATACTGTTGGGAATCTTGTAAAATGCTGCAGGATTTATAAAATTTGAACATCTATAGGTAATAGCAGTTTGTTTGTAAAAGAAATTTTAAATTTAACAAAGATTTCAAAACAATAACTTTTTTCATGTTTGAGGGCTTTTAAATAGTTGATTTCAAATTTTCAAAAAAAAACGACGTTGGTTTTGTCTTATATGAAATTTAATTTAGTTTTTTGGAAATGTGTTTACTTTACTTGCTACGTGAAAAATGAAGTGAGAAAATAGAATTTTTAAATAAAAAGTCATGTTTTTCCTAAAACGAAAAAAATGTATATCTCAGGAGGTACAGTAGATAGGATGAAGCTTAGTATACCTTGTAGTACTTTAAGTGCTTGTAGCATACCTGATTCAGAGTAGCCACGTTTTTTTCCCAATTATTCTCAAGAACTTACATTTACTTAAAAAACGTTACATTTTTTTCACTTCTTATTTTACACACAGGTTTTGGGCGATTAATTTTTTTTATTTTACAAAAATTTGAACAAAATCTTTAGAGTTGATTTTGAGAAATTACTTCTTTTATAAAATGTATCGTTTTTGGCGAGATGTAAGCTAATACATTTTGTTTGGATTTTTAGAGGTTATACTTGAGGTGAATTTTATAAAAAATCGTTATAGCCGATTTCGATTTACCTTTCCTTATTTCCCTCCCTTTTATACCCCCAGAAATGAAAAATCTCCACGGACTAAATGTGACTAAAATCGATTCACGTTATTGGGGTTTAGATCACTGTGTTTCGAAAGAGTTTTTGGAGTTCAGGGGACTTCAAAACGTAATCATCACTATCATCAATAAATCCATCACATATCTTACTTTATAGAACGTATATTTAGAGATATAACATTCTGTAATTTTTCAGAATACTCTTTATACAAAATTTTAGACTCTACTATCTCTTATAAGAAAAAAACACGAAGGCAAACACAGAGAAATCCCTCCCCCATTTATGTGATACTGAAATAGAATCATTTTTTGGTTAGGATTTTATTTAATGACTATGCGAGAGAGTTTGTACAATGTTTCCAACAATTTTATTTTCCAGAATCTCGTACGGTCGAAAGAATGTTTTAATCTTATCTAACGATGGTTACATTCCAAAAGTTGAACTTGCCAATAAGAGCAGATAACAATCACCTTAATAAACACAGCATTGTAACGAACCTAATTGAAACGGGTTTGGTCAGATTAGCATTCAGATAGTCAATTTATTTATAACCAATGAAACAACGTCAATTATATTGCAGCTTGGGTTTTGCAGCACAGTTCAATATCTGCTACTGAACTAGAACTCAGGTATTTTATCCTTATTAATTGAAAGGAATTTTCTTAGACTATAATGGGTTCAGACGCTCATTTTAAATGCCCATTAAAGTATACGATAAGTTTGGTAATCGCAAAAAAATTCGCACATAAATTTTTTCACGCTTCATGGTCTCACGAAACCTACATGTTATTGTCCTCTGTATGAAAGCATGAAGAAGGCCACAAAAAAGAAAATAGGAACATGAAATTTGATATAGGAAATTACATAATATGTATAGAACAAGATTTTTAATTCAGATTTATCGAAATGAAAATGTCAAAATGACGGCCATTTTGAACTGTTTTATATGTTGTGTGTAACTCACTAAATTAGATAAAAGTCTGCAGATTCCAATTCTAAATCCCCACATCTCTACGATAACAAGTTCAAAAGTTATTTAAAACAATAATATTACGAACCCTCATATTCTAGGAATGTGTGACATTCCTATTGCTACTAGATCCGGCAGGACCGACTCACTACCACAGATACAGACACTGACAGTGAGGCTCTTTCACATATGTAAGGTCCGTAAGATGTAGATTGGACACTCATAATGCGCGTTAAGAGAAATTGTAAGTGGGCAGAGAACTACTACTGCTGATAAGACATTACCTCAGCTCCATTACGCTGTCAACGTTTCACATTTCGCCGTCTCGTCTTAGTCGTCTGTTTGTCGTCTTTGTTTCTTTTACAAACAATTGATAAGCTTTCTAACCAGAATAATCGTAATTCTTTTTTATCATTCATTCTGCTTGAATGATAGGGCTGGGTAAGTACCATGTTGGTGACCCATCAACTTGGTTAGTTTCTAATCATTTTTTTTTTATATTTTTTTTTTAAGAATATCAGTTATTGACTAGTGTGAATATGTTATATTCTTTTAGAATAGTAAAATAAATTAAATTCTGATTTTGGTCAGATTTTGATTTGTTGGATAGGCCTAAATAAAAAAAATGAATTCAGCCCTAAAGCAGTCAGAATAATTAAAACTAAATACAAAATGTGATCTTGAAACCATTACACAAGGAACAGAAAATAACTGGTCGACTACTTAGTGGTTGTGTGCCAACGGAGTATTGGCTTAATTGTTTATCGCGGGTTGAATAATCTATTAACCATACTTTGATAAGTTTAACTCGCGAACTCATCAGTCCTACTAGAGATTTAAACTAAAAATTTCTGTTTTTTTTAAAGTAAAGAAATGTATAATTCAGTTTGTATTAGAGGTAAGATATAATGGTTTTATTTTTACACTGGTTTGACTGAAAACCACTCTAATCTATCTTTCTTTCAACGGTTACCTTGATACATGCACTGGAAGAGCTGTATCTAGTCATCCACTTTGACGTACATAATATGTAAATCAACCGATACATTTTCATCAGTGAGTGTAACATTACAAAAAAAGTAATTAATAAATAACAAGAAACAGAATTAAATAAACTAACTTATATTTACATAAAATTATTGATGTATTTAATTAAATTTGAATAAATAATTCCATTAATTCACACATTACGTTGATTTATGGCAACGTTATTGAAATCCAACTATTTTATGCCATTTATCAAATTTAATTATTAATTAGAATTTTTAAATAAATTGATATAATTTTTCAGACTAGTTGACGCATAATTTAGTCCATCGAGTAGGATATCTTTGCATCCAATCTTAATTGAAGTAGATATCACAGTTTGTTTTCAGAATTTAGCGATAATATTGTAGAGAAATATGATTGTTTTAAAACTACCCAAGCTAGAATTGAAGTGATATTTCTTGTTTCTAAAATATCATATCGGATAAACTCACCTACTATAAAAATTAATAAATATTATATAATTAAATAAATTTTGACATAATGTACTATTAGAGAAATATCGATTATAATATATTTTTTTTTAAATGTAATTTTACTATAAATAATTCGATATATCGGAAAAAAATAAAACGAAATCTAAACGGTAAAGCGTCCCGTCACGCGCCGTCATAACGAAAATCCGTAACGCTTCACTGTCCAGTCACGCTCCACTATATATACGTACGTATGTTGGCCTATGTATATATGTATATAAATACTTCTGACTCTCCAAAAATATTGCACTAAATTTCTCTCAGTCAAAAATAGATACAAAATATTTTGAAACGAAGAAGAAATTTCTTATCACAAACCAATCATTTAATTTTTAGAATATAATGAAAAAGCAAATAACGAAAATAATACTATTATTTACGAAATACATGAATAATGCATTATTATAAATACCAATGTAAAAAAAAATATATATATATATTCAAATGTAAATATTATAAATGAAATTAAATCATCTAAGGAAAGACGGGTACTTTCTATATTACACGTGAAATTATATATAATTTACAAAATTTCGTAATTATACTTGATATTAAAAATACCTATATAAAATATTTTGCAATAAATGATTACAATTTGATATAAATAATAATTTTTTGTACCCTGTGAAGGTTATTTTAAATTATACGTAATCAAAATAATTGTCCGAAGTGTAAAGATTAATCAATCACTTATAGACAATTTTAATTATAGACAATTGTTTAGTATCGATTATCTTCTGAACTATCATTATATAAACGTTATATATAAATTATAAATACTATCAATATGTAAACTATAATTAGTGAGAAATATAATTAACCATAAGTGTTATGAAAATATACTCTAAAATTATATTGATTATAATGCATCAAAAGTTATTATTTTTTTAAAAGGTCCAATTTTGTTTCATTTATGATATGAAGGACAGGAAACCTCTATCGTTAGGACATTGAATATTATTATATTTGTTGAAAAAAGGCATATTTTTTGTTTTTGTTTATTATTGCAAATATGCAACAGTAGAGTGTGGGGCAGTTGAAGACAAGATTGGGGTGTGGGTAAATGGGGGTGTGATGGGTGTGGTGGGGTGTGGTTGCCATTCTCCTTTTTTGAGTGTGGTTGCCACCAATTAGAGCTGTTGTCCCGCAAGGCAGCGTACTTGGCTCAGTACTTTGCCTGCTCTACACTAGAGACATACCCAAGTCGGAGGGAGTGGACATTGCAACATTTGCTGATGATAGAGCATTGGTGGCAGTGGGAAACTCTATAGCAGAGTCAACTAGCATCTTGCAGAGAGCTCTGAATGAAGTAAATCACTGGACTAAAAAGTGGAGGGTCAAGCTGAATGAAACTAAGTCAGTACTCATCAACTTCACTAATCTGAAATATCAACATCTCCCAGTAGAAATAAATAAAGAAATTGTCCCTTATAGCAATACTGCTAAGTACCTGGGACTTACGCTAGATGCTAAATTGCGCTGGAAGGAGCATGTTAAAATAAAGAAGGACGAGCTAAACATTAGATATAGAAAAATGCACTGGCTACTTGGAAGACGTGCAGGGCTGTGCACTTACAATAAAGTGCTTCTATATAAACAAATCCTAAAGCCAATATGGGAATATGACATCTAGTTATGGGGATGTACCAAGACCACTAACAGAAATCTAATTCAGATTTTTCAAAACAAAGTGCTCAGAGGTATAGTGAATGCACCCTGGTACATCAGGAACTCGGATATACACAGAGACTTGAAGATCGAAACGGTTGAAGAAGTAATAAAAAATCACGCAGAAAGACACCAGCAGCGACTCCAGGGACATCCGAACACCGAAATACGAAGGATGGTGGATGAACCCAGTCCACTTCGTCGGCTCAAGAGAACCAAACCAACGGATCTGATGTAGTTCAGTAATCTTTATATGGGAACAACAACTGGGCTGTTACCCACCAAACAGTGAATTTGTCACATAGGAAGTTGCTAGATGAGATAAGCTCAGTTGTAACATTTTGTAAAAATTTAAAAAAATTAAGAAAAAGTATTTTATTTTTGGTTTGTGGATTACTTCCTTCATATTGTTATTAACCTCAAATAAAAAGTTGTCATTAAAAAGCAATTTTTTGTAACTTGATAATCGTTCACCATTTTAAAACTTACTGATTTTGATGGCTAACTTTCTAGTGTAAAATTAGTAAAACGAACTTACGGACAAAATTTAAAGAAAACCAGAAAAGATTGTAACATCTGGGGAATTTATATAGGGTTGTATTTTGCATTGTTCCACAGAGAAGTCTAAAAATATCTGTAATATTGTTTTTGAACATTATTTTGCAATCAAAATAGATATCATAAAACTCTAAATTCATAAAATATTCTGTTTTTCAATACTCGCAGATAATATTAAATAGATTTACTTTTGATTTAAAAATGTTTAGATATGTGTATTAGAATTTTTCAAAAATTTAAGTTGGGTTTAAAAAAACTATCAACGTGGAAGATCACCTTAAATGGCAGTTAATGTGTATGTACAGTGGGATTTTTAAGATTTATTTTATTAAAATAAAAAACCCTAATAACTATTAAAATATACAAATCTACATTATTTATGTCTTCCATTTTAAACGAACGTTAATCTAAAATATTTGATTTTCAAATAAATTAAAAATGACAGTAATTTTACGAATATTGGACCTTTACCACCGAAAACAAATTTGTTCAATATTTTTCTTAAAATTTTCATATATAAATTGTTAAGGTAAAACATATTCCAAATTTCCAGCTGAAACCATTCACTCACATTGCATTTGATGTGGATGATTTGAAACACCCGGAAAAGTCAAAAATGGTGTCAACTACTTACCGAGTAGAATCGTAATTGCTTGTAATTCATTTTACAATCTTTTGTTGCTTGTAATCGTATTTTAATAATATTTACATAGTATATTTTATAACCTTTAAACATTTGGTAAACACTTTATTGCCTCGCGACGTATTATGTCTTTACCTCAAAAATGTAAATTCACTCCAACGAGAGAACATTTCTAAAAGCCATTAATAACTCAAAGCCAGCTTCGATATACGGAAATGACGTTGTCACCACAATTGTCAATCCCCGAGATAAGCTCTCCACACGATTTCCTTAACAAAATGATAATCACATAGTTCTATTTCATATCCAGTCTCCAAGATTGGCGAGCACAGATAATCAATCAGAACTCACAGAGTTCGAATTCAGCCTGTTTCGATTATTACACAACCGATTTGGTGTTTTTGCACGTTTTCTTGTCAAGAAAAAAACGTAACGATAAACTAATCAATGTGGAATGACCAAATGTGGATAGTAGATGAATCTTGATCGTAAAACAAAGCGACTACGTGTACGGAAAACGAGAAGAGAGTTTCTCGCCAGACATATGTTGGATCCGTGCTTTACGAGTGGTACAGGTAGACATTTGTTCGAGATTTGTCTCGGTGATCTGGTTTATAACAGCGGCTTCTTCAATTCTATTGTTCGTAGTAGGAACGAAATGATACCAGAAGCGTATTTGTTGTAACGATATCGTGGATTAAACGCGGAGAACAATTATAATGTCTGTTCAAAGCGAGGAGTAACGTTATGTATCGTTGAAGTTGTAAAGTAAACGAGTTAATAATAACTTTATACAAATCATAGTAAAATAAAGACAAGTTGAACGCAACTATCAAGGTACATACCCAGCTCAACCCAAACAATGTTATACAAGAAGATCATCTATGTGGGTTTCTTGTAAGAAATTTTCAATTGTATTGCTAGATCAAGAGCTGTTATCCAGTAGGGTGTGTTTAAAACCGTTGTCACATAGCTTTTCTAGATCATTTATTCGTGAGTTTATTTTCTTGACCTCAGCAAGCCCTAACGGGCCTCGTACATGTGTGTCTATTAAACGACCTCCACTCACTTTGCTCGTAATTGAGTGTCAGCCGTCGCTTCGCTCGTATCGGCACCTCAACCCTACAGTAAATATTCGAATATTACATTTTCTTAGGAGATGATGGTACTAAATTATATTTGTGACATTAACTTGGCTTTTCACACTACTGTGTGGGATTGATACACCGCTAAAGAAGAGGGATTGATACATTCAGAATAGAAATGTGCAAATTTCATAATCCTAAGATAATTTTTCTGGCCACTATTGTGCTTACGTACAGACGAAATTCTCAACGTATTGTAAAATTTTTTGCGTTAGGAAAAACTACTCTTATACGATCTGTACTTTCGAAAGTAATATATTAAATTTGATTTGAAATTAGAATATGTCACGTTAAAAATATCTCTCACTAGCACATTTGTTCAAAAAATTCTCTCTGTTCGTCCAGGTTAGGTGTTTAGCTTAAACGTCCATTTTTGGTTAAAACGTAACCTTTGACGTCATTATAGACTAAAAACAAAGTGAGTAAAATTAGTTCATAACAGTTCTAAAATCTATTAACTAAATATTGAATAATTAAATAAAATATCAAGTGAAATATATTCGGCCTAGACTGGGAATTGAACTCAGGACCTTTGGCTTTACACGCTCTACTAACTGAGCTAGTATTAGTAACTTCTCAGAATAGGGCGTACACTTGTCACTTGACTTTGACTTTTGCTGTTATTTTCGAGTTGTCAGAATAATTACATCGTTAAAAATGACAATGAAACTAATATTTTACTTGACTTGCAGCCCTCACGTATGTATTATTGAATAAAATTAAAAATTAAATTATTGTATTATCTAAACTGAATGTACACGTTACACAAGAATCTGTGTCTGATTTACTGCACATCATTAAGGTATAGATTGGGCTCATGGGGAAATATTTACAAGAATACTAAATTTCTAGTTATCTAGTTATACACTTTATTTCTAAAAATATAATATTTTTTGTACTAAACACAAAATGACGGACAGACAACTTATGATTGTTTCAAACAAATGAATAGACATTCTGTGTTTACATAATCTCTTGGAACAATCCCCTAATGTATATGACAATAATTCTGAAACACACTGTATATTGAACTGAGCTCTGATTGTATAATGATTTTCTAATTTTTGAGTGTAACAATTGTTGGCATATGAACTGCAGACCAGCCCACTCGTAGTTTTTGCAGTTAAAATGTGTTATACATGATTACAGATTCATTGACAATTGATTATATAAATAAAAATATCATGCCCAAAATTAATAAAAAAATAACATATTACATATCTGTAAAGGTAACTGAATTATTTTACAGAAAGACGTAATTATAACAACGTTTTCCCCTCCACACGAAAGAGACCTCAAAGCTGATAGTTTTACCCATCATATAAAAGAACATTTATACTAGTAAACAAAAACAGTTTCGTATAGTTTCAAACTCAACTTATTTTTAGTTAAATATGAATTTCTGAAAGTAATGAAACCGCCAACTTCTGTTTCCATTTACCGTGAAAACCACTAAACCGCAAAACACAGATCTCTTCAAGTTTAAATATATCAAGGATACATCAAATGACAAGAAGTTGAGAGAAAAGCCACCAACACCAATTTAGGTTCACCATTAAGAAAGTTGTTGACAGTAACAACAACAGAGCAATAAAACAAGCTTATTGGATAATCAGCGCGACCGCATGTACACGGTGGACACATTTCCATTTCTTTGAGTTGCCGACAAACATGCATTGAACACGATTTTTATAACTTGTATAATGTTTTTTTTCTTACGGTTGTATTTGATAAAAAAAGTTTAGCACGTCATTGGACGAAATATGTTTTTGTACCTACAGATAACATTGCACTGAGAAATAATAATTTATAGTGAATGTATAAATAGTATACTATTTTAATTATGTAATTTTGTCATTTTTAGTTATTTTGATATTTAAGATAGTTTGATTCAAATTATCAAACGGAAAAACAAAATCTGCTAATCAGATCGTTATCTATCCACTGAGGTCAAGAACAAAACATAATTTTATAATACGAAAAATCATTGCCAAAATAATACAGAGTATAAAATGATTATTAACGTAAAACAAACTAATCAAACTAAATAAAAATAGCATTAAACAAATTTAACAACACTAAAACTAGTTAATGATAAATATGGATAATATTCAATAAAAGAGAAAAACAAAATGAATGTTGCAGTTTTTAAAAGGTCCTTGCAACAATTAAATAAAATTATTTACTAACGTAACAAAATTATTTAATATGTTATGGAAAAAGTGAGGTACTCCGAAAACACAATACGCGATCAAGGAGCTCAAATTATTCCGAAATATCGCCTAAATTGCAATGGGTACAAAATTCTTTAAAAAAAAAAACTCTTAAAACAACACAGTTGCTTATGTTTAGAAAGGCGAGAAAGAATAAAATTGGTATTGATGAAAATTCAAGTGTTCATTCCAAATATCGCCTAAATTGAATTGTATACAACAAAATACTTATACAAAACTCTCAGAACAACACAATCGCTTATGTTTAAAAAGGCGAGAAAGAATAGGTACCTATTGAGGAAAATTCGGTGTTCATCCTCAACATCACATAAATTGAATTGAATACAACGAAAGTCCTATAAAAAACTCTCAGAACAACACGGTCGCTTATGTTTAGAAAAGCGAGAAGGAATTTGGATTGAGGGAACTGCCAGTATTCATCCTTAACATCGTCTAAATTGAGTTGGATATCAGCTGTTAAAGTATCTACACATTTGTGTTGTATTTCTGAATATAGGCTAATTGTTCATGTTTATTAAATCAGAGTACGTCTTTTATACAGCTCTACCCTACTCATTCTTGTTATTGCCGTGTACATCTTTATTAATTCAGTGGATATCTTCGTTACGGGGTAATTCTTCTTTACTACGGCAGAATAGAAATTGTACATGTGATTTTTCACGTTTAGTACGGCTGTACTCATATTTATTATTTCATTATACATATTTATTACGGCATAGTACTTTTTTATTTCGCCAGAATACATCTTTCATACGTTAGAGTTCTTCTTTAATACAGCAGTACTCTTCTCTATTATTGCAGTAAAAATCATTATTACGAAAGAGTTCTTCTTTATTACGGCAGAACACGTCTTTAATACGTTAGAGTTCTTTTTTATTACAGCAGTACTCTTCTCTATTATTGCAGTAAAAATCATTATTACGAAGGAGTTCTTCTTTATTACGGCAGAACACGTCTTTAATACGTTAGAGTTCTTTTTTAATACAGCAGTACTCTTCTCTATTATTGCAGTAAAAATCATTATTACGAAAGAGTTCTTCTTTATTACGGCAGAACACGTCTTTAATACGTTAGAGTTCTTTTTTATTACAGCAGTACTCTTCTCTATTATTGCAGTAAAAATCATTATTACGAAAGAGTTCTTCTTTATTACGGCAGAACATGTCTTTAATACGTTAGAGTTCTTCTTATATACAGCAGTACTCTTCTCTATTATTGCAGTAAAAATCATTATTACGAAAGAGTTCTTCTTTATTACGGCAGAACATGTCTTTAATACGTTAGAGTTCTTCTTATATACAGCAGTACTCTTCTCTATTATTGCAGTAAAAATCATTATTACGAAAGAGTTCTTCTTTATTACGGCAGAACATGTCTTTAATACGTTAGAGTTTTTCTTTAATACAGGAGTACTCTTCTCTATTATTGCAGTAAAAATCATTATTACGAAATATTTCTTGTGTATTACGGCAGAACACGTTTTTAATACGTTATACTTCTTCTTTATTACGGCAAAATACATTATTCATACGCTTGAGTACGACTCTACTGATATTTATTATTGCTGTAAAAATCTTTATTAAGGAAATGTTTTCCTTTATTACGATCTAATACGTCATTAATGCTTTAGAGCTCCTCTTCAATACAGCAGTACTCATCTTTATCATTACTGTATACATCTTTTATATCTATTACAAAGTAGCTATAATAAACCATTTCATTCTCAAAAACTAAAAATCAATTATAATCTACAAACAATAGATAGATCCATTTATCAATGATCGGTTTATTAGGTCTACACTTGTTCCTACAAGAATTAATCAATCAACCAAACTATGCAACACAAAATAGTTTCTGATGATTAACCAGTTTTGTTTGAAACATGATAACATTTATAAAATATATTCATAATTCATATGAAGATCATTGTTTGATATCGATTTAACCGATCTATCGTTAGTTTGTTGAATTTATGAAACGGGTTACCATATAAATAATACAATGGCTATTCCTTCATTTATTTGTCTAAAAATTATTTTTCAACATCAATGTTGTTGAGTATACATTTCTATAATTTGAATGGACCAATTGATTATGATTTTTAATTAGGTCGTCTTGTTGGATTAGTGATAGCTTCTGTGCTGCAAATCTATTGTGTGATGTAACTCGACTAGAATTTTCGATTACCTTGAGTTCAGTACTTTTAAAACATCAAGCTCTATAAAAGCCCTTCTAAATTTTTCCCATTTGGTGTTTTCTCTTATCTCCATTTGTTGGATCAAAATCGACAGAAATCTCATACTATAAAAAGTCGTTAATTTTAGATTGTATCTGATTGGTTTGTGCGCAGTTATACACCTCTCCACTGCCTACCAACTGGAACGAGGTTTGCGGCTTTAATTGGTATTTTTTAGAACTTATAGCTTAAACCATCTAATTATTTTTTCTGGCGGCTCGTAGTCATATATCTCGTCAGCTATCGACACTAGTTGAACTCCTCCGATAATCCCAAGGTCATCATAGTTTCGTAAGTTCTGTCAACTCAAGTATAAACATCCTAAAAGCTCATTTTATGTAAATCAATTTTGGTTCATCGATTCTCAGAAATTTTATTTTCCTTTACGAAAAGTTTGATGTAACCTAACTGTCATTGTTGAATTTTGTTTTTTTTCTGTACGTTAGATTCTATCTGTTACAACCCCTCACCCACACCCCACCCCCCAGAATCAAGTATATGACCTACCAGGACTTCGCTTCTCTTAACTGGACAGATAATAAAAAAATAGTTAATAATAAAACACTCCAGTTAAATATAGAAAACAATAAATTAATCCGATTGACTTGGAATGTACAAAAATTACCATAAGGCAGTTCATGAATCAAATTTGACATAATTTGAATTGCAAACATATCCTAGGCAGCTTTCTTAGTTGTACATTTTTCTCTGATTATTTCGCTCGCAATAAATAACAGGGACAGGCAGCAGAACGTTGTAGTGTTTTGCTTGTTTGTAGGCGGTCTCACATTTGTCTTCTCGTGTCACAATATTAATGTCCCTTCTAACAGACATGAAGTTGGTACCTTACTGTCTGATTTTACTTTTAGAATGTTGACATTGAAGTTTCCAGAGAGAGTAATTACTCACTGTTAAAATAAAAGTGTGATTGTGATACTATAAATATATTTTCTTCCTATTTTACGTTATTTAACTAAATTAATAAAAGTTAAATGTTATACCCAAAACCCTAATCTAAAATGTTTAATTTCTTTGCCGTGTACAATAATATATTTTTAAATTGTAAAACTGTGTAAAATGGCTTGATGATGCTTCATATTGAGGTGACAACAGCTGTGAGAACTATTTTTGTCGAACGATATAAAAAGGTATGCTTCTGCAAATTACAAAGACACTATTTCAAATTTCAAAGACGTTAATACTCACCATGTTTAGAAGGATAAGGAACGTATGATAACCCCCAAAAATATCGCTCTCTGTTTTTAATATTTTTTTTATCTTCAATTTTCGTGGCTTAGGAAACAGCAAAAGTTATTTTCGACATCCCCCCCCCCCCTGTGTTGTTGTGTGCCGACAACAGCACACAAAAGTTGAAATAAGAATATAATATTAGGTATAAGGAACTATTGTATGCTCAATAAGAAAACAATGAAATTAAAAAAAAAAAAAATTTAATGTCAAAATGGTGGGTAATGTAGTGCTTTTTCGTCCATATATCGAATGCTACAATATTCTGTTTTTAAAGTTATTTGTTAATGTTGGATTGTTAATATTATTAATATGATTTATTCTGACATGTGCCATCATTTGTGTATAAGAAATTAATACACGACGTTTCGGGATTATAAATCAACTCCCGTTAGCAGGTGTGAAAATAGAACGCAATACCGGCGGCAGAGTATACATATATTTGTATACATGAGTATTCAAATTGTAATGAACACCCAAAATGAGTTTAGACGGTCATGTATTTATGTATTTGATGGTTCCCCACACTAAAGATGTAAAGAGGGTTGCAGTAGAAGCAAATAACAGTAGAGTTTTCAAATGACAGTCACATTCAACACAACCTTACTCAAGAAGTGAAAGGATTGTTGATTCAAATAGTCATGGACAAATGGACAATAAAGTATTAATTTATTATGTAGTCTGATGAGCATAGAAGGGCTTTGGTACTATATATCTCATTTCCATATTATATTTATGAGTCTCAGTTTGTATAATAGTTGTTTGTTGGTCAACTAGACTGCAGTTTAATTGCAGACAGGTGGAGTCTTTCACATCTTTCCCATAACCAAGATACCCGTTTCACTTTCAAGACAGATGTGGATATGTTACTTTAAAAAAATGTAAAGTAGTTAACGTTAGTGCAAAATATTTTTGTTCTGAGTGTAAATTATTTACCAGATTTATCAATTTAATACAAATATATAGTTTCTCATTTTAAAGATTTTTATTGGAGAAAAATAGGTGTAAAAATGATCCTTGTGGTACACCAGAAAAAAAGGATACAGATTACCAATACAATATTTAAAATATGATCTGAACAGGTTAATATATTTATTGTACACAAAATAAAATATGTTAATCGGAACCATCATGGTACTTACCCTGTCCACACAATTTCTACAAGTAGATCTTCTGAATGACATGACCAAAAGTTGATCTATTGACTTAGATAAAAAAAAAGAAAATATTATTATGTCGTTATAAAAAAAGAAATTTTGTCACATGTCTTTTTTTATAAAGTTACAATATTCCGAAATGATTAATATTTGACGTTAAAATTTTAACGGGTGCCGCTTTTAAATTTAAAAGAAATTAATTTTTGTGTTTGGTACACTTGTACAACGTAACATTCAAAATTTGAACTAAATATCTTAAATATTTCTAGATTTATAATGTGTTTTGTAAGAGAACCAAATGGCAGATAGACGGATAGTAAGCTAAATTGGATTATAGGTTATTAAAAACTTTACGTTAGTTTATATATATGTATATATAATCCAAAAATGAATAGTGAGTCTACCTATTTCGGGACATCCTGTAAAATTTACACCAGTAGGAAAAACACAATATTAGATTCCACCAATAATAATCAATCATGGAACATTTTTCTTTTATTATAAATTTATTGTAGATAATATAAATTAAATTTTTCAAAAAATTTCCTTTGCATACATGTTCAAAATTAAAATAAAAGATGCAAAAAATAAGATGAAAATGTAACAAGGAATGGCATAGTTTTAGTGTTATATATCTGAAGTAGTGTGCGCCAATAACATGGCCTTTCAATATACAACTCAGTTATATTTATCTCGCTTACTTAATAATTCTCCATAGAATGTCAAAGTGATTGACTTTTCCTTTTACAGAATATTATCTAATTTGCAATAAAACTTTTTTTAATAGAGTTTATCAATATATAATCAAATTTACAAGATTCCCAAAGGTAATAAATAACAATGCTAATGTAAAAGGCATTAATATTAACCAATTCATCTTTTACAAAATGATATAAACCTAAACGCCTTCGGATCTAATTTATAACTAGCTTTGCGAGTATTTATTTATAGCGTTGATCATAAGTAGAGATAAGTTAAAAGTGAATGGTTATTAAATGAAATACGTTTGTATAATACTTGTGGTAAATCGTGGCACCAATACAGTTTATGCTTTTATAAATATCGATATAATACCAATCATCACCCGAGGTAACCCTGTATTAACACTGGCTATCTGTTCCAACATCCAATAAAGATTATTTAATGAAAGATGAAAATCGAAACTCAACAGAATATTCTTATTTAGGAGATTTAATTATTGTATTATGTAGAAACGCTTTGCTGTTTAAAGATGAAAAATCTCTGTCATCATCGCCTTATGAAGAAAGGAAGAAAAGAAGTTAAAATAAAGACACTTATCCCTTTCTAATACTGTCATGGTCGGAAGAAAAAAGAGTTGATTAAGATAGGAAATATGAAATAGATGGATGTAACTCAATACCACGTGAATCTTAACCTAACCTACCCCAAGACTAGGTGAAAGTTTAACCTAACCTAACCTAACTCAATACCATGTGGTTTTAACCTAACCTAAGGTAATCTAACTTAACCTAACCTAACCCAAAACCACGTAAAATCTTAACCTAATTCAACACTACGTAACATTTTAACCTAATTTAACATAACCTATCCTAATCTAAAGCTATACTACGTTAAATTCTCCCTCCCCCCACCAGTTTAACTCAATATTGTGTTACACATAAGAAGAGATAATTACTCTAAACAAATAATTTATAAGAACAAAAATTACCCTTAACTAGTGTCATTTGAAAGTCAATTTCAATGAATGAGAATTTAACTTTAGTGTAAGATTGATATAAACAAACAATATGAGAGTATTTTAAGTATATGTGTAAAAACCAAACTTCGGCTTCTAGAATTATTATTGTTCATTTAATTTATATTGAGGTTATGTTCTTATCCATTACATTTTTTTAATGGAAAGTAGGTCTTTAATGCAAAATAGATAGCAGACTTGTTTGCAGAGTATTTGACGAATGTTCTTAAACCATTCTCACAATGTGTAAGGTATATGAAATTTTTATTGAAACATTTGACTGAAAAAATACTCTGTTACTTTTAAAAGATATATAAAAATCCATAACTTACCACTTTAGTTTAGAAAAAAATCACCAAACAATGACATAACAAATGCACAAATTGTAAATGAGTTACCTGATTTAGATCTCTATAAACCGCAATATGTAATAAACACTTGATCCAAATTAAGGTAAGTTCCTGGTCATTGGATGATTGTGTAGATAGTATTAAACCGAAGCCAGGAAAGCCTCAATCGGAAGTAACATCTTAGCTTTTTCCTATCTCGTTCAAGATTTTTGTAAAACTCCTAAGTAGACTTCATCAGATATCAGAGAAATATAATTAATTCCTTCTCACCAATTCAAATTTTGAAATTATTCTGCTATGGAGCAGGTCTACGAATTGTAAATACTATAGAAAAAAGACTAGAGGACAAAAAAGTTCTGCAATGTTTTTAGATGTTGCTCAGACTTTTGATAACGTCTGCCATGGAGGGGTGGGTATATTCACAGAGTCATACCAAAGCAGTTATTGAAAAATTAAAATTATATATTTCCAATAGTCAATTTCCGTCAAGATGCTTAATATTCACAACTGAAAAATATTTGTTCAGGGGTTCCTCAGGGAAGTGTTTCTGGCCCAATTTTCTACCTAATGTACACCAGAGATATCCCTCAATATGGCCATACACTGATTGCTACGTTCGGTGGTGACAGATAGCGTTTCATATACATTCCCAAGTGCAGTAAATAAAGTTTCTAACTGGACTAAGATGTGGAGTAACAGGAAATCAAAAAACAAACTGTGCATATTAACTTTACGAAAAAACATGTATCTCTTTGTGTCTTATTAAATGAGCTGGTTATATCTTATATTAATACAGCTAAGTGTATGAGATTAGAGTGTAAACTTAGGTGGAAAGAACATGAAAGAGAGTAAAATGTGAATAATCTTTAGAGTATTCATTTGTAGGTAATTCAAATGTTCTAATCTGTACTCTAAGTGTACCTCGCCAAACTACCCAAATTCAGTACTCCATTTTTTCAGTTCAAAATATTTTTATACACTTGTGTAAATTTTTAATAATCTAACTCTAATTTATTGTGCTCAATAAGAAGTCAAATTAAGAAATAAAGAGATCAGAATAGTTATTATTAAAAAAAAGCAAGAAATTTCAGGACGAATCTAATCCCTAGAGTAGTCTACATTCGTTTCATTTCCTTATCAACATGTGAAGAGAGAGTGTTCATAAACGTTAAATTAATAAAAAAACACTAATTTTAAATTCTCAATATTAATTTACGATATTTATATCTGAATAGGAGGGGAAACTATATTAAATTGAAATATGTTCAAATATCAAATTTTCCTGATTTTATTAAAATTCTGAATTTTAAATTTGAGTTTTCTTAAAGACTATACTCAGTCTAAAATGAAGAGTATTTTTGACAGAAGTAAAGTGATATGTAAGTATAGGGGATTAATATACTATGGAGCACCAATCTTACTATAGTACGAACCGTTATTAGATCTTTTCCTGTCTTAATTTTTGCGTTGATAAAAGTAGAATTTAATAAATACGGAGGTACGAGTACAGGAAAAAAGATGAAAAGA
This sequence comes from Aphrophora alni, assembly GCA_963513935.1. NCBI lineage: Eukaryota > Metazoa > Arthropoda > Insecta > Hemiptera > Aphrophoridae > Aphrophora > Aphrophora alni. The sequence goes on along the minus strand of OY740773.1, from coordinate 17,401,588 downwards.
AATACAACCAAATGGTAGATTCTCATTATCAAATAATAACCTAATAATATTGTTGGTTATGTAATCGTATGAATGAGTGTAAGTTTTGTGTACAATATATTAATCTCATTGTATGGCAACAAAATTCAGTTTATCTAGCTTTGGCATAAAAAAGGTCCTACTATAGTTTACACACTAAATTTTTATAAGATAAAAATTCATCTTAACAAATGTTCTACACAACAATTCCAAAAATATAGCGAGCACACAAATATCCGTACAAATTTCAGTTGACAGATTAGTCAATTATTTATTATTACTTGACTTGAAGAAGTGTGTGTAGGATGAGGTTTTATCCTTGTGTGAGGTCAGAGGCTATCAGTGAGGTGAATAATTACCAAGAAATCCATTACGATGATACAGCCTACGAGATACCTACGTATTTATTAAGTTTTCAATAATAATATTTACCTTTCGTATGGGATTACACAGTAAAACAATTGATTAAATTTCTTCTTTAATACATATGGAAAAGTACTAGCATATGTTTTATAGGTGGTAATACTGGCACTAAGAGTGTTAGAGAATATTCAAAGTCGAATAGTTCTAGAGAACAAACCAATTCATAGAAGCTTCTATAGAGAGCACTTGTCAAGAGAAATTAAGAAGGTTCTGGACCGGAGGTTATGGAATTTTGGGCTTTTGATATCCATCGGGTCCAAAAGTGAAGCAAGAGTTATCAAGCAGCTAAACGTGTTCTAGATGGAATGCCAAGCTACACCATGGCGAGTGCACCACCATTAAGACACCGTTATTAAAGCCTTGAAATTAGTATACTGATAACGAACAGTTATCAAACCCACTTATTAGCTTTATCAAGAAAAGAAAAGTGGGTTTTCTGTGCTATTGATAGTTAGTAGTTTATTTTCGATAGTTGTATTAAAATATTAATTTGATACGTTATTAATCTCTACTGCAGTTGTAGTACTAATATTAATTAAGAACACATTGCTCTCTCTCTCTCTCTCTCTCTCTCTCTCTCTCTCTCTCTCTCTCTCTCTCTCTCTCTCTCTCTCTCTCTCTCTCTCTCTCTCTCCCTCATCACACAGTAACGAAGTATAGGATCAGTTTGGTAATCGTCATAAATGTCGACTTCGATATTTTACTGATTTTAATGTTTCATGGCTTCAGGAAACAGTAGAACTGATTTTTGACATGACATAAGTCCTCCGTCTTTGTCGGTATCTCTAAGCAAGATAACCGCCACTAAAATAAAGATAAGAACATGATTTTGGTATAGAGAACTATAGTGTGCTCAATTTGAATAATTTCAGTGCTATTGAACCACATAAGGTAGAATAAATATAACTATTCAGTCTTTTTGTTGTTAGTGTTTTATTGTGGTTTTGGGGAATTTTCTTTCATTCATATTCACCACAGTGATTTAGTGATTCGTATGATTGTTAATAATTACGTAACAAAAAAAAAAAAAAAAAAAGAGCTAGACATCTACGTTTATTTTTGTTGGTTTTCATTTAGTATCATTACCACTATGAGTACCAGATATCAGAAAAATGTATTCATAGTTGGCTAAGTTTTTCTCTGCTACTTTCAATAATCTGAAATCATTTAATTTAAATAAAATTTTAAATTATGATAACCAACTTATCTAACCCATTTAATCTAATAATAATTGCTTTTCAATTAAAGTTTAATTGCTCTTTAGTTTATTTTACACACTATACTAAGTATACAGTAGGTTGGGTAATTATCGAATATTCCGATCTCAGTTTTTGATTGATATTCACGTTTCACGGGCTCAGAGAACAGAAAAAGTTATTTCGACATCTCGTCCGTCCATCGTTGTTGTTGGCGTTATTGTCTTAAACGCGATATTAATAGAAACGTGAAATTGGTATAGGTCATTATAGTCTACTCAAACAGAAATGTTTTGAAATTAAGGAAAATCGGATTAAAAATGTCAAAATGGCATCAAAAAATTTTCATCTCGTGTGTTTTTCAACTTATACCACTATTTATAAATTAGACACACATTTTCAGTAATTGTTACCAACCCCATCTCTCCACGATGACAAATCGCGAAGTTATTGTTAAACATCTAATTTAAAATCCTAACATCCCAAGAAAATGTAACATTTGTATAGCTACGAGACACAGCAGAAGGTAACAAGTGGAATTTCTTTCACATAGGTACGGGTTTGAGGCTCTCGAGGGCTAAGACGCCGACAATAGTTAAGCGAGTTGAGAATTTTTAATCTACGATGTTCGTTGGGCATAGCCGACGTCAAGAATGTAGTGACACAAACAATAGCGAAGTTCAGAGTGCGTAACTGTTTTCAACAAATTTAATCTATTAGATTAGTTTTCACTTGAACTACCAATAAAATTTTCTGTAAGCCCCATGAATCCAACACTTGTACTAATATTCTACCAGTTTTTTTATTTGAGGCTGGGTAAGTATCATGATGTTTCTAATTGGTGTGTTTGATCATTAGAATGAGGTAGAGAAGAGTTGAGATTGATCTTCAAAGAATATTTAATCAACTATGAAACGTTGTTTAATGAGTAAGGATTACGATTTACCCAAACAACTGTTCGAAAAATATTTATTTTAATCAATAATTCTGAATTTGTTTTGACATTTAAATACATTATTATAATTCTGTTTCTTTCAGAATATTTCACTGTGACCACCCACTCTACAAAAAGGTCAAGTATTCTCTTCACAGAAGTGTGATTCTTCAAGATGCCGATCCTTAAGTTCGAGTGACAAGGTGTAATTATTCTACATCCTTGAAGACAAATCCTTTTCTTGGGGTGACTATTATAAGACTTTTTAAAGAAGAATATTCTTTTCATCTTGTTTTTCTTCTCTTTTGAAACAATACGAAACGGTTTCAAGAAATTATAAATTGGATTTGAAGGTTTATTTTGATTGTCAAAAGGAGACATAATTCACTCTCGTCTGGTTTGATCATTAATTTCTCGCTAATATAGAAAATATTGAATTAATTTAGCTGACATCTAGTAAAACAATTCAGATTTTTTAGTTGTTTGAGCTTAATGCATTGTTCGTGTTATTAATATAGTAACGAAGTGACAAAAGGTTGTTCCCCGGCTAAACCAGTGACGAAGTGACAAAAGATTGTTCCCCGGCTAAACCAGCGACGAAGTGACAAAAGGTTGTTCCCCGGCTAAACCAGTGACGAAGTGACAAAAGGTTGTTCCCCCGCTAAACCAGTGACGAAGTGACAAAAGGTTGTTCCCCCGCTAAACCAGTGACGAAGTGACAAAAGGTTGTTCCCCCGCTAAACCAGTGACGAAGTGACAAAAGGTTGTTCCCCGGCTAAACCAGTGACGAAGTGACAAAAGGTTGTTCCCCCGCTAAACCAGTGACGAAGTGACAAAAGGTTGTTCCCCCGCTAAACCAGTGACGAAGTGACAAAAGGTTGTTCCCCGGCTAAACCAGTGACGAAGTGACAAAAGGTTGTTCCCCCGCTAAACCAGTGACGAAGTGACAAAAGGTTGTTCCCCCGCTAAACCAGTGACGAAGTGACAAAAGGTTGTTCCCCGGCTAAACCAGTGACGAAGTGACAAAAGGTTGTTCCCCGGCTAAACCAGTGACGAAGTGACAAAAGATTGTTCCCCGGCTAAACCAGCGACGAAGTGACAAAAGGTTGTTCCCCGGCTAAACCAGTGACGAAGTGACAAAAGGTTGTTCCCCGGCTAAACCAGTGACGAAGTGACAAAAGGTTGTTCCCCCGCTAAACCAGTGACGAAGTGACAAAAGGTTGTTCCCCCGCTAAACCAGTGACGAAGTGACAAAAGGTTGTTCCCCGGCTAAACCAGTGACGAAGTGACAAAAGGTTGTTCCCCGGCTAAACCAGTGACGAAGTGACAAAAGGTTGTTCCCCCGCTAAACCAGTGACGAAGTGACAAAAGGTTGTTCCCCCGCTAAACCAGTGACGAAGTGACAAAAGGTTGTTCCCCGGCTAAACCAGTGACGAAGTGACAAAAGGTTGTTCCCCCGCTAAACCAGTGACGAAGTGACAAAAGGTTGTTCCCCCGCTAAACCAGTGACGAAGTGACAAAAGGTTGTTCCCCGGCTAAACCAGTGACGAAGTGACAAAAGGTTGTTCCCCGGCTAAACCAGTGACGAAGTGACAAAAGATTGTTCCCCGGCTAAACCAGCGACGAAGTGACAAAAGGTTGTTCCCCGGCTAAACCAGTGACGAAGTGACAAAAGGTTGTTCCCCCGCTAAACCAGTGACGAAGTGACAAAAGGTTGTTCCCCCGCTAAACCAGTGACGAAGTGACAAAAGGTTGTTCCCCCGCTAAACAAGTGACGAATTGACAAAAGGTTGTTCCCCCGCTAAACCAGTGACGAAGTGACAAAAGGTTGTTCCCCGGCTAAACCAGTGACGAAGTGACAAAAGGTTGTTCCCCCGCTAAACCAGTGACGAAGTGACAAAAGGTTGTTCCCCCGCTAAACCAGTGACGAAGTGACAAAAGGTTGTTCCCCCGCTAAACAAGTGACGAATTGACAAAAGGTTGTTCCCCCGCTAAACCAGTGACGAAGTGACAAAAGGTTGTTCCCCCGCTAAACCAGTGACGAAGTGACAAAAGGTTGTTCCCCCGCTAAACCAGTGACGAAGTGACAAAAGGTTGTTCCCCCGCTAAACCAGTGACGAAGTGACAAAAGGTTGTTCCCCCGCTAAACCAGCGACGAAGTGACAAAAGGTTGTTCCCCGGCTAAACCAGTGACGAAGTGACAAAAGGTTGTTCCCCCGCTAAACCAGTGACGAAGTGACAAAAGGTTGTTCCCCCGCTAAACCAGTGACGAAGTGACAAAAGGTTGTTCCCCCGCTAAACAAGTGACGAATTGACAAAAGGTTGTTCCCCGGCTAAACCAGTGACGAAGTGACAAAAGGTTGTTCCCCGGCTAAACCAGTGACGAAGTGACAAAAGGTTGTTCCCCCGCTAAACAGTTAAGTCACCATTCCGTTGGCGTACAACCTTTATTAGTTACATGGCTAAGTGTTCGTTTCTTGTGAAGGATAGTTATGTGACATGTTGATAACTTTTTATGGAGTCTGTTATTTTGATTATTCAGATCTGCAGGCTTGGATTTCTTTCTTAAATTATGAGTTTCAGTTTCCAACATGGTCCTAGGATATTGATTTTTTTTTAATTGATTTTAACGCTTATACGTTTTTACCAGCTACTATTGTTGATACAATAATATGTCAAGTGAAAAATATACAACCTAGTCTGGGAATTGAATAAAAATTAATTTCAATGTCGTTTCTGACGAGGTAATTAATTTGATAACTCGAAAATACAGCAATAAGCAAATTCAACTGAGAAAGTGACTAAAGATAGCTCAGTTGGTAGAGCATTGCCGCGTAAAGCCGAAGGTCCTGGGTTCAATTCCCAGTCTACGTCGTATATTTTTCGCTTGAAATATTATTATATAGTCCTAGTATGTTGTGTTAGGATTTCACTTGAAACCGGGGTGGGGGTTGATTTATACCCTTGAATATTCTTATATTAGTTTTAATATACGTAATGCCAAATACCGATAAAACCATATCAGTATTTCATAAATTGATAATCTTCTACTAGTTTCAAAGTCAAATTCATTGTACTATGTAATAATAACTAACTATGTACTAAAGATATATTAGGTGTGTATGTTAAAGAGGAAGAACGATTGGTTCTGCAATCGCATCTTATCCATAATGAGATTTTTGAACTTTATGATGAAAAGAGAAAAGAGGAAAGATCAGGTAACAGTGGAAGGTAGAGGTAAGCTTAGGTTCTATATAAATATAAAAACGCCTAACTTTTTTATATCTCAAAGTTAAAATAAACGAATTTTTCCAATACCAACTTATCTTTCTGGAAGAACTCAGTAATCAAGAAACTTATCTAAAATTGGTAGAGAGAGATATCTTTAAAGATAGTGAAAATTATTTTTCTGATTTTTTAGATGTGAGAATAAGAAAGTTATTGTAATATTTTTTATACTGTTTATCAACTACAACCATACAAATTTCGCTTAAAAATAGTTCCAACTGAAAATGTACCTAGAATTAATAAATTAAAAAATATTGTCTTAATAGTTAAAATCTTCGTAAAGTATCTCTCTTTAAGACAATAAAAATCTTATTAGTAAAACATTTATTTGCTTAACAAATACATTATAGCTGCAGGATCCTTCATTTTCAGCCTATTATAAAATATTTTGTAAATATTAAATGTAGCACGTAATTCTCACAAAATAAATTAGTTTTGTTGTATTTTCAATATTTGATAATTTTTTTGTGTACGCTTGTATCCTTGGATTGATATAAATAAGGAAAAGTGAAACATAATACTATAAAGTATAGTTGAAATACTCATTATTGCAGTGTTTTACTAATTTGGTGATTTCCGAAATTTGTAATTTTTATAGTTTTTTTACACAAAAAATGTTTAACTAAACTATTACTAGGCATAAAATTTTGAAAGTTCTTACAGGTTTTCAATAGAATCTTATATACAATTCTCTACATGATTATGATGATTCAGGTTTTAGTTCTTAAGTATATTTTTTTTAAATTGAAAGATAATTGTAAAAAAACCTATTTTTAAAATATGTTTTATAAAAACTATGGTTTTGATACCTGTTAATCATATCCATGTTATATATCATTTAGAACATATATTCGGCTTTAAAATGACACCTCAAGAAAATTTCTAGGCCTAATTATTCTTGTGTTATAACATTTTCAAAACTGTGAAAAACCTATTTTTAACTATTGTTCTATAAAAACTATGGTTTTTCGTAACTATTAATCGTACCCATTCATGGGTATTTAGAACTTAAACGACACCTCAAAGAAATTTATAGACCTAATAGATGTTGATTTATAACAATTTCAACAACATTTTACAAATTTTTTAAAAACTCATTTTACCTTTTGTTTTATAAAAACTATGTTTTTTTTGTAACTGCTAATCATATCTATTTGTGGGATCTTAGAACATATCTTCCGCTTCTAAAGGACACCTCAAGGAAATTTTTAGGCCTAATACTTCTTAAATTATAACAATTTCAAAAAATTTAAATAATTGTAAAAACCCGATTTTGAACTTTTGTTTTATATAAACTATGTTTTTGTACTTGTTAATCATATCCAACGTGAGTTTTTGGAACAAATAATCAGCTTTTAAATGACACATCAAGGAAATTTTTAGTCATAGTTCCTTTTGTAGTATTAAAAAAAGAAAATTGTAACTGTTAATCATATCCATGCGTTAATCACCTTTTAAATATTTCCAGCAAATTTATAGGCCTAATACCTTTTTAATTATTACAATTTCAAAATATATTATAATTTTCACAATATATTGGGGGGGGGGGGGAGGCTTAGTCGTGAAAATGATTTCCGATGTTTTGTTCTGTTTATTTGCATCAAACCATTTAAGAATACAATTTTTTAAATATAAACTTTAAAAAAATGTTTTGAAAAATTCATTAAGGAAATTAGCATTGATATTAATGGTTTACTAAATAATACTCCCTTTACACCAACTCTCCAGTCCTGTGAAGTGGCCTGTACTCTAGTAACTAGGCACATGCCTACAGGAAGTGGGGACTAATAGCCAATTGATCGCAGGAGCCAATCATAGACAATCACCTGGACTCGCCTTCCTATTCTAGGTTAATAACCTTACACCCAAGCCAAACTGCTATTAGTGGACCTAAAAAGAATCACGTATTTTACTTATAATGATTTAGTAAATAACAACAAGTAAATTGTGTAAATAATTAAACAAACATGATTTATAAACAAGAATGTTTAAATTCGTTGTTTCATTTATTGGAAACAATCCACCATGGAGATGTAATAAATAACGTAATTTTTCCAAATCTGCTCTACAGATTTAGTTAAAATTTTGGTGAAATGTGGAGATTAATGACCAGAGTACAAAATTGTAAGTCAATTCCAATAAGTGTTCTTGAATAATTGATAAAATGTTTAATTTTGACAAACGTCATTAAGATTTTATTTTAATAAAACACGGTTTAAGCTCTGGAAACATCAAAAAAACTGCATAAGTTGTGTTTAAATATTTAAATACTGTACACTTTAAAATATTTATCCACTCCAATGTAATTAACTCTCAGTGGCTCACTTAGTACGGTAGCACCCGAAGTTCCTAGCTGGATCTTTAAAATTTTCATGTAGTCTTTGATTAATCTCTTTCTAATCAGATCTTTCTTGACCAACTCTTGTTCTCTTCCGACCCAGACTCTATTGAAGTATTCGAAGGCTATAGGTCTTTATTTCTTCTTTTTTTAAAAGGCGACCCTGATGATTTTTTCGTTTTTAAAAACAAAAATATAATTATTTGAAATAAAATTATTTTTACTTTCGGTGATTGATCAATTTTTTGGTACTAATTTATTTTATAAATGGAGTTACACAAAACTCAGGAACTTGTACCATAGCTTGGACACTATACCAAAATAAGTATCATACATTACCCTAGGAATAAATTTGGCGTATTTACATGTCATGAAATAATCAAGTATCAATAACTTTATTTGTATAAATAAGTGGAATACAAAGTCGAGACTTTGGGAATATTAATTTGAGTATAGTCTTTCAGTATAATAACAATCTGTGGGGTGGGGGTGGGGGAGAGGGAAGGGTCATCTCAAATAATTTACATTGTAAGATTTATCGTGTAACACATTATTTTAGTGAAAATAACACTTTAATTTCGTAGAATCATAGCAACCTGTCAAAGTTTAAAACAGTTCTGCAAAACACATTTTTCAAATGAGACTTTCCCTCAGGGGCTCACTATAAGGAGTACTGACAGGTCTGGCAATATAGATGGACTCTAGTAGGATCTACTCCCTTTTCGTATGTACTCTTAGGTTGAGTCCCTCACTTTCATCTTTCCTATTGGGTCTTTCTTGATCAACTCTCGTCTTTAATCAAGAAAATAAAATAAGACAAACGTTTTTAATAAACAAGTAATTAAATTTTAATACTCCTCTTAGATTTACGATGATAAAGTTATGCTACAATAATAATTTAGGAATTATTTCTAAAATGCAGCTATGAATTTGCTGAGGACAAATACATAAAGACCAACACAAGGAAAGAAGTTTTGTCGGTAGGGACACTTTTACTTATATGTAAGGAACTCGGCACAGTACGTATAGCTTCTGTATTCTGTCTGCTAAACACTATAAAAGCACATAAATTTAGAGTTTTTTCTTCTTTTATTTGTAGATAGATTTTAACTTGAACACAAGTTCTCATAAAAATTATGTTTACTTAATCAAACGCGTTTCAACTACAAAGTCGCCATTCTCAGTGGTACATGAGCTACAATAACTATAAACGAACACAACCACAATACAACGATAGTAAAGTTAAACTGTGAAAATATTCAACATAAAACTAAATTACATATTAAATAGTTATCAACGGGAACAACAATTACATAAAATTTGGTGGAACATTATTAAAAACATTATCTGAAGGTCAATTGACAACTTACTTTATTAACCTACTCAATTACATTTTACTGTTAATCGATACCGATTCAAAATAACGAGATAATCTCTCTGATATCGATTTATTCTGTTCCACCATCAGCATCATCTTAACTAATACGCCATCTTCCATAGAATTAGACTCATTACTATGTAGCCACGCCCAGTCCATGTACAGAAAAAAAATCAATTTGTAACACTGAAGGTAGTTTAAGATCGAAACAAGATCAGTAATATATTAAATTTAATAATTCCTGTCAGTTGTAGTGAAGAAAGTGTATAAATTAGGAAAAGAACAATGTTTTTACTTTGTTACATGTGTTAGTATAAAAACAATTGATGGGTTAACAATAATTTTTTTGACTTTTCTAAACCCAAAAGAGAAGTTTAGAATGATGTCTTTCTGTCTGTCATTTTGTAACGTCTTACAGTACAAACAAATGTTCCTATGTTGAGATAATTTGTAATATATTGGTTTTTAATTTGTCCAATAACCAAAAATTGGGATTGCTAGCATAAGATCAAAATTGCATATTTCAGTACTAAAATTGTTATAATAATTATACTTGCTAGGATGTAAATAATTAATTTGAGAACAGTCTTAGCATTTTCTTGCTGTGCATATTTCTCGGCGCGTTTCGGAATATCTCCATCTTCAAGACTGAATTATTATGTTTGGAAGATGGAGGAACTCCAAAACGCGTCGAAAAATATTTAAAAAAATAAGAAAATGTTAGGATTGATAGATTGTACTACTCATTCTAGTTCTGTTTAAAAAAAATCTAAAATTTAGCTTTATGTACCTAAACAAATCCTATTTGTTATCATCTCTTCAAAAATGTTGTAAACAAACAAACAAACAAAGCGACTGTTATGTAAAAGATATTTCAAAATCAGAAAGTAAAAACATAAACAATGTAAAAAAATCTAAAATTTATATAGAATAGTACATTTATAGTTCTTTACGTCTTCATTTGTTTCTATCGTCTAGACACAGTCAGTTTTATAATAGACTATTAAAACCATTATCAAAATTTTCCAACACCCTGTATCAAGGTTGTGTTCGTCATCTATCGGATATACTAGACACCGCAAAGAAATTCATCTCATAATGTCAAAGTACCTCGAGTTCAGTTAAAATGTGTGTGCTTTCAAATGTAAAAAGACTGTGGGTAAACCTGTAGGTGTAAAGCTTGTAAGGGGTTATGTAGAAGAACAGACCGGGATAAGAACACAGGCGGCGTAGTTCTGGATTTATGGTTGCATTCGCTCAGTCCAAGCTGTCACAAAGGCTAATTTATTTTTAATATAATAATATATTTGGGTCCGACATGTGAGAAGTGAGCATAACATTGTCCGAGGGATAATTTATTGCCCACGAACACTACACCTTGTTCGGAGGAAGATTACATTTTATCTTCCACTTTATAAATTATTCAGTTTTCGATTCCATGTTTAGGAACGTTTATGTTTTGTAATTGTGTTTTAATGGATAACTTTTTATTAGGAGAAAACCATTATTAATGAAATGGTGTGATTAAAAAATTTGAAATTTTGTGTGTTATAAATTAGAATCCACACAATATCGTTGTTTAAAATTAATACCTTCTATTAATTACGTATACAATATTGTAAAATAATTTAAATAATGAAATTCAAGGTTGGAACAATAATAGTATTATTTATATGCTATAATTTATTTGAATAGCAGGGTGTGTTAAACCTACATGTAAAGAACAAGTTTTATTATAATAGAAATGTAAATGCCTAAATGGATCAATAAGCAGGAAAATTACCAAATTGGTATTTTTTATAAAAAAAATTAGAAGATTACTAACTTAATCAGAGATTCAAAATCATGGAATTTTTTGTTAAAAATTAGGTAAGTTCAAATTTACCAATTATTGATTATGATTATTAAAAAAAAATTTTTTTCTATATTTCAAAATGTCGGTAGATTTATCAATCTTTTGTTTCCTCTTTATCCTTTCATGTTACATGTTTTTATTATTTGTTTTTTGATTTTAAATTTATTGATTTAAATCTTGTACTTTACGTTTTTACCAACTAGTATTGTTTAATTAAATAATATTTCAAGTAAAAAATATACAACCTATACTGACAATTGGGAATATATTTTACAGTTGAAATATTATTTATTTTAACAATACTAGTAAAAATGAATAAGCGTTAAAATCAATAAATTTTATATAAATCGTCAGAGCTGCAACTTCAGTAAAATATTTATTTCAATGTTATTTCTAACGAGGTAATAATTTGATAACTTGAAAATTGCAGCAAAAGTAAAGTCAAGTGAGAAGTGTACGCCCTATGGTGGGAAGCGACTAAGGATAGCTCAGTTGGTAAAGCATTGACGCTTAATACCAATCCTGAATTCAGGTCCTGAATTCAATTCCCAGTCTAGGTTTATATGTTTTACAAGGAATTTATATGTATTTGTAAGGAAAAATTATAGATTAAATCTTATCTTTTAAGGTTCCTTCCAGTATAACTTCAATTTAAAAGTTACTATTATAAGATAGCTACTAACTTCTCATTGATTCGCAAAAGTCCCACATTCACTTTTTACGAGATACGCCATTTTAAAAATCCAATTTACAACTTTGTTTATCGCGGCTTATATTTTACACCTACCTTGATATTACTTTTTATTACTTCCTTCATTGCATATTTGTCAAATGAATAACTATGTGGAGTAATTAAAACTCTAATCTGACAAGAATCTAAAACTTTAAATGGTCACAGTTGCAAGTTATCCACTCGCCATCAGTTCAGTTGACGAGGAGTTGAGAAATAAGAATTTTTTTAATTATAAGCAATTTATTAAAGCCAGTATTTTTTGTCCACGTCGATTGAAGAATCTGTGTTAATTGTTCTTGTTGGAGAGAAAAATAATACAATAAAAATTTGCCATAAAAATTCTTAAATTATTTTCCATTTTAACGAGAATGCAATAAGTTTTTTTTCTTCCTGAAATAGAATTGAATATAATTTTTTTTTTCTTCCAACAAAATTTTATGAAATATATTATTATTTTAACAGTTGCGTGGCATTTAAATATCAAAATATTCATTTATTTTGTCAAATAAATCAATTTTACTAATGTAAAAAGCCATGCGATCACCCCTTATCAGGTGCCACAAATACCTGATTATATTGAACAGTATTGCGTGTTTCTTGTCTAGACTTATTTGTTTTGAAAAACACTTTCCAGTTCTAAATTCTCGCATAACCACATTTTTCATGTCGGCGTGAGAATTTTATTTTGTTATCGGATTTACGTTCAACTATTTTAATCCCGGCTTACATTGTTTTAACTTTGAATTTATTAGATTTGCATTAAATTAACGACGAGTGGGATCCTGATTGTATGACTTTTTAATAAAAACATTACTAAAAGTAATTTAAGATGGAATAAATCATATTTGTCAGTTGCATGCTAAGTATATGTTTATAGTTGCGAGACTTGACGTAGGCTGTCTTAAACTGCCTAGACTAGTCTTCCAAGACGGTTGGTTTTTCCACTTTAGATAATGGTTGTGCTTTCGATCTAATTGCACACCAATCATCGTCTAATGTGCTTAACGTAGTCAAAATAAGTGTTTTGTTAAACGGTTAAACCTTGTGCTTCTCACCGTGACACTCTGTTACAATTACAATATTCATTATAGAAAATATCTGGCAGTAAAAATAAAATAATCATAATGTATCAGTAAATCTGATTTATTTACTTTAAAACAGCTTGTAGTTGACTAAACAGTTCAGTAACATCAATACCCTTAGTCGAGTTTAGTGAACGATCTATTCGTCTTCGTACATTCATCTAGTACGTACTTGGTTTGTCCTCTAAGGTGTACAGTATAACAAACGCACAGAACACAAATCTCATAAAAAAAAATACGCCTAAGTATCAGACGCGTTTCAACGACAAGGTCGTCCTCTTCAGTGATACACCAACCAAACCACAACTCAACTCTAAGGTGTAACTAACTATAGTACAGAAATCCAAATAGCCTATAGATGTAATCTCCTCTATCTAGATTTTCATCTGAGTTTACCGATATATCGTTAGCTGGGGCTTAAAGGTTTAATCATTTTTTTTTTATATTTGTCATACCTCTGGGAGTATTTGTAATTTATTCGATAACTCGAAATGTAGGTGTTCCTGACATACCGAAAAATACAAATTTTAATTTTGTTAAATCGTTTAGTAACAATTTTGATTAAATTTACTTCGTCGTGTACGTAAAAACAAACATAAATTTTAAAAATTGAAAACTATAAAATAAAAATCTATTCAGTAGTTAGGGCTGTACAAAAGATTCATCCTCAAGTTTAGATATCTACAATTTATTTATTGATTTGATACAAAAATTGAACAAAACTGTTTAGATATTCTTAATATTACTTGTAAAATGGAGACAAAAAATACTAGCATTGTGAAATTGCGTTTAAGATAGTCTAATACAAACATAATACTACCATGTCTGTTGAGTAATAGCCAATAGCAGAGCAAGAGTAGCCCACGGTTGTCAATTAGAACAGTTTCCTATACGAGGCTAACCCCCGAGCAAGGCTACCGACGTCTTGCATTCCTAATAGAGTTGCTTAGGCTACGGCCACGCTAGGCGACCTGGTCGCCGCGACCAGGTCGCGTAGAATTTTTTAACCGCGACCTGGTCTCGGTAAGATGCCACAAAGGTATCACAGTTGTAAATATGAGTTCTTTGAGTGAGGATGAGTTATTGCTAATGATTACCGTACGGTCTTACTTAAAAAAGAAGAAAAGGCGTAGATTTGGATTCCATCCGCTGAATAGTGCTCGTTTGAGTGAAGGTCAGTTTCACACCATAATCACATTACTCAGGGAAGTTGGAGAAAAATTTACCTTCCTTATTCTTCTCATCGTTTGGCAACTGCTCCCAACCCTCAATGGCGTTGCAACTTCTATCCACAATTTTGATTTCACATCCCTATTACTGTAGTCCTTTAAAGTTATATCCCAAACAGGTCTTACTTCACTTACTTCACTGATAAAAATATCTGTGTCAAAAACCATGGTTATTGAAAAAAGAGATACAGCACTACTGAAAACAATGAACTAGCATCAAAGCGCACATGAATCAGATGGAGCAGGGAAGGGTGGAGGGGCGTCGCCAAAGCGTGGCCGGTTCCATTAGGATAACATGGTGAGCGTATTTGTCGCCGCGACCAGAAAACGCTCTCGGTCGCGTTCGATTTGCTGTCGCTGGTCGCGGGTCGCCTACCGTGGCCGTGCCCCTATTATTCAACGTTTTCTACTTTTTTTCTTTGTCACAGCGACCTGGTCGCGGCGACCAGGTCGCCTAGCGTGGCCGTAGCCTTAAATAAGTAGTTTTTATTATGTTTGCGTAACATTTTTACGAGTTAAACTATAGTTTTTTTTTGTTTTAATAGAAAACCTGTGTAAATAGCTGATATAAACTAACTTTCCCAACTGGATAAAACACCTTCATCTACCAATACAAATTAACATTTCATATAAAGCTCAGGAACCCGTCCTTAGCGTAAATGGTAAGAATTAAATTTGTGCTTTTGATAACGGAATACAATTTCGTTTTTGTCAACTAATTCCGAACAATCATATTACGATTTTGCATATGATTTAATCATCTTCAGATTTCGTTAAATTTGATCAAAATCGTTACAGTGTATTTTGAGAAACACTTTTTTTTATGACAGATTTTTTTTGTGAAAGTAATAATGTGAACATAGCAATCTATAACAGTTATTGTAATAATCATACGGCAGTGTAAAATGGGCCAGATATTATTTAACGATTTTAAACTTATTGACTATCAACGATGAAAATGGTGAAGTTATTTTTAAAAACGTAATTTCAAACGTATTACGGTATTCGTTTAGTTACGACATCCGGCAGAGCCTAGCTACAGACACGAGCGAAGCGAGTGGAGAATTTTAACATATACACATCTAAGAGGGTCAACCGACGCGAAGAAAGTAGTGATAAACACAATTACGAACTTTAAAAAAACCGGTTACCCTACTTGATAAGACAGCTTGGTAGGCTATACGATACGATTTAACATTTCCTACAAATCTTAAGAAACCAACTTTTGGGCATCACATTTAAAGGATCTGCTTGTATTTCATTGTATGGTAGGCTGTTTAGGTACCATGATGTCCCTCACCAATTTGTTATAATGATAAACGAATCTAAAAACGTCGCTTCATGATAAATGTAAATAAGTTTAACCTAAAATACTGGCTACTTAAGTTTGTATTCTTAATTTTTATAATTTTAAAGTGATACCATAATATTTTTATTTAATAATAATTGTATTATTTTAATTTGATGCGAATTATAAACTCCACAAAATAAGATAGTACAAGATAGAAGAAATTTCCAAAAACCTGTTTCAAAAGATGCGAATTTGTAATTAAACCACAATAACGTAATAAAACCTACTTTACTTGCTAAACTTTACAATTCCAACTATATGAGTCATTATTATTGAATTTTACTTTCGTCTGAGGAAAAAAAGAAGTAATTCCCTTTCACTCTATTACTCAGTTTATCCGCATTTCATATTTGTTCTTGTTTAAAAGCAAAAAATTTTATCGCCTTATAAAAAAAAAAAGAAAAGAAGAATAGGTCAAATACAGTCCCTCTGCCCTCTAATACTCTAATAACCTGGATTTGTAATCTAACCCAAGACTACATGAAAGAGGTTTAAATCGGAAAACGGGAGAATTATTTTGAAGAAATAATTGATTTTATTGTACCCCGCGGGTTTATAACTGATCAGTTTTGAATCAGTGTTTCGGGGGACGATAGAGGCCAATACGTTTGATTCTTAAGAGAGTAGGCTACTTTTTCTCGAAATTTTGATGAAAATCATTTATTTACAGAGTGTTGCAAAATTGTATTTCTAAACTTCATGAGGTAATTTTCCACGTTGAAACTTTAAAAAAGTTCCTGAAACATATGTCCGGAATTGCTTATTTCCCAGATATGGGCCATTTCCTTTTTTTCAAAGAAATTTTCATTTAATAGAAACTTATCATGGTACTCAAAAGAGGTAAAGAACTATTTTAAAAAAATAAATAACCAACCTAATTCTAACCCAATTCAAAATGGCGACTATTTAATTTTTTAATTTAAATAACTCAAAACTGGAAATTTATATGAAAAATTCGCCATTTTGAAACGGGTTATTGGATAAGATTGATTATGTTTGTTTAAAATAGTCCTTTAATTTAGTAGGTACCATGGCAAGTTCAATTCAATTCGTTAAACAGTATTGGAGATAAATAATTTTTGGTTTTAAAAAATGGCGAATATATGGGAAACTAGGCAATTTCGGATATACGGTTGTCGGAAATTTTTCTTAGTTTTCACGTGGGTAACCCCTAGTAAAGTTTGGAAACACGATATTGCAACACCCTGTATATCGTTTTATATATAATTGATTTTAATAAAATTGTGATTCTGCGTTTTGGTCTTATGCCTTAACCTAACCTAACATAAGCTAACCTACCCTAACTTAACTTAACCTAATCCAATATACAAGTTCAAAATGGTGGTTTTTTAAATTATTCAAATCTAAATAACTCAAAAACTGGAAATTTGTATTAAACAATCGCCATTTTGAAATGGATTATTGGATGAGTTTGGTTATTTTGTTTCAAAATAGTTCTTTACCTTAATAGGTACCATGCTAAGTTTCAATTCAACCCGTCAAAGAGTTTTAGATAAAAAATATTTTGTACAAAAAAAAAAAAATAATAAGTGGCGAAAATATGGAAAATTAGGTAGTTTTAGATATATATTTACAGGGAATGTTTCTTAGTTTTCATATGGGAAACCACCTCCTGAAGTTTGAAATATAAATTTGTAACACTCTGTACATCGATGTTTTTATAGAGTATTTTAATCAAATTATAATTATGCAATTGTGTCTTACTTAAGCTTATCCCAATAACTTTATTTAATTTACTGAAAGGGGGGGGAGCACATCTTGAAATAAGTCGACATACCAAATTCACACAGAATTGCAAAAACAGTTGTTTTTTATCAGGTGATCTCAACAAAGATAATTCTATACATTGATTTTAAACCTATCTCATACTCTCTCTATGAAACGTATAAATGAGGAAGTAATTATAAAGGAAGATTTGTGAAAAACAAATTAATATAAAGACGATTATTTCCACAAACCGATGAACATTCGCCTGGTTTTAAAAGTCTCCTATGATTTCTTCGCTGCTTTTAGTCTATGTGTTGGAACTGGACGACAAACTCCTCGGTTATTGACCCAACTGAGAAAAGAAGGGTTTTAGTGGAACACAATCCCTTCACTAGAAGGAGGGGAGGACGGAGGGGTCATCTCACCTGGTCATCATAGTACAGTCAACGACAAATATATACTAAGTACTTCAGGCGTCACGACTTAACACAACTAAAACACGAGGTCAATTTTAAAAGTTTTAAAATCAGAAAATAATTAGTGATCATCTGTTATATGTGTGGATCATTTCAGGAGATTGTTAAAAATAACGTATTGTAGAACTCTAATAAGAAAGAAACTTTCGATCAACTATCAGATAAACATCAGCTCCAAATTTGAAATCTTTTATTTTATAAACAATCAAAGATTATTTCAAAAAAATAGTTTACGCACCAATTCGAATAAAATTCCTGTTTTTAGAAAGATTGTTATTGATTTTTGATACCTTTAGTTTACACTCATTAAATTTACTTTTTCCAATTAATAATTTATATAGCAAGATACTTAAATTGAAATGCAGAATCAGATTTTATAATAACCTTTTAAGGGACGTTCATGAAAACAAATACAGTGTGTCCAAAAATATCGCAACCAAACTTCCGGAACTGATTGGGTAGTACAAAATAAGAAAAACATACATGTCATATCTTGCTTAGTCTTTGTTTATCCGCTATTTTGTTTTACAATGAAAGTTATAATTTTGAAAATAAATACAATATCAGGTTCGGATTTGGTATACGCATTTATTTATATAACATTTTACACGTGAACCAAAAACAATGAATCTATTTTGTATATTTAAGGTCGAATATCCCGAAAACCGGATTAAATATATAAAATCTTACAAACAATGACTGCTTGGATGTAACATTTTTCGTTCAATTTTATTAGTATTGATTTTCTTTCAATGTAGGCCTAAAACACTAATGTAATATTAGAAATAAACAGTAATTGATAAGAGTAGTTGTTTGTTGAGATATTTATTTACTTTCTCTATTAGGAGGAAGTTTATGTAATTAAATTAGTTATGTGGAATTTGTTATTGTTATTGAACATTCTCGGAATTCAAAAATATTTTGGTGTAGCCTAATTTTGGGTGTTGTGGAGAACTAGCAAGATATTAAGTTTTCAGTTTTTTGTAGATAACTTAACAATACTTCAAGATTCTTTAAAAACATAAAAAAACATTTGGTTTATATTAAAAAGAAATGTTTGGCATTACATGTTATTAAAGTTTGACACAACATCATCTGAACCCTCTATATTGTAGTTTCAAATGTAAACTGAAATTTAAAATAAATTTATTTCGTATTAAGCTATATTTACTATTTTGCATAAACGTATGTCTTAATACGCAAAGAAAAACAATCTCTTTAACTAAGAAAAAAAACTAAAATTTTATACAAAATAAATTCACAAAAAAGTAATATAAAAAACTAAAACTTTAATTTAGAAGCCTTTTATTTAGTATCTAATGAAACTAAAACCAAAATAGTACAAAACAAGAGCACCCACTTTAGGCTGGCTTGTTGGGGTTACTTTTGAGGTTCGAGATGTCCTGGCAGGCAAAAGGGGCTGGATATAAATGTAACTTGTACTTAATTCACAAAGACATTTTGCAACATTCGCTTGTTTCTTTACTGTAAAGCCTGATTTTAACTATTAAAGTGTCAAATTAAACAGTGTTACCTGCAGATTATCCGAAAAAAATTCATTTTCCTTGGAAACACTTATTTTGTAATAAATTTATCATTTAAATAACTTGAATTCAAAATAATAATAATTGTAAACAGCTGTTATAAATCCCCAAATACGTTTTTGTTGTTTTGTTTGAGAATTTATAACAGCTGATTAAAATTATGTTTACGTTAACTTATATAGTGCTTACTTTATTTGTTGCGTTATGATTTATTGGTTAAATTTCGTCAAACTAAAATGTTTATATGTCTTATTTATAATATGTAATAATTAGGTTTGAATGTTTTATCTATCAAAAGTTAACTACTGAACTGTACATTCTATAAAGCACTTACTACATTTGTGATTTATTGCTTGTATTTCGCAAAAGATAATTAGTAATGTGTGACAGCTACGTAGGAGCCAAATGCCAGCCGCAGGAAGACTGCGTTGAAACCTCTGAACACTTCCTGATCGACGAAAACAATGCCAATGACAGAAATCTAAGGACAAACAATTGTGATATGAACCAACAGGTTCAAATTTTATATTACAATATGAATCTCAAATCTCGAAATTAATTTAAAATTGTAAGTTCATTTGATATTAACAATCCATTTGATGTTGTGATTTTTCTGATGAAAGTAGATTTTCAGTGCCTTGATGCTTCATTGTGAGATTGGTAGACGGTCACTGTGTTCCCACAAAAGGAGAGTAACAATATAATTCTCAGGTCCATCCAGACTTACAAAATCTAAAAACAAGTGATTCACCATATTCAGGACATTATCACGCACTGGCGTTGGCTTTATTTGAATCCGAAGATGAAATACCTCCTGGTGTGGGCCATTACTATTTTAGAATATCCGGTGACGTCTACCAGAAAATAAGCAACTTAGAATCGCGTCCCGGTGTTCTGCCAACCTCCAGTCAGTTATTCTAAGTGGATGTAGTTATTCAAAATCATTAAATGCTGGGAATGATTGGTCATTATAATTGCTAATTCAAAATTTACTATAACTTAAGTCACATTAACTGTAAAAATAAATATTAATTATGCATCATGTTGTACCACTTTCATACACCTTCAATATTCTCCAAAATGAATTTTGTTCCGTTTGGAAAGTAAAAACTGATTAATCAGTGTCTACCTCGACACGATCATTTTAATTTTTAATTCTCACTATGGATATAACTAATTTGGTGACGATTAGATTTGGGTGTTTTATTTAGTTTTGAAAATGTTTGATTGAGAAACTTTGTGCAATATTTCTGTACAGTTTATTTTATATAAACTTCTGAAGTTGAGTATTAAATGTTAGTTTAATACCCAACCTCTGAAGATAGTAATTATGTTACTGATATGTACATAAGGAAATAAATCTTGTTTTATTAAATTTTGATGTTGTGTGTTAGATTTAGTCATTAATATGTGTCTAATGCTCTGAGAGTTTACTTTTAACGACTGAATCCCCTTATTACGTGAGATTTTTTATTGGTTATTCAAATTTGTCCGCCATTTTAAATATGGCGAACAACTTAAATTTTTTTAAATAAAAACTCATATTTTATGAAAATGTAATTTTAATGTAACTTGTATAAGTTTTGTTTTCTCCCTAAATGTAACCGTTTAGCTACTATTTCAACTCATTTAGACTTTCAGTGGTTTCGTCAGTCATATTCGTTTTAAAATTAACTTTGTTTTAAAATCGAGTTTTAAGACTAAATCATTATAAAGAAACTTGATTGCATTTGTTTTGGTTTCCTTTTCCGATTTGTGTAATTTATCTGTAATTTCTGGAGACCTCTCGTAAAACGTTATTAATGATAAAGAGACAAATAAACATTTTTTTTCTATTTAGTTCACTATTACTTAAATTTGTAAAAAATCATTCCATAAAATAGAACACATTAATATAGCATTTTTTTTCAACTTTAAAGACTTTTTTCTTTTTGTTTAACAATAAGTCACAAATACTCTCATAGACTCACTTTAATGTGTACAGTTTTACCAATCCCAATGGAGCCTACCTCGATATACACCTTTTTTATTTAATCTTCAGTTAAATTCATCTCTGTCATCTTTCCCATCAGGTCTCTGTTGACCAAATATTGTTCCTTCCCGACCTAGGGCTAATAGCCTGTTTGAGGGGTTAGCTTTTTTGTTTTATGTTCATTTCTTCCTTTTTTTGTAAAGCGATGCTGACCAAAGGGAAAAAATAATAAGTCACAAACCTGATTTTTGTAAGGAAATGGCAACCAATACGTTTTTGTCTTACATTAAACCAAACGTAAATCAAAATAGTTTGATCCCATTTTGAGAATATCATAATTTTTAAAATGAGAGAAAAAACCTTTTTGAGATATTCCACAAACCACACATCACTGCACAGACAATAAACAAATTTCATTCCAAAACCAGTTTATTTGGTCTCAAGGGATGTCAAAATGGATATTTCAGTGAATAATTGTGATTATTGTTTATCAATCGCATTATTTTCTTTATACTACGTATCTTTAAGAGAGTAAAGTAAACTCAATTATACGATGTGACGTCACTTTAATCCGATTAATTAATCGACATTTCCATAACTTTACTGTGAATCACATTTGGTTATATTCTTTGCACATTGAAATTGTCAGCTCTACAAATAGGCTTCCAAAGATCTGCAGTAAAACCAGAAACATACAGCTTTCTTCATACAATAAATATAGTTAATTTAAATATAATCAAGATCTGCCATCACGTCCTGCGTATCGCCACGACCGAGATCTTCATCTTCAGCTCGTCGAAGATTATCTCTTCCCCATAAGCCCACAACGTTATAACACAGTTTATTTTATTAAATGTTATATTTACATCTTATTTATTATATGTTTGAAACGATTGGCACAGTTACGGTACATGTTTGTTAAACAGTTACAGCACATGTTTGTTTCACAATTACGACACATGTTTGTTACACAGTAATGGGATATGTTCGTTTCACAGTTATGGCATAAGTTTGTTGAACAGTTACTGAACATGTTTGTTACACAATTAAATAACATGTTTGTTAAACAGTTACGGCACATGTTTGTTAAACACTTACGACAGATGTTTATTAAACAGTTACAGCACATATTTACGAGTAGTTACGGCCAATTTTTGTTACATAGCAACGGCACATGTTTCTTGAACAGTTACGGCACTTGTTTGTTACACAGTTAGAGAACATGTTTATTAAACAGTTACGACAGATGTTTAACACAGAGCTACAGTACATATTTATGAATAGTTACAGCAAATCAAATATTTGTTACACAGCAACGGCACATGTTTCTTGTACAGTTATGGCACATATTTGTTCACACTTAGAGAACATGTTTGTTAAACACTTAGGACATATGTTTATTACACAGTTACGGCACATTTTTGAATAGTTATGGCACATGTTTGCTACACAGTTACGCGGTTATGTCCGCCGAGCGACCAGAGCTCTGATCTCTGCATCTCCAGTTGAGAAGGGTCAGAAGGGTTTGTCGGATCTAGAGGTATCGGCTGAGTGGTAGATTCTCTGCTACATTCTTTCGCTCTCTGCACTCTTATACCTGTAGCTAACTGACACTCTGCCTAAAGGTTTATTACGTTAATCAACAGTACATAGACGAACATTCTTCAATTTGTGGTAGTAATGGTAGTATTATTACACGATAAAACAGATCAATAAATCTTTTCGGAAAATAGGTAAATACAATACCTCTTTTAAACTTTGAATTAACGTTTTTGTTTTTTAAATGTTCTAAGTAAGCTTTATATAAACAAAAATAAGGTGACTAAAACATCTAAATTTCGAACCTAACGTAACATATTGTACTATGTTAGAAAAATGTGCCACTCAACGGAAAAACCTGGGACACGCTAAACCTCCCTGACTCCTAAACCTCCTGAAGATGCGGCGCTCAACCACTGACCGCTTGGCGTAAGAATCCAGTTACGGCATATGTGTGTTGCACAGTTACGGCACATATTTGTTAGACAGTTATGACGCATTTTTGTTGAATAATTATATTTGTTACACTTGTTTGTTGAATAGTTATTGGAGTTTGTCACTCCGAAGAATTAAATGCAGTGTTAATTTTAAAACAAAGCCCAAGCTTGAAGTTTTATAACTGAAATTTTACCATGATCTGGAAAAGGTTGCTAGTCTAGTTTTATATAACTGAATATTTATCAGGTGATTGGATTGTTAAAGGGTTAATTTGTTTCGTATTACTTATGCGTGACAATGGTTTTGAATAAAGAAGAAAGCATGGTTACTGTAAACCGTTATTTTTTAATGTAGATTAGTTAAGTGTAACATAGTATAGAGAATGTCCAGATACGAGTATTCCTAAAAAGACATCTATTCACCGTTTCATAGTCAATTCAAAGATCCTGTCGCCGTATTTGATCGTCAACATCTCGATGACGCACAGTTTTAATGACGAGGCAATAAAAAACGTTACGGTGAAGTCACTATTTTCTTTACATTGAATAAGCTCTAGAGGACCTTTTAGCTATATGTATTAAAACGTCTCCACTTGCTTGCTTGTCTGTGTCTCGCAGGCTTGGTAAATGTATTTATGTAAAGGAGTCCACTCGCTACGCTCCTCATGTCTGTGATTCGAACTAGCGGATCTCGTAACTATATGAATATCACATTTACTTGCGATGTCCGGATTTGAAATTACATTTTGACAATAATTTCGTTATTTGTCATCGTAGAGAGATGAATTTCTGAATTTCAATAAGGTTCTACATGTTTACATTATAGTCCCCTACAATAAATTTAATGTTCTTATTTTAATTTTGTACCGGTTATCTTACGAAAAAACTGAGATCGAAGTACTGTTCGATTATCAAAACTACACTCTGTCTAATAAGTAAAAAAAAAATTCTTAGAAGTACGTAAGGAACATGTGTAAGGCAAACAACATGATGTGAAATATTGCCTTTAATTAAGATTGGAATGTTGGAAGGAAATGTGACAACTTAGTTGCTGAAGGTCAAAAGTGAAGGTTACAGGATATAACTTTCTAATTGCTTACCTTCTGAAAGAAAACTACGAAATGTGTTAGAGAATTGATTAAATAGAAATCCGTATTGTATTCCAAAACTATGCAATGTTCACAGCTGTTATTTATCAATATTGATAGATTACTAATTGTATTCATTTAACTTACTTTTTCACATATCTAGAAAGACTGTAACGTTATGTAATGAGTTAATGTTTTAAGTTTACCTGAGTCCAAAAGAGTGTTTTGGAATGATGTCTGTCCTGGCGTCCGTTATCTACAATATGTGCAGTGCTCTGTAGACTAAATACGTAAGTAGATTTTAATCAGGTACGTTGACATGTTTTACCAAATATCGAAATCATTTTTTTTTTCGTTGATTTATATAATAAAAAATTTGTCAGGGTAGCTGTCGTTACAAAAATCACAAAATTACGATTTTCTAAAAAACCGCTATAAGAATTTTGATTAAATTTTACTCAAGTACTCAAAGAAAACGTATTGGTTATTATCTCTCCAAAAATATGAGATTGTGATTATTATATCTTAATTTTACATAAAGGCAGTAACCAAAATATACAAGCAAATCATAATATATACATTTATGTTTAAAGATTTAAGGTCAAGTTTTATTTAAATTTGGTTTGTAGGCTATGTGAACAGAATAATAATTTCGTATGTTTGAAAATGGAACGTAATTTTAAAAATTCTAAAAATTGTATTGGACAATAAAATATTAATAGTTAAATTTATGTTTCGAAAATATTTAGCAAATATTTAATGTGTTTAAAAACTGTGTTTACGAGTTGATTACGTTTTTCACACGTTTGCTAAAAGCTATGCAAATGTTAGCTCTATATGAATATATAAAATTACGAGTTAAAAAGTTCATGGTTTAAACGAAACGAATGGATGTTCTGCTTTGAAAGATCTGTTTGAACAGATCTATCGAATACGAGGACCGAGTGACAGTTTCGAGTACAAAGCGTGAATTGTACGTAGCATAGTTTTAAGACTAATATTTACTTTTCTTGGCTACAAGAAACTTAAAATGATTTTAACATGTCATTCATTATTCATCTTTGTCGTTGTATCTACGTAAGCATGATTGCGGTCACAAAAAATAAGATAGGAACATGAAATTAGGTGTCTCTACAGTGCTCATGTAGAACGTTATTGGAAGTCAGAATTACCAAACTAAAATGTTAAAATCATATCTTGTGTATTCATCTTTTATTGTTAAAAATGCGATTTTAAACCGTGATCTCCAAAGAAAAAGTAACAGTTACTAAG
Organism: Aphrophora alni; assembly: GCA_963513935.1. Lineage (NCBI taxonomy): Eukaryota > Metazoa > Arthropoda > Insecta > Hemiptera > Aphrophoridae > Aphrophora > Aphrophora alni. The sequence continues at coordinate 17,375,707 of OY740773.1, read as the reverse complement.
GCTAAGACATTGACAGTAGCGAAGCGAGTGGGAACTGTTTAATATACACATCTAAGAGTCCCGTTGGATTACGACGTTAAGACACGTTAGGTTAAGTTGTAGGCTAAACAATTATGAGGTTCAGAAAATCAGTGTAACAACTGTTTCAAACATACTTACGTTACTGATAAGACACCTTGTTCTGACAATGCAATTATCCATTTCCTACAAAGTTTAAGAAATCAATTTTTGAACATTACTTATAAAGTTGCTTGGATGGGATTGTGTACATACCAATGATGACGCCTTCCAACTTGTTTTTTTCTTTCCAAACATGTAAATAAATAGTTTTTGCGTTTTTCCCTGCATGGGAATAAAATAAATTGGCTAAAACACCAAGAGGTTTAGCAATCTTAATAAGTTGATGTCTAAGGTAACTTAAAAAGGGAGGGAAACATTGCCATATGTTGGTTGAAGGAATTATTATCGACTTTGATTTAAGGTTTGACTTTAAAATCAATTACAGGTACAGAAGTGCATAAGACAAGCAACAATGTGTTAAGTTATTGGCTTTATAAGTGGGAAGGTTGGAGGAAATGGGAGAACCGTGTACTCCTTGAGAGTGGTGTTATTCCAAGGATGGGTTGAGTACTTTCTAATTGCTATGGTAACCAGTATGTTTTAAACATTGCCTAACCAATTTTCTTTTCGACTAATGAACTAATTAGCCGGTTGATTAACTGATATTGTTAATTAATTGACCAACTTTGTGTTGGAACCGTGTATATATTTCGTATTGGATTGATTAATAAATTTTGAGTTGGTAGTGTTAACAAATTTTGTATTGATTTATTAATTTTGTGTTGTATTTATTGACCCATTTTGTGTTGACTTAAAAAACAATTTTGTGTTAATAGACCAACACTTTGTGTTGGAACTATTTAATATATTTTGTATTAGACTGATTAATAAATTTCGTGTTGGAGCCGTTGTACATATTTCGTATTTGATTAATTGATTAATTTAATATTAGAAGATTAGAAATTTTGCACTTATTGATTGATCAATTTTGTGTTGGATTGGTAGAAACAAATTTTTTAAACAGTTTAACATATTTTGTATTTAAACGATTAATACATTTCGTGTGAAATCAATATCTAATTTTTTTTATTAAGTTAACAATTGTGTGTTAAATTGATAAATTTTATTAACGGATTAATAGGTCCGTTTTGTTTTGGAATGATAAACAAATTTATTTGTGTTTGAACAGTTTAACATGTTTTGTATTTGAATGATTATTACATTTTATGTTGAAAGCATTAACTAATTTTGTATTAAGTTTATTGATCAATTGTGTGTTAAATTGATAAACTAATTTTGTGTTGAATTGATAGACCAATTTTTGTGTGCTGGGGCTGTTTGTATTTTGTATTTGACTGATTAATAAATTTCGTGTTGGAAGGATTATAAAATTTTCTATTAAGTTGATTTTCGTGTTGAATTGATATATTTATTTTGTGTTGTATTTATAAACCTATTTTATCTTGGATTGATAGACCAATTTTTTGTTAGATTGATAGATTATTTTGTGTTGGATTTATAGACCAAATATGTGTAGGATTGGTAGACTAATTTTGTGTTGATAGATACACCAAATTCTCTTGGATTGATAGAAAAGATTTTTTTTTATTGATAAACCACTTTTGTTTGGGTTGATAGACAAATTTAGTGTTAGATTGATATATCAATGTTGTGTTGGATAGATAAACAAAGGTTGAGTAGGGTGGATAGACGAATTTTGTTTTCTGGTAAAATAGAATTATTTGGGACTTCTATCTGTTTTGTTTTCAGAAATCAACAAAATGACAATAAAATTGAGCTTCCTTCAAAAATGTGGCATTACAAAACTATTTTCGTTTAACTTTGATCCAATTTTGTATAAGTTAAATATTATAATTATTATCAACTAACATTTTTTAACGAACAATTTTGGTTGTGTTTTATTTGATTTTGGAGATGGGTGATTTAAAAAAAAAGGTTTGTGAAATGTTTATTTTTTAAACAACTCCCTTCAAATTTTCGAGTTCGATCCCACCGTTCATTTTCTGTAGGATAAAATAAAGCCCGTTGTCCATGAAATATTAAAAACTTAAAGAAAACATCATAACAGAATGCAGAAAAATTACAAAAGAATCGTTTCAAAGTTAAATAATCATTGAACTGAAAAAATTTAAATGTTTTTAAATCAATCATACAACATAACAAATAATACTTTGCAGTATTAACATTGTTTCTTTCACTTTCACATACTCTCTAATGTATTTATTCACTTGACTTCTGTGTCACTTTTTTATATTATTGAAGGTCATGAGAAAAACTTTTCCTCCGAGATAAATCGTACAGAATAAGCGTCTACAGAATGAAGAAAATTAAAACAAAACAATCATACTTATATTTTTTTATTTGCAATTGTTCTCAAATTATAGATTTCCTTTGCTAAACATCTCTGCAAAATTCCACAGTCTTTCTGAGATTGTCGGAAATCCTATCCATAACTATAATAATATGCAAAACTAGAGGAAAAGTATTGTGTTGCATTTCTTAGCGTATTATCTCTTATTTCCTGTGCTAGATATACGCTAGATAATACCGGCAAGTCTATTGTGTCTACATTAGCGTGCTACCTAACCACTTCCGATTTGACACCTGGTTATATAAGAAGCGTGTTCCTTCATAATTAGATCTAATTTAGGGAAACCCGATAACAATGACAAGAACATTGTTTTCCTTTGAAACGATCTGACATTGGTAATCTTCAACATGTACCGGAAGAGTTTGAAGTGGCGGTAGTTCTAACATAGTTGTCGGACAGACTGAAACAATGGAGTCTATGTTGTCATTTGTTGTCTATCATTAGTTCGTATCTAACTCCATCTACGTTTTACAAATACCAAAACTGACTTTAATTAGAGGATGAAGGTTCGTTGACAGAAATGTATGGGAACTTAAAAACATATTTAAATAGATGCGATGATTTTATTTTGCGCCTTCTTTGGCGAAAAACTGTTACCAAAATATTTGCAGTAAAATTTAGCTTAGGTTTCAATTATGCTTACAATATGAACAATTTTTTTTAACGATTTTACCCTCTATTTCATTCCGACACATTTTATTCTAAACACTTTTCGTCAGTATTTTTTCTTGAAGTCTTAAATTTTATATCTATCTAGGATTACTTTGTTCTTGGATTCTTAGTTTTTGTGTATCTTCTAGTGTGTTATTAAACCAGATTGTTTTGATTTTTCTGTCCATGAAAAAGTTGAAAATCTAGTGAGTCTGTTTCCATTAATTATTTTAAAAAAAAATTATTATAAATAGAAATAGGTTTAAGACCCTAGACACTTCAGCTTACAAGACTTTTGTGTTCTTCTTAAATTTTCTAAACTAGCTTATGTCTCTTCCCTTGATTAGGGTCAGTATTTTCCTAGCTAGATTGGTTGTGGCTTCAATGGTTGCATCTGGGCTGAAGATCAGTTTTCTTCTATGTCACAATGCTTCGCATTTTCGAAGTATATGGTCTGCAGTTTCTAGATGCTGATTACACAGTCGCATATCAAGTTTCCTTGGAATAATCCCAAGGTGTTAAGATGCTTCTTGAAAACGCCATGGCCTGATAAAAGCTTAAGATTTTCCTCAGATTTCGTTTACTTTTAGATCTATTTGGACCAGTTTTCCAGTGGGGTATTTTGTCCATCGTTCCCCAATTTCTGAGTTCAGCCATTGTTTAGACTATCTTTTGTTACTGCTTTAGTTACGCATACAGGTTCTGGGTTATTTGGTCCCACTTTTGCTAGTTTAACTGGCTTCTCGTTTCATTCGTATCCTCAGTGACCTTGTATCCAGCTAATGTTTACCTGGTTTTGGGTAGAATCCAATCAATATTTTAATGTATCGGTAGGAACTTATTCTCTGTTTTTTCATATCGAGTCACATATTTTTTATATTTTATAGTATACTTTATACGCAATTAATTTTCTATCATCACTTTGAATTGAACATCTCAATTTTTCTTGAAATCTTAGGTTATTATTTTTTTCAATGTTGCACATTTATTGTTTATATACGATACTTTGTTCTTGGTTTCAAGGTATACTGATTAAAAGTTTTTTTGTAAAAACAGAAAATGACCTACAGACGGAATAGTAATCGTTTTCGTACCTGTTTAAATATACTTTTTTCTTATTTTTATCTCTTTAATCAGCCCCATTCTGTATACACCAACAGCATAAACTAGTTTCTATTATACCTTGAATAGTTGTAGTTATCTAGGACATAAACTAATCTCTGCTGGTATTGAATGACGGCTAGTACAGAAGTATCGCAATCTGTGCTTAGAGATAAAATCAGGGTGTCCTCAAAAGTATTGCTTTCCAATGTGAAGTAATATTTCAATTCAAGGCGGTACCACTTTGCATTTCCATATAAATCTATCAACAGGACAAGTGTCAGAAAATATTAAATTTATGAGTATCTTTTATGCATTACATGCGGATTGTAATATGTTATGGACAAAGCATTTAAGAAAATTTCTAGCTATTAGTCATTATTTGTTAATTTATTGTAATTCCAACTCCATGATGGTAACGTCACCAACTGATATATTCACTAATAAAAACGTATTTCTTTGTTTAAATAAGCGTCTAAACTAGCTTTCCTTGTTCCATACACAGATCCCTAACGTAAATGGTAGCCTATGTATTTAAAATCTAACTTTTATTATTATTTTTTCCTTGTTGTCAAAGGCGACCTTTCGGTCTTCATCGCCTTATAAAAAAAGGAAGAAAAGAGCACAAAACCAAGACTCCTAACACTAGAATAGCTTCAGGGTAGGAAGAGAACAAGTGTCGGTCAAGGGAAAGATAAAAGAGAGTGATCTAACCCAAGACTACATTAAAAATGTGTAGATCCAGCTAGATTCCCTCGGGGTTGTCACTATAGATCATTTTTGTTTTTGTTTTTTTTAATTATTTCTGAACTGTAATATTTTTAAATTTAAGATTTGGAACACGTATTAAGGTCATTAAATCTACACTTTTGAACAAAATCGTAATTATGTTCTAATAGTAGAGATCTCTTAATCTATAGTTATCAAAAAGTTCAAACAATTATACGAAAATGTGGTCAAAATACTGGGTGTTTCAAAAGTAAATTAAAAAAAACTATAGTTCTTTTGTTTTTTAACATACTACAAAATAAAGTACATAAATACCCTTGAAATTAAACAGGATTTCATAAATAAAACTTTTAAATGAAACGCTTACTTGTTAACGTTATTATCACAGATGGTCGAAGTGGCAGCCAGTAATCTTTCCTCTATGCTGCGCGAGGTATTTCTGAACATGTTAACATTTTTCTCGGCTACGTTTTGAATAAGTACTTCTTTCGGTTCTCCAAGACGAGTGAAGATATTCCTGACCTCTTGATGTCTTCACGGACCTTATGGCTTCAAACTTACTAAGAAGCTATACGCGACTACATTGTACGGTCCCACAAACCGAGGCGAGTACGAAACTTTTTAAACCAGCTGATAAACTCCGTTCACATTCATTATTATACTGAAGTAAACAGTAGCGTGTTTGTAAAGGTAACGTCATGATAGAATAATAAAAAATTAATTAATTGTAAACTACTACAAGTTTACCACTTACTAAATTCATGTGTTTGAAATTAGTCAACAATGAGAAAACTCGTTGCTATGGCAACAAATAAATAGTAATGAAAATAACAGCTGATGTTTTTAATAAATCCCAATTGAGTTGCCCAGTTCCAAAAGGTCCTTTATCCACTTTTTGTCGAAATTGAGATTTTTAGTCCACCTGATTCCTCTAATGATTCTTTGTTCAAAACACCACGTTTTCAGGTCCAAAAGGTCTGTTTTGTAGGTTAAGATATAATTTAAAAGTTGGACCCAATTCCAAAATGTCCCTTATCCTAAAAGCCGAATTCAATATGGTGCCATATTTCATTTTCAGAACCAAAGTGTCCTTTATTTCAACTGGTCTACTAAACCATGACCTCAGTCCAGTTCCAAATTGTCTCTTATCCAAAATGTTTTAATTCTGAGGCAGGCCAACATAAATAATGTTATTACTCATTATATTGTAGATTATTTTCTGAAATGCACGATTGAATTTGTTGTGGCAGCCCTGCAGAACAGCTGACTATGATTTATTTTACAATTGAACGGTTAGTTTGCAAAATACTGTTGGTCAAACTTAACCTTGTTTATACTGTTTTTTTCCATGATATACGTACTTTTGTATTTTAGCATTTACTGTATTAATTAAAAATATATTCAAACACATTATCTTACTTCAATATAACCTGCAATGACTCCTAAAAACATAATTATTTTTCATTACAGGTCTATTTTGGTAGGCCTAATAAGTTTAGCCTATAATATTATAACAAGAGTTTAGGAGTTTTTCACGGAAGGCCAAATCGTTAAAGACTTTTGCTCAGGAATCTTTCAATAGGCCTAGTGTTTAATTTTAATAACATAAATTGGCTTAAAATCTACTTGTTTAAAAAAATGTATTGATATACTACTAATACAGGACCAAAACGTCCCTTATCCAAAGAAAAATGGCTTCCTTCATTTCCAAAACGTCTCTAATCCATATTACAATTCCAAACTGTCCTTTATCCAAAAGTTTTTCTTATTTTACACATGTGTTTTTTATTTTATTGAGGTGTAGAAGTTTTAAAATGGCTTATTTATCACATATCTATATATGGTTAAAGTCTGAGTTGGTTGCAGTCCAAGTTTCATGAGATATACAAAATTTGCGATTTCCCAACATTTTGCCTAAGTGGATAAAGGACACATTGGAATTGGGCAACTCAATTATGTGTTGATAATAGAGAGTTTATTCTCTGGGATTGGACAACAGATAACGAAATTAAAACCATTAAAAAAAAATTAATCTCTCTTGTGTTTTGGCTGCATATACGTGAAGATATGCAGAGAAATCATTTCAAAACGACGTTTTTTGGCTCCGAGGACCATAAAAAAATATGTCCTATAATCTCAATACTTTTTTTGGGTCATTACATAAATTTCTCTACACTGAGTATTTTAGAAAAAGTAAATAAACCAAATGAATTTCTTGCTTTGACATAAAATAAATAAAAGACAATTTTAGGTTGAGAAGTATCTGATTACGTTTATCTTTAAAAAAAAAAAAAAAAAAAAAAAACCATTCGCATGAATTACTATAGGTATCATTCTTAAATCAGTTTTCGTTTTATTTAAATATCAAAACATTCCCTTATTTTTGTTAAATAAATCAATTGTACAAATATAAAATGCCATGCAATTTCTCCATGTCCTTATCAGGTGCCACAAATTCCACATTATATTGAATTGTGTTGCGTGTTTCTGACTTGGATTTCTTTGATTTGAAAAATAGTTTCCGCTTTCAAATTCTCGCATAAAAACTACATTATTCATGACAATGTGAGACTTTGATTTTGTTGTAGGATTTACTTTGAACTAACGTATTTGTATCTTGAGTTATATTGTTTTAACTGTGAACTTATCAGATTTTTATTAATTTCGTGTTCAATCCTAATTGTATGAATTGAATTAAATTTACGATTACTAGAAGAAATCGTTTTTTAGACAAAATAATTCACCTCCAATTAAAATTGTGCTCATTTTCTCGTATGTTATTGTTTGATAAAATTTAATCTATTGTCAATTTTTGAGTGAAATTAAAAAAAAAGTTCTTTTTATTGAAATACTTGTGCTGGTATTGTTTCATTTTTGAAATCAAGTAAATCTTTAACGTTTACAAATAAATATTATACTGAATATTTTATTTAACAAAAATCGCAATATTTCACTAACTTTTTTCGAAATTGTTTATATATCCTATATAAAGACTAATGTAAAGTGTATAATTTAAAAACAAATTAGTGAGGCATACTAACTTTCAGAGAAATATTAAAATGTGCCAATTGTACTACGAATTTGGTTTCAAAATTAGTCTTTGTATGAAAAAGAACATTATTTTATTGTATTATTTTTCAAGATAGACAACGACGCAATTATTATCAGGTTAAAAAAGAAAGAAAGAGAAAAAGTATCGACTACCTACAACTTGAATACTCTAGTATCGTCATGGTCAAAAGAAATGGAAAGTTAGACATGAGATACCTGATAGAAAATATGATAGAAAGGGTTTTAACTCAAAATTATGTGAAGAAAATACCAAATAGGACAATTTTACAATAATAATGCCCATAAGAAGTCAAATTAAAGAAATATAAGCATCTTGTAAATCACGGAATCAACAACATTCTTTAGTTTTTGGTTATTTGTTTAAAAAAATCATTTCTCCGACTAATTTTCAAATTAGGAACATTATTTTATAATAAATGGGGGGATTCGATGTTGAAATGAGGAAAAAGTGGGGTTGAAATTCTATAAAATATCCTGCATTTATGCACTAGATACGTTTTGTTTGCTTCCAAAAGGGGTTAAATTTTAATAACATTTAACCAAAATCGTACGATCCGATTTTGAGGAAATATAATTTATATTTTGTAAAATAACCCAAAGTCTGAGTTACACAAAATATGACATACACTATAAGAGTTTCAATAGAACTAGTTACTAGAACAAGGAGTGTCGATGTATGTAGAGCCCCTCGGCACGGCACCGACACCCACCCCAAGAAAAGAAGGAGGAAGGAGAATATCCACTATCAGCAGCACCACTACCCCCACGAGTCCAACCTCAACTGCTTGGGTGACGGAATGAAGCTCCGTCAGGGCTTCCATGCCCCTTGGTACCATTTTTAGCTATGACTGATTTCTCAGCTTCGCCCCGATGCCCAGAATGGTCGTGGACCCGTGATCGTAAACAGACCACCATTTACGACCACTACGTTTTCGGTGTCCCTTCATGTTCCGTCTGGGACTTGACGGTACACTCCAGGTTACATGGTTTTAAGTACCCAACACAAAATATGACAAATGAACCTTGCGATTGAACCAAAAAAGAGTTTCTCAAATGCAACAGATATCCTTCTCAAAACCACCTTTTTGAATTCAAAAGAGCGCCAAACATACGACACTGGTTTTTGAACTCATCACGTAACGTTGTCTCTACCAGGTGTTAAATGAAAAAAACCATGGTTCTAACTTAGAAATCAATCCATTCATCTCTCTACATGAAAAAACTGAAAATAAACAGAAATCCAACTATTGTTACAAAACTATACATCGCTTTTTGTTGATTGGCCACGAGATAGATCAAGAAGAAAAGAAAGTTGTTTGTAAATATTTTTCAGATAATCACAAAAATGAACAGATTATCATATTTTAATCTGGTGGGTCATAATCACAACCCAGAAAAAAGGCATTTTCAAATAAGATTACCTAATCAATATATACAGTTATCTGTTATTGAACTATAATAGCCTCTTTTATTGTTCTTAAAACAGCCACACTCTGCAAGCTTGCCATGATTCTCCGTAAATATTTTAATTAAACACAAACTGTGCACTATTAGCACATGTTTCTTTTAATTGCCATTTAATAACCCATTCGTCTTCTCTATTACTGTAACAATATTGTCTCTAATCTCAGTCAGACGACGTTTGCCAAATTATGCAATATATTACAGCATAAATTTACAAGAGTTGTAGCTACAAGACGTAAATTATCAAATTCTAATATACGGCACATTAATTTCACGCCGAATATTAATGCACTCGAAATATGACGGTTACCACCTGGACATTATTTATATTGTGGTTTTTATTAATGTTTTTCATGGTAAAATAAATATAGTGACTTTTTTAAACTAAAATTGTGACAAATGTTTTAATTTATTTAAACACAGAATGTTTAAGAAATAACTTTCCAAAATTAGATACATATTAATAATTCTGTGGAGAAATTTCCCCTGAGTCTTTGTTCGGTTGAGTTAAGTTCCCATCACCGTGTTTCTCTACTTCGTAACCAGATTTACTAACTTCCTCCACGATGAGTGTTCAACACCGTATTTTTTTGAGCTTAAACAGATATTGTACCAGGAAACGGATTATGAAAATCACATCTTAGCCCTAAAATACTTTTAAGTTGTTCACTTGAATTCAATTGCTATTCTTTCGAAAAATTGTGTTCGATTCATGAAAGTGAAATCAAACTGTGAAAATTTATTACAATTTTTCGTGGAATTTAATTAATTGAATATTAACTATACAGTGTGGTTTCGAACTCTCCTTACAAACTTCGCGGTATTGATAAAAGAAGCCTTGAGAAAAAAGAAGCCAAAAACTTCAAACAACCAATCTCGTTTCGTTGTACGTCTCTCCACAAGTAAGTGTTTTTTATCAATTATTTTAAACGGCTCTATAGACTTGAACTAAATTTGGGTGCATTGTAGCTATTGTTAGTTTCAGTTAGTATGTTAAGTTTCATTATTGTAACCCAACTCGTTTCAAAATGGCGGCCATACAAAACTTTTACATTGAAATAACTAGACATTTTACAAAACATGTACAAGAACAAGACTTTTAAGTAAATTTTATAACAAATCCAGAATTCTTTTTGTTTTTAAAATTGGGTGCAAAATAAACGAGATATTAATTTTGTTGTCCGGCAGTGGAGGCTATGTTTTCTTTCTGCAAAGTGTTTAGTTCAATCTGTTGATTGTTTTACTGCAGAAAAACAGCTGGTTTCATTGTTGAGCTATTAACAGCAGACGGGTCACCTGATCTATTATTTTTAATAATAACAGCTGATTTGTTGAATTTCTACCATTAATAGGTAGGGCCTAACTGTATCCATTCTTAGCTATATATAAAAAAAGTCAAAACCCACTGACTGATCACGAAATCTCTGGATCCAAGAAGCCTAGAGCTATGAATATCTTAACATGGTTTGGGGTTGGTCTGTAGACGCATAGTAAGAAAGGGTTTTGAAAATATACCACTCCAAGTATGTTTTCAACCCCTAAGGCATATCTCTGAATCAAGAAGCCTAGAGCTATGAATCTTTTACACGGTTTGGGGTAAGTCTGTAGACTTGTAAGAAACGGTTTTGAAAATGTTCTACTCCAAGAGTGTTTTTTACCCTTAAAACCAGTATCGTATCTTGTTATTTATGGGTCGATGATTTTGATCGAAATAGGTGTGTTACTGTATTTGGGTATAATTTATTTCCATAGAACCACCATTAGGGTTATGCTAAAGAAGTTATATCTTTACAAAACTATCTCAACTATCGCCTGGTGAAACTGGGGCTATCAACTAGTACTTATATAAATTTATAAAAAAACAATTTTGTACAACTACTAAAATTTCAGTAAATTAAAAGTTACTCTAAATAGTCAAAAGTGAATACAACACCAATTAATACCTAAAAACAACTTCATTTAATTATTTCATTGTTGTTCCATTAGCCTGTTCTGAAGAGAACAAGAACATTAAAAATTTCGTTTAATTTTCACCCTATTTTAAAAACAAAAGAAACAATGGGTTTGTTATAAAAGTTAGTATACGGCTAGTATTAGATTTATTTCAATTAAAAGTTTTGAATGAGCTGAATTACAATAATGAAACTTAACTTACTAAATTCATTCAAATTCTGTTGAACCATTTTTTTAACGCATTAATACGGACAACGAAAAGAGATAAGCCCCTAGTTGTATTAAGTTTTTGGCTTCTTTTACTCAAGGTACATTGTTCCCAAGTTTGTAAGTAGAGTTCTGAAACACTCTGTAGCCTATGTAAGATAATGAAAAGTGTCATATGTGGTAAATATACCAACTATAATTAATAGCTGTAGCCAACAGCTTCTAAATGGGAGATATTTTAAAATTACTAAACATTTTTTTTTTCACTAAATAGTTTGAATTAATAGTAACCAGAATATTTAATGAAATACTTAAAGATATTATGAACAGATTAAACAAATTATTAGTTTTTCTAAATATTGAAATTATTTATGAAAATGTAATATTTTTCACATCTTTAAACCAAATTGTTTGTTATTACTTTTATGTATTTTCGAGCAATTTATTTATTTCTGTTCGTTTTTTTCGTAAGTATTCATTGACAATCGTGTGTTCAGGCTTTCTCAGAAGGTACGTTTCTCTTTAAACAAAATTCTCCCCAAAACCATCTCGGGACAAGCGTCAAGCTTTTGTTGTAAAATACCGCTATGCCACTTTTTTACGGGAGTGGGTGAGAGAATATGTCCCACTGTTTTATGTCGGGGTTTTTGACATTGTAAATAGAAATGGTTCTCAACAAAACCCACAATATCCCGCAAATTATATTAAGTTTTACATTTAGCAATAAATTAAGACATTGAAATTTTTTTTTCCACTTTATGCAATTGCTCGGAACTGCTACTATTGCTTTTGCAAACTATAACTATGAATCAGAAAATAGCTCATTTCAAAATCGGAAGAAGCTACACTATGGTGCTGTAGGCCTACCTGCCGTAGCGCAGTAATCGCCATCATTGCAACGGGGGAAATTAAACTTCAATAACGAGTGTAAATAAAGTTAAAAACTACTGACGTTATCGTAGCCGCTCTGGAACAGTAGGTTTTTAATTAAATGTTTTTCTTTTTACAAGGAATCTTCTTTCCATCAGCAAAGACGTTTTCGTCTTTTCAACAATTGTAGTGGGTATTAGCAACGACCACAAAAGCTATACATGTATAAACCACACTGTATGTACACTGGTCTCTAATTATCGTCTAACTGGACAAGTCGGGGTGGAGAGATGAGTTATGACGTCACATGTTGCAGATATAATATTAATGGGATCTGTGGAATTCCGCGACCTGTGACGTATGATAGGATGTGTGCCCGGAATTTGTTTAAATGGAAACTTAACTGGAGATATACATTTTTTTGTGTACCCTCCTTTCCGTTTTAATATTTTGTATTGTTTTTGGTATGTATAATTTTTTTAATATATATTTAGTATTTATTAACTTTAGTAAAATATTGTGCCAATCCTAGTATTTTCTTATTATTTATATTTTTTGACGCGTTTCGTAGTTCCTCCATCTTTGAGAGTTAATTTAATACGTAATGTAGTACTAAATTATGTCTCGAAAATGGTGGAAATCCGAAACGCGTCGATAAATATAATAATAATAAAATGTTAGAATTGGCAGAAGATTGTACTGAAATTAATTGTGTAAATGCTAGCTGATATAATAATTATAGGTATTTATTTTTAGGTATAGAGAGAATGTATGTATTTTATTTTATTTTCCAAACTTGATTTTTTCAATAAATTTTAATCAGTAAGTTTTATTAAAAAATAATAATAATAATAAGTATTCTATATTGTAGTGTATTATTGACTATTATTTACAAAATATGGGGTGAGTGTAGTACTCCAAAAAAAATGTACCTCTGTTTTTTTCTAAGATATGAACATAAAATTATGGTAATATGGTAGGTGATATTATCGAAGAGCCAACTATTGGACATTATATTTAGAGGTTATATTTTATTGTTTGATGACGCAGGTTAGTTTAGATTAGGCTAGGTTATTTTAGTAATGTCCATTCGTTTCATTATTGTGAGAAAACCTACACAAGTTCAATTTCACAAGTAGTAACTTTAAAATGAAAGCCATTGATTTTTTTTGTTATTTAGGCGACTTTTTTTAATGTAATGTTTTAGATTAATGGCGATATAACTGAATGATTGAAACAATCAAAAAACTTTGAAAGGTAAACCCAGGATTTTTTGAGTTGAAACTAGAGTTATTAGCAAATTTTTCATATCAAACAACATTATTTCAATTTGGCTGTATACTTTAAATTTTCCTATAGAAACCTGCATTTTCATGACAATTTTTTATCAAATACATTATTTTAAGTCGTGTGTATGTTTCAATATTTCTAACCGTTTATTGATTAAGCGCTCAAAGGTGTAAAAATAAAAGTTCAACCTAATTTAAAATTGAAACATGGATGCACTCTGATGTATAAAATTAAAAAAAGTGAGAAAATCAACATTTTGTGTTTTTACTCATATGGCAGGACTAAAAAATGACAATATTTTTGAAAAAGAAATAATTTTCTGGGTGAATAATTTTGGCAATACAGTTTATAAATATCAAGTAGTTAATTAATTGATATTTTTAATATCATAAAACATCTGTTATGAAAATTGGCACAGATTAGTTTTTAATAAATTCAATAAATGGAAGTTGGAAGACATGGTTTTATCCTACCTTTCTGGAAATTGTCTAGAACACCTACTAGGTTATAACCAGTTTGTAATTATTATTGGATGTGTAAGACCTTGTAAATAAGGTATTAAACAGTATTAACAATGCTTAATAATACAATTTGTCCTTAATTTACAAGGTGTAATGCATTTAGTAATAATAAACAATTGTTGTAAGCAATAAGAGAATTTTTTTGTTTTTGTTTTCTAACGTTTACTCTGCTATTCATCAGCCTACCTCAGTAGGGTTTTTACCCTACCTCCAGTCTAAATTTCACCTGAATTTGACTTTGAAAAATAAGAAAAATCGTGTCTGTAAATAACTTGAATTTGCGAATTTTTGAAACACTTAAGTGCCTGTTACTCCTAAATAGTTAAAGATATTGAAAAATATTCTATAATCAAAAAAAGTTTTTTAATAATTTGTTTTATTTACAATTGCCATAAAAATAAAGATTTTTATAAGAAAATTTAAAGGTGACCGTCGTATTTGAAAAATGGTTGATGCTATAAATAATTTGGTAATACTGTTTGAACTCAAAATAAATTCCTGGAGGTTACCTTTTAAAGTTTTTTTTGTAACATATGTACTTATGGAATAAAAAAGCGTTCACTCCTCTTACAATCGCCCTGTATAGTGAGAAAGATTTAACTCAAAAACGTAACTTTCAAAGGAACCATTTTTGAAATAAAATCGATAACATTTCTATTAGTCTGAAGTTTATTATTTGTAGAATGGCATCCCTGGCAGATAATTTAAATTAAATTGTAACAAACGATCTATCTTTAAAATTACTTGAACCATCATAACCAAGAACCGACGGTAGTGGTGAGGTCAGATGTATTTTTTAACGTGAATCAAGAGTTATAATCGACCAAAAATGACCAAATAACTTACAAATCGTCTGTCTATTGAAATTTTAAACCATTTTAACGTTAGTTACCCTAACAACCCAATTTACAAATTTAATAACAGGTGATTTATTAGAAGAACAATAAAAGATTTGAGGTTAAGTTAACCAACTAGATCCACAAAAAATTAATAGCTTAATATAATATATTAATTCTGTTATGTCATAATAAAAGTTCACTTTTAAAAACTATCGCAAAATCATTCTTAAATACTCTTATATGTATGTTTATTTATTAAAAAAAGACGTGTCGTATTTTTCCATGACACTGTGATCTTAAGAACTGCGATACAAGTATATCAACTATTTCAAGGTAGAGGTGTTGTACACGTCCTACTTTCTCATACATTCTAAGTAAAACAAGTTATGTGATTGGTCGAAGATTCGATCTTGAATTTTTCATTTTCAGTTCTTTGTGTAAAGAAAAATTGTTTTTGGATTGATGTCCGTTTGTTAACTGATCTTTAGCCCAGACCGTAAACTTATTGAAGTGAAATTTTCTTTCAGGTAATTTCTTGCCATACCTGAGATATTATTTTCAATTTTATGACAAGGCAAAATGTCGGGTTTGCTGTGAGACAACAAAAACGGAAAACGATTGATGTAAGAAACGATTTTGATCAATTTTGCCAATGTAATAATCCGATTACCAGAACAAAACGTGATTGATTCCATTTTTCAAAAACACCAATTCAAGAATTATAGATTTTTTTAAGTCTCACATTTTGGCGTTATGACATAATATCTCCAAATACATTATACAGAACACGTTTTGATGAAATGAAAATATTAAAAACCTAAAACGGAATTGTGTTAATTCGAAAGTAAATTACAGTTCACGAATAATTGATAAAAAGTTATTGTTTTTTTTAACCCTAAAACTGCCCCGTAGAATTGCCAGAATGGCAGGCTCTTTTAGTCTCCTTTAATTTTTTTTTTTAATTCACTAAACAATTGTAATAATATCTAAAACACAATTTCTAATAAATTATTTTGTTAGAGTTATGTGCACATAATTCATGTGTGTAGAAATAAACGTTAGATGTAAAAGTTTTGAAGTACCGAAGCAATAACACTATAAAAAGTCGTATACCATACAAAATATTTTTATAATTTTTTCCAAGATAAATAAAAGTTTTGTAATGCAGTTGTGAATAAAAGTCTATAAAAAATATATCAATTTAGAAAAGTTTCATAAGAAAAAATAAATTTTTACTAAAAAAGTACAAAATAGTTAAAAAGTTGGAATATTTAGAAAAATTCACCAAAAAAGGTAATTTTATCTAAAATTAAATTTATATCATACCATTATTCAGAAAAAGGTGTTGAAAATTCATCCATGTAATAAAGCAAATGTTAAATGTTAAAATATTTAATATGTCGGGGATAAAAAAATCTTCATTAACGGAAACCAAAACGCCACAAAAACCCATTTATATAATAAATTATATTAAATATAAATATTCTATATATATATATATATATATATATATATAATTCTAATTTTTTTAAGATACAAAAAAGTTTGTAATATAGTTGTAAATAAAGGCGTGTAAAAAATATACTAGTTTAGAACATTTTAATTCGATAAAATAAAATCTTGTGAAAAATTCACCAAAACTGTTATTTTATATAAACCCCAATTTGTAATATACCAATATTCAGTGAAAGGTGCATAAAATTCATCCTTGTAATAAAACAAAAGTTAAATGTTAAAATTTTGGATTAAGTAGGTGAAGAATCAAAAATGTGTAGTAACCGAAACTAAAACACCACAAATTGATATACGATACACACAAAAAATATATTAATGTTTTTCAAGATATACAAAAGTTTTTTAAAGTATTTACGAATAATTGTGGAAAAATATATCAGTTCAGAAAATATTACTTATGAAAGTCGTACAAAATATCTATATAGTAAGCCTATATTGGAAAATTCACCAAAAATAGTATTATATTTAAAGAAAATTGTAATATACACTACTATTATTTTTAAAACGTTGCATAAAAATAACTGTGAATTAATGAATTTTCAAGAATAATATATTTTAAAGTCTGGTAGTCATGAATCAGAAACATTTTCCTCACGTGAAAAAAATTACCAACATACTTTTTCAAATGTCAAAATAGCACTATGGGGATATTCAGAATAAGGAAAACAAATAAATACTTGTCTTCCTTATTATCAATCTTGTATAAAATAGCAGGAATGTTTTTTTTTTTTTTTTTTTTTTTTTTAGATTATTCAAACACGTACAATAGTTTTAAAGATTATTATTGTATAAACAAAATACATAAACTTACAAAAACACAAAACAACATAATATCTCCTATAAGAGATGATGGCAGTAGGATGGTATTTTGTCTTTATATAGTAAAAAAAATCCTATAAAAAGTGCATGAGGGAAAAAACTTGGTAAATAATTTTTGTTTTTCCTTCTTAGCTATACTGTACTTGGTGTAAAGAAAGAGAAATCTGTTACTACTGTAGTTAATATTTTATTTTTTGAATGGGTTGGTCAAAAAAATAATGGAATGTTTTTAGATCATTTATTTCAATTATTAACAGATTTGAAAAAAAAAAAAAAAAAAAAAACAACAGCAACAAAGTTTTCCAATTTTTTGTATGCTGCACTCGATTTTTTAAAAATTATTTAAATTTTAATACCCTACTTTATTATGTATGTATATATTATTTTTGTATGTTGCTTAGAAACCAACACCTCTCGGTCATCATCGCATTATAAACAAATTAAGAAAAGGATATAAATTAAAGACCCTTAGCCTTCGAATACTCTTATAGCGTCAAGGTCGGAAAAGAACAAAAATTGGTCAAAACCGGATAGAAAAGATGAAAAAGCTGGATTTAACACAAAATTACATGAAAGTAGGTGTACATCCAGCTATTGTCGACTCGGAATTATGAAAATGTTTTCACTTACAGGTGTATGTATTTTTATAAAGCTATCTTGTTAAATCTCAACTAACAGTTCTTTGTTTTTGGAAGCTGAACATGATTATGTACAAATTAAATCAAAAATAATATTTTAAAATAGCGCTACCAGTAATTCTTGATAAAAGCTATATCAACATCATTATTATGTCCTCGCTTAATTTCGATCCTTGTGATTATGTAAAACCAAACATTACGGTTCAGCAAAATTTATTATTTAATAGACAGTAATTAAATTAAATTTCAATAAAACAGTAAAATCTAAAGACTTTTCAAATGTGGTGGCAAACTCGTGTTCATATACGTCGAACTCTCGGTGTTATTTGAAAAGGCAAGCGCTTCGCTAAATATTTGAGAAGTATTTCAAAAATAAATTACTGCGAGAGGTAAAAGTGCTGAAGTTTTGGGCGGAGTTACGGGAAGCCATGTTTTAGTTGCCGAGTGCATTAAAGAAAGAAGCACTATTGATTGTATGACGTAGTTTACATGCCCAGGCGGGGATATCACGTGTTTTCACCCCCCTTCCTCCCCCACACCCCCCAAAGCCCCCAAGGTATTGTATTATGTCAACTTGGTAATGCATTCATTCAAGATTCACTCTTCGAATGTAATGATTAAAAGTAATGATCGCATAAGGTAAATGGATTTCAATGCAATATTCGTAATTTATCATCAAGGTTTTAAAAGGTTTAAAGAGTATATTCAAAAAATATAATACTGCCTGAAACCTCTCGACAAATATACGTAGAATACGCTTTATGGTTTGACTCATGTACATCGTTATGAAACATGTTTCTATAGGAATATTACAAACCCAGGAGAGTGATTTATATACTGATCCTAACCTCTAGGGAACGTTTCGAGTGCTTTAACAAAAAAAAATTTAAAAGTTTCAATTTAGCAATGACACTTTTTGTTCAAATTTCGCACTCTCGTGGACAAGTGTTTGAACTAATAAAAACTTTTAAAACCTTTCATAAACAACAAATGTTAAAAACAGTTTTTAAATATTTAAACTACAATTAAAATTTGTCAAAATATTGTATTAATTTTCTTATACAGGCATTCATACACAAATATAAACAAATGCAAAAAAGTTACCTTCGGGGGACGGTAGACAGAAGTGAAATCTGTAACTATAAATTTTAAAAATTAATAAAATTTTAAACGTTCAATAAATATAATAAAAATCTGTAAGTTAGTCCAATATTTCCCGTAGATTTTCAGTTTTAATATGTATGAGTATGTAAGAAATTTTGTGCAATATATTTGCATTGATTAGTTTGAGTATGTATGGAAGTCTGAAAAAGTGAGTGCAATATTTTTCGCAGTTTTAATATGTATGTGAGAAAGTTTGTGCAATATTTTTTGTAGTTTTAATATGTATGTGAAACAGTTAGTGCAATATTTTTTGTAGTTTTATTATGTATGGTTATGTGAGAAAGTTTGTGCAATATGTTTGCTTTGATTATTACTTTGACTAAGTATGGAAGTCTGAGAATGTTAGTGCAATATTTTCCGTAGATTTTCAGTTTTAATATGTATGAGTATGACTTGTAAGAAAGTTTGTGCAATATATTTGCATTGATTTGTTTGAGTATGTATGGAAGTCTGAAAAAGTGAGTGCAATATTTTTCGTAGTTTTAATATGTATGTGAGAAAGTGAGTGCAATATTTTTCGTAGTTTTAATATGTATGTGAGAAAGTTTGTGCAATATTTTTTCTTTGATTATTACCTGGACTAAGTACGGGAGTGTGAGAAAGTTAGTGCAATATTTTTCGTAGTTTTAATATGTATGTGAGAAAGTGAGTGCAATATTTTACGTAGTTTTAATATGTATGTGAGAAAGTGAGTGCAATATTTTTCGTAGTTTTAATATGTATGTGAGAAAGTTTGTGCAATATTTTTTGTAGTTTTAATATGTATGTGAAACAGTTAGTGCAATATGTTTTTGTAGTTTTATTATGTATGGGTATGTGAGAAAGTTTGTGCAATATTTTTGCTTCTATTATTTCTTTGACTAAGTATGGAAGTCTGAGAATGTTAGTGCAATATTTTTCGTCGATATTTACGCACGCGCATTCAGATGGCGCAGAGTAGTGGTGATTCCCCTCATCCGCTTTCAGTTTTCCCCTCATTCGCTTTCACTACACCTCTCTTTTTGCGCTGTTTCACCGTTCCATAATAAGTTATCACTTGAATAATAACCTAACCTCTTCGTAAATAGTCTTTTATTGGTGAAGAAAGAAACAAATCAAATGTAATTTTTTATTAGTATTTTTTAACCCAATTTTTCTCCTTATTTAATGGCGAAAAACCTTCCTGTCATCACAATCTTTGAAATAAAAAAAAAAAAACATACGACCTTCAGCTGTAATTAATACTCTATTACTATCAGAGTTGCGGAGTTGGAGAGGAGAGACCTGATGGGAAAGACGAAAGAGAGGGATTTAATACAGGACTAAATGAAATAAGGTGTAGGTTAGGTTAGGTTAGGTCCCTCGGAATTGGCACAGCCGTAGGTACTCAGTCTGAGTAAACCCACTTGTAGATCTAGTCCCTTGAGATTGCCACGCCCACATTTTACTAACATATTTATTATGACAGATAGTATGTATAGAAGGTTACAATAAATTGCGATTATATTTTATTATATTTCGAAAGGGTAGACTGTAGCTAGATTTCTTTTTCAGGTCTCTTTTGATAAACTTCGACTCTGTACTATTAGAGTATTCGAGGGCTAAGGGTTATTATTTTATATTTTTCTTCTCCTTTTATTTTTTGTATTTTTTATTTTACAATTTAGAGAGATTTGATCAACATTTTAAAGACTTTATATTTTTTAAATCACAACTTTTATAACAGCTGTTCCAAATTTTAAAGTATCAAAAATCGTAGAAAAAGAAAAACAAACTATCATGGTGAAAAACATTTATAAACATTTTTCTCTTTGGGCTGTATAGTACCTTGATTTTATTATAGTTCAATTAATTTTCTAATTTTAATAGTAATTAGATTTATAAATATCATCCCCTTTTGAGTTCCTTAAAACTGTTTCAATTTTGTTTTAATACAGACATTAAAATTTAATATGTATAGAATCCTGTAATAAAAACAAAAATAGGTGTATTTTTCAAAATTTTGACTTACACTCTCTAGAAGAGGGTTGTAGAGTAGAATTGCCTTTATTAAAGGTGAAGTTAAGTAATATATTGAGTAATAAATAATTTTATTTTTATTACCTTTATGGTACCGTCATGTGACTTTGTATTTGTCTTATTACAAAGACGCGTTTCGGAGTCGTAGCTCCATCTTCAGTATTTCACTCCGTAGATGTCGTCAAAACATAAAACTTGATAAAAACATAAACACTATACACACAAATAAATACACGTATACATTGATTTAAACACTTTCTTATGTGCACACAGTTTCGTGGTCCTCTAACTACTGACTACTAGTACTAAACTACAGGCCAGTAGTTCGCGAACCATGAAACTGTGTGCACGTAAGAAAGTGTTTAAATCAATGTATACGTGTATATTTTTGTGTGTATAGTGTTTATGTTTTTATCAAGTTTTATGTTTTGACGACATCTACGGAGTGAAATACTGAAGATGGAGCTACGACTCCGAAACGCGTCTTTGTGATAAGACAAATACAAAGTGACATGACGGTAATAAAAATAAAATAATTTACTACTCAATATATTATATAAAGTGACTTGGACACCAAACAATGAACATTAAAATGTTAAGTTAAGGCTATTAAGCCCTATCTTTAACAAAAACCCAAATAATATTACACTTCAAAAATACAGTCAAAACGACATTGATTTACAAATAGTAACAATAAAATGAAAAGAAAATTACAATAACTAAACTACAACAGAAATAAAACCAGAACTCGTGCAATTTATATATAAATAATTAAAATGTGAAATTATGTGTAGACTATATGAGTAGTTAAATTTGAACATTAATTAACCAAATCGTTGTTTTGTTGATGTTATTTGTTCTTTTACCATAACAGTTTGTACCGGTATATTAAAAGTGTTTTGAGAAAATATAATCGTTTCTTTGACTTTTTTGTGTTACTGGGTGAACAAATGAAACAAGTTATGACGTGTATTCAATAATTTATCTACCGATTACTTTCCTTTCTGGTAGTTACTTTACAGGAAGTTAATTTCAGGTAGAACAACGAAAAAGATAAAATCAAAATACGGTCATAACATAGTTCCAATTTGTACCAGGAGGAAAGTTTCCTTCGTCCTGTGAACCTAAGTAATTATGAAGTAAAAGATAAAGGGGATGTATGCCATGTGTGCGACAAGAATATGCATACACTCTAATACCTTCAGCAATTACGTTCCCTCCATTAGGGAGAACCATTGTTTTCCCCGTGTTTTGTTAGTGACGTCACATATGGTGGTTTCCATGACGACTCTATCCTTAGGCCTACCCTTATTTTTAAACCACTCGATGATTTCTTTTCGATTAATACGAGGGGTGTTTTACTTGTTCGTCAAATTTTACCGTATCGATAACAAAGAGTGGGGGGGGGAAACTATTCTTAAAACAATACTGCCCATGTCAATCAATAATGAATGCTTAACATATTGTCGATATCAATAATTGACACGCTTTCCATAAATGGTGATATAATGAAAAATAGTTCAAGTTTGATATCTGCTTGAAACCAGACGAATGTGTCAGTATCGTTCATTATGTATGCATGTTTAATTATATGATGTCAAAATGGAACGGAGTATTTTATGAGCTTTTACACAATGCAAACATTACACAGAGAGCTGCAATGATGATCGCTTATCTGTTTCTGTGATGGAAAATGATTTGTCGACACGGAACATTCAATGCAAACAATGAAAACGGTTTAACTGTATACTTAATTATTAGACTATGTATTTACGTTAAAGCAGTAAAACTGTTATATAAAAATAAATGTGCTAAATTTTTTCTTTCACGTGAAACTAATATTAACAAACGCAACAATACTAAAAGTAGTTATAATAGTAAACTCTGATCAAATTTATTTTATAACGAAATAAAATATTACAGGACATAAAAGAATTTCTGCAACAATAAACGTGACTTTTATCTAAATACTGTCAAAAAATATTAGACTACGCAAGAGAGACGACCTGAAAATGATCTCATCATCTCAAACATAGACTGAATAGATTTAGGTAGGACCATGTAATATATACGTCTTATGTATACCTCTCGTTATAATACAGAACTTACAATAATGTACTTAATCAAAACTTCCCAGAATCGGCATTGCGGAGGGTTCCCGTGTTCCAAATCCATAGAATGTCCCTTGCGAAGGTGAGTGATTTTAACCATAAGTAAGAATTTCCAGAATCTCCATTGCGTAGAGTTCCCGTGTTCCAAATCCATGAGTCATAATAGAATGTCCGATGCGAAGGTGGGTGATTTTAACCATATGTAAGAATTTCCAGAATCTCCATTGCGTAGAGTTTCCATGTTCCAAATCCATGAGTCATCATAGAATATCCGATGGGAAAATGGGTGATTTCAACCATAAGAAAGGCTTGCTAGAATCTGCATTGCGGATGTTTTCCGTGTTCCAAATCCATGAGTCATCATAGAATATCCGATGGGAAATTGGGTGATTTAACCATAAGTAAGAATTGCCAGAATCTGCATGGCGTAGAGTTTCCGTGTTCCAAATCCATGAGTCATCATAGAATATCCGATGGGAAAATGGTTGATTTAACCATAAGTAAGAATTGCCAGAATCTGCATGGCGTAGAGTTTCCGTGTTCCAAATACATGAGTCATCATAGAATATCCGATGCGAAGATGGGTGATTTACCCATAAGTAAAAATTGCCAGAATCTGCATTGCGGAGGTTTTCCGTGTTCCAAATCCTTGAGTCATCATAGAATATCCGATGGGAAATTGGGTGATTTAACCATAAGTAAGAATTGCCAGAATCTGCATGGCGTAGAGTTTCCGTGTTCCAAATCCTTGAGTCATCATAGAATATCCGATGCGAAGATGGGTGATTTACCCATAAGTAAAAATTGCCAGAATCTTAATTGCGGAGGGTTTCCGTGTTCCAAATCCATGAGTCATCATAGAATATCCGATGCGAAGATGGGTGATTTACCCATAAGTAAAAATTGCCAGAATCTGCATTGCGGAGGTTTTCCGTGTTCCAAATCCTTGAGTCATCATAGAATATCCGATGGGAAATTGGGTGATTTAACCATAAGTAAGAATTGCCAGAATCTGCATGGCGTAGAGTTTCCGTGTTCCAAATCCTTGAGTCATCATAGAATATCCGATGGGAAATTGGGTGATTTAACCATAAGTAAGAATTGCCAGAATCTGCATGGCGTAGAGTTTCCGTGTTCCAAATCCATGAGTCATCATAGAATATCCGATGGGAAAATGGGTGATTTAACCATAAGTAAGAATTGCCAGAATCTGCATGGCGTAGAGTTTCCGTGTTCCAAATCCTTGAGTCATCATAGAATATCCGATGGGAAAATGGGTGATTTAACCATAAGTAAGAATTGCCAGAATCTGCATGGCGTAGAGTTTCCGTGTTCCAAATCCTTGAGTCATCATAGAATATCCGATGGGAAAATGGGTGATTTAACCATAAGTAAGAATTGCCAGAATCTGCATGGCGTAAAATTTCCGTGTTCCAAATCCTTGAGTCATCATAGAATATCCGATGGGAAAATGGGTGATTTAACCATAAGTAAGAATTGCCAGAATCTGCATGGCGTAGAGTTTCCGTGTTCCAAATCCATGAGTCATCATAGAATATCCGATGGGAAAATGGGTGATTTAACCATAAGTAAGAATTGCCAGAATCTGCATGGCGTAGAGTTTCCGTGTTCCAAATCCATGAGTCATCATAGAATATCCGATGCAAAGATGGGTGATTTACCCATAAGTAAAAATTGCCAGAATCTGCATTGCGGAGGTTTTCCGTGTTCCAAATCCTTGAGTCATCATAGAATATCCGATGGGAAAATGGGTGATTTAACCATAAGTAAGAATTGCCAGAATCTGCATTGCGGAGGGTTCCTGTGTTCCAAATACATGAGTCATCATAGAATATCCGATGCGAAGATGGGTGATTTACCCATAAGTAAAAATTGCCAGAATCTGCATTGCGGAGGTTTTCCGTGTTCCAAATCCATGAGTCATCATAGAATATCCGATGGGAAAATGGGTGATTTAACCATAAGTAAGAATTGCCAGAATCTGCATTGCGGAGGGTTCCTGTGTTCCAAATACATGAGTCATCATAGAATATCCGATGAGAAGATGGGTGATTTACCCATAAGTAAAAATTGCCAGAATCTGCATTGCGGAGGTTTTCCGTGTTCCAAATCCATGAGTCATCATAGAATATCCGATGGGAAAATGGGTGATTTAACCATAAGTAAGAATTGCCAGAATCTGCATTGCGGAGGGTTCCTGTGTTCCAAATACATGAGTCATCATAGAATATCCGATGCGAAGATGGGTGATTTACCCATAAGTAAAAATTGCCAGAATCTGCATTGCGGAGGTTTTCCGTGTTCCAAATCCTTGAGTCATCATAGAATATCCGATGGGAAATTGGGTGATTTAACCATAAGTAAGAATTGCCAGAATTTGCATGGCGTAGAGTTTCCGTGTTCCAAATCCTTGAGTCATCATAGAATATCCGATGGGAAATTGGGTGATTTAACCATAAGTAAGAATTGCCAGAATCTGCATGGCGTAGAGTTTCCGTGTTCCAAATCCATGAGTCATCATAGAATATCCGATGGGAAAATGGGTGATTTAACCATAAGTAAGAATTGCCAGAATCTGCATGGCGTAGAGTTTCCGTGTTCCAAATCCTTGAGTCATCATAGAATATCCGATGGGAAAATGGGTGATTTAACCATAAGTAAGAATTGCCAGAATCTGCATGGCGTAGAGTTTCCGTGTTCCAAATCCATGAGTCATCATAGAATATCCGATGGGAAAATGGGTGATTTAACCATAAGTAAGAATTGCCAGAATCTGCATGGCGTAGAGTTTCCGTGTTCCAAATCCATGAGTCATCATAGAATATCCGATGCAAAGATGGGTGATTTACCCATAAGTAAAAATTGCCAGAATCTGCATGGCGTAGAGTTTCCGTGTTCCAAATCCATGAGTCATCATAGAATATCCGATGGGAAAATGGGTGATTTAACCATAAGTAAGAATTGCCAGAATCTGCATGGCGTAGAGTTTCCGTGTTCCAAATCCTTGAGTCATCATAGAATATCCGATGCAAAGATGGGTGATTTACCCATAAGTAAAAATTGCCAGAATCTGCATTGCGGAGGTTTTCCGTGTTCCAAATCCTTGAGTCATCATAGAATATCCGATGGGAAAATGGGTGATTTAACCATAAGTAAGAATTGCCAGAATCTGCATGGCGTAGAGTTTCCGTGTTCCAAATCCTTGAGTCATCATAGAATATCCGATGGGAAAATGGGTGATTTAACCATAAGTAATAATTGCCAGAATCTGCATGGCGTAGAGTTTCCGTGTTCCAAATCCATGAGTCATCATAGAATATCCGATGGGAAAATGGGTGATTTAACCATAAGTAAGAATTGCCAGAATCTGCATGGCGTAGAGTTTCCGTGTTCCAAATCCTTGAGTCATCATAGAATATCCGATGCAAAGATGGGTGATTTACCCATAAGTAAAAATTGCCAGAATCTGCATTGCGGAGGTTTTCCGTGTTCCAAATCCTTGAGTCATCATAGAATATCCGATGGGAAAATGGGTGATTTAACCATAAGTAAGAATTGCCAGAATCTGCATGGCGTAGAGTTTCCGTGTTCCAAATCCTTGAGTCATCATAGAATATCCGATGGGAAAATGGGTGATTTAACCATAAGTAAGAATTGCCAGAATCTGCATGGCGTAGAGTTTCCGTGTTCCAAATCCATGAGTCATCATAGAATATCCGATGGGAAAATGGGTGATTTAACCATAAGTAAGAATTGCCAGAATCTGCATGGCGTAGAGTTTCCGTGTTCCAAATCCTTGAGTCATCATAGAATATCCGATGCAAAGATGGGTGATTTACCCATAAGTAAGAATTGCCAGAATCTGCATGGCGTAGAGTTTCCGTGTTCCAAATCCATGAGTCATCAAAGAATATCCGATGGGAAAATGGGTGATTTAACCATAAGTAAGAATTGCCAGTATCTGCATGGCGTAGAGTTTCCGTGTTCCAAATCCATGAGTCATCATAGAATATCCGATGCGAAGATGGGTGATTTACCCATAAGTAAAAATTGCCAGAATCTGCATTGCGGAGGTTTTCCGTGTTCCAAATCCTTGAGTCATCATAGAATATCCGATGGGAAAATGGGTGATTTAACCATAAGTAAGAATTGCCAGAATCTGCATTGCGGAGGGTTCCTGTGTTCCAAATACATGAGTCATCATAGAATATCCGATGCGAAGATGGGTGATTTACCCATAAGTAAAAATTGCCAGAATCTGCATTGCGGAGGGTGCCTGTGTTCCAAATCAATGAGTAATTATAGAATATGAGTTGCGATAGATTGGTGATTATCATTTTATCTCGACTATTATCACGAATTTCTGGTAACCATTTATGAACAATATCTTTAAATTCCTTCAGTTTATTGTAATCTGAATTGTTTGGTTAGTTATACAAAGTGAAATGCCAATAACGCTGCGTAACTTGTAGCCTCCTTAGTTGTATTGTCGTCAATCAAGGAATTCCTTACAGACGTATCTTGGTTATTGATAATTGAATCCCACTGTTGTATTTAGAAGATATATAATTATATATTGGTTTTACTACAATCAGAGCAGTTTGCTATGCGAAAAGATTACCCTTTACTATACTGCATACTGGCTGTTCTAAAATATTACTTTTTTTTATAATTGTTTAATAAATAATTGCTGAAATATACTATATGCATACGTGTTTTTTTCTCCTTAAAACTTTACGAAACTTATAAATGTACTTTATTTATTTTTATCTCTTTGTTTAGGCATACAACCTTTTGGTCATCATCCCTTATAAAAAATAAAGATGATCAAATAAAAATCCCAACCCTTGAATATTAATAGCATCAGATTCGGAAGAAAACAAGAGTTTGTAAATAGAGACTTGTGAGGAAAGATGAAAGCAAAGGAACTAACCCAAGATTGCATGCAGAACGTTGTAGATAGTGATGGTCAAACCCAATACTAATATATACCCAATATATTATTATGAACTCTTCTGGTTGAATATGTTCGAGAATTTTGATATAAAACATAACACTTGAGATATTCATAATTTTTCGTCTAAACTAAAATTTAAACCCAGTCAGTCTTATTAATTTTGACCTGTTCTAACGTTTTGGCCCATCGTATCAACTCCGTGTTTTCTAACCCTTAGAGATGGTCTTTAGCCAATACGTATTTTGTGAATACCTGTTTTATTTTAGAATTGTTCCCAGATCCTTTCTAGGATGCTTTCGATAGTCAACAAGATATTGGTACCAATACCCTTAAAGACTATAAGTAGTCCTGAATCGTCTTCGACTTGTAGAACCCAACAGAAGTTCGTTTTATTAACCACATAATAATTGTTATATGGTAACTCAGTAAACAGTGTTCAGTAGCAAACCAGTTACTGAGCGTAAATCCTACCTGTTCTGTGAGAGACTTTTCATTGTTGTAACCGTTGTAACCCTCAGAAGCTCACTTTAATTTGTGCTAACTTGGCCACTACGAGGAGCTTTAGTGGATCTCCCAGATCCTTTCTAGGATGCTTTCGATAGCAGATGGTTACTTAACAAGATGTTGGTACCAATACCCTTAAAGACTATAAGGAGTCCTGAATCGTCTTAGATTTTTAAAACCCAACAAAAGTTCGTTCAATTAACCACATAATTGTTTTATGATAACTCACTAAACAGTGTTCAGTAGCAAACCAGTTACTGGGCGTAAATCCTGCCTGTTCTGTGGGAGACTCTTCATTGTTGTAACCCTCAGAAGCTCACTTTAGTAAGTATCCACTTGGCAACTGCGAGGAACTATAGTGGATCTCCCAGATCTTTCTAGGATGCTTTTGATAGCAGATGGTTACTCAACAAGATGTTGGTACCAATACCCTTAAAGACTATAAGGAGTCCTGAATCGTCTTCGATTTGTAGAACCTAACAAAAGTTCGTTCAATTAACCACATAATTGTTATATGGTAACTCGCTAAATATTGTCTAGTAGTAGACTAGTTATTGTCCGTAAATCCTGCCTGTTCTGTCAGAGACTCTTCATTGTTGTAGCCCTCATAAGCTCACTTTAGTAAGTTCGCACTTGGCCACCCCGAGGACTTTTAGTGGATCTACAATTTTTTTCATTTTGTCTTTGAATAGATCCTCCTATTGCTGATAAGAGAGTCTCTTATCAGAATTATCTTGACCAACTGTTGTTCTTTTTCCATCGTGACACTATTAGAGTATTTGAGTGTTAGGTGTCTTTATTTTAATTCTTTTCTTCATTTTTATTTTACATGAAGATGTTGACGGTGGAATTTTCTCATTCAAATAACAAGAATAAAAAATCGTTTTTGTATTTGGAACATTTCTAAACTTAAATTTGACATTAAATGCAGTGTGTTTGATTTTATCTGCTGGAGAATGTACAACATATTAAGTCACGTCAATTATCTACGAACCTTTTTAATGATTCTCAACTTTTAAGCTCAAAGTCAATCGTTTGGGACCTCGACGAATTTTAGGACCCTTCCTTTATAGTTTCGATCATTGAAATTATGGTACTTACGCAGCACCATCACAATATAATACAAGCAAATTCTCTAAATGCAATCCCAAGTTGTTCTCTTAAGCCTTGTACAAAATATTATATTGTATTTTTTATTAGAATAAGGAGTCTAAAAAACCCCTACCCTATTGTATCCAGTAGGGTAAGTTTGTTTAAAATAGTTTGTCACGGGTTTTATATAAGCCGCCTTTATACTACTTTCTTGAGCCCCTAACCTAACCTAACCTAATTTATCCTAACCTAATCTAACCTAACCGCCCTCGTAGATGAGTGTCAATTAAAAAGTCTCCACTTGTTTCGCTTGGATCAGTGTCTCGAACCTAGGGGGCCTCGAAGCTGTAAGTATCTAAAGGAGTCTCCACTTGCTACGCTCATGTGAACAAAATATTGTTTAAACTTTCCGCCATTTTAAAATTTACAATTCGATATTTCTCAATTTCAGTTCCCCACACTAAATTTCATGACTCTTTTTAAATGTTTATAGCTGTTATCGTGCTTACATTCAGACGTACAGTACGTCGATAATCACATAAGTGACGACAATATCCCGGAAACCCTCTATTTGTTCCCATCTCAAGGTATTGTAGAACCCTGATTATAATGAATAGCATAAAACCCGGGACATTTTTAATACTGACAAAAAAAGAACTCCTAAAAGTTAAGGCTTATTCAAACCTTATATGATTTGATGATATGCCAGTAGACGCACCTTAAAATACTCATCCTATACAACCTTCAACAACAATCAAAGACCAATAAAATAATAGGATTTGCTTAATACCCTCAATTTATATCATTATGGTAACATGTACAAGCTATTATTTAGTTTAATGCACGCGATTTATTTAATATATTCATTGGCATACGAAATAAAACTTAATTAAACTGCTTGTCAAATGATATAACATGTAAATAATACTATTGCACTATATGTAATAACCCTGTCGTATTAAATGCAAGTAGGCATATTATATACTACTTTATATTCTGCTTCATAAATAAAAGATATCTCCCTAACTTAACCTTTTACAAGACCGGTAATATATTTTATAAAATATTTACAAAATCACAGTTAATACTGCTACCAAGAATAGATGTTTTATTTTTGTTTAAAGACGGAATATTTCTTGGTCGTTGTTCGTCTCGTGAAAAAATAAAACAAAGAACATGAAATAAAGACCTCATAGCTCTGGAATATTATAATAGAGTTACATCGGAAGGGATGGTGTCTTCCACGGTGCGGCCAATGGTTTGAGTGCCACATCTAAAAGTCAGAGGTGTTTATCTTGTAGGCTATAGGGATTTTCCGCTGAGCGGGAGATCTTTGTACTAAAAGATTTTTCAAAGATAACCCATGATAGGTTAGGTTAGGTTTGAAATTGACATGTCTTAGTCACTTTAATTTAGTTTATAAAAATTACATTGAATATTTTAAACAAATAACATTAATTCAAAGTATAAAACAGGTCTAGAGGTTCGGCACATTTTTCTGTTACGTTATTTCGCTCCCTGCACTTTTATACATGTTACTAGCTGACACTCTGCCTAAAAATTTTTCAGTGGTACATAGGGCAACATTCTTAGATTTATGGTACTATTAATACACGATAAAACAGTTCCAATAAATCTTTCCGGAAAAACACAATATCTATTTCAAACTTTAAATTGGTGTTATTTCTTAAAACTTGGAAGTAAATTTAAGAAACTAAATTGAGTTGACATGTCAATTTCGAACCTAACCAAACCTAACCTACCATCACCATTTGATATCACTTTTAGCAGAAAAATGTGCTGCTCGGCGGAAATATACTAGACCTGCAGAATCCTTCTGACTCTTAATGAAGAGGCCGCCCTAAGACCACTCTCCATTCGGCGGAAGACAGCAATAACGTAAGTAAATAGAAAGAAGGGCGAAACCAATGTCATAACAACATTTTTTTACTTCCTTATTTATTTATTTAATTATTTACTTATTCTATATCAATTCTATACCTACCAATGGCGATAAGAAATTACATTAAACAATTGAAGCGTGTAATGTTTTGTATAACAAAGGAATCAGCAACTTTCATTTCATTCTTTTTTTTTTTTATTTGGTTTTAAAACGCATTTTTCTGATTAATTTTCAATTGAGAACACCATATGGTAGACTGAAGGGGATTTGATTTTAAACAATTTAAAAAGTAGGTTTGAAATTCTGAAAAAAGATCTCAATAATGATTCAAACCCGAGATCAAAACAGCGAGTTAAAAAATCTTCTATTCAGGAATAATTGACAAAACTGAAATGAAATTTTATTTTCGTTATTAAAAGATTTATTTTAATCAAATATGATCTACTTCGAGGGCGCATTTATGACACAAGCGAAATAAATTATGTCCTATTTAACTGTAGTCTAAAAAATTTTTACAATATTTTGAATCTTTATTTGAATTTGTGTGTAGGTAACTGATTATGGTTATTAATATTCAAATTTGAATAGAATTTATCGTATTTGAGAAATGAAAATTAAATTTTTTAAAAGTTCCATTGAGGGTTTTTTTGTATGGGTAGTTCCCAAAATGCTTTGTTTGTACCTTCAATGTATTGGAATATAATTGTTTCCGAAAGCTGTTTTATTAAATTTAATTAAATTATTGCAATTTTTCATATTGTGGTACCCACAAATTTAAGATACTACAATCCTTTAAATAGTTTAAATCGAAAAAACCTAAATAAGTACAGTAACTACTTTATACAAATATTTATGAAGAAGAATTTCATTAATTTTATAAAATCAATTTTATATATTTAGGTCTAAAACGGATCAATCATCCCAACTCCTTCTTGATTAAAACATTACTAAAAAATAAATGATCGCTTCCGACGTATAAAATTTTAATTACTATCAACCAAACAATAAAACTACCTTAATAAATCGATCAAATAGAACAATTTAAAAAAGGGTTAAACAACGTGTTGGACATAAAAAGATTGTGTAGTTATCGGTAATTACGGCCCACCCTTAGTTAATTGTTGTTGAGCTCACAAAACCTGCCCCGCCAGCTTCATGCCTCAAGACTGGTCCACATTTGCATCTACTCGGCCTAATCTAATTTAGTAGTTGGTAGCCTCGTCGAGACCAGGTCAACACTGTGTGGCGCTCTCTATCAGGTATTATTTGAATCAAGGTCATTTGTGTTTATGTTATATTAAGATAAGTTTGTATTATTGAGATTAGTTGATATGTACATAGACGACATCGTATATTGTTAATAACGTATGCGTTTTTCGTAAACCTAACCTCAAAATTATATGAAAACAGCTGTTCAGTAAAATCATATGGTTGTATAGTTGGACTAGCCTAGTTGATTACACATAAAAATTTTTCGTAAATTTGACCAATTTTCAAGTTTTTAAAATACAATTCAAGATATTATCATTTCACTTGCATGAAATTTTCACCGATATTGGAGTTAGTTATAATCATGTTTGTTTCACTTTCTTAAGTGATATTTTTGTTTCAAATTTGTGAATAAATAGAATCTACAATAATGTTCGATTGTTTTAAAAATCCTCATCAAATTGAGTTCGAAAAATATATACGTTTTTCTTTAATTTCAAAAATATTGTTATATATAAGCCTTCGTTTATAAACTATTTAAAATAGGTTAAAAGAAAATGAAATTATTGTTACCTAAAGCTTTACAAAAATTAGAAAATAAATAACTTTAATAATAAAAACACTTTAGTGGTTAGCATAGATACTACGTCAGTAAAGGTTGTATGTATGTTGCATAAGGAAGTAATTTCGATCAAGAATACAAAATTGCTCAAAATGTCTATCTTTAACGTAAATAATCATAAAGAAATTTGATACAACTTTACTGCACGACTTTATATCTTTTAAAAGGTTTGGAAATACGGGGGAAAAATAGTAGTACTGAATTATTAACTAAAGAATTATCAGAGATATTAAATAAAAATTAGATCGATGTAATTATTAACAGCTGATTTCAAATTCTTAAGTTGAATCAGAAATTATGTTGCTGAAAACTTATGCTCAGAATTTCTATATAATTGTTTTGTTTTTTATCATATTAATTCACTCTTACTTCGTACAGTAGGTAATTTTGTGCAATTTTTTATCAAATCTCCATTTAAACAAATACGAAAACTTGTTTCATAACAAAAAAAATTAAATTACTTAAAAACATTAAAAAAAAATTAAAAAGAAAAAATCAGATACACAAATTAAATTTGGCATAAGATACAAATGTACCTATGTGCTACAGATGCAACTTTGTTCAACTTTAAAATCTGCATACAGTAAAACGCAAACGTGTTTCCTAAGATACAAAAAATAAAAATTATTATAAACATAACCTCAAAATTTAAAAAACAAACAAAATCAGACACTTAAGATACAAATGTACCTGTGCGCTACAGATGTATTATTTAAAATGTTAGTAAAACTTAGCATGTAAACTGAGTTTTAATATAAAATGGATAAAATATTTTCTGAATTTAAAAATGGCTGCCTTTAAATCCTACATGATATTGTAAAAATTCATGGTACGTAACTTATCTGTATTTATTAATTTAAAATAAACCAAAAACTAACAAATTATTTTCAATTTATATTTCAATTTTTTTAACGATAATATAATTTCACACAAGAAAAATCATCAGCATTAGCCTTTTGGAGCTTTAGAACTGTTGCAATAAGTCCTCTAATTGTTTTTATGCACACTGTAAATAATAGTACATAGATCAATATTTGTGTAAGGAATGAAATCGAGTCTACGCTGATATGTTTGGATTCATTGTGTGTGTTTGGAAGTTGTACTTATGTATAAATAGATGTGTATGTATGTATTAGTGTAAATTAGAGAGTTGGCTTCAAAATTTATCCCTTAAGAGCGACAACAGAAAACCTCAGAAAGTAATAATTAGAAGATATCACTATTATTATTCATTAGTTTATTAGTATAAGAATAAAATCACAGTCCGTCTGTTACAGACAGTGAGTGCAAAAGTGATTACGTGAATGAGGTTTATTTTTTGTGGTTTTTTGGTAGCTCCTATATGGTACATTATCACAGTTTAACTATTATGCTCTGTACATATTACCAAGTCGTTTTGTTTATTAATTTACTAAGATTGATGATTTAAAAAAAAACATAATATTTTAATTATTCTTAAATTGAATTCCGTTATTATTTTTGTGTGTTATTTTTAATTTGGTTGAGAAATATTTTAAAGAGTGATTTTTCTGTATCCTTTCAGTTGGAAGTTATAGAATTTATTTAAAATATAAGGATAACAAAAATTTTTAATTTATGTATCCTTATTTCCAACAATTTTATGTACATTTTGTACACCGTGGAGAACAAATAAATACAACTAAATAAACTCCCCCGTATTATTTTTTATAAATATGAAGTAATCTGTAAAATAATCCTAATCAAAAAATAATCCTTACTTCAAAGTTTGAATCTCTTTAATAAACTATACTGTAAATGGTATATTATAAAAGAATCTTAAAACCCGCCTCATTGTATCTCAAATAGTTAAAACATATAGTGTTAAATAAATACATAAATCAAATACTATTTTTGTTAAGGTATTTTGTTCCAGTGATGTAAAACTAGTAGCGTATTGTATGTATATTGTTTATACAAGGTGATTCCAAATTGCATGCCAATACTTTGTAAAATGATTCTAGGAATAAAAATATCAAAACTAAATGTAAACATATGTCCGGAAACACTCCGGAAGCGATCTGTCAACTCGATTTCTGCTCCAAGAGTGAAATGAAGCCGTACTGAAATTCTTTGGACCCATATTAAGGAACAAACTTATTGTTTTTAATGTTTTTTTAACGAAAAATTAAATAAATTGCGGAAATATAATTCCAGTAATTTACAAGAAAAATAGTGTAACACAAAATGTTGGATTCGAAAACACATTATATTTAGATTTGACGTAAAATAACTATGTTAATTGGCTAACAAACTCATGAAATTTTACTACAAAACCACTAGATAATTTAATTCTGAGGGAGGAAATTGGTGTAAATAAAGTATATAAAAAACAAAATACAAATTTATAAAAATATAAAGGACCAAAAATATTATACGTTGCAATTTTAATCAGAACAAAAATCTGATTCATAACGATATTCATTTTCTGTAATTTGAATTTTCTATTCACTTTATTTACTTCAATATTCTCAGAATTAAATTTTTTACAAGTTTAGTAGAAATGTTTTATGTGTTTATTTGGTATTTAAAAAAGTTTTTTAACATCAAATAAAAGAAAGTATTGTAATCCAATAAAATTCCATTGTAATCTTTTTATTTGACATCGAATTTAATTAGAGATACAGTCGTTGGATACATTTATTCAATTTTCCAAGCCAAAAAACGAATCAAATCTTAAATGTTTTCCCCTTATTTTGATTTCTAATAATCATAATACGCTTTGTATCACTCTTGGAGGGGAAATTGGGGCAGAAATATTTCGCTAGCCGTAACTCTTAAACGAACAGTCTTTTGGGCAAATGTTGATATGAAGATTGGTTTTAAATTCTACGCCTAGAATCGAATCTCGAATCAAATGCGGTGTAATTTTGATTCACCCTGTATACAGGATTAAAATTTTATTTTAAAACTTTACGAAATTATTTGGTCTATAAATTCACCAATGTAAATGCACTCTCGGATAAACTGTTCTAAAAATTAATGAATTCCTATTTGATTAAAGTTGAACTTTTGTTTTACCAAAATTTGAGCTAATAAATTAAAAAAATATGTGAATTACGGTTAATAAAAGTAAACAATATCTTATAAATAAAAAACTAAACCAAATGCACTGTACTACCTAGTTAATACTACCTTCTCTGAAATGGGTTGCCATACAAAATATGATGTTATGTTTATAACTCTACACAGAGTGTTTTGCGCAGTTTTACCGGCACTTTCTGAGCTCATTCTAAACATAAAAAATAAAAGAAAAACTTCATACACATATCTCCTAAAACTCTTTGGTAGCTAGTTACGGCAAGCGAAATATTTCACCCTGATTTCTAATCCTCCGGTAAAATTAAGTCTTGCTGAAATCCCTGAGACCCAAATTAAGGGGCAAATTTGGTGGTTTTATACAAAATTTGAGTTGAAAAACTGTAAAAAGTAGGTTTCAGAACAGTAGTGTCCACACAAAGAACTGCATATAAAACCACCAAATTTTTCTATGAAGTATTTTTCCGTAGGCCTGTAGAATGAGCTCACAAAACGCCGGTAAAACTTTGTGTACCACCCTGTATACAGACAATAATATTACAAACTGTTCGTAACAGAAATCATGATTGTACACTCTCCAATGTTATAATCCCTCTAATGAGATTACTAAATTGTTGTAAATTTACTATTAGTTGTAAATATGATCACTAATACATAATGATGTAAGTACATAATTTATTCGGTTGGAAAATTAACTGACTGCAATAACACATGTTCCAAATACAACCACTATCAAACATAGAAAATAGAGTGGTGATAACAAAATAAAACATAATAATGACACCACCAAAAATTATCCAACACAACAGAACATACAACCATATTAAGAAAGTGACTTTTATCAACTAAAACTTGATAATGTCATTATAAGTTAAATGCAACAATTAACTCCCCCCTCCCTAATTTTCCAGGATTCCTTCAGATATTGAAAAACAGCTACCCTGGTCGGCCGTTCAAGTAAGATATATGTTCCATCTCATGTATTGATTCTTATCAAACCATATCTTCCATCAAACATGACAGTTAACGATATAATACAAAATGTTTAATTTTTGCGTCAGTTGTAAAAAGAACATAAAAAGCCATGGTTGAAGTTAATTAGGAATTGTTATAAGCGGGATTAATCTCATGGAAGTTCCGAGAGAATAATAGTCTAGAAGTTTACAGTTTTTGCCTCACTGTTATTTTATAAACGCTTTAGCGGTTGCAATTTTTCTCAATTTTGTGTGCAAAGTTGGTTTTTTAGAAAGTTAAACAATTTCGCTAATAATAAAAATTGCTTAGTAATTTTTAAATTGTCGAATGATTTTTAAACTAAAGAAAATAGTTTATGAAAGTAACTTTCACTTGTATATCCTGCAATGTTTCATGATACATGTAACAATATTATAAAACCTATTTTGGAAAGTTTTATAATGCATTAATACAATTTTGTTTTCACCTATTTGTGGGTGAATCTTCACGAAAGTTATTGTTGTATATTTCTAATTGAGTTTTTATTAAACTATGAATTACCCCTCAAGACCCTTGGGAGTTGGGGTTGTTTTTTGTTTTGTTTTTAAAGAAGGTTCTATTTATCCACGTTTCCAAAGATCCATTTTTTCTATTCAAATCCGTACGAAAATTACGGAATGCCTCCATACTTTTGGAACACTCAGTATATATATATATATATATATATATATATATATATATATATATATATATATATATATATTAACTTATTTATTTTAAAAAAATTAATGAGAACGAAAATGTAAATAGAAAACACTTTATATATCATTTAATAACAACCTTTTTCAAAAATATATTCAATAATTTATTCCAATTTTGTGTAATATATTTATATTATAGTCTTTTTTTTCCAAATAAGTTAAATACCAAAGTAATTTAGTATTTATAAAGTTGTATACAATTATTATTTTTTAGTAATAAAACCTATTAAATTATATTAAAAATTACACTAATATTCCATTACAATTTTGTTGTTCATCCCTACTACTACTACAGTGCCCCTGAAGGAAAAAGATAACATATATGAATAAA
Source organism: Aphrophora alni (assembly GCA_963513935.1). Taxonomy (NCBI): domain Eukaryota; kingdom Metazoa; phylum Arthropoda; class Insecta; order Hemiptera; family Aphrophoridae; genus Aphrophora; species Aphrophora alni. Next base: position 17,336,902 of record OY740773.1, on the reverse strand, counting down.
AATGTAAACGAACACTCAAAACATGTTCTGTGATCCAGATTGGTGCTCATTTGATTGTTTTTAGATTCAATTTTACAATGAAGACGTCTGCTATATTTCCAGAAATGATATAAAAGAGATCATTGCAGTGTACTTTTATACCAGTGATTCCTGTGTTTAAACAGTTTTAATAATCTGTCTGTATGTGTTATTTTTTTTTTTAGATCGACAAAGATTTTGAAGTGATTAATCACTCGGTTTCAACTGGCAATACAGTTTGTGCGTTTTAATTGCTTTTCTATTATAAAATTTCACAATAAATGATCGTACGTTGTGGTCTATGGTTGTAAAATATGACAACACTAACCTTCAAATTATTAGAGAAAAATAATAATAACACAAAGTTTGTTTAGTTTGTTTAGGGAAGGATACCTAAAGAGACATTTATTTTCTTTCTGTTTCAAAGTGAAGAACCGTTATTGCTGTTCTCGAATTGCTTTAAATAAACTAAACTTTTATTCGTGACCTCTACAACTTAATTAAAAAAAGCTCTAAGCCTTCAAGGATTAAAATAGTGAGTATAGGGTGTGACAATCCCGAAGAAACCTAGCTGAATCTACACTTTTTTCACCCTGTGTTAGGTTAGATTCCTCCCTTCTATCAGATCTCTAGTGACTATTTCTTGTTCTCTTTCGACCCTGACTCTATTAAATTATTGATGGACTACTGATATTTATTATTATTTTATTTATATAAAGCTATAATGAAATGACCGAGGGATTTTTCACCTCTATACAACAACTGAGTAATTGGAGAAAAACGATTGTGCGGTACTTCTAAAATATATTCTTTTAGAACTGTAAACTGAACCCCACATGGTGTCACTTGTATTGAGTAAGTATCTGGCAATCCAGATATATCTTATTTTAAGTAGTCTTGGGTTAGATTCCTTTCTTTCATATCAGGTCTCTCTCGACCGAATTTGTTCCCTTCCAACCATGACACTATTAGTATATAATAGGGGACTAGAGGTCATTATTTTGCCCTCTTTTTTGTTAAAGTTTTTTTTTCATAAATCCTATTTCATTGTTTAATTCTCAAAATAAATTTTGGCCATAATTTCGTTATTTCTTATCTCAGAAAGATAGAGTTGAAGTTCATATATACATAAATATGATCATATTTGTGGTAGTTTTATGTTTTTGTACGTGAACTATTGCAGAAATGTTGGTGAAACAATTCGTTGCCATTTTAAAACTGTTTGAACGATTTTACTGATTGATAAATTGAAATTCTAATACCAACCTGCATTCCAAATTTGAAAAAAATCCGATAAAAAATAGACCTCTAGAGTGACAATATTTGAGATGAATATGGAGTGTTTATTATTACTATTATTGTTTTGTTTTTATTATTTTTTTATTGCTCCTACCAAATGTCCTACGTAGAAAACATTTTAAACATGTCAATATGATATGGTGCTACTTTGTTTTTTAATTTTTTAATTTGCAAATTTACTGAGATGTAGGGTAATTTGATTTTTATATAGGGTGTCAGAAAAAGAAATGGAGAAATTTTCAGTATTTTTATTCTTCTGGTTAAAATTAAAATTTAAAAAAAAAAATATATATATATATACCAGCTAAAATGGTTCGTTGTCTATTTAGTTGCCGTTTTGTGTTTTGAACACAAAAAAATATATCAGCATTATTGTACTACAAATTAGTTAATACAAAGTTGAAAATTTTCAGGTTACTTAGTGGTATAAAGGCCCAGTTTGAGAATTTGTAGTTCTTTTGAAATTATGATCACTAATTATGTTGTTTTTTTTTCTATTATTGTAAGGAATGTTCATTATATACAAAATAAAACGATTTTCTACCTATCCATTATAAAAACCAATTTTATAAAAATATATTCTATTTGTTGTTATATGATGAAACATTTTCGTTTCATGTTACAATATTATATATTATTATTGGTTGTATTGTTAACTCAGTTGTCCTGTACAGGAAGATTTGGAGATAAACATTTGCAGAATTCAAACCAAAATTTTTGTTCTTGGCTAATCTTGAGTGTTGGAAACAATTACCAAGAATTAATGATTTCAGTTGTATATAACTCAGTTATCTTTTAAACTATAGAAATTTTTTTTTTAACTTTTTGTTTGTTTTAAAAAAAGAATATATTTTGTCCCATGTATATAGTTTGTAAAATTAACTGTTTTTGAGATATTCGACTTGAAAAAGATTAATTAGCTGCCATGTTTAAATGTGTAATGAAAATCGTTTGATATATTTTTCTCAGATTTGGTGTCTGTAGGACTAAAGTTTCTTGCATGTAGAAAGTTGAGTTTTTTTTAAATACTCAAGCTCTGAGGATAGCAACTATGTTACTGAAGTGTTCATAAGGAAATAAGCCTTGTTTTACTGAATTGTGGTTTAGGTTAGGTTATGTTATGTTAGGTTAGTTTCGGTTAGGTTAAGGTGGTATTCCTCGAATATGAATATTTCTGAAAATAAATGTTCGGGTAAAAATCAGCATTTAAAACGGGTTTCCTGTATTTCCTCTGTACCCAGGAAGCCTAAATGAACCTATAAACTCAATTTACACAACTTGACGAACTGAATTTAAAGGTAAAATTCATACATTCAATAACTACTAAAGAAATTCACGCCACTTCTTGTCAGAGTATTTTCTGCTCACCGATTATTGTAGGAAAACATTCAAACTGTCTAACGTTTAGGAAAAAAATTACAAATCCCCTATTTCACTTTAAAATAAAAGTTTTATTTCCCGACAAATCAAACTCAGGAAAAAAAGTAAATATATCAAACATTGAACATTGAACGGGATCAAAACAGAAACCGGAATTAAGGAATGCCATTGTTACTGGCGGAACCAGTTCTTGGTGTCTTTCAAAATGTACCAGGCTTCAAAACGAACAGGTTTTTCTGGTTATGAGTAATAGCTGTCTAAGATATAACGTCCCAGTCCAAGGAACAGCTTTATCCGTAGATTCCTGAGGGATCTGATAGCTCGCAAAACAAACGGGTGCACACACGTCATAAAGCGGAAAAGACCTGTTCATTATTTGGTCCTTATCTCAGATGATATCTAACACCAGACGCGTTCTTGCTGTTCGAGCGTCCAGCCCCTGTGGTGTGTATAAATTATAGCCAATGACAGGTCAGTATCAGCTGGTATATTCTGCGGTATTCAATAACACTTATTGATGTTTTAACGACGTAAAAGAAATGTTAACACTCAAGTAATGGATAAACTTTCTCATTTATTTCAGTAATACACTTTGACACTACGAAGACATTGTGCAATCATTCCAATCTATCGACAACAATCATTTCAATCAGGCCATGTCACCGAAAAGAACGTAGCGAGTACAGTTTCGAAACCTACTGACACGTGCGAAGCGAGTGAAGGCTTTCCTTATATACATCTTCGTAGGGTATACATTGGCCTAGCCGACGTCAAGAAAATAATAATATACAACAAGGTGCTACATAAAACCTATGTACCAACTGTTTAAAACAAACTTACCCTACTGGGTAAAATACTTTGACCTAAAATACAATTAAACATTTCCTACAAGCCCCAAAATACCATCTTTTACACATAATTTTAGATGATCTTTTTGTATGGTTGAGTGTCTATCAGTTGTTTATCTTTATCTTGGAGACTTTCATTAACTAACAAAACAACTCAGTTTCAAAATGGCGTCCATTGAAAATAATTTCATCGATAGTTTTACAACTGTTCAATTAAAAATACTTTAAATTATAACTCAGGACTTTTATTCTTAGCTCAAATTTTGCTGCGTTAGAAAAATCATAAAATTACGATTTTTTCAAAATCGGGTGCAACAATTTTGATAAAAAATTTAAAAAACCTCAAACAAAACGCTCTGGTTTTCATCGAGTCATAAAAGCTTGATTTTCACCAAATACTATTTACCCAGAGGACGTGTTTATAATTAATAGGCTACAAGAGAAGCATTTTAAGGCCCTAATTTAAATGTAGAATTATTGTTTCAAACACGGCTTCCCTAGTTTATTTTCATTTAATGATTTCGTTCGTTTTATTTTGTTTTTGGTGATGCAAGTTTCTAAAATATTTCAGCATCATTTAATTAGATAGTTTTTACATACAGATTGTCCCGTAAGTAAACTGCCAAACTTTAGGAAATGATTTTGTGGGTCAGGATTTAAAAATATGGAATAACTTTTTTTTTAACGCTTAGTTTTTCATACAACCGGCATTTTATTATTTTTTAAATATAACTATAGAAAGTGACAAGATATTGAGTTCAGATTTAGTTTGTTATGTTTTATAAGTTTAACGAAAACAAATGCTTTATTTAGTATATTTTCAAAATGTCACTCATATAAACATTTAATATTGCATATCGAAAACCATTAACTTCACACAAAATTCACAAGGCACAAAAAGTTTCCTTTTTTATTGACAAACAAAATAGTTTTTGTATTTTCTTCTTGCTAGTGGTATACAACACTCAGGGCTTACCTACAACCAAAATATTTATAAAATTTTAATATTTTTAATAAAAATATTAAAATGAATTTTTCTGAAATGCATAAAAAATTCAAATATAACTCTTAAACACTTCAAAATAGCTCCTACTTTAATATTTTTCTTGTTAAATGTGTGTATAGTTAAATGTATTTATTAAAGAAAATAATGACACTTCAAACGTTCAAGAAATTTGTTTAAATTTACATTTGTTTTATTTTTGTACATTTTTCAAGATATTTATTACAAAACAATTAAATAGGCGGAATTTTTTGATAGGTAAGGGTCAGATTGGAATTTTTTGTCAATACTGAGCAATGGATTTTACAATTTTCATTTAAATTATTAGAATTTAAAAACATTTTTGTTCTAGTTCAATCTCTTAGGTGTTGTAGACAAAGAAGGAAATAATTATTTTTCTGTTTTTGTCAATAACTCTGTCATTTTTTAACCTACATAAAAAATACAAAATATATTTTTGGTTTTTTATTAAAAAGCATACTTTTCTATCTCTTGTGAAATGTTTAAAAGTTAATTGTCTTTGAAATATTCAATATATAATATTTTAAACGGCCGCCGTTTTGAAAGTATACAAGTCTTTCTTTGTACACTTGTTAAACGGAATAAACAAATTGTATAACTTATACCAAATCTGAATTCAATATATTTTCTATTTTTCAAGTTATATTTTTTTTTGTAAAAACACAAAAACGCGGATGCTACGGTAAGCATTTTTGGAGAAAAAATATTATTATTAATTTTGTTTTATCCTAAGCTACAGAATTATTTCCTACAGTTTGGCAGCTTAATTACGGGACACACTGTACAGTAGCCTACAAATAAACCCTTAAAATTTTTAAATAACGAAATTTGCTGTCAACATCATTAGCCAAGTGCTGAAATTGTTAAAAACTTTAAAATTGTTTCATTAACACTATTTGTGTAATAAACAAACTTAAATAAATTGGTAATCAGAATTCATATCTAATTAAGCATCAATAAAATGCAAACACAATCTGTTAACCCACGTACAAATTAAACCAATGACACTTTAACTGCTTACAAAATAAAGAGGCTTTTTATAAACAATAGGCTACATGCAACAGGAAACATAAAGGTTTATCTTAGACATTGAACTGTCTTTTTATTGGTTCTAGCCCATTGGATGCAAATTAGAAACAGTGTTTTAAACAAACTAATAACTTAACTATGTTAGTTGTATGCCGAGCGTCCTTTTCTTGCTTTTGTTCCTTCTTCTTAAGTGCAGTCCAACTAGTAGACATAAAACTACATTAAGATTGACACAATTTCTCCCGTACACAGATTTTTTTTTATTTGATTTAGAAACAACAAATTTTCTAAATTACATTAAAATTTATGGTCTAATCAAAATTTAGAAGTTCAGTGTAAGAAGAGTTGATGATATTTGGAGAAAAATTGTTTCTGATGGGTTGAAAAAGTAAAGTTATTAAAATTAAATTTCTGCGACCTATATACTGCCTTCACTTTAATTTCAATGTTCTTTCTAGGCTTTTTGAGGTGTACAAAACACTCTCAGTGAACCCTGATACAATGCTTAAAACATATTTTTTCCAATCGAAATATTGACGGAGTTTAGAGTCCAGAAATAAAATTTGTTAAACCCTGAAGTAGGGATATTAGATTCAAAATTATAGCTCATTAAGTTCCATTTTGAAATCATCTTTACTCTTTGGTATAATCCAAAAATTAAAAAGACCAACATTTTTACAGAACTTATTACGTTAAAATTTGACTATATCTTATGGCCTTGCTCACAGTAAATGAAATCCCAGTTGATTTAGTAGCTATGACACTCGTCTTGCGTAAGAAGTTTCGATCCTCATGTAGCTTAAAAAAGTTACGATGTTGACCCAACAATTTGGGGAACTCGGGAGGGATGATAAACAAATACTGATCATAAAAAATAGAAACTCTATGTGCTGACCCGACATTACTCGATGCCCTGTAATGACTTTTGTTACAAAAGATTTTATCCGGAATATAAACAAGTATTTTTATAATCGTTTCGAGCAATTAAAAGAGTTTTTTGAAAGACACGTGTTGGCATTATTTACTATTACTCTATGACGTAATTTGCTTTTATTCTCTGGATGTTTGTCCAACATGTGGTGATACCATCAGAATCGTTGTTTTTAACAATATTTACACTCACTGAATGTTTAAAGTTAGATTTTCTAAAACCTGTCGGTACTTTCTCTAGTCATTTTACAGTTTTTGAAGTAAATACTTCTATGGGTACTATACATTTTGTATGGAGGAAAAACTACGATTTGGTACTACCGTAACGCATCACGCTCGTTTGTCCAGTCACGCTCCACTATATATAGACTAGTCTACGTATGTATATAATACTTTCTCACGCTCACAAAAATATTGCGCTAACTTTCTCTCACCCATACGTACATAATAAACATTTTGAAAAAGAAGAAATTTTACGTATAGGCCCTACTATCAGTGTAGACTATATTTTTATCTCTGAGGCAATTGGTGGGTCTGCAATAGTTTGGATTAAAATTTTACAAAAATGGAATCGAAATTGTTTGAGATAAAATTTTGACACAGAGTTAATTTTTGTATTTTAACCGATACTACACAAAACAGTATTATTGAGACAATGTCAACCACTAGCAAAATCTTTTGAGTTAGGAAATTTTAAGTATATCTCTACGAATTACACATTTTAAGTAGACTACTTCAACACCAAATTTTAAAAGTCCTCGAAACCAATTTAAATAGATAATTTAAGAGTTCGAAAAAAGTCCAAAATAGTTTTAATATCAGTAGCCTATATTTTTACGAATTAAACATTTTTACGGTGTTTTCACATTATATTCCAGAAAACATGTTTATATATTTTACAAATTTTACAACAGTTTATTTTGAACCTTTAGAGTTTGCAAAATTTTATCAAAATCGTTGGACGAATTTGAAAAGAAAAAAAATTTAGATTTTAATCATATGCCAGTTTTCCATACATTTTTAGAATAATTCGGTAGTAGAGAGAAAATTTGTATGCGGGCGTATTACACCCATATCACGGACATTTTAAAATATTTGATAACTCAAAATTGCGGGGGGTGCTCCCACAAAAAAAAAAATAAATAAGATTTTTATTCAAATTTTATATCTATTTTATTCAACAATCCAAAGAAAATGTATTGATCCCATCTATTCAAAACTACTGAATTAGAAGTTCTGTAAAAAATGGTGTCGTATCTATAAAGACGTAATTTCTCAGAATCAGTTATAACGATTTTGTTCAAACATTTGTGAAATCGCAACTCAATTTTTTTACGTCCATGAACTCCAAAACTAAACTGAATCGTGATCGCTGCCATTAAAAGTCCAATTTAATATGATTTATGACTATGATGCTTTATACAGTAGTACGAACAACACAAGTTTAAGTATAAATATTTTTGTAGACCATGGTTCAGTTATAGTTTTTGACCGAATTCGTAATTACTGGTTACGAATAATTTTGGATAGTTTTTATTAGGTATTTGGGACGTGTGTGAGACAGTATATGCAATATTTTTTTCAGTAAATATTTAGAGTTGTGCAGGGTATAGATATGTACCTTATCTTTTCTCTGGATTACTTGATCAAATTGTATTTATAATTATTTCGAAAGTTTGTTCCTATTTCTGAGTTTTTCAATTAAAATTATAGAAATGTGACGCTTTTAAAAAGCGTGAACAGTATCAATAGACGTGTTACAAACCGCCTAACTTTAATTGAATAGCGTAAATAGGAATACTTGACTCCTTACTGAATGTACGATGGGACGTGTATATAGGATTCTGTATTCAAACACAAGTATCATGCTATGTTCACTCAAGGGCCCTCTGCTTTAACGACGACGAATGCAAGGTTCAGCAAAATAATTAATCAATGCACGGTTCAACAAATTGACGGTAGGGAGGAAATGAAACTTCAACCGCCATCTTTTTTTTTTCTCCCCAAACAATTTCTGGATATTTTTGTGGTGGGAGGGGGCCTCTAGGAAAGTCAATAAGCTCCGCCCCCTGTTAGTAATTGTGGGGGACAGGAACTTGAGCCCAACGGAGCGAAGAGACGTTTGGTTAACCATGACGTCTGATGGAAAATGGCGGAAGTGAAGGATAATAGGTTGAAACGTCGAATCATGTCCAGTAAAACTGGCTTCAAGGTCACCTAGAGTGGTTTCCTTGCATTGATTTTCCAGTTTTTAGTAAGTTGCAGGCTAGGAAAGACATGCATTCTCTAGAGACAAGCTTTACTTATATTTGCACACAAAAATAACGTCCTGTAGGTTATTCCTTACATCATTTTAAGAAGAAAAAACTGTATTGTCCGAAAACGCTTTGTTTCCTTTCTATTGTTCGGTTTGTTTTACATTGAGACAATCAAGTTTGTCCTGATATACTAAAAAATATCCTAAATTCTTCAGTGTTTATTTTTCAAATTGGCAGCCATTTAAAATTATAGCCTAATTACAAAATTCTTTCATCTTTTAACGTACAAAAAAAGCAAATTCTTTATAGGTCGAATATTAATAATCTTGTAGTTATTTATAAAAACATTATTGGCATTGACTACAACAGCTACAGTTTTATTCACCTTTGGAATAAAGGCAACATTTTACTGTACAAAATGAGAGACAGATGACAGAGACATCTTCAAGAATTTATTTGTGTTGTTTAATGAACGTATTGATTTAATTATAATTTCTTTAATAAATATAATTTGTTTCAATGTACGATCAAACAACGTATGTTATTAATGAGTTTTAATTTATATTAAACTAATTATATAGGGTGTTTCCAAAGCTTATTTCTTACGCCGAAACCAATGAAAAAGTTTATAGGCTACAAACATATTTCCTAAAATGCTTAGTTTTGTTTGTAGTTGCCATTTTGTTTTTAACAACAAAAATCATGTCTTTGTAACGGTAAATGAGAGTTGAAATTTATAGTGCTATTTAGTGTTTTAAAGACCCAATTTGAGAGGAATAATCAACCAATATACCTCACTTATTTCAAAATGGCAGTTATTAAAAAATTTTAACTTCAAATATCTCAGATACATTAAATTTTTTTTTAATATATACAAGAGACACAATATTTTTATTTTTCAACGACAAAAAAAATCCTTAGTTTTTTCTGTACCTTGAGAGATAACTGAGTTATCGGAAAAACTGAAAACATTATTTTTTTTTATAATTGTCTACAACACCTAACATTACCCCAGAATTTTTTTTAATTCTGCAAATTTTTATATTTAGATCTCCGGTAGCTTAAAGGACAACTGAGTTATCGACAAAAAACTGAAAACAATAATTCTTTATACCTTAATTGTCAAACACTTAACAATAACCTTAAAATAATAATAATAATTCTGAAAATATTTATCTTTAAATCTTCCTGTAGCTTAAAAATAATATGTAACATCTAATAACTATTGTCTCTTGTAAATATTTTGAAAAATTAACTTTCTTTTAGATATTCGATTTAAAAAAATGTTAAACAGCCGCCATTTTGGAATAAGTAAACTAAATTGTTTGATTATTTTCCTAAAATTGGGACTTTATTATACTAATTAGCACGAAAAAATTTCAACTCCATACCATTTACCGTTATTTTTTTTAACACAAAATGGCAGCTAGATAGAAATTAAAAAATACGTTTTATATAAACGTTTTCATTAGTTTTGATGTGAGGAATAAGCTATTGAAGTTGCGGACGATTTTGGGAACACGCAGTATATGATATGTATCTCGAATTTTATTTTTTGAAATGTTAACTTAACAAAATGGGTTTTTCATCTCTTAATATCGTAATAGGTAACAAATAAAAATGGCTGAAATGAATACCACAGCACTGAAATCATAATACAATGGCTACCTTTATTCATAAGCTGCAACATGCAATACATCTTATAGTAATATCATTACTGGTATCATTAACTTTTGGAGTTTTAGTTTAAAAAATATTATTTTACAGATCAATAATTTTATACTCTGCAGATATTTTTCCAATAGATTTAAACGGACACTGTACCAAAGCTGTATAAAATGTTTTCTCTTGTCATTATAGTTTATGGTGATAGCCTTTCTGGTATGCCTAAAACCTTTCCAAATCTTCAAATTTCTTAATCAAATACACTTTGATTCATCTCGATGATACTGACCATTAAAATTACCTTCCGAATTCATTGTAATTCACAAAATTACTAACAATCATTACATAATATAATCTTACAAAATATAGAAATGAAAACAATAGACAAAACAACGCACTACCAACTTATCACTTAACTATCGTACTAAGGCATTGCCAACATTACAAACGCAAACTATCTTGCACAAAATAAAAATTACTAATACTTTTTGTAGAATGATATAATTTACCGGAGACCTAATATAGACAAAATAAACAAGTATAAAAATTATGGTACTTATCCGGCCCCATCGAACAATGTAATTCAAATAACTTTAAACTATAACAACACATCCATAATAAATTGTATTTTATTCACTCTCTCTGTCTCTTTCTATTTCTATATTCAACTCCTAAGAAATGCTATTTACAAAACTAAATCAGTTGATTTTAAAACCTACAAATCGAACTTAAATGAAGTGATATTACGTTCGATAACTTCAAAATGTCATATCTTTGCGGTAAATTACCTTATTTATGTCATAGATGGTAACAGGTCGTATTTGTGAGGTTTAATAAATCATAGACGGATGTGTTACATTACCCAGTGTACAAACTATAAAGGAATAGCAAAAAATATCACTTGTAATCTTTCCTAAATGTCTGAAAAGACCTATTTCATGTTATAATATGATAGTTAGTTACAACAGTGACACTACGTAACCTGTCAGTCAAAGATTACCTCAACCAGTGCAATGTAAATTGTTTGTTTAATTATTTAAAACTCAAAGGAATAATTTGCTCTGTATTGAATTGGTTAGATACTAGAGCTCGCTGTCCGAATACAAACCGGTTTGTTAAACTAGCCAAGGACAAGAGGGGTAGTTTTTAGAAGGGAGGCTGTAAGGGTCCCAAACAGTCCTGTCCTGTGTGAATGCTCAATTACAATGAAATGTAGGCTTATGGGTTGTTTTTTCTTCCATACTCTGAATTACGTCTTATTAGAACGTTAGTAGAATTTATATTGTACAGTGTTTCTAGAAATGGTTCCCAAACTTTAGGAGCTTATTCTCCACACGAAAAATATTGAAAAGCTTTATATAAATATATTTCCTAAAATGCTTAGTTTTCTATCTAGCCGACATTTTGTGTTAAAAACTTTATATATTTTTAACGGTAAATGATATGGAGTTGAAATTTTGCAATATACATAGTTTTATAAAGACCCAAAATAATCAACAGATTCTGTTTAATCATGTCAAGTGGAGAAATTACGTTTTACATAACAGCCCCATCGTTGATATTTTGTTTTTCTGAGACGCGACCAATAAGTTTTGTTTTTATCTTAAAGTAGAAAGAAAAATTTATCAAAATCGTTATTACACATTATGAAAAACTAACATAATTTTTCTATTTTTGTTCTCTTGGAAACTTACAAATTTGTGGCCATCATAATCACACATAATAAATTATATTAAAATTGTTGTATCTTACAATTAATTAACATACAGAGTGTCCCACGAATAAATGGAGAAACTTTCAGAACTTATTCTACTAACAAATAATCAGAAGAATATATGAACTAAAATGGTTAGTTTACTAACTAGCATATAGCACAGAAAATCAATTTTTTTTTAAACATATCTTTTAAAGGATTATTAAAATAGAGTTGAAGTTTTCATGGTATTTAGTTCTATAAATCTGAGAAAAAAAAAAGTATTCTGAGAGTACAGGTATGGTGAGTATAAATCTGAGAAGTTTTCATGGTATTTAGCTCAATCTGAGAAAAAAATATGAACTGATTTCCATTAAACATTTCAAAATGGCGGCTAATTAATCTTTTACACGTCGAATATCTAAAAAATACACTTTTTGCAATCTATTTTTAAGGTACAAAAATATTTTCCTTCTCTAATGATAAACAATTTTTTTTTAAATTCTTTCAATGGCTTAAAGGTTAACTAAGTTATAGATAAAAAACACAAAACATTAATTCTTGGTAATAATTGTTACAACATCCATGAGTAGCTTAAAACGAAATAAAGGACAACTGAGTTACCGACACACTCAATAATAATTTACAGTATAGTAATTAATATTGTACATATAACTTACTGTAAGCTTACAGATTTTATTATGCATTACTACAAAGACGGCTGTTTATGGTAAAGTTAGTGAGGATGGATTAACACAAGGATGTACATTTTTTTGAGATTTTTTTTAGCCCAAAAAAGTGAATAGTTGTCTTTGGTAGTCATCTGTTGTGTGTTCATTCCTCTACACTCCATAATCGTAGATCAACTTTATTCTAATTTGGGCGTATTTTGATGTAATATCAGAATTTATTTATTTAATTTGTTGATAGTCATTTTAATATATAGTCCGTATTTATATATATATTTTTTAAATCGACAAACAAAATTCATTGTTATTTTTAAACTGACAATAGCGAACTGAAATTTATGTTACGTATATTTTTGATCGGTTATGAGGGATGGTGCAATGTTTTGAATGTTTAAAATGTAGGATAATCCATTCGTCCTACATGGAAAAATCTTCACTAATAGTGGATATATAGTTTTATAAAAAAATGGTTTTCAGTACATGTTTGTATTACATTGTAATAAGTTTATTATATTATGTAAACGATTTTTTTAATTTTTAGTTCATTAAATAAGTTTTGCATGCGATAATAAAACTCGACACGCGAATGCCACTGGCGTGATAAGACGCAAAGTTCTTACGGCGTTTTTTGCGTCTCCACTCGTCTATTGACCTTGACCTTGGGAAATTGACAAATCGACCAATATAATAAATGATAACTTTGAATTTTTTTATTTATTGAATTCCACCATATGTTTAAATTATAAAACAAGCTTCCTATAATAAACATACAAAGCTATACATGTTCGTTAGAATAAAGTTTGTTGTCAAAATGAACTGAAACTATACTGCCTCAAAATTAAGCAAAATCAAGAAGGATGTTTAACAAGAGTTTAGAAATGTTATATTCCTTCCTTATTACAAGTTATTAGATGGTAGAATTAGGTAAACCAAAGGAAGAATTCCTGTTTTGGAGTTACAATCGATGGATATGTCACAAAATTGGCAGACGCAAGTAAAGACAAGATAAATAACATAACATAGTTCGTGTTTTGATTTCAATTGTTTGTGTGCCATGATCTAACAATTAATTCTCTTAGTTAAAGTATCAAAATACAGTTTCCACGTCTTTGTTAAGAATTAACTAATACAAAACTTCTTTTAGAGATAATTAACACCAGTAAATAAATAAATATTTTTGGACCCATAAATATACACAAAAAATGTTTTGAAAGCGCAGTAGGCTATTTGGCTTTGGTAATTCATATGTTTTTTACTTTCTTAGTGGTAAATTAAATTATCAGACTATTTTAACATTTATTGAAATTATATAACATAACTGTCAAGCTAAACATGTCTAAAATTCAACTATGACAGCTATTGATTTGTGTAGTTTTTTACTTATTGGGACGTAAGGATGACACGCTTAAAACCCAGTATGTAAATAAATAACTGTTTTCATTTTGAAAATTTTTTTTGTATAAGTTCAAAATTGATTTCCATGAATTTCATGATTCTTATTACAAAAATGATTAATAAGTTAAATCTTATAACAAATTAAAAAAATTATAATTTAAATTTGATTAAAATAAATTTATTTGAACTATCACAATAATTCTACTGCACATCATCTCGTGAAGAACCTAGCCCTGCTAGACATTTTTCATTTTGTTAATTTATGGTCAGCACATCGAGTTACCATCATCGTAATTATAACTTTCCAAACCAGAATTCATGATTAATTTTAGCTCTGCATTCTACCTCACGGTGATTAGTGAGTACCGTAACTTTTAGTGCCTCCACTGAAATGAACCTGAACGTTCTCCCACACCAAATGAGATAGCTTAACAACCAGGATTATTTATGAGTTAGAGCTATTATTAAGGAATAAATTCAATTTAAAAAAATGAAATAAAAATGATTATTACATTATTATTTATTTTTTTTTTTTAATTATTAGCTCCCTTTTTTTAATTATTAATTTAGTGTTATTATTAACTCTCTTGTATATTATTCATTTTTAAATACAATTAATACGTATTTTAAACCTCTAAAAATTTAACCTTGTTACACTCTCTACTTAAAAAATGCCTATTCCGCAAACTCTTGACTGGCCCATTTAAAAAAACATTTAATACAACTTCGCACAATTTCTATGATACTAAAATATATCAATTTTTTTAAATTTTTACTATACAAATGTTTTAATTGTTTTTAACTACGTCATTTACCCTAAAAAGTAGGCCTAATTAGTAATATTTCTTCCTTACGGATGAAACAATCCCTCAGGAACGAAATAGCCTAAATGTTTCAGGCTGAGTTCATATACCGTGTTTTTGTAAGTTCAGCTTTTTTGTGATATTGATATTAGGGATAAGATTTCAAATATGGCTTTTAGACAACGTCAGGGATTAGTGGAGAGGATTTATTTTAGTAAAGATACGGAAACGTGAAGAGTGGGGGGCAGGAAGGAATGGAAGAACGTGAGAGAAGCCATAAGAAGGATAAGGATATGTCCTTCAGAACTTGTCACCCGAGAAGAGGGAGAGTAGAGAGATTGACAAAGTGAGGGAAATGTATTAAAGAAAATATAAAAACGTATTTTAAAGGGAGTAATTTACCTATCAATGTGTTTGCTGTTATCTACTGTACTAACTACATCTGTAAATAAATTGATAATAATACCTATCATGATAATATTGTCAAGGTCGAATTCTTTTTCAATATGTTTCGACCTAAACTCCACAACTTGAGCTATGAATCGATGATTGAACTAGAGATAAAAAGAAACTCACGAAAAGAAATTTAAATATATTAAAAAATGTATAAATTTTATTTTTAACCAATAGATTCAACGAACAACAAACCTTAGTTTCCAAAGTGACACAAAAAATTCAAAAGATGTGTCCCCTAAAATAGACCCCATTAATCATTTTACTTTCTGCCACACATATATGAAACAGAGAAAGTTTTATGATTGGTCAAAAACTGTTGATATTTTACTATATATCTTGAGTTTTCTTAAGCCTAAAATAGCGTAAATGAGTTTTACAGTAAAAACGTGTGAGTTGATTTCAATCAAATTTGGTATGTGAATATAAATTGTTTGTATCTAGGTAATATTTCTTGGTTGTTTCGATAAATACAAACTATTTCAGCCATTGGTTCTAATTATTTTGATTAAATTTTGCTCAAATATAGCATCTATGGATCCAAACAAAATGTCGATTCGGAAGTTATCGGTGTAAAACCAAAAAGTTCCTTATTTTACAAAACAGGGTCTAATGATTTCGTTCAAATGTTTGTGAATTATGAAGATTAATGGCCGAATCAGTGTGACGAATTGCAACCAAAAGAAATTTACGGTTGAAGTTTAATTAGCAAATAACAAAAACTATAAATCAGGCGCCAAGCAAGAATTTAAAAGTTCAACCTAAGTCAGTAAAATTTTCAAAATAACCTATATAACATTCATAAAAAAAAGTAATAAGCCTTTCTACTCCAAAAAATGTATTACCTTCCATAATATTTACAATAATTTTACATTCTGATATTCATTATATTATCTGTTGAGTTAAGTAAAACCATACTAATTAGGAAACTTATTTGTTTTCGAATTTAAAAGTACCGGGTCTTTCAAAAGTAAGTTAAAAATTTTAACGGTTGTGGTTTCGTTATATTTTTTAGAACCCCAGAGAACAATTCTTTATTGTATGCAGATATATTTGGGATTTATTAAAACACCAACTGTCATTTTAATTGATATTTATTTATTGCCATAGCAACGAGTTTTCTCTCTGTTGACTAATTTCAAATACAGGAATCTAGTAAGTGGCAAACTTGTAGTAGTTTACAATAAATTACTTTTTTTTATTCCATCTTGACTTTATCTTTAAAAATACACATCTCATTGATTCAGTGGTATTATGAATGTGAACTGTATTAGCCAAGTTAAGAAATTTAGTACGCACAACGGTTTGGCGGACCGTGCGGTGTAGTCACGTATGAAAAAAACTTGTTATTATGAAACCACCGGATACTTTGGAGACATCAAGAGAAAGAAAGAAAGTTTGTTGAAGAACTGAAAAAAAGCAATTTCCAAAACGTAGCTGAGAGAAATGTCAACACGTTAAGAAATGACTCGCGTAGCATAGAGGAAAGACTACTGCTTCTCCAGGAAGAGAATGGCAACTATTCAAACATCTGTTTTAATACTGTAACACTAACCCGTAGGAATTTGGTTTAAATTTAGTTATTTTTATTAAATTACATAGGAATGTATGTACATTATTTTGTTATAAATTACAAAACAAAGAAACTATAGTCAATTAAAGTTTTAACTTACTTTTGAAAAAAAACAGGATGTTTTAGAAATTATTTAAGGTTTAAATTTAAAAATGGATATCTGAAAAAAGTTACTGGAATAATTTTTTGCACTTTATTAGGTCTATATTCGTTCTTTAGATTTAATATTATTTCATTAAATATGGTGTTTTATTATCACTTTTATAAAGAAACATTTGGAAACATTAAATCTAGAGTTCCAACAGCAGGCAATACAATCTACGTTGTATAAAAGCAAAAACCTCTCGTATTGTAGAAGTTAAAATTCATTTCTAAAAACTATTTAAGACTGCCGCTTGTAATTGATAAAAAACATGACTAAAGCAGATGGAATTTTAATCTGAGTTTCAATAAATTTAGTACTTAGACGTATCTATGCTAGAATTATTTACGATTCCTTGAAAACGAAATGAAATAATTGACTGAAAATTTCAAACTGTAAAACGTTGATATTGTTATGGATGATTTCGTTTTATCTATGGAGATTTAAGATCCATTGATATAAATATTGAACATATTTAGTCATTTAGTTTTTACTTCATTTTCTTGTAACTTAGCATTTAGTCTACATTGAAAATATGTTACGTCGTTCCTTAATTAAAGTATATTTCTACATTACATTAAAACACACATTACACACTTTTTTATTTTTTTATTTATTTATTTATAACTACAACTAAGTACAGGGAACTTATCTAGTAGCTTCCATTTCATAATAACACTTTTTTTCCAAGTCCTTCCTATGAATGACTCCGACTAAATACTCGCACAAAATCTTGCGGTTATAAGAGCTGGGGCATCACTGCACTAGGTCTAAGGGCTTGGTCCTTTTGAGTCTCCGCTCCCCATTTCTGCTTCTGAGCATCTCCTGCACAGCAGTATTTACATGTTTTTGTAGCCTAAGTTCGTGCTTCCTCGCTACAGACTTTATGGTTTCATCTACAGTCTACAGTTTCAATCTTAAGATCCCTATAAATGGAATCATTGCGGAATCATACCACGGTGCACCAACAATACCTCGCAGTACCTTATTTTGGAAGGTTTGAATTTGTTTTACATTTGATTTCTTGGCGCACCCCCAAAGTTGCAATCCGTACATCCAAATTGGTTTTAGGATTTGGTTGTATAATAACATTTTATTTGTTATATCTAATTTAGAGTGCCGCCCTAAAAGCCAATGTATTTTCCTATATTTCAAATTAAGTTCACTCTTCTTCATTTTGACATGGGATTTCCATCTGAGCCTCGTGTCAAGCGTCATTCCTAGGTATTTCGCCTCTAATTTGAATGGGATTACTTTGGAGTTAACAAATATAGGTGTACTTGTTTTCTTGTTTGTAAAATTAACATGGCTAAATTTAGACTCATTCAGCCTAATACGCCACTTTTTTGTCCATACATTAATGTTGTTTAATGATTTCTGGAGCTTGGCAGATGCATCTTCTATTGAGTCTCCAACAGCCATGACAGCAGTATCATCTTTTTCACACTTATATTAATATAAAAACAGACATATAGGACGCAATCACACGTATAGTACGAGATTTTTTTTAAATACATAAAACATTTTCATGACACCAGATATTCTTCCAAAGAATAACAAGTATGATCTACGAGGCAGTGGCTGAGAGAACTCTGGAAACTCACAGAATAAATATTTTTTTATATTTTTTATATTATCCAGAAGTCGATTGGAAAGTTTCAAATCAGAATTTAATTTAAGTATTCGAAACTGCATAATTTAATTTCGTATATTGTTTTTTGTAAGTTGTTGTTATTACTTTCGTACTGATTTAACTGAAAAATATACTAACGTTTAATTAAAAAAACAAAAATATTAAAACGGTAAAAGTTTGCGTTTTCTCTAAGAGTTTAAATGATATTAAAATTTAAGTTAAACAGCATTCTCATTATTATTTTTTGAAGTCTAAAAATTTGTATGGATTCAAATCTCAGTCCAGAACAGATACATGTAGAGGAAACAGACTTACCAGTGTGTAAACCTGCCGTGGACGAAACCGTTCGAAGAGCAAAGCAAGTCGTTTCGAATGATCCTGTAATGTTTGAAATATGACTTTTTCAGTGTAAATTTTCATACAAAATGACACCTAGAAAGTCATTGCGTTTTGAATTAGCCCAGGATTAAGTAAACATTTACATAATTATTATAAAATAATTAATAATAAGTATTGCAAATTTACTTTTGAATTCATAGAAAATTAAGAATAAAACTAGATTGATTTAAACGAAAAGGGTCTTGCTCCTGAATCTTCGTATATTTGCTAATACTACGTATAAATCGGGAAGGTGAAGCCAAAACAAGCTTGCTTGGATAAAGAGTTATATAATTTCATAGAGCTCACCGACCAATGTCAATGTTGTGGTTTTATTTACAAATGTGTGTATTGATAGCATTAAGCTTGTACTTTTTAAATGTTTAATAGAATTTTTATTTTATGTTTTTATTATTATATGTAAGATGTATTTTATGTAATGGCGTTTCTGAAAAAAAAAATACCTACTACATTGAATCTTTATTACTTCATGTATTAAAACCAGGTCGAGGAAAACAAACCCGCAAAACTGTATTTTATCTGATTATGAGTTGTATTTTTGTGTTCCGTATTTACAACATATGACAGTCACTTGAACTCCTAAGTAGAACTATAAAATAAATAAATTGAAGGAACATAGACTACTGTATATTATATGATGTGGCACTCAGACAATTTATAATGTCTAAGAAAGAACAGAAGAAAACTTAGAGTAAAATAAATTAAGAACAAATGTCTCAAAATCGTTTAGCGAAATAATTTAAAGAATAATGAGTGGTGAAGATATAAAATTACAAGGAAAGAAAACAATATCCGCAGAGGAGTTTTAGTAAATAAAACGCGGATTTAAATTGTAAAACCATCATCCTCTAAACACAAGCAAAGTATATCCCCTTAACCTAAAAATGAATCGATTAAATATAAAAATATCAACAAACACAACATCAGAACAATAGTAAATATTTATCAAAAACAAAAGTACATCGTTATGTTAAATCGTTAGCTTAATAGGTTTCCTAAACGGTTTTTTATCAGTTGATGTGTTTTCAGCATAATGAGTTTCCATAGCTGTAATTTTAGCTTTCGTCTAAAACATTTGCTACTAATCGCAGCTCTCCACTTTTCCTCACTATGATGGGTTAACATCGTAATCATTTAAGCCTGTGACCCGTTCGGAAGAACGGTCACTCTAATTACAACGTGGGATCATCGTTGTTGGGTTCTTGTTTGCGATTTGGGTTCCGATAGTAATCTTGGTTGCAGCTAGGACTCATCTCTGTCCCGAACGGTTTCGAAGATTCACGAGCATGCACGAAAATGCTAGAGGTTCGGCAAGAAATCCAGACGTAGGTGTTGTTGGTAGATTGTCGTACTACAAGTTCGTTCTACCGGTTTAGTTTCTGGGGTTATAATATCAAAATGTCGGGATAATTGACCATAGATTCATGGCTTTCGAGGATGTTCACGGTGGTCCTATTACCCTTGTTAACTCCGGTTCTAGTAATTCCCTGGATCCATGTTGTAATGTCTCATAGGCCTAAAACACCATAGAATTAGGTTCAGGTATGCGGAATGGGTTTTGTAAGTTAATTCATAAGTCTCTTTGTTATTAAAATTACTAATTAATTATTAAAGCTGTGTGACCTGGTAGGTTGGACAAGGTTTAAGTTAATAAGCTATTGTTTTAAATGTAGAGAGATCCACAGGTCTAAATTGCAAAACGTGATGGTTAGGATAGGCTTCTCGTAAATTCCTCCATTGTTGTTGACTTAAGAAACTACTTCTTTACATTTGGTAGACTATCCTCTGCAACGGGTTCGCGTTGCAAATGCACAGGAATATTGAACATATAATATGTTGGAAACCAGACGTAGCAAGAGCTCTAGAAACTCAAAATTTCATTCTACAAGACTGTAAAAGTAGGTAATAATAATTTGTTTTCAAAAATTATAAATGACACAAGGAGATATATACGTATCAAGGAGATTTTCACCATCATCTCCCAACATCGAATAAGATACAGTGTCCTCAAGGTAGGAATGTGTCTGGGGTGGTGAGAAAAAGAGAGGCCCTACACTTGGTTTGTTGCGTTTATTTTCATCGGTACAACCACAATAAAAAAAATATATACGTCATATGCTTCTGTGTAAACGCGTACCCTACTTTCATTTCTTATATCGGTGTAAATAAGAATAAAACGTTTACAAAAGTCTGTCACGAAGTTGTAACTTTAGGGATTAAATCTAGCTAAGCATTAATTTGAGTACCTAGTTTTCTTGAGGTTGTACCGTCAAGTCAGGCTAGGGAATCAAGTAGAAGGGGTCCCCCTTATAACAGAAACAATCCTAGTCTGAGACTACTGTACATCAAATGTTCTACAGCTCTAAAGAACGACTTAACAGAATCGGCATTGCGGAAGGTTCACGCCTTCTATTAGAAATCGTAGAATGAACGATGGAAGTCGGATCAAAAACCACTTGCAGGACAACAAGGAATGAGAACGGAAGAAGGAAATACCTGAAGTGAAGTTAATAAACTAGCAATGAACACATGTCTTTCCTTTATAGAAGCCATACACCCCTTCGGGATTCAAGTAAATAAGTCAACCAAGTCATAAAAACTTAACATTGCAATCTGTTATAAAACCTTTTACCTATTCAGTTATATTAAACGCCAACGTTGTCTATGTTAATAGAAGCGTGAGTATATATGTTTTATGTCCGAATAACACGTGGACGGTTGTACGTTGGTTTCAGAGCAAGCAATTAAATTATATTTATTCACTTTAAATGGAAATGTATATATGTAAAGATGCCGTAGTTGGTAAATCGTGAGGTAAGGCGGGGTCGACCAGTTATCATGGGTAGAGGGCATCATCTCCGGAAAAGACATGAATTATATAAATGAAAAGCTGTTTGAATCAATGAGAATCGAGACTGAATTATAGTGGGTACAGTGCAAATCGTTGGTAATTTACTGTGCGGAGTTGGTACGTGTTGGCTACTTTTAGACGCTGTATGTAATGTAACTCATTTATATTTGCTTTTTCACGTGTATAATCAAAATTAAAACGAGTCAAAAAATTTATGTGCAATTATTCCGATATATACGTTTTCACTTACAAGTGTTCAAAAAGTGGTAATTTTAATGATGTCTGATTGTCTAGCGCCGAAAAACTATAAACGAATGAAAATTTTTATTAGAGCTTATTTTGATCTTGTCGCGGGATTTGTAGACTACTAAATTTCATTTGTGGTTGGAGTAAATAAGAAAGGTGCAATGTGTTGAATCGTTTTAATAATTTGCCAATCCCGAGGGACATAAGAAGGATCTGCTTATGTATTCTCGGGTTAGATCTTTCACTTTGCTTATCCGGTTTCCATTGATCAACATTTATTCTTTTCCGACCCTGAAGTTATTAGAGTATTTGATGGTTAGGAGTCTTTATTTCATGTTATTTTCTTCGTTTTTAGGATCCGTAGGTAAAACCAAGGACCTTTATGATTGTTTGTCTGCAAGTCGCTACAAGTCTACACAGACAAAACATAAATCCTGTATATTTCAAATTTTGCATTAATATTCTTTGTATTGTCCCACATATAGGAACAATATAGTGGTAAATTACCTCTATTCATCAAATATGAAACTAGAACTGAGAGTTCTAGTTTCGCCAGAATCTTGAATCTCAAACCACAATTAAATCTAAATTTTAATCAAATACAGTTATATTTAAATGGACCTACTGGGCTCACTTATAATGAGTGAGCCATTAGGTAAGTTTAAAAACTTATGGCTTGGTTATATTTTTGGTTGGCAATTCTAAGGGTAAACTTCCAACCCGACGCTATTGGATTATTTGAGGGCTAAAGGTCATTATTTCGTATTTCCAACCCGACGGTATTGGAGTATTCAAGGGCCCAATGTCATTGTTTTTGTAATTCCAACCCGACGCTATTGGAGTATTCGAGGGCCAAATGTCATGGTTTTTGTATTTCCAATCCGACGCTATTGGAGTATTCAAGGGCCAAATGTCATTGTTTTTGTATATCCAACCCGACGCTATTGATGTAATCGAGGGCCAAAGGTCATTGTTTTTGTATTTCCAACTCGACGGTATTGAGTATACGAGGCCCAAAGGTC
The DNA here is from genome assembly GCA_963513935.1 of Aphrophora alni. Taxonomy (NCBI): domain Eukaryota; kingdom Metazoa; phylum Arthropoda; class Insecta; order Hemiptera; family Aphrophoridae; genus Aphrophora; species Aphrophora alni. The sequence goes on along the minus strand of OY740773.1, from coordinate 17,313,552 downwards.
ATTGTTTTTGTATTTTCAACCCGACGCTATTGGAGTATTCAAGGGCCAAATGTCATTGTTTTTGTATATCCAACCCGACGCTATTGATGTAATCGAGGGCCAAATGTCATTGTTTTTGTATTTCCAACTCGACGGTATTGGAGTATTCGAGGGCCAAAGGTCATTGTTTTTGTATTTTCAACCCGACGCTATTGGAGTATTCAAGGGCCAAATGTCATTGTTTTTGTATATCCAACCCGACGCTATTGATGTAATCGAGGGCCAAATGTCATTGTTTTTGTATTTCCAACTCGACGGTATTGGAGTATTCGAGGGCCAAAGGTCATTGTTTTTGTATTTTCAACCCGACGCTATTGGAGTATTCAAGGGCCAAATGTCATTGTTTTTGTATATCCAACCCGACGCTATTGATGTAATCGAGGGCCAAAGGTCATTGTTTTTGTATTTCCAACTCGACGGTATTGAGTATACGAGGGCCAAAGGTCATTGTTTTTGTATTTTCAACCCGACGCTATTGGAGTATTCAAGGGCCAAATGTCATTGTTTTTGTATATCCAACCCGACGCTATTGATGTAATCGAGGGCCAAATGTCATTGTTTTTGTATTTCCAACTCGACGGTATTGGAGTATTCGAGGGCCAAAGGTCATTGTTTTTGTATTTTCAACCTGACGCTATTGGAGTATTCAAGGGCCAAATGTCATTGTTTTTGTATATCCAACCCGACGCTATTGATGTAATCGAGGGCCAAAGGTCATTGTTTTTGTATTTACAACTCGACGGTATTGAGTATACGAGGGCCAAAGGTCATTGTTTTTGTATTTTCAACCCGACGCTATTGGAGTATTCAAGGGCCAAATGTCATTGTTTTTGTATATCCAACCCGACGCTATTGATGTAATCGAGGGCCAAATGTCATTGTTTTTGTATTTCCAACTCGACGGTATTGGAGTATTCGAGGGCCAAAGGTCATTGTTTTTGTATTTTCAACCCGACGCTATTGGAGTATTCAAGGGCCAAATGTCATTGTTTTTGTATATCCAACCCGACGCTATTGATGTAATCGAGGGCCAAAGGTCATTGTTTTTGTATTTCCAACTCGACGGTATTGAGTATACGAGGGCCAAAGGTCATTGTTTTTGTATTTTCAACCCGACGCTATTGGAGTATTCAAGGGCCAAATGTCATTGTTTTTGTATATCCAACCCGACGCTATTGATGTAATCGAGGGCCAAATGTCATTGTTTTTGTATTTCCAACTCGACGGTATTGGAGTATTCGAGGGCCAAAGGTCATTGTTTTTGTATTTTCAACCCGACGCTATTGGAGTATTCAAGGGCCAAATGTCATTGTTTTTGTATATCCAACCCGACGCTATTGATGTAATCGAGGGCCAAATGTCATTGTTTTTGTATTTCCAACTCGACGGTATTGGAGTATTCGAGGGCCAAAGGTCATTGTTTTTGTATTTTCAACCCGACGCTATTGGAGTATTCAAGGGCCAAATGTCATTGTTTTTGTATATCCAACCCGACGCTATTGATGTAATCGAGGGCCAAAGGTCATTGTTTTTGTATTTACAACCCGACGCTATTGGAGTATTTGAGGGCCAAAGGTCATTGTTTTTGTATTTCCAACCCGACGCTATTGGAGTATTCAAGGGCCAAAGGTCATTGTTTTTGTATTTACAACCCGACGCTATTGGAGTATTTGAGGGCCAAAGGTCATTGTTTTTGTATTTCCAACCCGACGCTATTGATGTAATCGAGGGCCAAAGGTCATTGTTTTTGTATTTACAACCCGACGCTATTGGAGTATTTGAGGGCCAAAGGTCATTGTTTTTGTATTTCCAACTCGACGGTATTGAGTATACGAGGCCCAAAGGTCATTGTTTTGTATTTCCAATCCGACGCTATTGGAGTATTCAAGGGCCAAATGTCATTGTTTTTGTATATCCAACCCGACGCTATTGATGTAATCGAGGGCCAAAGGTCATTGTTTTTGTATTTACAACCCGACGCTATTGGAGTATTTGAGGGCTAAATGTCATTATTTTGTATTTCCAACCCGACGCTATCGGAGTATTTGAGGGCCAAAGGTCATTATTTTTGTATTTCCAACCCGACGCTATTGGAGTATTTGAGGGCCAAAGGTCATTGTTTTTGTATTTCCAACTCGACGGTATTGAGTATACGAGGCCCAAAGGTCATTGTTTTTGTAATTCCAACCCGACGCTATTGGAGTATTTGAGGGCCAAAGGTCATTATTTTTGTATTTCCAACTCGACGGTATTGAGTATACGAGGCCCAAAGGTCATTGTTTTTGTATTTCCAACCCGACGCTATCGGAGTATTTGAGGGCCAAAGGTCATTATTTTTGTATTTCCAACTCGACGGTATTGAGTATACGAGGCCCAAAGGTCATTGTTTTTGTAATTCCAACCCGACGCTATCGGAGTATTTGAGGGCCAAAGGTCATTATTTTTGTATTTCCAACTCGACGGTATTGAGTATACGAGGCCCAAAGGTCATTGTTTTTGTATTTCCAACCCGACGCTATTGGAGTATTCGAGGGCCAAATGTCATGGTTTTTGTATTTCCAACCCGACGCTATTGGAGTATTTGAGGGCCAAAGGTCATTATTTTTGTATTTCCAACCCGACGCTATTGGAGTATTTGAGGGCCAAAGGTCATTATTTTTGTATTTCCAACTCGACGGTATTGAGTATACGAGGCCCAAAGGTCATTGTTTTTGTATTTCCAACTCGACGCTATTGGAGTATTTGAGGGCCAAAGGTCATTATTTTTGTATTTCCAACTCGACGGTATTGAGTATACGAGGCCCAAAGGTCATTGTTTTTGTATTTCCAACCCGACGCTATTGGAGTATTCGAGGGCCAAATGTCATGGTTTTTGTATTTCCAACCCGACGCTATTGGAGTATTTGAGGGCTAAATGTCATTATTTTGTATTTCCAACCCGACGCTATCGGAGTATTTGAGGGCCAAAGGTCATTATTTTTGTATTTCCAACCCGACGCTATTGGAGTATTTGAGGGCCAAAGGTCATTGTTTTTGTATTTCCAACTCGACGGTATTGAGTATACGAGGCCCAAAGGTCATTGTTTTTGTAATTCCAACCCGACGCTATTGGAGTATTTGAGGGCCAAAGGTCATTATTTTTGTATTTCCAACTCGACGGTATTGAGTATACGAGGCCCAAAGGTCATTGTTTTTGTATTTCCAACCCGACGCTATCGGAGTATTTGAGGGCCAAAGGTCATTATTTTTGTATTTCCAACTCGACGGTATTGAGTATACGAGGCCCAAAGGTCATTGTTTTTGTAATTCCAACCCGACGCTATCGGAGTATTTGAGGGCCAAAGGTCATTATTTTTGTATTTCCAACTCGACGGTATTGAGTATACGAGGCCCAAAGGTCATTGTTTTTGTATTTCCAACCCGACGCTATTGGAGTATTCGAGGGCCAAATGTCATGGTTTTTGTATTTCCAACCCGACGCTATTGGAGTATTTGAGGGCCAAAGGTCATTATTTTTGTATTTCCAACCCGACGCTATTGGAGTATTTGAGGGCCAAAGGTCATTATTTTTGTATTTCCAACTCGACGGTATTGAGTATACGAGGCCCAAAGGTCATTGTTTTTGTATTTCCAACTCGACGCTATTGGAGTATTTGAGGGCCAAAGGTCATTATTTTTGTATTTCCAACTCGACGGTATTGAGTATACGAGGCCCAAAGGTCATTGTTTTTGTATTTCCAACCCGACGCTATTGGAGTATTCGAGGGCCAAATGTCATGGTTTTTGTATTTCCAACCCGACGCTATTGGAGTATTTGAGGGCTAAATGTCATTATTTTGTATTTCCAACCCGACGCTATCGGAGTATTTGAGGGCCAAAGGTCATTATTTTTGTATTTCCAACCCGACGCTATTGGAGTATTTGAGGGCCAAAGGTCATTGTTTTTGTATTTCCAACTCGACGGTATTGAGTATACGAGGCCCAAAGGTCATTGTTTTTGTAATTCCAACCCGACGCTATTGGAGTATTTGAGGGCCAAAGGTCATTATTTTTGTATTTCCAACTCGACGGTATTGAGTATACGAGGCCCAAAGGTCATTGTTTTTGTATTTCCAACCCGACGCTATCGGAGTATTTGAGGGCCAAAGGTCATTATTTTTGTATTTCCAACTCGACGGTATTGAGTATACGAGGCCCAAAGGTCATTGTTTTTGTATTTCCAACCCGACGCTATTTCAGTATTCGAGGGCCAAATGTCATGGTTTTTGTATTTCCAACCCGACGCTATTGGAGTATTTGAGGGCCAAAGGTCATTATTTTTGTATTTCCAACCCGACGCTATTGGAGTATTTGAGGGCCAAAGGTCATTATTTTTGTATTTCCAACTCGACGGTATTGAGTATACGAGGCCCAAAGGTCATTGTTTTTGTATTTCCAACTCGACGCTATTGGAGTATTTGAGGGCCAAAGGTCATTATTTTTGTATTTCCAACTCGACGGTATTGAGTATACGAGGCCCAAAGGTCATTGTTTTTGTATTTCCAACCCGACGCTATTGGAGTATTCGAGGGCCAAATGTCATGGTTTTTGTATTTCCAACCCGACGCTATTGGAGTATTTGAGGGCCAAAGGTCATTATTTTTGTATTTCCAACCCGACGCTATTGGAGTATTTGAGGGCCAAAGGTCATTGTTTTTGTATTTCCAACTCGACGGTATTGAGTATACGAGGCCCAAAGGTCATTGTTTTTGTAATTCCAACCCGACGCTATTGGAGTATTTGAGGGCCAAAGGTCATTATTTTTGTATTTCCAACTCGACGGTATTGAGTATACGAGGCCCAAAGGTCATTGTTTTTGTATTTCCAACCCGACGCTATTGGAGTATTCGAGGGCCAAATGTCATGGTTTTTGTATTTCCAACCCGACGCTATTGGAGTATTCGAGGGCCAAATGTCATGGTTTTTGTATTTCCAATCCGACGCTATTGGAGTATTCAAGGGCCAAATGTCATTGTTTTTGTATTTCCAACCCGACGCTATTGGAGTATTTGAGGGCCAAAGGTCATTGTTTTTGTATTTCCAACTCGACGGTATTGAGTATACGAGGCCCAAAGGTCATTGTTTTTGTATTTCCAACCCGACGCTATTGGAGTATTCGAGGGCCAAATGTCATGGTTTTTGTATTTCCAATCCGACGCTATTGGAGTATTCAAGGGCCAAAGGTCATTGTTTTTGTATTTCCAACCCGACGCTATTGGAGTATTTGAGGGCCAAAGGTCATTGTTTTTGTATTTCCAACCCGACGCTATTGGAGTATTTGAGGGCTAAAGGTCATTATTTTTGTATTTCCAACCCGACGCTATCGGAGTATTTGAGGGCCAAAGGTCATTGTTTTTGTATTTCCAACCCGACGCTATTGGAGTATTTGAGGGCCAAAGGTCATTGTTTTTGTATTTCCAACCCGACGCTATTGGAGTATTTGAGGGCTAAAGGTCATTATTTTTGTATTTCCAACCCGACGCTATCGGAGTATTTGAGGGCCAAAGGTCATTGTTTTTGTATTTCCAACTCGACGGTATTGAGTATACGAGGCCCAAAGGTCATTGTTTTTGTATTTCCAACCCGACGCTATTGGAGTATTTGAGGGCCAAAGGTCATTATTTTTGTATTTCCAACCCGACGCTATTGGAGTATTTGAGGGCCAAAGGTCATTGTTTTTGTATTTCCAACCCGACGCTACTGGAGTATTCGAGGGCCAAAGGTCATTATTTTTGTATTTCCAACCCGACGCTATTGGAGTATTTGAGGGCCAAAGGTCATTATTTTTGTATTTCCAACCCGACGCTATCGGAGTATTTGAGGGCTAAAGGTCATTATTTTTGTATTTCCAACCCGACGCTATTGGAGTATTCGAGGGCCAAAGGTCATTATTTTTGTATTTCCAACCCGACGCTATTGGAGTATTCGAGGGCCAAAGGTCATTATTTTTGTATTTCCAACCCGACGCTATTGGAGTATTTGAGGGCTAAAGGTCATTATTTTTGTATTTCCAACCCGACGCTATCGGAGTATTTGAGGGCCAAAGGTCATTGTTTTTGTATTTCCAACTCGACGGTATTGAGTATACGAGGCCCAAAGGTCATTGTTTTTGTATTTCCAACCCGACGCTATTGGAGTATTTGAGGGCCAAAGGTCATTATTTTTGTATTTCCAACCCGACGCTATTGGAGTATTTGAGGGCCAAAGGTCATTGTTTTTGTATTTCCAACCCGACGCTACTGGAGTATTCGAGGGCCAAAGGTCATTATTTTTGTATTTCCAACCCGACGCTATTGGAGTATTTGAGGGCCAAAGGTCATTATTTTTGTATTTCCAACCCGACGCTATTGGAGTATTTGAGGGCCAAAGGTCATTGTTTTTGTATTTCCAACCCGACGCTACTGGAGTATTCGAGGGCCAAAGGTCATTGTTTTTGTATTTTCAACCCGACGCTATTGGAGTATTTGAGGGCCAAAGGTCATTATTTTTGTATTTCCAACCCGACGCTATTGGAGTATTTGAGGGCCAAAGGTCATTGTTTTTGTATTTCCAACTCGACGGTATTGAGTATACGAGGCCCAAAGGTCATTGTTTTTGTATTTCAACCCGACGCTATTGGAGTATTCGAGGGCCAAATGTCATGGTTTTTGTATTTCCAACCCGACGCTATTGGAGTATTTGAGGGCCAAAGGTCATTATTTTTGTATTTCCAACCCGACGCTATTGGAGTATTTGAGGGCCAAAGGTCATTGTTTTTGTATTTCCAACTCGACGGTATTGAGTATACGAGGCCCAAAGGTCATTGTTTTTGTAATTCCAACCCGACGCTATTGGAGTATTCGAGGGCCAAATGTCATGGTTTTTGTATTTCCAACCCGACGCTATTGGAGTATTCGAGGGCCAAATGTCATGGTTTTTGTATTTCCAATCCGACGCTATTGGAGTATTCAAGGGCCAAATGTCATTGTTTTTGTATTTCCAACCCGACGCTATTGGAGTATTTGAGGGCCAAAGGTCATTGTTTTTGTATTTCCAACTCGACGGTATTGAGTATACGAGGCCCAAAGGTCATTGTTTTTGTATTTCCAACCCGACGCTATTGGAGTATTCGAGGGCCAAATGTCATGGTTTTTGTATTTCCAATCCGACGCTATTGGAGTATTCAAGGGCCAAATGTCATTGTTTTTGTATTTCCAACCCGACGCTATTGGAGTATTTGAGGGCCAAAGGTCATTGTTTTTGTATTTCCAACTCGACGGTATTGAGTATACGAGGCCCAAAGGTCATTGTTTTTGTATTTCCAACCCGACGCTATTGGAGTATTTGAGGGCCAAAGGTCATTATTTTTGTATTTCCAACCCGACGCTATTGGAGTATTTGAGGGCCAAAGGTCATTGTTTTTGTATTTCCAACCCGACGCTACTGGAGTATTCGAGGGCCAAAGGTCATTATTTTTGTATTTCCAACCCGACGCTATTGGAGTATTTGAGGGCCAAAGGTCATTATTTTTGTATTTCCAACCCGACGCTATTGGAGTATTTGAGGGCCAAAGGTCATTGTTTTTGTATTTCCAACCCGACGCTACTGGAGTATTCGAGGGCCAAAGGTCATTGTTTTTGTATTTTCAACCCGACGCTATTGGAGTATTCGAGGGCCAAAGGTCATTGTTTTTGTATTTTCAACCCGACGCTATTGGAGTATTTGAGGGCCAAAGGTCATTATTTTTGTATTTCCAACCCGACGCTATTGGAGTATTTGAGGGCCAAAGGTCATTGTTTTTGTATTTCCAACCCGACGCTACTGGAGTATTCGAGGGCCAAAGGTCATTATTTTTGTATTTCCAACCCGACGCTATTGGAGTATTTGAGGGCCAAAGGTCATTATTTTTGTATTTCCAACCCGACGCTATTGGAGTATTTGAGGGCCAAAGGTCATTGTTTTTGTATTTCCAACCCGACGCTACTGGAGTATTCGAGGGCCAAAGGTCATTGTTTTTGTATTTACAACCCGACGCTATTGGAGTATTCGAGGGCCAAAGGTCATTGTTTTTGTATTTTCAACCCGACGCTATTGGAGTATTTGAGGGCCAAAGGTCATTATTTTTGTATTTCCAACCCGACGCTATTGGAGTATTCGAGGGCCAAAGGTCATTGTTTTTGTATTTACAACCCGACGGTATTGAGTATTTGAGGGCCAAAGGTCATTGTTTTTGTATTTACAACCCGACGCTATTGGAGTATTCGAGGGCCAAAGGTCATTGTTTTTGTATTTTCAACCCGACGCTATTGGAGTATTTGAGGGCCAAAGGTCATTATTTTTGTATTTCCAACTCGACGGTATTGAGTATACGAGGCCCAAAGGTCATTGTTTTTGTAATTCCAACCCGACGCTATTGGAGTATTCGAGGGCCAAATGTCATGGTTTTTGTATTTCCAATCCGACGCTATTGGAGTATTCAAGGGCCAAATGTCATTGTTTTTGTATATCCAACCCGACGCTATTGATGTAATCGAGGGCCAAAGGTCATTGTTTTTGTATTTACAACCCGACGCTATTGGAGTATTCGAGGGCCAAATGTCATGGTTTTTGTATTTCCAATCCGACGCTATTGGAGTATTCGAGGGCCAAATGTCATGGTTTTTGTATTTCCAATCCGACGCTATTGGAGTATTCAAGGGCCAAATGTCATTGTTTTTGTATATCCAACCCGACGCTATTGATGTAATCGAGGGCCAAAGGTCATTGTTTTTGTATTTACAACCCGACGCTATTGGAGTATTTGAGGGCTAAATGTCATTATTTTGTATTTCCAACCCGACGCTATCGGAGTATTTGAGGGCCAAAGGTCATTGTTTTTGTATTTCCAACTCGACGCTATTGAGTATACGAGGGCCAAAGGTCATTATTTTTGTATTTCCAACCCGACGCTATCGGAGTATTTGAGGGCCAAAGGTCATTGTTTTTGTATTTCCAACTCGACGGTATTGAGTATACGAGGGCCAAAGGTCATTGTTTTTGTATTTCCAATCCGACGCTATTGGAGTATTCGAGGGCCAAATGTCATTGTTTTTGTATATCCAACCCGACGCTATTGGAGTATTCAAGGGCCAAATGTCATTGTTTTTGTATATCCAACCCGACGCTATTGATGTAATCGAGGGCCAAAGGTCATTGTTTTTGTATTTACAACCCGACGCTATTGGAGTATTTGAGGGCTAAATGTCATTATTTTGTATTTCCAACCCGACGCTATCGGAGTATTTGAGGGCCAAAGGTCATTGTTTTTGTATTTCCAACCCGACGCTATTGAGTATACGAGGGCCAAAGGTCATTATTTTTGTATTTCCAACCCGACGCTATCGGAGTATTTGAGGGCCAAAGGTCATTGTTTTTGTATTTCCAACTCGACGGTATTGAGTATACGAGGCCCAAAGGTCATTGTTTTTGTATTTTCAACCCGACGCTATTGGAGTATTCGAGGGCCAAAGGTCATTGTTTTTGTATTTCCAACCCGACGCTATCGGAGTATTTGAGGGCCAAAGGTCATTGTTTTTGTATTTACAACCCGACGCTATCGGAGTATTTGAGGGCCAAAGGTCATTGTTTTTGTATTTCCAACCCGACGCTATTGGAGTATTCGAGGGCCAAAGGTCATTGTTTTTGTATTTCCAACCCGACGCTATCGGAGTATTTGAGGGCCAAAGGTCATTGTTTTGTATTTCCAACCCGACGCTATCGGAGTATTTGAGGGCCAAAGGTCATTGTTTTTGTATTTCCAACTCGACGGTATTGGAGTATTCGAGGGCCAAAGGTCATTGTTTTTGTATTTACAACCCGACGCTATTGGAGTATTCGAGGGCCAAAGGTCATTGTTTTTGTATTTCCAACCCGACGCTATCGGAGTATTTGAGGGCCAAAGGTCATTGTTTTGTATTTCCAACCCGACGCTATCGGAGTATTTGAGGGCCAAAGGTCATTGTTTTTGTATTTACAACCCGACGCTATTGGAGTATTCGAGGGCCAAAGGTCATTGTTTTTGTATTTCCAACCCGACGCTATTGGAGTATTCGAGGGCCAAAGGTCATTGTTTTTGTATTTCCAACCCGACGCTATCGGAGTATTTGAGGGCCAAAGGTCATTGTTTTTGTATTTCCAACCCGACGGTATTGAGTATTTGAGGGCCAAAGGTCATTGTTTTTGTATTTCCAACCCGACGCTATTGGAGTATTCGAGGGCCAAAGGTCATTGTTTTTGTATTTCCAACCCGACGCTATCGGAGTATTTGAGGGCCAAAGGTCATTGTTTTTGTATTTCCAACCCGACGGTATTGAGTATTTGAGGGCCAAAGGTCATTGTTTTTGTATTTCCAACCCGACGCTATCGGAGTATTTGAGGGCCAAAGGTCATTGTTTTTGTATTTCCAACCCGACGGTATTGAGTATTTGAGGGCCAAAGGTCATTGTTTTTGTATTTCCAACCCGACGCTATCGGAGTATTTGAGGGCCAAAGGTCATTGTTTTTGTATTTCCAACCCGACGCTATTGAGTATACGAGGGCCAAAGGTCATTGTTTTTGTATTTTCAACCCGACGCTATTGGAGTATTTGAGGGCCAAAGGTCATTGTTTTTGTATTTCCAACCCGACGCTATCGGAGTATTTGAGGGCCAAAGGTCATTGTTTTTGTATTTCCAACCCGACGGTATTGAGTATTTGAGGGCCAAAGGTCATTGTTTTTGTATTTCCAACCCGACGCTATTGGAGTATTCGAGGGCCAAAGGTCATTGTTTTTGTATTTCCAACCCGACGCTATCGGAGTATTTGAGGGCCAAAGGTCATTGTTTTTGTATTTCCAACCCGACGGTATTGAGTATTTGAGGGCCAAAGGTCATTGTTTTTGTATTTCCAACCCGACGCTATCGGAGTATTTGAGGGCCAAAGGTCATTGTTTTTGTATTTCCAACCCGACGGTATTGAGTATTTGAGGGCCAAAGGTCATTGTTTTTGTATTTCCAACCCGACGCTATTGGAGTATTTGAGGGCCAAAGGTCATTGTTTTTGTATTTCCAACTCGACGCTATTGAGTATTCGAGGGCCAAAGGTCATTATTTTGTATTTCCAACCCGATGCTATTAGAATTTTTCGAGGGATAAAATAGGACTAAATAAGGAAAGAAAAGTTCTTAAAATGAATAATAAATATAATAATATTACCTTAATAGTATACGTTGTGTGTCTTCGTTATTCTATAAATGTGTTTCAGAATTATATTTCATCATCAGAAATTTTCTCGTTCACAGAGGTCATCACACATTAACTAATATTACACAAAAACACAAGTATTTATATATGTATACATGACGGCAACAAGACGTACAGTGTTGCACTGGTGTAAGGCGAATTTAGGGACTGGCTAGGTTTTCTTATCTTTATTTCCCATCGTCATACAGTTTGTTGACGACCTGTGTTAGAGAGAGAATTTCTGATGATGGAATAAAGTTCCGAAACGCGTCATTTAAAAAAGTAAGAAGTCACACGACGGATAATAATAAGGTAATATTGACATACTTAAATTATATAATTGTGACGGATAGAACAATGACTTTAAATGAGTTCATGCCACCAAACAAAACAAATGTATAGTTTAAATATATAAAAACCTTTCAACAAATTAAAAAAAAAAAAAAAAAAAAAAAAAAAAAAAAACGTTTGTTCTTTTATCACAACTTTTCTCCAGTACGGTGAAAAACAAAAAATTCCCTTTCCAATTAAATTATACAGACATTTCTGGTAAGATGACAAATTATATTTTTGGTTGGTACATGGAGTTGTGAGAAAGTTAATACAAATTTTTTGCACCGTTTATTTAGAATGTATTTCTATTTGTATAATATATACCGTACCTCATTTGTAATTACTGTTGATTTGTTTCTTTATGTTTCAGTTATTAAAAATATATTACAACACAAGAACTTCACCTCACAAGAAACGAAATGCACCAACCGTCTAGACACAGGCCGGATACAAAAGACGTTTCTCACAAAAGATGGAGCCCATTTCCTGGTCCTTAAATTGAGTATATTGTTTTTGGATCTATTGTTTTGTAAAAGCTTCATTACTCGGACAATAATCTCGTTACCATAAGAGAATACGCTTTGATTGAACGAATACAATTAAAAACAAGGGCGTGGGATACAAATAGGCATTTCCGTTTAAAATTCAAGATTTCACAGATTTTTAGTCTTGATTTTTACTTTTTCACACGGTAGATAGAAAGTATTGTGGAGCAACGAAACTGACATGAAGAAAACACATGAAAAAACGAAGGTTGATCGTATAATTTGACATCTTTATTTATAAACAGCACACATGATTATTTGAAAAAGTACATATCTGGTATTATTATAGTTATATTTTCACTCATTCATATATATATATATATATATATATATATATATATATATATATATATATATATATATATATATATATATATATATGTGTATATACAGGGTAATTTTGAAGTATCCAAAGAGCTTTATACTGAGAGGTACTTAGAAACAAATGCGGATCTACATAGTTTAAAAATTATACTTTTTGTATGTTTGAAATTTCTGTCTGACATATTGAACCCAAATTCATATTTTTTAATAGGAAAGTGGACATGTGATACATAATTTGACAAGGAAAATTCAAATGAAAGCAGTTTTTCGATAAATACCTGTGTTTTTGAGTTATAAGCATTCAAAGTTGCAATGACCAAAAAATCGCGTTAGTGGGTAAAATGCGCTCTCGAAACCTTTTAGTTATATCTTTCTTGTAGTTTTTATTATATTCAAACTCTTAAAATAAAAGTTAATTAATTATAAAAACTGGTTTGCTAGTGTACTGGTTGTTTGGAAAGGAGTAGTGGTGATACTCCAAGACGTCTTTGCAGAATTATTGTACATTGTACCATTGAGATCAATAATTTATTCTTTTTCTGAGTATCAGTTAAGAGAGCGGTGTACAAGAATCACTCAAAAACAATCAACAAGCTGAAACAGGCCATTGTAGACATTGTCAATAACTCAAAAATCTCAGAATTGTGTGTATAATGAAGTAAAATAGAGGTAGGTTTAAAAATGAAGGATGTAATTTTAAACATCTCGATTGAACGTGTTAGTTATTAAATAACACATTTCTTATTTCCAATTAAATTATACAAATACTCTTGTTTTATTTCAGTACAGTACAAATTACTTACTTCAGAGAGAGTTTTTGAACGTATTATATATCACGAAAATAGTTTAGAACAAACATTTCAGATATTTGATTACTTTTGTAATGTTGAACTCACCATACGAAATTCCAGTGGACATTTTTATAACTACTACTACAAAAACTTACAGGAAGGAGGAAGAATTTATAATTTACAAAAACTGATTATTATGAACAGATGATATGTAGGACGTATTATGTGATTATTAGTTATGACTTAAAGGATAACCTGAGGAAATTGGAATCCAAAGTTGGAGAAGTAATATGGCCAAGGAAGGCGTTGGATAGAAAACCATGAGGAAGAGGAAAATGAAGAAGAGGGACAGGAAAATGATGGATAGGATGAGATGAGTCGATTACTTAAATAATAACCTAGGGGAAACTGAAATCAGAAGATGGAGAGGTATAAAGACCAAGGAAGGCTTTGGATAGAAAACCAGAAGGAAGAGGAAAATGAGGGATAGGATGAGATGAGTAAATTAGAGCATAACCCAAGGAAATTGGAATCCAAAGATGGAGAGGTAATAAGACCAAGGAATCTTTTGGATAGAAAACCAGGAGGAAGATAAAAATGAGAGATAGAATAGATGAGTTGAATATTTAGAGGATAACCAGAGGAAACTGGAATCTGAAGCTGGAGAGGTAATAAGACCAAGGACGGCATTGGTAGAAAACCAGAAGGAAGAGGGAAATGAGAGATAGGATAATATGAGTACAGGATAAAATGAGGGTAACCTGAGAAAACTGGAATCAGAATATAGAGAAAAGTGACAGATGATATAAGAGAGTTGAGCTATGGGAGTAAGATTAGGTAATATAGCCCTTACGGAAATCGTTTATTGGATACAGTCATTAAAATGAGGTGGAAAACTGCCTATTTTTTATACCACGGGTTTTTTTTAACGTTTGGAATGTCTTTTACGCAAATTCCTTTCAAATCAGTTAAATTGATTTCCAAATATAATGAATTTTTTTGAATTTGTGGAACAACCACTCAGATTTTTATAATTCACTTTATTATTATAGGGTGATCAAAAAGTAACGCAACATAAATGTATTTAATTATTATAATTACAGTAGCCTATATTTTATTTTTAGGTGAGCAACAATGAAAACAACAATCATTGAAGATATATTAAATGTTGAGCTTGACTTATGAGAAAAACTATACAGTATAACAAACATACAGAACACAATTTTCAAAAAAAAATACGCCTAAGTATCAGACGCGTTTCAACGACAAGGTCGTCCTCTTCAGTGAAACACTCAGTTGTATTTGGTTGGTGTAGCTGGTGTATCACTGAAGAGGACGACCTTGTCGTTGAAACGCGTCTGATACTTAGGCGTATTTTTTTATGAGAATTGTGTTCTGTGTGTTTGTTATACTGTAATCATTGAAGATTTAATTTTATAAACAGCTGATTAGGTAGCATTGTTGCTATCGACAGCTGATCAGCTGAGTTTTTAAATATTGTGTTTGTTTATATCTTTAACGTGTATAAATTGAGTTTCAGGTTCCTGTCAAGTTGTATTGGGGTACACGTTATAGCAGCGAATATTCATTGTCAAAGAGTACATATGTTTCTGCAGTTACGGCCAGAACCAGTAGACTTTCGGTGAAAAGTACATATAGGACCTTCTAATAAATCATCTATGATGTGACTGTACCACAAGTTTAAAGGCGCGGGATATGCTGGAAATGCGACCAAAAATCTTAATATAGAAAAATTTGATTGATGTGTTTGCAATGAGTTTCAAGAGTTTGCTATGCTACGCTTTTCATTTCAGTCTCTTAAATTAGTGCTCACATAATATTGCATAAATATGCGTTCATACAAAATCCTCCCTGCCAGCAGTTGCTCCTCGGAAACAATTAATTGCACGCGTAATGCTTACTGTAAGTGATTTACACTATCTGCAATACCAGATGGGGAATAACACGTAGGTTGGTATTGGTCTGTCGAAGCCTGGTTTCAGATTGATTGGTACGTGAATGTCTACATTTCTTTAATGTGAGCATAAGTCAACTTTCAAATACTTGGTTTCCGGTGTACAATGTTACGCAATCAAATCTTGATAACATTTATTAATAGCACAGTGACGAGTGACCAATATATACAGATGATGCGAGAGTTAATGGGCTCTATCCGGCAGACAGGTTACGCACATGGTTTCAACAAGATAGTGTTACAGTCCATACAGCAAACAACACAATACCTGATTTTCTAAACTGTTTTTATTTCTCAGGTGTTGGTCATCAAATTTTTCACCACCAGATTTATTACCTGGATGCTGCTTACGTAACACATTTCTAAACTGTTCCAAAATTACTAAGAAAGATTCAAAACTGTGTTGATACAATGTCATAGTTAAGGGTCTTTAAAAAAATTTATTTCACGAAGTTATGTACTTACATTGAATAGCCTGAGCTCATAAAAAGCGCCAAAAAATATACAAGAAATAGTTACTTTAAACAAGGAGTAGTTGAGTACTCGATTCTAACCAGTTGAGAACATACACAAACCACCTATAGTCGACGATACGTTGTCCTTTAACAAACCTACATATTATTTTCACATGATCTGCCGTATCCCCGTTTCTATTTCTGATAACATTCATGAATGCTCACAGCATGGTAGGACCACAGGTAGTCATGCCAGAATGAACAATCTAAACCAAACACTCTGTCTCAACAGCTCTTGAAAGGCCTAACCCAGCTAAACCTGATCTGGTAATGTGTTTAGACCACATCACTCTCTTCGTCGTTGTTCTAGCATTCACAATCAGAGTTTACTACCAACTTAAGATTTCTAATTTTTACCCTCAATGCTGGTTAACACTGTAAATTTTCAAGCCCTCTGGGAAGCGTTAAAAACTATTTCCTACTCAAATTAAAATAAATTATATTCGACAAAGGAATGTCTGAGCATCATAAAGACACTGCATGGACAAGGCACGGCATAGCCCTTGAAAGGCCTAACCCAGCTAGACCTGATCTGGTAATGTGTTTAGACCACATCACTCTCTTCGTCGTTGTTCTAGCATTCACAATCAGAGTTTACTACCAACTTAAGATTTCTAATTTTTACCCTCAATGCTGGTTAACGCTGTAAATTTTCAAGCCCTCTGGGAAGCGTTAAAAACTATTTCCTACTCAAATTAAAATAAATTATATTCGACAAAGGAATGTCTGAGCATCATAAAGACACTGCATGGACAAGGCACGGCATAGCCCTTGAAAGGCCTAACCCAGCTAAACCTGATCTGGTAATGTGTTTAGACCACATCACTCTCTTCGTCGTTGTTCTAGCATTCACAATCAGAGTTTACTACCAACTTAAGATTTCTAATTTTTACCCTCAATGCTGGTTAACACTGTAAATTTTCAAGCCCTCTGGGAAGCGTTAAAAACTATTTCCTACTCAAATTAAAATAAATTATATTCGACAAAGGAAATTCTGAACACGATAGTGACACGGCATGAACTCGGTATCCTTCATGAAAATCCGCCTTCTCAATTTATTCTTACTTAATAAGAACTAGAAGTACAATATAAATATATAATGTTTTCAAAACAAATAAACTCAGCTAAGTGTGAGAATATTTAACAATGCTGTTCACCATTTTATTGAAATTATGTCGTTTAAAATCCTGCACTTCCGTTGAGAACAAAACTTACAATTGCATTGTTGTACAATTAACTGTCAGGAAAATGGGTCCGTGTATACAAATCATTTAACATTTAATTTCGTTCAAAATATGAAAATGTATGTTAGTAAGTTTTTTGTTCGGTGTAATACATGACGTTCTTCAAAACCAATAATCGAGAAATAAGTACCAAACTGAAGGCTTAGTAAACAAAATCTAAGTTAATCGGGATTGACTACCATATAACCATTTAAATTTAATTTATTTCTGAATATATACTGTAGATCAACAGTAATTTGTACAGGTTTACAATTTTAAGGTTATGTAAGATTTCTATAATTAATTACATTCTCATTTCTTCCAAATCCATCTCAATTTCATACTAGCAGGTTGTAATACGAGATGTCTCTATAAACCTTAGGGTCAAAATAAAAACACCTCGCCTGTGATGACGGATTTTTTTTTTTTAACGTGAGCCTCAGAAATTTATGGATGGATGCACGGGTTGACTGACATCGCGTTAAGTCTTGAGCGCGCATCAAGTTGTAAAAAGGAAATGTATCAAGTTGCTAACTCCCTCCCTCCTCGGCAAAGTTTTCATCTTTACTCAAGGTTGATTCCGGTCGTATTTAGGGCTCACGGTGTAAAAAAAAAAGTTTTAACTTTATTCTGAACCAAGTTAAAGAAAAATACACTGAAATCAAACCGTCATAGGCTGATTTTTTAAATAAAAATTCAAGACCAAAGAGTCTTTGTCTATTTAATTTGTCAAGACGTTAAAATAACAGATTATTATACAAAAAAAATCTAAAATTGAACGAAGATTTGTAGATACTAGAACACTGTACAGATAATGCAATGTTATGACAAATATGAATCCCATTGAGTGATTTTACTTTCTCTTATATAGAGAGAAAGTTATGTGATGGTTCAAAAAATCTATTGTGTTCTGAGTTCAATGAGTGGCTCTTGGAATGGTATGTCTGACTCTGTCGTAAGTGGAGTACTTTACAGCCCAAACGTGTAGTCTGATTTTAATGAAATTTAGAATGTGAACATATTTCGGGTTTAAAAAAAAAAATTTTACGACACATAATGTGAGAGTAGCTGCCATAACAAAAAAAAACGAAATTACCATAACCTAACCTAATCTAACCTAACCTAACCTCACTTTTTGATTGACAACTACCGAACTGATATTTTAATTATGGTTCCTAATTATTTGATTTTGAGGACCAGCGAAGTTTTCACAACGTTTATTCAATTACAGCGTAGGCCTACTTAATATGCCTGAAAATTTATATAAAAACATTATCTTATTTTAACCTTTATTTTTCATTAAACTTCCATAATGCCATTTTGTAAATGTATAAAATAAATTCTTGGTTTCTTATTTACTAGTAAACGGTTAGATAAAAGAAATTCGTAAATCAAATCTAAAGTTAAAATTTCATCCAATTCCAAATATAGTATTTTTTGTTTAAAAAAAAGAAAACAACAAAAATATTATGGCAGACTGAAACTTTTGGGTGTACAATAATTTCTTGACGTTTGAGTACCTATTTCAGAATCACCCTGTATACCGATAATTTCCGAAGCCCACTGATGAGTTCTGGCTTACCTAACCATGCGCGTCCACTCATCGTCCAGAACCCTGCGGCAACCCAAGTCTTATTCCAGACAACGATTAGTTAGTTCACTTTGCCATCTGCCTTCAATTTCCTCGCTTAGTACACCCTTCAAGTAAATAAAGTAGAAACTGAATTCCAACAACTAAATCTCCAACCAACGCGTTCTTGCATTCTGCATTTATATTTAAACAGATATTTTGTTTATACGTTTATTTTCTTTGTTTAACAAAATAAAGAACTTGATGGACGGGATCATGTATATAATGTAATACAAGTAGATATCCTAAATATAATGTCCAAAAGTTGTGTTTACGTTGCAAAAAGTTTTACCCAATAATGTTTGTTTTGTTACACTGGTTTTCTGAACCCGATGTTTGGGTATATCACAATTTTCTTGACGTGGGCTTAGGCCCTAACGGGCCTCATATATCTGTATATATTAAAATTGTCCAATCGTTTTGCTTGTTTCGGTGACTCGGCTCTGGCAGATAACATATTTTTGGGAAGAGAGGGTTTGAAGTTACATTTTCTGACAATAAATTCTCTATTTGCATCGTAGAGAGGAGAAGTTGGTACCATTAAGTACAAAATTGAAATCTAAAAATTTCTATTCAATTAAGTTGAAAACACACGATATAGGAATAAACATTGTTTAAAATTCCTACAATTTTAACATTTTCAATTAGTTATATCTGAATTTCAATAGAACTCTACACGAGTACACTGTAGTCCCTTATACAAACTGTCTTGTTCTATCTCAATCTTTGTGACAACTATCAAGATTACGTGAAGGCAGCATGTCGAAAACCACTTTGTTCGGTTTCCTAAAAAAACTTTAAGATCAATCAAAAAATTAAGGTCGAATACCAAACGGCGTAATAATCAAATTGTAACCAGAATTATAGTTTTTGTCATACCTCTAATAAAACTACAAATTATTAGCAGGAAGACAAAAATGTCATATGTATTTTAGCCGTCGAACTGTTTTATTACAATTAAATGGTTTTAAATTTTATGTCTACGGTAGTTCTAATTATATATGATGCGACATGTTTCACAGTTAACTAGTGGAACCTATTGGATGAAAATCTGGACACAAGCCTTTTATACATATGAATATAATTTAATTAATAACGCCTACAAGTATACAGGAATTTTAACATTATACTATATTTTTTATTGTAAATATGTGAATACTGTATAGTATTTATTGATGAATATCAACCTGAAGATGTCGTCTGTGTAACAGCGAAACATGTCGCATTATATTTAATGAGGACTACTTACGACTTAAAATTAAGTATTAAATAACCTTTTTAAAAAATATATAATAGGAATACAGTAGATTCCCACCTCATACATAGCCTATGTATAGGCAAAAAAACCCACATCCAATTTTGATCCATCCTTAGCTTTCTTTATACTATGTTTGTAAGAAAAATTTGGCCCAAAACGATACTTTATAGCTGTAGAAAGAGTATTTAGTACTGTAAACTAGTGGGGTAGGTCCTACATTTTGCAAGTTATCCCAAAAATTAAACAATGATATTCGTTCCACGGTCACGTTATTCATAATTAGTCCTTCTTAGATTTGGTAAAGTATGAAATATTATACCTTCAAGTTACGAGAATAATAATAGTTTATAATAGCTGTAGTTAAGAATTATAAACATGAGGCGGTGTGTCGTGGTAGAATTACACCTTAAGAGCGCCCGTATGGTCAGTGCAATAAATAAAGCAAAGTATGCGGGCACCTTCACTGCTTAGCACCGGCTGCATTGGACTTCTATGTCTTAAGACTTGTGATAGGTGTAAATTAATATAAATAGTATACAGGAATGTATATTAAGAAATTATCTATTTATGGTCTTAGTTTGACAACATTGACTAGTTTAGTTAACACGCCTGACTTTGTGTGTTGTTTTACTCATTTAATTTACAACACACACAAATAACAGCAATGCTACAGTAAACATTTGTCTGTCAAAGATACACAGTGGTAATTTTTAAAACGCCCATAACACGATAAAAATAAATATACAAAAACCATGTACACTGCTAACAATTGTAAATATTTTCCCACTGATTAATATTACTACAGAACATGATAAGTTTAAACTTTTTTTGTTTTAATTTATTAATACAAGAGACTTCCATTACGTTGTCAGGCATTATAATTTGAGACCAGAGTAGCGCATCCTATACTCGAATAGCTTTACTCTATGGCTTGGATATTAAAACATCTGCAGTCTTGTGGAATATCCATTCTTGTACTGATTGACACAAATATAATAATTACTTCTAAAACTTAGAAAAACAATCGGAATTTAATTATAAGAAGAAAATTTATTTGTTTAACTAAAAAAATATATAGGTCAAACTAAAATGGAATACATCTTCTATTAAACCTAATTTCACAACAAAAAATAAGATATATGAAATTCCAATATAAGAGCATACAATAAAACCCTGTGGTTAAAAAAGAACTGTTTAGAAAAAACAAAGTGTAAAGATTGAAAGTTGTATTAAAAAAAGGAGAAAAGTTATTGTGAGGACTCCACCCGACCGAGTTTATGAAAATAAATATTACAATCTAGAAAAACAAAAATCTCAAACATCTTCTAACATAAACTTGTAAATGATTGCCCAAAATACAATAACTGAATAATAAAAGAACAATACATAATTTCAGTATTTAAATATATACTCGTTCATACTTAATTACTAATATCATTAATACATTCTTCTATTTATTATTTTACAAAAGGACATTAAAGTCAAAATGAATGATTTTGTTTTCAATTAAATGGTTCCGTAATCATTTTACACACTTCTTTTTATTTTCACATACATTAATACTTTAATATATACAATTTCAAATTTTGGTGCTAAGTACTATAAAATTTCATGAACACTGGTATGAACAATAAATTTATTTCGAAGATCTCCAGTCTTTGCTGTCAAACTATTACTTTATTGCCACTTCGGTAAAAGAAAGTTCTTAAAACTTTACATACATATAAATTCCTAAGAGGTAAAATATTCAACATTTTAAAAAAGGATGACGAGTGTTCGGTTGAAACAACGTGTATAAAATTATTTTGCAATTTTACGATGGGTTTTAATCTAGATTAAACTTCTCCTCCAAAACTGGAAGCATATAATTTAATTTTGAACTCACAAGAGCCTAAAGGTTTTTTAAATGTTTCTATTAGAAGTATATTTAAAAAAATCTAATATATTTAGACAATTATTTTTTTATAGTTTGTGAAAAGAACGAAGACGGCTGCTACCTGCCAAAACCCTCTTTCAAGCAAGCAGGCTCACAAACGTCCTGTCCCAGACAAACTGCCTAATTAGTGACTTGTCCACTGCAAACTCTTTTGATACAAAGACAACTTTATTAATTGTTAAGTAATACCTACTGAATCTAAATATTCATAAAATTTGTTTTAAAATTACTCCAAACAAGCCATTGTTAAAACATAAGTGAGAAATAAGAAAAGTCTTCGTTCGTTTTAAAAACTATGAGTAAGTTCTGTTATATATATAGCCTATATATATATATATATATATATATATATATATACAAGGAAGAGTTAATTATTTTTATTTTTAAAACGATTTTTTACAAGGTTTACCACATTTTAAAATGCAAATATAATTTCATAAATTTTCTTTTTACTACAAAAAGACTCCAGTCTCTACCGAGCAACAACATACTTATCCGAATGTAATTTTATTTTACTTGCTGTGTGGAAAATAGGGGTTATTAAATCTTCATATTTTACAAAAATTGGAGTTCACTTTAAGAAATAATGTCCTTCATTCAATTTCATCGTTAACTAAAAGCCTACTCCCGAAATGGAAATTTTGAGATGTCGACCAATACGTTTAAGCATTGGATATTTAACAAAATTTATATAACAATTTTTTGGAATGTGTTTTGTTAAAATTAGAACTGTAAGTTGTTTTTTCATAGTAGATATTCACATCACATAATTTCCAAAGCAACTTATCTAGTCTCTGGAGACCTTAAGACGAATATTTCCTTGAAAAACTTGACACCGATGTTTCTAACAGAACTGCATTTATATTACGTATATGTGAAAAAATGAATATTAGCCAAAGCAAGTTGAGAATCCATTTAGGTTTTTCCTTATTTATTGCAAATAGTTTTCATTTCCTTAAGGTTTGTTACAGAGACCCCCGAGTTGGTCTAGTGGTCAGTAATCTTTTCAAGAAGTCTTGGAATCAATTTCTTGGAGAGGGAGGGCTACAATATAGTGAATTCTTGTTGAGAAATCGAGAATGACTACGGCAATTCCAATGTGCTAGCCTTTCGTTACTTAACTGGAAACACTTCTACCATACCTAGCATCTTTACACCATGAAGTTTTTGGACATCTATCACAAAGATTAGACTAGATGAAGAAACTTGAAGCTATTAAAAAATTAAATTTATTAATTTGAACGAAACTTGTCACCTGTTTAGGTTGTAGCGTACTTTACACTTTTTAACACACACTGAACATGAATTTATCAATCACGAAACTCTTTCTACACTACGTAGGCCTGTAGGCTAAGCGAACAATTAATACGCCAACAATTAAAACGCCCAAACCATTTATTACCTCTAAACAACTAACCTTAATTAAAACGCCACTAAACACAAATGTCTCGGTACACGACAGGTAAAAACATAAACGATCTGTGTTCTTTTGTTCTACATGAAGGGTTGGAAAATAAATTAACATGGTTCTCCCTTAATTAATTCACGCAGGGTTTATTTCTTTTCAACCCTTTTACAAATCCAACACCTTAGGCATTTCCTGTCCCTTGTTGATGAATATTAAATGGACTGATTCGGTCTTTTCACGTCAGTTTAAAGACGAAAAGTTCTCACAATTTGAAGGAACAGCTGAAAGGCAGCTTTAACTTCAGAGTTTAATAAGACTTACGTCCGCATTCAAGACGTTTAAGACATTTAAAACCTCTGTAAGATGCCTAATGAAGCAGATTTGCTGAAGTCAGTCGAAATTAGTTTCAGGATCAAAATCATTAATTGAGTTTGTATGAAAATATTATCAGTGACGTCACGTTAATTTCCGCCAATGAGACCAAAGTAATTTTATAGTATAACAATGCCTGATAGTTACATCCATAATAAATCTTCATAAAGTTTGAAACAAATTTATTTGTTTAAATAGGAATTGGACAGAAAATATATAAAAGCGTTTTTATAAACGATGAAATCTAATAATTGAATATGTTTACATTGTGCAAACACGTTTGGGAATCAGCCTAAATAATAGTCTAACAATATAAAGAATTGTTAAACAAATTTTTGTTTTTCGCAATTATTGTTTATAAACATACGTAATAATTTTCTTTCTTGTAAATAATTGGTAAACTATTTGTTATTGCTTGTTTACTGTTTTCCCTTGCACACTTTCTGCACTTCCAAAAATGTGATTTAAATCACTTGTTTACAGAATTGCAGGTTAAAAATAAGTCAGGATTAATTGACAGAAACGAAAAATTACCTTTAAAAGACGTCTGTAAAACCACGATTTGATTGAAATACGTTTACGCTGATAACGGGCAAAACACAAACAAATCTAATTTATGTCCTTATAAAGACAGTGTTCCAGATTAATTTTCACTTTTTGATTGGCCTTTTTTGTTCTTACTGAAATAAGGTTAGTGAAATAATATTCATTATTTGGTTTTTGATAAAATAACCTTTTTGTATGTGTGAAAAACTTTATAATAAATAATTGTATCCAAAATTAGTTTAGAATAATCCTCAATGAAGTCCAAGTCTCTCTGGCCGTCATACCTCCAACTGTAACCTGGTAGTTTTTCATTTTACACTATAGCTCATCAATTTATAAATTGAATCCATGTGTTGAATCTTTACTGTCTTGTTTTTTACAATTCTACATTACTTCCAATCAGGTTATTGTTTCAGGTCAGGAAAAAACTAAGTATATTGCAATTATTTTTTATAATTTCTATATTCAAATAAATAGTTATTACAGTCATTGTAACAGTGAGACCTAATCCAGTCCGGTTTGATGATTTTTATAGTTTTTTCTGAACTGTAGTCCCTAATAAAAAGCAAAAGTATTTATCTTTTT
This sequence comes from Aphrophora alni, assembly GCA_963513935.1. Classification (NCBI taxonomy): domain Eukaryota; kingdom Metazoa; phylum Arthropoda; class Insecta; order Hemiptera; family Aphrophoridae; genus Aphrophora; species Aphrophora alni. The sequence goes on along the minus strand of OY740773.1, from coordinate 17,288,796 downwards.
CAATGTTGTTTGGGCAATAACTGTTAAAAAAAATTTCTCAAAGTAACCTAATTTCTCAAACCTAACTGTGTTTATTTTGTTGCATATTCGAACAATCTAAATCTGAATGAAAAATATCAAATAAAACTAAATAACAATTTACGAATAATTGATCACAAAATGTATATCTACATAAAATATGATTTTTACCTAAACTAGTTCTCGACATAAACGAAGCAAGGCTAGACATTATTTAAATATATTTTTCAAAATACTTTTCAAAGAATTGTCAATTCGATTTTTTTTTAATCGTTACAAGTGAAAGCTAATACGTTGTAATTTATTTTTAATTATGCAGCTCCATTTGTATTGCAAATTATTCCAATGGCTTGGTTTCCACATGCCTCTAATTTTATATATTTGTTTGGAGTTTTATCAAAATCACTAGAGTTGATTTTGAGATATTAGTAATACCTCCTGGGGGGGGGGGGGTAGATGATTTATAAATTCTGAAAAGACATTTTATTGAATGAAATATAACTAAATTTCGTCATTTCACCTATTTATTTCTCACCTATTTGAAATCATACAAATTTCTTAAACCAATATGACACAATGTTCCAGTATATAATAACCACAAGGAATACATTATTTCTAATCTATTCCGACAAAGAAAATCTGTATAAATGAAATAAAATTGCACCCATGCCACCGCATGATCACAGAATACGGTCAGTAATTTCTAAACAACGGCCGTAAAGATTCCTATCACAATTTGAGTACATGTCCGATCGATTACCTTTCACAACTCACAAGATGATTTACCATTGAAATCATGTAAAATCACAACTCCTATTTATGTTAAGGTGTATTGATTGATTCTATTAAGGTATGCTAATACAAAAAGAAGGACTTTGCCTCCTGGGATAGGTGAAAGCACTCACTTTAATAATAGATGTAAATTCCTGCCTGCAATCATTGTACTTGTCCAGTGTAAGAAAAATAAGGTAAATTTGGTATTCGCAAGTAATTTCGAATCCAGGTTTTTACTGATCTTCAAATTTCATAGCCTCAGGAAACCGAAAAATTTATTTTCGACAACGTCCGTCCGTCGTTGTTTTCGTCTTTACGTAAGCACGATAGTGCCCACAAAAATTAAGATGAGAACGTAAAATTTGGTACAGAGAACTATAGTGTGCTTATGTAGAACCTTGTTCAATTAATTTCAGATTAATCAAATTGAAAATGTAAAAACAATCCGTTATTTTAAACAATTTTTTCATTATATTTCGTGTGTTATTCAATTTCTAACACACTAAATTAGACAAAAGTGTGCAGATTAAATTCTGCATGTACCAACAATACCTATTTACGTTGCAAAGTAGCAAAATTATTGTCAAACATGTGATGCCGAACCCTTCCGATAATACTTTATATATTTACGAGATCCGGTATGTCTGAGTCATCGACAAGTTCCTTCACAAATGTACCAATTAAAGCCCCCCCCCCCCAAATTGAGATACCGACTTGAGTGAAGTGAATATTTACACATCTCTGAGGTTCCTTAGTGCCTAGCCGATGTCAAAATAGTAATGATAAACACTACGTGGATCACAAAACTTGTCTAGCAAATGTTAAAAAACTTTGACCCTTTGATCTAACAATACAATTTAATATATCCTACAAAGCCTAAGAAATCAAGTGATTAAAGTTATCGTTCGATTATTGTAACTCCTGCACCACTGAAGATGGCGATAGTGTCGTTGAAACGCTTTTAAGCGTTCACGTATTGTTTGTGTGACATTTTGTTCGAAATCGGTAGAGCCAATTTTTAGAAATTTAACCTTTTCAGCATGTTTTGTTTTTTAGCTATAACACCCAAATTTGGAAAGATGGCAATCGATACGTTTTGTTTGAGGCCTTAAATGCTACAATTGAACAATCTTTAATCGAAAATTTTCCAACCGATTTTTCGAAAATTGGAAATTTTTATTTTTGTCTTTATGATAGGCACTGCAGGTTTTAAATTATCATTAATAAAATCTATATTAAATGTTGAGCTTGACTTATGAGAAAAATTATACAGTATAACAAACACACAGAACACAATTCTCACAAAAAATACCCCTAAGTATTAGACGCGTTTCAACGACAAGGTCGTCCTCTTCAGTGATACACGAGCTATACCAATCAAACTATAACTATAGTTATTTTTGTGAGAATTATGTTCTGTGTGTTTGTTATACTGATTAATAAAATCGAAAAAAAAATCGCACCAAGATATTCCAATATATGTCTAAATAATAAATTTCATTAAAATATATCCTCTGGTTTGTCATAGCCAGACGTCATTCCAAAATACGTTTTCCTTTTTTTCAAGGGAGATCAGCACTAATATATCCACAAAAAGTCAACATCTCTTTTTTGACACAACAGATACTTTCTGTGCAGTATGCATTTTATATTTATATTACGATAAATACTTACTTTTTATTTTCTTTAACGTTTTCAAAATACACAATAAAATCTTGATTTTCTGTGCACATTTAAAACAGAACACACAAAATGCGTGTACAAATCTGAACGCAATATCATTTTTATTTTGTAAGTTATATACTTTTTTAACAAAATTGCGGATATTTGGTAAACTAAGCGTTTTCGAGAATAAAATACTTCTTATTATTTTTTTTTATACCGACCTACAAAATCATTTCCTAAAGTTTGCCAACTGGCTTACGGGACACATTGTATATATTTTCAAATATTTCTAATCTCAATTTCTTCTTAAAATAAGTAGAGAAATCAAATACCTAATACAAGAACACAAATATGAATCCATTTTTGTAAAACAAATAGCGTATCGTGACAGTTTAGGAATTAATAAATTAAAAATAGTTTCTTTTTTTACAAATATGTAATCATCAGGTTCTGTTCCAATTGATGGAGGGTCCAATATAGGCTTTTCCTTAGGACCTCTACATTTCTCTTGTGTGCAATTTCGTTTGTGTTAGTTTTTTAAATTTTCTTTTCTTTTAAATAAGCTAATTAGGGTATTGAATTATATTTTTATTTGTTGTGGTATGTTTTATTGTGAATTTTGTATTTGTTATAGTGTATAATCTTGCACATGAGAAATAAAATAAATTATTATTATTATTATTATTATTAATAATTTCCAAAAAAATAGCAATGCTGAGAGACTAGATTCAATTTTTTATTTTTTTTTATTTTATTTTATTTTTTTATTTGGTTAGATCCCTTTTTTCATCTTTCATATCAGATCTCTTTTGATCAACTCTAGTTCATTTCCGACCCTAATTCTAATTCCAAGTATTCGAAGGCCATGGATTTTTATTTTATGCTCTTCTATTTTTAAGGCGACAACGACAGAGACGTTTTTTGTATTTAAAAAAACAAGGAAAAACAATTAAAATTTTCCTCTCCCTTTCGCCTTTAAACAACAAGAAAAAATTAACAAACTCTCCTACTCGCACCCTATTTTCTAGTATTCCTTAACCTCACCTCTCATTTTAAGTATTTAAAGATAATCAATGTCCATGACTCATCGTTTTTTTATATACAGGTTCTAAACTTTCTCACGTCATTTACATTTTACACAAAAACTTTTAAAAAACTATTACAAAAGGAGTAGGGGAAATAACAATAATAAATAATAATTAGAAGGGAAGTGTGAAACATATTGAGTACGTTAGAAAGTAAAAACATATTTAAAATGAAGGAAAATTATGGACTGTTCCAAACATCACGTACAGCTTCGTGCCTGGTGCGGGTGTCTGTCCGTCTGTCTACCACATGCCGCCGCCTCGCTATATTTTATGTGCCTCCATGTCTGTCGATGTCCCCTCATCGAGGTAAATGCACTATGCGCCGTTATGCGCAGCTCTTTAACTAGAAACCTATATTAGCCAATGCACACCCATTCAACCGCAAGCTGTGCTGTGCGCGATAGTATCTCTTCTGGTCACGACCTCGCGATCTGCCATGCAATAAATTACAGGAATCTATATTCTCAATAAGTTTTCATTTAGTAGGAAGCCAGAATTACGTCATGCTTTTAAAATGCCTTGGGTTAAGGAATACCAGATGTGCAATGTAACCAAGGTTAAGGTGTTCATGGGGAAAATGCTTAATTAATGATTAATTCAATTATGACATGCCATTTAAAATAATGGAAGTGAAATTTAAAGTGATTATTTTGCAACAATTTGGTCGATAGTTATAGTTTTGATGTTTCGTTTATGTTATTAAAATTAAAAAATTAAATCCGGGTGGAAAACTCTCAAACGAAAGAAAATTTCAGTTCACGATTAAATATAATTATGAAAATACACCAAGAATTGTTAAAAAAGAAGATAAAACTTTTAATAGGTTAAGTACCTTACTTTTTCTGTCAGACAATCCAAATTTGAACCTTTTGGATAACCGGTTTCAACAGTTGAACCGTCTTCATCATTCCAAAACGTAGAGAATTCATTCAGCCATATTAAAACTTCGTCCTATTAAAACTGGTAATTATTATTGAGTCCTCAAATAATGGAATAAATTCTATTAAAATACAAAATTCTTAAACCTTGTTGTTTTATGTGTTTTTCAAGTGTTACGTTCTCAGTCATAATTACCAGTTTTTATAGGACGACGCTTTAATATGACTAAACGACGTATCGATGTTTTGGATCTGACGATGGCGGTTTAACTGTCGAAACCGGTTATCCACATGGATGAAATTTGGTTTGGTCTGACGGAAAAATTAAGGTAATTAACCTATAATATATTCATTTAACACACAATTCAGGGGGCTACACCTAACATGGATAAAAAATATATGTTTAAACAATGTTTAATACGAGCTAATACTTGTCCACACTTGCGACATGAGTGAAGCAAGTGGTATCTTATTGAAATATAAAAAATACTAGCTGTAACAAATAAAAAATCGCTCTTCTAATCACATACGAAAGGGTGGTGATAAGTTCTTTTCTTGTTTCAACCTGCTAAAACTTTTAATACTTTAGACCTCATAATTTGTTAACAGTACATCTTTTATTTATATATTTATACTGTTTAAACTACATTGTATTTATCTGAAAAGAAAATGTAGACAAATGGGAATTTTATCTCAAAATATTCCAGAGCAATCGTAAGATATATTTTATTAAAACGGAAATAAGTCAGACAAATTCTAAGAACTTTTAAGCACTGAAGATGAACAACCCGTTTTAAGAAATCAACTCAAGTAATAATTTTTAAAATGCTATGTTATTCATTCTGTGATACTGCAAGATAGAATAACAACTAAAAATCTGGCTTAGTCGAGTAGGCTAAGATAGTTTAAAGGTGAGGAGCTTTCATCCAAATTAGTCCCGAAATATTTGAAAGTTGAACAGTAGTGTGATCAAGTGGTTCCTTTAAAAGTTATGTTTCACTGATATCGGTAGGATTTTAATACTCTGAATATTTGTGAAACTTGGATTTATTACCGAAGAATCCACGAAATTGAGTGATGAAGAAGAAGTGGATCTCTGTCTTTTCGGGAAGAGATAGAAGTTTGCTTTTTGATTATCCTTAAAATATGTAACCATCAAGATAAAACACTTCGACACATTTTTCGACAAATTACATTAAAAAGTGGTCTTTAAACGTCGTTTCGAGTTTTCAAAACGAAACTTTTTTCTTTTTTTTAAGATAACAAGCGATTACGTTACATAAATTTACGGATTGGATTTTGAATTTTGAAAGACTCCTCATTCTCACCTAATTTTGGTCCAATAGATTACCATCTCTTTGCTCAACTCACAGAATACCTCAATGGAACAAAGTTTTCAAGCATTAATATCACCAAATAATAATCTAGAAATTTGCAAGACAACATTTACTGCTTAATCGTATGCAATATTTAAGGTTCTAATTTTGTTTTTGTAGTTTAAAGCTGAAACAATTCACGGCCATCATAGCCATAAATAAAATAAGAAAGAAAACATAATATAGAGAACTTTAACTATTGAATATTCTATAGAGGCAGTGTCGTAAGTGAACGAGAATTCGTCAAGGAACAATGTTCACAAATTTTCTTATTTATTCAACCCCAGATCAAATACAAAAAAAAAATATATATATATTACTCACAAAATGAAAGTTCAGTGGTCGTCAAGCAAAAAGTGGATATGAAATCTGGATAACTTTGACAAAGTATGTGTATATTTAAATTGTACATAAACCTCCACATTAATTCCGCAGTTTAAATCGTATTTAATAAAAATAGAGCTCTCAAGATGCCAGTAAGGGTTGAATTATATTTTTACAAATAGCTCAGGAAATATAATGTATGAAGAGATGGCAAGCAATAGGTTTTGTATTGGTCTTTATAAGCTACCCTTGAAGAGAATTCTATATAAATCGCAATTTAGTGTTTCTTTTTAATTGGAGCTACCAACTATTTAATTATCGAAAATGAAAAAAAGAGATATGATAGAAATATACCGACAAACCCAATTGGTTTAAAATCAGTCCACATGTTGTGAATGTAAAGAACAGCTGAAAGATGACAGACGGGTGAACATAATTTAAAAAAACAAAATTTTTACTCAACCTTCTCTAAACGGAGTATAGGCAGATAATTGATATCGAAGTTTTTGAACTAACACATGGTTCTCTTTAAAAGTAAAAAAAAAATAATAATAATAACGTTCCGATACAAGCGTTACAAGCATTTCATAAAATAAAAATAGAAAACCTAACTTTTCGTAAACAAATGTAGGCTGATACGTATGCTAGAAACAAATTATTTGGCTGTTACGATTTTTTACTGAACGTGCTGGTTCTCGGTGAGGAAAACATAAACTATACCCGCCCCATTTTAAACTGGGGATCAGAGCCGTGAGCGGTTGGGTTGACTCCGGCCGCCTCTTAAGAACGCACACAGTTCCATCTTGCAAAATATAATCAAATTTTTAGTCTTCCTGGATGTAAGCAAACCTCGCTTTAATTAGAAATGCGGCAGAACAAATATCAAAGTATACCAAAAATGTGTTGTTGTGCTTCTTTGGATACGCGAGTTGAAAATTGCCACATTTCTACAGTAGAAAGTCATATAATAACATATTGTCTTTGTAAAGTAATTTAAAGCTTTAATTGACTGTACCTTATTTGTTTTTTTAACATACAAAAAAATCAAGTACATACATTTCTTTAGAATTAAATCAGATTAAAAAAAAAAAAAACTTTCCCAAATTCTTACTTGTTATTAAGAGAGCTGTACAAGGTGGACAAACAGGAGTCTTTCCTTTAGACTTTACATTCTCCGTATTCAATTTTATTTAACAATTTTTTTTTCATTTAAGACTTCAGCAACAGTACTTTCATCTCTTACAATTAAAACTCTTCCTGGCCACTTGATGTCAACAACGGATCCGGTGCTTTAACGTACTAACAAACTTTTTATACGCGACTACACTGCACGGTCCGTCCCTCAAACCGTTGTAAGAAACTTTCTTATACCGGCTGATAAATTCCAATAACATTCTAAATAACACTAAATCAATGATATGCGGTGTTGTAAAGGTACAATTAATTGTAAACTACTACAACTTTACCATGTACGATTCCTGTGTTTGAAATTAGTCAAAATGAGGAAAATCGTTACTATGGCAACAAATAAATAGCAATCAAAATTATATCCTCATGCAATAGAGAGTTTTTCTCGTTAACTGGACAACAAATGAAACAATTTAAAAGTTTTAACTTACTTTTGAAAGCACGATATATTTCGATTATCGAAGCCCACCATTCATTTTCCTCAACATAAATTGTTTTTAATTCTATAAAAACCTTGAAACTTTCCGTAAATTAATGCAAAAATTAATAATCAGATATCTCAAGCAACAAAAACATCTGCTGAATTTTAATGTATAACAGGGTTTTAATTTGGTTAGTTTCAGGTTTTTTATATTCATTTCCTTTTATCTGGTTTTTTCAAAAAAAAAATGTGTATTTTATATTTATACGTTTAAAACAAATAACACGCAATGCATTCAACCAATTATTCTTACAATGCAACTTGCTAAACGACTAGTTGTCCTACAGCCGGTTATGCAAATCATTTACTTATATGTCTGTTATAAAACGTAAATATTTAAATATATATCCAAGCTTTTTTAAGGTTTAATATTAAACAGGAGCATTGTAAAGTCTATTGCAACTAGATCGAACTAGTTTTATGTTTTATTTTACATTTTAAAATAACAGGAACGGTTCCAAGGAATGAACGAACGAATTCCGATTATAAAGAAAAAGTGCTTTTCGAAGTATTAAATAGATATAAGGGGCTAACCTAACCTAACGTAAAATAACCTAACCTAACCCAACCTGATCTAATTTAACCTAACCTAACCTTATCTAATCTAACCTTACTCTTACTCACAAAAGAATAAATATATTTTTCGATAATAACCTGCTACTTGAAGTTCAATTTCAGTGTAGAATGAATTAGTTGACTAATAAAACCCATTGAAAGGACACATTCAATAAACTTGGCTCGATGTGAGAAGTCATTTGCTCCATTTAAGTTATTGTAAAGTTATTGCCTGACAAAGTAAAAAAAAATAAATTAGTGTTCAATTAGTCAGGTTGCAAATATTTGTTTACCTTTTAAATAAATTCACAGAACAGCAAATTTAACTTTTCTACGTGACACGAAGGAGAGCGGGGAGGATATTATTTTTTTCAAATTCGTGCCTTTTCTAAATACACAAGACTATCTACGTTTACATTGATACGAGTTTTAGCAGAGACTTTGTGACAGTGTCACTTGACTCAAGACAGAAAGTTGAATTTGGACCTACTTGAGCAGAGTCTGTATTGCCTTATGAGATCGAACAGCTGACCGGCACTGTAGCTATGTTTAGCAGACCACGCTAGAGAAACGGTCGATATAGTTCGCCCATACACCCAGGTAGACGTGTTGTGGTTATTTAGATTTCTATATTTTATTCTGACTTACACAATTGTCTTTGATATAAACGCCATGGCGTTTGGAGTTTTACAGGAGACCCAATCCCCAATTCGGACGTTTATTTCTTATTATAATCGAGACGAATTAAGGATATGCAACGCCCAACTCATAGCTTATTTGTAACAGTCTTGTGTGAGTGGATATTTAGTAAATATTTATAATTATTCGGTAATTGTTAATTAAATTACTCTCTTCAAAGCTGGCTACACTACGGTGAATGGGCAGACATATACCACTAAATGAGCCAAAATCAGTATGACATTCCTGATTTAAATGTAACCTTAACGTAACAGAAATAGTGCATCACGTTAAAATTTTAACGTTCACACTTTCGTATAGCCATGTGTGTTTGGTTGTTAGCAGTTCAAAGTATCTTTTTAGAATGATACGATACTATCCGTACGTTGTACTTAGAAAGAATCCCTTTACCAACATTGTCGGCTTATATAAATCCCTCCTTTGCCGCATTGATGTAGTACATACTGTCCAGATACATATTATAATTAGACAGTTATTTACCATCCATTGTCTATCGTGTAGGTGTTCCTCCTTTAATTGTATTGTAATCTGACATAGACAATAGATACAGCCCTATCGAGTCTTTAGCCTTTAATTATAGTCCAAGACTATTTCATTGTATAAGACTTACATTGAAGCTTCCTACACAAGGCCTACACTAACTGATTAAACATCGGGTTAGTTAAGAGTCGCCGATTCCATTCTATGCTAAACAAATTAGCCAGGCTCTAATTTATATCGCTTAGTATAATAATAATATTTTCTTCGATGTAGCGTATGATATGATCCCACCACAATATCTTATAGCAATACTGAAGAAACGGTCTTGAACTTGGCATTATAATTATAGATAAAATAAAGATGAAGGAAATTATATGTATACGTCGCTATAGCTACGAAAGTTTTAGTTCTGTGAGTTATTTTGAAAAATTCATAATAAAGAATTTAGATAAAAAATATAATATTATGAAAACAACTATCCACATATTAATAATATTATAGTCCTTCATTAATAAGATAAATTTTATTACTCACATAATACGATAGTTCTGTAATAATACAGTGAGATTGGCACTTTGTGTTACCAAAATTTTTGGTAAAAGTATTGCCTTTACGAACTAGAAACTTAGTTTTGATATTTATGCTAAAGACCGTAGGTGGTAGGTGGTATTCCATTTTAATAATTAAAACAAACAGTTTTTAGTACAAACCACAACATTAGCTGCAGTTCATAGTAGGTTATGTGGGTCAAACTAGTTACAAATTAGAAAGAAAAAAAATTATTGAAGAGTAAGTGTGTAAAACCAGCTTTTTATGTGGTTAATAATTTAGGTAAATTGTTAATTAATAGTAAGGATAAAGTATCAAGAATTAGTAAAATTGAAGGAAAAAGACCATCACAGTTAGTTGTCTTCGTGTGAAACATAATGAGCGAAAAAACTTAAACGTAAACTAAAATTGTGAAATACAAAGAGGTCTAACCATTTTTCCATTTTATGGTAGCTCTGTCATCATAGTCCTATAATTCACACATATTTATGGTAATGCGTCATAATTCTCCATAATATTAATAGTAATAATAATGGTGTATTAATGCTCTCTCGTTTCATTAGCATTATTTTTAGTAATTTATTGTATTGCAGAAAAACCAAATCTGCTTAAATGGATTAATATTTTGACAGAGGAACAGTTCTTTGTCAGCTGTTTTATATAAATTCTCCGCTATCACTTCGGCGGGAGTTAAAACAATTCTGAATGCAAGTGGAAGAGTACTGACATAAAACATTTACAAAGAACATCATGAGGTATAGAATTTCGCTGATACAATAGCCAAGGTGTAAAAATATAATTTATACCCCAATAAAGAACGTTTTTCAAAAGAAGAAATCTCTATAAAATAAAAGTCTTGTCAAATTGATAACGACTCAAATAAAAACAGGGTGGTATGTATTGAATGTACTAAACAAGTTGTAAATAAAACCTGGACAATTCTCAAATAACACCCGTTACTCAATAAAGTGTCCGAACAGTAAATCACTTGTTCAAGTGTGGTCAGAGAGATTTATATAGTGAGTTTCTCTTGCAAGAATGCCTGTAATGTTGAACAAGATTGATTTGTGCTATCACATCTGAGCAGACAAAAGGAACTGCAGAAATTTGTACATTACGTGTTATTATTGTAGACGTTCTAATAATTTTATATTGACAGAAATGTGGAGAAAAACAGTTTTGATTTCATCTTAGTTAAAAGCCAGTTTATGGAGGCCATCATGGTACTTACCCAACTACGTCATTACAAAGACATCCTCTAAATGTAATGCTTTGGTCTCTTGATAAGTTTTAAATTGTTGGAAGAAAAGGGGGTCTTATCCAGTAGGGGAAGTTGGTTTAAAACAGTTTTCTGAATCTTGTAATCGTTGCTTTCTCGTCATGGACGTATATGTATTAAACCGATTTCACTCCCTTCCATCACATCATTATCTCGCCCTTTGTGGGCCTAGACTATGTACTATATAGAGCCTACACTCGCTACGTTCATCTCGGTGATTCGTTACTCCCCGATCTCGTAACTATAACAGTATCACATTCCAACTCAAGGTCAAGTTCGAAAATACATTTTTATTACCTGGATTAGCAATGACACCTATCTGATGTTTAAAAAAATACTATTTCTTTTTTAATGAAGTAGATGACTAAAAAAATGTACAAACTGAATATTTTATTGGAAGGATGGAAGACATAATGATAAAAATATTATGGGTGCCATTCCAATCTTAAGCTAATATATTTTTGTTGTAAATTAAAATTTGGTGTTAAAAATACTAGCTTTGAGAATCTTAGTTTGTGCATAGTTTTTAATACTAAAATATTCCCCACCCTAGTATAGGAAACTGTGACAGATCAACTCATTTGATGAGTCGAGTGAATGAGGAGGGTTCCAGTGATAAAGTAAAATGGCATAAATAAATTTGAATCCTCGAAAATTATAGCCGGTCTTATTTTAAAACAGAGGTCTGTAAATAGTTTTATTTCATAAAAGAAAGTTTAGAACAAAATATTATTGTGATTTGACGCGTTTGTTGTGGAGGGGGTGTATTTCAGGATGTCGTAGTTTGAAAACCACAATAATAATTTGGAAGTGTTTAAGTGTAGGATGAATTTAAAAAAATGAACAATTATAATTGTAATACTAAAAACTCTATTTCACGAAAAAGATAACATTTAGTAACTACATAAAAGGTAAACTTGTAAATCAAAACTGTGCCAGAAGGATAATTGAGCCTCTCTTTGGTTTCAATTTAAATTACTACGAAAGCTCAAAAAAGTACGGTGTTGACTCTTCATCGTGAGATAAACATTTGGAGCTATAACTGATAGGATGCTAGAATGAGAGCTACGTGATGTCAAGATGCTGATCCCAAATCACCCGTTGAAAAGTCTAATATGCCTAAGCCAACAACACTATTGAGCCAATGATTTATTTTTATTTATAGGTAAAAAATCAGGGTCTGAACAGACACTGTTGATTTCTTGAGATACCTCAATAAAAACAAAATGGCAGTTTCTTATCCGTACTGGATGTTAATGAAATAACAGACAATTTACAAACATGAGACCCTTCAATGATAACGTAAGCACAAAGAATGGCAAATGTTTGATTAACCCACGTTAATAATATGTGCCACACAATAACCTTGAGGGGGTACTCTAATTATTACGCGAGTTAATCCCAATGACCCATGCTGGAACTACACTTGTGCTTATGTAGTATTGGGGTAGATTACTTACTTTCGTCTTTCCTATCAGGTGTCTCTTGACCAAAGCTTGTTCTCACCCTACCCTTAGAGTTTTAATTTTTTTTTTGTTTTTTTTTTTTTCTTTTTTTTTACAAAGCGATGTTGAGCTTTTTCACTTGAAACATCAAACAATAATTTGTTTGCTAAAAACTGTTCTTCATTTTACGTGATAACCTTTTTATGGTAACCCTTTCTTATTGATGAATAACTCATTCGAGCAGTTATACGATAAATTAATACTAAAATCAATTAGTGATATAAAATATCACATGACGTCATTGTATCAGCTTCATACCGATTATTCTCAATGGCAACACTAAATCCACGTGGCACGAAAGACGTCCTATTAAATTCTTCTGGCATGGAATAAGCATAAGAGACAGTGGAGTTTGATTTAAGCAATACACAAAGAATAAAAGCGGCACTTGCAGAGTAATGCAACCTTGAAGTCTTAAAAACACAATTAACTTGTGGAGTAATTAATTAGCTTCTCAACAGGTGGCGTTGTTGGCCACTTATCTCTACCATTACTTGGTCTTAATTGTCCGGCACAAAGACCAGTAGCTCGGCAATTGTCAGTCTTTCCAGGTACACACCCACGATCAAGAAGGACCAATAGTGTATTGTGGGACTGAACATATCATTGGACAATAAGTGCTTCCGTGTGAATAAAATTTTGTAATTGATATCTAAGATTGAATATCAAATGGATTTCATTTGGAAACGAGACAAATAACTATATTTATGATTTTTATAATGGCGGAAATAAGACTGTGTTTTGGTACGAAACATGAGAAATATTTTTCAAATAATACAGACGTCCTGTCAGTAACCTTCCAAAATTCAAGAGATTATTCTGTGGGTCATGATAAAGAAATTTTTTTTTAATTCCTTCCTGAAAATGAATAATTTTACAGATATCCCCCAAATTTTCACGAAACAAATTGTAATTTTGGAAATAAAAAAGACATTATATTACGTTTTATAAGTGTAACGAAAATAAAAACTTTATTTTCAAAATTACAACAGTTAAAAATATTTATTGTTAAATTTCTCAAAACCATTAACTTTATAAAAATTCACAAATTACAAAAAGTTTCATTTGTTAATGACAAACAAAATGATTTTTTTGTATTTTTTCTGTAAGTAAGGCGATTACCGAGTATAGACGAAAAAACAGGAAACTAATAATTTCTTGATAGTTGTCTACAACACCCAAGATTTGTCTAGAACCAAAATATTTTTCAATACTAATATTTTTAAATCGATTGCTCAGTACTGCATAAAAATTCAAATGTGACCCTTAACTATTTGAAAATGTAGCTAATTTAATTGTTTTCGTCTTACATAATCATGTATATAGCTTAAACAAATGTCATGTATTAAACAAATTAATGACACTTCAAATGTACAAGATATAAGTTTAAAATTTACATTTGCATTATTATTTACATGTCTCAGGATATTTGCCACGAAAAAATTTAATATACCCATTTTGAAATAGTTAGGGTTCACGATTGATTTTTTTATTCAATTGAGAGCGATGCATTTTAAAAATTTCATTAAGAGTATTAGTATTTACATAGTTTTTTGTTCTAGGTCAATGTTTGGTGTTGTAGACAACTACCAAGAAATTATTACTTTTTTGTTTTTGTCAATAACTCGGTTATCCTTTAACCTTCAGAAATAATTTAATAATCGTTTTGTTTGTCATTAAAAAAGAAAACTTTTTTGTGAATTATTTGTACAGGTAATGGTTATCGAAATACAAATAAAATACACACAAATTCTTTTGTTAAATTCTACAATTTATTGGTCAAGCGGCCATGGTAGTAGACTCTACTATGGTCTAGTAGACTCTAGCCGACCATGGTTTCGCCAGTTACGGCATTGACGAGGCTTATTGGCAAAACCATGGTCGGCTAGACCAATCAACTGTAGAATTTAACAAAAGAATTTGTGTGTGTTTTATTTGTATAACATGGAATTCTATCAAGTACCGTCGTATAAACAATGTTATCGAAATATTACATATTAAATTTCTTAAACGGCCGCCATTTTGAAAAGATACAAATAAAGTCTTTATTTTCGCTACACTCAAAATACGAGTAATATCAAAATTGAAGGCAGGAGAGTTGCGAAAATTTATTTTTTTGTAGACAAGCCAAGATATTTTTTTTACAAGGTGAATTCAGAGAAATTTTTTCCAGTATACGTTTCTATTTTATAATATAGTGTTTACTTTTAACAAAATCATTTTTTCATACTAAGTCCTAATTACAATACAATAAGCTTTTTTCATATATACATCTACAAAGTTTGCCTGATACATGAATATACGAACCTATAACATGTTTTTGAAAACTTTTATACTTAGATTAGATGTTTGAATTTAAATATTGGTTTTAAAAAATTAATTTAGAAGTAGAATAATTTATGAGCGAAACAAAATTCCGTAGATTCCTAAAGCAGCGATAGTTGTTTGGTTGAAACGGCCGTTTATCTTTATTCAGAATAGGAAATACTGTATTCCAAAGAAGGACTTCTTACAGTAAGAAGGACAAGTTCCTCTTGACTTGGGTAACGTCTTGTCAAGTACCCGTCACTGTACTTTTTGTTATTTACTACAGAGTACGCCTAACTACAGTGATAAAACAACAGAATTTTACAGCGGTTCGTGGTTTGCTTAACAAATAGTTTGCAAGAATTTAAGTTCTGTCAAGTCAATGCATCTTTACATTGTTCAGACAAACTAAGTTTATAAGTTGGACTATATAAAATCATATCACTATTTACTTTTTTATCTGCTTTATTTTAAAGTTTTTATGGTCTATCAAAACAAATAAGCGGAATAACAAATTAATAGAACGTATTGAACAAAATTATTTTATTTGCGTAGCCATTACAAATTGTTTTTTTTCAGATAACATGAAAATCTGTAAAATTTAATAAGAAAAGCAAAGTATAAACAGTAATTAATTATCCAAATTTGACCTTTATTCAAATCGATGCCCATCAATAGCTATGCACTGATAGCAACGAAACAGAATTATGTGAGCTTTTTATAAATTGTCGAGGTATCAACAGGAATTCTTCTTCAATTAGCCTCATTAATTCGTCATTTGTTGCTATAAGGTGAGATTAAATTTTCTTTTTTTTTAATCGCAAACCGTTAAATCTGGGGATCTTGGAGGCATGTCCATGAAATTGCTGCCAAGACGAATTCTACGGTTGGAAAGATCTCGATCTAAAACTGCTTTGGCCACGTTAGCTTAATGAGGAGGAGCTCCATCCTGTTAGGAAGAAACGTTCCTCATCTCCTGCTGAGTAAAACGAGGAACTATGTGATCAGTTAATATTGATACATATCTGTCTGCAATCATTGACTGATGGGATATGTCATACGATAAAACAGTTCTTGGTGACGGCAGCCCAAACAGTTACAACTTTGATTATGAGCCTTCTTCGTATATGATGGCGACTGTGTTTTAATAATTAGAATTATGTCTGTTTACAGATCCTTTAATTTAGCTTAATCTGAGAATACAATTCCTTCATTACACTCGGCATCTTCGTCAAGGTTTCCAATTACCTTCGAATGAAATTCCACTCGTCTGTCTGAGTAATCTTCCAGCGTTCCCTGAATTAAAGGTGTTTTCTTTTCTTGCCATAACTTTGAACTGACGGTTTTGATATCCCAGTAGTGAATGGAACTTTTCCAAGTGCATTAGGCGAGCTTAGAGATTTTAGGTTATAGGTTAAATTTAGCTCTTCATTTTCTGTTGCGAAATCTATGGTCCTATTTCTTTGAAACCAATTCTGTTTCTAGTATAAACGTTATCCGTTTATGAATTGATTTTCTTGATGAAGAAAACCACTCGTGGATGGGGGTCTTTGAAAACACATTATCGGTTTATATTCATTTTCAAAAGCAATAGCCATAGATCAATATTTTACTTTTCATTCAATTGAAAAATTCATTGTTTCGAGGTTAAACAAGACTCATAAACAGATTGAACACAACTACAAAATTTTTTCATTGATTTGTGTTAACAAAACTACAGCTGATCGAGATTCAACAGATGGCAATGAACATTTTAATTGCACTGTATTGTGGTAGGAAATGGTTCAATCCAGAATATTAATGTTATTTTTTCGTTATTCCGCCATTTTGTTTTGATTTAAACATAAAATGAAACTCATGTGTACTTTTTTTACATCTATGTCACATAACTGTGAAGTATGAAGTTTGTAAGTTTGTATTCCATATGTACGGCATATTAATTAAAAAATAGTGACTTCTTCATGGACACCCTGTACATGAAATAAATATTACTTTTACCTCCTCACGTAATAATAATCGAGAAGGGAATTAAATATAAACAAAAAATGTTTTCATATCTTCTGAGTTTGAAGAAAATTAGTTTCTGTAGTAATATCTGTTTATGGACTTGTCTGTCTACATCTATTGTATGAGCAGTGTTCTACTGCCTGAACAGGTAGATCGATTTTAATCAAATTTTGTATTTTGGGTAATTTGTACTTTTGTTTGATAACTAGAAATTTGGGGGTAGTTGTCATAAGAAAAATAATACAAAAGTACGATTTTTTTTCAAATAGGCTTTAACGATTTTGATGAAATATTCCCCAAGTGTAACTTTGATTGTGTTTGTTTTTCCCTTCTTTGTTTTGGGGGGTTTTCTGTTGTTGTTATTTACTGTGTAATTTTTTTATCTTGTGTATACCGTAATGGTCTGTAAGAGAGGAAACTCTGTTTGCATTACACGCATATGTTTGTTTAATAAGCAATCAAAACTAGTTGGTAAAAAAATTGCAAGAATGCACATTTGAAGGATTTTACCTTCTTCACCATTTGGTACTGGAATCTATGAATACCCCTCAAAATAATTTACATAAAAATGAGTTGTGATTTTACATGATTCCAGTGGTAAATCTTCTTGTGAGTTGTAAAAAGGTAATCGATCGGATATGCACTTTATGTGAAGGATCTTTACGGATGTTATTGTGAAATTACTGACCGCATCCTGTGATCATGGAGTGGTATGGGTGCAATTTTATATCATTTATACAGATTTGTTTTATCGGGATATATTAGAAATCCCCTGTAGTTAGTATCTACTTTATAGGAATATGTTTATGTCATGTTGGTTTTAGAAATTCGTTTAATTGTAAAGATAAACAAACAGGTGAAGAGATTGAATTAAATTTCATTTCTTTCAATAACATCAATACAGAACATGTTATGGATCATTGGTAGAATTTATTGAAGTAATTTGAGTGAATTTCTATTAATAATGACGCCCTGACAAAATAAGTTAATCTACTTGGTACTAAAATGAGTATTTCATTTCAAGTTATAGTGTTCAAACGTTTTCTTTTGCTTTGAATTGTGATATGCTGTGGAAAGGGTATTTTATTTCATTTATACTGATTTCCATTGTCGAAATAGATTAAACATGAGTAAAGGTAGTGTGGGAAAGCGTACAATGTTTTCTTTTTTATTCACATATAAATATCATGAGTTAACATTAAGAATTTAACATTTCATTCCCACAAATAAATGTTCAGATATGTATAAACATCTATTACATCTTAGATAAGACAGTGGTAAGATTGTAAACCACTGAATGAAACAGTTATGCCTGTTACTACTCGCTACTGGTAAGGTTGCTCTTCAAAATGTCCCATTTTGTTGCACGACAGTGTTTGAAATTTAATTAGAAATCGTTAGCAAAAATATTCCTTATAGTTATTTTAATGCAACCTAAACAAATTAGAAAGGCTGGTTTTTTTGTACAAGGTTGACAATTATGTAGCTTTCACTTGATTTGTGATGTATATAGACAAGATTAATTCCTGTATTGGAATAGAAATGTATGTGAATCATGGCAATTAAGTCGAGTAATGAGGGCCATGATTTTATTAGTTTCAAATATTTTCTTTTTTCAAAATACTAGAAAAATAAGCTTTCAGTCTTAGGATATTAATTATCTTAGAGATTATGAGTTTCAACATTAACTGTGTGGAAGAATGACATAAATAAATTCAACTGGACTATCCTGAATCAACTTTTTTGTGAAATATGTATTTTTATTTATTTTTTACTTAAATTATGACAGTTAAAAAGATATTTTATTAAATATTAACTGTCTCTAAGTGGAGATATTTAAATCATGGTTCTCTCTATTGTGTTTTTGAGAACTTTAAATGAGTACAGATCTGATGATGGCGGTATAGGTAGTTTAAACCGTACCCTGTGAATAACAAAAAATGATTGTTTAACGGAAAATATAATGTAATGACACTCAAACGAGAAGATAATACTCATCAGTTCTTTAGCAGCTCCACATACATTCACAGGGTGTTTCCAAAAGTCGATCCAAAACTTCAGTAGGTTATTCAACACAATAAAACAAATGAGAATGTTAATAGAAATATATTTCCTGAAATGAATAGTTTTCCATCTAACCCCTATTTTGTCTTTATAACAAAAAAAAATTTTTTTACAATAAATAATATGGAGTTGAAATTTTCCATGATTTTTAGTGTTATAAAGAATCAATTTAAGTTTAAAGAATAAAAACAATTATTTCGTCGTTAAAAAGAAAAAAATAGTTTAACGGTTTAGAGACATTTGACGTTAAAAAGTCCACATAACCCCAATTAGTAAAAAAATCAGTTGATTACTGTTCTCCAAAGGGGTTTTTATAAAGCTAAGTAACATGCACAATTCCAACTCCACATCATTAGTAAATTTACTGCACTTTATTGGTAAAATAATTGTAAATTTTATTTATTGCAAAAAAATACTCCCTGTTTTATGCTGATTAAAAATATATATAATTTTATATACATATCTGATCATTTTATGTATTAAAAAACATTTTTTGTAAAAGCTTGCATTACCAAAAAATCTGCGTGATACTGCCTTCCTTTGCAACAAAATTTACCACAATAAGCCCCATATATCTTGCTTCGTTTCCGAGATTTATATTTGCCTTTTTTTAAAGAAAAAAGTTACTTTTCAGTTATAAATTCTATATTTTCTACATATGTTTTTAGTCACTCTATATTGAAGAGATATGAATATTTTTGTTAACAACACAAAATGGCGGCTAGATAAAAACTACGGTTTTTAGTAAATATGTTTATATAAACTTTTTCATTGGTTTTATCTGAAGATCAGCTCCTGAAATATTAGTTAAAGACACACTTTATGTGTTTCACAAAACAGGCTGTCACAAAATTTAATAAAAATATAATACAAGAAACCATGTATTTTTCATTTTATATTCTTAACTGCAGAATTAGAAGCTTTAGGGATACCAGTATATTATGGTCGTTTCCTTAAAAATAGAGATTTTTTTTTAATACACATTTTCTGTTTTGGTATGATAACAATAACTATCAAAATTTTAATTATTCAAAAATTAAAAATACCACCAAATGGAAAAAATACATATTGTACTCCTGACTGTAAACAAACACTTTTCAATAATTACAAAACGATTTTTTTACTCAATTGGTGAACAATAGTAAAACAGATACTCGGTACCTGAACAGGGTATAATCTGATCTACTACATAATACTTTCGGGTGTTTGAATTCCCACGTTGAACTTGCAATACTTTGAAGTATTACACAGTCACTACCAAAGTGGGTTTAGATTATTCCTTCTAACCGTACATACAAGTCGCCTTTGTCAGAAGGAACTTGAAAAGTGCATTATAGTAAATGTATTTAATTGGTTAAGCCTCAACGAGCACTACAGCAACTATCAGGAGTAATAGAAACAAACATTACCTTTACAAAACAGGTCACTGAGTTGTAACGAGAGAAGATTTCTCTTATGTTTTTACATAATCAGTTCTTTAAAAGACTTGAACAAACATGTACTTGGATACTAACATGTTTCTAACATTTGCTAAAGATAATTTTAACTGCAATTAGCGAACATTTTTATGTAACAGTAATTCATTTCTGCTTCTTGAACATGTTCGAGATAATTAATTGCCTTTGCGTTTTTTCTAGCATATAGTTTATTGGAAAACATTTAATAAAGCGGAACAATAGCTTAGCTTATTTTGTACTATTTACTATTATGATTTTGTTCTTACGTTTAACAGGTATTGTAATAAAATAAGCAATTGATATTCTAATTATATTCGGGGAGGGGTCTGATGGCAGATTCGAAAGGAACACACTAAAAATACAAAAATAAGTTTTGTAATAATAAAAACAAAATTGATGAAAATTAATTTATAAAATATCCGTTTAAAAAGAAAATATTTTAAAGTGATTCATCATTTGTTCTACATCTATCAACACGACTGCAGTACATAATTGAGATTTCAAACATTTTGTACTGAAACTATAAAAACATACATTTTATACATGTATAATACAATATTGAATAAATAAGCCTTCATATACAATTATAAAATGAAACATTATACTTACGTCAAGCAGTTATTGTTTAGGTTATTTTGTTTTGTTGAAACAACTGTTTCGGTGCATTTTATACCATCATCAGATGAATACACACGTAGAGTAAGTTGATGCCTCCATGATTTTTTTTTATGTTGTTCAAGGGAAAAACCTCTCAATCAACATCACCTTATGCAAAAAAGCAGAAAGACTGTTAGCCCTCGAATACTCAAATAGTAGAAAACAACAGTAGTTGATTTCTTGATAGTGAAGAGGAATGATAAAAGAGAGGGATCTAATCTAACACTACATGAAAAAAATGTAGATTCAATGTGAACCCCGGAGGGTGAAGTATTTAGTCACAGTTCTTAAAACATTTTCTACTACAGACTTTGACGTGTAAGTATCAATTATATTTATTAAATATTTGTTCTTATGAAATGAATAAAATTTCACTTTAAAAAATGAATAAAAATTAGACTTTTTGTGTGTCTAATTTAGTTCGGCATCCTATGATGGTTTAAAAATGCAAAACAGCTGTTAAGACAAAATAAAAGAACCTTCTAAAAAAACTACTGTTTGACGTAAAATAATCATTATATTTAAAGTAATTCGCAAGGCATTAGGGAAAAAACAACAAAAAACTTGACATCAAAGTTTTTTACATATAGGTTGATTTCAAAAACCAACTTTTAATCAAGATTACTGAAATATTTAGAAACGGTTTCAGCTGGACATTTCTACAATACTGTTAAATTTGTGTAAATTATTGGACATTTCTGCAAAACTGTTATATTTGTGTAAATTGAAACATATTTAAACATAACACAATTTTTTTTTCAGTAAAAATGTTTTATTAAATTGTAAGTTTTAAAATTATCTACATTTAAATAAGCTTTACACAAAACAAACACTTTACGTTCACTAGACGATGTTTTACAGGCTAAATTGTCAACTTCAGTTTTGTGTACTCGTAAACAGTAGTCAATATTAGATATTAATTATTAGTTGTGACATTTTGTTTCTTTCATTTGGTGAACAATAAATCAAATCAACCACAATCACTAGTGTATCCACCTTCATGCTACTTTTTGGAAGGTAAAATAAAAAAAATACATATATATATATATATATTAAATTTTTTTAAACATTTTTTAAACTTTGTTTACCGTTTTTATACCATTTATATACGAAACCTGTACATTGTTTTTTTTTTTTTTTTGTACAGAGTGTCTCGAAAAAAGTGAACTGAATATTCTATTCATATTATATACATCTAAACGAACAAAAATATCAAATAAAATATAGTCGAATTCCGCTTCCTATTCTGTCTATCCGCCATTTTGTTCTTTTATAAAAAAAATAAATATTATAATTCTAGAAATAGATAAGATAATGTGTTCAATTTTGGTATAAATTTGTATGTTACGTTTTATAAGTATACCAACACAAAGACTACGTTTTTATAATTTTCAAAATCGCGGCCGTTTTATGGTAATATATCTCCAAAACCGTTATTTTAGAACAAATTTTAAACTGCTGTCACTTTAAAAATTATAAAAATAATGTCTTCGTGTTTGGTACACTTGTAAAACTTAACATACTAAATCTGATCTCAATATCTGATCTATTTTTGTAAAATATCAACAATACCGATAGACGAATAATGAAGGGTAATTCGACTATAATTTATTAGATATTTTTTGATCGTATTGATGTGGATAATCAGAATAGCCAGTTCACCTTTGTCTGGAGAGTATTCCAGCCTAATTTGTGGTTGATACAACGTATTCACTTTTTTAAATGAATGTATCTAATAATATTTGTGATTTTGTATAAATTTTTATAAACTCTTTACAATTAGTTGATTATTAACTTCTTTATCGTACGTTTGATTATATTTCAATATAATCTTGACAATTAATTAACAAGGAGCTAAACGAATTGTATTTCAAATAAGAAAGTCTAAATCTAAAAGCACATTTGCTAACCGATGTTTACGGCTACAGTTCTGTGACACCATTAAACAAACGAACCACAAATCAAACATATTTATTGCTTGAATACATTGACATATACGTAAGTATTAACGATGGTATTACTAATATTATCAAACCACAAGTGATATCAACATCTGTTATCTAATAAAATCTATCAGATGCTACTCTACGACCAGTAGAGACAACACATCAGATGTTCCTCTGTAGCCTTCTGATTTCAGTTTGTAACAGTCTGAAGGGCGATATTTTGCTAGCTTCATTAACATTCTTGTCCAAATAACATAGTCGACGTCCTTGATACAAGATATTGACCTGTCTCCTTTTACGTCTTAAAGTTTGATACGTCTAATATATGTTATACCTTACTTCTTTATTTTACTTTTATTTTAATTTATAATTTATACGTAGTATATATACGATTAAGCTTCCCGTGATATAAAAACAATTTTGTCTGTTTATAGAGTTTGGACAAACATTCTGTTTGTAGCTTTGATCGCATCTTATACAGGTTCAATTAAAAGTTAAAAGGAAATAAAAGTTACAATATTACAAAGAATAACAGCTTATACAGCATTCAAGTTCTACTTCTCCAATATTCCTTTCCCAAGCCTGATTGTTTTCTATTTTGCGACCCCCCATTCCATGACGGTCTGGTCCATCCTTTCTTCGTCCTTATCGAAGATTTCTACAGGTAAATGTTTGTTGTGTCCCAATCTTATGACATTATTAAGGCTTCAAACCATTTAACTCTTTAACTTTAATTCAGTATAAAATAATTAGGCCTATTCTAATATTCGTGAGAACTTTTACTTTTTTTTTTTTTTTTTTTTTTTTTTTAGTTTGGATGTTATTTGATACTGTTTAATCATATTAATACGTTTTAATCGGATATTTGATATCATTTGTGTATATAAAAATTAATACTCGACGTTTCGTGGCTGTAAATCAACTCTCGTCATTAAGTGTAAAGTAAGAAACGCCTAGTAGTCAAATTGGAAACTAAAACTAAATCTAATAAGCTAAGAAAAACCCAAGTTTATGACTAGTTCTGATCAGTCAAAACTAAAATATCGTCGATTAGTCTTAGTTTTAGCTACACACTGTAAGAGTTTTTAATATTTGATAAAGATAGTTGATTTACACTAAAACGTCGTGTATATAGACATAAAAGCAAATGTTAGATTAAACTACTTGTCTCTGTAACATCTTCATATTCCCGCAAAGATGAACTGAAAACTCGTCTTTGAAGCAAAAGGACACAACAAAATTGTTTTGAAAAGAGCTACTGAACATTAGCTAGAAACGCACAGTAATCATTGTATCAAAGTCTTTTTATTTTCTTGAAGGTTATAGACGAAAAACCATCTAGATCTTCATAATCTTAACAAAAAACAGAGATATCTAGCCTTCAAATAGTGTCAAGCTTGAAAGAGAACAAGAGTTGGTCAAGAGAGACTACTATTACCCAATACTAGATTAAGATGTATATTCAGCTAGGATACTGTACTTACTCCACCTGTACTCACTATGGGTGACCGTTTGAGGAAACTGACTCTGTGAGGTTGTATCAATACAATATTTTCTTAAAACACAAATATATCAAATACGTAATATTGTATAAAAATGCTGAACCAATTAATTTGGTACCCTATTTTAGTAAGTAAAATATTATTTCCTTAAATATTACGTATCGTTAGTCATTATTTGAATTAAAAATCTTATTTACTGTGCGTGATCAAAGATGTATTGATGAGAAACTTGAAATTTCTATGAAGGACGGTTTATTCTACAATTCCTCCTCAAAAAATAAGAATTACAATGAAACCTTTAAAACTTCGCGTCATTCTTCATCATCCCTACAATAACATAATTGTATTTGGTTCCGTAAATTACGATTTAACAAATCACAAATTCAAGCATAACACAAAACGAAAGCTTATCATGACTAGGTTGTTATTGTCATTAATCTTCTTCAGTTGTTTTAGCAAACTCACGGTCATTGAAGAAGACAATGGTCAGTTTAATTCACTTCATGGTAATAAAAATGTTGAGTAACAACTGCCGTGTAGAACGGAGTGTTTAAAATATAATTCCGAAATCTCTGTGTGAACGTTGATGAATGTATGTGTCTTTGTAACTAATTATTCATTTATAGATTACATTTCTTGTTTTCTTATTGATCAGTAAATTAAGACAAAAATCCAAATAGGTTATTATCTAAATTAAAAAGAGGAAAAACTATTCTAAACGTAAGAAATATTAAAAAAGAGAGATGGGAAAATGAAATACAGGAATCTAACTCAAAACTATATGAATAAACACATAGATCCATCAAGTGTAAGGACTTAACTTAATAATTTATACTTAATAAATAGAACTATAGATATTCAATTTTTTTTACTCATAATTTAAACTCAAAATCATCTCATTACTAAGTTTATATGAGACGTAAAGGAAAATAGAAACAAAACCTGTTACTTTATAACGTCAAAATTGTTGTTTTTTCATAGCTCTATGAACAATGAAATTAAAATAAAATCAATTTATATCTGAAAATTATAATTTTGCAGTCCCATTACGCTCTGCGATATAATGCAGAACAGGTTTCTAAGTGCTGTAATAAAATTCAATTAAAGTACAATAGAACTAATGGACGACTACGAAGGTACCCAGCAGGTGGGTAATGCACTATCACCATATCTGTAGAATTTATTCATATCTATGAGTTTATGTAATTGTTCCAACAATGTCCTTACTAGCATATGGAAAATGTCGTGATGGGAAGGGGTTACAAACTAGCTAGATCTATAAGTAATTTCCTGGTCGGAAAGTCGTGATAAGTATTAAACAGAATCGATTCTTAGCGACACGGGAGGTTCCATGAAGAAGTGACACGTTCCAAATGGATGTACGAATAATAAACGTAACGTTATTCCTCTTGCACGTTGAAGAATTAAGATGGCGGTTAAATATACAACGATATATTACTTCAATTAAAATTTAGTTCTTATTTTGTGTGTAGATATTATTAATATGGTTTGATCGGACATTTGTCTTCTTTTGTGTATTTGAAAACTAATATACGTCGATTCGATTGTATAAATCGACTCTCGTCATTATAGAAAAACACTAACATAACCTAACCTAACCTAGGACAATGTTGGAAACTAAATCCATAACTTAAGAAAAGAACTCAACTCAAAAACTGAGCAGTCGGAACTATGATTAAATATAAGCATTGAACGGCAAGCAACTGATTTTAAAGAGATGGAGGTGTGAGAATATTCTCCTAACTATTAGGGTAAACCACCTCTTGAGCCTTCTTTCAAGAGTTTAGTCCTCGATCG
Organism: Aphrophora alni; assembly: GCA_963513935.1. NCBI lineage: Eukaryota > Metazoa > Arthropoda > Insecta > Hemiptera > Aphrophoridae > Aphrophora > Aphrophora alni. Next base: position 17,262,179 of record OY740773.1, on the reverse strand, counting down.
CGTCATCATTCCCATTTGCGAATAAAGCGGCAAAATGTCAGCTTAATTTAAAATATAAAAGTTTTAACTCAAATATTTAATTAATAATTTAGATATTATTTTCATCGAAATAACAGTGATGTTGATATTTTAGGGGGTATTTCTGTTTCTGTTTTTCTTGAGAATTTTTTTATTTTTTCAAATTTGTGTGCGTGTCTTTAACTGTAGTTACTTTCACAGATGTTTTTAGTTTAAAATATACATACTCAGGTATTTTTGTCTCTTACTTTGTAGAAATAAGAAATTATTAACGGTCCAACTCAATATTTGATGTGTTTTAATTAAGAAAAAATACATACAAATGAACAGTTTTTAATTAAATTTGTGACAATATACCTGTATATCGCATTAGTATGTCATGAAAAATATTGGTTTGTGAATTACTGTAAATGACAATTAATTTAGATCAATTGACATAACCGATTCTGGTAAAATTATTATAAACATTTAAGAATAATGACGTACAACAGTGAGTTAAATTGCAGGTAAATATAATTACGACAGTTGTAAAATTAAAAAACCTGAACCTCTTCCATTAAAGTAGATTTCAATCAAATACCACCACGTGCCTGGTGTTCTAATATGAATATTGTGCGCTAGCAATATATAGTTTAAAATTATCCAGAGCTGATTCTTCTTATTTAACACAAAAATTGTCGTTAGCTTAAAAACTTCAAAATTATTGTTTCTTACTTTCTTGTATATCTGAAATATGGACAATGTTATGTGATTTGTTAAATATAACTTTGATTTTTTGCTGATATATCAGGTTGAGGTCCGGCAAGTCCAAAAAAAATGGTTTTTGGAATAATATCTGTCCATCTATCGTAAGTTATAATGACATTTGTTATGTCAGCATATATTGGCCGTAATTAGTGTCTTTTTTTAAATATCTTTGATGACGTAAGATTTAAGGAAAGAGACTGTGTATCAGTGTAATCTCTAAGAATATAAATAAAATGGTGCTATCTCTCCGAAAATACCGGCTCGTGAGTTTCAAAAAACAAAAACAATCATCCAGGAGCTTCTGTTAAAAAGTAATTTCTAAAACCTAGCTGAACTCATTTTATTCAAGTTTGACTAAAATATGAAAATTATTGGTTCCTTGTTCAAAATTTTAACTTAAACTTATGTTAAACATGTTAAACGCATGTTGGAAGTATGTTTGAGTGCTCTTCGAGCGGTTGAAAACCTCATTGTTTTTACTTCAAACAAGTTTGAAATATGAGAATCGGACATTAAAAACTATAGAAAAAGAGTTTATACTTTTGTTACACCAAGAAACTAAATTGATCTCAGTTAATCCTTTAATATATAAGAATTATTGTGGAAATAATAAATTAACTGTGGAGATTTGAACTCGTGGGTAGAACAGAACTTCTTTTAAACCCGTATCTTTAATATTGTGAAACAGGCCTATAAAAGTACATACAACTTTTAGCGCAAACATATACATAAATATTATATAATTTTTATGTAGGTTAAATAAAAAATATTGGCTATGTGAGCGTCCGTACAGTAAATTTGAAACGAGTTTGCAGACTGAGATTAGATTTTGTTTTGATTGTGGTCCATGTGGAGCTGGTTTCAGAAATCTTATTTGTACTGTTTTGAGTGAAAAATTAATTTGATAAAATTGATTTGTTTATTCTACATTTCAAAATATGTGAAACCTTTTAAAATTTGCTACTCTTTTGTTCAAATAAAAGTAATCATATTTTTTTGTTCGATTTTGACTACAGTCGGTATCAAAATTGTGTTTTGCCATTGATACGTAAAATCGTATGTGTAGTTTTATCACATTTTAATAGCTTTTCAAATACCTCAGAAATAATCGGTAACAGAAATATCATAATGTTTTATCCTTTGGTGGTTTGAAAGGATTAATTATCATTAAAATTTCATCCATCATTCAGTGCAATGGAACATAAGGTAAACAAAAAGCTACATCCTTTTTGGGAGTGACTGGCTTCAACAGGGTTATATCTCTGTTATTTTTATAATTGTCAGCAATTAAACAAACTCACTACAAATATATAAAATCTCCAAGACTGGATTTTACTTTTGAAGAGCATAAGCACAAGATATAGGCATAAGAGCTATTTGAAATGTGTTTTGGAGAGGAAAACCTCTCATTTAAAGATTATTGGTTTATTACAATACCTTAAAATACATATTTATGCACAAACGATAAACTAATTAAATAATAATAGCGTAACATAATAATAAAATAACAAAAATTATTATCACTCTGATAACTATGTTTATTGCAGCCAAATTTGGTATGAAGTCTAGGTTTAGCTATTCATAGATTATGTGTGAAACAATTCAGTAAATTTTATAATTGCGGCCTGTTTTCATAACTTTTTTCTCTTTGATGATAATAGTTTATATATTGGGAAATCCACATAATGATACTTAGGTTGAGGTCGTCTGGTACTTGTTATTAACGAATATTCAGATACATGTTAAATTTTAAAACTTTAATGACAGCAACAAAATTTAAAATGACTTAAACATAGAATCCTTGGTTACGATCAGCAGACTACTTTTTTTTAAATTAAGGTGAAAAATCAAGAGAATTCAGTAACGTTAAAAGTGGGATATTCTTATTCACTAAAACCCACTTCTCCCCCTTTTAGTCCTTTAGTGTAGGGCAATAATTTAGGAACAGTTTTCGATGTAGAGATTATAACTACAAAGGTAGGCTAGGCAAGAACGCTGACAAAAGAGAAGCGACAATTACAATATCATAAAAATAATGGTAACACAATATATTCCTTAGAATGAAAATAGTATATTTCACCACTTGGACCAAAAGTGAAGCTTTTCGATACAAGCTCAAATTTATATGAAATAAGCTCAGGAAAATGAGCGAGGATCGAAAAGCTTCTTTTGGTCCAAGTGATGAACTATATATTTCATTATACTGCAAATAATATAAGAAAACAATTTAATAAAAATTAAAATGTTATAACATATTTGCCTTCAAATCGATAGTAACAGCTATTTTAACGGTTATTTACAATCGAGCGTATCGGTTGTTTAAGATACTTTATAGTCGTTAATTAATTTGTATAAATAAAGTAAGATCTGATGTTTTTAGGTCCTAGGACTAAAAAGAACAACTTTAGCATCTTAATGCATGTATTGAAAACAGCTGTTTTTGAAGCAGTATGACTAAAAATGTTTTTGTAATATATTATTATTTTTATTCGCTAAACTTAATGTAGTCATCACAGCATAAACAAAAATGGGTAAATTTCTTCCCCTATGTAAAAATAAATAACAAATACTCCCAGTCAACCTCTGATAATTGAAAAGATGCCAAAAATTACTGCCTGATTTTTCCCATTATACGGGTAGAACTTGTGCTGGAATGTTTATACTTGTTTACGTTCATTATCTGTTTTTAATTACTTCCCGCAGACGGCACCTTCTCATTAGTTTATCCCCCGTCAGGTTTAGTGGCAACTTATTTAACCTACAAACAAGACGTGCTTTCATTAAATCAATTTCTTGAATCCAGTAAATCAGATAGAAACATCATTTTACACCACATTCCAACAGTATCTATCGTTGTTATATTGCTGGATTACAGCAATTACTACTCAAGTGTTGTAGTTATGAGGTCAAACACGCAGGACCGGCATGATGTTAACTCCTTATCATATTATGCTGTCAAAGTCTCCAAGTGAAAGTATCGCCTTGTGTATATTTATCAGTCTTTAAAGTCTGAAAGTGTCTGTAAATAATTAAACATGCTTTCTTCGTATGTAAAATTCAGATTTATACGTCAAGATATTTTACTCAAATAAACGGTACAATCACATTGCACAAACTTTCTCATTCAACTATCTCCCAAATGTAAAAGCCAACAAAACTATTCGTTAACAAAAACTCAGTTTGGTAGTTGTCAATTGAAATGATATAACGAAACATGGACGCCATTTTAGAAAAAAAAATAGATAAATAGGACGTAAACTTGCTTTGCTTGTGCGATAAACGCGTCCTCTACGTATAACGTATTTGATTAAAGCCGAGCTTTTAATGCCAGGCAAAGTTAATTTTGATTTTGGCAGTTATTTCTCTGCCAATATTGTAGAATTGTGTAAAGCTATATGATACGTCCACAACAAATTACCACCAACTAACTGGTTTCAGTGGATTTGTCAAAGATGCTAAAAAAAGGAGGGAAAGCCGAGGATGTTAGTCCCAGTTACTACGGAAGTAGATATCAGAACTGCGAGTACCTTGAAATGTTTTGAGATGATCAAGAAGTACAGATTGGAGAATCATCTATTTAAGAAAGTAAGCATTAAAAAAGGTAACCCATTGATGACAGTAGGAGTTCGTCAAGAAAGAGGACGCAGAGGATAGACGCAAAAATAAGAGTATATTGAGAGTATTAACAAAGAGAGGTTTCCAGACTGGATGGATTCGAAGGACCCATTTGAAATCCTGGAGATGACATCAACAAGGGTAATGGGAGGCTGAGCAGAAAGACTAATTAAGGGGAATGAACATCCAAGTAATTACGAGTGGTACAGTGGAAGACCTTTGGTACAGAATAGTTGAGATAGTCGGTTATGCCAAGGAGAAGTGAGTTAAGTCCCCGATAAAACACAAGCTAGCGTGCATGGAGATGGGGGTCTGTGGAAAATCACTTAGTCAACGTTTAATGATAGATAAAGTGACTTCAATATTTGTATTATTAATCTCTACATTTGCACGAAATCTGTGTATCTGATTTGGAACATTACGTATTTTTAACGGATTTTTAAAGTTTTTTTTACCGTTTACTCAGTAATCGGTATTCTTGGATAGATTGTGACCAATATACATTTTGGTCCTTCACGTGAGCAGAAATTGATAAAAATCCTTAGAACCGATTATGAGAGAATCGTAATTAAAAGGTTTTCTTATTGTAGTTAACTTTTGGAGCTATGTAGAATTGAAAGCAAAAGAAATCATATACCAAATTTGGAAAAAAATTAAATCAAAATCAAAACCACATTAAATTTGATTAATATCTATCAATGCGTTTGTGTTTTAGCGTCCACACAGCACATCAAACAAACAGATGTACATCATTTCAAAAATCACTGGGGAAAACTAATTTTTATATTACTATCTCTATACTAACGTATACGTGAATAAGTAAAAACATGAAGATGATTAGAAATTTATAGAAAGTGTTTTTTTTTTCCCAACTTTCCCGGCTCATACACAAGCCTTATTTTAATATGCAGATTTTTTTTTAAATAACTACATATGAATTTAAAAAAAAAAAAAAAAAACAGTTAAAACATCTGAGAAGTCATAGGAGCTCATATGTTGATTCCGGTAACTTTATTACAATTACACCAATTTGTTGTTTACAATATCTAAATCAGCTGGTAGTTCGCAAGATATAGTCCGAGTTGCTGAGTTGCGCAGTCGTCTCTGGCCAGGTTGGTGTAGTGGGGGAAACACTGAGCTCAGTCTTGCAGTGAGTTGTGTATTATACGTTTCGTAGTTATACGTGCATTTCAAAAACATTGGTTTGTTGTGTTGTGATGGAAGATGAAAACGTCAGGGAGTAAGTTGGTGGGAGTAAAGCCCTCCATAGTCAATCTCGCGAAATCATAACAAATGTGTATTTTTTTATGAAACAACAATCCGAGAATGAAGGAGCTGTTAATTTAACAAATTCAAACACGTAGAGTACAAGCAAACGGTGTTTCTGTTAATGCCATGAAAAGAATTTTAAAGATTGAAAAGGGATTTACAGGCTGGTAGGTGTACGGAGTTTAATAAAAAAGAAGACGGAAGAAAATAACAACAAACATTGACGACTTCAATATCTTTGTTGTGCGAAGGACTGTGAACGAATTTCACTTAATGGAAGGATTTATAATTGTCTATAAATTGTCTAATTGTTTGTAAATATGAGTTTAAATACTAAATATAATAAAAATCTAATTTTCCGTCATTGTTAAATTTAGATAATGATTTTTCTGGTTAGCACGTTTGCCCAATTCTTTGTAATTCTGAATCTAAATACCAAACTAAAAAACAGCACTTTTGACATTTATATAACCATTTTTTCTGATTAGAAAGTTTATAAACAAAACAAAGACGACCAACAAACGATAAAATGAGGTGTCAACAAGACAATCGTTGACAGAGGAATGAACCTGAATCAGCAGTTAAGACATCACTTCTACACCAGCCTGCAACTCTTTAGTTATTAATGCCTAATTGTGTATTTTTATTGTTATTATTTCAACCATTTCAAATTGGAGAACGTTTCAAATTATTCAAAACATTTTTGGCCAAATGTACAATTTTATAGTTGTTAGTATAGTTTTAGTCAGAAAATAGATAAATAAAAATATTATAATGTTAAATTAAAGTTAGATTGGAGACCAACTGTTACTAAACACACAAGTGTAACAATAATTATAATGAAATGCTTATCTTTCAAAGTCAGTCAACGTTACAAACAAGAGGGAGCTATAGAAGCTCTTGAACGAAAGGAGACGGGGCCTTTGGATCACAGGAGGAATCACTGCTCAAGGGGAGTTCGGAAGATAGCCATACTTGGCGAGTAGAGAAAGAGGGTCCAATAGTTCGAAATAGCAACGTTTGATGAACGTTGCAAGAAAAGGTGAGCAAATCATTGTGTATTGAAAAGGTTGTAATTGTTTAATACGATAAGTAAACAGTAGAGTCATAACGGTTGGAAGCATTCTGGGTTTATATTTCATATTGTAGTTGATTGGATACAATTTAAAGATTAGGAGAGACAAGAAAAAGTTTTAACTATATAAATATATAGTTAACTGCATCACTGAACCACTGTTGTAATTAGTATACCTGAGAAACCCAGGCCTAGAAAAAGCGATTCCCAACATAATATACACATACTGCTTTGTGTAAGATATGCTTAGACAAGATAATTCTAGAACAATATTATGATCTTAAACAAAGTTATGCGAATCCGATATACATCAAAATAGCTGTTACTGGAGAAACACTTAATAATATAAATGGTTAAAAGATGGCATGTATTTCATTAAGAAGCTGAAGTAAGTTGCCTGCAGGAATTTCATATTGATTTACAACTGTTTTCCGACAGCTAATTTCCCCTTCCTTTGTACTAAACTATCTCGGACATCTATATTGCTATCTAATTAATTTCAAGGACATAACAATCCGAGTTCGAGTTTAACGGTAGCTTGAGTTTAGTTGAGTTCCTTTTTAATGGTAACAACTTGTGTCAAATTGAAACGCCGAGACCGAAGCGGTTTCTTTGATGTCCCTCTGATTAGGAAAGAGTTCTTTCATATTATATTTCCATTCTTATGACATGAGATACACGTTATAATGTATCGTTTTGTCATGTGCGTTTCTCTCTCAGTGCTTATTTTCATGCATGGTCAAACGTGTAAAAGTTACTTAGGTGAGTGATTTTAAAACCAATTTAAACAATTCCCTAATGCTGTGTGAAACGGTGAAGATATTAGGGATAGTAATGAAACACTGCTGTAGTATCTGTGTGTATTAGCAAATTGTCAACATAAAAATACAAGTCATTGGGATTCTCCTTTATATAAGCTCAACGATTTTATTTAAAAAAATATTTGGCAGTTTTTGGATTTTTTTTTATAGACATGAATAGCCTAATCGTAATGATCTAAAACTTGCAATTTTCGTTAGATTTGCTCAAGTTGTTTGTAAGCTCGGTTGTACGAATTGTTTAACAAGTTCGTAAAAAATAATTTGTAAATTTAAAAATGGTGGATGATGTTTAATTAAAAAAAACAAACATATTTTTTATAATAATATTTGATATAAAGCACCTATAATATTCCACACTTATTAATTTTGTGCAACTTTAAAATCTGCATCTTATGGTACTAAATTATAATTTAAAAAATAATAAAGTTTTTAATAAACACTATTTTAGACTGCATAACCTAAAAATTACAAGTATTCACTTTTAATTATTAATGTAAATAATGTTAGATTTATTTCATTAAGCTGTTTACTTAGATGTATTAAAAATACTGGTGTTAAAGTTACTCTGTAATGATGGATTTTTACTTACTCTGAAACGTAGTATAATCGGACATTTTCCATCTTTTGTGTATAAATTAACGACGTTTTGAGAATATATATCAACTCTCGTTATCAAGTGTAAAACTAGAACGTAAAAGATAAAAACACCAACATAGCCTAGAAACATGTTTGAAACTAAAACTAAATACCTCTTTTAACACTCAAAATACTGTTAGGCGACATAAAACTAAAAATTTTACAGTATTTACAGTATTAAATGTAAATGTGACGTATAAATATAAGAATTATTGAACATAAAAGAACACGCGATTAGGTCTAACGGATGAATCAAAAATACCTTATAAATTAATATTAAGCTTGACTTGTGAGATAATATTAGATAGATAAAAATCGAACGCAAGATCTCACAAAAATTACGTTTACTTGAAAAACGCGTACATGAGCTACTATAACTAAACTATAAATAAATAAAAAGTTATAGTTTGATTAGTGTAGATCATGTATCACTGAAGAGGACGACCTTGTCGTTGAAACACGTCTGATACTTAGGCGTATTTTTTGTGAGAATTGTGTTCACGTTTGTTTATTTTCCTGTATAATTTTTCTCATAAGTCAAGCTCAACATTTAATATAGTTATAGTTTAGTTATTGTAGATACATATATCACTGAGAATGGCGACTTTGTTGTTGAAACGCGTTTAATTAAGTAAACGTAATTTTTGTAAGATCTTTTGTTCCAGTTTTTTTCTATCGAAAATAGCTTATTGCGAAAATCACAAATTTAATTGCGAAGAGGAAAAAAATAATAATACACTGGGAAAAAATGTATATTAACGAAAACTAATTGATATCTCATGTATAAATCTATTGGACAATCTTATAAGCCAAACGTTTTATGGTTGAGTTATTTTCTTAAGTTATAGATTTAGTTTCCAACATGGCCCTAGGCTACTGGGCTATATTGTTGTTTTTTTTTGTTTTTTTTCATATTATAGTTTTACAATTTCTAACGAGAGTTGATTTATACTCTCGAAACGTCGTATATTACTTTTCATATGTACAAATTATGGAAAATGTACAATTAAACTACATTAATAATTTAGATAGTTGGTTTCTGTTTAGATTTACTAATTTCATTAGAATTTGACCAAAATATCTTAGACCGATTTTAAGATATTCGGTAAACATCTATAATGACGTAAACTGATGATGTTTGTCTACAAAGCCGAAATCCCGAAATAGTATTTACATGAAGATGGCGACGAATTTAAATATATGACTTGTTAGAATCTTTGTTCAGTCTTACGTATCGTTTTTTTATAAACCAATTATTAACAAATGTGTTAATAACAAATTTAAACCTTTTTTTAGTGTTATTATAAAATAAACTTTAATTGTTATTTTATTCCCTTATCTCTTCTGTAAACCAAAACATGTAAAACGGACGGATAGAAATTAAGCTTTGAAAATCTCCTTTCCAATACATACTCATTATTTTCTTATCTTAAAATATTCTCTACAATAAAATACTGCATTTTTCAAAAAATTAAAACTTGAATAGACTATAGTTTATTTGTTTTTTAAGGGAACAAAATAAAGTAGGTAAATTCGTTTGGAATTAAAAGGGATTTATTGAAAAAATAATAAAATCAAGCCAAATTCTTGCTTGTGGAGGTTATTAAGACAGGAGTTGGAAGTGACGGTCATTCTCTTCCTGGAGAAGTAGTAGTCTTTTTTCGAAGGTGTACACCCGGAATTTCTTAACGTATTTACATTTATCTCAGCTACGTTTTTAATATCTTTGAGTTCTTCAACTCTTACGATTGAAGGCAGTCCTGACTTCTTGATTTCTCCAACGGACCCGGTGGTTTCTAACATACCTACCATCTTTTTTTATAGGCGACAACATTGTTCGGTTCGTCTCACAAAACGTTACAAGTACGAAACTTTCTTAAACCGGCTGATAAACTCAGTTAAAATTCATAATAACACTGAATCAATGCGATGCGTGTTTGTAAAGGTAAAATCATAATGGAAAAATAATTAATTAATTGTAAATTACTACTACAAGATCGCCACTAGATTCCTATTTTTGAAATTAGTCAACAATAATACGTCTGTTTTACGTCTGGGGATTTATCATCTGATAAATCCCCATTATATTTCCATACAGTAACAATTTTTTCTCAGGGATTGGACAACAATTAACGAAACCACAACCATTTAAACTTTTATCTTACTTTTGAAACACCCTGTATATGTGAGAAATTATAAAAGTAGTTAGCCTTGTATGATATTCGCTAAAATTGCAATAAATATAACGGGATACAGGTACAAAGTTTGCAGCTATGCATGTACATAGATAGTTATGGTTGTTATTAATCCAATGGGCGTTCACTCTGGGAATGTCTCTACATTTTTATTTGCTTGAAAACTCGTTTTATTAAATAGACCGCCATTTATACTATCAGCAAGTAACCCAAGTAGGAGGTACAAAGTATACAAATAATGGAATTGTCGATGCAAGTCTTGAACTGTTCTCACATGTATAGAGAAAATTATGTTAAACAGTGTTCTTTGTGGGATTATTCGGTTTACAATCTCCAGTATACAACACAATTTGGCATTTTATATTTACATCTGTCCTTTTTGATTAAACTTTGATATACACACATATCTACAGGCGTTTTTAGGGTACGTATGTAAAACCAAGAATGCTTATAGTTTCACGCGCGTATCTGTATGTAAGTCGCAACCCCTCTACAGAGACAATATGATAAATCTTATATACTTCAAAATTTGCATTTATAAACTTTATATTGTCTCACATATAGGAAAAAATTACGGGTAAAAAAATACCTTGGGGTGGCTAATAGACAATAACTATTGTCTTAAAAAAAAAAATGTTATATGTCAGATATTAAATATAACTCGAATTTGACGAAGTTCGACTAATATGAAAATGAGTACACAGTTCACTTTTCTCGAGACACCCTGTATATTAGACTTAAAGCTTTTAAAATTTTACAGTTATTTTTATATTTCAAACTTCTTTTACCAGCAATGTAAGGATATTTTATATAAATCATCAATTTGTTTTTTTTTTTCTGACATTTAACATTACTTTTTCTGGACACCCTGTATACATTAACTGATTCCCTCTAATCACTTCATAGTTTAAAATCTCTTATCTTAATTGAATCTAAATTTGCTATCTCTACGTGCTTTTCAATCTAATTATTAATTTGCATAATTATTCCCTAACTTGCCTAACGTTACAAAAATGGTGCCAATCATTTTATAATCAGAAAGTACAAGTCGTATAAAAGTTTTTCTTCTTTCATAATCAATTTAATCACGAAAACCGTTAACTTTACAAGAAATGTAAAAGAGACAAGATTTATTTGATTTTAAAGAGACGCAAAACTGTTTTTATTTTTTTATTTAGTTCAAAGATATTCGAGTTATCGATAAAATCGATATTTTTTGATAATTTTATAAAACACCCGCAACTTTATGATAGACCTACCGTTATTAGTTTAGTCTAATTTATTGTCAGTGTAACAGGTTAGGTTAGGTTAGGTTCCAAATAAATAGTTCCAATAAACAAGTAAAATTTTTAATAAAAGTTGTAGGAAATTTAATTCAAGTTGTGGGTGTTTGTAGACAATTACTAACAGATTGATATTTTAATTTTTTGTAGATAACTCTGTAGTCTTTTAAGTAACAGAAAAAATTAAAACACCGTGTTGTAAGTCGTTAATTTTTTTAATATTTTGTCTTCTGCATATTTTTTATAAAGTTAACAGTTTTTGACTGACGTTAACCATTTTAAACGGTCGCCGTTTTAAAAATAAAACAAAATAAAGTCTGTGTTTTAAGTAAACTTCTTAAAGTAAAAAATTAACATAAATAATGTTCGAACCATATTTTAACCCAATAACTTATCTATTTCTATAGATAATGTTTTTATACCAAAACAAAATGGCGGATGGATGGTAAAATAAGCGTTTCGGTCTTATTTTTACGTGAATTTTCCTTTGTATTTACATTTAGAACTCCTAAATCTAAAAGAATCTGATAATAACTAGTCGTGGGGTTGTATCGCCCTTAGGCTCAACTGACTTTTATCTCATTTTCGTTAATCCCTTAAAAACTATCAATATTTTGCCTATTTGATTTTCTCGATGAAAAACATTGGAAATAAAAAAATAAATTTTTATAGTGTGTAAGTAATGTCTACACACATACGAACTAACCTCATGACTATTGACATCTCAACAAATACTTAGCATGAACATTCTAAATTTCCTTTATTTGACTATAAAATACAACCGAATACTGAATTGAGTTATTTTTACTATAAAATATAATAATAAATTGATAACTAATTACCTTCAAGTAATCTTATAAATATCCTGTTGGATTACTGGTTTCGGCAGATCAGCCACCATCATCAGATCAAACCTGAAAAAGTTGTTATTTTCATTCCACTGATAAAGAATATGTTGTTAAAAACTACATAAAATTATACATTCTCTCCACAAAATAACAATTGTATTAACTGATACTTTGCATAATATATCGTTTTTAATCTTGGATGTGTTTTATCATTCATATAATGCACATGTTTTAAAGCATTTGTGTTCATATTAGTGATTTTATTCATGGTTTTATGTAGTTTAAACGACAGTTTTCTTAGCAGTGCAATGTAAATCTTTTTTCATGTTTGATGTGATGATGGTGGCTTGATACGCCGAAACCGGTAATCCAACAAGAGTGCATGACCTTGAGAAACAAGATAATTAATTAATTACCGATTTATTATTATTATTAAAATTTTGTCTTCTAATATAAAATATAAAAGCATTGGTAATTCTGCCATATTTTGAAATTATGTCAGTCGTTACGCCTGCAATGTCCAAAAATTAAAATATCTAATTTTCATCAAATATTTTACGCAAATTAATTTTCTATTGTTTTAAAAGAATATTACTTTTGAGCAAATCATTATTTCAAACTAATAATATAATTCTCTAATTTGATTTTGACGTTTTCATCACGTACCCTTCAAACAAGGACAGCTTTAAGCGGTTTGTTACTTGTAACAACTTTGGAAAACAGAATGAACTGCAAAGCGATATCAAGTCTTGTAGGAACTTCATATATTGATTGATAGTGAGAACTACTCGATAAACAAGTATTGCATGTTTGCCCCGGCTTCTGTCTGTCTCACTTCCAATGCACGATACTTCAAGTAACAAACTTGTTTTACATAGTACGAGTTATATCTCTTTCTAATGGACAGACACGTTTCCCATTACCCACAAGAAATATATTTATTTCACACGGAATCGTTAATTTTCCTTCCGGGAAAATGACAAAAATATTTTATGTTCGTCATATTCAAAAGATACAGAACAATTTTCGTTGACTTCTCTCGTAAAACATTTACAAGATTATTTGCACGCAGTGTTTTTTTTTTTTTTTTTTTTTTTTTTTTTTTTTTTTTTTTTTTTGTTAAACCTTATTGAGGACAAAATACAAGCATTATTTGTATTCATTAAGTATGTATTGATTATAAAAATAAAATATATAATAATTAGGAAAAAAATAGGTTAGGTTAGGTTAGGTTAGGTTATATTCAATAATTAAAAATGGTTCCACTAAGTATCGTAATAGGCTTGTTAAAACATGTCAAGAATTATTTTCCATGATGAAATTCATGACGTTTTACATTTATTGTATATAATTTAGTTTTTTTAAGTTTTCAAATAAATGAAAATGTTAGTTTTCGCCACAAAAATACACCAACTTCGATATAACCAATCATTTCAATTTTTCGAAAATTAATACTGGTGCAAATTATTAATGTGTGACTCCACCATAGTTCAATTTCATCCATTGATATTCCCTAATTTATTCTCCAACTATGGTTAGCAATAAATTTTAATTCAATTTAAAAACTCTGTATAATATTTATTGAATTCAGTCTTGAACAATGGAAGGTTGCTTCTCCCCACACGTCATGTTCACGCAAGTAATAAAGATCAATAAATGATAAAGATCTAAACAAATTAAAACAGGGAGAGGAAAGAAGATATACTATTAATTCCAGTAATATATTTCCATATAATTGGATCCTTGTAAGAGCCTTGATATAACATATATAGTTTCTACAATTAATTGACGAGTACAGCGCTGCAATTATCAAAATAGTCTAGACTGGCGTGGAGGAAATAACACTTAAGAGTAATTATATTAAATGACATTTTATTTCTCTTTATGATGTTCAAGTGTAGGAAAGTCGAGGTTTTAATGTTTATTATATATCAGCAAAAGAATTTACATTTGGAGAAACATAATTAGTGATCGTTAAACGTAATTAAATGAGATAAATTATATAAATTAAACATGGGAGCAGCTCTGTCTTTGTGAATGCATTGAATCTAATTATTTTCATTTCGTACTACCAGGTGTCGAAAAACTCTTTGCAGTTTTTGAAATCTAAACTGTTCTTGAAACTCTAAATTTTTTAAATCGTTCAATAGATCATAATAATCATAAATTTTCTTTGACAATATGACCTCTGTTGCTTTATTGTCCGTCTGTCTGTTTGTGTTTTTTTTTACATAATAATTAATATCTCAAGAACGGTATCAGAACTTTGTGATTTTACAGTTACTGTAAATTTTTTTTCAATATTATTCAACCGTTTCAAAACGGCGAAAATTTCAAAAATTCAAAACCCGTAACTATAAAACCTTATGTTAGTCGAAAAAGGTTCCAAGTTTATTCAAAAAACCGTTCGCCATTTTGAAATTGTTTAATAGTAATATTAACGAAACCTAAAAATACATTTTATCTATCTATGAAAATAGAATTATAAAAAAAAACTACAGGAGCAGTTCAAAGTTGCGGTCCTCATTCAATATGCATGCATCCAGGCGCACTCTTTCAAAAATATACCTTGTGTCCGACGAATTCTATCAATCCCATTCAAAATTCTTGCGCCCAGATCTTCCACTGTATGCACAGAGGTGTTGAATACAAGTGTCTCTAGATGGCTGCATAAATAAAAATCCAGAGGATTTTGGAAGGGTAGGTCATGGTACCCCGACCTCGAATAAATACCATGCAACATTTCAACTACATATTTCAACACAGTTAAAATGATACGAATTGTTTTAACACTAAATGGCTGCTAAAGAGAAAACAGCATTTAAGGAAGTATGTTTTTATAAACTTTTTCAATAATTTTGATGTGAGGAATAAACTTCTGTTTTCCTTAATTTTTTTTAAACACTCTGTATACAAGCAATATTCCTCCATTTTGGCTAAGTTGTAAAAAATAGAGAATTTATTTCTTAAATTTCTTAAATAGTATGCCACATGTTCACTTTCTCAATACTTAAAACTAAGCTTTTCTATTTCTGAATCTGATTAATCCAAGATTTCTGAATCTACTTCAAATTTTTTAAATGAGAAAGTTAGATAAGTAATAAATAATTTTAAAGTAGTTTCAAGTGTTATTTATATTAAATTTTGTTGTAAATCTTAGTTGCGAATATGGATCAACAATGTGATTTATTAGAGATAGAGTTAAATAACCACAATCTTACCCTTGATGAAAAATTTAATTAAATTGTTCGATTTGTGATTTATTCATTCTATTGTATTAAGCTTACACAAAGTCCAGTGACACTCAAACCACTGGAATTTTTTTTAATTATTGAAAATAATGGTGTTTCATTTGAAAAAATTTAATTTTGTTGGTGAATATTTGTAAACTGCAAAATTAACAAAACAACTTTAATTTTTAAATTTGATTTTTGTACCTATAAAATGAAATATTATTTATTGCAACTCTATTTTCGAATATTGTAAATATGACTATATTTTTTAATTCGGGATTTAATAGATTTGGGAAAATGTAATAGTTCAAAACCTTCTTTCAAACATATTATTTGTTTTGTAACAAATTTATTTTTCTCTTATCACTTTAGCTATGACGAATTTCAAACTTCGGCTCTTTATTATAAATTAAAGCCCGAAATCTCCTATTTAAAATGATATGGTAATCGAAATTCTAAACAAAATTATTTTCTAGAGCTAGTTTTAATGTTTTATAGACCAAATTGAGCGTAGGGTGCACTAAGCTTTATGTTTATGGCCAAACTTTCTAGATACAGTAATTACATACAATAACAATTAGTTTATTTACTTCTATTTACAATTTACATCTGTGGGGCACATACAGAAAAGAATGGGTTTCAGATGGAAAGTTTTGAGACAAAAAAACCGATGCTACCAGATGGAAGTAAAGTTGGGGGGGGCACCTAACAACGTCGGAACCCTGCAGATACAAGAAAAACACAAACTTGCTATATTGATAAACTTGTCTTCTACCCAAGACATGCACGCTGCAGTTTGGGCTGAGTATTTCTACTTAGCATCCAATGAGAGGCCACAGCACGCCTTACAAGATATGATGTAAATTTCACATTGCATTGCAAAAGCCGAAAGTGTCAAGATGAGGATAAAAAAATAATAAGACGGTCAAAATATAAACTAAAGAGGAAAATTGAAGATGAATATGAGGAAATATTTTTACTGCTTTCCGAAAGTGAATTTTTCTGACGTATGGAAAGAGATATCTCAATATTTTTTTTATTTTTTTTAAATTTTAATTTAGCAGGAAAACGTTTTATACAAACAGATATTTAAACCACATTGATAATCTCAACATTATTTTTTGATAAAAAAATGTTTTCAAATATAATTTTAGACCTATTTTTTTAAATGAACTAAAAATCCTAAAACTATATTAGGACTACAGTTTTTATATCCAGTTGAGTTCAAAGACCTACTTAATACAATAAATGAAATTGCAATAAGTTTTCTATAACAGTTTTTAATAAAAAGGACCATAAGGTAACATTTTTAAGATAGGAGAAAAGTGACCCCCTTAAAATTCGGATAGGTCAACATTTTATAATAAACAGATAGTAAAAAATAGAACTTACACCTTTAAAAAAGGTATCACTTGATCTATTTAAAAATCTACATTTCAAAATGTTAAAAAAACAGACTTTTACCCCCTCCCTTACAAATGACGAATTAAAAACCCCATAATTTTAAATAACATTTAATGCAAGCTTTTAATTTGAGTACAATCTTCTGTCAATCCTAGCATTTTCTTAGTATTTATATTTATCGACGCGTCTCGGAGTTCCTGCATCTTCAAGACTAATTTAGTGTATTCAATTAAATCTCAAAGATGGATGAACTCCGAAACGTCTTGACGGATGTAAATGATAGGATTGGCAGAATATTGTAGGTTAAATTAAATATGTAAATCCAAGCAGATAAAATTATTATAATCATATATTACAAGCAATACACTCTAGAGTTTTTAAATAATTGCTGTCGGAATTTGCTCAATTTTGGTCAAATTTGCTATGTACAGTAATCTAGGTTTCAGAAAGCATTGGAAGTTTCTAAAAAAAAAAAAAAAAAAAACCTACTTATGTAGATATGAGAAATGAGAATAGCTCATTTTATGGGCAACTATCTTGTTCTCCGACTGAACACGACGTGAACTAAAAAACAAAATTGTTAAAAACATAACCTAAAATTAGCAAAAAATAACAAGCAAACTAGTAGTTTGAATTGTAATTGAATTTCAGTAAAACTTATCAAGTTATAATGTTTTTTTTAAATTCTAAATGAAGACCGTTTAATTCGGTATTTTTGTAATACATTTTATTTATGATTAACATGAATATATTCCATTTTTTTTCAATTATCTTACAGGGTTATCTATACAGAGTGTCACCAAAACCGTTAGTGCACTATAAAAAATCGGAATCTACATATCGAAATCAATGAAAAAATGTTAGTACCTTTTTTCGATTTCGCCTAAGTTTTGTCGCAATCCACCATTTTTTTTAAAAAACTCACTGTAACTCCGGAAATAAATAAGATATTGAGTTCAAATTAGATGTTAACATTTTGTAAGTTATGATTTATAATTGTATCAAACACAGATACTTTATTTTTGAATTTTCAAAATGGCGGCCGTTTAAAACGTTTAACATCCTTAATCTCCAATATTTTAAACGGCTGCCATTTTGAAAATTATATATAATATATTTGTGTTGGTACAATTGTAAATCGTAACGTACATAAAGCTTACACCAAATTTGAACTTAATATGTTATCTATTTCTGAACTGAACTTAATAGTGAGATTTTCTTTTTAAAAAAATGGATGCTGCCTTTTTTCGTGAGACCCTGTATATCACTATCAAGATCGAGGTCGTCAAACTACCTAAATAAATTCGCGTCCTATCATGGTAGCGTATTATTCAATGCAGTAAACAAAGAGTGATGATGTCATTCTCATGGATAAATTATTTCCAATATAAATTTAGTTTTGATTTAAAATCAAAGTAGAGGTTGTATAGTACAGCACCTACTTGTGATGCTAGACAGACCACCTGCACTGAAGTCTGGATGGGCGGTCTGTCTAGGATTCTGTCTATAGACACGCCAAGAGAATTCCTGATGACCTTACATCCACCAATGCTGGATTTATTTTAGCTTTCCGGCTTTATAATATATATATATATATATATATATATATATATACAGAAGAAATATTGTGAAGAACAAAAATATTGCACATTCTGTACTCTGGAGCCCATAATAGTGTTTTTTATGAATCTATGTATATTCTTAGTAATTTCTAAAAAAAATAATAATAATAAATAACCTATTTTGTTTATATTTAAGAACTAGGGTTTATTCTGCTTCTAATACAAAATTGATGGAACTCGAAATAATGGGAAAAAAATGATCGAAATATGTTGCTTTAATTTTGATTAAAGTTTTATCAGACTTGTCTCCAAGGTCACATATAAAACATATTGATTGTTATCTTCTTAAAAAATGAAAACTACGAGTCTGAAATAACTATTAAAAAAATTTAAAATTTCGTTAATTAAAAGACAATTATTGTGATTAGAATATTCTAAAACAAAATTAACAGGCGATATTAAAAGATAACAATTTAATATTCGTTATTCTTAATTGCAATCAACACATAAGACTTCTAAGCAATATTGTAGGTGACAAAAACCTTATTGAGAACGGCGACAAATTAATCGGCACTGTTTAAGGTACTATGTTCGTTGAAGAGATTTTTACTGTTAAGTGAGGTAAACACACAATGTTATTATTTCCAAAGCACTATCCCCTACTGGTGCAAATAACACTCCCTGTTTTAGAGGTTGTACAAAAATTAGTGTAATATTTATGAACGATTTACGAGCGTATTTTTTTTATGAGCGGTCCACGAATATATTCAGAATATATGTGTAAGGATTATGTTGTACCACTGTATAAAACACAGTTACCAATTTATTAACTGTAGAACTTGGTAAGTCTCTTCCTCGTTAATGATATATGCTGATTTTCCATGAAATAATTGTCAGTTTTTAAAACTGTATTTTTAATTAGCTATTTTCTCATCTGATTTCTTGTTGATATAAGTTTAGTTATTTGTTGTACTAAAACAAAGATGAATTCACAAGAAATTAGACATTCTCTTTGAACTATTTAAATGACAGTGACTATTAAAATCAACGCCAATGCAGATCATCTTAGGAGAACAAGAAAAAAATATTGTTGAATTACAAAACTTTTACGGTGATTATAGTCCACAAATTTTAAAGATACAGCAATAAGAGCTCGTTTATAGTGCGTACGAATGTGGTAATACCGAGGTATCCCACCCTTCTTTATATTATTTTGTGTAGATTCCTCACTTTCATCTTCCCTATCAGATTTTGACCAACACTTGTTCTCTTCCGACCCTGGCGCTATTAGTGTATTAGAATACTAGATGTCTATTTTCTTCCGAATTTGTAACTATAACCTTAATTGCAATCAACACAAAAACTCTAAGCAACGTTGTAAGTTAGACAAAAACACTATAGAAAACGGCGACAAATTGATAGGTGCTGTTTAAAGGTAGCGAGTTCATTGAAGGGATTTTTACTGTTAAGTAAGACAAGCACACAGCAGTGGAAAAGTAGGTAATTTTACGGTAGGTGAAGTTAAAAAAATTATATTATATTTTTCGTTAAAGCGATACTGATTACGACTTTTTTTTACCTAAAACAGAACAAAATCATTCTCATTTTATACCTATCCTACATAATGTGGAATCAAATATACCGATGAGCAAATAAAGATGAAGTTGTAAAACTTTTTCAGGGAACACGTCTATCACAATAATTGTGATACCAAATTAAGAAATTTGTTCTCCAAAATATAGACAACTAATAAGCAAAATCGAACATAAACGTTTCTAGGCCGCTGATAATCTTCGCAGCAAATAAGCTTACGGTGCAAAGTTTAATGACTTATCATTACTTTTGAAAATCTGTAATAATAACCGCTTGCAAACCTAATTTATATCTCACAGTACGTGTTTATTCTCAGTTACAGCTAAACTAGTTCAATATAATGGTTAACCCGTGCGATGAACTCATCAGAAATATGACTATAAAAGGCAGAATAGAGGCAGTTTGCCAATAGTTGGGCGATGTTACTTGAAAATACCGTAACGTTAAGATTTATTATTTTGTAGTGATTTATAGGAAATACGTGTTTCATTGCTTGTGAGAGTTAGTCATAATTGCCTATGTTATAGAGATGGCTTTACTTTCTTAGCGCTAGAAGAGAAAACATTTTGTAATCGATTCTTCAGTTTTCATATTAATGTCTGCAGTCCAACGGTTCTCAACAAACCATTTATTGTTTGAGCGTTTTTGTCCCGTTTTTCTTGTTAATTCGGTTCTAATTACTGTGTACTTACGATTTCTCCGAAATTTAGGTTACATGACATAAACAGGAAAAAAACATTTGGTTTTGTTCAAAAACTGATTTAACGTTTTAATTAAATTTAAGTTACAAAAGTATTGGGAAGTTACAATCTTCCCAAAATTGTAGCTTGAGGCATATTGATAAAAACCACCAAAATCAAATATTTTGACCGTCCACAGTACATATTCACTTCCATTTTCCACCCGCATCCACAGTTTTTTAATCTCCACCGTAGGTCTTTGTGTACCTTTGCCGCCCGTATCGATATTCTTTGAGCGACCTCGGTACGTCTTAGTGTCCATTGTCGTTCGTTTCCATAGTTCCTAAACGTCCTTCGTGGGTTTATGTGTACATTTGCCACGTTCGTGTGAACATTCCTTAAGCGTCCTCAGTATTTCAGAGCGCCCATTTTGTCACTTGTATCCAAGTTCCTTAACATCCTTTGTGGCTTTGTAGTGTACATTTGCCACGTTCGTGTGAACATTCCTTAAGCGTCCTCAGTATTTCAGAGCGCCCATTTTGTCACTTGTATCCAAGTTCCTTAACATCCTTTGTGGCTTTGTAGTGTACATTTTCCACAATCGTGGGTACATTCCTTGAGGGTCCTCAGTACTTCTTAGCGTCCTTTTTGTTGCTTGTATCAATAGATCCTCAACGTTCTTTGTGGGTTTGTAGTGTACTTTTGTTACACTCGTGGATACATTCCTTAAGCGTCCTCAATACGTCTTAGCGTCCATTTTAGCGCTCGTTTCTACAGTTCTTTAACGTCCTTCGTGGGTCTATGTGTACATTTTCCACAATCGTGGGTACATTCCTTGAGGGTCCTCAGTACTTCTTAGCGTCCTTTTTGTTGCTTGTATCAATAGATCCTCAACGTTCTTTGTGGGTTTGTAGTGTACTTTTGTTACACTCGTGGATACATTCCTTAAGCGTCCTCAATACGTCTTAGCGTCCATTTTAGCTCTCGTTTCCACAGTTCTTTAACGGACCTTCGTGGGTCTATGTGTACATTTGCCACACTCGTGTGCACATTCCTTGAGGGTTCTCAGTAGGTCTTTGCGTCCATCTTATCGGTCGTTTCCACAGTTCTTTAACGGACATTCATGGGTCTATGTGTACATTTTCCACAATCGTGGATACATTCCTTGAGGGTTCTCAGTAGGTCTTTGCGCCCATCTTATCGCTCGTTTCCACAGTTCTTTAACGGACCTTCGTGGGTCTATGTGTACATTTTCCACAATCGTGGGTACATTCCTTGAGGGTTCTCAGTAGGTCTTTGCGTCCATCTTATCGCTCGTTTCCACAGTTCTTTAACGGACCTTCGTGGGTCTATGTGTACATTTTCCACAATCGTGTGCACATTCCTTGAGGGTTCTCAGTAGGTCTTTGCGTCCATCTTATCGCTCGTTTCCACAGTTCTTTAACGGACCTTCGTGGGTCTATGTGTACATTTTCCACAATCGTGGGTACATTCCTTGAGGGTTCTCAGTAGGTCTTTGCGTCCATCTTATCGCTCGTTTCTACAGTTCTTTAACGTCCTTCGTGGGTCTATGTGTACATTTGCCACACTCGTGTGCACATTCCTTGAGGGTTCTCAGTAGGTCTTTGCGTCCATCTTATCGCTCGTTTCCACAGTTCTTTAACGTCCTTCGTGGGTCTATGTGTACATTTGCCACACTCGTGTGCACATTCCTTGAGGGTTCTCAGTAGGTCTTTGCGTCCATCTTATCGCTCGTTTCTACAGTTCTTTAACGTCCTTCGTGGGTCTATGTGTACATTTGCCACACTCGTTTGCACATTCCTTGAGGGTTCTCAGTAGGTCTTTGCGTCCATCTTATCGCTCGTTTCCACAGTTCTTTGACGGACCTTCGTGGGTCTATGTGTACATTTTCCACAATCGTGGGTACATTCCTTGAGGGTTCTCAGTAGGTCTTTGCGTCCATCTTATCGCTCGTTTTCACAGTTCTTTAACGGACCTTCGTGGGTCTATGTGTACATTTTCCACAATCGTGGGTACATTCCTTGAGGGTTCTCAGTAGGTCTTTGCGTCCATCTTATCGCTCGTTTCTACAGTTCTTTAACGGACCTTCGTGGGTCTATGTGTACATTTTCCACAATCGTGGGTACATTCCTTGAGGGTTCTCAGTAGGTCTTTGCGTCCATCTTATCGCTCGTTTCCACAGTTCTTTAACGGACCTTCGTGGGTCTATGTGTACATTTTCCACAATCGTGGGTACATTCCTTGAGGGTTCTCAGTAGGTCTTTGCGTCCATCTTATCGCTCGTTTCCACAGTTCTTTAACGGACCTTCGTGGGTCTATGTGTACATTTTCCACAATCGTGGGTACATTCCTTGAGGGTTCTCAGTAGGTCTTTGCGTCCATCTTATCGCTCGTTTCTACAGTTCTTTAACGGACCTTCGTGGGTCTATGTGTACATTTTCCACAATCGTGGGTACATTCCTTGAGGGTCCTCAGTACGTCTTAGCGTCCATTTTAGCGCTCGTTTCTACAGTTCTTTGTCGTCCTTCGTGGGTCTATGTGTACATTTGCCACACTCGTGTGCACATCCCTTGAGGCTACTCAGTAGGTCTTTGCGTCCATTTTAGCGCTCGTTTCCACAGTTCTTTAACGGACCTTCGTGGGTCTATGTGTACATTTGCCAAACTCGTGTGCACATTCCTTGAGCGTTGGCGGTACGTCTGAGCCTCCATTTCGTCGCTCTTGTGCACAACTCTTGAACATCCCCACAGTACTCAATCGTGTTCTTCTGTCGCACGTATCGGCTGCTCCTGAGTGACCACAGTATCTCATTGTGTACATTTGCGGTTCGTATAAAAGTCTTCGTATACTGTAGGTCTTTGTATACATTAGGCACCAGTATGTATAACCTTTGAGGGTGCTTTGTACGTCTTATCGTCCAATACCCCTTCGTGAACACAGCTCTTGAACGTCTAAAGTTTTCCTTTGCGTATTTTTGCCACTCGTTTGTACATATCTTGATAGTCCACAGTACGTCTTCGCATCATTTTTCCCTTTACGTGTACAACTTTTAACATTCACCGTCCATTTTCCCGTACATTTTTCATTTTTTCAGCGAACGAAAAATCGATTTATAAATGTTAACTTTCCACTCTACCAATCGTTAACAATCCTTTATATTCTCTAGATATGTTCAAGTGAGAATTAATGCTCAGTGATTTGGTACCATTTATTGGCACCAAATGAGATTTATGATGTTCTTTGTTACGCAAAAATTAAACCTCATTTATGAAGTAACAACCTTGTGCGAAAAAATCATTAAATTACATCTTAATTTTCTTTGATGCAATCTCAATCTTAACTGTTTTTAAACAACGTCATAGATTATTAAGCAACTAAATTTGTTTTTTATATGTTTGTTTGAGTATGTTTAAAACATTACAATGCAATATCTCTTGCGGCTTGTTTTAATAACATAGGCCAGTAATTTATAGCGTAGGAAACAATTAAGTTTCATGAACCATGCTAAAGTGTAGTAAAAATATGTTTGCGAATTTTTAATCTCTGTCATGAGAATCCCCGACATTGAAAGGCGTGAAAATTTTGATGGATTCAAACAAAAATATTGGTTCTAAACAAAAAGCCTGGGTGTTGAAGACATCTAACAAGAACTAATGTTTTCAGTTATTGGCGATAATTCATTTAACCCTTTAAGCTAGATTAAGAATAAAAAATACATTAGGTTTTTCGTTAAGAAAGGAAAATATTTTGTTTCGTGTAAATATGTTTAAACTAACGTCTTTTCAAATATTCGACGTTAAAAAACTTAAATATCCACCATTTTAATATGAGTAAAGGAAATCAGTTCATTCTTTAAAATTGGGTGTTTCAACTCTATATAATTTATAATTAAATGAAATGAATTTTTGATTTAAAACAAAATATGGTAACTAGATAGAAAACTAAACATTTTATGAAATACTTTTATATGGACATTGGTTTTGAAGTGAGGGAAAATGTCTGAAGTTTTGGAACTATTTTTGGTTAAACTCTGTGTATAGCGTGCGTTATTAAAATTTAGACAAGTTACGCTTTCAAACACGGTAAGCTTTTAAGAAAAAAAGTGTTTAAAACCAAAGTGGATATAAAATAGTAACAATGGAATCATGTAATTAACTTACATTTTTTATGAAACTAATTTTGGAAAGACAAAAGATCTTCAAATATTTGATTTAATATCTTGGAACATGTGGGTTGAATTTTTTTAATGTTCAAAAAATATTCTATTTTTTTAGCATAAAATACAGTACTAAACTTATAAAACAGAGTTTTCTATTATTTTAAATTGACTTGACCTTTAAAAAACTGACATAACAAAGAATTTCATATATGTATATACAACCCGGGGTCTGAAATTTGTATCCATAATTTTGTCGTATTCTACCCAAAACATCCTACAATTAAAAAAACATTAGGAAAGCTCGACTTCATGAAAAACCTGTTGGTTTTTTTACAGCATCAGTGAGTAACATATTCAACCTTAAATTATTACTGGAAATCCTTAACTAAGGTCCTACTCATTAGCATCCTTTAGACACAAATAACCTTTAAATACATCCAGTACAAAGAATTATTGAGGTCATTTTATATTTACCTTGATAGCAAATAACTTTTGTTCAAAATATAGCATTTTTATTTAATCACTAAAACATAAGTGTTATAAGTTTTGCTCAAATTTTAATCACTTTGAAAAATTTAGGATATAGTATCTCATTCCAAACAACTGGAAAATAAAGTTATATGTTAAAAAAAAAGTGTTGTTAAATTTTTTAAAACAAGTTTAAATTTAGTTACATTAGTAGAAAATAAGTTTTCGAACTTATTCTATATTAAATAAGAAATACTAGGTTCTGAAATAGTTTACTCTTTCAATTTGGCAATCTGTGTGTACTGGGTGTACCAAAAGTATAGGATGTTTTCCGAAAATTTTAAACGGATTTTAATTTGAAAATGAAACTAGAAATATCTTAGGATAAATAGAATCAACGTTTGGCCCATTGCCAAACTACAAAGTGAGAACACTTTGTGAATTTATTGTGATTTATTAGTTTATATGTGTGAGAGTGTGTTTAAAAAAAGTTTATTACTTTTGTGGCGTTTCAGTAGTCTCTGTTTATTGTCTTTGTAACCTATTTATGTAAGATCAGTCAAAATGAGAGAAAAGAAAATTTAGTTAGTTAGGAGCTTAAACCATTTAACTAATAATACTTTAGATTAGAGTCTAATAGGACACATACCCTATTATATTTAGATTTTGTATAAATAGCAGAATCAAACTTACCTTGGAAATTGATCCTTGGAATTACCTAGTAGTACACAGAAAAACACAATAAAACACTAAAGTTCTGAAATATTTCGAAAAGCGTAGAGTATAAGACTAAACTGTTTTAATTTAGATGCAGAGGTGGATCTGTGTTGATTGTTAAACTACAGACAAATCTTTATTATTTGTTTTTGTTATCGTTATTATTCCATTTTTTAGGTTATTTATAATAATTTTAAAACCTGATTGTTGGAATGAATAAAACCTGATTAGGATGATTTATTTTATAAATGTTGGGGGGGGGGGTTTCACTTTAAGGTAACTCTTCAGAACTAAAAAGTTAGGAACTGTCCTATGAATGGATCACAAAATCTAGAGTATTCAGTTGCTTGCCGTGCTTTCTGTAGTGTAGGACTGTGTGTGGTGGTTTTATCTGATCACGTCTGCATTTAGTCTTAGCTTTGACTGCTCAGGCCTAGTTTTGAGTTCTTTTCTTAGATTATAGATTTAGTTTTAGCTTCCAACACGCCCGTAGGCCACTAGGTTATGTTGGTGTTTTTCTCTTTTATGTTCCAGTTACACGCTTGATAACGAGAGTTTAATTAGACACTCGAAACTTCTTGTTTTAGTTTCCATATACACAAATGACGCCAAATGTACGTTTAAATCATATAAGAACATATTGCCAAATTTAATGTGGACTAAACAGCCTTTGGATCATTTATAAACAACTAATTTACAGTCGGCTGACGAATTTACACAAAGTACTAAGTTCTGTCAACGTTACATGGTCCATGAAGGAGAACATCATAGCTGGAATTTCTATATTAAAAGTATTTTTTCCATAAATATTTGAAAACACACTCCCCGCTAAACCTTAAACTCACAAACAACCAAGACATAACGTTTAGTGACAATGGGACAAGATATTACTTTTTTTCGTGTAAAGACACAGTTACAAAAATAAAATTAACGATGTGATCTAATGTGACGAAAAGGAGGTGACCAGCTGCCCACCACCTGCTGTACGCCGTCCTATTTGCACGCTCTCTACTTGTCATACATGTAGGACATTCGGTTCACACGTATCTATCCAGCAGGTGGAGTAGTAAAATGTTATTATTTTAAAACTATTAAGGTTGAATTATATTGTTTTACGGTTTAAATTTTATTACAGTTTAAAATGTAAAAATTATTATTGGTTTCTTAAAGGCCGTGTCATTAAACGAAATTACTTCTATTACTTTCTTACATTCCAAGCATAAAGATAGTGGTGATAAAAAATATATATTGTGTTGTTTATGAAAATAATTCTTTTGAGATGGAAGACAGATGGGATGGACAACATATTTTAAACAAAATCTTTATATAATCTCGTATTTCTATGTGGTCTGGTTTTTATGTAGTTCTTCGATCTGTCGACTTATTTTTACCAAATCTCTAGATGGTTTATAGAATCACGTAATTGTATGTAGTCTCGTTTTTATGTAGTTCTTTGATCTGTCGACTTATTTTTACCAAATCTCTAGATGGTTTATAGAATCACGTAATTGTATGTAGTCTCGTTTTTATGTAGTTCTTTGATCTGTCGACTTATTTTTACCAAATCTCTAGATGGTTTATAGAATCACGTAATTGTATGTAGTCTCGTTTTTATGTAGTTCTTTGATCTGTCGACTTATTTTTACCAAATCTATAGCTGGTTTATAGAATCACGTAATTGTATGTAGTCTCGTTTTTATGTAGTTCTTTGATCTGTCGACTTATTTTTACCAAATCTCTAGATGGTTTATAGAATCACGTAATTGTATGTAGTCTCGTTTTTATGTAGTTCTTTGATCTGTCGACTTATTTTTACCAAATCTATAGCTGGTTTATAGAATCACGTAATTGTATGTAGTCTCGTTTTTATGTAGTTCTTTGATCTGTCGACTTATTTTTACCAAATCTCTAGATGGTTTATAGAATCACGTAATTGTATGTAGTCTCGTTTTTATGTAGTTCTTTGATCTGTCGACTTATTTTTACCAAATCTATAGCTGGTTTATAGAATCACGTAATTGTATGTAGTCTCGTTTTTATGTAGTTCTTTGATCTGTCGACTTATTTTTACCAAATCTCTAGATGGTTTATAGAATCACGTAATTGTATGTAGTCTCGTTTTTATGTAGTTCTTTGATCTGTCGACTTATTTTTACCAAATCTATAGCTGGTTTATAGAATCACGTAATTGTATGTAGTCTCGTTTTTATGTAGTTCTTTGATCTGTCGACTTATGTTTACCAAATCTCTAGATGGTTTATAGAAACACGTAATTGTATGTAGTCTCGTTTTTATGTAGTTCTTTGATCTGTCGACTTATTTTTACCAAATCTCTAGATGGTTTATAGAATCACGTAATTGTATGTAGTCTCGTTTTTATGTAGTTCTTTGATCTGTCGACTTATTTTTACCAAATCTATAGCTGGTTTATAGAATCACGTAATTGTATGTAGTCTCGTTTTTATGTAGTTCTTTGATCTGTCGACTTATGTTTACCAAATCTCTAGATGGTTTATAGAAACACGTAATTGTATGTAGTCTCGTTTTTATGTAATTTTTCGGTCTGGGGATATATTTTACCAAATCTCTAGGTGGTTTATAGAATCACATATTTCTATGTGGTTCTGCGGTCTGAAGATATATTTTTACCAAATCTCTAGGTGGTTTTGAATTTTTGTATAACCCAAATATTGTGCGAAGTTACCCTTAGAACAAAACTACTCTTTTACGGTCGGATCTTTGAATTAAAAGATTACTTTTATCGAAAATGTTGTTATAGTGGCCAATTTAATAAATTGATATTCGTTTTCACAAAAATGTGGATTCCGGGTTTGTACGTTAAAAAATGAAAACCGTCGTAGGTTTTGTTTAGTTTTTTTTTTCCAATGTACTCAAGATTTGTATTGTAATTGATTGATTTGGTTCATAAATATTCATATTTTGCTGATATTAGAAAGAAATCCTTTTCACTGATCTTGAGATAGTCAACAATTTAGAACAGCGTCTCATTTTTCCATTTTATATTCTAACCCGGTATTTTTTGGGAGGTAATTCATTATTTTTACACACTTGCAAACAAAATTATAAACAAACTCCTATCAAAATATTTTGAGTTAATTAATTAAATCAGAATTTTCAACTTTGGTCATATAACTTTATTTTCAGTTATTAGTCTTCAAATCATACAAAAATCTTCGAAATTGGTAGTCTGCAAAAAAAATATTCGTTTTACAACAGCTTCGTAGACGGTTTTGTAGTCAAGAACATGGCGACTAATACGTTTTGTTACGAATAGGCTAGTCTATTAATAAAATATATTTTTTAGGTTAATTTAATTAAAATAAATTCTAGAGAAAATTATTGTAATTAAAACGCAAATACAACTTCTAGTTGTCAATGACTTAAGTCATATATTAAGTAAGTCTAAAATTTTCAAGGAACGAACTATTTTCTAGAATGAATAAATTTTAAAGGAGTATGGATGGATGCATTGTTGGTTGCCACTTGTGTTTGGAGCTCGAATTTATATTTAGTTAGACTTTATTTTTTTAACCCTTTTAAATGAGGATTTATGTTTTGTACTCGGTTGATGTTTACGTTTGTAATTTTTGTGCTACATTCCCTCCTTCCCCAATGAGAGTACACATAGGGCCTACTCCTATTATTATATCACCATCCAAAATATGAAATCTGTAAATAAGGTTTTAATCTCTAGGACAGTATAAAAGTCAAAGGATGTTTTCCATACTTTTGGTTTATCCTATATATTAGACCCTGTTTAGTTATATAAGTTGGCAGAGGTATCTCCTATAAAAGTCATTACACAAAATGGGAAACCACAAACCTTGTTATATTAAAGGAGTATACTATAAGAATACATGATAGTATCACATACAATTAGTATTTTAACAGTACTAACGACATAACAATCGCATGACATTACCACGGACTGCATATCCCTGCATGTTGGCATTCTGCCAATCCACTCCTTTGTCACACCTTAGCCTTGGTGCTATTATAGGATTGACACTTCAAGTTCAAATAGTAATGAATGTACGATCCGATGATATGATGAACAAATCACTTCCAGGTTTCAGTCAATCAAAGATAAGGTTATCTTAGATGTTAAAATATAGAGAAAGTTATGTCTAACTTTGATAAGCCTCTTAATTGCATCAATATCTGTAGTTCTATCAAAACAACAGTACAAAAATAAGTTTACAATGGTAAACACTTCAACAGAAAACAAATGGCTGAAAAGTGGGCCACGAAAATTAAATTACATTATCTAAATCTTGTTGTATGAATAAACAATAGTATGAATACTAAAACTAAACAACAGGAAACTAAAATCTGAATTAAAACAAAATAACATATTACAGAGATCTAAAGGGGCCCTACAACAATACATTACAACTATTTTAAATAATATCAAAAACATTCTGGCGATTCCAGAAAGTCAATACCTGATACCGAGCATCATCCCCCAACATCACCTGAATCGAAGTGTGTAGTAAAAAAACTCTTACGTGTAGCTTTCAGTACAACACAGTACTGTCAACCAGAATGTGTTTAATAATGAGTACGACTTGACAGAATTGGCATTGCGGAGGATTCACTTGTTCCATCATTAATTCATGACATAGAATGTTCAGTTGCAAAGACGTGTGCTTACCACTTCTCTCTCTCTCTCTCTCTCTCTCTCTCTCTCTCTCTCTCTCTCTTCTCTCTCTCTCTCTCTCTCTCTCTCTCTCTCTCTCTCTCTCTCTCTCTCTCTCTCTCTCTCTCTCTCTCTCTCTCTCTCTCTCTCTCTCTCTCTCTCTCTCTCTCTCTCTCTCTCTCTCTCTCTCTCTCTCTCTCTCTCTCTCTCTCTCTCTCTTTCTCTCTCTCTCTCTCTCTCTCTCTCTCTCTCTCTCTCTCTCTCTCTCTCTCTCTCTCTCTCTCTCTCTCTCTCCTTCCCACTCTCTCCGTCCCGTCTCCCTTTGTTAGTAGCGAAATACCATT
Organism: Aphrophora alni; assembly: GCA_963513935.1. NCBI lineage: Eukaryota > Metazoa > Arthropoda > Insecta > Hemiptera > Aphrophoridae > Aphrophora > Aphrophora alni. The sequence continues at coordinate 17,230,831 of OY740773.1, read as the reverse complement.
CCGTTCATTATTGCGTCAACACTATAACTAACTAAAAAGTAAGCAACGATTTAATCAAAAATAACAACAATGGTACACTTTAATAGAATCAATAAGCAACACATTACAGGACTCTAAAGCAGAGCTCCAATAATCAAATTAACAATTACTTCTTTAAATCTTATAAAAAACATTCAGACGACTCAAGAAGTTCAATACTCATCAAGGATATCAGCTTAATCCACAACATTCCCTCTATCAAAACGTATTGCTCTCAGAAAAACTACTCTATCCGGATCTGCTTAACCGTCAGTATGGCTGAACAGAAAGGAGTATTACCGGATTCCATGGAATGACCGAAGCGAAGATGGAGAGAGTCACTACGTCCTGTCGACACGACTATTGATGTTGTCTACAGGAGGACAGTATCTTTTACTTCACTCAGTTTATTGGACTCTACAGTTGTCCATTCTCCTTCACAATGCCATTGACAATGCAATACAAGTGTAATTACTGATCAAGTGTCAGATACCATAACAGTGATTGACAGCAGACTGTAATTTTCTTTGCTATATTCACTGCTTATTTCTACTTATTCCACAATGTAGAGTGACATCCCAACATTCATTCTGGGTATGCAACACAGAATATCCTCAAGCTTAGGATTCTTAGAGTACATAGCCAGTGGAGCACTTTTTGAATCAAAAGATAATGATTGGTACCAGATGAAACGATAATAAGAGCTAAAAAGTAAGTAAAAAGTAAGAGCTAACAAGCTTTGAAAGTTGATAAAGGTTTGGTAGTAAAAACACTACAAGCCTCAGATGTAAAAACTCAGATGATAAAACTCTACATCCTCAGATGTTCTTCACATTTTTTTATTGTTGTTGTTTAAAAATGCGAAAAACTTTTCGGTCATCATTACCTAAAAATAGAAGAAGAAAATAACAGAAAATAAAAACCATTAGCTCTCCAATTCTGTAATACCGTCAGGATTGGAAAAGAACAAGAATTTATCAAGAGAGATTGGAAAGAAAATATAAAAGTGAGGGAACTAAACCAAGACTACACGAACTAAAGTTTAGATCTAGTTAGGCCCTATCGGGATCGCCAATCCCGTTGGTGATCCACACATATACGTCCGACGCGATAAAAATATGTATGGAAATTTAACGAAAACCTTTCACACACAAGCAAGAAAACTAATCACAAGAACAACGAGTGACTCCAAAGAGAAATGAGTGCAATGTAACAATCAGAACAGATTTTACAGAATATCGTTTTTAACAGAAATAAAATTATTTAAAATTGGAATACCTTTTCAACTAGGTCCGAGAGTAATAATCTGCTAAGATCATAATGATGTTTCTTTTTCACTCTGTGACTGACAACTCTGGAACCCGAAGTTTTGGGGATATGGGAGCGACATATTTTTTGCTTAGAGTTTCAGTTTATTATTTGTGTGTTTGTGAAGATTACTCCCATGTTATTGGACCTTTAACATAATTTCTAAGTTTTTCTTCTTTAGTATCTCATAAAGAATCAATGAAATATAATTTAATTAACTTATTTTGAGAGGAATATGTGTTAAAAAGCAATTATTTTAAAATCAGTCTTACTGTAGTGGAGAAAATTTTTATAAATCGGCTGGAAAATCACTCAGTTATTTGAGGTTGTAGAATGTATCGTAACCTCAGATTTTATATGAACTTTTCCTTAAAACCGAAAAAATAGTTATGTAGTATTTTCGTCGAAATTATAAATACCCATTTACGAACTTTGAAAAGGTGTAATTGTTGTCAAATTACTGTATCTAAAAAGTAGAAATTATACGTGACAGTTTTATAGATGCCTTAATGTTTTAATAGCAACAAACAGAAAGAAGTATTAAGTATTTAGTAAATGTCATCATCAATTTCAATAACAACAGTCACAACACCTGGTAATGACTGACATATATTATGACCTACATTCTCGAACTCAAGGTGTAACTGTAAGACTAACAACAATATCGAATAACTTTGACGAAATAAATCATCCCCAAGGTCTATTACTTTCACGTATTTGTAATTTTAATTTTTTTTAATTATTTTTTTCCCATTCCTTTTATTGCATTTAGATAAACAAAACATGATTTAGATTGAGAAAAAGAGATTATGATAAAAAATAAAGCTTTCTTTAACATCAAACTAAGACAAAACAAATAAATTGACATATGACATAATAATACATTACTTTAAATTAAAATACACAACAACAGGAATGAAAAACCAGAACAATATTACTTCTTAATCCAAAAAAAATATTTTTTTTTAAGATAAACAAAAATTTACGGAATGGAATAAAGCAGCCTCCATGGGTGTGCCCGTTTTGAGGCTGCATATCTCAAGTAAAAAGAGAAAAAAGAAGAAATAACAGAATTCAAGAGACCATCGGGAGCAGTTAAACTTTTAATAAATTTAAATTAAATTTAATAGTTATTACAAATATTATAATTTGTTAAATAATCATTTGTTCTATGATAATTAATTATGCACATATATTTGAATCTATGACATAAATATAAAGTGGTAAAAACTTACACATACGTAACATACAAACACTCACATACCATAATAGTTCATACATATTCTCTCTCATACCAATATATACACATCCCTATCTCCAAGTTTAACATGATATCAAGAAATATAACAATAAAGAAAATTATTAAGAGAAAGAAACACTTCCACACCCCTATCACATCTCTTACACTCATCCACGCATCCAAACAAAATTAGAATAGTAATGCTTTCCAATACCACAACCTCCAACAGACCTTCAACACAGTCCATGCCCAAAAGCCAGCTTTTCAAAAGAATTAGATATTTGTTTAGGTTTGTGCAGGCTTTAATATTTTCTAGAAGTTGGTTATATATTCTAGGTGAGACTACAGAGTAAAATTTTGTATAGATTTTCAATTTTGCTCTGGATAAAAAAAACTTTGTTCCTCTGTCAATTTATATGATTGGTAAACAAAAGTAGATTTCTCATTTATTTCATATCACTTTTGAGATATTTTAATTCCAAAAACATGTTTGTTCAGTATTCTGATTTGACAGCAAGTGTTTTTAATTTCACTAAAATACAACCTCTTAGAACGTAAACAAAACGTACCACCTTCCCCAGATCGAAAGTTATTAAAAAGATCATGCATTGAGGTATTTGTAAAATATTTAAATCCTCCAAATTAAAACTACTGACTTCATTACAATTTACTGAAATGCGAAGATTAATGAAGTAAACCAGTGTGCAAAATCATAAAAGAAAATTTCAGTTCATTGTTAGATGGATAGCGGAATAACTGTGCAGTCGCCCTATTGTGTGAATACCACAGTAATAACTCCACTTCATCTACAGACATTTCCATCCTAGAAGAAAACACAACAGACTAAGTAAATTAAATTAAAAAATACAGTTGATAAAAGTGAGAATCTAGGGTTATCAAAAATAAAATCCAACTGAAAAGGGTCGACTGTTGTGGTCGTGGTTACAGCCGCTTATTTAGAACTGATTTTAGTACTGATTTATTTAGAACTAACTTGATTTTAATATATTACAATTTACACTGAATCTGAGTTTATGGGACAAACCAAACAAGTTTATCTCCAAATTCAATACTTACATATTTTAAAGATTGTAGTTCATAGGTCCATTCTCTCTTTTATAATGACAACTACTAAACTTTCATTTTTGATAACGAATTGTAAAGGTGGTTCCTTATTTGGTTTTAGCGAAGAGTGAATGAGAAAGTTTGTGCAATATGTTTGCTGCGTTATTTCATTTCTACTTTCAAATATTTACCCTCATATTTTTGGATTGACCCTGCTGTTTATTGTTTATGTTTTTTCACGGTGCTGACCACTAAAACCGGGGGAAAAGTTCAAAGCATCCCAGCTTGCTTCCAGCTTCAGCTGGTGACACCAAATTGTATGTAGGTATGTCCCAGGTGCTGCCTTAAGTATATGATGTGAGGTAAGTGAGGTAAGGTATTTCTTGAGCGACTTGACGGCTACTGATCACACTTGGCTTGAAGAACTTTTCCAACATGAGTACTAGGGGTACGGTAGCCTTCCTCGAAAGCTTTCCGGCATGTCGGCTTGCTTCCAGGTTAGACTGGTGAGCTACCCAATCCCACGTAGGTGGGTAACGACTGGTGCCCTCGATAAATTATGTGTCTTAGGGTGTCGTTTGAGCGATCCGATGGTAACTCATCAAATTTAGCATAGGGAATCTTGCCGAGATGATTACCATGCGAGCATGCTCGGCCTGTCCAGAGATTTTATCCTCTGGGGGCATGCGCTGAGGAAGGTTTCATAGTGGTAGTCGTGTGTTAGTTTAGTGGGGACCTGGCGTTGTGCCAAAAGGCTCTATATGCGCCGACTCTCCTAGTTCTTCGAAGCTAATGACGCCATGGTTATCCTACTCTAGCGTTTAAACTACTTAACAGATTAAAACAAAATTTTAACATATGTGTCTACATTTAATTTGTTTTCAAAATTGAGCTACTGAATTATTGAAATTAAAAAATATATAATCTGCGAGTTCATATCTAAACAAAATGATTTTGTTATTAACTTTTTTAAACAACTTCCCAATACGTCTGTCTTGTACGACCGTCTAGTAGAGTTTGTTAAGTATTGTAAAGCCCACAAGAGATTGGTTTATTATAGACTTCAGGTAAAGTATTGATGAATGCCGCAAACACTCTGAGCGAAATGAACGAAGGTGGCAAAGTTCAATCATGACTAGTGGGCAGTCCAGGTCTGCAATTAGAAAGTTAATTACCCACACTCGCAACGTGTTTTAATCAATTACACGCAGATTATTGCCTATAAATACCGATTTTATTAAGGATTGTTAGGTTCACACAGGTGGGTATTCTACATTACTTTGCAATTTAAATTTATGTCGCCTGTTACGAACAACAAGAAAACAATTATAAAATTTTAATAACTGAAACAGATTTCTATATAAAATGCTATTTTATCATTACATGTCAGTAGTAGACAATGGACAGATGTCGGTTTTCACATTTTAAATTGTTTAAACACTTTTTCTAAATACTTGTTTGTGTATTCAACAATGGTGAAATAAAACTTTTGAATTTGTTTATATTCAAGTAAAACCAATATTGATTTTTTTAATATTTTCAATTGTATTTGTGTATATATACAATATGTTGGAAAAAAGTCTTCTTCGGCTTTTTTTGGTTCATAGGAGAAAACCATAAGGTCAATATCACCTTAGAAACGAGTATAAAATAGAGACCTCCGGAATTTTCTAATTAGTGTCAAGGTCGGAAGAGAACAGAGTTGGTCAAGAGAGACTTGATAGAAAAGATATAAAGAGAGGGATCTAACCCAAGACGAGATGAAGAAATTTTGAGTTGCATCAATCTCTTCATATCCCTATTATGTCTCTCTTGACCAAATTTGAGAAATGGGGAAACTCTGCAAGACAGATTTTATGGTGGCAGATAAAGGTTTGTATATGTTTAAAGGCATCACTGATCGTGAATCTTTGTTGAGCTGCGTATACTCACTGCGTCTTGTTTACTTATTTAGTAGACGTACTCAATAATAAATGTAAAAGAAAATTTCTTTACTTAAACTAAGAGAAATAATATATTTAATTATGGCAATAGAAATAATGGATTAATTTATACAGACTATGTGTTAGGCTAATCAAATCTCTGTTCGTTCACTTATAAGCCCAAGTGGTAAATTTACAGAAACCGAGGAGGAAACTGCGGAGGTTCTACTCAGGGCACACTTACCAGACTGGACTCGGTTATCAAGAGAACGGATAGGGAACATGGGTCAGACACTCTCTCCATGGTCCCAACTTGGGAGAACTGGCACATCGCTAACCAAACAGGTAATATTGATAAAATCAGGTGGGCTATTCATTCTTTTCACCCAATCAAATCACCGGGACCATATAGGATTTTTCCGGCTCTACTGGGGAAACAAATATTTACCCCATCCGATGCAGACTGTTCCTGGTTAGTCTAATCACCAGGTATGTACCACAAGTGTAGAAGGCACCCATACCAGTGTTATTACCTAAGCCAAGACGTACCTCCTACACTGAGGCTAAGGCTTACAGACTGATCAGTTTATCTTCCTTTATTCTGAAGACACTATAAAAACTGGTAGAGAAACATATACACGGGGCTATGATACCTTTGTACATAAGTCGACATGAGTAACAATCAGCTAAAGTGTGCGAAAGTGCACTTCATAGTCTAGTTCAAAGACCTGAAGAGACTCTCAGAAATCGTGAATATGCCCTCCGTATGTTTCTCGACGTAGATGGAGCTTTTGACAATGGCTCCCATGATTCGATGATCCGGGGCCTATCATATCAAGGGATTAATATAACCGTGTACGAGTGGGTGTGGGATATTTTGAATGGGAATACAATTGTAGCTAAAGTACTAGGAGAGGAGCTGAAGGCTGAGGTTTCCAGGGGTTGTTCGCAGGGGGGGGATTTCTCTCTCAACTTCTGTGGTGTCGGTGGTTGACACACTTCTGAACCTTCACTCATTGGAGGGTTACTACACATAAGAATATTCGGATGATGGAGTGTTGCTTATCCAAAGGAGGTTTGGGAACACAATGGTAGATCTCATGAAAAGAGTTCTGTCAATAATAGAGGGATGGTTTCGCAAGGAAATCCTTAGGGTCAACCCTTATAATACGACAATCATCCTATTACAAGGAAGAGGACCACTCCGGATTTGAGCGACATCCAAATATCGGGAACAAAAATTCCATATTTGGGACCGAGCTGGGACGTGCCTAAATAACTCTGACTAAAGTTTCAGACGTTGGCATGTCTACGTGTGAACGTGGCCTTGTCCACTACTCCAACCGCTGCAATCGAAATACTACTCGGGCTTCCACCCATTGACCTGTATATTATGGGGAAAGCAAGGAAAGTAGTTTGCAGACTGAGTCACATATGGGGCATGCCAGAATTACGGGCGGAAATGGCAACACGATTTTAAGTATGGGTACCGATAAGATAGAAACGAGATACACTTTTTCAAAATCATTTGAAGTTACATTGACCCATGGGGACGAAAATCGAGTTCTAGAAAACATGGGAAACCTAGTTGGTATACCGACGTTCAAAGACAACAGGAGGTACTGGTGTCGGGGGTATACGAGCTGAGACCGGGGTCGATACGTTCCTTTCCCTTGGAATAATATGCACAGTTTTCAGGCATAAATGGCCGCACAGGAAAATCTAGAGCGGGACTCTTAGAAATACCGTATCCACATATATACAGATAGTCAGGCTGCAATTAATACACTTGCAGGAACTACCATAAAATCTAGGATAATATGGGAATGTCGGGAGAATTTCAACGCTTTATCCCAGGAAAACCGGATAACTTTGCACTGGTTTCCGGGGCGTGAGGGAGTTGATGTGAATGAGATGGCGGCCGAACTAGCTAAACGGAGCGCTGCGTCAGAGTTTGTAGGACCTGAGCCAGCCGTAGAAATATCCATGTGTCAGGCCAAGATGGCCAAAAATAGGTGGGTTCAGGCACAACACCAGCAATGATGGGAAAGCCTAAGTGGCACAACCATATTACATCAATATTTAAGTACAACCCCCTCAGGTAATCATAAGAAGACGGTAATGTCCCGAAGTAGGTGTCAACTCAGACTGATTACGGGACTTATTACGAGACACTGTGGTCTGAGAGTGCATTTGCACAGGATAGGAGCCTATCAGGGCGAAACTGTTTGTAGACTGTGCGGGAAGGACGAGAAGACCGTAAACGACATTATTTTTAATTGTGAGGCCCCGACCAATAAGAGGCGAACAGTTTATTGGATCCCAAATTACTGTGGAACTAACGTTTGTGGTACCGAATTTAAATTTGACAACAGTTTTCAGATATTTCATTTACGAATCCAACAAAATTAAAACAATAGCTAATTTAAATTTTTAATTAATTTACAAATATTGATAGGAATCATTATAAACGCATCTCTTAAAAATCTGAGATCCAATCTAAAAACCATATACGGTCAAAAATTCTGCACAAACTTTCCCACAAATAAATACTAAAACTAATAGTCTTGCAAAAATATAACAAAAATGAATGCTATTATAATAACAATATTTCCAAAGGAAAATACCTGTTGCTGTTATTAACTCTAATGAAATAACACGATTCTTACAGGACAGATATGAACGAGTAAGTCCGCCTTGAGCAACGTGTAATTGTGACTGCAGTAGGCGTGTACGAGTGACGTTTATGTCCTCGTGATGGACACTCCAGCTTCTGGAGTTACTTTAGTCGATAACCAGTCTTTACAGATCAGATCAATCAGTTCGTTATAGATATATTCATCACTATTGCTACTGTCGTGATGGTTAGGCCGAACCGAGACCATGTGACGGCGGTGACGAGTGTTGTTGATTTTATAGAGGTCGCTATTAATGTTCCATTTTCATAAAATTGATTATAAACACTTTTTAATTACAAAAAAAAATGAATCAAGAGCCTTTACCGTAAGTTCCCTTCACTGTAATTCTAAATTCCGTCGCCAGGTTTTGCTACTAATCATAGTTTCACACATTTTCCTCACGATGATGTGTCAACACTGAAACTGGAAACTTCCACGATGGATCAATCCCGAAACGTTTGCACTGAAGGTGAAGGTTTTAACCGGTACAAACCAGGAAGACCCTAATAAAAATAAGCTACGATATTCGTTACATATTCAAGACACAGACAGGTGATTAGTGTCAACTTCATTAAAAGTTACTAGAACCAAACTAATACAAATAAAATTATATTTCAAAATAAAAAATATAAAAAATCATATTTACTAATAATAAAATAAAATGCACAATGTTTAATGAATAAAATAAAACCTACCCATCAATGTTAACACATAGATAAAATGGAAATAAACTAAATCAAACTGCTTTTCGAATTAAGATGAAAGAAGAAACAGAAAACAAATTACAATTTAAAATATATTGGTTCAATTATGAATCATTATTTGTCATTATTCAAAAAGCTACCCAAAAATACACAGTTACGCACACACTCAAGTGTATATAATAAATCATCCCATCCAGTATATAAGTCATCAAATTAATTTTTCAACCATGGTGGTCATTCACCTAAAAAAAAACAGTGCACAAAGTTTCTTTAACAAAAAACAAACAAATCGAACAACAAATTTGTGTTTTCGTTTTTAACTTTACCGACGGAAATCCGACACTAGCAAGATAAATAGAAACTAAAATCAAGATTGCTAAGCAACGACGACGAACGGCAGGTAGAAAATAACTTTTTAAGTTTCCTGGAGTTGTAAAACGCCCAGTCAAAAAATTAAAATCAAAAATATACCCTATACTTCGTATACTGGAAAGGATAATGAAACCACGCAGAATATTTCTACTTCTCTTCTTGTTTACAGAAGAAGAAATCCTGCACAACATCGCCTTATAAAAAATGAAGAAAGTACAAAATAAAGACGCCTACCCCCTCGAATAGTATCAAGACAGGAAAAGTACAAAAGTGTTAGTGAAAAGAGACTCAATACGAAATATTAAATAGAGGAATCTAACCCAAGACTACATGAAAGATGTAGATTAGTTGTGAGCCTCTGATAGATTGAACATTTGAACAAAACTCCAAGTCTTATTAGCGCAACACTCGATACATTATGATAACAATTGTTAGTTTTGAATAACTAATTTGTGATATTAATTCCAGCAAAACATGTTCTGGATATTCATTTCATGAACCTGGATTGAAAGGAATTCGTTATTACCATAAACAGTTACTGCCATGTAAGACTAACTTGTACAATAATGATGAAATAAATCTATGCTAACAGTTTAACAAACACCTTTAGGAATCGTTCATCTTCTATGGAGCACAGTTGAGTAAGATATATCAGAGATAACGCTGCTCTAATGTACTGCCAGTTAATTTAATTGGTTTTGAACCGATGCATATCTATGAGCATAGATATAATCTATATGCTGTCGTGACTATATGTGTCCTGCCCACTCGGTAGTCAATGTGTTCGAAAACTTTAATAGCCATTATACTATCGTGGATTATTATTGAAACCATTTGCTAAATATTTAAAACAAGACAGGAGTAATAATTAGTCAAGATATAATGAAGAGTTAGAAATTATAATAAAAAGTTGGACTAATTTTCTAACACAAGAATATCAAATAATAGGGGAACGCTTCTTTTTTAAACAATTATAAGAAAGAAAGAATTTTTAAAGATGAAAAATAAAAAAGGACATAAAATATATACATATATAAAAAGATGATATATTTACTAAGAATATTTTTTGATACTTCCAAAAATTATTTACTTTTTTTTTTAGAAATCAATATTTTGGAATATGTGCCATTAACCCGTTAGGAATTAGGAACAATTTAGTTAAAGTAATAGTATAAGTTCTTTTGAGAAGTCAGAATGATAAACAATTATTGTGATAAAGATAGAAAACTTACAAAATAGCTTGCCTTAAAATGTGGTAATAATTTGTATATAAACTCTTGGGTGGAAAGAAACCAGGTCAATCATTGAGGAGGGAGACCGACTGCAAGGTTCTAAAAGATAGCCAAGACGTGAAAGAACTCCGAAGATTTCAGAACAGACCAGTGAACCATAGGAAGACTTTGCAAGGTGGGCAAAATTGATGTGTAAAAGGAATTTGTTCCAGACTAAAATAACTATTCAGAGTCTATAGTTACAATAGTTGGAATCATTGTGAGTTTATTAAATTGATAATGATAATAGATTTGTTTTTTTAAAACACGAAAGGAATAAATTTAAAAGGAGGTGAATTAAAATTAAAAGAAATTATACATCTATATATATATATATATATATATATATATATATATATATATATATATATATAACAGAGAAATAAAATATACTTAGTACAGTAATTATAAACTCAAACACTTTCTTGTCTTATTGTAACAAATGAACCCAGGCGGGAATCTATGACTAATTCTTAACAAACCCAAAACCAAAATTGAAATTGAAAATTCTCGCAATCAGTCCTAATGGTATGATATGATTAAACGCAACTTATAATTACCTAAAAAAACTTAATAATACCTAAAAATAGTGGTTTTATTACTCCAGGATCTCGTTTGTTGAAATCTGCTCTACCGGTCTAATTTTAATGAAACAAGAATTTTTCCATACAAATTTCGACAAATAACAAGCAAGAGTTACGGTTTAGGAATAATGAGCGAATGAATAAAATGAACTTTAATTGAATTCTTAAATCATTGTCGAGTTATATGTACTGGAATATTTTTTAAGCTAACGATACCCAAATAATCTATTATACTGGTTGGTATTGATGATTGGTTACTAAATCTTTAAATAATAAAACCAAAATTAGTAGAAAATCTACTACAACTGTAGTAACCGGAAGTAACTCAAATTTAGTACTGTAGAATATTGTAAGACTTGAGTATAATTCCTCACAAATCAAGCACGTATCAACGGCAATATTACCATCTTCAGTGATCCATGAGCTGTAATAATCTAAAGATAACTGATTAATTAAACAAGATTAAAAAGATATCACAAGTTAAGCTTCAATATGTATTAGTAATGTATTTTACTATTAGTTGAATATGATATCATATAAACCCTCCGAAAATATTGTAATAAATTTATAACGTCCATTCATAATACTAATGGCTAATAAAAAAAATTATACTTTTTCCAAATTTTTTTTTTCAATTTAAATGCGACCAAAAATTATTATTCGGATTTCCTTGTGTATTCTTATGGGAAATAGTCAAAATAGAAAAGCTCTCTTTTTAAGATTTTGTGAAATTTTATGATGTGTAAGTCTAGAATATAATTTTTATCTCTCCTTCTAGTTAAGATAGAAGAATGCAACAAACGGTGTTGTATAGATTTTGACCTGGACTACCTACAGGGCAACCAAAATTCATATCCAGATATACAGTATTCAAACATCAATAAACCTATTTTTTAATCGCAACCATCGTGGTTTAATTCTAAATTATTATTCTACTCTAAAAGAAGCACATTTTGGGAAAATAGTTTTCTAAAATATTGGCCCTTGTCGAAAATATCAATTTTTTTAATGATATTTTTACTGTCATTTCTGGCTTCTGAGTGACTTAGAGCTTAGAACTTCACTCAGTGGGCGGGTTTTGAACTATTTTATCCACGTATTTACATAAAAATAACCAAAGAGCTAACAGGGTGTCTAAAAATTAAATATACAATGTTAAATACAAACATCCATTGAGCCTTGTGGTTAATAACAATATAACAGAAGTAATCCCCAAACCAAAAATAAAACACTAACACAAATAACGTTAAAAAGTTTTATAAACCCCTATGTACATTTCGGTAACATAGTTACCATCTTCAGAGGAATATAAACTAATACTTAATATAACCTCAAAGGATGGTAGCTATGCTACCGAAACGTACATAGGGGTTTATAAATGTTTCTAATGTTAATTGTGTTAGTGATTTATTTGTGGTTTGAAGATCACTTCTTTCATTTTGTAAAATGTTAATTTTACTAATTATAGCACACTGTAGTAAATAACATGTTAACAGTTAACATGGAAGAACTTAGAAACTGAAATAATGATACAAATCCTGACGTAGTTTAATGTTATTTACTAGTTTAATTAAATTTCATATTTTTATGATACTTTCATAACAGTATAAAAAGAATACTACAACAATCGGACGAACTTGTGGTGCGATTTTTCCAATGTAAAGTTGCTGGAAATGTCCTCCATTGCCTATTTGGGAATTACCAATGATGTTCTAAAACGAATTAATGTCACTTAACTTCATTTTGAATTTCAATAACTTATATATATATATATATATATATATATATATATATATATATATATATATATATATATATATATATATATATATATATATATTCTATTTTTCAAGTCATCCAGATTTTCGAGCCGGTTTGTGTAAACTTTCATTTTCAAATAACCCCAAAAAATAGTAAAGAGGATTTATATGTTGGGCATTCTAAGAATCCCCTTCATTCAATCCATCGATTTTGAAAAGTTTCAAAAATGAAATTTTTCACTTGTAATTGGTATTGCGTTGGAGCACCGACGAGTTTGAATCATGCATTGCCAACAGTGAAACTTGGATAGCTAGCTTTTATTAGGAACAAGTTCTTCTACTGGTGGAAAGATTCAATCACGAATTATATAGTAACCTAGGGCCTCTAAGGTTTCTTCCATAATGAATGGCGCAATAATGTGCGTTCCAATCATACCCTCCTTCGTTAACTTTTTGAGACCACTGATTGTGGCTCTCTTTCATCCATTTCCTCGTGTTCTATTTGTTTATACTTTCATCGAGAGAAAAGTTGCTTCATCAGTAAATACAATTCTTGAATAAAAATTGTATTCTTTTTACAGTTAAGCTCACAATTATTTCCTCACAAAATTCAACTATGCAGGAGTCAAAAGTGTCGTCCACCAGTTTTTGTACAAGTTGTATTATGTTAGGATGACTATATTCACTTTTGAGGATCCTGTATGCTGATACTGTACATCCTCATTCAATGTTATTTGAATCGTGATTATATGAAGATTTTTTTCTCCATAGGGAGCAGTTCTTTTTTGATAATGCACGTTATAGTCTCCCAAATCTGGGATTAGCGAGTAAAATTCCTGTGTTTTGAAATCTTATTAAAACGACTGATTGTGTGAGAAGAGGATTAATTCTTTATCAGGTTAAAACATCGCATACGGCAATTTCAGTCGTCTTTTATCTACAAATCCATAGCTCATCAAGATTTTAATTCGTCATTTTATATTTAAAATAAAATAGACTATATTATAATGGAAAAGCTAAACATTAAAGTATCTTCTAAATAGGATTTCACTACGAAGTGGGTTCACTTGGAACAACAAATACAGTATTTAAAATGCGAGGGAAAAAAGTGATCAGTGTGTAGTACATGTGGTCACAGTTATATCTTTAGGTAAAATCATTTGCTCCTTGTCCCTAACGGTTCTTTAATTCATTCAATAAAAACTCAATAACATTCAATAATCCAATGATAATTCTCCTGTTCGAAAGCCCTAACCAAACCTTAAGTTAAAGTAGTTCTTTATTTCATTCAATAATAACTCAATAACATTCAATAATACAATGATAATTTTCCTGATTGAGCAAAAGCCCTAACCAAACCTTACGTTAAAGTAGATCTTTATTTCATTCAATAATAATTCAATAACATTAAATAATCCAATGAATTCTCCTGATCAAAAATACTAACCAAACCTAACGTTAAAGTAGTTCTTTATTTCATTCAATAACAACTCAATAACATTCAATAATCCAATGATAATTCTCCTGATAAAAAGTCCTAACCTAACCTTACGTTAAAGTAGTTCTTTATTTCATTCAATAATAACTCAATGACATTCAATAATCCAATGATAATTCTCCTGATAAAAAATCCTAACCTAACCTAACGGTAAAGTAATTCTTTATTTCATTCAATAATAACTCAATAACATTCAATAATCCAATGATATTTCTCCTAACCCAAAGGCCTAGCCTAACCTAACATTAAAGTAGTTCTTTATTTCATTCAATAACAACTCAATAACATTCAATAATCCAATGACAATTCTCCTGATCAAAAGACCTAACCTAACAACGAATTAAATCTTTATTTCATTCAATAACATTAAATAATCCTCCTAACCAAAAGTCCTAACATACCTTAACCTAAAGTTAAAGTAGTTAATTATTACACTCAATAACATTCAATAATCCAACAATAATTATCCTAACCTAACTTAATGGTGCAATTACTACAACTTCCAGTTACTACAAGTGTAGTGGATTTTCTCCTATTTTTTTAAGAATTTTGTAACAAATACCTTTTCTTTTTCATTTATAGTAGAGCATATAGGGTGAAGATTTATTAGCTGTGAAAATTATCCGAAACATAAAATGATACAAAAACATTTGGAGGACGCTTAAGTTAACCCTTATTATTATGCACGAAACCATATACAAGAAAAATACAAGTGAAAAAACTTCAAATTATATTTATTGTATATTTTTGATGAAATTTATAAAGAATTATATTTTGTAAGACCTTTTGTTAGAATTTTTCTTTTTTACTCAAATAACTGAAGAATCATGTCTTGAATGTATAAATCATTAAATTAACACATTGCAAAATAATTGACGTATACACTGAGTGTGTTGCCAATCGGCCATACACGCGCCTGTGTTCGCCCACCTGGGCCCACTTCATTTTCCAAGGACATTCATAGCTATAAACCATCAAACAGCTGTTTCAACGCAACATTTTGTCAATAAGATGCTCTATCGTAAAAGGAACAACAGGTATTATTTTTACGCACTCCACTTCCTACGCTTCAATTTCAATCAAATATTCATATATTTAAGCGTGTTAGTCGCATTGAATCAAAACTTTTAAGTGATTTTAATACTTTATTTAAAATTAATATTTTTTAAATAAAATTTAAAAATCCTACGGCACTCTAATTGACCATCATCTGCTAGAAGGCTTTTCAATGTGATAATGTGGTCAGCACATCGAGTTCCCCCCCCCATCGTAATTCTAGCCCATCAGAATCCACTACCAATCGTTGTTTTACCTCACGATTTTTTGTCAAAACCGTAACGTTTTGAACCCTTACTGAAATTGAATCTGTTTCATAACCAGGAAGAACACTAGCCACTAGACAAATCAAATTAAAT
This sequence comes from Aphrophora alni, assembly GCA_963513935.1. NCBI lineage: Eukaryota > Metazoa > Arthropoda > Insecta > Hemiptera > Aphrophoridae > Aphrophora > Aphrophora alni. The sequence continues at coordinate 17,214,996 of OY740773.1, read as the reverse complement.
AAAGAAAATATGTTCATTACTTGCTAAATTTAAAATGAAAGTTTATGTATTGTAGCAGCTCTTACGGTATGACTTCAACCTAAGTGTGAAGTAGGAATTACTCCTGGCCCTAACGAGAAGTTTTCTAAGTTTTTATTTTTTTCTTCTTATAATTCAGTAATAATTTATTAAAAAAGACTCTATATTACGTCAAAACATAATTCTGCATCTAGCTGATTTTTCATCGAGAAAAATTATTACCTGATTACTAAATACAGAGTATCGCAAAAAGAGGTAAATTGGCTCTTCATTTTCTACACCTGAAAAAAGTAAAAAATAAGAAAACATTACGACTCTTTGAAAATAAAAACGAATTAAAACTATTTTTCAAGTACTTCCAAATCATAACAAATGAAGTAACACAAGAGAAAAAGAGTAACAATTCCTCAGATAAACATCATTGGAGACAGAAAATATAATAACAAGGGACAAATAAAATAACATAAATAACACAATAGTTTCTTACATTCTGAATGAAATAATCAAAATTAATTCAAACAACGTATATACTTTAGTAGCTTTTGGGTAAATCTCAATACACCTGAAGAAAGTAAAAATAAGAAATTATTAATACTCCTTGGAAATAAAAACTATTTTTCAAGTGCTTCCACATCTTAAGAAATGAAGGAGCATAAGAGAAATAGAGTAACAACCCATCAGGTAAACTTCATTGGGGACAGAAAAAATTAAAAAGGGACAGCTATAATAAAATTATAAAGCAAAATAGTTTCATACATTTAACTAATATATTCAAAATTTATTCAAACAACATGTATAGTTGTAGTAAATCTTGTGGGTAATTCTTCATGTACCTGAAAAACAAATATAAGAAAACATAATTATTGTTTGAAAATAAAAACCCATAATAACTAATTTCCAGTGCTTCCACAGAATAAAAAATGAAGAAGATCAAGAGAAATAGAGTAATAACCCCTCAGATAAACTTCACGGGGGGCAAAAAATTTAATACCAAAGGACAAAAGTAATAGCAATATAATGCAAAATATTTTCTTACACTCTAATTGATATATTCAATATTTATTTAAACAACATACATACTTTGGTAGCTTGTGGGTAAATCTTCATACACCTGAAAATAGTAAAAAGAAGAAAACAATAATACTCTTTGGAAATAAAAACCTATAAAAACTATTTTTCATGTGCTTTTATATCATAACAAATGAAGGAGCACAAGAGAAATAGAGTAACATCCCCTAAGATATAATACAAAAGGACAAATATAATAACAATATAAATTCAAAATAGTTTCTTAAATTCTAATTAATGTATTAAGTATTTATTCAAACAACATATATATTTAGGTAGTTTGTAGATAAATCTTCATGTACCTGAAAAAAAGTAAAAATAAGAAAACATAGTTTTTGGAAATATAAACCCATATTAACTATTTTTCAAGTACTTCCACATCATAACAAATGAAGGAGCAAAAAAGAAAAAAAAATAACAACCCCTGAGATAAACTTCATTGGGACAGAATATATAATAACAAGCGAGAAATGTAATAAAATTATAAAGCAAAATAGTTTCATACATTTAAACGGATATATTCAAAATTTATTTAAACAACATACATACTTTGGTAGCTTGTGAGTAAATCTTCATACAGCTGAAAAAAGTAAAAAGAGGAAAACATTATTACTCTTTGGAAATAAAAAGAAATAAAAACTATTTTTCAAGTGCTTCCACATCATAACAAATGAAAAGATGCACTAGAGATATAAATAAACATTCCCTCAGATATACTTCATTGGTAACTAAAAATATATAATAAGATAAAAAAACAATAGTTTCAAACATTCTAACTCATATATTCAAAAATTATTCAAACAACCTATGTACTTTTGTAGCTTGTAGGTAAATCTTTATACACCTGAAAAAAGTAAAAAGAAGAAAACATTTTAACTCTTTGGGAAAAAAAACAAAATAAAAACTATTTTTCAAGTGCTTCCACATCATATCAAATGAGGGAGCACAAGAGATATACAGTAACAACCCCTGAGATAAATTTTCATTGGGGACAGAATATATAATAACAAGGGACAAATAATGTAATAAAATTTAAAGCAAAATAGTTTCTTACATTCTAACTGATATATTCAATATTTATTCAAACAACATATATATATACTTTGGTAGCTTGTGGGTAAATCTTCATACACCTAAAAAAAGTAAAAAGAAGGAAACATAATTACTGTTTAAAAATTTTAACTATTTTTGAAGTACTTCTACATCATAAAAAATGAAGGAGCACAAACAAAATAGAGTAACAACCCCTGTGATAAACTTCATTGGTGACAGAATATATAATCACAAGGGACAAATGTAATAAAAATATAAAGCAAAATATTTTAATACATTCTAATTGATATATTCAATATTTATTTAAACAACATACATACTTTAGTAGCTTGTGGGTAAATCTTCATACACCTGAAAAAAGTAAAAGGAAGAAAACAATAATACTCTTTGGAAAAAAACATATAAAAACAATTTTTCAAGTGCTTCCACATCCTAACAAATGAAGGAGCACGAGAGAAATAGAGTAACATCTTCTCAGATCAAAGAAACTTCACGGGGACAGAAAATATAATATCATAGGACAAATGTAATAACAGTATAATGCAAAAAAGATTCTTACATTTTAAGTAATATATTTAGTAATTATTTTATAAACACATATACTTTGGTACCTTGTGGGTAAATCTTCATGTACCTGAAAAAAAGTAAAAATAAGAAAACATAATTAGTGTTTGGAAATATAAACCCATATTAACTATTTTCGAAGTACTTCCACTTCATAACAAATGAAGGAGCAAAAAAGAAATAGAGTAACAACCGCTGAGTAAAACTTCATTGCGACAGAATATATAATAACAAGCGAAAAATGTAATAAAATTATAAAGCAAAATAGTTTCATACATTCTAACTGACATATTCAATATTTATTCAAACAAAATACATACTTTGGTAGCTTGTGGGTAAATCTTCATATACCTGAAAAAGTAAAAAGAAGAATACAATTATACTCTTTACAAATAAAAACCATAAAAAACTGGTTTTTTGTGCTTCTACATCATAACAAATGAAGGTGCACGAGAAAAATAGAGTTACAACCCCTAAGGTATATTTCATTGGGTACGGAAAATGTAATACCAAAAGACAAATGTAATAACATTATAATGCAAAATAGTTTCATATAGTCTAACTGATATATTCAATATTTATTTAAACAATATACATACTTTGGTAGCTTGTGGGTAAATCTTCATACACTTGAAAAAAGTAAAAATAAGAAAACAATACTACACTTTGTAAATAAAAACAAATAAATACTATTTTTCAAGTGCTTCCACATCATAACAAATGAAGGAGCACAAGAGAAATAGGGTAACAATCACTAAGATAAACTTCATTGGGGACAGAATAACAAAAGACAAATGCAATAACATTATAATGCAAAAAAGTTTCATACATTCTAACTGATATATTCAATATTTATTTAAACAATATACATACTTTGGTAGCTTGTGGGTAAATCTTCATACACCTAAAAAAAGTAAAAAAAGAAAACATTATTACTCTTTGGAAAAAAAAACCAATAAAAACTATTTTCTTGTGCTTCCACATTATAACAAATGAAGGAACACAAGAGAAATAAAGAAACATTCCCTCAGATATACTTCATTGGTAACTGAAAATATATAATAACGTAAAAAAACAATAGTTTCAAACATTCTAACTCATATATTCAAAAATTATTCAAACAACCTATGTAGTCTTGTAGCTAGTGGGTAAATCTTTATACACCTGAAAAAAGTAAAAATAAGAAAACATTAATACTCTTTGAAAATAAAAACCAATAAAAACTATTTTCTTGTGCTTCCACATCATAACAAATGAAGGAACACAAGAGAAATAGAGTAACAACCCCTAAGATATACTTCTTTGGGGACAGAATATATAATAACATACGACAAATGTAATAAAATTATAAAGCAAAATAGTTTCATACATTCTAACTGATATATTCAATATTAAATCAAACAAAATACATACTTTGGTAGCTAGTAGGTAAATCTTCATACACCTGAAAAATGTAAAAAAAAAAAAAGAAAACAATAATACTCTTTGGAAATAAAAACAAATAAAAACTATTTTTCAAGTGCTTCCACATCATAACAAATGAGGGAGCACAAGAGATATAGAGTAAAAACCCCTGAGATAAATTTTCATTGGGACAGAATATATAATAACAAGCGACAAATGTAATAAAATTATAAAGCAAAATAGTTTCATACATTTAAACGGATATATTCAATATTTATTTAAACAACATACATACTTTGGTAGCTTGTGAGTAAATCTTCATACAGCTGAAAAAAGTAAAAAGAGGAAAACATATTACTCTTTGGAAATAAAAAGAAATAAAAACTATTTTTCAAGTGCTTCCACATCATAACAAATGAAGGAGCACGAGAGAAATAGAGTAACATCTTCTCAGATCAAAGAAACTTCACGGGGACAGAAAATATAATATCATAGGACAAATGTAATAACAGTATAATGCAAAAAAGATTCTTACATTTTAAGTAATATATTTAGTAATTATTTTATAAACACATATACTTTGGTACCTTGTGGGTAAATCTTCATATACCTGAAAAAAGTAAAAATAAGAAAATATTATTACTCTTTGGAAATAAAATATAAAAAAAAGTATTTTTTAAGTGCTTCCACATCATAACAAATGAAGGAGCACAAGAGAAATATATTAGGGACAGAATATATAATAATAAGGGACAAATGTAATAAAATTATAAAGCAAAATAGTTTCATACATTCTAACTGATATATTCAATATTTATTTAAACAAGATACATATTTTGGTAGGTTGTGGGTAAATCTTCATACACCTGAAAAAAGTAAAAAGAAGAAAACAATAATACTTTTTGGGAATAAAAACTATTTTTCAAGTGCTTCCACATCATAACAAATGAGGGAGCACAAGAGATATAGAGTAACAACCCCTGAGATAAATTTTCATTGGGGACTGAATATATAATAACAAGGGACAAATAATGTAATAAAATTTTAAGAAAAATAGTGTCATACATTCTAACTGATATATTGAATATTTATTTAAACAACATAGCCTACATACTTTGGTAGCTAGTGGGTAAATCTTCATACACTTGAAAAAAAGTAACAATAAGAAAACATTTATACTCTTTGGAAATAAAAACCCGGATTAACTATTTTTGAAGTACCTCCAATAACATAACAAAGGAAGGAGCACCTAAGAAATAGAGTAACTACCCTTTAGATAAACGTAATTCGGGACAGAATATACAATAACAAGGGACAAATATAATAAAATCATAAAGCAAAATAGTTTCTTACAATCTAACTGATATATTCAATATTTATTTAAACAACATACATACTTTGTTAGCTTGTGCGTAAATCTTCATACACCTGAAAAAATTAATAATAAGAAAACATTAACACTCTTTGTAAATAAAAACCAATAAAAACTATTTTCAAGTGCTTCCACATCATAACAAATGAAGGAGCACAAGAGAATTAGAGTAAAAACCCCTAAGATATACTTCATTGGCACTTTAATTGACCATCATCTGCTAGACGGCCTTTCAAAGTGGTAATGTGTGTTCAGCACATCGAGTTCCCCCCATCGTAATTCTAGCCCATCAGAATCCACTACCAATCGTTATTTTACATCACGATTTTTTGTCAACCGTAACGTTTTAAACCCTTACTGAAATTGAAGCTGTTTCATAACCAGGAAGAACACTAGACACTAGACAAATCAAATTAAATAAATAAAATATCTTCATTGCTTGTTAAATTTAAAATGAAAGTTTATGTATTGTAGCAGCTCTTACGGTATGACTTCAACCTCTAAGTGTGAAGTAGGAATTAATCCTGGCCCTAACGATAAGTTTTCTATGTTTTGAATTGTTTTCTTCTTATTAATCTGTAATAATTTTACTAAAAAGACCCTTATATTACGTCAAAACATGATTCTGCATCAAGCTAATTTTTCATCGAGAAAAAATTATTATTTTATAGCCACAACTGAATATCGATTTTTGAACTCCCTTACTAAATACAGAGTATCGCAAAAACAGGTAAACTGGCTCTTCATTTTCGGATTATGTAAATAAAAACCAACAAAAAATCGTTATCCATCTACCCGCCGTTTTGTACACTTTCAAAAAAAACATTATAACTTGGGTAATAAATAAGATATTGAGTTAAAATTTGGTATAAGCGTTTTTAATGCTACGTTTTATAGACTCTAACTTTTATAATTTTCAATATGGCGACAATTTAAAACTTTTAACATCTAATATCTCCACAATCGTTAAACTTAAAACTAAATTTTTATATATTTGGTTATTATAGTTATAGTGTCTTTATGTTTGGTACACTTATAAAATATAACATACAAAATGCTTATATTTTTGTATATAATTTACAAATTATTATTAAAAAAATATTTGATATTTTTCCGCCATCTTGGATCGGCAATATACTTTTTTTTAATAGGAAAGTTACCATGCGATACATGATTTTCATGTAAAATGTTACAAGGAAAACGATGGTAAAAGCTATTTTTCGATAAATGCCTTCGTTTTTTTAATTATAAGCATTCAAAGTTGCAGTGACGGAAAAATCACGTTAATTAAACGGGATAAAACGCGCGGTCGACACTTTTCTACTATATATTTCCTGTATAATACATCCAATAATTGACTTTAAACAGTTCTAATAAAGTAATAATAAACAATAACTAATATTTACCAACACAACTACAAATTAAATGTCAACTGTTCAATTTAAATATTACTTTAATTAAATAAATATATTCGATCATAAATTACTAATACAATAAATTTTGAAAACATACCAATCTACAATATATGTACAAAGTGTTTGCCCTCTACAGATTGTCAATACGCTAACCTCAAGTAATATCCGTTTATGAAAGTATGCCTAGTTTAAATCAGCTGTTTGCATTAGGATACAACATTGTAGCTTATTAACTTGTAAAATTAAGTTGCAATGTTTCATCATATTTTTATGGTTTATTATTGGATGTATCCTGCAGGGAAAACACAATAGAAAAGTTTGGAAGGAGCATTTTACTACGTTTTATTACTAACGGGATTTTTCCGTCATTGCAACTTTGGATGCTCATAACATTAAAAACTAAAGCATTTATGGAAAAACAGCTTTCACCATCGTTTTTCCTGTAGACATTTACATAGAAAACATGTATCGCATGTCCATCTTTTATTTGGAAAAAATATTTGATTAATATGGGGGACAAATATTTAAAACATACAAAAAAGTTTAATGTTTTTAACTACTTGGATAATCATTTGTTTCTGCCTTCAAGTACCTCTCAATTATGCAGGCCGTTTCCATAGTTAAAAATCACCCTGTATAATCAGAAAATTAATAGCCAGGTCACTTTTTTGACATCCTGTATAGGCTATACAATTACTTGTCAGTAAATGCAAAATAATAACATTTTTATGTAAAATATGCAGATTAACCCTAGAATACTACTCTTAGTTCATTGTTACGTGATCACTATTCATTCGTAAATTTTACTAATTTCTGTTTTTATTTTTATTATTATTTTTTAAACTTTACTTTAGTGTTGACTATTTTTTATATTAAATCCTTTATTGTTTTTAAGTGTTTTTAAAAATATTTAACAATAAACTCCTACACATTTTAACTGTAAAAAAATGTCTTTTACCACCACTACAAGTAGACTACGTTTTAAAAAAATAATTAATCCTAAAAAAAATCGAAAAAAATATAAATAATATTTTATTGGAAAAATTAATCGGATATTCATAAAATACATCATTTATAAGTGTTTAATTTATATAAAAAGAGAAAAATGATTTAAAATAAGTTCATTAGGTAGAATGCCAAAAATGCCAAAATTAGAGTCCTGTCTTCACTGAGAATCACATTCCTTGCAGTGATTAATATACACTTAGTATCTAAATCAAACACTTTGAACTCTAAAATCACTATTTACACAATACACTATTTACAACACTAAAAACTAACAATATAAAAACAATAATTTACAAAAAAAAATATTCAAACACTTAATACTTAAAACTTTTGCAAACACTATTCTTTCGTAAAATATACGACGCGAGCTTGAGTACGGTAATAACGGTCCAAGTTTGAGCTTAGCCGAAGAGACAGTGGCCTCTATTCACAATGGCAGGAAGGTAAACAAAAAGACAGAGCGTGTCCGTCTTTTGTCTACGAGTTCTCCGAATTTTACAAAGGGCGGGTCGTATTTTTACGAATGAGTAGTGTTCTAGGGTTTGACGCAAACTCGTGTGCATAATTGTAAGTAAAATAATGACCAAGTTTTAGGAATAACTGGCAAAAAAGACAAATGAATCTTATCCGACTTCATTAAAAGCTTGATTTTAATCAAATACAATTTACACCCGTGATACAATCGAAGAGAGACCTTTATCCACTTTTTCAAAGACGGTGTCTATTGTTCATATTGTACTTTATGCCTGACAACCACTCAACTGGTGTACGACTAGTTTTGGTGGTTTTTATTTAGTTTTCGGGATGGGTGAGTGGGAAAGTTTGTGCAATGTTTGTGCATAGTTTATTTACTACAGTTTTATCAAAACCTGTCTTGGAAGGTGGTGGCAATACATTTTTAATTCCAAATTTATATGGTACATTTGACCAAAACTTACATTTAAATCGTTATATATATAATGATTATAGATTTTTTTTTAAGAAGGGTACCCTCCAAATTTTACCTACATAATATTTAAGGGCCAACAGAGCTACTACATTTAAACAAAACAGGTCAGTTGTGATAGAAATTACTGCTGGCAGACATACAGACAGACAATTTGTACAAAAATCACATTTTTTGTGCTCAGAGACATTTATTTATTTATTTATTTTTTTTTATCTCAAAATCAATTATTTCCCCATAAGTACCTAATTCCTATCTATATAAAGAGTGTTCCCAAAAGTAATTCCAAAAACATCAAAACCAATAAAAAAGTTTATATATACATTAATTATTCCTAAAAAAAAGGTTAGTTTTCTACCTAGCAGCCATTTCGTGTTTTAACAGGAACAAAATTAATACCTGCTTAAGAGTATGGCCTAAATTATACAGGGTGTTTGAAAAATGTGGGGCAATAATTTACGTAGTGATTCCTTGGGTCAAAATAAGCTTTTAAATTTATATATACATATGTATAGGACTGTAACAAATATCATAAAATCATAAAAGTTGTGTTTCTTTAAAAAGTGTTCATTTTGTACATGTTTGAAAATAAAATAATATTTATGTATTGATAATTTGTGATTTTATGATATTTGTTACAGTTTTAACATTGTTTAAAAATGGAGAAAACTGTAGGTATAGCAAGGAAGAAATTAATTTCTCTGTAATTCTTCGTCCAAAATAAGCTTAATAAGACATCGTTGGAATCTCCATAATTCTTACTACATTTTATGTATCTTGCAATTTTTTTGTAAAATTAACGGTTTTCGTAAAATTTGCCGTCAAATATTTAAAATAGCCGCCATTTTGAAACGGTTAAAGATTTTTTTTATTCATATTTGTCACAAAGATAGCGGCCAATAAGATGAACATTTGTGCAGAACCTCAACGCTGTAACTCAAACCGTTAAGGAGTTATGAATTATTTTGTAAAAAACACATACAGACAGACAGACGCTAAACGAATCGAGATAGGACAAATGTCTATATAAACTTTTTTGCTTATTTTGACCCAAGGAATCACTACATAAATTATTGCCCCACATTTTTCGAACACTCTGTATAGAGTTGGAATTTTGAGAAATGAAATATAGAAAAATCATCAACTGACTTTCTGTACTCATTTCAAAATTAAATTTTTGAACGTCGAATATCTCAAAAACCGTTGGTCTCGATAACTCAGTTGTCCTTTAAACTACAAAAAGAATAAAATAAATATTTATTTGTCAACATAAAACTAATATATTTTGTAAAATTATCGGTTTTTGAGATATTTAACATTAAAAAGTTTATTTAACTGCAATTTTTAAAGAGTAAAGGAAATCGGTTAATTAGTTTTCTAAAATTGGGTCTTTTTAACACGAACTAACATGCAAAATTTCAATTCCATATTATTTCCCGTTAAAAAGGTATATATTTTGTGACGAAAAAAAAAGATGGCCGCCATTTTGAAATGAGTATAGAAAATCGGTTGATTATATTATTTTTCTAAAATTGGGTCATTATTACACTACCATGCAAAATTTCAACTCAATATTTTTTACCGTTAAAAAGATATTAATATCCTGTTAAAAACAAAAAATTGCCACCATTTAGAAATTAGTAAATGAAATCATTTGATTTTTTTTCTCTCTAATTGAGTCTTTATAGCACTAATTATTATTCCAAATTTCACCTCTATATCATTTAACGTTAAAAACACAAAACGGCTGCTAGATAGAAACTAAGCAAACATGAAACTGGAAAACTGAAAATATGATTTTTGAACATATTCATTAGTTTTGATGTCCTGAAATTTTGGAACGATTTATGGAAACACCCTGTATAGAAAGTTTACAGAATACGTGTATAATTTTATCCCACTTACAAACTTCATTCTGTCACAGATTTGGTATTCATTCCATTGTCAGGGGCTCAAGTTAGGCTTAAAGGCTTTGTTTATTGTCTTAGAATTGATTGCGATATTAAAAAGTGTTTGCCAATATTTCATTACAGTCTGACAGCCTTGTTTGAAATTTAATGTCAAGAGATGCATAAACCCAATGTCATGAATATGCTACATAAGCAGAATTTCAACAAGAGAATAATAAAGGATAACAACTGAATGAAGGTGCAAAATAGAGAGATATTCATTCGAGTTGCAGATACTGTATAAACATATTTCTCTCTTTCATTGTTACCACCAATCATGCAAACAAGCGACTCGTCTTACACCCTGTAAGTACAGGGTGAAAAAGTGGAATATTGTTTTTTTTTACAATTTTCTCTTAAAGTATTAATTTTATGACAGAAATTGTTAAATAAAACTTTTATAGAACATAAAATTCCTACAATTTCGCGTCAGGGTTGAAAAATAACAAGAGTTGGTGAAGAGAGATTTTAAAAGGAAAGATGGAAAACCCAAACATCAAATTTAAAAAAACTATAGATCCAGCTAGTGTACCTCGGGATTGCCAAAACCATACTCATTATAAATGAGGTAATGAGAGGGGACCAGGAAGGATTCTCCTTGATGGCAAATACTCTTAATAGTGTGAAGGTCGGAAGAGAACAAGTGTTGTTCGAAAGAAAGTTAGTGTGAAAGATGAAAAAGGAGGACCTAAACTTGGAGTAGATGATGAAATGTGTAAACCCACATAGAGTATCTAGGGTTTCCCAAAGTAATACTCACTATAAATGAGCTTATGAGAGGGGATAAGGAAAGAAAATTCTAGCTCTCAAATACTCTAATAGTGTCAGGGTCAGAAGAGAACAAGAAAAACCTGATAAGAAAGATGAAAGAGTAGTATATGATGCAAGACTAGATGTAGAAAGATGTAAATCCAGCTAGAGTACCTCGGGATTGCCAAACTCATACTCACTATAAATGAGGTTTGAGAGGGGATAAGGAAAGAGAATTCTACCTCTAAAATACTCTAATAGTATCAGGGTCAGAAGAGAACAAGAGAAACCTGATAAGAAAGATGAAAGAGTAGTATCTGATGCAAGACTAGATGTAGAAAGATGTAAATCCAGCTAGAGTACCTTGGGATTGCCAAACTCATACTCACTATAAATGAGGTTTGAGAGTGTATAAGGAAAGAGAATTCTACCTCTAAAATACTCTAATAGTATCATGGTCAGAAGAGAACAAGAGAAACCTGATAAGAAAGATGAAAGAGTAGTATCTGATGCAAGACTAGATGTAGAAAGATGTAAATCCAGCTAGAGTACCTCGGGATTGCCAAACTCATACTCACTATAAATGAGGTTATGAGAGTGTATAAGGAAAGAGAATTCTACCTCTAAAATACTCTAATAGTATCATGGTCAGAAGAGAACAAGAGAAACCTGATAAGAAAGATGAAAGAGTAGTATCTGATGCAAGACTAGATGTAGAAAGATGTAAATCCAGCTAGAGTACCTCGGGATTGCCAAACTCATACTCACTATAAATGAGGTTTGAGAGTGTATAAGGAAAGAGAATTCTACCTCTCAAATACTCTAATAGTATCATGGTCGGAAGAGAACAAGAGTTGATGAAGAGAAACCTGGTAGGAAAGGTAAAAGAGTAGGATATAAACCAAGACTAGATGCAGAAAGGTTTAAACAGAGCTGGGGTACCATTCTAACTACGAATGAGTTCATGAGAGAGTATAAGAAAATAAACTCCTTGCCCTTGAATACTCTAATAGTGTCATAAGGAAAATTACAGTTTTATCAAGAGCAATCTGATATGGAAGATGAAAAAAAAAATCTAGACCAAGACTAGATGAAAAAGGCGAAATCCGTCGTATTTTCAAGCCCGTACTCATTATGGGGACGAAACTCATGAGTTGGTGCAAAGCGAATCCTTTATGTTCCACAACACCTGCGTATGAGGCTCGTGGACTTACTTGAGTTGCGGACTATATAAAACAATACTGAATCTATATTTCACAAGGGAGGAGACTCACCAGTCTGAGATAATAAAGTATTCTACAAATATTAAAACCTAATATAGGTGCTATATGTAAGTTAAACTCTGGTTAATGGTGCTAAATGTAAGTAAAACTCTTGTTAATGGTGCTAAATTCAAGTAAAACTGTGGTTGCTGTGGTAAATGTAAGTAAAACTGGTTAATGGTGCTAAATGTAAGTAAAACTCTTGTTAATGGTGCTAAATTCAAGTAAAACTGTGGTTACTGTGGTAAATGTAAGTAAAACTCTTGTTAATGGTGCTAAATTCAAGTAAAACTGTGGTTACTGTGGTAAATGTAAGTAAAACTGGTTAATGGTGCTAAATGTAAGTAAAACTCTTGTTAATGGTGCTAAATTCAAGTAAAACTGTGGTTACTGTGGTAAATGTAAGTAAAACTGGTTAATGGTGCTAAATGTAAGTAAAACTCTTGTTAATGGTGCTAAATTCAAGTAAAACTGTGGTTACTGTGGTAAATGTAAGTAAAACTCTTGTTAATGGTGCTAAATTCAAGTAAAACTGTGGTTACTGTGGTAAATGTAAGTAAAACTGGTTAATGGTGCTAAATGTAAGTAAAACTCTTGTTAATGGTGCTAAATTCAAGTAAAACTGTGGTTGCTGTGGTAAATGTAAGTAAAACTCTTGTTAATGGTGCTAAATTCAAGTAAAACTGTGGTTACTGTGGTAAATGTAAGTAAAACTGGTTAATGGTGTTAAATGTAAGTAAAACTCTGGTTAATGGTGCTAAATGTAAGTAAAACTGGTTAATGGTGCTAAATGTAAGTAAAACTCTTGTTAATGGTGCTAAATTCAAGTAAAACTGTGGTTGCTGTGGTAAATGTAAGTAAAACTCTTGTTAATGGTGCTAAATTCAAGTAAAACTGTGGTTGCTGTGGTAAATGTAAGTAAAACTCTTGTTAATGGTGCTAAATTCAAGTAAAACTGTGGTTACTGTGGTAAATGTAAGTAAAACTGGTTAATGGTGCTAAATGTAAGTAAAACTCTTGTTAATGGTGCTAAATTCAAATAAAACTGTGGTTGCTGTGGTAAATGTAAGTAAAACTCTGGTTAATGGTGCTAAATGTAAGTAAAACTCTGGTTAATGGTGCTAAATGTAAGTAAAACTCTTGTTAATGGTGCTAAATGTAAGTAAAACTCTTGTTAATGGTGCTAAATGTAAGTAAAACTCTTGTTAATGGTGCTAAATTCAAGTAAAACTGTGGTTGCTGTGGTAAATGTAAGTAAAACTCTGGTTAATGGTGCTAAATGTAAGTAAAACTCTGGTTAATGGTGCTAAATGTAAGTAAAACTCTGGTTAATGGTGCTAAATGTAAGTAAAACTCTGGTTAATGGTGCTAAATGTAAGTAAAACTCTTGTTAATGGTGCTAAATTCAAGTAAAACTGTGGTTGCTGTGGTAAATGTAAGTAAAACTCTTGTTAATGGTGCTAAATTCAAGTAAAACTGTGGTTGCTGTGGTAAATGTAAGTAAAACTCTTGTTAATGGTGCTAAATTCAAGTAAAACTGTGGTTACTGTGGTAAATGTAAGTAAAACTGGTTAATGGTGCTAAATGTAAGTAAAACTCTTGTTAATGGTGCTAAATTCAAGTAAAACTGTGGTTACTGTGGTAAATGTAAGTAAAACTGGTTAATGGTGCTAAATGTAAGTAAAACTCTTGTTAATGGTGCTAAATTCAAGTAAAACTGTGGTTGCTGTGGTAAATGTAAGTAAAACTCTGGTTAATGGTGCTAAATGTAAGTAAAACTCTTGTTAATGGTGTTAAATGTAAGTAAAACTCTGGTTAATGGTGCTAAATGTAAGTAAAACTCTTGTTAATGGTGCTAAATTCAAGTAAAACTGTGGTTGCTGTGGTAAATGTAAGTTAAACTCTGGTTAATGGTGCTAAATGTAAGTAAAACTGTGGTTACTGTGGTAAATGTAAGTAAAACTCTGGTTAATGGTGTTAAATGTAAGTAAAACTCTGGTTAATGGTGCTAAATTCAAGTAAAACTGTGGTTACTGTGGTAAATGTAAGTAAAACTGGTTAATGGTTCTAAATGTAAGTAAAACTCTGATTAATTAACAACTTATTAACTTTAAATTTCAACATGAACAATTCCAAGTTTTTTCGAAGCCGCATTTCCAACACAAACTTAATTTGTAGGAACGCGGAAACGTTCCATTCTGTCATGAGTCGATGTACCAAAATGTATGTTTCACATATGTAAAAGTGTGTGCATTATTTAAACATTTATTTAAATTATTGCTACAAAACTTAACAATTCAAAGCTCTTAAGTTTCTATGCAATTCTAAATCCACAGACGTTCACAAAAGAATAATAATCACAAGAAACAAATTTTACATAATTTAAATTTTCAATAGGATTAAATATAGGATCTCAGTTTAGAGGACACATGTTGCATTCAAGTTTTAAAGGCGAGTCGTGTACACAACGCGGTGTGTGTCCGATCTGTAATACAATGGTCTATTGCTGATGCAAAGCTGCGTCCAAATTTTGAAATCAAACACTACTGTTTTCGTTTACAACACTAAGAGTTTAGAATGTAAGCTTTGTTTTCCTCTAAAGTAAACTATTATTAAAAAGATAACATCATTTACACTGGGATTGAAATAAAACATGGGTTTAATTCAACATTAGTTGGTGTTGCTAGTTTAGAAATTTAATTTTGATTTATGTAATAAAACAAATTGTAACAATATCGTGTTTAGATTTTTACAAATATGGCGTAGTTTCATCACAATTGTTTCATACTTTTTTTAAGAGATTACATTGTCGTCGTTTTGTAGATTTGGGTCCAGATGTACTTCAGGACATGCTTGCTAATATCTACAGTGTTTCTTCTAGCGGCCTCATTTATAATTTGTATTCTAAACATAAAAAGACATTTTTTTTTTCAAATTAGTCAAATGAATATACATAAATGAATTACGATACAATACACTTCAGATTTTTTTTTCCTGTCCTAAAGTAGACATCGTTAAGTAATATTGACAATTTTCAATTTATATTTTCAAAAATTGAAGTTTGGATTTATGACACAATTATAACAACTTATCTTGATATTACGATGGGAAATTAGTAAGATTGTAGAGAAATGTGAGATTTAATTCGTCTGGTTCTGTTCACAGTTAATTTACACCACACATAACATACCAAATACTGTCAGTTGACAAAAAAATTTCATCATTGAACACTTCATCGAAATCGGTAAATTATTTTTTAAAACTGTAAATATTACGGTCGACATTTTGAATCTTTAAAAAACGTAAATTTTGTAATATTGTACATTTTTTATCTCACTGTAAATGCATATTTGTTACATTTCAAAAATCAATAATTGAAGTAAACATTAATATTAATTTTTCAATATGGAAAAGTCAAAATTTGAATATTAAATTTCATATCGCATTTGAAAATGAATATTGAAAGTTTCATGAACAACACATATGGGCTGCAGAGATGATAACAAAAACAAAAATTCTTTTAGGCAATACATATAAAAAATAAAGAGATTAGTTAAAACGATATGAATATACTTTTAGCCGTTTGTCTGCAAACTTTTAAATACAGATGCATTCTGCCGAATAACTACTGATTATGTAAAAAATTTGTAAACTACGATTAAAAAAAATTACACTAAACAAAAAATAAACGAAACAATAACTAATCTATGAAATTGTCAATAGATTGTTATGAAATCACTTAGTTGTACAGTTGAATTTTAAAACATCTCAGTACATAATTTTTATTGAAATTTGATAAATTTTTATAAAATCGATAACGGATCGCATGAAAATTCTAGCAAATGCGTTTAGAAACTCAGAAATAATACATTTCTTCAATAAAGCGCAAACGAATATATTTAAATTCTCTACTCAGTTTTTTTTTTTCAAGACATTACATATTGGCTCTGTTAAACCATCAACATTTGTTGAAACTTCGATGACCAAATGAAAATATCCCTACAAGAAACACTTTATTTAAAACAACATGAAGTTTCACTGACTAAGCACTTCAATTGTTACACATTTTGACACTGGACAAAAAGTGGTCAAGATTGGCCTTGCGTCTTTTAAATTCAGTTGTGAAAATTTTGTATTGACGTATCAAGTTATAATAACGACTTGGTCATTGAAACGTCAATGCTGTAGTATTTCAAAATTACCACTTTACCTGTATGTGGGCCAAAACTTTGTAGATTGTAATAAAACAGAAGTATTCTCAGAGTTTAATACAACGATGTTTAAAAAATCAAATGAATAATTAAGATGTTACTTCAACTTCAATTAATATAGTTTGAACTACTAATGTAGAAAACTCATATTTATAAAGGTGAAAAATCTAAACCTATATAATAACAAAGAGTTGCTATATTTTGTTATTTTCAGATCATTTTCAAACAGATATGTTTGTACATAAAAGAACATTTTTAGAATATGAAAACCATGTTAGTGTGTTTACGATTATGAACGATATATATAAGTCAAAACCCACTGACTGATCACGAAATCTCTGTATCCAAGAAGCCTAGAGCTATGAATTTATAACATGGTTTGGGGTAAGCCTGTAGACTCGTACTAAGAAAGAGTTTTGAAAATGTACCACTCCAAGGGTGTTGCCCCTAAAATATGTATCATATCATTGTTATTAAGGGGTCAATTTTAATCAAAATTGGTGTGTTGCTGTATTTGGGCATAATTTATTTCCATAGCAGTACAATTATGGTTGTGTTAAAAAATTATTTCTTTATAACTATCTCAACTGAAACTGGGGCCATAGCTAGTGTTTCATATTACAGTGGTAGAAAATTACATAAAAATACTTAAAATTATATTTTTGATAACTTACACCTGTAAGCAAAGACAAATTTTATGGAAAAGTCTAAAAAATAAATTGTATAATCATTATTAGTATGGGTTCGTTTTTACTTCAGCTGGAAGTAGTGTTTGTTCCTTTATAATCGATAAAAATGAAATATACAATTGATAAAATTCGTTTTCGTGCAAATAATAGTTTGTATGTTTATGAACACACTCCCTATTAATGCATATTAATATGCCGAGTAAAACTATACACATCTTCAGGGATAATCTTTATCCTGACATTTCACACCACACCAAACCTAGAACCTTTCGCGAGGTTATTCCCTCTTTTCCCTCTTGGTAGTCATGACCAACTTTTTTACAACAAAATCAGATACATAATGCCTGCACTGATTAATTTCCTAGATCAATTTTTAGCTTGACAAACGATTCCTGACTCTCTATCCTACACGACAGGGATACCAACAGAATTGAAGGTGGTTTTAATCGAGTAAAATTCTCACAACATTGGAACTATAACTAAAAATTTCCCCATCTTCTACGAAAACAAAACATTCTACCAGTTTGTCGCTCATAAACATATAAAGGTTTCAACGATTCGTATTTCAAAGAAATCCACACGTGAGAACTCTAGCATGGACCTGAACGATTATATGTTGATTTTCGTGTTCCCAGAGCATTCAATAAATTCAATAGTTAAAGTCTACGTTGAAGGTCCCGCTGAGCAATACGTGCCTCGCATTCGTTGGTTTAATTAACGCAGGCGCCGTCTTCTAGGACAAAACAAGTCCTTAACGTGACAATGTCTGATTGCTATACGTGGTTACGCAGACATTGTCTTCGTATACGAGATTTATTTGTCAGTAAGAAAATACAACAAAGGGACATTGTTTTTATTTTTCAACAATTTGAATTTACAGTGAGTTTTTCAGTTGCAATGTTTTAGATAGGGTTACACTTTTATTTCTGTAACTGTTGGTATGTAAAAAATTAAAATTTAAAAAAATAATAAACTGTAGAGGTTACAAAGTTGAAACCCTCCACGGAACTGACCCGAAACGATATAAAAGTTTTGATGTCTTCCACCAAGCGGTCAGTGCTCTTCAGTTAAGAAGGGTCAGAGAGGTTAGAATGAATCATGGCAAAAACCCAAAAACCAACCTTATGCCAGTGCTTTCTGTATGTCGCTAACAGTTTTCTTCTGTTGCAGCTAATTAAAATTTATGTAACATGTATTTGTATATGTATATGTATATGTATATATATATATTTATATATATATATATATATATATATATATATATATATATATATATATGTGTGTGTGTGTGTATATATATATATATATATATATATATATATATATATATATATATATATATATATATATGTTTGTGCCTCTAACAACTCTTTTCTGCTTAGTGAAGCAATAGTTTGCTTTTTGCAGCCATTAGGGAGTTCCCTAGATGCTGTAGTCGCTCTCCCCAGTGCATGTTCGTGGGGGAGAGGGGAGGTTGTTTTAGTGGGTATGCCCTTCGGGGTGAATCCCACAGTATCTCTCTGGAGAGGGATCTGTTTAAAACATTTTTTTCCTTCCTAAAAAAAATAATAAAATAAAAATTTAAACGAAGCGGTTAAGAAGGGTTAGAAAGGTTAGGCAGGTCTAGGGGCTTTCCGCTGAGCGGCACATTTTTCTGCTAAAATACATTTTTCTAAGATAACCCATGGTTAGGTTAGTTTCGAAATTGACATTTTTTAATCAACTGAGTTTCGAAATTGACATTTTTTAATCAACTGAGTTTCGAAATTGACATTTTTTAATCAACTGAGTTTAGTTTTTAAATTGGCCTTGAAAATTTTTTAAAAACACATACATTTAAACTTTAAAACGGATATTGTTCGTATACTTTTCCGAAAAAAATTATTGGAACATGTTTTATCGTGTATTATTACTACCATAAATCTATGAATGTTAACCTATGTACCTAGAACAAACGTAATAAACCATTAGGCGGAGTGTCAATTAACAACATGATAAGAGTGTAGCAGAAAAACCTCTCAGCGGGGTGTCTTCCTATTTGCGGTTAGTCCTGTTTGCAGTCAGTCCTATTTGTGGTCAAGTGTAGTTTTATGAGGGGACGATCAAGGTCCTAAGGGTGGAAGGGTTTCCAGTTTGTGGTCACGTCTTGAGATGTAGTTAATTTCTTCCCGTCCTTTGCATATCTAGCCACTAAATACATAACAGAATGATTTGACTAATCACAAATCAAGTCTAGTTAGGTTAGGTTAGGTTAGGTTCTGCGGTTCACTATAGGCCTACATATTTCAAATATATGACCGCAAATTGGAAAAATATAATTAGGGTAGCCCAAGATATTTTTGGGGTGACCGCAAACTGGACGATTTTACCCTCGACCGCTAACAGGACTGACCGCAAATGGGACACAACCCTCAGCGGATAACCTCTAGATGTCCTGTCAACCCTTCTGACCCTTGTCAACTGGAGGTGCGGCGCTCTAACCACTGTCCGCTTGGCGGACATAACCAAAAGTTTCATGATAGTACTTACATTATGAGACTCAGGGTTCTGTTTTATTACTTAAACAATTTTTTTAAATTTATTTTTCAATTTTGTTGAAATTCAAAATTTAAATTTTCAGTGTACTCTATTTGTATAACTAATATTTGTTAAAATCATTAAATTTTGAGAAGATCATAACCTAAAAATGATGAAAATTTAATATTTAAAACCTGATTTTGATGAAATTAAAAATGAAAGTTGATGTGGCAACTCCGTAAGAAATACTGTTCTAATTTTATAAAACCTTCAAATTTTTACATATTGCCATTTTTAATTAAATTAAAATTGGATGGTAAATTAAAATAACATGTTATCTAAATATTAAATGTTGAGCTTGACTTATGAGAAAAACTATACAGTATAACAAACACACAGAACACAATTCTCATAAAAAAAAATACGCCTAAGTATCAGGCGCGTTTCAACGACAAGGTCATCCTCTTCAGTGATACACCAGCTACACTAACCAAACCACAACTCACAGTGTAGCTGGTGTATCACTGAAGAGGACGACCTTGTCGTTGAAACACGTCTGATACTTAGGCGTATTTTTTTATGAGAACTGTGTTCTGTGTGTTTGTTATACTGTATGTTATCTAAAGTTGAATAAAATCATAGAAATCCTAAAATGTGAAAGTTTTAACAAATTCTCCAACAATCAAGCCTATTTTTGTTTTATACTAATCAAAAAATATAATAGTACAAATTTTTATTTATCTGGAATATAATGGAATCCAGAACCTCTTAATTAAGATTAAAAACTCTTTTTATTTTCAATTTCATTTAATGACAAATAATAATACTAACTACAAAGGTTAACTACAAAAGTATTATTATTAGATAAACGCATCTTGCCGGCTTTTATAGTAATGAATAAAAAACTTGTGACAACTATATTGTCTAAATATAATTTATAAATGGAAAATATTCTACATACATCATGTTACACGCCGAACTGTGGCTGTTAAGGAGTATCTTGTGCAACGTTACAACGGATCCGAAGGTCAAAGTTCGTCTTGTCATCCATCAATGTCTATTCGTTAATTACAGACAAATTGAAAACAAATCAAGCGTATCAATCAAAGCTCGCTGAACTGGTTCCTAAATATTGTTAATTAACTTTTATGGCTATTTAGTATTATTTATTATAGGCTAACTTTCTGATACAGAGTGATTGGTTCTCACGATGTCAACTGCATTCAGAAATGATTTTAGTCGTATCGACGAGTTTTAGTGAAAGTACTTCCTACTTTTAAAAAAATAGAATTTAGTAAAGTGAATACTGCTTTCATAAACACTATTTGTTTTAAGTTTCAAATTTTATGTAGACTGGAACAATGTTCTGATCGTGTTTGCAACCTGACTATCATTGCTGTTATGATTTTCTCATAAATAAGTTTTTAAATTTTTTTTGTTCTTGTTTTGAGGCGAAAAACCTCTCAATCATTATTACCTTCTAAAAAAAACACTCTAATAGCTTCAGGATCGGAAAGGAACAAAATTTTGTCAAAGAGACTTGAAAGGAAAGGTGAAAGAGAGCAACTAAAACAAGACTACATAAAGAAGGATGTAGATTCAGCTAGGGTACCCGGGTCCGACACACCCGCACCCTGAGGGTAGACGTACAATAAAAACATCTAGTCCTCCAATACTCCAATACGATTGGGGTCGAAAAATAACAAGAGTTCGTCAAAAGAGATCGGATAATAAAGATGGAAATAAGGTATCTAATTCAAGACTACATGATATAAGGGTGTAGATCCAGTTAGGTCTTCTCGGAATCACCACCCCGTAACGACTAAAGTGAGCCCCTCCCTAAAGAAAGTTATTTGATGAGTCGAAGAATGGTGCAATCCACAACAACTCTTACGATTGAACCGATTTTAATCAAATTTGGTATTTAGAAATATTTTCCTCCTATTGTTTTCATTTTTTGATGACTCGAAATTTTAGAAAAAAAGCTCTAAATAATTACGATTTTCTCATAAACTGCTGTAAGGATTTTCATAAAATTTCGCTCAAGTGTAGCCTCTAAGGAACCAAACAAAACGTAAATCCCGGTTGTTATAAAATACGCATTTTCTCAAAAACAGGTAAACCGTTTTCGTTCAAATTTTAATAAAATTTGAATATTAATGACCCAAATCCTTGCTCAATATGTCTAGTAAATAAATATTACTGTTTTGGAATAATTGGCAGAGAACAAAAATGAAGCTTGAATTGTGTCATTAAAAGCATCATTTTTTTTTAATACTATTTACATTGCAGACTTTTTTACAGAACAAACGTTTACATGGCACTGTCGACTATTTTAAGGGTTCACTGCTGCGGGGCTAAATTCTACCAACTACGACGGAGAAGTACGCGCCATCTATGAAGCTGCTACAACTCTACGTACACTAACCCTACCAGCTCAAAAAACCACTTTTTTCATTGACTCTCAGGCAGCAATTTTAGCGTTGAAAAGCGACAGCCCCACTGATTGCCTCCGCACCGTCCAGTGCCGTGAACAGCTTGCAGAACTCATCAGCTCTGGATGGACAATAACGTTGCAGTGGGTCCCAAGCCACGTCGGAGTTCCGGGAAACGAGCGAGCTGACAACTTAGCCAAGCAAGGCGCTGAATCCACCCAACCTAACAACCCCACAACTCTGAGAGCAGCAAACAACAAAATCACGACCCCCATAAACAGGTTTACCACCAATTACCTGAAGGAGCAAAGTATGGGGAAGACCTGGGAATGTCTCGCCTCCGATGGACCAATATCAAGACGACTGGGGAGATCCACTGCCGTTGCTCTCTTTAGAACAACGACTGAGCACGACTATCTTCAGGCCCATCTGCACAGAATCGGCCTGGCCCTAAATGACTGCTGTCCTCTCTGCCAGTCCTCACGGATGGACGCCTTTAATCTTATGACATGCACCAACCTCACGAACATGCCCGATGACATCGCAATACGCTACTGGGAGGCTCTTCGTCTAATGGCCAAACTGCCAAGGACGGATGGCGTTGGATAAAGTAAAGTAAAGTAAGTGTTATTTAAATGTTTTTTTTTTCCACTTTATTATTTATAACTATCGATATAACAATAATATGTATATAGTTGAGTTTGTAGCGGACACCTCAAATGACAGAAGGTGGACGATAAAATAACATTCAATTTTTTTAAAATTTTTTTATTACAGAATTACAACTAGGCAATAAGAGCCTATCTAGTAATATACATTTAATACTAATGTCACTTGGGACCGGCCTACGAAGAGGATGGATTAACCAGAGTGCCTGGTGTACCACCTGGGGTAAATGCTCCCGTACGTGTTTGATCCATTGCTGAGATTGTTTTGCTTTTAAGGCGGAATAGAGATCCGAAAAGTGAAGTGTAGATTAGAGACCCCTAGCCTTCGGAAACCTAACAGCATCGTGGTCGGAAAAGAGTCCTAGTACCCAATAGGAAAGAAGAAAGAGAAGGGATCTCACCCAAGACAAGATGAAGGGGGGTGAGATCCAGCTCGGGAACCCCGGGTTCGCCAAACCCGAACTCACAAAGAGTGAGCCCCTGAGGTGAACATTCAATAACCAATTTTTTGGTTTTAATTAACCTCAAAACAAACATATCTACAAAATACTCTTAATCGATTGTTTGACACAACAAACTCTCCGACACTTTCTGATGTTAGAGAGTAGAATATTGATTTATATGAAGAGGTAAATGTGTTGACGAATATTTTAAAGAAATACTGACAGCTTGTGCTTCCACCAACATGAGTTGCATAAAGATATATGGTCAGAATGAATGAGAGCAATTAAACATGACAACATGATGATCTCATCACTTGACACAACAATTGTTTTAATAGACCAAAAATTACGACTGTTTTGTTGTAATTGTTAGTGTAATTTGACACGATATTTCCTCAGGTTAATGGACTCATTGAAATTATCGTTATTCGTGCAAAACAGAAGATGAGATTCGATCCGTGAATTACAATAAAATTGCTAACCATAAAATTTGTTGAGCATCATATAACTCTTTCACATATAAATAATCCCAACACAAATTGACAAAAAATATTTCATTGAGGCTACACTTAAAAACTTTAACACTGTAGAAGTGTGATAATATGTAATACTAGCTTATGGCAACAGTTTCACCAGGGGATAGTTGAAATAGTTTTATAAAAATATAATTATTTAGCAAAACCATAATTGTAGTCCTATGGAAATATATTATGCCCAAATACAGCAACACAACAATTTTTCATGAAAATCGACTTATAAGTAACAAAGATGCTTGTTTTAGGGGTAAAAAACACCCTTGAAGTGGAACATTTTCAAACCCCCTTTCTTAGACGTGTCTATAGACCTAACCCAAACCATATTAAACAATTCATAGCTCTAGGCTTCTTGGATCCAGAGTTATTATTTAGGGGTAAAAAACACCCTTGGAGTAGAACATTTTCAAAACCCTTTCTTAGTACACGTCTAGTTACCTACCCCAAACTATGTTTAAAAAATCATAACTCTAAGCTTCTTGTATCCAGAGATTTTGTGATCAGTCAGTGGGTTTTGACTTTTATAAATTAGATTTACAAGAAACAAAAAGTTTCTCTTTTGAATTACAAATAAGATTGTTTGAAAATAACGTCTTGGGTTAGAACCCTCTCTTTCCTCATTCTTATCAGGTCTTCCTGATGCTACTGTTGACCTATTTTTTCTTAAATTTAAAATCATGTTAAATATTTTTTTTTTGATTTCTTGACCCACACAAAAATTAATTTCACGAACATATGTTGTAGGTCTTATGTACATAGCCATATCATCAGAAATAGAAATTTTATTAATGTTTCCCGTAGTAAACTTAATTGGTCTTCTAATAATGTTTACACTTTAGGTGCAAAACGTTTTAACTATTTACTACCTAAACTTATCACAATCAAGAATTTAAAAACAAGTTATATAAATGGTTTATTTAAATCAGCTGTGTGATTTGTAAGAATGTAGCGAGAAAATTTAATGTTCTCATATAAAGGCTACTTCATTTCATGTTCCTATTTTATTTGTTGTGTCAGCTGTAGTGCTTACTTATATACGACAATAATGACAGACAGACAACATGTTGAAAATACCTTTTTCGTCATACTGCTTCGAAAACAACTGTTTTCAATACATGCATTGAGATGTTAAAGTTGATCTTTTTAGTCCCAAGACCTTAAAACATCAGCTGAGGTCGAGGTAATATCAGCTGTTACTTCGTTTATACGAATTAATCAACGATTGTAAAGCATCTATAAAAACAACCGATACTCTCGATTGTTTTCATATATTATTTGTAGTATAACGAAAAATATAGTTCATCGCATGGACCAAAAGAAGCTTTTCGATCCTCGCTCATTTTCTTGAGCTTGTATTGAAAAGCTTCACTTTTGGTCCTAGTGATGAAATATAATATTTCGGTTTCCTCAGGCCATGTAACGAGAAGAAAATAAACAGTAAATCAATAAAAAATACAGGTTGAAATTTTTGGCCATTACCAAATCTTACCTTATACTTATTATTGGGTAGGTATAAAGAGAGAAATTTTCTTTTTCTACAAAATATATTGCTAAACAAACTTTGACTACGTACTACTAGATTTGGTGAAGAAATACTTCGTACATTTTTATGATAAATATCAAAACAAAAAATAATATGAACCAAGTAATCAAACTACAGTAATTAAAGTATTTTATTTACTTACTTCCTCCATTTTGTAAAGCCTCGAGTCCATAATGATTTGGCCTCACTTCTGTATACAGTTCCTGATCTCCGGTTCCAACTGCAATTTTCCTTAATCACTTTCCACTTCATCTATATTGTTTATCCTGACATTTTATTTTCCTAAGGTTACACGATTTCCAACCTCTTCACCATACTGTTCACCTTCAAAATCTCTCTGTGTGTCTCTGCCATTGTGGTTTTTTTTCCTTTTGACTTCTGTTATCAGATCTAAGTTGTTATACAAAGTGTTAATTATACATTTCTCCTATCTCATCTTCCTCACAAACAGCACCATATATTTTCTCATATCTTCCTTACCCTTGAATAGTTTGACTCTTTGGTGGCTGAATGATATCTTGTTGAATTGTTGAAATTTCAAAGAATGCTTAATTTCATACTTGATTAATAGTGCTAGACTAAGATAATGTATTTTTCCTTGTTTAAAGGCGGACAACCTTTCGGTCATCATCATCGCCGTATAACGAAAAAGAAGAAAAGTACATAAAATAAAGACCCCTTGCCCTCGAATACTCTAATAGCTACAGGGTCGGAAGAGAGCAAGAGTTGGTCAAGAGAGACCTGATAGGAAAGATGAAGGAGAGGGATCTAACCCAAGACTACATGAAAAAAGGTGTAGATCCAGCTAGGGTCCTCGGGTATGCCACACCCGCGCTCACTATGAGTGAGCCCCTGAGGATTTAAGATATTATAATTACTGTGATTGTAAATATGATTATTTCTCTTGTTTTTTTTTTTTTTTTTTTTTTTTTAATTTTTTTTTTTTTTGTCATTGTAATTCGTAGTGTTTAGTAAAACATAGATAATTTTATGAAGACATTTTATTGTGATTTTAGATCATTATTGGTGATGCCTATTATTTGTATATCAGGCTCAATAGCTTCTAAACAAATGGATAACTTAAACTATAATATTGAAAGCTATGTTGTCTAAATAAGTAGAGATAGTGGTATTTTAAGTTTGCTTGGGGCAGAAAGGAGGAAGACAGAACTTATGGAATCAATCTTACAGAGTAAACCACATATTTCTGTATATTTAATTGATGCCAAAAATTAGGAGGTAATGTAATTCAATATTTGGAAAAGATGTAGCCCAAAATATCATACATTTTAACTAAACTGAAGTAACACAGAGGCAATAACAGAAACCAAATAGAAAAAATAATCATGGACGTTTAGAAAGAGTATAAAAAATAGTAATGACAGCTCAAGTTAAGATGTTGGAACAAGATACTTCCCATGGTAATGAAAACTATGAACTTGTGGAGTACTGTGACATCACAATGTGTTAAAACTCTTACTCTCTCCAAGTAACACAAACAACCATCAACTCCTTCTAAATACTTTGTCTCTGGGTAATTTTCTACCTGCCTTTTCTTCAACTTCCTTTGAACAATATTGTGAATTCTTCAGAATGTGACATATCCATCTCCATTATCATCACAGTGTCCTTAACATCTTTATTGGAGATAACCATATTCGGGACTGTCCAATGATCATTATCCTTCAACAAATACATGTTTACTTTCATGAAAAAATATGTAAAATATTTGTATTCCTATACTTTGAAAGAGATATACTTTTGCTCGTTGGCAACATATTGTACAGTCTGCTGGAATTTCATTGTATTGGTATTGTTTTATATAAATATTTTAGTGTCTTTCATTATGTTGATATTTATTTGATGGGCGAGTACTGAGCTTCTTTACCTAAATTATTTTCTATATTACATTTTCTAGCAATTTTTTATGCATTGTTATTCGCAGTCAGATATTGGATGGTATTTGTATGACAAGCCATTTATTTTAACTAAGATTAAGAGGGGTCCCAGAAAAGATATCTGTGGAAGCCTTCTAGACTGCTAGAAGTGGTTATAATTTACAACATATTGAGTCCATTTCTCAGGAATGTTAGAAATAAATTCTCCCTCTTTCAAGCAAATTTTGTTAACCATCAATTAGTCAAATACAATATCTAATGATTTAAACTGAGAACATAAATTGAAAGCACCAAATGACTTCACCTTTAAAATATTACTAACTTTTGTGTATGAATCACATAATCCAAAATTCACCCTTTACAATTAAATGGAGATTTGAAATTATAAATGGAGTAATTTCATTCTTTGAAATGACAGTTTTCAATAGGTTTTATGTTTTCCTAGTATTCAATTTGATTACCATGTTTTATGTTGTGGTTATAGCAAAAGTATTGTAAAGGTTTTAAAAATGGTAATTTAATATTAATTATAATTTGAAAATGTCAAATAAGGGAGAACAGGGATGATGAACTATATAAAATTATGTCTTTTAACAACCATTTAAAGGAAGTATTTAGTGTTATTTGATATTACTTGTAATAATATATTTTATATAGAACCACCGAAATCTTAACAACTTTTGAATATTACTGCTGGTGTTATTGTAACTGGTGTTGTGTTATTTTATTAACAAATTGAAGCAAAAGATGTAAATAATAAGAAAGGTTGTAATAACTTCTGTGTACCAAATATATGTATAATCAGTAGAAAACAGAGACAATTGATTATTTCAAAATTGTTACATAGTTCTGAAACATCAAGACAGTGGTGACTACTCCATTTGAGCACACAAGTAAGGAACACTCAATGTAAAATAAAAAATACAAAAAATACAAAAATAATGAATTATATTTAATATGACAGTCCGCTAATCACAAAAGTTACTTTTAAGTTTGCTAACCTCTCATTTTTTATTGTTTAGCAAGTTGGCCTTTCTTCCTTTTTTGAAGCAGAGTTAAATCTACCCTATTAATTGTGTTTTATTTTTATTTTTAAGGGCCACAAGTACCATCTCCCCACTATGACCCCTAAATAAATCTATTATAAATTGGAATATTAACTGCTTTGAACTACTCAAGAAATAAATCCAATTCCTCTCATATGACCTACAAAGGTGGTAACCACTTTGGCAGCCAGATGTTATGTTGTCTCATTGTGTTGTATTCATTTTGTACATTTTGAAATTCAAATTGTTTTATTTTTATTATTATTTCTAACTCAATATCCGTACTTTACATGGAATGTTGTGTTATTATTTATTTTTGGAGGAAAAATGAGATATTTTTGTTTGAATTTTAATAGTATGGTTCTTAGCATTGTTCTAGAGGAGATGATATGTATTGTTCCTCATTGGGAGCTTTACATCATTTGACAGGTTCCCTTCCCTACATGTTTTAGGATGCCAGGGAAGTTTTATTTTTGGCAGGCTCCCTTGCCTATTGCCAGACAAAACCATAAATCTTGGGATAGTTGTATCTTAAGAAGTACAGTGTTAAACTGGATTCATTTTGTTTAATGTACTTCTCGGTAAATGACATTGGATGTTCTTCTACATGGCAGTAAAATTAAGAGGTTAGATGGCTTGCTAACCCTCAAACAAGCTACGTAAAACTGGCTATATAAAAAACATTGTTCTCATACATCAATACCAGTCATTTTCAGCGATTGTCTTGTGATTTTGGTCATGGTGAAGCAAACCTTAACAGGGATCTGGAGATCTTTAAATTCAAAATCATAATTTGGAATTCTTGGTATAACACAGTCTTATTCACTCAGTCTCTGTTAAAATTTTAACTTCTATGATTGTTTGCGAAGACTTTACCTGAAGCTTTGGTTGCTAAGCTTTTGGGGATTTAGGTTTCTGAAAAGCATCACTGGAGCACTGGTTTTCAGGGTGATTCAATGAAGAGTTCCTGAAGAGTTAAGAGTATTGTGAAACTCAACAGGATAGTTTACTGACTCATCGCTGTTAAGAACCAAGTCAATTGATTTGTACTTAATCTCAACACCCTCAATTCTTTCCAACAGAAGGCTTTAAGTTCTGAAAGCCGACACATTTGTGGGAGTCAGTAAACTCTTTTACAAAGCCAAGATGATGATTTTTGGTCAATGTGTTGAATCTTGGGATAGATGTGGTCTATAAGTGTATCAACAGTGTCTATTAAAGTGGAGAGTCCAGCCAAAATATTCATCATGTTGTTATTTTCATTTGTTCTATGATCTCCTCTAAGATAGGCTGTCATATTAATATCATCTTGTGCTAAATTTCAGCACTATATCGTAGTGGTTAATGTGAGAAATAGTGATTAATGAGTCAGTCAGTCAGAGCTTTTACTTTTATATTTATAGATTTTTTTCAATGTTATTGCTAAATGTTTGAGTAATAAATTGTTTCCCACTAAAGGTTGTATAAAATCCACAGACAAATTCCAATAACTTTCAATGTTAATTATTTACGAATCAATCATGGTTTGATTTGCCTATTTCTTATCTATATATCTAGTTTAGTGACAATGTTTACCAAAATACCTTCAACTATATACAGAAACACTGTACATGAAAATAAGTCTAGCAGTTATGGACATTTTGATTGATTGATTTATCTAAATGACTGATTATTACAAGACCAACTGCAAGTACAGTTTAGCTAGAAACTTCATTTTTTAACAAAAGAAAACCATCATATAGTGTGATATAAGTACATCAACCACGTTTTAAGTTGTCACAAGATAGTTAATTTAAAAAATCAAGTTGGTGAAATACATCTACACCATTTAAAGCTAATTCAGAAGTGTATATGGTTGTCATAACAATAATTCCACGATCACTAATATTAGTTTACCTGTAGACAACTACTAGGTACTTGTGAGTACTTTTACAGCTAGGCAATCAACTGTTCAACTACCTGAGAGAAAAAAGAATTAAAATGGAAAATATTTTTTTCATGAGGAGAGATTGTTTCGTTGCAGAATGGACAATGTTTAATCTCTTGGGAAAAATTATTAACAATACCAATTTTTTTTAACATCTCTTAGCTTTATTGTGCTAAAATGCTATACTTAGTAAGAATAGAAAGTGATTTAATAATGTTTGAAACATCAGGTCAGGTGTGGTTATTCACAATCTATTCTTTTCATTCTTTGAAAACATTAAGCTAATTGAAAAATTAAAAATTTATCCTCTTGCTCACAGAGGTTTTATGTAGTACCCAATTTTAAAAATAATTATGGTGCAAGGACTTGAAAAGTGTACCAAAGATATATTTAATAATTTTTCATTTGGTTTTGATAAGGTTACAATCTATAATTGTTGAAAGAAAAAAGTAAAAGAATTATTCTGGTTGAAAAAAATAAAATAAAATAAATCTGATTTAGGAATCTGTGAAAACTTGTGTGTTTCTTAAAAATGAACTTACCATCATGTTTAAAATTTGTGTTATATGCATGTGTTTTTTGTTTACTGTTTATTTGTATTTTAAAGTTTTTTTTTTACTAATTTTTTCTCTTTTTTATTATTTCATAGTATTTTTTTTTAATTACGCATTCATTTTATTTAAATGTAATGTCAAGATTTCATATTTTTTAAATTTAATATACTGTTTCATTAAAATTTATTATTTATTGAAAGAAATGTTCTGATATTTAATACTATTATATAAAATATTTAACAATGGCTTATGCATAAAGATGCACAGATAATCCTTAATGGAAATATGAAGCCATTGGATTTCTTCACAACCGGAGCTTTTGACACTGTTCAGTTAATAAGCTGTACTTTTCTTAAATATTTGGAGTGAGGATGACATGGTGTAAAACAAAAAACATTTCCTCCAAGTAAAATCCCTGATTTTGAAACAGATTACCGATAATAACTCACATGGATAAGACTCACTAAGGTAAACAAAGGTAACTTTACTCACTATTAGATAAATATTAGCTCTTTATTTATCTAACAAAATAAATAATAACCTAATTCACATTTAAATATGACTTTCAAAATTCTAAAAAAAAACTAAGCAATTCTTAATCCTGGGTTGTTGTACTGAATATACTTCAGAAGCGATTCGGATTCTTCACATACAAAAGGTTTACGATGGTGACAGGCAACATCGTGCCAGTTGATTCCATCTCCATAAAAGTTATTAAGAATTGCCAAACAGTTCTCAGGAGCTCCGTTTTGGATTTCTTCACGGTTGTCAGGCTGTGGTTTGCCAATGCTTTAAAAACAAATTAATAAATGTAAGTCAATAATACAAGTTTTTAAAAATAGCTTGACTAATTGGATTAAATGAGTGGTGGATTAAATGCATATTTTACAAAAGAAATAGTGCTTGAAAGTTATTATAAATGTATCATCATCTTTTCACCAAACTTTGTTCCACTTAACTTAATCTGCTTTACATCAAACCATAAAAATATTGTAAAACAGTGGAATTAAAAAATTAATTACAAAACATAGATAGAAAATAATGCATCATTAGTAGTGCTGCTATTTAATTGAAGAATTATGTTTTTTGTTGAAATTAGGCAGAATACTCAGTTTAAAATGTAAATGGCTATTTATAATGTAATAATATGATCTGTGCCTTTTTACCTTACTTAGTAAAGAATGTATAACTAAAATTCCAATCAATGCTATAGCCTACTCAAATACGAATTATGCTTATTAATAACCTCCCACTATATAATTAAAATTATTCAGGACCAGAAAGAATTTAAGAGGCGTCTTAGACAACACTTAGTGTTTTTTATTTACTCAGTAGGTGATCTTCTCAGCCACAAGTAGTGAATGAAGGTGTGTTGTTTAAGTGTTTTTTAAGGAAATTGTTAATCATAATGATAGTACTGCTGTTCAAAGGAATAAAATTATTTGTTATTGTTAGTATTAATGTTATTAAATTCATTTTTTAATACATTCTGGTTTTAATGTGGTGAATGATCTAACAACGTTAAAAATGTCATCTTGAAATGTGTATTGTAGGTATTGTTTGATCATTAAAGTATTAAGAGGGACGAAACCACTGTACACCTTCTCTAAGCTGATTTAGAACTACCATTTTATTGTCTAAGCATTTTTGTTGGCAGCCAAAAGACTGTGAGAGATTTGGTAGGTTGTTCACTGATAGATGCTAGTCCTTCAACTAGGAAGGGACTTAAAGGTTCAAACAGACAAAGAGGTTTACTCTGTTCTCAAGTCTATAACAATAAAGTATCTCTGACTGAGCAGGCAAGATAACCCTGGCAATAAGTCTATAATTAGATACTGCAAAGTGAGATACTATCAAAATAATGTAAAACCAGGTATCCAAGGGCGTACCCAGGATCAAAACTAGGGGGGGGCAAGCCCTATAAAATAGGATAATTTTGATTGACAATAAAATAACGATAAATTATCCTAATTTCATAATTTTAATGTGTAAGCATTTTTTTTATTATTAAAATAGTTATTTCAAGAATTGTATTAAATTCCAGCAACAAAATGTATAATAAAGATTTGTTTTTTTGCTTCCAAGGGGGGCAGCTACCCCCCCCCCTGCTCCTCGCTGGGTATGTCCATGCAGGTATCTCTCTTAGTTCTATTCCAACTGAACACAGATGGTAAAAAATCACTTGTGCAAGTTTCAGGTCTTTGATCAGAGACTTATATGTGAAAGGCCTTGAATTCTTAGGAATATTAGTCCCAAGGTTCTTGTGAGTTTTATAAGGGCACATTAAGGTCACTGTGAAGAAGAACTATGCACTGTCTCAAGGCCTATAAGAGTTAAAGAAACTCACAGGGTTACAAATAACTAAACAGAAACAAATTATAGGTAAAAATTCAAAAAACATGTAGAAGCAATCTCACAATAAAAAAAAAAAAAAATTTAAATATAACTCCGCATTTGAAACTCTCTGTAATCTAAAATCGTTGAAATTCTGTAACAGTACAACATCCACAGTTTGAATAATAAAACATCAGAATGGCATCATTTTAGATAACTCCAACAAACATAATGAACACATATTGAACACGTATATAAATCAATTTATTATAGGATGTCAGCAAAGCGGGATAACTTATCTACATAAATAATAGTTAGGTTATTTGTCAGTTTATCAGAAAGTTTTGAAAGATAAAACATTCATAATTATATACTTTCTTCCATCAATTGCCATCATAGCAGAGAAATTTAAAGTAAGTGTTTGCTGAAATGAGACCCGCTTTAATCGAAAGAACAAACCCTGTGCCTTTTTCTTTCTGTTATGATGATTTACTGTCATCTCTAATCATACCAATGATAAAATATGGATATTAAGAGAAAGACTTTTTTCTTCTTTTTTTTTTTTTTTTTATAGTGTGTTAAATTTGTAGAATTATTCTTTTATTTGTTGATACAATAATAATTAATTATTAGTCTCGGATAATGATCATTATTCTCTTCCTGTCACTATAAATATACCAATGAGTAAAACTGTCTATAAAATCTAGACTTGCATATGTAATCTTGTTCTATTTGATAAGGTACCAGTCCCCTCATTAGGAAGATATCAAAGAGTAAAACTGTGGACAGTGCAGAATCTAATCTTGCTTGGTTCTCACTTTCTACTTCATATATACTATCCCCTTTTCATTAGGAAGAAATCAAGGACTAAAACTCTGCACAAAAACTAGTCTTGCTTACATACCAGTAATTCATTACTAAGTAATAAAATTGTTTACTACTTATTCAACATTTAAAATAGACTTGAAAACCAATATTGTGGTTAATTTACTAGTTATTTTTAAAGTGTATAATTATTACCATAATATTTTCTTTGGGAATACAAAGAAAATATTATGGTAATAATTATACACTTTAAAATTATAAGCTCATATATTTCACTGAGTAGTTGGTGCTGATTATAATAACAGAATATAAAATAATGTTTACAGAAGAAAGTTTAATAATGTATATTAGAAAGTTTAAAACTGTTTAGTTGTAATTAGCAATCTGGAGAAGTTTCATATTCAATTACTTAGGCCGGTATTACACTATAATAGTTCTATGTCATATATCTATTATCAAATATCTGTGATGGAAAATATTACAGTGTAATGGACCAACTATTATAATAGTTGAACTATGGTCATATGTCTATGATCATATGTTCTCCTAGAGAGAACATATTATAATATTTCCAATCAAAATGGTGTCTAATAAGTTTCAGTGGACGGTAACAGCTACAAAATTTCTAATTTCGGAATACGAGGTAAATGAAATGCTGTATAATGTAAAAAATAGTGACTACAAAATCTTTCTAACCCACAATCTTTTCCTTTTATTTCTTTGATTTAGCTATTTTTTACGTAACAATGAACAAATAGTCATTATAGAGCTTAAACAAGCACCAAAAGCAAAAAACTGTTGTTCATCCATTTGGACACAACAATGTGATCAAATTAACATGACATAGTAAATGGTAAAAAAATTTTATAATATTTTTTCATCATACCTATATCATCATATATTTGATAATAGATATATGACATAGAACTATTACAGTGTAATACCGGCCATATATAGTTTAATTCAGTTATAAAATGTGTGATGTAAACTTGTTCCTAATTTTATATCTAATATATAAATGAAAAATAATCATTTTAACATACTTATCTAAGTATTAAAGTTTTCTTATAGATGAGAAAGCAATTAGGAAAAAAAAATTAAACTCCAAATAACATTGATATGTCAGTTCTATATTATGCTTAAAAACTCACCCTCCTGTTTGACTCCAGTCATTCTGTGCCCTGTTTGTGGTGGGAGCAAGCCTTTGTGAATCAGCTGTCCAAAACCATCCATTAATTCGTTTGGGTTGAAGATCTGGACGCTCGCAGCCCTTGAAGTCACATAAACGCCCAGATGTCCAGACATATTTCACCTTGTCTACAAATATATAATTCTCTCTTAATTTTAAAAGAATAAATAAACCATGTTGTATGGGTTTGTAAAATATTTGTCTTTTTCATTTTGTTTATTGTATAGGAATACACAATAGTATATGATTATTGGGTAATAGCCCTATTGTAATAATGTATACAGGAAAACAATACTAAGGTAAGTCGTTGGCAGCATATTTAGATGAGAGACATCGGACATTGAGATAATCTGATTCTGGAAACTCGTCAGAAGAAGTAAGAAGTAATACATTTATAGGTATGTTGTACATTGCCATTATGCCATTATTACGTATTGAATAATCCCATTATTCAATATATAATTATCAAAAAAATAATATTTAAATACAATAAAGTCAATACCTGTCAGAAATACAACAAAATTGCAAACAACTACATTAAACTGTAAAAAAACAACTAGCAGGCTCTCAGTTCGCATGTGTGTACTGGTGTTACAGATGGTCAGGTGTGTACTGGAGGGTTAAATGTAACAGTTATATTCACTCTCTTGGGGACTAAAAGGAAAAGGTTAACTCAGATTTTAACTGAGACAGCCTTGTCTGTTACATGGACGGATCTGTCATTGAGGGAAGGTGTGGGTAGGAGTGTACAGTGCATCCCCTAGAATTTATTTGAGCATAAGTCTATGAAAGTACAGCACAATTTTCCAAATTTAAGTCTCCACAATTCTCGCCTTAGGTGTAGTTAGGTTATACAGTAGAACCTTGATAGTAAAACTCTCAAGGGGATTTGGGAAACCGTCTTGTTATCGAGGGACTCTTTTAGTTGAGGTTCGTGCTATCAAGGTTACGTTGACTAAAAGTCAACTATCAATCACTGTTTTAATATTTTGACACTTTTAATGACTTTTTGTTTAAACTCCACAATCAATGGCGTAATTTTATGTTTTTCAGATATGTTTCGTTTCAATGAATGTGCCAAACAAAACAATGTACAGCAAACAAACTAAACACGAATAAACATCAATGAAATGATTTAACAGCGGGCCCACAGAATTAGGAAGAAGCTGAGTTTTCATGTTTAGACCTGAGCGTAAGACATTGTTTCCTTCAAAACATCCGTTCCGTTGAGTCACTGACCGTGGGAACTATGCACTGGAAAGGATGAAGTCGTGCTATAAAGGTTCCGCCTTGTTAAACAACTTACTACTGAGGTTGAACTCTTGCTATAAAGGTTCGGTTTTGCAAAAAGACGTGGTACAGAGGGTTAGAGCAGTGATCTGTATGGGGACAAAAATCTGTGTTATTGAGGTTTTTAATATAATAATAGTCATGCTATAGAGGTATCTTTAACATTAAGTGTTATGGCAATCCCAGGGGGATTAGAAAATTGCACTTGTTATCAAGGAATTCGTGTTAGCGAGTTTGTAATGTAATAGCAAAGTGTTATATCTGCCCTTTAGGCTCTTAACCCAGATCAAATCTCTTCTAAGCTGTTATGGGAATGCTATCATGCTCTTAATACACTAGCTTGCCACAACTACATAACCTAAAATGGGTACAACTGGTCATGCAGGTATCCATGAATTAAGTGTGCGGATGAATTAGTCAAATAAAAGGCAGTAAATTTCCCTTTCTATGTCTGGAACCAGCCTGGGGCTACAATCTATTAAACACATTCAAGACATGATTCAAAATTAGGCATTGTCAACGCTGGCGGGATTAATTACGCTCATTAAAATGCTTGTCAGAAGCACCAACATTCAGCTTACAAACTGGATAATGAAGTTGAGTAGAAGTCATCTGAACAAGGTAAGGCATTACTCACTGGATACAGCCACTTCAGACAGCATCTACTAGCACTCTGGACCATCAATTTTGATCCCATTTATAGGCTATGTAAACAGTCTAAAGATATTGCTAAACATATCATCCTAAAATGTGAAAGCCTCAAGGCTAGGAGAAGGGCCATATTAGGGGTTTCACAACCAAGTGATGATTCTAATGCTAGCATTGAGTGAAAACTTTTAAAGCACAGGGATTGAAGTAGGTCCTCGCGGTTGATACAAGGATCTTGAGTCCTCATACCCTAATATCCTAATCTAACAGTTATAGTGGAATAAGTTCCAAAATCCTTAATAACTTACCCTCAATCATTTTTCGCTTAATAAATTCATTTTCTTGTGAGGTCTCTGGAGAAACAGAGTCCATACATCTCATACGACACCAGTTGCGCACTCCCAGCCAATCATGTTCAGTTTTTAATGTTTCAGGATCCTTCCAAGAAAAGTAATATCCCTTTGAACCAAATTTCTCATGAATTCTTCCTAAGAATAACACAAGGATATGTTAAATATGATATACTTATAAGCTATTGTTAAATTAGACTAATTAAATTATTGTATTAATGATTAGTAGATTATTAGTAAAAAATTCAATAAATTAGTAAAATGGTATAAACACAAATTATGTAATAGACTCTCCCCGACCAAAGAAAAGTTACAATAAGTGTTAAGATGCTTGAGAGACAAGTAACTTTAAAGCTGTACAAAAGACACAATTAATCATGTTATTATATTTTTATGTAAACTTATAATAGTCTCCACTAAAATTAAATATAGCCTAATCTTTGGACAGCCACCATCTAGGATATAATCATAAATAAAAATTGGTATTCACAGATATTTTTAATCTGTTTTTTAACTGTGAATATCGATTTATTAAACTGTTCTCATAACTTTCTCTATAATATCTATGTGTTGAAAAGTAAAATTAATTAACATAAACCAAAGTTAGCAGAAAACTAAAACAACAACATATTAAAGCTGTATGGTCCCCACCACTAACGTCAAAATACTTTAAAATATGTTAAAACTCTCAGACAACAGACATAATAAAGATAATCATTCGAAACAAATTAGTTAAGCCAAAACTTCTTTCTGCAAGTTCCTAAACCTAACCTCATCAAAAGTTATAAAATCAACTTACTCTGTGCACATAGTGCTGGTACAGGTGGTTCCAGAATTCTACCGCCAGGGAACTGAGCGACAGTCACCGCTATAAAAAGCAGTGGAAGCAAGAGAAGACTGATCATGTTTAAGGCTGAAACAACCATAGATACACTTAGAATAACACAAAAATAACCTTATGGATAGACATTAAATAATTTGGAAATGTAACCTTGACTAGAGGATTAGTTTAAAACAGCATTTATACTTAACCTATAATTAAATTCGATTTTGAAAACTTAATTACAATTTATTCACTGTAGGTAAGCAGTTACGATAGTAAAATATTTTACAGTATTTAAAGTAAAAATAAAAAGTTTTCTTTATTTTAAAACAAAAAAGCTATTTTGACCATTATTGTCTTAAAGATAAAACAGTCATGGACAGAAAAGAATAAAGTTGTTCAAGACTTGTCAGGAAAGATGAAAGAGATAGATCTAACCCAAAAATTAATGGAGAAAAGTGTAGATTCAGCTAGGCTACCTCGTACCACCCACACTCATTGTTTGACCTATGACTTGCAAAATATGTAATTCATGTTATGTAGGTCAAACAGGACGTAATTTTAAAACTAGATTAAGTGAACATGAAAGAAGTTGGCGGTTAGGATATGAAGATTCCAGTTTTTCAAATCATTTAAGAATACATCAAGTGTCTGATTTTAATTCAAATGTAGATTTTAAAATATTACATTTTGATAATAAAGGCAGGAAATTCAATGCTTTGGAGAGCTTAGAAATTAAAAGAATAAGATACTGTAATCCTAATTTAGTTTTAAATGACCTGTTAGATTTGTATAACTCTCTATTAGTAAAACCTTTAAAAGTTATTTGTACTTTGAACAATCCACAGGTTTTCCCATTATGTATTGTTCCTATGGTCATTGCCCAGGCAGGGTATTTCCCCAACCTTAAATTCATTGTATCCTAACTCCCACCCTCTAGTTTTAAGGTTTTCTGTTTTTTTCTTTTTTCTTCAGTCTGTAATACAGCCTCGTCAATGCCTTATCATGTGAAACCATTGGTCGGCTAGACTAATAAATATTACAAAATTAAAAATATGTGTTTTATTATCTTTAACCATGGAATTCCACCAAGAACCATCGGTCTCAACAGTAATGAAAATTAAAGAAGCAAGTATTTAATACATATATATTTAAATTTAAATAAAATACATACATTTTGCATTAATTTTTAACACACCCATAAACTAAACCAAAACAAACAATAACCCCACCACTCTCTC
The DNA here is from genome assembly GCA_963513935.1 of Aphrophora alni. NCBI lineage: Eukaryota > Metazoa > Arthropoda > Insecta > Hemiptera > Aphrophoridae > Aphrophora > Aphrophora alni. Next base: position 17,175,023 of record OY740773.1, on the reverse strand, counting down.
TTTTCTAAATTTGTTCCAAATCTGAAGTTATCTATAAAAGGAAAAAAAGAAAAAGAAAATAGATGGTGTGTGAAAGGTTAAATATTTAAAAATTCACCAACGATTTAGTAAAATAAAAATATTCATGCCTAGAGTAATCCTTCAGATTGTATTATTTTACATAAAAAAGTATTAATGTATTAGGTTTTTTTGGAAGGTAATAAATGAAAATAAGAAAAAAAGAGCATAAAATAGAGACTGCATAGCCCTCAAATACTCTAATAGTATCAGCGTCGGGAAAAAAAACCAAGAGAAATTGTAAGGTAAAAGAGAGGGATATAACCCAAGACTACATACGAGATTGCTACATCCTTAACACTATGAGCCTGTAAGAACTACTAGGGAAAAAATCAAATAAATCCAAGCAAGGTTGGGATTCATATAATGTATTTCCAATCTATATATTTTCTTAAAGCGGATTAGTTTTAGTCACAATATTTCAAATTTTCAAAAATTTATTTTAAACCTAATTTTGGGCGAATTTTGAAAAATATATATTTCAACACTGCGTCCAAGGTTAATTTAATTTAAAACGTTAACTCCCAAACCAGTATTTTTTGTGATACCTTATGTTGTGGAATCTATAGGAGTTTGAAAGTACAATAATAAATGTAGCTAGTTCATCGATAATTTTGAAGAGCCTATGATAAGTGTAGCATTTTTAATCAAATACATAACTGCTTAATAAAACTGTTATGATCTAATAAAAATTACAACAGTAAACTATCAGCCAAACTGATATATCAGAACAAAACTAATTCCAGTAATTACAGATTTAGACTATTGGTTAGTATCAGTGTGAAGTAAAATATTCATCAACATTTGACTGTCAAATTTCATTTTACTTGTCATTTTATATGTTAGATTGAGTTTCTAATTCTCAAATTTCAAGAAATTTTATCAAAATCTGTAGAACCAATGGAAAATATGAATTTTAAAATATTACACAATTCTGTAAAATTAAAATAAGTTCTTGTACAAAAATTTCTATTGATAATATATTTCATTTTATGTAAAAATTATCTAACCAAAATCCTCCTCTGTGCCATCACATGTGTTTAGTAGTAGCTAAAGTTTCTACTAGGACATGGTTTTAAGTACACAAAAAAAAAATTAACTTTTTTTTTGTAATTGGTTATTTTTATGATTTTTAAAATAAAACCTCAGCAAATATTTGATACTAATTTCTTCATTTATAATTGAAAATATAATCACATAATGATTCATGAATTATCCTCCCATGTAATTTTATGAATATAGTTAAATGTAAATTAAGATTTTACTTAAAATTACAACCATTAATAAACACAAATATACATTATCCTAAACATAATAATTATCTATGAATAGATTAAATAAATTATTAATTATCTATTTAAGACAAGGGAAGAAATATTAAAAGAAAATAATAGGTAATAGTATTACTTACCCAATTTGAATGTCAACTGACATTAAGTTTGTCAACAACCTCTTATTTATACAGGGTGGGGAAGTATTTACAGTTAAATCTATTTTCGTGTCATTAGCCTTGGAGAAAGTGAAACTTTAACCTTAGGTGGAAGAAAAAAACCATTGATATTGTTGACAAACCCTGCATCATTCTCTAGGGTGCCATAAATGAGTTTTTAATTTAGAACAAGTTTTCAAAAATATTTTGTTGATTGGATTTCATAATTAAGATCATGTAATACCAAATCTGTATGGAGTGTGTTAATTTTGTCAATAGAAGATATGTTCATTAATATTATAAAGCTCAAAGTATCTTCCTTCCTATGTATCAACAAAATTGGTATGTACATATTTATTGTAGTTTTCAACAACAAATCTAAAGAAATAAACCAAATTTCTGACACAACTCGTTGCTGAGAAATATGTATTTGAATTTTTAAAGATTTAAAAATAACTTTTTAGATGTTATTAGTTCACATTAAAACAAACATCTGAAAATGTTAGACTATATTTAGTTTTGTACTATTGACAAATAAAAAAGAAGGTATATGTAGATGTTATTAGCAATAAAGAGATAAGGTTTGATCCTACCCACTTGTACTATATACCTTGATAAAACTAACAAATTTCTGATGGATTATTTTTCTATTCCAAAAACTTTGGAAGAATTTTAATTGTTATAAATATAATTTTCCATTGCTGGTGCATAATATGGTTTATTATTTTTTTAAGAACTGATATCACCTAAATGGAAATTTTTATGAAGAAGTCATCATTTAACTTTAATTAAGTTCTTAGCCATAACTTTTAGGTGACTTACAGAAACCCGAAGCAATTTTGAGATTTGTTTTCTATTGTATTCTCTCCCTGTCTCAATTTATTCACATAATACAAAGTACTTATACAAAATAATATAACTACTTAACCACTTATTTTAATACAAAGCTTACAATAATATCCTAACTTGTAAGATTTATTGTGCAATGCAAACAAAAATAAATATATTTCAAAATTTTGAAAATTAAAATAACTTTTCCTTTAAATTTTGTAGAAATATGGGTAATGAAATGTGTTTCATTGGATTTCTCATTGATACTAAATTTTGTTATTAACAGAAACTACTTGATAATTTATGAAATTAACAATAATTTTTCTTATCTTCCACTCATAAAATAAACATATTATTCACATGAACCACTATTTTACATTTTTGTGAAATTATCTAAAATCTGAATCCTAGTATGATATAAAACAAAACTAATTGCAAACACAAGTATAAACCATTTAATGTCTATATTTTCATCATTTCTAAGCCAATAAATTGTTGGTGTAAATTGGAATATGAGCCATAAGAGAAACTAACTATTATAATATCCCCCCTCAATGAAACTCTGATATAGGCCTACAAGAATTCCTGGTTTTGAGCTGATAGGACTAATTTAGCACATTTTTTAGCTCATATATAAATAAACCACCCTGGTGGTTATCACTTTTGTTCTACGGTACCTTTACCTAAAGGCTCATTTCATTAATTGTTGAGTTTCTAATTAAAAAAAAAAAAAAGATTTTTTTCTAAAATGACATTTTACCTATGATTGCAACACATTTCCCTAATAACTTGCTTTGTAGCATTAAAATGAGCTTGGTCTGTACAAACGATGCAAAAAAAATTATATGATAAAAAATCAGGGAGTTATTACTCCAAAACCAACTTGATAAAACATAACCTTATATTTAGTAAAACAAATCAACACCATCAGTTTCAGTTGTTGGAATTTTAGTCAAAGGTAGGTTTGGTTACTCTTTAAATAATGCTGCTTAAAAAATAACAGGATATGTACAAAATGAAATGGTTTTTTTTTTCATCTTATCGCACTAATAGCTCAGTGACTCTCATATATTAATAGCAAAGTTAAATTCAGCAAACCAGCAGATAAAAAAATAACACCCTTCCTTTTTTGACATTATATAAGATGCATACCAAATATTTTGTTATGTAAGAATGACCAAACTACTGTTTTACTATTAAAAGTTAGAGAGAAATTTGTCTACACTTTAGAAATAAGTTAACTGGATGATAACTAACTAAACTTACAAACAAAGATGATAAAAGACTTAAGACTAGAAAAGGCTGTAAACAAAATAAATACCTCTTTCACTTGATGAAATAATGTTGTAAACCTGGTAAGCTTTATGTTTTGAAAGATTCTAATCCAATAAGTAGTAAATTGCAAGAAAGATATTGTTTTTCTCAAGTACAGCTTTTTCCCCTAGAGGCCATTTTCTGTTTTGCAGAGTAAACATCTAAAAATACATGATTTTGTTGTAATTTACAAGTCTTGTGAAACACAGATAAACATGCCAAATGCTTTAAAATGACTAGAAATTTTAATACCAAATTTCTTAGCAAACTCTAAACTCTGATCATTATCAAGTTTATTTTGATTTTATATTCTTCTGAACTCTATATTTCTTCTACAGTTTGAATCAAAAACCTTAATTTTTAGCTTTGTCTAGTATTTTATTTTGTTTATTTACTTCATGGTTCCATGTAACACGTGATATCATAATTAATTACAGTTTATGTATAAATATTAGTAAAAGAGAAATGTTAATATAATGTATATATTTAAATGAAATATCATGTAAATGCACGTGACAAATTCCATTCCACACTATTATAAATTAACAAACATTCAAACAAGAATCAAAAAATTAAAATTGATAAACTTTTCCCAACATCAGCAGACTGAGTTAGATGCTTCTGGAGGTGAGAAAACATTCCACCAAGTAAAATGCATTTTCAACAAAGTAACACCTGAGTGAACTCTTTAAACCCCAATAGAACCTTTGTTTCTAATATTATCTTGAAGCATGCTCAACAACTTTATTGTAGAGTAATGAACTTACAAAAATGTAAACCTGTGACTAGGATATTGCAGGTATTTGTCACTGATAGAATATTTGTAGTAGTTGATTAATTTTAAATGTACTGTACTTTGATTGCACCAAAAATTTAAAAAAATAATTACATGAATGTAAATACAAGAGAAAATTAAAATATTATGTTTTTTTGAAAAAGAGTATACACGAATGTATTCACAAATACAAGAATTCAAAAATGTAATAAATTTTAAACAATACCAACATATTGAATTTAAAATATTTTTCACTTTAACACAATATGAAATCTCATATTTCACATTAATGAACCCAACCATTATTTATATAACATTAGCAAATAATTAATGATAAATACCTTTAGTGCCTCCAATTCCTACAGTTTCTATTAAGTGAATGTCTTAGCCCAGGGAAAGTGGTAAGAGTTGTTGGTTCATATAAATTTTGAAACAACTTAAAACCTACTTTCTTAATTCACCATATTTTATTATCTGCTGACAACTTCTGAAATGTGGCTATTATATTTTCTAATACCTTTCTAATGTGACAGTTGTGTTTAATTTTAAAATAAACTAATTTCAATCAGAGCTTTAAAAATAGTGTAATACATCACCCTATTTTGTGTAACAGTGTTATATTTTGTTAGGGTGAATCAGCACGTAAATTATTTTTTCTTATTACAATAAGATCTATAACTGGAATAAACTGTCAGACAACTAGTGGAAACTACTTTAAAAAGTATAATATTCTTACTTGTTTTCTCTATTTGTGTAATTCATGAATCCACTGCAACTCAAAATGGATCTAATCTTGAATATATACGACCCGACTATAACTCTTTCCAGAATCTCCATAGGCTTTTATGTAATTCATGATCAGCACCTCTAAAAACTTTAGGTTCTACGAAGGTCCTTCCAAGTATGTCTTCCATCTCTTCCATCTCTGTTGCATAAAATCAAAACTAATAGACAGCCTAAATCATACCATCAAATACATTACTTTTAGATGGTATATCACTGTTATTAGCACACCTATTGTCTACCACAAGTTGTACAATTTCCTAAATTATTATAGCTGATGAGTAATCCTATTGCTTTGATTTTCACTGATGATGTACCATCAATTAGTGGCTACTTCAGGTATCACTCTTTGTTGAACTGTTTATTTGACAATCCTCTTTTCATTCACAATGGATCTTCCTTGTGAAATTCAATGAATATGAGGATCCTATTATCAGTGTTTAACAGTTAGAGAAACAGGAATTTAAGAGAAAAGTCATCTCTGGGTCACACATTTTGGAGTATTTACAGAAATTCAGTTAATTACCCAGAAGCAAGACCAATGAGCAATGCCCTCATCAGCAAAATTCAAAATACAGAAATGTACATAAGTAGTTTCATGTTGTATTAGGGGTAAAATATGTATGACTTTCAATATTTATTAACTTGTTTGAAAAGGGCCAGTAATTTAATAATTAACTCTTAAAGGACCTGAAAACCTAATTTTTTCATATAAAATAAAGATAGAAGAGATTTTCTTTTATTGGTATGTTTTTACTCTAAAATGAGTATTTGAAAGGTTGTGGTTAAATGATAAATTGTAAAAACCCAGTAACACACTAATACATATTGTTTGTATAGTGGTATGTTGAAGCATGTCCTAGTTTAGAACGATATTAAAATATATTATGTCCTATATGTTTTTATTAGAATATAGCAGGTGTTACTATACAGTACTGATGATTAATATGTTTCTTGCACGTTCCATGACCTGTTACAAAGCTCAAGACTGACCTCTGGTCGAACCCACTGAATTAGGTTACATAATTTTCAGATTGGTTGATACAGTGATTTTACAGCTTTCTTCTTGAGGCTTCTCCCCATTGGTTAGGGGTCTCTATTTCAACCTACTACTCTTAGGTCACCTACTAGCTCTTGCTAAAGAGCTAGTACTTATTGCGAAAACAGGTTCCAGCCCCGTTTATGAGGTTCAAGAACCGTTCTTAGATAGTTTGTCTAAAAACTGGTAAATATATAGCCTTCTCACATACTTCATGATCAGGTATCAATTGTAACTCCACTTGGATTGAGAGCATCACCAAGGTCTGATAATATTCCCACACCAATTGAGATTTAAACAGCCTTCATAGCAGCTTGGCTATATGTTCTAAAAGTTAGTTATTTTAGCATAGCTCCTAGTCAGAAATGTCTGTGACATTTCAATATACACCACTCCTCCATCTGAAATTCTGTTCCAAATTTTTCTAAGGTTTTACTTATCTCGACTTCAGTTGATAATCTCAAACTTATTAAATTGGCAGTGATGGATCCACTTATTTAGAACACTATGTAGTTATGTCCTATATTTAACTTTATAATATTTGTCCACCCATTATAAGATAGTGTTGATTTGACTGAAAGGTTACTTAAAAAACTACTAAATATTTTAAGCAGTAAATTTGATGTATTGTAGGTCATGAAGGAGATGATATAATTATTTAGCTTCGTTTGAAGTGCCATAAGACTAGGAAATGTTGAATTGTGGGTCTTGGAGTTGATGATATAATTTATCTTCATTTGAAGTGCTACAAAAGACAAGGAAATGTTTAACTGTGGGTCATGAAGGTGATAGATATAATTTATCTTCAATTTAAGTGATATAAAACAAGGAATTGTTGAACTATGGATCATGTATTCAAGTTATAATTAAGTTTCGTTTGAGGTGCTATAAGACAAGGAAATGTTGAACATTGGATCATGAAGACAATGTTATAATTAAGCTTCATTTTAGGTGCTATAAGATAAGGAAGTGTAGGACTGTGGGTGATGAAGGCAATGTTATAATTAAACTTCATCTGAGGTGCTATAAATCAAGGATATGTAGGACTCTGGGTCGTGTTTGTGATGTTACAATTTAGTTTCAAATAACATTGCGCAAATATTGCACAAACTTCCTCATACATTTATAGATAAGACCAAAACCAATGTAAATAAAACATAATCATTATTATATCCTCAAATATTCCAAGTTAGGGGTTTTTAGTAAAAAAAAAACATAAAAAGGAAATGAACCAATACCATAAAGAAAAATTTAACGATTTTGTAAAAAGTCAAATATCTCAAAATCAACTAGTAAAAATACTAAATCTCAAGCTATTTCAACTAAATTTTTGTGAATATTACAAAACTAGATTTAAGTGTTCACCAGAAATATGGGGGAGTATAAACTGAACCAAAAGGTAATCAGTTCCATTTTGGATTTCAATTTACTCAGTAGTCATCAGTTGTATTATACTTTTTGTAATGTGTCAAAATTGAATTGTTTATTATGGATTCTATGGTTCATTTTCATTTTTGACTGATAAATATGAAACCATATTTTTTCAAGAGATATTGGCCAACGCATTTCAAATAAAGGCTATGTTTAGGCAAAGTATAGACAGACAGATGACAGATCATAAACAAAAATATGGTATATCCTACACAATAACCTGGAAGTAGATATTTTTGTCACCACAACATTTGTTTTCTTCTTGTTGTTTAATTAATGGCAAAAGCCTCTCAGTCATAATCTCCTTAAAAAAAAGGAAGAAATGATCATACAATAAAGACTCCCTAGTGCTTGAATACTCTAATAGCATTGGGGTTGGAAAATAACAAGAGTTGGTTAAGAGAGACTTCATATAAAAGATGAAAAAGAATGATCTAACAAAAGACTACATCAACAAAATTGTAGATCCAGTTAAGTCCCTCACGATTATCAAGCCAGTACTGTACTTGCTAAAGTAACCTGAAACACTACTTTAATAGTAGTAATATCATTTTGTTAAGTGATAAAATAGAAAGAATTACCATATTATAGAATTAACTATTTTCCATTTCTATGCAATATTAATAATTTGACATATCAAAATATTAAATATTGGAATGATATTGAAATGAAAGAAAAAGTGTCTGTCAGTATTGAAGTTATTTGTTCAGTGAAAGTTGGTAATTAGGTGGAATATCCTTAGCCTAAGGAATGCTGCTTTATGTAACAGAAAATGAAAGTGATTAAGACTACTCATGTCTGTCGTTGCAGCCTTTGTAACTAAACCTCTACCTGGTGTAATTTTACCACATTTTTAAAATTTTGTTTTAAAACATATTTTTAACAAATTAATAAATTTCTTTAAAAGTTGACCTAATATCTACTTTTCTCCCATAGGAATTACATGGTAAAACAAATTGTAAATATTTAAATGAAACTTTTCTTCCTATTTTGGTAAAACTTGTTATGTCCAGTTTGTGACAGAGTCCAAACACTAAATTGAAACTAACTTCATTTTTCTGTAACTACCGGTAATTGTTTCTGGAAAATAATGTAAATCATTTCAACAGTTTACATTATTACTGTAAGTTTACATTATAAAGTTAATTTATCAATAACAATAAAAGAATCATTTGTAACACATTAGACTTGTTATCTGTTGAACACAGGTTCATATTTCCGTTAGGCATTTTATTTTTTCATCTTTCTTTCCTAATACAGTTAGTTCTTATAAAAATTAGCAATTCCATAATTATTGAGATTCTGAACAAATTGTAAGCTGTTGGAAAAACATGTACGTTTACAAAGAACACTAATATGTCAGGTTACACGTCCCAGACTGTAATAGTATGAGTTTAATAGGGAACAAAGCCTATTATGTCTATATTTATATGGATAGGAGACACCATGGAAAGTGGTCCTTGGTATTACCTAATATTACATAAATAGAAAACACACACAATAAAACACAAGTTCTCAAATATTTCGTAAATTCTATTCACTTTCTCAATCAGTTGAGAGTATAAAAAAAGACTAAATTTTTCACAATTTATGTTTTTTGCCATACCGACTATTGTTATAAATTAATATGATAGGAAACTTACCGTCACCAATAGTCAAGAGTGCGTTATTTAAATGACGGCCGTTTCGGATATTCTGCCATTATCAAGTTTTCAGGAGGAGTCACTTCGTTGTCATGAACACTTAACACTTAATCACATAGTTTCACATGCATCTAAAATAAATACATACATTACGTCACACATAAATGTGTTAAGTGTTAAGTGTTCATGACAACGAAGTGACTCCTCCTGAAAACTTGATAATGGCAGAATAGCCGAAACGGCCGTCGTTTAAATAACACACTCTTGACTATTGGTGATGGTAAGTTTCCTATTATATTACCTAAATTTTTATAATTTGGTTACAAAGGATGGATCTGAGTTGTGTTGAAGTACAGATGAATGTTTTATTATTATTTTTGTTATTGTTATTATTCTCTTTTTTAGTCTGTTGGGAGAGAAAAGGGAAAACTTTAAAGTTTTATTGTGTGTTTTTCTTTTTGTGTACTACTAGGTAATACAAAGGACCACTTTCTAAGAGGTATGCTTATCTATCCTATCCATAAAACATCTAAACATATTATATGTTAAATAAATCTGTCACACACAATGTGCTAATCCTAGTGTAACTTTAAAGTTTTGATGTATTAAATAAAAGCAAATCATTTGACCACTTTTTTTAAATTTCACATATGTACAGTATAACAAACACACGGAACACAATTCTCATAAAAAATACGCCTAGGTATCAGATGCGTTTCAACGACAAGGTCGTCCTCTTCAGTGATACACGAGCTACACCAATCAAACTATAACTCAACAGCTATAGTTATAGTTACAGTTTGATTGGTGTAGCTCGTGTATCACTGAAGAGGACGACCTTGTCGTTGAAACGCGTCCGATACTTAGGCGTGTTTTTTATGAGAATTGTGTTCCATGTGTTTGTTATACTGTATAATTTTTCTCATAAGTCAAGCTCAACATTTAATATTCACATATGTATTTTCAATAAACTATCGTTATCTGATGTTGCCTGTGATATTATCTTGTTGATTGCCAAAAAATTGCATTTTAGAACTATTAATTCGACTAAGGAAAGGTTGTTAGACAAACACATAAGAAATGGGGTGGTGGTCAATAACCCTATCCACAAATATCAACATACATACATGGCTGGCAAATCTGCATCACTATATCAACTGGTGCTCAGAGGGAAAGGGTACTGGAACAGAAGGAACTAGCCTAGACCATGATGGACGCAATTTGTGGCAGAATAGAATCTACTACCACTCTCTATATTGCTAGAATAGAAATATCTTATCTAAAAGATGATGAAATCATGATAGATGTACAAAAATACTCTCAGGGAGGAGTTCTTTTCCCTGTCATATCATTTCTGCTTGTGGATGATATGTTGGTTGGATTGAATAAAAGATGGGTTTATGCACAAAACTTAAAAATGCACATATCCTTACAATGAGCAGATTCATAGAGACTATTTCTGATAATATTTAGAGATTTAGAGATGATTGGAATGCTGCTTGGCCTGGCTCATTTCTTTACATCAGAGTCAGAATGAGTATATTAGACACCAATGGCTCCAGTCCCAGTTAACCTTGGTCTCTTGGGACTTATGAACTACTTTGTTGTTACAGAAGAGATTCCGGCTGAAGGAAAATCCCTCCTCTCTTCTGCACCAATATCAGCTTCTTCAGATACCTGAACTTCCCCCTTCATGAGTTTGAGTCTGTGCTTTTACACTATCTCTGAAGAGACTTTCAGAGGTGTTATTTTCCATTCATTACACAGATACAAGCTGTTGACAGTGGCTGTCAAACCCTACGTCGTGCTTTGGTTTGGAGGCAAAGTGGAAAAACATTTTCTCCAAGTTTTTCTAATTCACTCTCACCAAGGGACTTTTGATATTCTTTGCTGGGTTGGATTCTTGAAATAAGTGGCAGCCCAGTGTGCTTTCTTTAATTTGGTCAGGGACTGTATTTCTAAACACCAACAATAAATAGAGTTTCACTCATGGAGAATTGGTCTATGGTGTAGTGCATTATTTGATGTTCTTGTAGAGCTTAGTGTTTTGGTGGGTTAGAGATTTGATGGATTATTATACTCACTGGATGTACACTACAGACATCTCCACTATGGATGTTTAGCTCCTAATACAAATCTGCACATGTTCAGTTCAATTAAGCAGGACATATTTCATCATGTTTTTAGTATAACCCCCCCTCTCATAAAGGCGTTACCAAACCTCACAGATGTTCTTGAATAAAGTGTACTGAAGAGTTTGTCAGAGTTACCCTGCACTATACTAAACCTCTGAGAATGGGACAACCCCAAATGGGTGAAACAAATTCTATGGTGCTACTCTGCTTCCCTCATATATAAAGTTTGTTGTGCTGAAATCTTGCTAAAACAAAAAAGAAAAACTGTGAACAAAATATTACATAATCAACAGATTTGCATCATGAGTAAAATTAAAAATATATAGGAGTTGAACATTGAGTGACATTACAGCTTTGCAATGAAGGATGAAGGATATAAATAAGGCAAGGGAAAGAAGTGGTTTTATATTGAATTAAATTATTTTTTCTTAGTTTACTATGTTTACAGAATTAACACGAATAAATTAAAATGTTTGTACTGCTTTAATAGACATTTAAAACTACATCTTAAATAAAAAATTGTCTGTGTAGCTATACACCAATATATCACAGTAGATGTAAAGGGTCGTCGAAAAATGTGGTTATTATTTCGAGGTAAAATAACTAAGCTCACGATTGATATAAACTATTTATTTGTATGGTATACCAAAAGAAACAGAAAATAATCAAGTTTTCTACATTATGTAGTAAATGTAGGGGAAATGGGAGGTTCAATACAAACCTCCCTTTATATTAAGTTAAGTTCAACTTAAAAGATGACCGTTAAGTTAAATAAGATATGAATATTTATTGTCATATACTTTTTATAATGGTTATCTTGGTGCCATATTGTATTTACTACCTGTGCAAGAGTTGGCAAGACTGTTGTAGGTGTGCAAAGAACCAGTATAGGTCTTCCATATTAGTAGAATTTGTCGTTAGTTGGTGCTGGTATATAAACAGCAGTATTCTTTATACTTTTATAATGTAACAGTTAGCAAACATGTATTTATTTTTTTAAAAATTGAAACATCAAAGTCTTATGTTCTCACTAGAGAGCAGTTTGGAAGGCAAAGACCAGTTCAAAGTGTTATTGATGAAATGGTCCAATAATTCTGTGAAACAGTATCACTGTTGGACCAAATTCATGATCACAAAGTCAGTATTAACACTACAGATACTACAAAAAAAAACTGAAATGACAGTTACAAAATCTCCACACAAATCTTTGTGGAAATTAAATTCACAAATGGGTTTTTCGTTAGATTCAACCAATACTGTACTGAAATGTTATCCATATCAAATGTAGGTTTTACATGAGCTTATTCTTGGAATCTGTACTAAGAGAGTTAATTAGAAACTCTGTGCTCCTGGAGTCGGTGTTAAGAGTGTTACATGTTTTAAAACCTAATTGATGTAACATTGGTATTTTAGATCACATGTTTTATACAGACAAAGCTTGGCTCTACCTTAGCAGTTAGAGCATTTATATAATTATATAAATAGTCATAATTTGCAAATATGAACTGAAAACCATTATAATTACACTGAAACTCCTTTGCATACTAAAATAATAGGTGTATAGTGTGCTATTTTGAAGCATTGAATAATCAAACCTTTGTTTTTTCGAAAATTATATAAATGTTAAAGCCTAGCAAGAGCTTATCTAACAATTCATTGCAATTCTTGGAAGATGATTAATGTAGCTGCTGGTTCCAACAAGACAGTGCAAATAATTAAACTCTACTATGACGATTCTTGGTGAACAAGTAATTTCTACAGAGCTTTGGTCATAAGATCCCCTGATCTTACCAGTCCGGTCTTCTTTTTATGGCATTATTTGAAAAACACATCTACCGAAATAATTCACAGAGTCTACCACAGTTAAAGATGTATATAACCTTGCCATCAAAGAAATAAATCAAGAAATGCTAAGGAAAGTTACAAGTAACAATCCGTCTCAGGGACTTCGTGTCATACTGAACCAGCACCTTTGTCAGCGTAGGATCTGGTCCTGAAAGAAGACGTTTACCCAATCTCTGGCCAGGAAAATGTCTCCATTGTACGATGTGCTCTTCTTTGACCAATTTTCTTTTAATGACCATTTAATGACCGATACTGCAAGCACGTTCTGGTCTCACAAGCCAGCCAACGGCCCCTTCTTTGCCAATAGATCCGCCCTCTCATTACCCTAGATCCCACAATGCCCAGGTACCCATCCCAGGTGTACCATATTGGCATTGGACAAGACGCGTAGAGTATAGAGAGTATTCCAATACCAATTTGGATGAAATTTCTACATAGCTGAGGGCTTTAATTGCCAATTGACTCTCTGAGAAAATTAGAATGTCCTTGCCTCTAAGGCCCCATTCCAATCCTCGATGAACACATGCTGTAATTGCACAAATCTCAGCCTCGAATACTGTACACACCTTCCTAAACTAGCTTCAAAAGTTGACTGTGGTTTTGGTAGTGGTTTTGACTGTGTCCGAGATATCCAGACTGTTGATCATGAGTGATACGTCTGCTTACCAAATAAGCTGTCCCGATAGCTTACCATCCTTCCAGTCCTCTCTTGTGTTTGAGGGAACGTTGAAGGATCGAGTGATAATGAATTCGGTTTGTCTACCACCCATTGGCATTTCTATCACTGAGTCCTTCAATACCTTATTGACGATTTCTGAGTGACCCACCTCACTGGAGCTCCTATTACATTCGCCATGATTTTGTAGCCAATAGGCCCCCATTCTCACCTCTGACATTATGAAAAATTCTAGTGGCAGCAGGCTTAAAACCACCTCCAGAGCAACTGTTGGTACGCTCGTAAAGGCACCTGTGACTATCATGCATCCTAGCCGCTGCAAGCTTGCAAGTTTGCTGCCCGCTGTGACTTGTGCCGCTTTTGTCCACCATTAAAGGAAATCATATGTCAGTCGAGGTCTGACAATTACCTTGTAGATCAAGAGGGCAACAATCAGTTTCAATCCCCATTTATATCCTATAAGTCGTCTCGTCACCATTAGAGACGACTTTGCCTTTAATATGGCATGGTCCAAATAGTTTTGTTATTGTTAGAAAATTTTCTTCTTAGCAATTAGCTTATTATGTAAGACAACCTTTAACACATATTACTTTATCAAAACTCACTAATTCTTCATTAACTAAAAAAAATCTTCATTTACTGTATTAATAATAATAATGTTTGGACCTAGCAATAACATCAAAACACTTAAAACACCAACTGAGAACTACAACCTTCCTTTTGCTTTAAAATTTCCACTTCTCTTCAGATAACATCTAGTTTATGTTTTTGTTTTTTTTTTAAACACACCTATCCAAATTAAAAAACTTACCAAAAAAAATTATCTCACGAAAATATTACTTTTAAAAAAATGTATGTTTACATTCATCAACATATTATCCATACTTTACTACAAAAATATTTATTATCACACAAAAAAAAATGCTTATTCTATTAATACTTATTCTTATTAGTTCGCAAACACTTTCATTTGTCGAAAATATGTCCAGTGCTCAAATGAAATGCATTTGAATAAATAAACATACTATTTTTAAGAATTTGTGTCTAAGTTTTATTCTTTCATTTTATTCAAGCATTGTGAAACTAACCATTTATAAACAGTTTATCATTGAAATCTTGAAGATTGTTTCATTATTTCTTATGTCATTAAGAACTTAAAATCAGACACCTTTTTCGATGAGTATGTACAGTTTAAGGAGTTGTAGATAATATTTAGGCTAGATTTGAAGTATTGTTGTAAACACTTTCCATCGGTGAACTGTTTGATCAAAACTCTATTCTTTTTAAATCCGTTAAACAAGGCTCAAGAAGCTCATTGAACAATGTGCTATTAAAATCCATACCAGGTGTTTCTAATCTATGGATAAGATTGTCAGCTACCTTGTTTACAACTGTAAGAAAAAAAGTTCTGTTAACACTTAAAAATAGACTTACATTACATATCATGGTGTTTTATTATAATTTAGGTTACTATACAGCAAAGAGACAACGACATTAACTTTGAAAAAAAAGTTTTATTCTTTGCAGCCAATAATAACATAAGGAAAGTACGATATTATTGGTAGCAGATAGCTTTTTACAACCATGACTGCCTCTAAGACAAGAAACATGTAAACTTATAATTAATTCATCACAGGCAGAATAAAAACACTAAGTGAAGGGGCAGGCAGGCACATAATACACACATATTGCTTCCAGCTTCTTCAAAAATATAAGGATTACACAGTAATTTCACTGTTATGATGATTTTATTAAGTTATATATATTTAGTAACAATCTTATACAGAAATAACCAACTTTACACAAGAAATAAATTATATTTACAGTTTATGTAATATTTCTAGGCAGTGGTACAAGCTAAATAATACTAACGAAATCACAATATTGGAAATGTATTGTGTTACATTTACATTGAGTCAAAATTGCAAACTTTAAAATAATTAGAGACAAAATACTTCAAATTCATGATTCACATATTAAAATTCATTCTAAACCAAGAAATGAATTTTTGATTTGTTTTTTTAATAGCGCAATAAAATGTAATAATGGAAATTTATTTGATCAATTGTACAGACAGAATGGATCAATGTATGTAATATGTTAATGTTATGGATAAAAAATGTTATTTAAATCAAATTTTAAAGGAATTTTATAATTTTGAACTACAGTATTTGCATCCCCACTGTACTTGAAATTGCATAGTAGAGTCATTTAATGTATATTAGCTAGGCTCCACAATAAATAAAGAACATGTCTCATAAATCAAAGCCAATTTATGCAAACATTGCACAAGATAAATTAAAATTTCTAGTTTCATAGTGTAAAATTAATTAGACCACTGAAGTATAAGATAACAATGATATGGATCAGCTATTTGTACATTAAAACAACCTAAATTTGTAATTGACCTGTAATCATCCGAGTGATCGGATGCTCATAGTTGATTTATGTATTTATTTTTCAAAATTTTAACTATACACCACCCTACAAAGTGACTAAAGATTGAATTAATGATATTAGCTCTGTGTCAGAGAAGTATAATTCGTCTCCAATTGGTTAAAGAAATATTTTTATATAATCATAAAACACTACAAATTCATTAATTTAAAGTATTTTGTATCACTAAACATTAGAGATGGTAATAGAAGTTTAATATAATTAAACTTCCTGTTTATTTTATCGATTTATTTTTTAATAGAGTAGTCCTTAAAAAATAGATAATAAATATAATAACGCCCATGACATATGGACATTTAAATGTATGTGTGTGTTAACAAGTAAAATTATCACAGAGTAAAAGATATTTATAAACAATGTAATTTATATTTAACTTCAGATCATGGTGGGTAGCATGAAGCAAATTTAAATAATTAAATTATTTGACAACATTAGTAAAAATTTGTTTGTTCAATAACAGAAGAAAAGATAAGCAACATAGTCTTGTCTACATATGCAGTTAGTATGTTTCCTTCATTTGAAATTGTTTTTAATATTCAATACACAGTTCTTAAGTTGTATTTGTAAGTAATAAAAATACAAGTATACTGAATGAAGTATATTTAATTTATAATTCATTTGAACTATTTCGCTTTCTACAATTACTAAATTCGACAATATTTCTTCAGTATAACAATAATAAATTTCAATAATATTCAAAAAGTAAACCGGATGTTTATCTTTTGATAAAGTAATAGGCCTCACAAGATCAGCATTTTATATACATAAAGTGAGTTATAACAATTAACAACAACACTTAGTTGACAAGAAAGTTTAACAATTTCATACTGTTGATTGACAATTAATTTCAGCAAGTGCAAGTGACAATTTATTTATTGTTACCCTGTTCATCCTATTCTTAGAATGGTTTAATTTCCTTTTTTTTTTTTTTTTTTTAACTATCCAGTGCATTATTACTCAAAACAATTTAAGGTTATCTTTTATATAATAATTTAGATATTTTAAGGTATTTTAAAATAATTGAGATATCCAATTAAATTATTTTCTAAGAAAATAATAAAATTAATACAATCATTAATGTTTCTATTTTTGGCTTTCAAAAACATAATGAATGTTTTGTCAATTTAATTTAGCTGTTAAGTTTTTGGTGTTATATATAAATATAAATTCTAGACATTTTCCGACAGTGTTTCAAAATGACAAGTATTTCCCCTTCCCTGACAAGTAGAGAGGACACATATATTTCAATAAGTTTAACTTTAGCGCTCTCTAATTATAAATATGTTGTACAATAAATTAAAGAAGTTCCTGCATATTTTATAATGAAACTACGACAGATGGGGTAGCACTGGAAAAAAGTTCTAATAGTTTCTGCATGTGGTCATGGAATCAACAATAAAACATATACAGTATGAGATATCATTGTATTAAACTGTAAACAAGGAATTGGTTCACGTAATACTATATTATGTAGCATGATTTTGGAAGCTAGTAAATATGCTCTTGTATTAAATGTTAAACTGGGTTTGTCTGTATAAACAAATTAATATATCTTTCTGTACTCTGTTAGACCATATGAATATGTGAACTCCTAATGTTAAAAATAATTATATTAAACCATTAAAAATGTTAATTACTTGTAATTTTAAAGTCTATTTTATTTGAATTACTTCCCTGAGATAATAAAAATAACAACAAGCAAAAACAAACGAAAATCCTAATTCCTAATAGAACTTTAAGTTAAATATATAAAATTGTATCATATGAATTACAATGGTACAAAAAAATTTTAAACAAAATTGATTAACATTGCTTCCAACATTGATACAAACTAGTTTTATGAAAGGAGAGAAAGAGAAATCCAGCAAAAGAAAGAAAAACAAATAAAAGAATGTGGAATTAAGTACCCCAGAGGCAAACCTGTATCAGGATTACCACCATTATCTCTATAACAGACTGGTACGTGTAAGTTGCCAGTTTACCAATTTAAAAATTTCACCAATAATAAAAGAACATTTTCAATGTATCTAGTAAAATTTGCATAATTATACTGGTTTTATGCTCAAAACGTACACATGATCAAAGGAGTCAATATCATTTACTGCAAAAAACCAAGACTAAATATTTTGTTTAAAAACTTGTAAAGATCATTTGATTTCAAGTACAAAAGCCTGAATTTAAACACAGAGGAACAGTGAATTCTTTGTGTGCTACTCAAGGATATGGAAGCCAGAAGAGGAGTATTGGAAGAAGAGTAGGAAACTTGATTTATTTATTTATTTTATTTTATTTTTTCAATCGATCTCTTAATACGTGTGGACACAAGTTAATCGATATGCTGTGTTATTGTTATTATTATCCCTAATTCAAATTCAAATGGTAATAAGTCAAACAAATTCTACTCTTCTAAAAAGCTGAGAGGTACAATGGATAGAAATAAAATGCATTCTCTCCAACATAAAACCATCTTGTCACCCTGGTTTTCTAATGTATTACCAATGTGAACCTGATTATTAAGCCCAACTACTTTTCACTCCCTGTACTAAAAGTGAAATTGGATTTTTCATTATTACCATTTTAATTATTATATAGTATTATGATTATTAATTAATTATATATTAACTATATTAATTATTCTGTATTTTAATATGTCTTTCATTTATAATAAATATAAGGAATGTATTTAATTGAATATTATGTGTTACACATCAATGAAACCATAATACATTTACGGGGTTACAACTGAAACTATAGAAATAAATTATTATGTAATGGTTTAAATCTTTTTAATTAGTAGATTATATTTATTTTAGGTATAAAATTCTGTTATAAATAATATATATTTCAAATTGAATTGTATAAGTCAGGTATTTAAACATGATTTTTTTTCCATTTTGTTTAAAAGCTTAAAATCTCTTAGTCATCATAGCCTTATAAAAACAAGTAGAAAATAACATAATATAATGAATCCTAACCCTCGAACACTCTAATAACATCAGGGTCACAAAAGAACAAGAGATAGTCATGAGAGACCTGATAGGAAAAAGAGGGGTGTAACTCAAGACTAAATGAAAAAATGTGTAGATCCAGGTAGGATCTTCCTATTGTCAAGGCCATACTCACTAAAAGGCAGCCCCTGGGAGCATTGAATTGTTACCAGGTGTGAATTTAAATGTGTTATTTTATGTGTGCTGTTACAATGTTCGCCTTATTGTAATTTTTGTTTGTCAGATTAGGAAATGTACAACGAATAACAACAAAGACATGAATTTGGGACAAGTAAAATCACGAAAAGGCCTTTGAAAGTTACATTAAGTTAAATACATGACAGCAGGAAGTTCCTGTTGAGTGGTGAAGAATTTGAGGATTATTTGTGTTGAAATATTTAATTACAATAATTGTAAACTCATTCTAGCAGTAGATCACAAAAAAAGGCATTGCCATTAATCCTTATGACTTATTTTTTAAATGTGTTTATTGTGTTGTCAAATAATAATAACAACAAAAATAAAATAGAAAATTTACAGATGTCAAATATTATTTAGGATCTCAATACCCCATCAGAATAATGAGTTTGAATAGTGAGTTTTAACAATGTAAATGAAAACACAAAACATATATTTCTTTATATTTTTGAATATTTTCATGTATTTCTGGTGTGAAAAGTAGTAACATAAGAAACCTTTACCACCTTTCTATAAAATAATGGAGCTTTTGTATATGTTAGGTTTTTTAATAACAACATTTAAAATACAGTGTTATTGATACACAACTAGATCATTTAAAGAAGAGACTAGTGAAAACAGCAAGACAATCTGATTTGTATTATTTTCTTGTTGATTAAAGGCAAAAAACCTCCCGGTTATCATCACCTTACAAAACAAAAATTAGAAGAAATAAACACCCCTACCACTTGAATACTCTAATAGCATCAGAGTTGGAAAAGAACAAGAGTTGATCAAGAGAAATCTGATAGGAAATATGAAAGAGAAGAATCTAACCCAATACTACATGAAAAAATGTGTGGATCCTGCTAGGATCCTTCAGAATTGCCACTAAAAGGGCAATTCCCTGAGAGCATTGAATTGTGACCAGATGTGAATATTAAATGTGTGAGCTCCTAAGGATAAAACTTATTTGTTATTTGGAATGTAGGCTATATGTAGAGGGTGAAAATCTAAAAAACTACCAACTTTTATTTTCTAAAATTGGTCTCACATATGTCTATAATAAAATTTATCTGTTCCTTTTTTTTCCAAAATTTGTTAAATGCCACTTAAAAACTTTGAAAAGTGTAAACATAGATAATATGACGTATCTAAAAAGAACAGAAATAAAGTTTCTAGAGGGATTCCTCATAGATATAAAATTTTATAAAACTATTGATTGTGAGTAGACATTGTTTATAATCCTTTTTTATGCACACTAGTCAAATAGTTGTCATTATTTAACCTGTATGTTTGTTTGTTAAAAAATATGCTTCATTTTTTCTAGTGAAATCCCTTTTCTTCTATTACATTTATTAAACCAAATACATGTTTTCATAGATTTCTCTATTTCATACACATCAAAGAAAATATAAATTAACAGCTAACTTCATTCTCGATAATTTAAAGCTGCTAAATTTCTATTTTTAATTATGGACGATCTACTTAGAACCATAAAATCTAGAAAATTATAGTTCTTGATGGCTTGTAAAGCCATAAATAAAAACTTATTTAGAATATAATTCAAGTTCTAAATAATAATATAGTAACATAAAAATTGTTATTGTGAATATTAATCAATTCAACAATCTAAATATTCAATCAAATCACTAATATGTCTAATATTCGATGATAAAATTATGTAATTCAGTTAACACAATCAATATATTATTTTAATAATATAACAATGTGAATTTAGGTAATTGATAATTATCATTGTGTAGAGCTAAAGTGATAAACTTAGCAAGATAGTTGTAACACCTCTGTCAAACTCAGAATTTATTTGTATTATGCTTGCATTGTTTTAATTGTTACAATTGTTGTTGTTTCCATTTTTTCAATACAATAACATACTTTGTATGTTATGATAACATACATCATGAAGGATTTTGTACAAATCACCATTTTCATCAAACTAAGACATTTACCGGGAAGAAAAATGGACCATTGTTTGTTATTAATGAAACAAATATCCTTAAATCAACAAAAAAATTGTTTAAAAATTTCATTATCTGTTTTAAAATGTGTTTGTAGAGACATTGTTGTCAACAGTGACAGCTGCTCCATTTTAGTACTAAAACATATGAACCCTTATGAACAAAATTATGGTAATAATTATAAACATATTAAAATAATAAGTAAATAACCCACACTTATTAACATTTTAAAGTCTCACATATTTAACAAATCAACATTTATTGTGAGAGGTATTTCGAAATTAAGCATCATCAGACAACTAAGAACTAAAATTATTTACTATGTAAATTTATTAAAGGAGTTATTATTTACCTTAATATGGAATTTAACCAAGAACTGACTGTGTTTACACTTAATATTATTTTAAAGTCTATTTTTTATATTTATAATGGAGTGATTTTCATAGTATGATAGATTAAACACAAGACTTTCCATACAGTGAAACTGTATATGTAGTGATTGCCAAAATGGTGTCTAACAACAACAAAAGCAGACAAAGGCTAGGGGGATAAGGGTGGGGAAATTTGTTTATAAAATTTGTAGTGTCCAATTCTATACAGTGATGCCTTTCGAACAATAATTATCACATTTATACGATGTTGTAATTCATCTTCCACTTTCTTTAGGTTGTCAGCAAGCTTCTGCTTTTAACCTCAGTAGGCAGATAGTGGACTTAGCTGTGTGGCATTGTCTCAATGATAAATACAAGATGGTCACATCTGGAAAGTGATAGGATGACTCCAAAACCAAATTCCTTTCCCAAGAATGATTCCTCACTTAACCTGTGTGACTGTCTCAGTCTGCTCAAAGGATGTAATTACTTCCAGGATAACCTATACAAGTTAGAAATTATAACAAGTGACCAACACCCACTCTGTGAGGTTGGCCAGAAAGATCCAAACTACTTATTGAATGTTCAATACTCGTCTTCACCACATTATCTGATAATTATCTAATGAAAACAAAGTGCCAAATGACAGAAATGATAAATAAAAATAAAAAGTATATTTGTACGAAAATTTTACAAATTTTTAGAGTAAATGATAACATCAACAGGCGTAAGATAATCTCTATTGAAACTATGATTATTTCATTATTTTCATATTAAACAATACTGATAGATATAAAATTATTATTATTATTAACATTTTAAAATGTCTACATATCATCAAAGTTGAATACTTACACTCTCCCTCCCAAATACCAATAATTTTACTTTAATATCTGTTAATAATCATTCAAGTACAGGAACAGATTAATTAATGCAATACGCACATTTGAACAGATTTAAAAAATATATTGTGAACTTTAATAGACTGTAAATTTTACAGAAGTAAAAAAATTCAAATATAGGGCCTATCATTATAATAATATGGCACACATACAAATATAATACAAAACAATAATCCCTCATTTTAATTTTTGAGGGATTTCTGAGACCAATACTTCAATAAATTGACAATGCACTTGTAAGACATAAGAGAGGGGGAAATGAGTGTGAAGACACTTTGTGTTGGAGGAAATCTCTTATATTTTCCATTATACCATCCGTCCTACTTTGAAGATTTTTTTTTAGAAACGTGATTTATTTAGCGTATTAAATTAAGTATAATAAAAACTAATCATAAATGAATTATATTAGTTTTGAAGCTGTGTATTATTTTGACATAATAACTGGTTATTGGGCCTTTTGTTGACATTGCAACACTCCTGCGAAGTAAGTTTAGTCCTGTTATAAAAAAAAAGCCTCTCAAAATCATAAGCACCATCTTGAGATTTAAGGGTTAGATGATATCTGTAAAGTTTGGTAATGGTGTTGTTTGTTTAGGGATTGATGAATACATGTTCAAATAATTTAATAGTTGTAACACATGAGTTTTTATTATAACAAGTGAATGCAAAAATTTGTGAAAATAATCTATTCAGATTATTTTTTAAGAATTGTATTTTCCTAATGTTTCATGATCAGTTGTGGCAATATGACAGAGAAACTTCATTAAAATAAACTACATAACACATGGGTTCTAAAAAAGTTAACTGATGCACACAGACAGAAGGGTGTGGATTCTGCTCCTACACTTTTGTTGCGTTTTACAAAGGATAGGTATAAGATATTTGAATTAATTGTTACTAGAGACTTAATTTGGGTTTGTACACAAATGGTGAGTCAAAACAGCAGTTAATCCAGTGGCGACACTTATCACCTATGAAAGCAATAAAGTTTAAACAACCACATTCTGCCTCAAAAAACATAGTCGCAGATTTTTGGGAAAAATAAGTCATATTATTAAATTTTTTCTAATGAAAAGTGGAACAATTATTAACTCAGACAAGTACCTTGAAACTCTG
Source organism: Aphrophora alni (assembly GCA_963513935.1). Lineage (NCBI taxonomy): Eukaryota > Metazoa > Arthropoda > Insecta > Hemiptera > Aphrophoridae > Aphrophora > Aphrophora alni. Next base: position 17,151,076 of record OY740773.1, on the reverse strand, counting down.
TGCAGATTTAGACGAGTTATTGAAAACAAAAGACCTAACTTGTTATCGAGTGGGACTGTGTCTTTACACAATAATGTTCAAACTCATGCAAATGGTCAAACTGTTCAATTGTTGCAAAAATTTCACCGAGAAATTACAACCACGCGCATAATCCTAATCTCTCATCAAGTGATTCCTGAATTAAATAATTGCTTGGATTGTGTACTAATAAAATGATGACGAACTAAAGTCTGACATTCAAAAAACTAGAGGTGTCTTCAAAGATAGAACAAAGGAAGCTGTTCAAATTATATAAAAAAGAATGAAAGTCAATGGTGATTATGTTGAAATAATGAAAATTTGTAGATTTTTCTTGTTATAATAAATCTTTTTCTATATTTAAGGTGATTTTTTTTCAAAACAATTACTACTGTATGTACAACTTATGAAAGGTGGCAATGTGACACGCAATAACATTGCTCTTATAGCTGTGCACAACTATTAAGTGGTCTATGGGTTTTTCCTTGTGGTTTAAAGGTGAAAAATCTCGTAGTCATCACATAGAATAAGATATATAAAACATCATAAATAAAAACTTCTAACCTTCAAATTTTAATAGTGTCAGGGTCAGAAGAGTCAGTCGAGGGAGACCTGATAGGAAAAAGGAAAGTTAAAAGAGAGGGATCTACTCATGACTAGATGAAGAAAAGAGTAGATCCAGCTAGACTACCTCAGGACTGCCATTCCATGCTCACTATAAGTGAGCCCTTAATGGGAAGTGCTGCATGTAAGCCAACACAACAGAACTTTAATAAAGGTCCATCCCTCGGCTGCTTCCTATGGTGTTATGCAACATTATCAAGTACACTGTTCCAATATGTACAAAAATCTAACCTAATGATCTGTGGCCTCTCTTAGAGAATTATTCAAAATTAAAAGTTTTAAATAGACTTTAACAATAAATATGAGTTATTTTTCTTTGTTAATATTTTTGTAATTTGTCCATTTAAACGGTTCACATAATATGTACTACAAAGAAATACTTAAAAAATAAAATAAATTGCTTCATTATTTAAATTCTTTTAAACTTAGTTTAGTAACTTATGCTGTTTAGTCTATCCTTCCTTAAATAAAATTAGTTGGCCTTCAATTTGTATATTTTTAAATAATACATTTAATGAAGTTTTATCACTCAATCGTAAAAGATAACTTTTTTTTCTGGACAGTTGATAATGCAAAAAGTTGAGTTTGATTGTCAAAATTCTAATTCTAAAAAGTGATAATTTAATTACACTTTGTGGAATGTTTCAAAAATTTACGGAAGCTCTATACATGTTTAAAGAGGCTTGCTCTTGGTGAAAAAAAAACATTTATTTTATATATATGTTCAGTAATAAACAATAACTTACAGATATAAAGTGTAACTTTTTTGATAAATCTTTTTGATTTATTAAATATTTAACCAGGTACATTTGGGAAATAATTGATTAGTTTTACTAATTACAAATATTTTGCAAACAGAAATATAAATAAAACCATCATAACAATGAATAATTTCGATATAAACGTTGCCTGTTTCTTTTAAATTTTTTTTCTTTTTTTTTCAATTTTTGTTGAGCAACTTTATTTTCTATCTATAAGTAATATTTAATACATTAGTTACATTTCTAACAAGTATAAATTTCACAAAAATTTTGAACTATCTTAGCAAGTATTTATAATTTAGCAACTATTGTAACAAAACCAAAACATTGTCTTTACTAAGTTAAGTTTTGTATACAACATACAAGAATACATACACAACTGACAACTGAGATTATGTTTTCTGAAACATGTTTAGTGAAGATATTTTAATTTGAAGATTTATTATAACTTTAAAATCATTATTTAGAAATTATTAGTTACGGGATAAAATAAAGCAAAAGCTTAAAGTTTCAAATATTTATTAGTATAATGAGCTACAATTGTTTCGCCTTGCGGCATCGACGGGCTACTGAAAATTTACAGGTATAGACAACTATTCAAAACATAAGTACAGGAAACTGAAATACAATAGAGAAATCGGGAAAGGTAGGGGGTGACCTAGCAGGTAGATAAAACTTTAAGCTTTTGCTTTATTTTATCCTTGAATATGGAGTTTCAACAAGAAATATCTGCTATTACATTAAAGATTATTAGTTACCTCTACGTATGTAAAATGTTTGTCTGTCTATTGTAAGCTTATAACTTGAATTCGTTTATGCAATTTTAATTTTTTCATATAAGTTTCTCACCCATGTAGAAATGATTCTAGTCTTTGTTTGATTCAAATTAATTCAGTAATTCTCAAGTTAAAAATACTTGTCTGCACAAGCAATACAAACAAAATTTTCAACAGATTTTCTTAAAATTTCAAAGCTCCAGAGTTACAACCATTTTTGCTGTTGAAAAACAAGAAATACAATTTTTCAACATATGTTAAGAATTTCCTTCAAATGTTCAGCGACAACGATAGTTTTCCCATTGACAAAGATGACTTAAAAGCTAATTGGAAGTAAAAACTTTTTTGGAAATCCCTCCAGTATTTCCAAAGTTTAGGACCAAATCTATGTTTTCTAATATATTTTTCACATTTCCACGTCAACACACTTTTAATTAATAACGAAGTTGGTAATTTAAAACATTACTTAGAACTGAAATAATTATTAAAATTGCTTTGTAGCTTGAGCTGTAACTGTTAGTCTATTGGATGGGTGAAGGGAATACGTGGTTCAGTTTGTAGACTATGATTTCAGTAAGCGTATTGCAATTTTTCAGCAACACATTTTAAAAGAGGAAGGTAAGATTATAAAAGTTTTCTATAATACGGTGGTCCTGAACTAAACAATTAAATACGAATAATACTGTCCAAGTAAGTAGAAACGAACATAGTTGCGGGCATAGTATTTGATAATAATTATTTCCATTATTACATTTTTTTAAACAACACATATTACAAGCTGTAAGGAACAAACCTAACCTGTAATAACTTATTGGTATTGTAACATACCTACACAAAATGAATGGATTTTAAGGAAGTCCAGCACCCTTAATTACCATGGGAATCCCCCCCCCCTACTCTTGGTTATGTTTTACAATATCAGTTGATAGAAAACTTTTGTTTCGAAAATTCTTTCACTCTGACATCCTAATACTGTTATGATTGTGTCTTGAGAATATTCAAAAAGACACCATTAAAAATACTTTAACATTTATTTTTTGATAAGTTCAAATTAAAACATTTAGTTTAAATCTGAAATATAATATTTCTTTGAACAACATAAAACAAAAAGGAACACTTCTGCAACTGATGATCTGCCACTGGTTGTATTGAAAAACAGGATATTGCCAACATACACTGTTCTACTCAATAAAGATTTAAAATGTTAAGGAATTTAATTCTATGGATACGAATGTTAACCATAACTCACCAATTTAGAGTATCTGCATGGAATTGAGTTCATACCCTCACAGAGGGTATCAAAGAATATTAATTATAGTCTCCATTTTGTTCAAGAACACCATACACAGAGATTGTTATTAATCTGAAATATTTAATACATTCATCGCCCAGCTTAACAAAAATGAAATCCTGAAGGTCTTTTTTTATTAAAGATGGTACACCTTCCATGCACTTTGCTCTATCAATAAGTTTCTCCATAAAAATTTCAAGTATCAGGTGATATAATTGAATCAGTAGTACCTAAACGTAGATTAACTATTTTTTAAAAAAATTGTTCATATAATGCTCCTAGATTTTATAACTTGTTATCTAATGAGATTAAAACTTACTCTAATAAATCTAAATTTATAATTTCACTTAAAGTGTTTTTAATGTCAGGAGTTAGTATTGAACATTCTTATATGTTGTGTAAGAGTCAGTATGGGTGAATGTGCGCATGTGCACATTTGAATATATGCTTGATTAGGTAAGTCGAATTAAAATAAATTATGTATTTGAAGGTTGTAATATAGCAAGACCTATTTATGAATTTATGTAAAATTGTTTGTATATTTGTTGTAATTTAAAATAAGAAATTTGAATTTATGACAGTTTGTGTATTTTATTTGTGGGTATTTATATTTATATTAGTGAAATGATAAAGAGAGGTAGCCGCTATAGTAGTGTAATAGCTCTTTACTTTAATTGAAAAGAAGTTAAAACTGGTCTGGTAAGTCTGACAACCTCTTTCAGGTATTTAGCTATAAAGTTTATGAAAAGTTGTTCCAAAGAGGTTTACTTCAAGACCTTTTTATTTTATTTAAAATTTGTTTTCTTACTTTTTTCTATTTGCTGTTCCAATTAATGGAATAATTATTTTAAGGTTCAAAAGTTATTTAAATGTAATGTGTTTGTTTTAAGTTTATACTTTATACAATAAAGGAGCAATAAATATATTTTCAAATTCAAATTCAAATTTAGAATTTTGTCCTGATTTTCCCAACCTGATTTTGATTTTTGAAATACAGTAAAAGCTGTTATATACAAAGCCCAATGATACACAATTGAGGAGCTAAAAACAGAAATATAAAATTCCATATCTCATATTACATTTCACACATTGATCAATGATTTTGAAAACATGACTAAAAAACATCTGTGTCTGAAAATGACAGACATTTCTGACAATATCTGTAAAGGTGGTGAACCAGTACTTTAAAATAAAATCATAAATAATAACAATTCTACAGCATAACTCCTGTGAAATTCCTAAATAATCTAGATAGCTTTTCAATCAGATAACCTGAAGTCAGCACGTTGAGTCTCCTTCACCATAATTTTAGCCTCCACGAACAGAATTCTCTATCATTCGCAGATCTCCATAATGTTGTGTCTACGCAGTAACGATTTGACCATTCAAACGAACAGAACTTGTACCTCTCACACACCTTGCATGAGATCTAGGTACTAAATCAACTGAAAGCTCAAATAAATTCTATTTTAAAACAGTTTTTACAATCATAATTTAAATTTTATACTCTTAGTGCAGATGCTCATTTCAATCATACTGTATAATCAATAAATGGCTTTAAAGTAATACTTGTGGAAAGTTAACTAATTTTGTTATAAATTATTTTCAATTTTATTAATAACGTTAACATAATCTCATAACAGTAAATTTGTTTATATAGGGCAATATAATTTGCATGTCAATTTCTTAATCAGATTTAAAAATTTATAATCTAGCAGAGATATTGTCATTGTATATATATACTTGTCTTAGATAAAGTAGATAACAATAATACATAAATAAATACAAAAATAGAAAATCAGTTATTAAAAAACAGGTGTCCCACTTCTAAAGATGCAAGGTGAAACACATAATAATTATCATATAACAGGCATTAAAGTTTATATACAACACTAGTTAGTCCCCCATTCATGCTCACAATCAGCCTAATAAAATAGCAGCACACATTTTATTAGATCTATTTATATATAAATATATTCATATGTATATTTATTTGAATTTATTTGGAATGCATTTTGAGTGAAGTTTTAGGGTCTTGCACGATCACAACCGAACTTCGTAAAAGTAAAGTTTAAATAGATGGTCAAAGTTTTTCGATATGCTTCATTTAATAGGATGTAGAAATGCTCTTTGCTGGGTGATGAGTCCATGGTGAGAGAAGGACTCCATCTGGCCTGTAAAAAATATTAAGTTGTTATTATAGAAGTGTAGCAAATTGATATTATTGGCATAGTTATGTAGCAAAATTGAGCTAGCAAGCCTTATGGTAAGCCCGACATGAAAGCGTGAAATCAGTGGTGGCGATAAGAACCCGCGCCCCCCCACAAGTTTGTTCATCGGGCCGCCCTCTCCCAATAATCTTTAAAAACATTATTACAGGTATGTCCACCCTAAGCTTGCACTTGGGCTTGGCATGGCAATGTTGGCGGGGGGTGGGTAGATGCTAGCCAAAGACGTTTCTGCGAACAATCCACTACTGACTCACAACATACTAAGTGTTATTAGTTTTTACTACTGATGTAGACATCACTTAATAGAATTTCGTATTTCACCTATTCTAGCACCTTCACGCAGGCCGCGAGGACAGTTTATGCAACCCGCATGACTGCAGACAATGTTTTTGACCTAGGTTAGTAGAGAATTTCTATCAATCGGTCAAGTGTCAGTTTAGCTTATTTTAGTAATTTCTTGACAATACTCATAAAAATATTGTTATGATAGGGGGGGCCCATGTGGCAGGGCCCGTCGCGGGTCCAGATCCCAGTAAAATTTCCCGAAAAATCCCGGTCAAGGCTCGCGGGCCCCCCAGCTTGCGGGCCCTCCAGCTCGTGGGCCCCCCGCACCGCAGGCCCTGCGGGCCACTATCGCCGCCACTGTGTGAAATGTGTGCTTTTTTATGTTTTACTTATTAGACTAACAAACATGAGAGAGTAGGTATTATACGGAAAAATACTACGCTATTAACCGGGCTTGAAACTATATAACCTTTGACGATTTATTAGTCTGAACTGGGGCAGAATAACCGTACACTCTGCCAACTGAGCTGTACTGCTCCCCAAACTATATATCAATCCTGATCCTAGAAAATATTTTTAGTTGTTATGAAAAATTTTATATATATATTGGAATTTAGGTCAAAAGCTTTTTACCCCCTTCAAGGATTGATCACTCGGTTTTGAAGGGGTAAAGGTAGATCATTCATAAGGATTGTAATAATTTGAGAGTTGCATTAGGTATTAAATAATATTTTGTAGTTGATCAGGTCCTAGTAGCAAAAGACAAAGACAATTTAAATTATATGGTGATAAAATCTAAACAGAAATAAAAATGAGCTGATTTGAAAATAAATATAGATACCGTTAATATAGACTATCAACGGACTGGGAAAAGTCATTGGAATATTGGTTTAATAAGTTTTTGAATAGTAAAAATAAAATTGCTAAGAGAATAAGAAAAGGTTGAAATTTGATCAGAAAACGAATACATTTATATGAGATGAAAAAGTGATAATAAAACCTTTGGAAGTGACTGCGGTGGAAATGGCAGTGTGGGACGAAAATTGATTACTGACAAAGTATACGGATTTATAAAGCATACAGAAGACAAAATTGTATAGAATTAGAATTCTATAATAAGGGATATGAAGAGATGGAACGTGATATATGGGAGAAATTCAGAGAAAGTCAATATTCTGGTTTAACCATGTATATAGGAGAGAGGAGAGGTGTTATATTCCATCAGAAGAAAGAGTGGAAGACATAGATGTAGATGGAAGAATGGCACAACCAAGGCAATGACAGCAAGATATTTGGTTGTGGAAAAAGACCTTGGTCTAAATTGAAGAATGATTTTAGGCAAGAACTGTAAGAATCCACGAACAGGAAAAATATAAGAATTTTAAGAAATAATTAAATTTAATAAAATAAAAATTGAAACTTAATTGAAATTGATAAATTTATATCAAAATGATAAATGATCCCTTCAGTCATAAATGTATGATGAATCTTTAAATACCATAGATTTACACAGGTGAAATGTGAACCACACCTCTGAGTAGATTAAAATATGTACTTTTATTATTATTAACGCTTCAATACATGAGATTTTAGTAAGGAATAATGTTTGTTACAGTACTTTTTGGAGATGTTTTAATAAGTGCTTGCAACTGTACATTCAACCATTTATATTTCATTTATAACATGAGCCATTATAAGTCTCCACCACTCAAAACACTTTGAATTTACTGAAATACTATTAAAAGAATTACAGTATAAGCAAAAGTAATCTTAGAACTAACCTATAAAAATTTTAGCCAAAACACATACTCACTTATTTTTCAAAAACTATTAAAACTTACCAAAAAATATGACAAAACAATATTTACACATAGTTTAATCGCAACTATTCACTTTTATCTTTCACAAATACAATACTATAAACATTTGAGAAAAGTACTATAAAAACACTTTGTAAGAGACAGAAACTTGATCATGTTTAGCAGAATAGCATCTTATACAGCTGAGGATGAGACAGCTGATTAGCAAATGAACACTTGATTTCAAACTAATAAAATCCACAGACTGTTAGTAATGATAAAATTAGCTTTTCTATTTGTTCTGTGTATTTTCATTTTTTTGAAATAGTCCCAAATATGACCGGTAGAAATCATTAGCTGACAGACTACTGCCATGAGAGCAGTGCTCGGCAATCCGCAAATATAGCAGGTAAAATCATGCAAATGCTACTCCGCAAACATCTTTGAAGGGTTAAAAAAAATTGGTTTTTCCTTAATATCCACACTTTAAGCTCGAAAGAATTATGTAGGTGGGAAACATTAACATCTTTTTAACTAAGTCGAAAAGATAAAGGATTGTATGTAAAATGGGGATATAGATTCAGGCTCAGCCACAAATCACTTTTTATACTCTAATCTCCAGTATAGAGGAAGAAAGAATAAGGGGGTAAGATAAGGAAAGAGTGGTTTCATGGCAGAGCAAAGCAGAATCATGGTAGGACAACCATTTCCCTTTCAGAAGATTTGGGAAACAACATCTGGTTAATAATTAAAACAAACACTTTTTAGTATAAACCTCAACTTCTAAAAAGTGTATGTTTTAATTATTAAAATGGAATACCACCAAGCACCTACTGTCTTTAAAATAAATAGTTTAACTTCTGGTTACTTGGAATGGATGAAACATAAATCTAGCTATCCAGTACATACTCTACTACAGATATGCTTTATATTGTTCAGAGAATCATTCTCTCCACCAGTAAAAACCTGGACAAAGTAGTTACACATTAACTGGGGAGAAATAATTCACTTAACAGTTGTATAGTTGAACAGTTTATTACTAACTTTGAAAATTAGGTTGTTATTACTGATATATGGTATAGATTTTCATAAAATTCTAGGGGTTAAGAAACTCAATTCCTTGATCAACGAGTCAATTCTGCAGTCCTTAAATATTGTAGTTCAGAGTTCTATTCAAAATAACATAAAAATATATATTTTGAAGACTTAATTATTATTGTAAAATTTGAAGAAGAAAAAAACAATTAGTATTTCTTCTTTTTAATCTCAACCTTTTTGAGTTAAAATATTGCTCAAGGAATAATTATAATTGAAAGCACTAACCTGTGACTGCTATGATGAATGTAGAGGATGGTGTGATTTAGAATCTCCATGATGGAGTAAAAGTTTGGTTTCTTCTGTGGGCGAATGGTCCATAGGTGGGGGAGGCGGACATATATAGAGAGGAGGAGGAGGCGGACTACCTGATCCAATTAAATCATGAAAAAGAGATACTTCTGAAGGGGTAGTACCACTCGTAACACCAACAAATTTTATCGGTAACAGCTGTGGTTTTGAAGCATTTGGAGAGCGAAGAGGTCCAATAGCTCGTAAGGCAGGGGGACTTTTTCCTGGTGAGTAATCTGATCCACTCGCTCCGGAAGCTGTGTCTGAAATTAACTTTTCAGTTTCAGGATCATCACTGTTGATCCTATTTGATTTGTGATTTGCACAGGGTGGATTTGTGTTACTCTCATGCTTTTTCAAAATGCTTTTAGAACGGCGATGTGTTTCTGGTGTTGTACATGTTCGGCTGTCTATAGAGTCAACAGACAATGAAGAACGGCTCTCTCCATTTCTTCCTGTAAGCAAATTGTAACTGTAACTTTATGTAGAAATTTGATTGCATAATGAAGGTAATATACACTCTCAATACATATGGAATGGAACATCGTTGCTTCTGAGAAGATTAGAAATGAACAGAGCAAATCTTTATTTACATATAAAATTTACGTCTATAATTTCCTTGCTTTCATTTATCTAAAAACAAACTACAAATTTTTAAAAGGAAATATATTTATTCATTTGAAATGAGCGGCATTTAAATAGAATAAAGCAATAACAATTCAATATATAAAACATACAATATAATAATTTTCTATTTATGAAACAAAACCAACAACTAGTTTTTATAAGAAAATATGCCTACAAAGCAATAATAATTAAGTAAAATTAATGAAAAGCGTCTTATTTATAAAGATGTAACTTAAACTTTAATCAATCCTCTTTTTAAAAACAGCCATAAGCTTAAGGTCTACTTATGACCATCATAAAATTAGTATATCAAACCTTTTTAAATCTGATCTAATCCCTGATGTTTTTAATATATTCCAGTAAGGAGTTCCAAAGCCATTTCATCACAGTAAATGATTTAGTAAATATAACAGTTTTATGGTTTAGTTTAATAAACCTATTTCTTGTCAAGTGTCACAGTATCGTGGCAAAACTTAACCATGTAGATAAGATAAACTGGTTTAACAGGTGGAAATTTCATGTACATATAAATTACCATTTGTACCAAAAACGTAATATTACTTAATGATATTTATATAAAAACAGCAGATAATATACTACCCTAATCTAAAGTTATTATAAACAGTCAATCATTGTAATAATTTGTTATTTATACAAATTATACAAGGGAGTTTTCAGACCCTTCAAAGAACATTGAATTTTGTCATCTATCACCTTACTCCATCGGGGTAAAACTGACATATATTTCTTTTGACCAATCCTATTATTTTTAGTGCTCCCTAGACAATATTCAATTAGCAGATTTATTGCTCAATCTAAATCTTGCCTGTTCAGTGAAAGATACCAGACACTTCTTTATATAAAAAATCACAACTCTTTGATTTGTTTCTGCTGTGACAATGTCAATAAATATAGATACATTAGTTCTGATACTCCTATACATTCATGTGCAGAAGTTAATGAAGTAGTTTTTTACAATCTGCTACAACTCCCTCAAGAAGAAGACCAGAAACACAGTTCCGTGTAAACAACTATAAAGATTCAAATTAACACTGTACCGAAGATTACCACATACTTTAAAATAATTTATTATATGCAAAATGTAAATGAATTACCTGGTTTTGTAAGAGTTTGTAGGCCAAACAAATGTTGATTTATGATTCTTGTTGCAGTGGCAAGTGATTTAGTAGGCATAAAAGATGGACGACGGCGTTTAATTGTTTCTAAACTTTCTTGCGACTCTCTTCCAGGAGAATCACCAAATCTTGGCTGCGTAACATAATTATTTTTTTTATTTAAACAGATTCAGGTTATAAAACATAAACATGTACGTAATAAGTATGATAATAACGCTTCAAATCTTCAAAGTGTATTTTGTCACTAAGTGAACTAACCTGTTGGAATCGTGTTTTTCTATGTTTTGGAAGTGGAGTATCATTTAGACTTCCCCGACTGCCTCTTTCAGGAGGTCCAAACCCCTTGTAGGACTCCTCGAGTGGAGATGCTCCAAGGCTTCTTAATGCTGTATCTCCAGAAGCACTCTTTTTGACAACACTGCGTTCTACAGTTCTTTCTACAGGACTCTCTAAAGGATTCACATACAGATTAGAACTGTCCATCAAAGGATCAGGTGTTTCTGCAGTCAAATCTCCTTGAGAATTAAATGGTTGAGTATTACAACTAGCATAAGTATCTGAGCTATCGATACTGCCCATATCCATAGGACCTTGGAGGTCTAAGCCACGTCCACTACGTAACAATTTCATTTCCAAACAAATTGGATTTCGGAAGTCACTGGTTGGTAACGGCATTAGATTCTCCGCATCAATGAATTCTTTGAAATCCTGAGACAGAAATTGATTATTATAGAAAGAATTAGTATTATGAGTATTTCATTTGCATATCTCTCTGAAAAATTTTAACACGTTATTTTCTATATTGGAGTTTTTTTTAATTGTATACATTATGTTTTCTTTTTGAAATTAAAACTCAATCTGTTTTTCAGGATTTTCTACAAAATCATTTAAACAAATGAAAAAATAAGTCTTAGTTAAATACAAATTACAAATTTAACAACTTACAAATTTTAATTTTAATATTGAAGACTTCAAAAATATTAATCATAAATCAATCCTATTAATTCTATTAGATGTTCCACATATACTAAAAAAAAACTCTACGATTCATGACACTTGGAAAAATATTATGGAAATTTGGAGACGTATTTGGTTGGGACCTGATCATCCTTTACAAAGTATCATAATATCCATAGTTGTGTTTCCTTTAGAGCCTCGGAGGGAAAATGAGTCTCTTCTTCCTTACCATGCATAAATTACATGCAAACAACTTAAGTTGTGGAAGCTTTTTTTAAGAAACATTTGTTTGTTTAATTTTTTTTAATATTTGTAATTTAAAAGTAGGTTATTTTCCATAACTGGAGTAAATATTTTCATTCGTGAATTTTATTATAATTTAATAAACATTCATAAAAGTCTAACCAAAATTCTAAAGTCAAAAATGAAACCCCAAATTTTTAGAAATAATTTTCTAAACACAAATTTAATTCAGCTTGAACGAGGTTATCTGTAACGGAGGTCAATAAAAAAATTATTACAATTTCAAAATGGTCACCATTTTCCTCTGATGGAGGTTAAATCCAATACTGGATTAACAAGAAAGAAATGTATCCAAAATTGCATAGTGTATCAAAATATATTTGTGATAATTATTATACAAACTTTTTTTTCTGAAGATATTTTTTGTTTATTAGCATAAAAAATTTCAGTGTGGTCTTATAAAATTGTAAAATGTAACTTGTTAAGCAATGTAGTGCTAATTCTTGACATATTTCCACTGTTATAAATTTTAGACTAAATAACCACTCGCTATCCTCCTTTCAGATTATTTTTTATTCACAACTTTGTACATTCAAGGTTGGTCTTCGATGACTTTTTTTACTACATTTTGCCTTATTTTTAATATTATTTGATATTTTGAGTGCGTATAATAAATATTAAAAACAAATTTAATTATCTAATAAATATGCCTTCTTTTTAAACACACTAAAAAAATCACATTTTTTAACAAATGAAAAGGCTTTTTTTCCAGGTTAGATTTCAATTTTGTATTGGCAATAAAAATTAATATAAATTTATATCATGATTTGTACATAAAAAAAAAAAATTTCAACAATAAGTTTCATAAACAGAAATTCAGGAGAGGGGGACTTGAAGTCTTTCCAGTTTCAAACAATTTGCTACTCTATAACTTCAAACTCTCAAAGCGGATGTAAGGTCTTGAATGGTCTGGCTAGAGATCTTATGTAATGTTTCATTTCTAAATAATAAATTTAGAAGTATTTTCAAACATCAGATTTTAAAATCCATTGTTGACACAAAACCTTAATAACCAATGTCAAATTCAAATTAAAAAATAGTTTTAATATATTTTGGTCTATAACTAAAAAAAGTTCAACTACACTATTTTCTGTTCTGGATGTTCTAAAACTTTTCCCAGATAAAAACTGTCATAAAGTTGTCTCTTTTATCCAAGTAAAGAAGTTAAAATCTGTGAACATTTCGATAATGGTAATTTTCTTACTTGTCACCTTAATGTGCAGACATTCATCAACACAAATAGTACTAAAAGTCACAATATGCCATGTGGTCATTGTATGTAATAATATATTTATTCTATTTCAGATTAGAATGCTTCTAACAATGCAGAGGAACATTTCTGTCAAAACTTATTATGAATTTTGTAAGTGGTTTCAAAAGTTTCAGTTATATGGTTATATTAGCAATTGTTAAAAATTCTGTCGTATGAGGTGTCTATTAAATAACGAGACAGTGTTTCTATCTCTTAGAGAAAGCAGCGAGAACTTTTTTTGTTGTTGTTGTGGTTTAAAATCAATGAACCTTATGGTTATGATTACCTTAAGAAAAGAACAAAAATAGCATAAAAATACTCTATAGTATTTTCTAGATATTCTAGGAAAGGGAAAGGGAATATTACTCTAGCAAAAGAATATTTAATAGGGAATTAAATACTCTTTGCCCTTGAATACTCAAATAGAGTTAGGGTAGGAAGAGAACAAGAGTTGTTTACTTGATAGGAAAAATGAAAGAGAGAAATATAGTAAAGTTCATACTAACAATGTTTGCAAATGTTTACTGGGGAAGACTGCATCTGTGTTTCAGTGAGAGAACTTAGGATGTAAGAAGATGATCATTGCTCAGAAGATCGTACACTTCAAGACCATAGGAAAATACAGGAAAAGCCATTCTTTGTTAGTTTATTTTAAGGGAAAAACCCTTGCAGTTATCATCACCTACATTCTTTGAGAAGACTGTCAAATCGGTGTCTGAATGTTAGCTGAAGTTGTGAATATTAACAATGACACTTCATAGAAAATTTTATTTGAGAATGCAAACATGAAAGTTTGTGCCAAGATGGTGCTTAGGATCTCACACCCGACCAAAGAGATGCCACAAAGAAATTTGCACTGATATGTTGTAAGAAATTGATGTTGGCCCAAACTTTTTCAAAACATTGTCACTAGTCGTGAAACCTGAAACTTTCAGAAAGATCCAAGGACAAAATAACAGTTATGGACTGGAAAACGCCGTCATTACCAAGAATGAAAAAGCTCTTCAAAGCAAGCACAAATTCAAAACCATGATAATTGTGTTTCTTATATTATGATGTAATTTTCAAAAAAATGCGTTCTAGAAGACACAACAGTGAACCTGTATTATCATATCAAAGTTTTCATAAATTGAAAGAAAGAGTAAAAAAACTACCAAAATTGTGGATTAATGTTTAATTTTTTAAGAGAATGTGAACAATAACTACACTGGATAATCCACCATATTCACCAGATTTGGCACCATGTGAAATTTTCTTTTCCTTAAAATAAAATCTGTGCTTAAAATAACAAATTTAGAGTCAGTTGGTGGTTGGTGCAGTAAAGGACAAAATGACAGATGTGTAAAATAGCCGACAGAAACTGATTTTCTTCATGCCTTTGACCAGTGGAAAACAACACTGCATCAGTGTATATGTAGGAATAGGGAATTTTACAAGCATTAGTTACGATACTAGCTCCTTCAATATATAGGCTATAAATGTACAACCATTAGAAGTTTTATAAATATAAATAAAATGAATTATTGGATCAGTATTGTTATCTAATAGATACACCTCGTTCATAACTTGAATTTGTTATATTAAACTTGAACATATTACTTTCTTAGGAAACATTTTATATAAAATATTTAATTACCTTAGGTCCGTCTTGTGACTTCGTTGTTGATTGCTTCTTACATGTTTCAAGGCCGTAACCCCATCATCAGAAATGATGATGGGGTTTCTGATGATGAGGTTACGGCCTCGAAACATGTAAGAAGCAATCAACAACGAAGTCACAAGTCGGACCTAAGGTAATTAAATATTTTATTTAAATTGTGACTTGGAACCAAAAACATGCTTATCAAATATTTTATTATATTCATAGCTACTATGAGAACCATGATTCTCAAATAATAATAATAAATACACCACTCTCAGAACAGATTTGTAAAAGTAGTATAAAAAAACATTTCAACTATTTGGATGGAGAGATGATACATGATTTTTTTTTTTAATTTGGTATTTAGCTAAGCATGAAAATAAAGTTTTTTTTTTTTTTTTTTTTTTTTTTCAAAATTTATGTCATTTGAATTGGAAGCATAATTTGCTAGTACTTTCAATGAAAATACCACATCTGAAATTAACATAACTTTTAAAACTTGTCCTTCCTCAATATCGATAGGTGATGTTTTGTTTTAACAATGTGGAACAAAATAGGTGATTGTCAGAACCAGTCGTTTGTTGTAAAGAGAACTATATGTTGAATCTGTTTACAGCATGAACAATTAAAAATATCAGAATTAGGGTAGAGATCAAGAAGCAGTTTGTGTCGAGTCAGCCACCGACTCTACCATCAATTCAATTTATCAACTAAGTTACTCAAAAGCTAAATACTCAAATACACAATACAAATATGAAGTCACTCAAAACATCAATCCATTGAGTGGAGGCAAACCTGAATTTTAAAATATTGCTTGAAGATTATGTGCATCTTTTTCTTAGAACAATAAGTGCAATTTAATTATTGATTTCTTGCTAAGGGGCTGCATCTTATTGTAAAATATTAAAGATTTTTCCCATTTCATTTAAAGGTAAAAAATCTCTCGGTCATCATTGCCTTTAAAAAAAGAAATTAAAGAGCATAAAATAAAGACACCAAGCTTTCAAATAATGTAATAGTGTCAATAAGAGAACAAGAGTTGGCCAATAGAGACTTGAGAAAGATATAATCCATGACTAGTTAGTTGGTTAGTTAGTGAATTTGGAGTCCGAGGCTATACAACCTCTTGTTACTGCGACACAAATAGATCTTTTGTGACTACCCTACTAATTATGTTTTAATCCCAGCCAAGATTTCAGCTTCCTAAGAATCTTAAAATGGTTCTGGGTGATATTGTCATTACCTCTGCAACCATAGGGATAGGAATGTTGAGGTAAAGTAGCCTTTCGTAGGTTAAAGATTCACAATCACACAGACAGTGTTCGGCTGTGTCTTTATGTGTCAGGTAGAAGTGGCACAAATCCACTTCTGCCTTTCCCATATGTTTCAGATAGTAATTCACTGGACAGTGTCCGGACAATAGGCCAATAATAAGCCTATGCTACCTTGTACTAAGATCCAGTAATATTTTTGCCTTTGTTTTAGAGTAAACTATAAACTTTTTAACTTGTCTTAGACCATGGTAGGTGGACCAATACTTGATCTTTAGATCTTGTTCTCAGGTGTCCATTATATTATGAAGATATATTGTAAGGACCCCAATGAATGGTTTGGGCCCAACAAAATCAGCCTCTGCGCCTTCCTTGGCAAAGCGATCCGGTTCTCCACTTCCTGGTATTCCTTCATGTCCAAGACTAATTGAAAGAAGGTGTAGATTCAGCTTGATTTGTTACGCATGTACTGTCTATAAGTGACTCCCTAAAGGGAGAGAGACTTTGAATAAACTGCGTTGTATAATATAAAAAAACAACAATGTTCGGGTACACATTGCTGCTTTAGCCTAAGAACTCATCATGTCATTACATTGAGAAAAATGAATCCCTCCTAAATCTTAGATCTAACATCATGTGACTTTCACTTGTTGGAATATTTGAAGATTTTCCATACCAGTTAACACTGTGATGAAAATTACAATGTCAAAAGAGCTGTGCAGCTTTGGCTGTTTTAACAGGTGGTGTATTTTATGTATTCAGATATTGGTTCCATGCTACCGCAAATGTCTTGGTGGATATTATGTGGATAAGCAATTTCTTTTAATTTTAAACTTGTCATTATATATTTTTTACTACTCTAACAGTACCTATTTACTTTTTGAACAAGTCTCATAATATTATAATAATACCTGAAATATATTAATGGAGAAAAAGCTTTTTGCATATTTATGACATTTATATATGTGCATGACTGGTAAATGTACAAGACTTATATATTTACACCTGATTGACTAAGCATCAGCACAGAGTCGATTATGTATTGGTGACAATGATTTAAAAAAGAAAAAAATCAATCAAATCGGCGGATGACTTGATACACACTGCCTCATTTATCTCTACTCTAAATGTTTTGCCCAAAATAATGTACAAAATTATACTTTATTATTGACAAATTTACACATCATAAGATTTAATTTTATTATGAATCATGATGCCAAGAGCTCTAGTTTTAAATATTAAACTTCCATAGTATTAAAACATTTTTGATTTAGAGATGGATGGGGTATTTAGAATTGAGGTTTGTACTCTTCAATGGATGATTCAACTACAGAGTTTAAGGTAATATAAAATGCTGATATTAAAGAAATCAATATCGTTTTGTATTGTTAAACTTATGGAAGTGCAGAATTAAATATTTGTTTCTGCATTTAATTAATTGTTTATTTTGCAGAAAGATTTAGTGATTTATTTTCAAATTATAACATCTCAATGGAAAATATATGTACAGCCACCAAAGAGTGTACATATCTAACAACAAAATATGACTATTTAAAGATATTATACTCTATGTGATAAAAAATGATTAACATTTTTTATTAAAAGTAAAAAAAAAGTTACAAACTATTCAGTACTTACGTATTAACGCCACCGCAGCAACTTTGCGCATATATATATGCACCAATATTTGCTTACTTTGCAATATAATATATATATATATATATATATATATAAGGTTTGGCCAGGTAGCTATATATATATATATATATATATATATATATATATATATATATATATATATATATACATAAACACCTGGCCAAACCTTATATATATATGTGCAAAGTTGCTGCGGTGGAGTTAATACGTAAGTACCAACTGTTCAATAATTAACAGGCAATATATGAAAAATAAAATTAACTTTAAAATAACAGCAGATTAATTTATAGATTAGGTTAACAACTTATGCTGCAAATTATACTTACTACACTAAAGTGAAATAGTGCACACACTAGGCTCTGGGATAAAACTAAAGTACAACATTGAATTAACATGCATACACTTCAAATTACTAATTACAATTACCTTTAGTGCAGAATAGAACAATTGACGAAGCTTCATAACAGTCCTGTTGCGTTCTAAAATTATGTTAGATGTACATATAGCTACATTCAAATCACATATTTAGTATGGATTTCTAATAATTAATGTTATAACATTCTTCATTTTAGTTCACTCGTCATACACATAGAACAAATATACAAGGAGCACTATGGCGATATTCATAATAAGAAAATCAAGGACTCCTCGAACCAAAAATCAACTATTCTTATTTTCCTTATAAACAAAGAAATTAAGTATACGCCTTTGAGTCTTCTTTAGATATTATAAATCAAATATGGTTCAAATAACAATATATTCTGGTAATAGATATGAAGTTAATATTTTATAAAAATTATGATTATTAAAAACATATTTTAAGATCTATTACCAAATCATCTGCATTCTTACATCTTTAAACATACCCCTTATATATATATATATATATATATATTTTAATAATCAGAATTTATATATATATATATATATATATATATATATATATATATAACCTAATTGCTAGGCTGTACTTTAGAAAACATTGTCGGAGCCTAGCACTGAATTTATGAAGTAATATATATAAATAAAGTATATTACTTCATAAATTCAGTGCTGGGCTCTGACAATGTTTTCTAAAGTACAGCCTAGCAATTAGATAAATCAGTAAAAAAAATAGTTTTTATCCTTGATTTAAAAAATTCACTCACTGAGATATTTGAGCTAAGAGGCTACTCAATACAATAACAGAATAACTACAAGCAGCAATATGTAGAACTGGAGTACTCACTTGATCATTTAAATCCAATTCTGTAAATTGTTTACTAACGACCAAAGGCACTTAGTAGAACTCCATATCAAACGAAACACAATTTTACTGAATATTGTGTTTGTGTTTCATTTAATAAAACAATGTTTTTAAACATTGATCTGATAAGTTTTTTATTTACAGAAATGATAACAAACTTTGTTTTTTTAGTGACCAAATTTGTATAGAGTAGTGTCTAACATCTGATTAAGACTCTGCTTGTTCTATTTATTGCTACTATGAGATATGCCTCTTTTGATCTGTAATACTTTAGACATCAAATCGGATTTTGTCACACCATAAAGTTGGTCTGTTCTAATTACTTAAAAGAAATCATCCAAATCGGTTACATAATTGCTCAGAAACATTATCAGTGACAAAATTAAGTTGCATCCAAAGAATCTTTGCTTCAATTCATTAATAAGAACTCTCTTACAATATAAATAATTACAAATAGTAATTAAAAGTTATCACTATACAAAGTTGCAATCTCTTTAAAATGTAAGTGTTTATTCATTTTTTATATATTAACAAATACAACTATGGCTAAAAATATGTAAAATAATTAAATAAATAAGATTATATAAAATAAAATATATGAAATAGTAATTAAGAATACAAAGCTATTCGTAATGCAAGGAAAATTATTTAATATTTTTTTCATGGTTGGTAGCATTGACCTGTTTAATAAGGGTCTGCATAACATGGCAAATTCATCAGGTTTGACCAATCCTGTGCATGTGAAGGTGTTGAAAATGGTTGTTTCAATTCCGAATCCTGATATATATTCTTTTCATGAAAGTTGTAACTACTGCTGAAAATCATCGCCATTTATTTTTATTTGTAGTAGTAAACAGACAAAATGGTGGTGTAATTTAAATCAGAAAGAAAATATTTACAAAGCAGTGATGTCTCATCATATGAATAGATGGATGAAAATACTTTGTCTGCCAGTTGATTTATTTTATTTTTTTTTTAATCTCGAGTCTTATGTAAGACTGTTACCGATACTGGTAATATAATATAGGCTGTTTGTTTATTTGTAACCTCTAGTCTAATAATATTTATGGGTGTACATATGTGCCAAGTTATTGACTCATTGGCAAGGGGCTAACACCATCCTGACATTTTTCCAGTGTGAACGCATCATGGTATGTGTTTACAATGTTTAATAAAATTCAGATACCCACCATATATGAAATTGCGTGAATTGATATAAAAATTAAAACGATTGAAATTCATTGTTAAATTTGTGATAATTTTGGAGATCTATCCCAAGATTAGATGAAGAAAGATAACTCAATATTGGCTACTCCAGGATTTCTACATCCGTTTTCACTAAAGTGAGCTTCTGAGAGATGTCCCTTTTTAATGAAGGAAGCGATAAAATCCACAATGATGATTTTTGTAATTCTCTTTGATTAAAGACAAAAAACTTCTTGGTCATCACTGCCTTATAAAATAAAAAAAGAAAGGAATATAAAATGTACATCCTAGCCTTCGAGTACTCTAACAATGTCAAGGTAGCAAAAGAATAAAAAAAGATTAAAAGAGACATGATGAGAAAGATGAAAGAGAGAAGATCTAACCCAAGACTACTTGAAAAAAGTTGTAGATCCAGCTACGGTTCATCAGGATTCCTATGTCTGTAATTACTTTCGACCCTGAGATTTGCACTATGATGAATGGAGCAAGCACCCATCTTTGCTGAATGAAGACTTGCTATGTGCAGTTTGAAAAGAAGAATAGAGAAAACAGACAATGCAACATAAATCATGAACCCTGTAATTTCCATAAATTGTTCAGTAAATTATGTCTGATATACTGATGTATCGCAAACTATGTGTAAGCAGAATGCCAAAAACGCCTACAGAACAACACAAAATTAAATGGCAAGGCAGTGTATTGGTCTTTCTAACACAATACAGAGAGCTGTGTGATGACTTCGTGAGCCGTATTCACAAGGGAAGAGGGGTGGGTGTCACATGCCACATTTAAATTGAATAAATAGTTTATGGAGTGGAGGCGCATTTCATCGCTGTAAAGGATGAAATACATCTAGACTTTTCTCTACTATGTCTGCATAGTGTTTTGTGACAAACAAGGAGTTTTGTTTCTCGACATCTTGCCTCAAAGCTGGTCCATACAGATTTCTATTTCGAAATGCTTACAAAATGTGTGTGGTGATTCATGACAATGTATGCACACACACACACTGTAACATTTCTTCATACACCTTTGGCAGGGAAGAATTTGATCATCTCTTGACTACAGCCTAGACCTCTCACCAACCAAATATCATATTTTATAATGTCTGAAATCTTTCCTTACTTGTCGGAGGTCCTATGAAGACAACAAGGTCAACCAAGCCAATATCATCGGGTTTACATCAAATGCAGCAACTTTTATGATGAAGGCACCTAATACTTAGTGCCCTGCTGTGATAAATTCTCCAATAATTGCGGAAACGACTTTGAAAAATAGTTTAAGGTGTGTACAACAAATTGTAATAGTGGTTTGGAAGTATAATATTGTTTTACCTTAAGCCATATCAGATTTGATTTTCTGGATTTTTTGTTTCTTCTTTGTTTAAATGAAATAAATCATTGCAGTCATCTTTGTCCTATATCCCTGTTACTTATCATCCAGATTTATCCTTTTAACTATCTAATAATCCCTAATAGAATGTAAAAAACACACAAAACTCAAACTGGCCAAATTAACAATAATATATTCTTTAAAAAAAAATTTACATGTTCTGTAATACATAGAATACATAGAAATAGTCTACAGATAATTATCGTATATAATATGTTATATACTTTATGTAAAACATAACGATTGGAAAACCTTAACAAGTGTTTTTTTTTTAAATTTTTTTTATTCATTTATAATTCTTTGTCTGATTATACTTACTTATTTCTTTTTATAGGTATTTAAAAAGGAACAGCCTTTAAAATTATAATTAACTGTAGCTGAAGCAAATTTTTGCACACAGAGCAGGCATTGAATTTATCGCTCAATATTTGTTATTTCAAATTATATAGTAAATTTCAAAGCTGATTTCTTTAACTTTCAAGCTAGCTGCATTCAATGATTCACTCACCAACATATATAGGAGAAATCACTCAATCTGATTCCACATCGGCGAACTGGTCCTCTTCCTGGAATAACAAACTACACGATTGCCTAGACTGCATGCGAAACTCAAAGTGAAATTTCATTATTTTTTATAACATTTAAAACTAATATTAATATATATTCATGCAATACATTTTTTTAAAATAATTTTTATGATTCAAAATAAGAACACTAGAAAAGGTGAATGCATTAACATGCTCTGGTATGTAGTGCATCCAAAGGTTAGTTTTGAAATGTACATATTTGACAGTACATGCATTTAATTAGTTTCGCACACAAATGAATTATTGGAATGAATATTTATTGTAACTAACTTGTACAAATTGACTTATAATTACATACAAAGAAACCTATATAATAAAATGCTTGACATAAGCACTTTATCTGTTTCAATGCACATCTATATCATTCTCCTCTTCCTCTATTATCTGACCTCTCAGAATTCATGCATTATTTTATTTTCTTGATGATTAAAATTACAACTAAAACTAACTAAACTAGCTTAGTGTTGTATATACAATAATTATCACTTGTAATAAATAGCTAGATGGTTTAATTTTCAACTAAAATATACTTTTAAAATCAACACTAAAAATTAAGAAACTAATAATACTAAAATTAAAAGGCTACGCCTTAGTTGCACAGGTATTCAATGTTAGTTTTCCTCGAAAGTCTACTTATTACGATTGTATGTACATTGATGTGATCATTTTCTAAAATTCGCTTGAACAAAAATTTGTTATATTAGAAAATAAAAATGGCAAAGAAAAACTACAATTAGAAGATGTTAGATTTGTTAATTTTAATTTGTTCGAATCGTATACACTCTTTAGAAACTCTGTGTTAATTTTGCAAACACTTTTACAGCCTTCAAATTAACTAGAACATTACTTACCAAGAATAATAAATTAACATAACAAGAACTAAAAAATTATAAAATCTTTTTAACTTTTGTACTCTTATTACAAGAAATGGGCTTTTTATTATTAATCTAAGAGAAAAATGTTTGTTTTTATTATTAGTTTGACAATAAATAAAATGTATAATGCCACTTTATAAAGTCATGTGAGATTTTATGTATGTGTCGTGTAAATGATAATAATTAAAGGACGAACATTGTAAATATTTGTGCAGAAAAGGAGGGATTGAAATAGTATTCTTAGTTTCTTTATCATAAGTCTTTGTTATTAAAATTAAATGGAAATTTATTGTAACTTTATTATTAAAATTAATACTTAAGTAAGTATACAACTAATATGTTGACATGAAAAGACACAACTTTATTTTGCTACTTTAGTAAATGCATTTGTTTACCGACTATCATCTTCAATATGTAAAGATCACGAGTTATCATAGAGCTGTAATGGCCCTAAATAAAAAAGGTTTAAGATTGAAGAAAATTTTGAAAATTTGAGACCATGACCATCTATAAAACGTGGATTCAATAAACATGGTTAGAATTTAATTGAAATTGTTAATGCAACTCTTCTTCTAATTTCCTACACTTCCATTTACTCTTATTTATTTTCGTATAAATAATGTTTCTGTATCATTGGATACAGATTTTTGAATTCTACAAAAAAAAGTTATTACAGGACATTATATGATGTTGGTCTGACTATCATCCAAAGTAGTTTTTTAAATTTAATAATTGGCCACAATTTTGAAATTTATCGACTGATTTTTCTGGTCAAACAACTTGCTCAATTGATTATAAAAATAAAGCTACTTACAAAATTTGATAAAAATGTGACCATAATTTTAAAATTTATAATAAAAATTATTATTATTATTAGTAGACATAATTGTTTTCATAAAACTACATGCTCTCTCTACTATATTTTAAATATCTGAGTAGACAATTGTTTGTTAATAATATAGCCCTAAGTGTGATAAATCTTGGCCTTTTTGTTTACGAATTAAATATCAACTAACGCCCAAAGACACTCTGTTTCTGTATCACAGATTTTATCTAGACAATTTAGTCCCACTAGAAGAAGTAGAAAATCATTAAGGTTCTATATCAATTTATTATTCTACGGATATATATAGAGAGAGAGAATACCATTGTGATAAGCTAAATTGATGAAACAGTGTCACGGTTGGGGAACAGAGAAACGTTGAGCCAATACAAGGACAAGGACTTAAGTTGATGCAAAACAAAGCCAAGGACTATGTTTAAAATTGTACAGCTCTTTCATATAAAACTAAAGGATGGAAATTGGACCACCCATAAAATCAATGACGCCATTTAGTAACTCATGAAGACAGGTTTGTTTCGAAAGAAACAAGATATTTATTTCCCGTCTCCCTTCAGCTATAATAGGCTTTTTAACTGAAAACCACAAGGACAGACTATAAAGGATAGAATGAGATAAAAGTGGTCTTATCACAAATCAAAGTAGTAAAACATCCAATTTTTAATCCACTTAACCCAACATACAAACCTTTAGGACCTATGCGTCTCTTGTCCCCAACCACTTGGAATGTTGTTCACAGAAGTTTGGCTACCAAGCCAAACTCCACTTCAGGACTCTCTTTTCGAAATCTACTCTGGGTCTCAGTACCCAAGAGACACATTTCCTTTGTCACATATGTCTTGCTTCACAAAGGGTCTGCACTTTAAATAGGCAGCATACTTCCCAGTTAATGTATAGTGTAATGACAGTTCACTTTCCCAAGCTTTTAAATTTGGGATAATGTTTATTTATATAGAAAGAGGTAATAATGAAAAACTATGTTGTTTAGATACATTAATAAAATTGAGTGAACTCTAAATACAACATCCCACCTTTTCCATCTATGGAAAACCATAGTTTGCAAATAAAAAGAGGGAGAACTTTATGTTTAGGTGTCTTTTAAAATACAATTTGGGGCACTGTGAGTAGAATCTCTGGAGACTTAGTAATAACCTATTAAGCAAGGATAGATTTTATTAGAAGAAAAAATATTGAAAAGAATATTCTTTTGTAAATATTTAAATGTAAAACAATCTTGAGATGTTCTGGCCAACACTGTTAAATAATTTAGTACTACACAGAGAATGACTATTTTCTTGTAGTTTAATTTCTATATCTTGCAAACAGTGGAAATTTAGTTTGACTTCCGATCCTACACCACCTGACGCCTACATCTGGGAAATGTTTAAGGAGAAGAGTTTCTATGAAGACTTACCAGCTACCATCGTCCAACTCCAGGAAAAAATAACCATGTGTATAAGGAATATGAATCAACCCCACTTCACCAAAATGATGCAAAACCTTCAAAAACTTTACAAGTGTTGCCTAAAACTGAACTGAGGTCATATTGAACATGTTGTTACGCAATCTAACAGATTTTGCTTCCTTTTACTTGTATATGTTGGTAAAATTATGTAAATAAAATCTTACAATTCCAGTATTGTTTATTTTGGTGCATACTGTATAAAGCTGTTGGACAATAATATCAACTAAGCCAGTAATTAAAAATCGGAGATAAAATGTTTTGCCTATTAACATCTGTTAATTTTTTAATAGATTGTAAAAAATAAATATAAAATTATTTGAATTGGGAAGTAAATTAGAGATAAAGAAATACAGAAAAGTAGTTCAAGAATTATATATTTGAGAATGGAAATAAAATAACTTTTTTATTTGTTTATTTTTAAACTATGGGGAAGCGAGTTTTTTTTAATGTATGACACAGAAAACTTACTCAATATTTGAAATATTAATCGTATCTTTAAGAAAAATAAATATTATGTCATATAAAAATTATAAATGGTTTGATATAATAAATTAAAAGCAGAAACAGTAGTTTAATATCACGAATAGATTTACAAAGCTACAGCAAAAGGAATACAATAGTTGACTTGTAGATTTGGAATTTCCAGATATTGGCTCATCAGACACAGTATTTCTAAACTTAAAGGCAAAATTGAGGACCTACAAAGGAATCCTTAGAGGTTAAGGAAAAACAAAATTAATGTAAAAATAACGTGAACATAACTATCTCGGTGAGTTTGAGTTTGGGAGTATGGATGACACTCCTGAATAGTGTGCTCCTGAAATAGTATAAGTTTGTGGTTATAAAAGTGAATTGTTTGTGTCGATTGAAAGAGTTTATTAAAAGCTAGCTGAAATAGTATGTACTTCTTTAATTAGTGAATAAAACAAAGACATTTCAAGCAACATCTTATTATTTTGCAAGTAATAACATAATTAAATCACAAACTGGTTTACCTCCCTTTATTGACAATGCAAGTATTTGCTGAGTAAATATTAGAAATATGTATACAGACTAGTTAGCAGAATAACTTAATTCTTGACTTTGTTGTCATTGCACTTCTTATCAGTGATGTTAGCCTTTTACAAATCAGTGACTCTTTCAAAAATCTGACATACCGTACAGATTCAACAATTACACTAACTGTCTGACGAAGTAACCGATATTGCAATCAACAGTACCAGTACTAGAAATTCTCTTGATTTTCAGGGGTTTGATGATCCAGTTGTAAATAATCCCCTACAGCAGCGATTCCCAACCAGTGTGAAGCAAGGCCTCCGTAGGTGTGCTGCAAAGTTATTTCATGCAGAGTTGTCTATGAATAATCATTAAAGTTCTATATCTCATCAATTGTCTATTACAGTGAAACTTCCCTTAAAGGACACTTCTAATAAACAGAATTTTTGTATTCCCTGAACAGGATAATTATTTCCTGGTCTTTTTAATGTTTCTAAATAACGGACTTTCCCAAAAATGGACACGAACATGAAATTGATATTCAATGGGTCAGTTGAAACTTCCGAATAAAGGACAGCGGAGAATAAAAATTATCACTCTTTTGTAGGATATTGTAGATCCGTGTAGTATAGGTGTGTATTGTAATGTTTCTCAAACGAAAAAGTTTAACTTTAAACCTTACATAGTTTGATTTTCTCCCATTTAAAATATTTTTTTTTTAATTTGCCTATATATTGTCTAGATTATTTCTAATTTTGTTGAAATGGATTGCTTTTTAATTAGGAATATAGAATTACCTGGTACGACTTCAAGTTCAAGTGAGCATAGTGTCAATGTTAGTAAGAAGAAAAGAAAACAAAGTGATAATAACGATGGAGACACAGGAAAATTTTATCAGTATCATGAAAGCTACTTATCATTTGGTTACATATCGTCTGTTGGAGAAGAGTCCAAACCTCAATGCCTAATTTGTGGCGTACAGTTGTCCAACGAAGGAATGGTACCTTGTAAGTTAAAAAGACACCTACTTACGAAGTATGCATTTGCAGCTAAAAAACCTGTTGAATATTTTAAAAGACTATTGTCAAATAAATCCATCCAGGCTTCAACATTTACAAAACTATAATATGTGTCATATAAAGCACAGGAAGCCAGCTATGCTATGGCTAAACTTTTTTTTTTTTTTTTAATGAAATCCCATACGACAGCTAAGTCAACCATTTTACAGCATGCTGTGAAATTATTAAAATTATGTTTAGTGAAGAATGTGAAAAAGAGGTTAGGATAATTCAGTTATCTAATATACAATAAGTAGGTGTAATTAAGAAATGTCTAAAGATGTTGAAACCCAAGAAAATGAAAAATTTAAAGCAGCAGTTTTTTTTTTTGCTTTTCAATTGGATGAGTCCACAGATATAAACGGGAAACCCCAGGTTCTAGCATTTGTTAGATTTATTGGCGAAAGTGACTTATTTGAACAATTTTTATATTACAAAGAGCTTCCTGTATCTTCAAATAGACTAGACATTTTTTAGTTAGTGAAGATTTATTTTACCAGTTCTATATTTTGTCACGGCAGTCTTGTTTGAGTGTTTGTACATATGGGTGCATTGCAATGGCGGGTCATTTGAAATGGAGGGTTTTCTGGCTTTAGTTAAGAAAGAAAATCCAGATATTATTTTCACTCATTGCTTTCTTCACACAGAACCTCATGTTGCTAAGTCGTTGGTGCCTGAGATGAATGATGTTTTGCAAAATGTTGTAAAAAATGTCAACTTTATTAAACGTAGACCATTGGAATCAAGAATATTTAACAGTTTGTGTTCTGTTATGGATGCTGAGCACACCCAGCCATTGTTGCATACAGAAGTAAGATATTATCTTGCGGACATGTCCTTCAAAGATTCTATGAACTAAGAGAGGAGTTATTGATATTTTTTTACTTGTAAATTATCCGAGTATGCTAATTTCCTTAGTAATGACATCTGTTGAAGCAAATTTGCATTTTTAACAGACATATTTGCAAAAACTGTATATTTTGAACAAAGGAATGCAAGGAAGGCGAGAAGAACATTCACACATCTACAAATAAAATCATTTCTTTCCAGCAGATGCTTTCATTGTGGATAACAAAAATTGAAAAATAAGCAATATGGGATACGTTTGATTTCACAAAAAATGCCAACTTTACATTTGCTTGATGACAACATCAAAAAATATTTTCCATCTCTTGACATATCTTCAATGGACTGGGTGAGAAATCCTTTAATTGATTCTGCTTATGAGACAGCATTGGTTACTTGTGATGAAGAAAGTGAACTGATTGATGTCAGAAATGACCGTGGTCTTAAACCACAGTACTGTAAATTAGCTGAAGATGCTGAGGAGGAGTCAAAATTGAAGAAAACTAAATTGAATGTAGACATTGCATTATTTTGGATCCCTCTGTTGAGCGAAAAACTATTGATCTCAAAGAAAGCCTTGAAAGCAATACTGGCATTTCTACGTCGTATATTTGCGAAGCTGCTTTCTCGTCAATGAATACCATCAAGACCAAAAATCGTTCTCAACTAAAGACTTTAGAAGACAACATAAAGGTGTACGTGTGAGCCATTCGACCCAGAAATAAACTTATAATAGATGGGCAACAGGTACAAATTTCCCACTAGATTTGATTTCACACATAATTTCTTAAAACATTAAAAATAAATAAAAATTTAATCTAAATTGCAGTGTGCATTTCATAAATATGTTTCTCGTTTCTCACAAAATTAAAATATATTATATTTGTATTAAATTAAAATATGGTTTTTCATTAATTTACCTTGTAAAATCATTATTTCTAACCTGATGTATAAAGACAATAACATAATAAAAGCATATTATAATATTCAATTAGCCAAATTAGTGAATCAAGTGTGCTGTGACTAAATACAGATTTTAATTAATGTGCCGCGAGGTAAAAAATGTTGGGAATTGCTGCCCTAAGGTACAAGTTGGCAGGTTATGTTCACAACTGATAAAGTGAACAATCTAATGAAAAAAATGGGTACTGAATTAAATTCATTTACTTAACAAAATACTTATCTGAAGCTTAAAGTGCTTAAAAATTACAATCCTAACAATATTAAATCAAATATTTATGGCTAATGGTATACTGAGTCATGCATAGTCAATCTGTGTAATGATTTTTTCCTTAATGAATAATGTCCTTTACAGTGGCTAATATGGGTTTCAAAAATTCAAAAAGGAAAGTCAACAATAAATAGCATCTATGGTCAACTTAATGGATGTTTTACTGGAGAGTTTTGAAAGAAAATGTAAACTCATTAGTATTTTTCTAGCCCTTGTCAAAGAATTTGACCATGTCCATTTCAGTTTATTACTTAATAAATGTAAAAGGGTTGATATTAAAAGAATACCACTAATGTGGCTTAACTCATTTATTAACATGTTAATATTGGATGAAGGCTGTCTAAACAGACCCAATTGAATATTGCCGTCTCTCAAGGATTGGTTCTTGGTCCGGTGGTATTTTTAATTTACATTAATAATTTGTCATCATCAATAAATGTGGATAGTCTAATTCGAAAACTTGGAACATAAGGCTTTTATATAAGTCGAATATAATAAATGAAATAAAAACAGTTTCAGATAGGTGTCCCACCAGTGGAAAATTTGCAGCGGATTATATAGTTGTATAGGATCTGGACAATATGTCAAGAAAAATAAAGACATAAATTTTCTTCTCAAGAGAGAAAGTATTCATTTACATGGTTACAAAACTTGGAATATGAGAAGAGTAATACAGAAAAGGCTTCAAGTTTTTACTAACTTGTATGAGAATTGTTAACATCAGCTAGATTGATGGTGACGATTCAGCAGTTGTTCAAGGTTGTTGGAGTGGAAAATATTAAATGACAAATAAGAAGGCATTGTAGAAGCATGAGACGTATGTTCTGAAAGAACCTGATTCCAACAAGAATTTGAATCCACGGGTAGTTAGGAAGAAAGGACCCGAGGATAATGAAGAAAAGGACATTTGAAAATTAAAAATCGTGATAAGCATTGGTGCTGAATAGAACCTAATGATGTTACTTCGCAGAGGTACTGTAATCCAAATTGGAAGTTATAAGAATATGAGTAAAGCAAGTTACATTAGCTGTCAAATACAATGATTCCCTCTTCCATTTGTATAAATTACACATTATTAATAAAAGAATGTATGTGATCACATTTTAAATTGAGGTTTACTGATTTCCACTGACAGAAGGTATGTGTACATGGGCGTACCCAGGATCAAAACTGGGGGGGGGGGGGGCAAGCCATGGTCATTCACCTGTAACATATTAAAGCGGGAAAGGCGAATGAAAAAAAAAATTGAAGAAAATTTTATGTAATTATAGTGGTACTTTTTGACTATTACTTGCTTAACAAAAACGATTCAGGTTTTATTTTAATTACAGGTCTTGGGTTTGAAGAAAACTTGTTCAACACTTTCGTTTCAATATAGTCTACAAGTACACTTCAATGATGAATCCCAACTAACTAACTCTATCTCTAAACTCAGAAATGACGCGAATTATGAAACCACAAACCAGTATGGTCACTTTCCCGAATGACAAAACAAAATTATTGGTAGATGGTCTTGAAAATGTTTACTGTCGGTTTGTAATGTTGCTTTATTTAAATTAATTTGTTTGAATTCAACCATAAACCAATATACTTGAAAAATTAATACTATAAATAAAATGATTTGTAAAATTACTCTTATGGTTGAACTTCTTAAATTAAAAACTATCGTACATTTAAATTAAATTCGTATATCCGACGTTATTAGAGAAAGGAATGATTTCGACAAGCTATTTTGTTACTAAGTTTCTTTCACAACTTTATGACCATTTAATTTTTTCTTTTATGCTGGTTTTAGGGGGGCAGCTACCCCCTCCTGCCCCTCGCTGGTACGCCCATGTATGTGAATGCTGAATATTGTTTGGATGTTGATTGATTCACCTTGTGTGCATTTAGTTACTATTTGGTGGCAATAGTATCTTCTTTCTACATTTTATGTAACTATCAAAATGTGTTCTACTATCATTAAAAAAACAAACAATTCCTTTGGAAATATGACACTTTTTATTAATTAAACAACTTTACCACAGTTCTACTAATATCCTTAGGATTGCCACCCGTACTCACTATAAGCCATATAAGGAGCCTCTGTGTAACTACAAAACGTATAAACTAGAGGATGCATCTTATGAGTTGGTAGAACTATTGAATGACTTGAGGGGTTAGGGAATTTTGATTCCAGTGGTTGCCTGGACATTCTGAACTGCAATGAAAAGAAGAAACTAATAGAATAAGCTGGTGGTTTGAACGTTGTTACTTTTCTATAAGTGGTTGTTTAATTTCAACTTTCGAGAGCAAGAACTGGATATATAGTCACCTACTTTTGTTTTTTCTGTTTTGAACTTGGTGAGTTACCTGTCTGTTTATTATTCCAAGAAACTCTTTATCATATTCTTCTGTTCGAAATAGAATAAGGCAAGAGAGGTGTTTAAACTGAGATTGCAGTTAAACTCTATAGTGAATATTTAATAACATTGTCCTTTGGAATCTAGCTGCCTGTGAGTTTAGAGACATCATGCAGTATTACCTGGTGCTAGATAAAAGAAAGGTAACAAGTAAAATAAAATCAAGATTTTCTAAAGAATAATCAAATGGGTGGAACTTGGTCTTCTTACAAACAAATATCTAAACTAAAAGTTCATAAAAAACGAGTATTTAAAAAACAATAATGTACCTACACTAAGTTTTTATATATTTGATTTCTAAATGTTTTAATAGATACTGAGGATCAAAAATCAAATTAATATTTATATGTTCTGCACAAATATACTGTAAGTAATATTTTCAAGTATGTTTACAATGGAAAAGAAATAAGGACATTTTAGATTAAACAAAACAAAAATCAACTAAGATAATTTTGTCTATGAAAAAAACAAACTAATATATTTCATCTATGAAATTTACTATCAAATTGAACGTCAGTACTTACATTGACAAAATAAGGTTTGTGGTGCAGAAAGCTTGCTAAAACAAAGGAGAAAACTGTGAATAAAATATTGCATAATTAACAGATTTGCATATAGAGTAAAAATAAAAATAAATGTAGGAGTAATATGTGAAATGACAGCTTTGCGATGAAGGATACAAGTAAGACATGGGGAATATTATATTATGTGGGTTATATCAAATGAAAACAAAATCATGTTTACCTATTTACCATGTTTACAGGAATAGTACGAATCAATTAAAATGTTTGTATAGTTTTAATATAGATTTAAAACTAACAATATATTACAGTAAATATACAGGATGGGAAGTTGTTGATAATATTTAGACTAGATTTTAATTTCAATACTTAAAAATAATCAATTATGTTGATATTTCATTACATTTTGTATTATATATTTCCCAGATTGCCCACCTTAAATATTCTACCCTTGTCCCAGGTTTCATCTGAAATTTTACTTCCAGACTCTTTAAAACGTGAAAGTGTTGATCTTGATCTATGTATCCCTTTCAGTTTTTTTAAGGAGTGGGGGGGAATTAAGACAAAAATATCACCTTCACCTGAATATAATAGAGCATAAAACTAACTAACAATGGTACACAAATTTTAACGAAAATATCAACACTAAAACTAGTTAGCATTGGTAAACTTTGATAAAATTTTTAAAACAACATAATCACATATTACAGAGTTGTAAATGGGGCCTGTAATAGTTGAACAATTGAAACTAATTAAAAAACATGTATAGAGTATAAAAAGGACATTCCCCGATTAAGGATCATGTCCTAACATTGCTTGAATTGAATTGGGTAGGATGAAAGTCTTTAGCACATTATATTACAACATATGTATTTAATCATATACATGGCTTGACATAGCATTGTAGGAGTTTCTTGTTTTCTATCAGAATACAAGAGTCATATCTGATGCAAAGATGGGTAATCACCACTTCATCTCGACAACAAACGTAAATCAGCGATCTCACACATGGACTCTTACTTCCCTCAATTTATTGTACACTACAGCTGTCCATTCTTCCTCTCACTGACTGTAGTATTATATTACAGATAAAAAGTTAGCTGCCATAACACTTGTGCCACTCACTTGTAGGTTCCTTTGCTGTATCATCTTCTTTTGCATTTTCAGGAATTCCATAATACCCTGGTATCCAGCAGAAAGATACTCTAACAACCAGTCTATGTACGAGAAGCAGAAAGTCATCAACAAAGTGATTCTTAAAATACACATCCTGCATAGGACTACCCTTTTGGAATCAGAACATACAAATTATAGTAAAGTGGATCAGATTGAATGGTATAAAGAGCTTTAAGCATTGAAAAGAGTTTGGTAGTAAACACACTCGAAGCAATCTATATATATATATATGTATATAGGGTTAGTAAAAAGTGTGGACACAACTGTGTTACCTTTTTAATGTGTGAACCTATTAAAACCAAACTCAGGACAGTCCTTTGGGTAATAAAAATGTAATTTTTTTTAGTATACGTCAACTTTTCTAATGCTCCAAAAATGGAGGATTCTATGGAAGCTAATGAATCTTAAATATAAAGCCTCATTGAATGTCACCTATTTTTAATAGTCTAGATAAAAGAAGAAGACTAGAGGTCTCTATCTTAAACCCTATAAAAAATGGTGGCCAATTGAAATTTTCAACATCAGCCTTGAGAAAAATAATTACTGTCTAGGAATCAATAATGTTATTAAAGGCCTAGTGGTTGACCATTGAAATAATGCTGTTATTCCTTTTGTAAACTTCCCCTTAACAGTTAACAATATAACTCTAAATTGAGTAAAAACACCTAAAATTCAGTGATTCTTAGAAATCTCAAAAAGACAAACAGTCACTTAGCAAATGAACTTTGATCATTTTCAACAAACTTGGAGTAATAATTTGATCACTGATTGTGAGATTTATGTTTGTATCAGTACCATGTTACTATTTTCTCGTGTTGCATAATGCAGCTAAGTGAACGAGAGGATATTCCCATACTTTGAGGTAAAGAATTTATTTAATAATTCTTTTCCAAATCACAACCCTATATCTATATCAGGAGATAAAAAAACAATTGAACATTTTCACGAGACAGACAGTGTCAAGGAATAGGAAGACCGAAATCTGCTACAAACAAAGCAATGTAGCTGGATGTTTTGCAATGTGTCGTCAAAAATCCCCATGTCTCAACGCATTCTGTTTCCCAAGATTTAGAAATTTCCCAAAGTCTGAAGAATTTTACACAATAATAGTGTTTAAAACATGTACTTTAAAACATTTAGTTCAGGAACTTTCTGAGGATGATTACTATTGTAGAGTAGAATTATGCCAGTTAATGATGGCAAATATTGATCACAACACAATTGTATTAAACAACATTGTTTTCTTAGAGGAAGTGTCTTTTATGTAATATGGGAATGTTAACAGCCAAACTGTTGCTATTGGAGTGATGTTAACCCTCGCTGGATAAGAGAACAATATCCTAAAATATAAACGTTTAGGTAGCTATTATTGGAGATACTTTTTTGGATCCTTCTTATTAAAGAAAATCTTAATGCCGAGGTATACCTGACAATGCTCCAACAGATTATTCCAGCTTCCAGTTATCCAGTAATAACTTTAATCAAGTTTGGTTTCAGCAAGATGGAGAACATCCACACTATGGTCGGCATGTCCGCCCATATTTAGACATTTTCCCAAATGGCTGAATAGGTAGTTGAGATGCTATTGAATGTCCTGCAAGCTCACCACATTTTTCACCACTTAACTTTTTTGTGTGAGGTTACATTAAAGACAATGTGTTGAAAACCAAGCCACAGTGTATTAATGGCCTAAGAAATCAAATATAAAGGAAACTCAAAGTGATCCACAGGAATCACTACATTCATTACTACTCGTCGTTTCACAATTTAAAAAAGATAGCACACTGTCAAATCATCCAGGGGGAACAATTTGAGCATATATTTTGTTTGTAAGTACCAATA
The DNA here is from genome assembly GCA_963513935.1 of Aphrophora alni. Taxonomy (NCBI): domain Eukaryota; kingdom Metazoa; phylum Arthropoda; class Insecta; order Hemiptera; family Aphrophoridae; genus Aphrophora; species Aphrophora alni. The sequence continues at coordinate 17,115,374 of OY740773.1, read as the reverse complement.
ACTATTTACTTGTATGTTTGTAAATATTTACTACTATGTTTCTATGTACAGTACCATTAAAATACTTTTACCAAAAAATAGAATGATGTTTCAATCAGATGAAATTTTATTAATATATATTGATTTTAACGCTTATACTTTTTTTACCAAGCTAGTATTAATAATTAAATAGTTATTTCAAGTGAAAAATACACGACCTAGAATGGGAAAAGAACCCAGGACCTTTGGCTTTATGTGGCAATGCACTACCTACTTAGTTTTAATTAAATTATTTAAATTTGTTTTATGTATAATTTTTTACTGACTACAATATAAAGCTGTTTTTTTTTATTGTAAATGTCGATACAGATCTTAAGATTTCAATCACCCACCATTTTGATAGGGTTGAGGTAGAGACTTGTAAGATTCTTTAGCTGTCCCCAAAACCACTGTTTTTGGGTCATGGACAAAGTTCTACTATAGTTAAAAAAGTACATTTTTATAACCTAAAAGGTGACCTTAGTTTGGTTTTCCTAAGTTCACCCTATAAAAAAGTAACAGGGTATCTCCACACTTTTGCATAACCCAGTATACATACATCCATACCGATGAGTAATACACAACCAACATGATTCTTCAGTTTGGAATCCTACGTAAAACTAATTCTCCTAAATAGGTAGTATTTACTTATGAACCGAAACTCCTAACAATATATTACATCAGAACCTGTCCATATATTACAACATTTGTACTTTATGAAGTGGATAATGAGAAATCAAAATTCGGCATTTCAATAAACCAAGGAGGAATAAAACACATAAATTGTACTAATATTGGAGGAAGTGCAAATCTAAAATTTCTAAAGATCCGCACCATTTTAATGCCAAATGAAACAGTACAGTTCTAATGAAATTCATACCAATTACCGAATGTGTTATTAAAAATAATTTGATAAGCAGGATGAAAAAGTATAGAGTAAAGGTTTCTTTCATTTGAAAAGATGTGCACTTAACATTTAGAGATACAGATTTACAGAATAAGAATGGAATCTTGGGAGGAAATATTTAGTAACTATAGTTTACATAAAATATAAATCAAAGTGAATATATATAAAAGATGTCCTCACTGTGACTAATGTATTACTACTGTATTTAGTTACAAAAAAATTCTAGTCTTCTTTTACAATTACAAAAAAAATAAACATAGGCCTACTTCAAATAACAAATTGTAATGTACGGTGAGGTTTGTAACAAATTGTAATGAACAGTGAGGTTTGTAACCAATTGTAATGAACGGTGAGGTTTGTAACAAACTGTAATGAACAGTGAAGTTTGTAACAAATTGTAATGAACAGTGAGGTTTGTAACCAATTTGTAATGAACAGTGAGGTTTTTAACAAATTGTAATGGACAGCAAGGTTTGTAACAAATTGTAATGAACAGTGAGGTTTGTAACCAATTTGTAATGAACGGTGAGGTTTGTAACAAATTGTAATGGACAGCAAGGTTTGTAAAAAGTTGTAATAAACTTGATATACATTTAAACTAAATAACAATACAATAGGTTTTAAGCACTGTAAACCCAAACTACAAGAATTTAATTCCTTTACTATTATTGTTATTAATTTAAAATTATAGTGCCTGAACTCAGACTGTTTTTGGTCTCAAGAGTTCATGGTCTCACAAATGGTGAACCTGAACAGTTCATTTTTAAAGAAAACTGATAATCATAGTTTCAAGTACATTATTTACATGTAGTTAAGCACTCAACTAACTATTTCACATAAGTACAATACAATTTCTTACAACCATTTTTCTTTACCCCATATGTTTTCTCAGCCATTTTTCCATAACAACTTTATTGTTTCTATCTCTAAAAAATAATAATAATAACAACAACAACAAAAACAAAAATACTATTTATCACCACTAATTCAACTTTACTAGCTAGTGTTTAAAAACTTAAGAAAATATAGAATATATTTAGAAATTGTCATTATGTGACAGCATGAAATACAGTAAACTATAGTATTATAACTCTAATATAATAAGTGCTGGGAAATGTAATACAAATAAATTGAAAACGGTATTTACAAAACTCAATACAGAGATAGTTGGTGAAGAGAAAAAACCTATTCAATAAAATTAATTATTCTAAAGTAATAAATTAGTAATAATATAAAATTATAGATAAACTGTTTTTGTTGTTTCTGTTAAATTGGAATTTTATATAACTATGTTTAGTAAAATTCTGTTTAAAATTAAATTATGGAGATGGCTTTGGTGAGCAACACACGTTGATTAGATGGTGTTATTTAGTGTTTTTGTGTGTATTTGTCTCTGTCATATTAGTGTTGACATCCTCTGAAGAATGAAGAGGGAGTAATGAAACATCTAATGATGAAACATATGCTTTGAAACGCATCATAGAGATGTTAAAATTAAGTGATATTTGATTAAGTTACATTTGATTAAATTATTTATGTTAAAAGTAACGTAACAAAAACTTTAAAAGAAAAATGTGCTTGAAATTAAACTATCTGAACAAACAGATAAATAACAAAAATTTGTATTTATCACATCTAGCTATTTATTACGATATATTTATCTAAATATATATTGTTTTAATCAACAGACACTACTATAAATAGAAGCAAGCGAAAGTTGCAGTAAGAATTTGAGGACTCACATCAATATGTAAAATTAACCACTAGCATATTTAACCAACTAGTAACCTCTTCATGCAGCACTTAATTCATACAGCAACCACGTTTTTACATTTACAATTAAGAAACTTGAAGTAATGAGAGATTAAAAATCGGAATGTATTAAAAATTCTCATAATATTAATAGAAAATCATCATCAAAGTTTGATGATTCTAAGTCCAATATATTACAGTGTTTTTACTGACGATTCTAACAGCTAATGGTATCTGTAACATAAATCTATCAGCATGCAAAACTATATGCATGTTCTTTTGTCACAAACAGTAATAAATAATACTTATTCTAATTAAATGTATTGTCTAGTATTTTGAAAGATGTTTGTGTGTTTATAAATTATTAGCTATATTTAAAAAAATTTTATGTATTTTTGCATGATGTATTTTGTGTAACTGTATCAAAATTATTCAAAGGTGATTTATTTGTAACCTAATAAAAAAATATAAAACGATATGAAAATGTGGAGTTCAAAATTTTAAAATATATAATTTGGAAATACACAACTGCATGTAAATAACAAAAGCAGATATCAACCTAGTACTTTGTTTAAAACCATGTTAAGGTTATTTTTTGTATGCTACACAAAACTGGAATATATATTTAAGAGTTTCTATAATTTCCAGTACAATCTTTTTTTTATAATTAGTATGTTAAAACCAAATATGTTTTCAGGATCTCAATGGAAATATTCAGTTTCATGGAAAAATCACACACAAAAAGTTACAATTAATGTCTGAGATTTTTTTCCCCATAGAATTTGTTATGGGAGGAAAATATGATTAAAAAATGTACATAAACTTTTAGAAAAATTGTAAAATTATCGCCATTTAAAATCCTACAATGAAATTACACCAGAATCATTTCAATTATTTTACTTACTTTTAAATAAAATTTAAAGTTTACCCTTGAAAGTAATACGAGTACAAACAGACAGTCATTTTGTAAAAACGACTTTATTTTATTTAAAATATGGTGATCACCCAAAACTGGTGTATTGGAAAAATTAACCAAAACTAATAAAAACTCCTCAGCACCCAAGTAAGACTTAGAGTGGGCATAAATCTACTAACTGGACACTTCTCAAAGATCCTTGCCTGCTCCTTTACAGGAGAACAACCCTATTGGGTAAGGAACAAAGATGGTTGAACATTTTTTCTTCCAGTGAGAGATGTTTGCTCAGTGAAGACTTAGGGCCCATTGTAGAGCAGAAGTCTATTGGAGTACTGATCCCATAAGGAGCCTAAGGATGTTGGTCTAGTCAAATATTCAACAATGAACCATTTTGCGTCACAGTGAAGAAAATCTAAGCAAAACAAAGGACAATGATATGAAATATCCTCTCTGGAGCTCACTTTAGTAAGTACAAGTATAGCAATCCTTCTCTTTCATATTTTCTATCTGGTCTCTCTTGACCAACTCGTGTTTGCTTCCAACTCTAATGCTATTAGAGTATTCGAGAGCTAGGAGTCTCTATTTTATGCTCTTTTCTTTTCAATGTGATTATGTCTGAGAAGTTTTTTCCTTCTAAACATAATAAAATGTGAAATCAATTCAAAAAATTATTTTGATTTTCGACAGACAGACATTTTGCAAAATCCTCTTTTTTAACTTAGTTGAAGCCCAAAACATTCCACCTTATAGAACTATATTCGTTAAAAGAAGAAAAGTGAAGTTTATACTGTATTCCTCACACAAGAATAGGAATGATGTATAAAGGATACTCCTTGAGATTTATATGTTCTATTTATATTTATAAATAAAAAATAAAGTCCCTATATATGCTTGCATGTGTTTATTTTTACACTCTGGACTTTGTTGAAACAACATCTTAAGATAATAGAACTCTCAATATCTTGAGCTACCCCTCATCCCCAGAGAACAATCCCTCTTTACTAAGTCAATCCCCTCTTCAGTTAATCCCCATTCATGTTGAACAAAAGAGAAATGTTTTCAACTTCATCCTCCTTCTGTTCATTGTGGTTTACTTTTTACTCTATGTTTTGTTTTGTGGATCTTTCATTGGTTAACAGTTAAAAATATGAGATTGTTTAGATTCTGGTTTAACATAATACTGTCTTGTCAAGTAATTATTATCAACACCGGATCTTTCATGTTTTCACTTACCTAGATCCATTGTAATATTAAAATTTTATTTTAATTCAAGTTAATTATAACTGCCTTTCCAAATTTAATTATGGAAAAATAAGGTAGTTTATGGTTCAGGTTTGATTAATAAGATAAAAAACAACAGTAAGTATTAAATTGATATTTGTCATGAAATTGTTTATATTTTTATGGTAATTAATAAAATATTTACTTACATTACAAAAGTTAATACTGTATTATAAAATCCCCTTCTGGGCCCTTCTTGTTTTAGTCGCTAGCCGTCTTGTTTTGTATTTGAGAGGTTCTGTCTTTAATCCTTCAGTGGGATGAAAAAGTTACATTATTGACCCAACATCTTAAGGTAAGTGAAGGGCTACGAGAGGTAGTGAAATAGGTATGGAATTATAGTGACTAGGAACTCGTGCTGAGCGCACATTACCTGACAGAGAAACTATCCAACAGGTGAAGACATTTCACAAACTGTTATACTACAGGATTTTTGTAAGCGTTACTTGTAATAATACATAATGATCATTTAAATTAATTCTGAAATTGCTCTATTGGGAAATAAATTTAAAATTTTGACAGGTTTACTATATTAAATGTTGAGCTTGACTTATGAGAAAAACTATACAGTATAACAAACACACAGATCACAATTCTCATAAAAAATACGCCTAAGTATCAGACGCGTTTCAACGACAAGGTCGCCCTCTTCAGTGATACACCAGCTACACCAACCAAACCACAATTTTTTTAAAATAAGTTTAAATAAGTAAAATAAGTTCTGGTTTGGTTGGTGTAGCTGGTGTATCAGTGAAGAGGACGACCTTGTCGTTGAAACGCGTCTGATACTTAGGCGTATTTTTTATGAGAATTATGTTCTGTGTGTTTGTTATACTGTACAGGTTTACTAAATAGTTTAAATAGTTTATTTTTCATTTGCAACTTATTATCGAGGAATTTTTTTTAAGTTACCGTGTGAATGTATGTAGTTTAGTATCAGATTATTTGAACAGATGTGTAATCAAATATGAAACTGTTTTGTTTTTAAATTTTAATACAAAATAAGAGACAATCGAATCCAATTTAACTCACTAAACTAGTCATAATCACAGAAAGGAAAAATAAATGTCTACAAAGTAATAACAAGTACTAACCTGAATGGAGTATTATAACCTAAATACTACGTCACTATACAACACCGCAACAGATAAGAAAGTGAAATATTGTACATAAGTGGAAGAGATGTGCTTGAAGCAGAAATTGACAGCAAGCTAAAAGGAAAGAAGTTGGTTTATACTACCTTGGCGTTGCAAAAGCAACATTCGAATTCATTAGGATATTCATCGACCTTAGTCATCATGTTGCTTTCATTTTTGCTGTCATTTTCCTACAGAGATAGAAAGAAGAGACGTGACAGAAAGAAAGACAGTCAAAGAAGAGATAAAACAAGCAAACAGCAAATTTATTTGATATAATACTTTGAATATTTTATACATTTTTTCGTTACTTCCTAACTTTTTAGAAGAATTTTTACTGTTATAAATGTAACAAAGATTATAGTTTATTAATTTAAAACAAATTCACTTAGATTACGATTTCGGTTTAACAGTGAGATATTTTCAATCCACTTTTCTCCAACAATTTATTTAATTTTTCATAAGAATTTCAAGAAAGTTTACAACTTTAGTTTTCACTTTTTTACATTCAAGTTTATTTACAGTTTCATCCATCAATGGTGTATGTATGAGTGTGCAGTTTGTGTTAGTAAAACAAAATGTGAAAAATATTTTTGGAACGTTCTAGATTAATAAAACAAATAAAAGCAAAAACAAAATTTTCAGAGGTACATTTGTTAAGTTTAAAATAATAATACATTGTCTCCAAATAAAAAAACACTACTAATAAGATTTGATGAATGACTAAGCAACATTCAATGATGGTACAATATACAAAATATACCATTTTTACAAATATATACATACATACAAGTATAATACATTTTTATAGAACAACGTACATTCAGAATATACAAGCATGCTCATCTACCCTACCTCGACATTAGTAGATGGCGATCATGAATCAGTCGACAGTATGAAGGAAACTGACTGAGTGATGGTTCATGCAAAACTAGTGTATCTGTTTTTATGTTTATGTTGTTCTTATTTGTGTAATAATCTTTCGTTCCATAATTTGATTCACACATAAAAACAAATCAGATATACACACAATCTCTTTCTGACACACAAGTTCTAATTTTTTAAAAAACAAAAGAAGGAAAAGTCTCTAGCGCTTAAATACTATAATATTTTGATGGTTGGAAAAGAACAAGAGTATCAAGCGAGACCTGATATGAAAGATAAATGAGATGTATTTAATCCAAGATTAGATTTAAAAAGTTGTAAATCCTGAATGAGTATCTCAAGATTACCTCATAATAGAAGGATCTACAAATTAAATTTTCTACAAGAAATTCACAAAAACTTATTTGAGATAAGTAATTTGATATATTACGATAAAAAAGTCAAAAACATTGGAATATTGACTACAAAAGTTAAACAAATTCAATACAATTAAACATAAAAACTCAATACAACCTCTCTATTGAAACCGCACACATGGGCATGGTACATTCAATTTACAAAGAAAAACTATCGCAATAAGTTGTACAATTAATTGTTGGAGAAAAGTTACTTGATATGTTATTACCGAAATCTTTATTTATTGACTATAAATGGTACAGAAACATATTTTAAAAGGAAATCAATATTTTTTAAAATAAATTTGTGTTAAAATTACAAATAGACTACTTCAACCTACACTCTCTCACCATCTTTCTCACTAAAGTTCAGTTATACAACACTGTTCAACATTTGGATCAACTCTGCAAAAGTCTTCTTTTAATAGCAAGATTTCTCATAATTCAATTTTTCCTTTTTTTATTTATCGTTTACAACATTCCTTTAAGGCAACCGGTTAATGTTTTTTTCGATCTTGATATTCATCAAATTTGATGACTATCAGAAAAAGTTAAGGTGAACTGTCAGTAGGGTTTGTGTGCATGTAGCAACTGAGCATGATGACTTTGAAACGTCATTTTGTATTTGTGTTGCACAAATAAAGTGATTTTGTGTGGAAAATTCTAGTTTCATTTATTTAGTTATTCTTATACCGGTTTCACCAAACAGAAAGTATTCGTCACAAGTTTTCAGAAAATTTTTAATCACCATTGGTCGTAAGCTAAAAATTAACTACGGAGGTTGTTCAAAATCGATTTAAAAAATCAGCACATTTGATTAAATTTGAACGGAAGCAATGTGTCACTAAATATGAACAAAATTACAGTCCACGATTAGTTGGAAAATACTGAAGAAAAATGTAATACACAATGTTTCGAGAGTATCAAATACTATTATCAAGTATTAAAACCAAAACATGAAAAAAGTAAAAAACACCAACATAGCCTAGGGCCATGATGAAAACTAAAACTAAACATCTAAGAAACCCAAACCTAAAGTCAGGCTCGAGAAGTCAAAATTAACTAAAACTACATGATCTGGAAAACCACACTACACAAGAAAAGGCAAGAACTTGTTCAACTAACTAAATAAGCGTTTATACCACCGGAGTGATAACCTAACAGTTTATTAAAGTGATCAAAATTTTATCACGTGATCTATCACTCTTAATGGAGATGGAGCCACCATTCCTTATTTAAAATAGTTGAATGTTTATTTTCAATTCAGATTGTTTTCCTGGGAATTACAATAGCTTCATTTCTTTACTGGTTTGACTGATAGGGATGTCGTACAGTTTATGAGGATTTAATTATTTTTTCATTTATTTCAGTTTTGTCTCAGTTCTTCTTAATTAAATTTATGATTTATACCATGTAATTTTGAATGTATCTATAATTGTGTTTTCTCTGTTTTCAACATGGCCCTAGGTTGATTATGTTGGAGTTTTCCACTTTTTTTAATGGTAGCTTTATCATTTGATAAAACAGGTTATTTATAATCTCAAAAATTCGTTTATTGGTTTTTGTATAACCTACAAAAAATTATGGCAAATGTTCGCTTGAACCATATTGATAATATGAACAATCCCTCATTTCGAAATAAGTTTAAAACCAGAAATGTAATAAACATTATAGCAGTTGAGATTGAAATTTACTCTCAAACCATAATCGTAATGGAAGACTTCTTGGGATTGGGTTGAGCTAGAGGGTAGATTTTCTGATAGTACAGAAAATAATGTTCAACGTTGTTACTTTTAAATGAATGTATATAAATTTTGTGATTGTAAAATGAACAACGAATATTCACAAGGAAAATATTTTTTATATTCCCCGAAGAAAATGTTTGAAGAATTTAACGAAAAATGTAAACTAGATACTGTATATGTAGCCTACTAATAGAATTTAGGCATATAACGTTCTTAAATAGATTGGAATAACACGTAGGAAAATGACTTAGATTTATAAAAACACATGTTGTCTATATTCAACACATATCACTCATTATTGCGAATCGACAAAACATGCCTTTACAATATGAAGAGGAGATTTTTATAGAAAGAAATTTGGATGAAATCAATTTTTCAAGCTTTTGAATGACAAATTACAGCTATATCTTCTTTACTTGTAATGTTCAACGAGGAGTTAAACAAAATAAAATAATATTTCAAATGAAAAATATACGATCTAGACAGAGAATTAAACCCGGGACCTTTGGCTTTACGCACCAATACTACCAAGTGAGGTAGCCTTAGTCGCTTCCCAGCATAGACCCTACACTTCTCATCTGACATTGATTTTTACTGAAATTTTCGAGTTATCAAATTAATTACCTTATTAGAAACTACATTGAAATTAATATTACACTCAACTGGAAACCAGTAGGTAAGTGTTTAGTGATTTTAACGCTTCCAGCTAGTATTGTTAAATTACATAATATTTCAAGTAAAAAAGTTATGACTTGGACTGGGAATTGAATCCAGGACCTTTGGTTTTACACACCAATCCCAAAGTTATACCAATGACTACATAAATACTATAAGACACGACATGGCCATGTTAAATATTCTACGCTTATTCTTGAGTTGTCCAATACCCGCTAGGTCACTCTGTTAGAGAATCTGAAGTTGATGTGACTGGCGCTAGGTGGCTCTACGGTCAAACAATGTTTCAGGCGGGTAAGAGAAAACGCACTGATGCCACATATGGGACCAGAGATGTGAGGGAAGGTCGAGAATCGCTTATCTCAGCGCACGAACTGACAACACTGACTATGCTGACGGAAGTAAGTGAGAAGGTTTGTGAGAGAGAGGTCAACAGTTGTACAGTCTCAACCAAGTGAGATGCGTACAGTCAAGCACCTGCTGCTAGCGCTTACTGATAGCTGTGTGTCAAACTTGTGACGAACAGCACCCGTAAAGCGTAGACTATTTCCCTATCCTATGTCGTGTCTTATAGTATTTATGTAGTCATTGGTTATACTAATACATTTTAATCAATACTAACTGGTAAAAACGTATAAACGTTAAACACAACAAATACATATTTACGGGTTCCAAGTTGAGTAAAATATTAATTTCAATTAAGTTTCTAACAAGGTAATTAATTTGATAACTCGAAAATTGCACCAAAGAGCAAAGCCAAGTGAGTGAGAAGTGTACGCCCTATGCTGGGAAGCAACTAAGGATAGCTCAGTTGGTAGAACATTGGCGCGTAAAACCAAAGGTCCCGGGTTCAATTCCAAGTCTAGGTCGTCTATTTTCACTTGAACTAGTATTTTATTTAACAATACTAGCTGGTAAAAACATATAAGCGTTAAAATCACTAAACAAAATAGTTCAGAATTCGAATTTTTAGTTATAAAAAAATTGGGAATCTAGAGAAAAAAATGTTTGACGATACATCTACATCTGTCAATTTTTTGATTGTAAAATAAATGAAAAATATTCGTAAGAAAAATATTTTTTTATATTCCCGGAAAAAATTTGTGAAGAGTTTAAAGAAAAATGTAAACTCGATCATGATATTATTCAAATTTAGGGATTGATCGTCCATTAAAATTTATTGGAATAACACATAAGGAAATGACTTATATTTATACAAACACTTGTCTGTATTCAACAAATGTCAGCACTGCGAATTGACGAAACCTTCCCATGTACACACATACAAAAGCCACACCACTTACAAACTTATACTCACATATTTAATTTAAATAGATGAAATTTATCTACATCTACTTTGAAATGAAAACTACTTTGAATTATAGACTATTGTTATTTGAATTCATTTTTACTTCCATTTCTAACATATAATGTATTATATCAAATATGAATTTAGATTTTATCTTAATATAACCTCAGACCTTAACAGATATCATATAAACTTATTTATTTTTAACCAGTGTAAGTTCCACAGTAAAATAATACATGAATAATTTTGAAGAAACTCATTCATAACTTTTTCATTTCTTGTCATGTTCAGTAGTCAAATAAAGACGATATATTTATTGAAATCAATTGGGCTTCTAGGTTTTGAATCACAAATTAGAGCTATAACTTACTTACCCTTAATATTCAACGAGTTAAAGAAAATAGTTTAGAATTCTTATTTTGAACTATTGTTAGAGAAAAATATTCCAACAGTTTTTTTTTTTTTTTAATTTGTGAAAATATTGTAATTTTAAGTTACATTGTAAATATATTTGAGCTGAGCTGGTCAATAACCATATTAGGATATTAGCACAATAAAACTTAGGATGTTTGAACATGATTAATCAAATAATCAAATAGTTTTAAAACAGTTCTTAAAAAAATCTAAATAGAAAACAACGAAATAAATTTTAAAAAACTGCATTGGAAAATTACAGTTTATATGAACATTCCGATGATAGGCCTACTGTTTCTAATTTTTTCTGGCGTATTTTTTTCCACATTAACTTTAAATAAGACTACTAGCTACTAATAAAAGTACAAGCACATAAAAATATTACAATATTTGCAAGATTGGATTTATTTTTCATAAAAATATTGTACTTTCAGATAAAACTATTTTTAAATCTTGTTAAGGTTAAACATAAGAATATTAATACAAAAGTTAAACAAAAATAATCTAGCTAAGACAATGGAAATTTTAGAATATAGAGTAATAAAAATTATGAGTATTTCAATACGAAATGAAAACGAAATTAATTTAAACAATATTTGTATTGCATATTGAATATAAAATGTATTTTGTTATTCGTTAAAAGCAGAAAATAGTGTTTCTTTTTTAATATTTTGTAATGGTTTGCGAGATATTCGACATTAAAAATTTTTAACGTCCGCCATTTTTTATATGTACAAAATAAAATTATGGTTTTCAGATATATTGGTAAAAGGTACATAAATAATACACAAAATGACGGACAGGTGGAAAACTAAGCGTTTCCAGGCCTGTGATTATATGAACTATATTTTTACTTTCAGCTTTAAAATATGCTGCCGAAATGTTCCCGTGCAAGTTTGAATCTCCCTGTATAATTAGCATTTTAGTATAAAATATAATAATAACTTTATGACTCAAACAATCATACATTATATTTCATCTTGTATTACATTATTTTTTAAATAAACAAATCACAAACACAAAATATTTTTTGAGTTTCTGAAGTATAACGATAATTTCGAGCAATTTAATATGAAGTATAAATCGTAATAACCTAACCTAACCTAACATAAATTAAATTAAAGTAACCATTTAGAAGTTTTTCATTTTGTGGATTTTCGTATCTTTACAATTCTTCACGTTTTATGTATCTCACAAAACCATTTGAACATAAAGCTAACCTAAAGTACTGTAACGTAACCTAATCTACTCTATCCTAACCTAATCTAACCTAACCTAATCTACTCTCACCTAACCTAACCATTTAGAAGTTTTACATTTTGTGGATCTTCCTATCTTTACAATTCTTCACTTTTTATGTTTCTCACAAAATTACTGGACATAAAAGTGTAAAGGTTTAACATTATTTACACAAAGTAAATTTCTTTGTTCAAAATTTTTTTTTTTTTTTTTTTTTAACTTAGAATATATAGATAAAATCATTAGAGCATATACAAAAAAAGTCAAATGTTAGAACTATAATTTAAACCTTTCTTACAGAAAACAGTGATTTTTGAATGAGGTTATATTAAGACTTAATGTACGATATATTTACACATTGTGAACATGGACAGTCTAATGCAAAACATTGAAAGGTAAACAACACTCAAGGCAAAACAATGGTTAAAGATTAGAGAAGAAACAATCAATAGACAAGATGAACGTACATCTACAATACCCACACTTGAAGGGGTCCCAACCTGAAAACATTTACATCATTATAATTGGGATTCTTTTATTATCAAAATCGAAAACTTATTATGTAACATGTGAAAAAGTGCAGTTTCCAAGTTGTTTTATGTCCCATGCATGTTTATATATAAGCTTCAATTAAATGCTTAAAAATATATTTTGCAAAATTATCTTAACATAATTTTACTTCAGTAAAATCTAAAAGAATTGAAACATGCAGATATTATAATATTTTTATAAGGAATCACTAGTTTAGTATAGGCCTATATACATTTTCAGTTGTTCTGCAGATAAATTTCAGTTGTTTGTCCTTAAATAATAAAACCTTTGCAGGTGATTCAAAAGGAAACAGCCATAATTTGGTTTATTTCTTTAAATGGTCGAAATAAATTAAAAGTTGCAAAGTCAGATATCGTTTCGTTCATTATCTGCCTGTTTTCTAATGATAATTTATTTTTTAAAAATTGAATAATGATTTCCCTATAATGAACAAGAATTGAAACTTCAAACACCCAATAAAAGTAAACACATGTTTTCGAATTAAAAATTTGTTTATCAGAATCCAAAATAACGTTTGAATAACTAAAGATAATTCGTGTGCATGTCAACACTGAAGTAGAAAAAATATAATTTTTTAAAAAATTGTCTTTTATATGATTTAATGAATGGTTAACAAAACTGTTTTAATCTAATGATATCATTATTTTTGTAAAAAAATAACTAAAGTATCGATGAAAAAAAAAAAATATATATATATATATATATATTATTAGAACACAAAAAATATACATTTTTGGAATATAAGTTTGAGATTTAAAAAATTATAGCTGTATTGAATTTCTTATTAATAATGCAGTTAAATATTAAAAATTTCAGAGACTGTGAGAGAACCCTTGCGTGTCTTAGTTTAGTCAATTAACAAAATTATTTTCATCTCGGTTTTTATTTAAATTACAACAAATCTAAGATATCATTAAATACGTAATGGTGTCTCTTTTTTTATTTAAATTACAACAAAAAACAAATATATAAACAAATCTCCATTAAATATGTAATTTTGTCTTTTGTCAATTGTTTTTTATCTCAGTTTTTATTTAAATTATTACAAAAGATGTAATTAAATACGTAATTTTGTCTCTTGTCAATTGTTTTTATTTCAGTTTTTATTTAAATTACAACAAAAAACAAATATTTAAAGAAATCTACATTAAATATGTAATTTTGACTCTTGTTAAATGTTTTTATCAGAGTTTTAAGTTTAATAACAACAAAAACGAATATATCAACAAATTACCATTAAATATGTAATTTTGTCTCTTGTTAATTGTTTTTATCTCAGTTTTTATTAAAATTACAACAAAAACAATTATTCCAAAAAAAATCACCATTAAATATGTAATTTTGACTCTCGGCAATTAATTGTTTTTATCACGGTTCAATTGTTTTTATCTGAGTTTATTTTTTATTTAAATTAGACCAAAAACCAATATATCTACAAATCACACATTAAATAGGTAATTTTGTCTTTCGTCAATTGTTATCTTAGTTTTTTATTAAAAAAAAAGAAAATAAAATAAAGACATCATTGATATCATTAAATCGCCATTAAATATGTAATTTTGTCTCTTGACTTTTATTTAAAAAATATACAATTCAAAATATTACCCAAACAAACATTTACAAACGTTGTTCTATGAAGTTATAATTTTCTGTATATATGTTAACTTGTATACATTATTTGAACTTTATAAGTAATTTTTTTTTTTTTATAAATCGTACTTTGTTAAGCAGACACAAACAACAATGACGTGAGACATATTTTCTATAGACGTTTTTGTTTATTTAGACCATCTGAATATAACAAAAATGATCACCACTTCCCCTCGAATCACGTTATATAATATATAAAATATAATTTTTGTCATTAAGTACATGTAATATGTATAACATTGATTATGACGCATATCATCTCAACCATTCTTGTAATTGGGAATTGTTGATCAACCTTGTAACATTTATTTTGTTAATAAATTTTATAGCCAGGAATAAAATAAAACATATATTTTAATAAAATCTAGCCTGAATACATTTTAAACAGTCCCTCACCACTATTAATGCAGTTTTCAAAGGACATTAGGAGAAGGTACTAAGGAAATTAATCATTAACATAAGAAAATATATTTATCTAACAAATACAACCACTTTGATATATTACATATTTAAATATTTCAATCATTTACACAAATGATACAAAATATATTCCTAAATAAAAACTGTCCAATACTATGTTTTTGTTAGTACTGTATATAAAATACATGTATTATGCAACACATATACGCTTCATATTTAAGCATAGTGTTTAAGGACCTCGTATTTGCTAATTGATATTAAATAAAATTAACAATTACCATGAAAACATTACTAAGTAAAAACATATATCGAGAAAATGTATCTTAGGTTTTGCTTGTTAAATTTAATAATTTAATCAACTCTAATTTTGACTAGAAATTTTAAAAATCGTACTAAAATGACGTTCAATGACTAGGAATGCCATGCACATTTTAAATTTGGAAAGATGTACTGGTTTCAACTGAAGATGGCGGGTGTACTGATTTTGGGTACAGTGGTTGCAACTGATTTTGTGGTTATGGTAATTGCAACTAAGAAAAACAATTTTGGTTATTTCAACTAAGGATGGCTGGTGTTATGATTGCAACTGATAAGAGGGTGTTGATTGTAACTAAGTATGGTGGACGTGCTTATTGCAACTGTGAATAGTGGGTGTGCTGATTGCCACTGTGAATAGTGAGCGTGCTGATTGCAATTGAGAATAGTGGGTATGCTGATAGCCACTGTGAATATTGGGTGTGCTGATTGCAACTGAGAATAGTGGATGTTAATTGCAACTAAGAATGGTGGGCGTACATATTGTAACTGTGAATAGTGGGTGTGCTGATTGCCACTGTGAATAGTGGGGTGTGGTGATTGCAACTAATGATGGCAGTTTCAATTATTACCACTGGGGATGTCTGGTGTACTGATTGCATCTGAAGATAGTTAAAATGACGATCGCAACTAAGTATAGTGGGAGAACTGTTTGCAATTATTAACGATGAATGAAGGATGTGCAAATGAGAATAGTGTTTGTGCTGATTCCAACTAGTGGGTGTGCTTATTGTGAAGATTTTGGGTGTTGATTTCAACTAAGGATGGTGGACGTGCTTAATGTAACTGTGAATAGTGGGTGTGCTGATTACCACTGTGAATAGTGGGTGTGCTGATGGCCACTGTGAATAGTGTTTGTGCTGATTCCAACTAGTGGGTGTGCTTATTGTGAAGATTTTGGGTGTTGATTTCAACTAAGGATGGTGGACGTGCTTAATGTAACTGTGAATAGTGGGTGTGCTGATGGCCACTGTGAATAGTGTTTGTGCTGATTCCAACTAGTGGGTGTGCTTATTGTGAAGATTTTGGGTGTTGATTTCAACTAAGGATGGTGGACGTGATTATTTTAACTGTGAATAGTGGGTGTGCTGATTTCCACTGTAAATATTGGGTGTGTTGATTACCACTGTGAATAGTGGGTGTGCTGATTTCCACTGTGAATAGTGGGTGTGCTGATTGCCACTGTGAATAGTGGGGTGTGGTGATTGCAACTAATGATGGCAGTTTCAATTATTACCACTGGGGATGTCTGGTGTACTGATTGCATCTGAAGATAGTTAAAATGACGATCGCAACTAAGTATAGTGGGAGAACTGTTTGCAATTATTAACGATGAATGAAGGATGTGCAAATGAGAATAGTGTTTGTGCTGATTCCAACTAGTGGGTGTGCTTATTGTGAAGATTTTGGGTGTTGATTTCAACTAAGGATGGTGGACGTGCTTAATGTAACTGTGAATAGTGGGTGTGCTGATTACCACTGTGAATAGTGGGTGTGCTGATGGCCACTGTGAATAGTGTTTGTGCTGATTCCAACTAGTGGGTGTGCTTATTGTGAAAATTTTGGGTGTTGATTTCAACTAAGGATGGTGGACGTGCTTAATGTAACTGTGAATAGTGGGTGTGCTGATGGCCACTGTGAATAGTGTTTGTGCTGATTCCAACTAGTGGGTGTGCTTATTGTGAAGATTTTGGGTGTTGATTTCAACTAAGGATGGTGGACGTGATTATTTTAACTGTGAATAGTGGGTGTGCTGATTTCCACTGTAAATATTGGGTGTGTTGATTACCACTGTGAATAGTGGGTGTGCTGATTGCCACTGTGAATAGTGGGTGTGCTGATTGCCACTGTGAATAGTGGGGTGTGGTGATTGCAACTAATGATGGCAGTTTCAATTATTACCACTGGGGATGTCTGGTGTACTGATTGCATCTGAAGATAGTTAAAATGACGATCGCAACTAAGTATAGTGGGAGAACTGTTTGCAATTATTAACGATGAATGAAGGATGTGCAAATGAGAATAGTGTTTGTGCTGATTCCAACTAGTGGGTGTGCTTATTGTGAAGATTTTGGGTGTTGATTTCAACTAAGGATGGTGGACGTGCTTAATGTAACTGTGAATAGTGGGTGTGCTGATTACCACTGTGAATAGTGGGTGTGCTGATGGCCACTGTGAATAGTGTTTGTGCTGATTCCAACTAGTGGGTGTGCTTATTGTGAAGATTTTGGGTGTTGATTTCAACTAAGGATGGTGGACGTGATTATTTTAACTGTGAATAGTGGGTGTGCTGATTTCCACTGTAAATATTGGGTGTGTTGATTACCACTGTGAATAGTGGGTGTGCTGATTGCCACTGTGAATAGTGGGTGTGCTGATTGCCACTGTGAATAGTGTTAGTGCTGATTCCAACTAGTGGGTGTGCTTATTGTGAAGATTTTGGGTGTTGATTTTAACTAAGGATGGTGGACGTGCTTAATGTAACTGTGAATAGTGGGTGTGCTGATTACCACTGTGAATAGTGGGTGTGCTGATTGCCACTGTGAATAGTGGGTGTGCTGATTGCCACTGTGAATAGTGGGTGTGCTGATGGCCACTGTAAATAGTGTTTCTGCTAATTCCAACTAGTGGGTGTGCTTATTGTGAAGATAGTGGGTGGTGATTTCTACTAAGGATGGTGTACGTGCTTATTGTAACTGTGAATAGTGGGTGTTCTGATTTCCACTGCAAATAAGGGTGTGTTGATTACCACTGTTAATAGTGGGTGTGCTGATTGCCACTGTGAATAATGGGTGTGCTGATTGCCACTGTGAATAGTGGGTGTGCTGATTGCAACTAATGATGGATAATTACAACTGAGGATGTCTACTATGCTGATTAAAACTGAGGTTAGCTAGAATGGTAATTCCAACTAAGGACAGTGGGGGTGCTGATTACAATTAATGATGATGTATGTGCCGATTTCAATTAAAGACTGTATCTTAGTCGCTGAAACATTGTTTTGTAAAAATGTTTCTCATTATGGAAATTAGCAATTCTTTAATTTTTAAATGTGAATTTTTCACTAGTTTGTTTCACTATTATTAAGGGATTAAACACTATGTAGTGTCATAATTCATTCAAACAGATTTCATTGTTTAAAATGTAATACACATCTGTTTTAGTAAGAAAGAATTACTGTTACTATAACATAATAAAAAATATTACATCCCCATCACGTACAATAAACTGGTTGGGAACCCTTCTATTCAAAATCATTGGTTCATATGAACAAACCTCAGTGAATGAAACAAAGATTTTTTCCAGAAGCTGAAATTGCTTTTAAATTTGTTTTGCTGAACACATATGCATGGCTATTAACAGCAGTATACATTTGGCGTTTATTTTAGGAAATAGTGACAGTAGGTACAAGTATATGCAAAGCTTTGTTATTTTATAAAACATATTAGACAACATTAATTAACACTATCGTTCTTTTTACACGTGTGCAGATTGTGAGTCCTACAGATTGACCATGAAAAATCACTGACAAAATATCAAATGAGAAAATACTCGACTAAGTGATCAGTCAAATTAAATAGAAGAATCAAATTTATTCAAGTGAAGATTATTTTTTGATTCTGCCGTGTAAAGAGATTTTATAATATTACAGATAAAATCTCTACAGAAATAATATAAGTTTCAACAGATGTTGCTGTTGTTGCTTGGTTGTATATTACTTATTTAAACATTATTTTTTATTGTAATAATCACGAGTAAAAAGAAATTGACTTAATGACTCCTGCCATTTCAACAGCTAATAAATTATAGGAGGATTACTATTTAAAGTTTTCTCGTAATCTTTAAGATGTCAAAGTAAACATTGTCTAATATTTTCGATCCTTTTTACATATGGGCTAAATGTTATACAATTTAAACTAAATTCTTCTATGGTTTAGTTCTGCAATACAAAGTAGACTGGACAAAATGTTATTTTAGAACGATATTTTTCTGTTTCACCTGAGTAGCCTTTTCAGCCCAATTGTGAAAAGTGTCTACATGTGTACGATAAATCACAAATTTTAAATAATTTTGAATGCAGTTTTTGAATGGGAATTATATATTTTGGATCGTTACAGATGATTAGCATAAGCTCTATGTAATAGGAATATTCCAAAATTATTTACTATTAATTAATAACTAATAAAATCTCAAAAAACAAGAAATCTTCATTATGTACAGTTTTTGATCAAATTAAATTTTTTTGTTTTTTGAAACTGAATTCGATTTTTTAAATTACTTTATTAAAAATGAGTAAACGCATTTTAAAATTATAAATTGATTTTACTGCACCTTTTTCACGACAAAAACTAATTTGAGACGAATGTTTTACTAATTTCACAGAAAGATCAAATTTTCTAAATGAAGGCTAATTTAAATTTTGAAGAATTAAAAAAAAAATTACATTGTGAATTTTCAACTATTAATTTACATTTGATAAAGTGATTTTTAATGGTCTGGCGGCTGAAAGCTTTAAGCTAGTGCTGGTGAAGGTATAAACACTCACCGGACTGACGGGGTTGTGAGGAGGCGATTGTGGCGGCATTTCTGGTGGCTCCAGATCCAAAAGCGGCGGTTGCTGTGCGGGTTGCCGACGATGGCGCGATGTAAAGTGTTCATGGTTTCTATAACATCCTGCTCCCGTCTGTGCTGGGTTAACACTTCCACTTTCCCCTTCAGTGCTGCCTCCGTCAACTGTAGACATGTTGTGACCGAGCACTGCATCTGAACATTAGAAACAGAAAGTCATATATTTGCAACAGCACAACATTGCACTTTTTCACTAGTCCCAACACAAATCAAAATTTTTAAATCTCCATCTTTCAAACATAACGGTGTGGTTGTTATCAAGTTAAAGTGAAAATGTAACATGGTCACCATCTTAACAATAAATACAAAACCCTTTCGGTAGTCTACGCTTGTTCGACTCCTTTATATCATAAGTAGTTATCATTGCCGTATTCACCCATAATGTTGGGTCAACACCGTAACTGTATTGATTAGACACGATGCACTAGACCATTAGGCTAATTGAGAATACCGCTTTACAATGTTTAATATCTTAATCAGCCTATGAGTTATCAATTAAAATTTGGATAAATGTGAAAGTTTACATATTAAAGTACAAAATAAATTCAATTTATTTTGCAAGTAATAAAAAACAAATATAACCCAGAGAGTTTATTTCTTTTTAAAATGTATTAGAGACGAACATTTTAACAACAAATTTTGTCCGTTGTTATAGTGACGGGGGAGGAACTCAAGTGGGACTTGATGACAATATTGGTGTCATATTGCACCAAAGTGTATAATTGATGATAGGACACGGTTTAAATTTTACATACGAGTCGCAATTCTTAACTAAACGAATCAGGATTGTAGTGCTCTTTTCGATGTTAATAGAATTTTATAGTGAAGTGCAACCCGACATTTCCCCTTCCAAACTATTATTTATCTGTGGTTCCAACCAGGTTTTGTTGGTGAAGATTACATTCCTTTTGATTGATCTGTAATTTAGTTGTTAAATTCGAAATCTCATTCTTTCTAAACTTTAATAAATAATTTGACAGTACACAGGGTAATTTTAAATTTCAATACACTGCCATTTTGGCTAGTAGTATCTATCACAACATTTATATTTCTCTGAAAACATAAATATTGGTGGGGGGGATCAAAATTTCCCTTCACTTCAAAGTTGGCTATTTAGTTTACCAATACTACATTTGCTTTGTTATTTTTGTATTCCCTAGTAAAATGGGGTTTTTGAAAGCCTTGGTATTCCTAATAGTAAACATTCTACGAACGTAATTTTCAAATGATTTTACTCAAATTTGATTTGAAAAACAATAAAAATTAAAAATCAGTCGATAGTTAAATTAAAAAATTGTTTTTCGATGAACCTAACTTAACCTTTTATTTTTAGGGTATTTTATGTCCCACAATAACTCATTTAGTATTTAAAATTTGTATCCGACAAATTCCAGTCTTGTTTCTGACTATAAATATTATGCATGTAAGAAAGCTATAACTAAAAATAAAAGATAACTTCAAAATTGGAATGAAAATTTACAACAATAAGTAGATTCAGTGAACGAATTTGTATTGGATTTCAGTAAAAATTAGCATGAATGTTAGTGATTTCCATAATACCTTGCAACTTGCTTTAATATGATGGAAATTATTTTACTTAAGTAAAGAAGTTGTTTAGAAGGTGTTTTATTTTGTCATAACAGCTGTTTCCTTATATCTTATATCAGATGACGAACAAATTTACTCACACCGAACATTAAGTAATTCCTAAACTACACAAAGTGTAGGATGTGGCCACAAATCTTAAAACTTTTTACTAAAACATTTGACGTATACTACCAATCACATTTATTAGTTTTTGTGCAATGGATACGATTGTATTGTGTGTGTGTAATTGTCTCTATCATCTGATGATGTTGTTATGAAACCGTTGCTATGACAAAATAAAATAATCTGCTAAAAAACGACTGCTTGGCGCTAAGTAATATTCCTGTAAGTTAGATTTTATAATTCGACGAATATGATTGGTACTCAAAATAAATCGTAAAACTTTTTAATTGCTATTGGTTTATTTTAATTTTTAGTGTCTCTAATAGGTTGATAATGTGATCATGTACATTTTTTCATGGGCGTTATCACCAGTTCATTATTGGGGGGGGGGGACATATGCCGGGGGTCTGGGGGTATGGAATTTTTTTTAAAATTAAACTTCTCAAAACATCGTTTTTATACATTTATTTATGCGTTTGTAACAGAAATGTAATGTTAAAAACCCTAGTAAAGGCAAAGCCCGATGTTTACCTTTTAAGGTTTCAGGTAAATCATTCGTTTTTAGCAAAAATATTTTTACATCTCAAATATTGGGGGGGGGGGACGCCCATGCATTTTTAACACCAGAGTCAAAATTGGTAAACGATATGATGAATAATATATAGTTTCACTTGTATTATTGTTAATGTTTATTGCTGTAGTTGAAAATAAATTTTAAAATTAATTTCGTTTCAAATTAAAAATATAACTTAAGACGATTTAACTTCTACGTAAATAAATTGTAACTTCAAAATAAATAAACATAAATGTTAAATCAAAATTAGTTCTCTACTCACCAGTGTCTACAATGACGTCGATAAGATCCATACTTTTGGCAAAAGCATCCCTGAGATTAATGTGATGGAATGAGACAATGCTACCTTCTCGTTTAGCTCGCTCCAACGCTTCTCTCCTCTTCAGTGCCTTCTCTCTCCTCATCTGATTCTTATAGAACTCGGCAAAGTTGTTGACAATGATGGGAATGGGCAACGCAATCACCAGGACTCCACAAATACAACAAACACTGCCAATCACTTTTCCCAAAGGAGTTGTGGGATAGATGTCGCCATAGCCTACCGTTGTCATGGTAATCCCCGCCCACCAAAACGTTTCAGGTATACTGATAAATTTAGTTCCTGGTTCTTCTTTTTCAGCGAAATACGCGAGACTAGAAAATATAAGCACTCCCATCGCTAAGAAAAGCATAAGTAGTCCCAATTCTTTGTAAGAGTTTCTTAACGTAAAACCTAAACTTTGTAAGCCGGTCGAATGACGAGCTAATTTTAATATCCTAAGAATTCTCATGATACGGAAGATCTGGACAACTCTACGGACGTCTTGGAACTGATCTGTTGCGTTTTTATTAGTTTCGACAAGAAATAAAGACACAAAGTACGGGAGTATGGCTAACAGATCGATAATATTTAGGCCACCTTTGAAAAATTTCCATTTGTTTGGGGACGCACTGAAGCGGAGAACGTATTCTAGAGTAAACCAAGTGATGCAGACGGCTTCTACCATTGCGAGTTGGGGATTGTCGGTTACTGCACCTTTCTCGTCGTTTGCTTGCATCTGTGGGACTGTGTTGAGTGTAAGAGCAATCGTCGACAGCACGATGAAGAGTATTGAGATAACGGCAATCACCTGAAAGAAATCTTTACCTGATATTCCTTGCCAAAATAAACATTGAAATCAAGTGAAACGAGAATAGAAGGAATATAGTTTGTCCTTTGCATTGTATGTTTTTAGTAACTTATCATTTTTTAAATTATATTTTTGTGTACTTTACTTATAATATTGAAATGTTGCTGGTTTTGTTTTAAAAAAATATGTTTAATTGAATTTTTTATTTATTGGAAAGTTGATTTTCTATCAAATATATTTAATAATAAATGATTCATTCCTCTTCATTAAAAGTTTGTTTTCAAAATATTTGAACAAATACTAACATCTGTAAAATATAAAATATAAAGTGAAAAGATCTCAAACTATAATTTTTCTACGTAAGCCTTTTAGTAACTGTTGATATTTTCTTAAATATTTGTATATTTATTGCGTGAAAATTTTGTTGAATTTGTTTTAAATAAATTATTTAACAATTCAATTAAAAATATTTGAACTTTTGTATTCTTATAAAAAAAAAACTTTGAACTGAATTTGTTTTTTCAATAAAATGATTAAATAAAGCCTTTATTAGAAATAATTCGTTCCTTTATATTGAAAGTCTAGTAATCTCTCTGTTGATTTTCAAAACTACTTACATATTATTAAGAAGAAAATAAAAACAAGACTTGAAAGGTTCATGTATCAATTTCGAAATATACCTAGAGGAAAATTTTGTTCCATTACAAAAAAAAGAGGAACAATGTTGAAAATAATTTTAGCCAAAATGAAAGTGTTACTAAATGCAAAACGAATATAATATAGTAATTAAAGTATGTCTAAAATGATTAAATGATCTGTTAAATGACTGTATGATATAGTTACATATATTTGTGCTTAAACAAAATTTTAATAGCAAGAAAAAAAAGAAGACGAAATAAAAAAAAGTAATAAAAAAAAAATATACATTTATTATTTTTAGTGCAAAATAAACACTCACTGTTCTGCAGGCGACATAGCACAAGCGAAGTATGTATAGAGAAAGAATAAGAAGAAGTGTACAGTAGAAAGAGAAGAAGATATTTAGATAGCAGTGAAAATACAATGGAAAGGTAACACTGAAACTCCATTACATCCAACCGAATACCAACAACTTCAGCCAGAAACACTCGCATTCACATAATGGACATACGATGATACAGCTGAACACACAAAGTGAATAAACGACACATTGACACTCAAAGAGACGATTAATGGGAATGGAGATGGGTACAATTTTTATAGTTAAAAATGTTTAAAAAACCACCAAAATGATAAACTAGGCGATTGGAATAATTATTAGCAATACACGTATTGAATATTACAAAAGAGAATTTATAAATAAAAAACTGTTGTGTTGGAAAATATAAAATATTTGTAATTAAAATCATGAATGATTATACCACCCCGCTCGTTTTGTCAAATGATTGGTGTACAGACTATTATTAATAGAAATTTAATTTAAAACGTGAATGTATTTCTTGCAGATCTTATACGTTCTCGTATCTCAGTATTAAAATTTTAAAATTCATTGTTTAAATCAGTCTTTGTTTACGATAACAGATCAGGATTCGCGATTAAAATTTGTAATGTAAATATCCGAATGTTAAAATAATCTAGTTGTACATTTTTTCCAAGGGTACAGTTTTGAAATTGACCAATTGTACAGTCACAAATTGTTTCCGATTAGTTGAGAAAATCTATATTTAAATCTGATTGATTGAATTTATGTTCTTATATAATCTAACCTAACCTTTATGAGATGGATGTATTAAATAAGGAAACAACTTGTGTATTAAAATGGACAACACTTGTGGAAACTTCAATTACTAAATGAAAAACAAACAAGAAAAAACTAATTTTCTAAAATAAACATTTCGTTTGTAACAAGACCAGATTTAAATGGTAAAATTGTCAGTTGTCATTTGTACAAAAACCTTTCTAACACACAACAATAAAATGAGTGTCAAGAAGATTTGTACACATGTAATAACTGAAGATATCAACGTACCCAATTAAAACGTTATAAATAAAATGTTTATTGTTGAAATTTGTTCTTTTTATTTAATGAATTCCATATAATAAAATATAAATTTTAATCATAAAATTATTAGCATTTAAAAAAATTGTAATTAAATATAATCCAAAATATGATTCGAAAAAAATGATTGATTTAAAACAAAATTGAACAATTAATAATTACAGAATTTGTTGGTTCTAAGAGAGAGAGAGATTTCGTAAGCATCGGTAATTCATTTTTTGTTTAACTTTTAGAATATAAACAAGGTGATCTGCCCTTGCGTGGGAATGTTTTCGAATCTTCTCCACAATGTGCACCTTAGAAGAGTGCCAGGACACACAGGTGTCGAGGGCAACGAGCGTGCAGACAGGCGGCCCAGAATGGACACTACTGATCACGATATAAGAGCCAACCTATTATTAACAGATAAACTGATTATAGGGGATTTACCAAGATGTTTTACAGAGGAAAATTGTTTTTAGTTGTATAACTATTCTGAAAAATACAAGCCAAGACACTTTTACGAACCTCCAAGTGTTCCACTCACCAGCTCGACGCAAGTAACTTTAAGATGGCCATTTCAGAAAACACTTGCTTAAATGGGGGCATAATTGAGGAAGACGCCCTATACAGGCTATGCAAACAGTCCTGACTGCTAGAAAGATTCGTCTGGATTGTAAGAGGCTGGAGGGTAAGAGAAGAAGTCTCTTTAGAGCGTCTCAACTATGTGAAGTTGCTGTTCCTGGTATTGGACAAAAGCTGATGAGTCTCTTTGAAGGCTCAAAGGCAGGTCTTTCCTTTTAGGTCTATTGGAAAACACAGTTAACATACAGGGGCCTCGATCCCAAATCCCTCCCCCAATAAATTTAATCTATTCTAAGGTCATTATAAACTTAACCATCTGAAAAAAGCGTACAACTAGTATTTGAAAATTCGATCGTTTATAAATGTATTATTTACTTTATTAATAATTTATGTATACAAAGGGGGCTGATTAAAAGTTGATTATTTTTATAATTCATGATCGATTTGGTTAAGATATGAATTCAATTCAATCCCTTTCATGATCATTGTGCATCATGTGACAGCAACTAACAAGTGTCAAAATGATGTGTCTTACATGGATCTAAAATGATACACTCGGGTGCAAATTTTACTAAAATAAAATAATAAAATAGTGATAATTTATTTTGTTGTAATTGTAATGTGTTCATCAAATAACTTTAAATCTCAAAGTTAATGTAACTAAAGTCGTGGTTCTCTCCGTATGAGATAAGTTCATATATTTCACCAAACCCTTTTATTATCAATTGCAGATGCTAAACCTGTGATGGAGATGTTCCCGTTAAAAACAAACCTTTCCGAACAGAAGCTTCTCCTAAAATATGTTTTACTCTTGAAAGATTTGATAGTAAAGTGAAAGAAGGATAATAAAAATGGCGTCACCATATCACACCGCTATTGGGCTGGATTGAAAGGATACTCAGTCTGAGCGAGATGTCACGTGACTTGACGAGATGTGTGAATCCAACTCAGACTGCAGTTCAAGGTCAGGGGAAATTTAAAATTTTCAATTGAATTTTTTAACTTTTTGTTTTACGTATGGAAATATCTAATTTATACTATTGTTTTGTAATAAAAATTGTTCTATTACTACTGTAATTTATTTTTTTAGGAAATTAGTATATTGTGTAGAAATTATATCTAAAGAAAAAAATAAAATAATGTGTGATATTCATCAACTATCATTTCTTGTCAAAAAAGTTGCTTGATTAAAACATTTTTCTAGATTTTACGTCCAATAACATTAAAAATGTTTTACCAAAACATTCTAATGAACTGTATTTTTTATTATTATATTTTTTTAATGTTATTAAAGTTAATAAATTACTAATTTTTTCAGCAATTTATTTGAAAAGATTTGTGATTTTATAAATAGAAAGAAATTCGCCTTGTAGTCTATAATTATTATTCCATTTATCTTACACATCCTCCTTAATTAATATTCCTGTGCATGTTATTAAATTATATATTTTTAAAGTATTATTTCTAAATTATGTTTTACTGTTACATCATTTAAAAAAACAGTCGGTAATTTTTAAACATGCAACATTTTTATCAACAATTTACTTTTGTATTGAATTTAAATATTTTTATTTTTCTTGAAATGAAAAAAAAAATTGTTTAATAAAACTTACTAGCATTTAATAAATTTACAATCGTTATTTTTACTGAAATAGATAATTTCGGACTGTTCAACTAATTAATTTTAGATTATTTTCACATTTTTTTGTGAGATACTGTTAAGATTATTTATTTGCGAATATTAATTTATTTCTGATATCTATTCATAATAATAACTTTCATAAAGACAATTTTGTGGCATGATGTAAATTGATATAAAAAGTATTTTATTTTGTAATTAATACATGCATTTTTGTATTTTGTTTTTTTAAAATAATAATAAAAGTAAAGTATTTTCCAATACAATATACTATTATTTTTGTTGTTTAGAAAGCAAACGTTTCTAAGTCGGTATATTTACATAGGTAAAACATTAAAAAGTTAAAAAATATCAGTAAA
Source organism: Aphrophora alni (assembly GCA_963513935.1). Lineage (NCBI taxonomy): Eukaryota > Metazoa > Arthropoda > Insecta > Hemiptera > Aphrophoridae > Aphrophora > Aphrophora alni. Next base: position 17,087,143 of record OY740773.1, on the reverse strand, counting down.
AAAATAAGGTTTTAATTGGCGGTGTCGTGGAGACGTGATTGTTGCGTAACTCCCACTCCCAGCACAGTTTTAAAGCTGGTAACATCTAGAACATGATAACACACAGCAACACAGCACACACAAACATAACACTACATCAACACAATCAGTTCAAGCTTTACTGAAAACATCAGCTTATAAACTGTGAATATATAACATATAAGAATCACTTTTTTAAATTTTGGTGAACAGACCTTAAATGGAAACGTGTTTATAAAAACTATAATTCAGTAATTCAAAACATAACTTGGTGTAAATTCAAAGCATCTTTTCTGTTCAAATCTGAATTAATCGAGTGTTAAATTTTAATTTTCGTATAGCAAATAACACATTTCAAAATTTGTTACTCAATTGTCAATAAAAATTAAATGTCCAAGATTTTTGTATAAAACAGAAGGTTGTTTTCCAAACATAATACAGAAGGATAGCAGGAAGCTCTTAATTTTATTTACATATTATTTCAGCATGAAAAGCCTATTGTACAGTTTATTAGGACATGCGGGATAACCAGCCTGAATCAGGCAAAACATATTTACAACACATATACATACAAACGTAGAGGTAATGAAAAACCGGCCCAGTTGACATGATGGAGTTATATTTTGAAATACAACATACATTTATACCACTGAAAGAGGGCATTCAACAAGCGATGTTTTTATGAATGAAGCTTGGAACGTTTCACCACTTAGTTTTTTAGTTGATGTTTATATCAAATAAAATACTAATAAGGTTAAAAATCTGATAATAAATTATAAACAAATATCTTAATGTTAATTAGTTCATGAGTCGAGATTCCCAATTTGAACATACAAAAAATAAATAATTACTAAACACCATAATAAACTAAACATCAATAAATACTATTAATATGCAGAATAAACATTGGAGTTTAAATGTTAACATATAACCTATAAGGTTTAGTATTTCGTTTTAACAAATATTAACTTATCGCATATTTAAAAGGAAAAGAGATTTAATATTCTATAAAAATTACTAAACAACATTTAAAACTGTTATATTTCACGATGTGTTTAACTTATATTTGGTACTTACATTAAAATGCAATGTTGATATACAGGGAGAAAATTTGTTAGAACGTTTGTTTAAATCATTTAAATTTAATTTACATACAGTATGGTGGGGGAAAAAACCACAATTGTCCTCAGAAATCAGTTTTTAAATCTTTTTTTTTGTTATTTATTTGTTGAAACTATTATTGTTTTAAAAGTTTGCACAACATAGTCATTAGAATTTTATTTTAAGCGACACTAGCAACAGTAATTGTCATAGAAAAAACAAATGTTTCAACTATTAACATTAGAATTAATGTTTGTTGTTAGTTTTATATATTGAAATTGTTAAAGCAGTTTTACATTTTAAATTATGGGGAATTTGTTTGAAGAATGATTTATGTCTAATAACATTAACAGTTTAAATTCAGAAATAATATATTTTTAAATGACAAAAAGGTTACTGTGGGAAATTGCGTGAATATTTTAAATTGTATTATAAATTTTCAGCAATATGATTAGCCTTTTATTAAAATAAAACATCAAAAGTATTTTTATAACGACATTATTTCAAATAATTCTTAACCAAAATTTACTGAACATTTTATTCACTATAATTTTGATCTTTATAAAATACGATGTGACATAAAATCTTTTCTAAATATTTGTTCTCAGAAATTAGGTTTTGATTTTTATATGATTTTTTTAATATTTATTATCTTTTTAATGTTAAATTGTGTTATAAATTTTTACCAATATGAGTAGCCTTTTTTATGTTATTATGTTATATACTTCGGTGTAATAAAATATCAAAAGGATTTGTATGACGTCACTTCAAATAATTTTCAATCATAATTTACTGTACATTTTATTTACTATAAATTTGATTTCCGTACCATTTTATGTAACATTAAACCTTTTCTGAATATTTGTTTCCGGAAAATAATTTTGGATTTTTAAATGACTTTTGTTGAAATTATTATTTTTTCAGTTCAAACAAATATAATCATTAGAATTTATTTCAAAGGACACTAGCAACAGTAATTTTTATAAAGAAAACAAATGTTTCAACTGTTAACATTATAATTAATTTTTATGGTTGGACTAACCATAATTATTATACTTTTTTATATTCAAATTTTATAATTAATATGTTAAAGCAGTTTTTAATTAAAATAAATTTTGTAACTAAAGAGGAATGTTTGAAGAATGATTTAGGTCTAAAAACCAAATAAATATGAAAGTTCTATTATTTAAATTCAAAAATAAAAATTTAAACAATGACAAAATGTATTAAAATTTTATGAAAATATTAAATAGTTTGTAGATTTTTGGCAATATGATTAGCCTTTTTTATCCTTTTTTTACGTCGAACTAATAAAAATATGTATAGGCCTAATAAAATATCAAATGTATTTTTATAATGACATAAATTCAAATAATTTACTAAACATTTTATTCACCAGTTTTCATACCATGTAAAATAATTCAATATAATTATATCAGTAAAATGTAAATAATTCGCAATTCATAAATAAAAAACATACTACACACACATTTATTATATTTGCCTGAGATAATAATTTGACAACATTACATCTAACATGTTTTGAAATTAAAATATGTTATTTATAAATCACATTATATATTTTCCTGTAAAGTAGAAGAACCATATACATAAACACCAATCATTACAGTAAAAAGAGACAGAGAAGTATATGAAGTGTTAATGTACAGTTGTATGTAATGATAGGAATAGAGAAGATATAGAGAAAGGTGATTTTGCAAAAAATATAATAAGCAACTATATTTACTATAAATTATAAAGTAGAAACAAATAGAATCAGATTTTGTGAAAAATGGAAAGTGTTGACCGGAATCGTGATAAGTCTAATTTAGTTAGTTTATGATTTCCAAAGAAACGGATAAGTACACAGGGATGTGCCCTCGTACTGGCAAACATCCGAAATCGACCCACACTCCACGATTCACGAAGTAGTTGGCTATGTTTCACCTATAAAACACGTTCTGTGCAATTCAACACTTCGTCCACTTAGGATCGTCCTATCACAATAATGAAAATAGTGTTGGAAAGCTAATGTTCCGTAGATACATAATCATGCAAAAAAAACCACAAAACGATATAAATAATATTCCAAAAATTGCTGATGTTCACTTATTTTTAATACGTAACGTCAAAGATTTGAACCGTGCGCCTTTTAGTAAAAGCGACGCCACTTTTTCACATATGATCACAAATCTATTTTTCTGTCAAACAGGTCAAACAAATCACTGTTCTATAGATCACGTCTTTCTCTTTATAACCGTAGTTTACAAATTGTTCTGCGACTCATCGATCGAAAGATATGTCTACTTGACTGAAGTAGTAATCTAGCGGCACGAAATTCACTCGGCATTCGGTGCAGTTTACTAAATAAGATTATGGAATTACTGAATCGATTCTTTGTAATTGAACTTTATAGTATGTTGTAGACGAGAAATTCATTCTCTAAGTTGGTACCACTTGATATAGGCAAATGAAACATTGGTGTGATTGTTTATAGCTTGTAATGAAGCCTAAGTTTGTGAGAAAAATGACTTATGAATGCGGTAAAGCTGTCTAGCGGTTATTGATTTGAGATTATATATCTCTCTTATTTTGAAGGTTTGTTTTATTTATTTATTATAAATTGTGTATACAAATTGCAATATCAGTATTATTGTTTGTAGAATTTATTGTTCTGAGTGAATGTTATTGTCAGACATCAAATATTGAGGCTATCTAGAGATAGGTGCCTACCAAACCAGGGATATTTCATAAACCATGAAGTAACAGTAATTAATGTACAATTGACAAAACACCACCCACTGGGATAACTTATAAAAGGTAAATACTTTACAGACATCTTGTTCTTTTCATTCTGATTTATCATTTATTGGAAATATCGTAGTAGTAAATATTATGGTATACTTATACAGGTTGATTGAAGGGTGTTTGACCGCGGTTTTATTCGATAAGTACAAAAGTTACAAAAAACTTTAAAATGTAAGCACAGGATTTTTTTAGTTAAAATTAGAGTTATTACAAAAAATTGTATATCACAAACCATTTTTACAATATGGCGCTCTAAATTTTCTTATAGAAACCTCTATTTTAATGGCGATTATGAATTAAACATCATATTTTAAATCTTTTTTATAATTTAGTTTTTTTTTGATAACTAAAACTGTTAAGGAGCTACAAGCACATAAACGTTTGAAAAATTTGCAAATTCAAGCTACTTCCATAGACAATTTTTCTTACTTTTCAAATTCAAATTCAGATTTAAACCAGAGCTAGGAAATAACTACTGTTATTTTTATTTGTTTTGTAGGCTGAGGAATAACAAAGTTCAATTATATTCAACAATGTAAATTAAGGATCAGTTTTATTGTTAATACATTTGTTCCAGATATATTCACAAGGTCTAATATATCCAGTAATAATTACAAACTGGTGTAAACCAGAAGGTGTTCTCGATAATTGTAGGAAAGTTAAATAAAAGAAAGTTGTTATTTTGTAAACCTCTTCGAAATATGTTTACATACTTTTTCTAAACTGTTTTGAATTGTAAAATTTGCATAATAGTTCTTTTACACCTGATATTTATAAAGTGTGTTGCTAACATTATTTTTATACAGAAAAATAATTATTAATTACACAAAATGTTGCAATTTTTTAGTTCTCCCACGCGAGTAAAAACAAACTCAAAAGTTGATTTTAACGTTTTATATTTTATACATTACAGTATAATTCAATACTGTTTCATTTTAAATTCAGTTCAACTTTTTTAGATACGGAAAATGAACCTCTAAAAACGTTTTCGTTTCTAACAAGGTGATAACAATTTGATAACTCGAAAATTGTAACGAAAAGCAAAGTCAAGTGAGAAGTGTTACGCACTATGGTGGGATGCGATTAAAGGTAGCTCAGTTGGCAGATCATTGAGGCGTAAACCCCAAAGAACCTGGGTTCAATTCCCAGTTCTTGGTTTTATATTTTTTTAACAAGTTTGGACTCCATTCGATGCAAATTTCTAAATTTCGTGAAGGAACTATGAAGAACGATTTGAAATTACAAGTGAATAACAGTTTTTATATTAGAAAATAGTTCGCTATTTCAAAACTAAATTTTCTGATTAACGAATATGTCCCAAGATACATAAAACTGGTCAAAATTAGGTTGGAATTGCGGCCTCTTAACAGATGGATTTACAAAATTAATTGCAAATTTGTATATCTGTTGCGTGTTGGTTACTTGAAACAACAAGCTAATGTGATACATATGTTTAATGTATTCCACTTCCTATAACAGGAATTTGCAATCCCGGAAGTATTCCTTCAACACGACACAAGTTCCTGTGTAGTTTACATTCCTTGTCCTCATCCATTGATTGTCCTTGGAAGGATTTGTAGGTTAAAGTTCACATTTATAGTCGTGAAAACACATAGAGACATCAATAAGTTACCTGGATGTAGCTATTGTAGGACAGTGTAAAAAAATCAATTTTTTTTGAAATTTGAATCATGACGCCATATTGAAATTTATGATTTTTCAGATTATAAACTTTCTAAACCGAAATACGTTTTCAAATATTGTTTACTGTGAATCTGTTTAGCCATAGAGGGAGCTTAAAAGAACATGTGTACAAAATCCAAAAGCACCCTCTTCACTCCAAAACAACCTCAAACTCCATAACTTTTATTAGTTACCTATGGTTTGTGATATATCAAATTGAAGGGCAGGAAAAATATGAGTTTTGGCAGTAATCAAATAAAAATCTGCCTATGCGTTCGCTCGCTATATTTATAAATAAAATTTTATATTTTGTTTCATAAAATTACATTACTCATAATTGGAGGTACTGGAAAAATCCAAGCCTGTTTGTGAACTGTAGAGGTTACAACCAGAAGAGGTTGTACAACATCAAAAACCATCCTGTTCATCCCCAATCAACCCTAACTCCAAATTTTGTTATCGATACCTATCGCTTTTGATATTATCAAATTAAAGTACATAACAAACAACGAGTTTTGGTGTAAACAAATTAAAATCATCCTACGAATTCATCAAATATGATTTGAAATGTAATTTTGATAGAACTGTACAAAAACTACGTAAAATCAAAAACAAATTGTTTAATGACCAACCGGTTCGTACAGGGACCTTTAAAAATGAAACAAAACTAATAATAATAAGATATGTTCACTAATTCTCTCCAGGTAATAAAAGAGTTTGTTTTCGAAATCCAATCTGATATTTTTTGTATCGCTCTACACTCTTGAACAATTCTGTTTCTCAAGTATTACACATCAGCTGAAGGGGTCTCATACACAACAGATTTTAAATGGTGCCAACTTTTCGAAAACAAACTCTTTTATTGCTTGGAGAGAAATGGTGAATATTTTGAACATCTCTTGTGATTTTTGTAGATAACACCTCTTGTTGTTTTGTTACTAGTTTTGTATAATAAGAGTAAACAATACAAATATATCTGCACTGTTGATTTATATTGACATAATTACAATCCGGTATTGGAAAATTCTCTCTACAGGGTGAAACGAAATTCACCATCATGATCAGAATGATATTGTTATTTTACTTTTTCGTTTAGAAGATGTTACACGGAGAAACTTTCAGGGCGTATTTTATTGATGAACATAAAGGAAAAAGTAAATATGAACATACACCCTAAAAAGGTTAGTTGTCTATCTAGCCGCCATTTTGTTTCGAAGTAACAAAATTCATATATTTTGAACAGCAAATGATACAGAGTTTAAATTTTGCATACTAATAACTCATAGAGACTCAATTAAAAAATATATATCAACCAATTTTCTTTACTCATTTCAAAATGGCGCCATTAAAATGTTTAACATCGAATATTTCGAAAACCGTTAATTTTTTTAAAAAAAGTACAAGAGAGGAAAAGTTCTATCTTTTAACAAAAAACAAAATACTTTTAGTTTCTTTGTACGTCAAAGGATTATCAAGTTATCAACAAAAAACTGACAAATATAATTTCTTGGTAGTTGTCTATAATACCCAAGATTAGCCTAGAAAGAAAATTTTCTGTAAGTTCTGCAATTTTTGATTTCATGCTGAAAATAAAAAATACTTAATTTTTTGAATACATAAGTCTATAAAAATAAATACAAAATTTAAAAATTGGTTTTTATTCAATCAAAACGATCCAAAAATAGGCAGAAAATATTTTATATAAACATATGTCTATATGTAAACATATATTTTAGTAAACATATGTCTATATGTTTACTTAATAAACATATAGACATTATAGGCCGAATGCACAAATATGAACTTTTTTCTTCATTTTGATTAGTAGAATACGTCCTAATTTCTTAGAAATTTTCCATTTCTTCGTGCACACCCTGTATATGTAATATAAATTTAAGTGATAGTTAAAATACCCAATCTTGTATTTGGCTATAAAATATAATTTAGAATTTTACAACCCCTGTTTGTTGTCTGGCCAGTGTTACACAGTCCGCATTTTGTCAAGTTGATCGATTTTGTACAAATTTAGTACATGGGAAAATTAGGGCCAATTTCAAGGCTTCTCGATAACTCCAAACATAGATTATTTCAAACTCGTTTCCAAGTATTCTTATGAAATTACGACTGCTTAAGTTTTCCAAATCTATATAACTCAAAAACGGAAAATGTTTATGAAACATTTAAGCAGAAAGTTTCAATTAAATCCTTCGAACCGTTTTGGAGATAACATTATTTTGCAAATAAATTGAGGATGAATAAGAAAGTAGCCAATCCCGAACATATGTTTGTAGGAACTTTTTCTTAGTTTTGATGTGGGAAACCCCTCCAAAACTTTTGAAGCACAATATTGCAACACCCTGTATATGATATTATTTTTCGTTTTCATCATTTTTTCTAAATAAAATTATGATATCCGGTTGAAATACATTAGGCTATTTCGATCTACTGAATTGTATACAGACAAATTACACATAATAGGAACAATCCATCATTATCCAATAACTTTATCAAGTGAATATTTATTTTCTTGTCTACATTTAACTAATTTTCTTAAATTACCATTAGACGATGATAAACATGCAATTATGTTATTAAACAATATCTATTTTACAATAAATAATTATCGTGGTTAGGGAGCTTCGTAGAGAGGGAGGGGGTGATTAATAGCAGGAGTGATTGCCATGAAACACTCTGAGCTTAGAGGAGGCATTAGTACACAATTGGGGTCAATCGGCAATTTGTTCACTTGATCTGTTGTCGTATTTCGTTTAGTAAATCAAAAAGAGTTGTGAAAATACAACGTTTAAGGCGTTTTTGGAGGTTTATTTTAGGAAATTAAAACAGTTGAAACATGGATAGACTTTAATGTATACAAACTTTAAAAAGTAACATTTTGTTTTTGTTTTTAGTCATGTAGCAGGACTAAAAAATGGCAAAATGTTTGTGAAATTAATAATTATATATCTGGTGTAGGTAAATTGATATTCTTTATTCCTAAATGCAAATTTTACAATGCAAAGCAGTTTTGAAAAATAATGATACTGTACCATTTTTCGAAGAGATGATTTTACTGACTTTTCTTTTATTGAACTTTTCTGCCAATCGTCTAAAACACCAACTGTTTAACAGTTTTCAAATATTACTGGATATATTAGGCCTTGTAAATAAGATTATATAGCTGAAATAACAGTGCTAAACAGTTCATAAAGTTTAATACATTTAGTAATAATACATAGCTGGCGTAAGCCATTTGATGTAGACATTACAAGAATATTATAAGTTTTATCTCTCGATAACTCTGTTATTCCTCAGCCAGAACAAATAAAATTAACAGTAATGTATACCTTTTATCCTAGCTGTAATTTAAATTTCACCTGAATTTGACTTTGAAAAATAAGAAAAAACGTCTGGAAAATAACTTGAATTTGGGAATTTTAAAGATTTAACTCCTTGTAGCTTCTAAACTGTTAGAAATATTGAAAAATACCCAAGAATAAAAAAAAGTCTTAAAATAATTTTTATCCAATATCGTCATAAGAAAAGATTCTATAGGAAAATTTAGAACTTACTGCCAAATTGGATAAATAGCGGATTATGTGAAAACAAATTGCCAATCTAACTTAAATACAGTGTCGCCTACAAATCTGAAATAAATATATATATATATATATATATATATATATATATATATATTTGAATTTACAATTAAATTGGAGTGCGAAATCGTATATTACAGATTTTTGTTTGACTAATACAACTTAATTTAACCACACAATTAGAAATTAGCTTATAAGTTTTAAAAGGAGTTTTTGTGAGATGCGAGACAAACAATTCAATAGTCATTAGGATTGCACTTTCATTGATTTTTCTTTATTTAGGGCATGTAGGTGAACCTTAAACTTAAAAGACTTTCACTTTATAAAAGTAACTGTCCCCATATACACCAACCGAACCTAAATGGTGTGGTGTTTAGCCCTTTTTATTTTGTTTTAATGTTTTTATTTTCTAGTTGACTCTTATTTTTAAATAACAGAAAACTCGTTTGGGCGTCACTGAATGTAGATGTTAAAATTTCAAAAAGTGTGGGTGTTATAAATAACAACTAAAAATTATTCACGTTATGAAATTTTGAAAATCGGGGTACTTAAATTCACAGATTTTCCTGGTTAACGCTTGTTCAATGGTTTGTAAAACCCCGTCTAAATCCAAAATTTAAGTAATTTCGAAAAACTTTTAATAATACACATTCGGTGAGTCAAAATTGGTGCTTAATTATTTCATGAAGTGAGATCGAATGAGAGTGCAATGAATAAGATTTTTATATTTAAAATTTAAAAAATCGAAATTTTAAAAATTTGATATCAACCGATTTTGATTAAATTTTAAAACACTTTTGACATTTTTTAAATTTAAGCACCTGGAAAATTATTTCCTACCCAAATCAACTATAAAATGATTCTTAAATAGTTAAAAGGTTACAACCTCCGTGTTAATATACTACAACCAATTGTTTGACCTACTCCCTCTCTTATTGTGAAGGATGAAAAGATCACCTTTGACAAAATGGCGCCGTATCGTCTCTATTGTAAAGGTTGCTATACAAAGGAATGAAGGCTTTAATGTCATGTCCCGAAGAGACCTAAAGGTGATAAGGTTATAGGATTATGGACAGATTATGTTTGTCACTTGTGCTTATTGGATCACAAACTTTCCCCTTACTTAAGATTGGACGAGCATACTTTCTAGATGCCGTGAAATACATTAAAGTTGTATTAAGGATGCGTAATCCATGCACACTTCTGTAATCTTATCAGTTTTGATAAATTGATGTAGTAAGCCAGAATTTCCTAACTTTATATGGAACATAATTAAAATTGACAATATTACCTAATGATTATTATTTATAAACAGGAGGGAAAACACAACTTTAAGCAGAGGTAGTTGTAAACGACTCATCGTTAGAAGGATTTTCTTCAAAATTTTGAGTCGAGTACATCTATAAAAATTTAAAAGTGAAGATAAAAAAGATGTTCTGATTTATTTCTCTGGAGATTTCGTAAGATCCACTTGATGTTCTAGGTAGCGAGATGTTATTTGGAAATTTAAAATATGTAAACTAGGTTTGATATTAGCGGGGCCATTGCTATGTCCCTCATGCGTTGGCAGGAAGGTGAAATATCTACCTGCTGTTTCCATAAACTTTTTTTAAAGGCGAAAAACCTCAAGGTCATCATCGTCTTTGAATAAAATGATAAAATAGTAATTCATACCCCTCGGACATTCTAATACCTTCAGGATTGTTAAATAACAAGAGATATCTCATAGGAAAGATAAAAGAAAAGGATCTGACCAAAACTATTTGAAGAAAGGAGTGTGACCAGCTAGGGGTAGTCTAATTCGAGATTTCCACAGAACTACAAGTGAGAAGGACCGTGGGGGGGGGGGTATTTCTGTAATGCTATGTGACCGGAAGGGTAGGTCATTGGATTCTCTCAGTTGTTTGGTTCAATCATTGATCCTATTCGGCTACCAAACCGATTAAAGATTTGGTCAAGAGAGGAATTTAATAGGAAAGATGAATTTTTCCCCTTGTCGTTAGAAAAGAAACGTATGCGAAAGAGAGGGATCTAATCTAAAAGTAAAATAAGAACGGTGAAGATACAGGTGGAGTACCTCGAAATTGCAATAGACGTGTATAAGTTAACTCCCGAGAGGGAGACAATTTTTAATATGTAACTTAATAAACGTCCTAGAAGTCATCATTTTGGGAGGACTTTGCTTAAATTTGGTTTCTAGACTAGGTTTTAATTTCGTTGAACGGAAGAAAAATATTGAGAGGGGCGTGAAAAGAAGTTGGTTTAAAATGTAAGAAATGTTTACTGATGTCCAATTTCGTGTAGATTTTTATGAAATTTTGCATAAAATTTTATTTTTCCAAACTGAACGTTTAGTAAATCAAAAAGATTAGAAACTGTTTTAAAACTGTGACAAGAAAATTTCGTGATATTATAGTTAGGGTGTATCGGATAAACAAAAATAGTCGATTTTACTGTAAAAAAAATATATGTAGACAATTTTTTCCACCCTTTAACATTATTTTAAAACACAGTTAAAGATTTTTCAAATTTCTACGATTTTTTTGATTTTTTATTGTAAAATTTAAAACTATTATTGTACATAATTTGAAAACGTATACTATATAATATAACTTAACATTTCATTAAAACCAAATGTTATGTGATCAGGTTATTTGAAAACGTAGATACTGTTCTCTAAGCCCATTAAATTAACGTCTAGTACCATTGCATACACAGATAAAATCGCTAAGCATACGATTTGTGTTACGTGGTGTAGTTACTAAAATATTTTACATTTATCCCTGCACGATTAAATTGATTTAAAATAAACATAAAGTCGAAAGAATTACAATCATTTTCGTTTTTATAAAGTCTTTATTTGTGTGACCGTAGTACTAATGAAACGATTGAGTAGTGTAAGGCACGAAGAAATGTAGTGATTATTATCGACTATTGCATAACTGAGCAAATATTTACCCTATACATAAAATGCGAACTACAAATTAAGTTAGTAAATGGATATCAACGAAATAACGATGGTAAATTCTGATAACATTGTAAAGAAAACATAAAGGTAAATTACAGTAGGTCCGTATGTAAAGGGGCTTTGAAACAATATTACAAATCTTGTTATTTATATTGTAATCACAATAACCATCTTCTTAATAATAATAACCTTGTGATACATTAGAGCACAGGACTGTTTGGACTTTTCTGATCGCTTTAAACTCTAAGCTTCGGCCACCCGAATTTACTACCAAACGTACAGCACCACTTGGATTAAGCACCACCTGGACACTGCAGAGTACAGCGCTAGTCATTAGACCAAACGGGGGCTGTAATGTATTTGTGATAAGGAGAACTAAACTAAAAATAATCTGAGGAAAATAAGATGCAAATTATAAAGTGGCTAACATGCAAGAGCATCTGAATCTAAAAAGCAAATAAGCTTAGTCCTGAAGTATGGTAGTAATGTTGTGTGTGACAGAAAGGTTTATAACTCACCCGAGCAGCGATGGAAGTAGTCGGTTTCTCCAGGAGATCCCAGAGGAACTGTTGATAATGTGCACATTTACCCTCGCCGAATTCCTCCTCATCGCGCTGTCGTAGCGACTCAGCTTCCTTCCTCATTTCTTCGTGGACGTGTTCTTTTCTTTGATGATATTTATGTTGACAACATGATTCTAAATAGAGTTCGTCAACCCCCCAATACTCCAAATCGTCACTAAACGCTAACACACACATCTCGTCAACAAGGTGTAACTTACCAGTTCTATAAAAATTGAGTATAGAGCTAAAGGATTTCGGATGACGATCAAAAAAGTATTCGTTGTCAATAAGTGAATAGTCATCGCAGAGTTCCGTGATGGCTTCGTGAGTATTGCAGTCTCGGAGTCTCCCCAGGCGAGTGTGCGGAAGGCGTTCTAATGTCCGCCACAATACTTCGTGTTTTACCCCGCCAACGTTGATACATACTCTGCGATTCAACGCTTTTGAGCGCATTATCATGAACGGTTCTGGAGGCAGCGAGGACATGGAACGAGAGTGGGAACGCTGCTGGAGCAAGGGGAGTGGTGGAGAGGGAAACCTGACTTCCTTGTTGGTATCCTCCCATCGTCGAGTCTCCCGATCTCCCATCGGCCGAACATCTATCGTGTCCTCCCATCGGACAACACTCGAGTCCCGCTCGGCCGGAACTGCACTCATGGCTAGCGGCCGCACCGCCTCCTCATGCCCCGCCGCCGCCTCATTCTGCCTAATCTGAAATCAAAGAAAAACATTGTTAATTAAAAGAACTAAAAGGTCGCTGGCTTTATAATACTACAGACGTGATACGACATTCAAAATAATTTGGAAAAACCCAGAAAACCAGCACTGTTCAATTTTGTTACTTATTTTGTAAAAACATGTAGACTAGTCCATCAGTACAATCAGGCCTGCCACCTTAAGTTTGAATCCAAAGTCAACTATCTTCAAAGCAATTTACATACACCTTGAAGATAGGACATGACACTTGTGTAGTATTATAAAGACAAGTATAAAACAGAAAATATCTTATAAAATATTATTAATATATAAAACAATCGTTTTTTGTTATTTTCAAACAGAAATAATCAGTTTAACATAGGTTTATTAGATAAGTAAATATTTTACTACATAAATTAATACTTGATTGTAAAACTACCCTCTTTCTAAACAATGATTTATACTTTAACAATTATTCGTCAATGACTAGGCTACACTATTCATGATTTATACTTGAATTTCACACACATTTTTTAAAAAATCATTCATTTTCTTTGAAACCTTGTGAGTAACAAAGGGTGTTGAACCTTATTTGTTTATCTAATTACCTGTATAAATATTACATTAACAATTTCTAACTATTGAAATTTCTCTCACTTGAGACTACGTACTTTCACTTTGGTACAGTTTATGTGATAATAAACTATATAGAGTATTTTTTATCCGATTTTGTCCAAATTTAGTATGTAAGCTTAACGTTTAAATTTTTAACAAGTTATTTAAAGATAGAAATATTTTGGTGATTTTTTAAATGTCCACTAATTTAAATTTTTAAATAATGTAAAAGTTTTAAGTGGATAACGTTTACATCAATGGATAACGTTTTACGTCGATGTATAACGATTTATTTTATGTGTCTGGATAACGTTTTACGTGTCTCGATAACATTTTAAGCAGCTGGATAACGTTTTATGTAGCTGCATTACATTTTACATCTCTCGATATTGTTATACGTGGCTAGATAACGTTTTAAGCAGCTGTATAACGTTTTATGTAGTTGAATTACATTTTACATCTCTCGATAACGTTGTACGTAGCTAGATAACGTTTTAAGCAGCTGAATAAAGTTTTATGTAGCTGCATTACATTTTACATCTCTCGATAATATTGTACGTAGCTAGATAACGTTTTATGTGTCTCGATAATATTTTTCGTACGACTTTGGATAACGTTTTACGTAGCTGGATAACGTTTTATTGTATATGTCTGGGTAACGTTTTACGTATCTCGATAACATTTATCGTACGACTTTGGATAACGTTTTACGTAGCTGGATAACGTTTTATTGTATGTATCTGGATAACGTTTTACTTATCTCGATAACGTTCTAAGCAGCTGGATAACATTTTATGTAGCATTACATTTTACATCTCTCGATAACGTTATACGTAGCTGGATCAGGTTTTACGTAGCTGTATAACGTTTTACATAGGTAGATAGTTTATTTTGTATAGCTTAAAAATTTGCAAATCTCTCAATATCTGATAGCTAAGTTAATTTTATACAATTTGGGTGCGTTTTTAAAGCGAAAAACGTTATGATTACCATCGTAAAAGTCTGTTTAAAATTGACACACAACAAGTGCATGTGCTCAACCGTAGTGCTTATACAGCCCCATCGAACAATGTAATACAAGCTGATTCATTAAATGTAATTCCCAAACGTTGACATCTTGAGTCTTAATCTGCATTGATAGATAGAGGTCTTTACCCAGTAGGTTAAGTTTCCTTAAAACAGTTCTTGACATCGAATAAACCCTAGGAACTTCTCATAAGTCTCCACTCGATAGGCTCGTGTCATTAACTCAGCCCTGATGGTACTCATTACTATATGACTTTCTTTGAGAGGTTAGAGCTCAAAATAACGTTTTTAACAATAACTTTGTTATTTGTCATAGTTGGTACTGAAATTGAAATCAGCAGGTAATACAGTGTGTTATAATGACACACGAAATCTGAAAAAAAAGAAACTGTTTAAAACGGCCGCAAATTTGACATTATCAGTTCGATATTTTTGAATTTCAATAGGGCATATGAGCACACTTATAGTTCTCTAAACCAAATTTTTTGTTCCTATCTTAATTTTTGTAACCGTTATCGTGTTTATCTACACGTGACAAAGACGAACAACGCGTGAGAAAATTATTTTTCAGTCTCTTGTGGTCGTGAAAAGTGAAAATCTGTCAAAACACTGAAGTTGAAATTGTTGACGATCACCACACTCATACATCGTATATTGACACAAAACATCACTATCTCACCAGCGTGCTAGTATTTGCTTCCTACATAACATAACAAGGTTAAGCAACTTTAGTCTTCAAGGTGCATCACTCTCCTTTCACTGTGTACAGTGTATATCAATCACAGCTGCTACCTACTTAATGAATCACAATTATATAAACACTTTCACTTGATTAGATAATGCCTTCAGAGAGTTTATCGTGTATTAGTAAAGACAATTCTAAAGTTGAAGATGAAGATACTGAACTAGTGTGTGGAGATCCTTCTCTGACTCCCGGAGATATCACCGACAGAGGGTTTAGGGTTAGAGTATTACCATAGAAGAAGGAATTAGAATAAGAAAGTCACAGCCCATGTTAAACAGCGTGATACGAGGGCGATCGGCCCCTAGGAGCGCCACTAGTTGTTTTGTAGCAGTTCTTGTTTTCAAGTAGTTTCGGTTACTGCCACCGTGCCACCTCGGCGCTGTATCTCCACAGCCAGCCCTGTCAAGCCCACCCCACCCCCGTCAGCATGGCTGCGATGCTACTAGCGCTTTCTGTTGTCCAGTAACCAAACTAAGGATATTTTGGCGATCGAAGGCATCACGCTAGAGCCTATACCTGTGACTTTCTTATTCCAATTCCTTCTTCTATGGTATGACCCGGGAAGCTAGAGTTCTGTAAGAGTCGTGATAGGTAGAAAATATTGTTCTACTATGGTTCTGCTTCGTTTTGTGATAATTTAACCCTTTCCTCATTTCATATCCCCGTTGCTAAGGGCAATTGGGTTCTATCCTCACATAAAACAAATATATATTGTAATGCTGTACGAAATGAGCATGAATTGCTTTACACGTTTCGTAATCTCTATACCATCTTCAGTATTTCCGCTCGTAAGAGGTCATCAAGACATTACAAATACACAAACATCATAAAACAAACACTTAATTGTCATAAACGCACACGACATTCGCGGAAATACTGCAATACAACTAGTGGTCATTTAGGTTTGTTATTTACTACCATTATCTTGTATCCTCATCACATTGTAGCTCAGCGAATTGGATTGAAAGAAATATATCGACGCCATCCTCAAAAATCGCACCTGTCGCGTGAGTTACGACAATTAAGTGTTTCTTTGTCGTGTCTCTTTATTCTTAATGTTTTGATGACCTCTTAAGAGCGGAAATTCTGAAGATGGAACATAGATTCCGAAACGTGTAACGCAACGTTACAAGTAAATCACATGAGACGGAGTGAGTTTAAAGTTACCCATCAGTACTTTGGATTCTAGCACTCAAAATGAGTTTGAAGTTAATGTTATACTTTTTTTTATCACGATTTTATATTCAATAAAAAAAACCGCATTTAAACTCATTGAAGCTATTCAAAATCAGGTAGGACCTTTAATTGAAATTGTTCAACAAAATATTTATGAAATTTGAAAATTATTCGCCATTTTTAAATTATACTAACTAATTTTTCTGGAATGAGATTATACAGCGATTCATTAAGTCCAGACAAAATTTCAAATTTGTATCAAATTGAATGATAGTGTCCCACGAAACA
Organism: Aphrophora alni; assembly: GCA_963513935.1. Classification (NCBI taxonomy): domain Eukaryota; kingdom Metazoa; phylum Arthropoda; class Insecta; order Hemiptera; family Aphrophoridae; genus Aphrophora; species Aphrophora alni. Next base: position 17,069,860 of record OY740773.1, on the reverse strand, counting down.
CCCATGGGGTATTACTGTTGTTTTCTTTATTAATTTAACACATGTTGTCTCCAAATCAACAATTTATAATGTTTATACAAATAGAATCATTTTTTCCAAAACGTACCATTTTTTGTTATTCCACCATTTTTTATTTATTTTATTTTTTTTTGATTGACCATAAAAAAATGAAACTCGTTGGTACTGTTTTACATATCTATGTAATATAAGTGTAAAGTGTCAAGTTTGTAGAGTGTTCCATTATGTCCGCCTTATTCATTCAAAAAGTAGCGACCTCTTCTTGGAACACTCTGTATATATAAATATATATATACAATTATTTATTGTTTTATTTTTTAAAACTTTATTGCTAAAAGTAAACTTGTTGTTTTTTATTTTAATAAAAGGAAATTTATATTTGTTTATGTTTTATTTACTCTTTATATTAGGCTACTGTCAATATATAAACAGTCAATATATATTACAGTATATTCTATATAAACGATTTAAATTTAAAATATTACTGAAAGGGTTTGTACAAACCTTTTTTTAATTAACTTTATAGATAAAACAACTTCGAATTTTTAAAATGGGTTCATTTCAATTAAACCTACAACTATTAAAAATAGAATTTTTTATTTAAATTAATAAACACATTTTAATATAACATATATCTCAATTCTTTCTATCAATAATCTATCTATAATATTTTTTTTTTTTAAAACATATTCTAGTACGTGAAATAAAATACTGTCATAGGGAGAATTGGGAGACATTCCTCAGTTTAGTAAGACACTGGGGGATATTTAAAAAAATGAGAGGTCCATTAGTATATTTTTATAAGTACATATTTAAATATAATATATATATATATAATATATCTTCACATACAATAGAGAATATATTCGTGATGACAATTTGAGAAACAATTAATACTATTTTGTTGTATGACGAGGTGGCCGAGTGGTTAAGGCGTTGGACTGCTAATCCAATGTGCTCTGCACGCGTGGGTTCGAATCCCATCCTCGTCGAATGTTTTTATTATTGTTTTTTATATTATCTCAAATAATTTACATTATTAATAAAAGATTTATGCAAATGTTTCAATAAATATACTTATTTAAAATTATCACCAACATTGTTCAGTGAATCAAAATGTGTAAAACGGAATTAATTCCATAAAGTTTCAAAAATTTTGAACTTTCTATAATATTAAGACAACCATGTGAACTAAATTTCAGATAGTAACAGCTCGTCGTCAAAATCAGCTGTCAAATTATTAATAATCAACTGCAAAATTTTTAAATTAAATTAATTTGTTGTAAAACCAAATTATAGTATCGGACAAATCTGTACTCTCTATATTTTTTTCCATACAGACGAAATATATACAAAAAGTTTGTTTATATGTATTATCATTTGGTGTTATTATCATTAGAAACATTTATTATTATTTTTTTTAATTCTGTTAATTAAAAAATGTTGCTTCTAACCAAATATTAAGTGTTGTAGACAACTACAAAGAAATTACGTTTTCAGTTGTTTGTCGATAACTCGACTATCCTTTTACTTACAGAAAAAATAGAAACTCATTTTATTAGTTGTTAAAAGAGGAACCCTTATGGCTCTTGCAATGTCTTGGTAAAATTAATCGTTTTTCGAGACATTCGACATTAAACATTTTTAATAGCCGCCATTTTGAAAAATACAAATACATATTTTGTACACTTGTAAAACATTACTTATAAAATGTGTATCCCAAATCTTTACTCAATATCTTAGCTACTTCAAAAGTAAATTGTAAAAATAGAAAAAGGCGGATTGTCTGAAAAAGCCGTGGTTTCTGAGAAATATTCATATGAACTTTTTCATTACTTTTTATCCGAAAAATCCGCTCTCAAAGCTTGTCAAAGTATTTCAGGAACAATCTGTATTTTATCAAACTGCGTTTTATTAGTCTCGTTAAAAATTAAATTTAAGAATTAAAGTCCATCTAAACTTCCACTATTCCTTGAAATAACAACAATATAAAAGTACAACAAATTAACATTACTTAATTTAAATTATAATTAAATTCAAGAATCAAAAAAAAATAACACTTTTCAGTGCTGAAAATAGACCTTGGAACTACCATATTACATTATGTTAAATGTTATCCAAAACATTCAGAAGGAGCCGATCAAGAATTCAGCAACCCCCTCTCAGATCGCCCGACTTGAATTAGATAGGAGAAAAGTTTATCCACACCACTTCGCGTCAGGACGTGCTTGACAGCATGACATCAGAAATCGATGACTGATCGTGAAAAGAGCGACGCAAAGACGAGTAATCCTCACGATTGGTAATCATCACGATTGGTAAACCTCACGATTGGTAAACCTCACGATTGGTAAACCTCACGATTGGTAAACCTCACGATTGGTAAACCTCACGATTGGTAATCCTCACGATTGGTAATCCTCACGATTGGTAATCCTCACATTTGGTAATCCTCACGATTGGTAAACCTCACGATTGGTAACCTCACGATTGATAACCCTCACAATTGGTAATCCTCACGATTGATAACCCTCACAATTGGTAATCCTCACGATTGGTAATCCTCACAATTGGTAATCCTCACGATTGGTAATCCTCACGATTAGTAACCTCACTATTGGTAACCCTCACGATTGATAACCCTCACAATTGGTAATCCTCACGATTGGTAATCCTCACGATTAGTAACCTCACTATTGGTAATACTCACGATTGTTAATCCTCACGATTAGTAACCTCACTATTGGTAACCCTCACGATTGATAACCCTCACAATTGGTAATCCTCACGATTGGTAATCCTCACGATTAGTAACCTCACTATTGGTAATACTCACGATTGGTATACTCTACGGATTGTCGTTTACTTAACTCAGTTTATTGGACACCACAGTTATCCATTCTTTTCTCCATTGGAAATGCAAAACGAGTTTAATTGCTGATAAAAGTAAGATACCATAACACTCGACTGCTAACTAACTTGTAGCTTCCTTTTACAATTAATTATTTTTTTAAAGCGAAACCATTTTGGTCATTGACACATTAATTAAACAAAAAAAGCATAAATAAGGACTCTTAGTCTTCTATTACTCTATAAGCGTCAGGGTCTGGAGAGTACAAGAGTTCTAACTAACCCAAGATGAAGAAATCTGTAGATCCAGGTTTCCTCAGAACCGTCACATCTGTGCACACTGTAAGTAAGCCATGGGGCATGTAGTTACCTCAACTCCATAGTTTTGTGTTTTGTTATGAGGTAGGTTTTGCTACTTCATTATGCCGCCCCACAGGTTCATTGGATAATCAAAAATATATCAATAACAAGCTAGGTGGTTCAAAATAGTATTATATTTGAATCAATATTGTTATTTTTAAAATCTGTTTTCTAATTAAATGTTTTGGGTACCACGTTGTGAAAATACAGTTGATAAATATTGTTAAAATCACTTTAATTGCTATATCTGTTTTGTTGGTAATGATAATCTTTTTAATATTAGATTTTGTTTTTCATCAAAAAAATTTTTTTTTTAATTCTAAATCTAATATGCAATGAAGACATAAGAGGTCTTGATTTTGATTACTTGTGTGATTGCATGTAGTATTTACTTGCGTGTCAAATGCAATATTCTGAAAGTAAGAGAAAGTATATTTACATAATAAAATTACTGCCACTTATTAGCATGTCAAAGTATACAATGTGCATGTTTACATTAGAGCTCAAATATTGGAAAGAGTATTTGTGACATTAGCCTAGTTAATATCCTACTTTCTCGGAGTTTCTTTTATAAAAGTCTTTGTTTCAACAAATTTCGCGATGCACGGTAGCACGTGTAGTTTTGCAAGATCATTTTGTGGTGAACCTTTTTAATGGAAATTACGTATTTTAGGTTAAAAACTTTACCACAATAAATGATCGTACGAAACCAAATATAGTTTTTTTTGTCATGAATAAATACAACCTAATTTAACCACACGTAGCGTATAAGTTTTAAAAGCAGTTTTTGTGAGATGTGTGACAATAGCCATTCAAAGATGTATTGCATTTTCATTGGTTTCTTTTTATTTGAGTCCGTAGGAAAACGAAGGTTGCTTATTATTTCAAGGCCGTGTCTGTCTCTCTAAACTCTTAAAAGACTTCCCCTTTATTTAGGGTCCCTATATGCCTTCTGAGTCAAAGTCGTGTGGTGTTAACACACCCTTGACCTTATATTATCACTTTCACCAGATAGTAAAGCCTAACTTAATGTGACTTAAATTTAATTCAAATTTCGACTGCTTCAACTATTATTACCGATTTGGAAAAATCAACTCTAAGGTTACACATTCTTTCAGTATGATTAAAAAAACACACAAATTGTTCAGTTTGATTTTATCGTTTGTTGAATTAAATGTAAAAAATCTCGTGGTTTATCGTCGCCTTAAAAAAAAAAAAGAATCTTAAAATAAGAAACATTAGCCCTCATAGAAATTTCGCATCAGATTCGGAAGTGAACATGAGTTGGATACCAGGAACATCGTAAGAGATATGAAAGAAAGAAATTTAACTCAAGACTAGAAGAAGTCAAGTGTAAACCCAGTTAAGTACCTCGTATTCTCTATTTGTGAGTCTCGAATGGGGAAATTCAATTAAAACTTCAGCTACTAAGAAGTATTATTGCTGATTATACGATTCTTCGAATAAGTTTGAAATAACAGATACAACATTACAAAATGTCCTGTTTGAACTCCTTATTTATGACTTACGTGAACTAATAAAATCTCCTTATTTTTAGTTTAATAAACTGCAAGTATTAATACCACAGATGAGATTGGCAAAAAACAAACTAACAGAAAAGAAATCTAAATCCAAAAACATCAACCGACACATTAAATTAGAGTGTTAAACTTGAGCAATTAAACAACTGTTTCAGTGCTACAAGATTGAATCACCTGCCCTAACCTTGAACTTCACCTTTTGATTGATATCTTCGCATGAACTTTGTTCTGTAGACTGATTAAATTGAAATGACTTTGTATAAATATATCGTATTTAAGTACTTAAAGCTTATATTTAATATTTTATATAGCTTGGTAATCACACAAAATATCAACCTCCATGACCTCAGGAAATCCATAAAGTGATTTTAAACCCGTCCATCGTTAGTAAGGAAGTACAATATCCGCCACGAAAACTAAGTAATTTATTTAGTACATGGGAGTATAATACGTTGATATAGAAACCTATGGAAATTTAAAAAAAATGAATTAATAAAGTCATAACAGCGACTAAATCCGGCTCCTTTACATATGTACAGCTTGAAACCTGTCAGGATCTTGTCGATGGCGAGCGGAGATTGTTTACTGATTGATAACTGCAGATTAAGAAAATATTGATGTATTCATTTACGATATTCAGAAAACTGTGATACAACTATTATTATCAAACTTACCCTACTGGGTAAAACTGCTTCACCTACCAATATAATTTACTATTTCCTAAAAGGCCCAAGAACTAAACTTTTGGGAACTACATTTAGAAGATCTGTTTTATTAAATTGTAAGACTGGGCTGGGTAAGTACCGTGTACATGTTTTTTTTTTTTTTTTGCATTTCATGTGAACTTTGTTCCATTTTCCCTTTATTTATGGTTGAAAATAATATCTGATATGTTCAAAATACATCCATTTTAATATTTCTTTCAAATATATATTTTTCGTCATACTGCTTCAAAAACACTTGTTCTCAATACATGCATTGAGATGCTAAAGTGGTTCTTTTTAGTCCTAACCTAAAAACATCAGCTGAGGTCGAGGTCATCAGCTGTTACTTCGTTTATACGAATTAATTAACGATTGTAAAGCATCTTTAAAAACAACCGATACTCTCGATTGTAAATAACCGTTGAAACGGCTGTTACCATCGAATTGAAGGTAAATAGGTTATAACATTTTAGTTTTTGTGTAATTGTTTTCTTATATTATTTGCAGTATAACGGTAAATATAGTTCATCACTTGGTCCAAAAGAAGCTTTTCGATCCTCGCTCATTTTCCACAAGTTCAACTTGAGCTTGTATTGAAAAGCTTCACTTTTGATCCTACTGATTTTTTTATTTTTTTTAAGTAAAATGTTTAATCTACCAAATTATTTAAAAAGTGAACAAAAAGCCTTCCGGCAACAATATATATATATATATATATATATATATATATATAAACTATTAATAATCCAATATATGTTAAATATAATTTTAACCATGTGTATCCCACAATATGGTTAAAGAAAGAGTGGCTTACACTCCAAAAACTGAATTCCCTCCTAAATCAGATAGAAAGAACATTAGGTTAATATTTGTTGAGGACCTATGCTATTAGTTTGTATAAATATTGCATGTTTTCCTTTTTTTAAAAAATGTTAATGTAGATAAATAACTTATTATTGAATGAATATGAAACAGATTTTAAGTGATTGTTCAATTATATTGGAAGGAATGTTGTTGCTTTGTTACGTTCATATCAGACTAGATAAATAAATAAATCGGATAAAACATTCTTATCATACTATTCTTATTGTGATTGGTATTAAGAAGCATTATTGTTATTATTTTTTTGAACTTTAAGGCTGAACACATAAAAGATTGTTCCCAGAATAACAATTATCTACTATTTAAAATGTTCTTTACGTCATCAAAATAAACATTAACTGATCCTATTTATTTTTATGTTCTTATTTTTAAAATTCCAATGTAAACAAAGAAAGGTTTCCTAGATAATAATAGCAAATATATGAGCTTTTTAAATAATTTAAAATTTTTAAAACTGTTAATGTATGAATTTTGAAATTTTCGTTCCGCTCTGTACACATTCTATTGATTAGTGGTTTTGTTGTGAGGAATAAACTGATGTAGTTTTGGAACGATTTTTGGAAACATCCTGTATAACACTATGTGTCATAAAGTAAAAAACAACTTTAAAAAATAGTAAAACAATTGTTGGCCTATTCCACACAGGCATTTTAAAAATTATTTTTGTATTATTTATAGCTTTTATATAATTACAATATCGTAGCCTTCTCAGGCTTATTTAGATTGAAAACAAATAAACGATATGAAAAACTTACATTCATATTTTAATAAGAGCCTCTGTGGCGCAATCGGCAGCGCGTTCGGCTGTTAACCGAAAGGTTGGTGGTTCAATCCCACCCGGGGGCGATATTATTTTGTATATTATATTTCAAATACCTTAGTTAACCAGTGTTAATATTCAAAATGTAAGAGATTTAAAATCTTTAAAAACAACAAAATATCTCGCTTACATTTAGTATTTTTTTAAATTATTGACTAGTGAAAGATCACCAGAGAACGCATAAAAATACAGTTTTAAATCAAATTATATGATTAGTAGACGTTACGGGAAAAATGTTAATAAACAATAAATGAAGAACAGTTTTACAGTGTCTTTTGTATATGATTAAAACATATGTTTTCGCTCATAACAAAAACAAAATAGCTTACCGCAATTATAAACACACAAAGATAAAATTCCAAAACTAAGGAATATTTAACCCTTTTTTTCATGACAGATAATTAGTCAAAAATGAAAATTAAAGATTAAATTACTAATCCTTTCATAAGCAATGACAGGATGTGGGGGGGGCGCTTTTGGTCATCATCGCCTTAAAGGAAAAGAAGTAAGAAGCGTAAAATAGAAAACACTTGCTCTGGAATATTATAATATCGTCGGGATAAAATTTGATAAGAAAGATAAAATGAGTGGGCTCTAATCAAACAATAGATGAATAAAGGTGTATATCCGGCTTAGGGATGCCTCAGAATTGCCATTGTGGGGAATTATTGACGAGGGTTAATATTTACATAAGAGTGCTTTAAAAACAACTTTCTAAATTCACATAAATTTATTCAGACTACTACAGACCTGGTTTTGGTGTTATTTTGTAGCAAAACATTCCAAGTTTTAAACCTTATAGTTAGTTAAATTTAATGTGACTTTCAATGGTCAATTTTGAGACATCCCATCTAAAGTCGATTTCTACCACAACCGGAGTAGCATATCAGGCGATATTTCTTGAACTGCAGAGTAAATTCTTGCTCTGAGCTCAGCGAGAGAAGCCGAGGAGCACAAGCAACTGGTGATTCCGTTAGTTTAATCAAACAAACTTTAAAAGAAGAAAACGAATGTTTGCAGGCTGGTAGGTATATGGGGTTTAATACATATAACAAAAAAGAAGACGGATGAAAATAATAAGAAACATTGATGGCTTCGATCTGTGTGTAATGAGAATTACTCTGTACGGAAGGTGAAAGGGCCCACTTTAAAGTCCATTCTTATAGTTTTTATTGAAAAAATAAATTTTAAAGTAAGTATATGGGTTTTATACCAAATAAAATCAAACTTACTACTAAAATTTTTTTAAACTAAACTTTTTTTTAATTTGTCGCCATTTTGAAATTGTATATTGATTTTTATGGTTGGCAAATTTGTCTAATTGTTTGTTAAATCTAGACCTAAATACCAAATTTAAACAAAATTAAAAATAGCCAGATATTTTATAATAACGATTTTTCTGGTTAGAAAGTTTGTCTAATTGTTAGTAACCAAAAAAATACGATAAATCGAGACGGTATCTGACAAACGTTGTTAGCGGAATGGAGCTGAGTCAATTCCTTTATCAGCAGTAATAGTTGTGACATCACTTTTCCGATCGCCTGCAATTCCCCTAAAGCGGATTATGAAAGTCCGCCTACACGTTACGGACTTGTACGAGCAACAAATAAATAATATTTCTAAAGTTTACGTGGATACTGATGAAGTTCATTATTGTGTTGTAACTATTTTTAAATGAGCATAGAATAATATAGCCTTATGAGATAATTTTACCAAGGAGATGATTTAAAGGGTCTTTTTTGTACAAACATGTAATTAGTATTTGACTCGTTTGCTTACCACCATTCTTGTAGATACGCATTAAAACCCTAAGTAATTTAACCTTTCCTTCGATGTACATTTTAGAAGTAACTTTATAAGTTTAAGATGTCATTGGCTTACATACATATAATACCAGTGGTAAATATAATTTCCGAAGACGACAGTACTGGTTGGCAGCTTTTTTAAAATTACCATCAGAAGCTGGTTTTCTTTTTACGAACAAATTTCCCAAAGAGTTTAAGAAAGTAACGGTAGTCAAAATATATTTAAACTAAATGAAAACACTTAAAAGCTAACGTTACATATTGATCGAGGACTTTCGTAAGGCAACATTAAGATAATTTATGTTTTACTGCTCAATAAAATTAATTGTTCTTATAATGTTATTGAAACTTTTCTATGTTTATGTCTATATAACAACGTGTATTTGGTTGTGTATTTTGATATAATTATATTTTTATCATAAGCTAACGTTTATATTATGTGGGTTTTTCACACTTGCTATACAAAACCGTGTTTATAAATGATACACCTTACAGGAGAGTTCTGTCAGGAATTAGGAACATAATTTAGTTGGTGTGATCGTAGAAGTTATTTTGAGAAGTCAGAATGATAAACAATTATTGTAACAAAGTTAGAAAACTGACGAAAAAGCCTTGAAAGTGTTGTGGCGTGTGCGAGCGTGGGATGAGCGAACAATATCTGACTTACCTAACCTAACCTATGAACTTTTTCATATTTATTTTATACGTAGGAAGTATCTATTGCTAAAAATAACGTAACAAGGTAAAAGTTCTACGAAAGTAGATGTACCTACGTGACAGAATAGTATTAAACATTCAAGTGAGCTCTCCGTTAATGGACAAGTATTGATTACATAAAATATTCAATAAATAATGATTTAATAAAACATTCTAGTGCCCCCCCCTCCGTTATTAGAGAAGTACCGAAATATCATATATTGCTTATTAGTGTGATATATAGTTTACCAACGTACTATGTATAAATAAATTAAGATACTAACTAAGTTAGCCCTTAGATACTAACTTTATAAAATGACTTTTACCCTTAGTATTAAACCGTTGAAGTTACTCAACCAACTAACGAACTTATCACAAGGTGTGCACTAAACAACAGACTGAAGCGCATTGAGTAACTCATCCGTGTGTGCTCTATTCGAGTGGGTGCGCGGGAGATGGACAGGTAGTGTGAGTCATGATATTCAGAAGTAGTTCATTGTTAAAATGTTACAGTGAATAATAAGTTAGGGATTCCATAACTTTAGTTTGTAGCATTCTCCGTAGGTTATTGTCCTGCGTATCCATAGTTGTTCGCACAGCCCACTGTGAAACTTCTATTGTTCGCACATCCCACGACACCGTTGTGAACGTCGCGAGTCATAAGATATATAAACTCTTGCGTGAAAAAAAAAGCAGCTCAATCATTGAGGAGGGGACCGACTGTAGGGTTCGAGAAGATGGTCAAGACGAACTTGACGTGAAAGAACTTCCGAGGACTTCAAACCAGACCAGAGAACTATAAGAAGAGCTTGTAATGGTGAGCTAACTTTATGTATAGAAGGAACTTGTAATTTGTTCAAAACTAAAACAACGTAGAGTCAGAGTTTAGAGTCACAATAGTTGGAATCATTCAGAGTTTATTGAATTGATAACGATAATAGTTTTGTTGGTTTGAAATGTTAAGAAATACATTGTATTAATGGAAGTAAATTGAATCTAAAAGAAATTGTACAACGGATATGATATATATCAGTATATATATATATATATATATACAGAGAAATAAAAGTTACTTAATAATTAATTATAAACTCAAACAGCGTTTTGTTTTGTTGTAACAGAAGAACCCAGACGGAAATAAAAAGCTGATTCTTAACACTTCCCAACTGTGAAAATATTTATTTCTTATTAAGCCAGGAAAAATAAAATATATGTTGCAATACAATTTCAAATTGCCGTAAACGTTTTCCAATTATTATAAATATTGTAGACTCCATTTAAACCATATTGAAGTATGCTTTAATAAAAGTACAAAATTTTTAAAAGTTTAAGACTTTCGTGATTTGCGATCTATCGAAACATAATTATAACAAAGAAATTAAAAATATTTGTATTATATTTTTATCTATAATATAAAACTGTTTTCCAAATTTTTGAACATCTTATATATGTATAATTAGAAATTTATTGAAGCCTGGACTGCTCTTTTACAGATAATTTTGAAAATTAAACAAAACTGGAATCCCGTTTTCAATTAGGATCATCTAGCTTTAATTGTTCCTGTAACATATGTGGTTGCATCTATCTCTGTCACAACAATGACGGTAGATTCCACATGATTAACTCCTCCAACTTGAATTATCATTAATCAATGAGATTGATACTGATTTAATGATTCCTGGTTGATGGATTGTGGACATCCTTTATCTTATTGACTGTTAGAGTATGTGGAGTAAAAAGTAGGAAGTATAAGCGATAACTCGATTGTGGTCGTCATCATCTTGAGGGCAAAGAAAAAGTCGGTACAGAGTGTTTCCAAAAAACGTTCCAAATTTTAAGAGCTTTTTTCTCATCACAAAACCAATGTTTTATAAACATATTTTCTAAAACGCTTAGTTTTCTATCCAGTCGCAATTATGTGATTTTAACAAAAAGGTTGTATCTCTTTAACGAAAAATGATGTAGAGTTATCTTGCATGCTACTTAGTGTTATGAAGACCCAATTTGAAAAGAAATAAGCAATCTATTTCCTTTACTTGTTTCCAAATGGCGGCTATTTAAACTCTTTAACGTGAATATATAAAAAACCGTTATACAAAATGTTTACAAGAAACAAAATATTTTCCTCTATTAACGACAAACAAAATTCTTCTTTTTGTAGCTTAAATGCTAACCGTGTTATCGACAATAAATGAAAATATTAATTCTTTGTAATTGTCTACAATACATACCAAGATTAGCTTTAATTTTGATCTCTAATCTAAATCTTCCTGTAATGGAATAACAATTATATAAATAATAATATCTACAATTGTCATACTATCGACACGCAGAATAATAATATGAACCCATTAATATCTGTTGTCTCTTGTAAGTATTTTGTAAAAGTTAAAGATTTTAAAAATATGTTTATATACAATTTTTCATTCGTTTTGTTCTGATGAACAAGCTCCTGAAGTTTTGGAAACACCCTGTATAAATTTTAACAACACACATAAAAAATATTAACTATAAGGAAATTTCATTTTAAAAAGCCAAAATAAAATAATAGGTGGCTGTAAGGAGGCCTGAAACTTCTTTTTAAGCGGAAAATCTTTCCGTCAACATTGCCTTAAAAAGGTAGAAAAATAACATAAAATAAAGAGCTCTAGTCCTAGATACGCTAATAAGCTCACGGTCTGATTAGAACAGCAATTTGTCACGAGAAATATGAAAGGAAAGATTTAACTTAAGATAACATGAAAAAAGTGTAGATTCAGATGGGGACCTAGGGATTGCTATAAATAAGCCCTGAGCACAAGACAGATTTACTCAATTATCTTCAAGGATACTGTTTTTTTTAATTTCAATAAATTTTTGTACACCCCATTTCTCTTTCCTGCCTTTATGACACTCGTGGACGATATATTTTCCGACGGAATCATTTCTCAAACCATTAGGTCTCCAAGATCATTGGTTCGTCCTCCGCTCTATTTTTTTAGCGTTGCAATGAAAATCTCAATATATTTGAAACATCCCAGGCCAAATTGATGGTTTTAAGATGGCCGACACAGAATATATACAGAATGTGGACCGCCCAAACTGAACAGAATTTTTGTCTGTCAATAAATGTCTGGAAACTGAATGTGAATACTTTTAACGTTGCTTATAAATACGCGATCATTGTAGTTTTTTCGGTACTGTAATTATAATATACATAGAGATTGGGGAACAAATGAAATAAGAGAAAACAAAAGGACTTACCCCACCAATCCTAGAAATCTGACCCAAAATACTACGTGAACATCCATAAAAATCCTAAAACCGCGAACGCAAATAACAGTGGACCATCTAACCTCAAAATAGTCAAAAAAAACTAGAACAGTTTCGTTCACTGATTTTTAAAACAAAGAGACGTTGAGATCGAAGAAAATCAAGAGTACAGTAAAATTATAATCAATAAATTTAGTTCGACAAATTGTTGTATTAAAATATCATCATTATGTACAGTCAGTACCACATTCGATAATAAAATTTCTACTATTTTTCCTGATAATGATAATTAGGTACTAGTAAGCCAAGTTTTTTTATAATTTAAATAAATCTTTAGTTTCTATGACAAATTAGTTTTATCTAATGATTCATATTAAAATTAAGCTTTTTTAATATTGGCGATAATTATTCATTTTGTTTTCTTCCAAATTTTGTTTTGTTAATTTGTACCATAAAATATTGAAATCGGTTGAGCAGATTTTGAGAAAATAAAAACTGTATAACAGTTCCATTATCGTTTTTAACATCACGTACCTCTTCCATTTGTCAAATCTTTAGTTCTACATAACTAAAAGCAAAAACCTTACGTTCAAAAATTGAATAAATGTTTCTTATCTAATCAGAATACTGTCTATAGATTCACGATAATAACAATGCAGAACTATGTAACACATTTCTTTTCTGAGAACAAAGATCATAAAAGTTGCATGTGAGTGGATAATTGTATTTGCAACGGAATAACACTTGCAAAACGTAGGTACAACGGAAATTGTGCTCGTGTCGGTCATAAAATTCTTCTACAGCTGTAGGTGTCATTACTTCTGACTTTAACTACAACGGCAAAGTTCTTAATATGTAACAAGGTAATTCCTGTGAAATCGTTTACCATGCTGTTATAAACTTCTTTACATCCGTTTTTCAATTTTTGACACATTATTATAATTTTATATTCTCAATAAATACAATCTGATCATATTATTATTATTATTTTTTTTTTTTTTTAAGAAAAAAAATCTCCTTAGTTTGGTTTTAGACTCTACTTTTTGCTGTAACTTGTTGCGTCTGCTGGAGTATTGTGAAGGGCTCAACTCAAGTGGAGAGGTAGGTACTGTAGCACATCATTTTAAAGTAGAGAAAAATGCATGAAAAGAAAATATAAATTCACTGAGCCATCTAAAGTGACAACAGAATAACATACTCAATTTAAAACTCCTTTTGGAGTAGTTACATGGTACAATGGTAGTTAGGAAACCTAAAAAATAATCTTTGTTTTAAATTATTTTCTATAATTAATTTGTGACAATGTTTTTGGTGTAGTTGTTTAGAGGAAAGATTAAACCCTACAATTATCAACACTTTAAAAATATATATTTACAGTTGGTGTTGAATCCGTATAAACAGGGTGTCCCACGAAGAAGTTGCTATTTATGAATTAATATGCCAGACATATGGAAAACTCTAAAGACTTGAAACTTTACAGTTACGTTACATTAGATATATGTAAAAAAAAGTACCTTCGATTTCATTTTTTTATGGTCAATCAAAACAAAATGGCGGAATAATAAAATATTGGTACGTTTTCACCATAAAAATTATTTTGCAAAACCATTACAAATTGTTGATTTGCAGATAACATGGGATTGTATAAAGCTTAATAAAGAAAAACAACAGTAATAAATTATGAACGACCAAATTTGATCTTTATGTCCATCAATATGCACAAGACATAAAAGATTCATCCGTACGTTTAAAAAATTTACGAGGTGTCAACAGTAATTCCTCTTAAATCAGTATCAATAATTCATCATCTGTTGCTATAAGATTGGGGTTTTTTGAAGTTGTGTGTTAACAAAATAACAGCTGATTGAGATTCATCAAATGTCAACACACACATTAAGTGCATTGCATTGTGGGAGGAAGTGGTTCTATCCAGAAGATTATTGTTCTTTTTTGTTATCCCGCCATTTTGTTATTTGATTGAGCATAAAAAAAAAATTAAAATTGAGGGTACTATTTTACGTTTCTATGTAACATAACTCTAAAGTTTGTTGAGTGTTCCATATGGTCCCGTATATTATTGCAAAAATTGTGATCTTCTTGGGACGCTCTATTTTACAAAACAGAAATCCTTAAACCTAGAAAACTCCAATAGCGTCTTAGTTGAAGAGAACAAGAGTTGATAAGAAAGACTGGACGGGAAAGATTAAAAAAGAGATCAAGACTACATGAAAAAATGTGTATAACATTATAAGTAAGGACCTGAGGAGTATTTGGAGATACACAGATTATGTTGAGATTTTCTTTTATGTAAGAAAACATTTATACAACATGGTTCAATGCAGTGTTCGCACTTTGACAACATTTGTCTTCTAGTTTTTTTAATAGTCCTCATGAATACAGCTGTTTTTATTTACAAATGATGCGTAGGACTATTATTAATGACTTTCAAACAGAATCAAATGATTCGTGTTTGTTTTGGAGCGAGCGTAGGTAAAAGTGAATTTTAATTTATTTGCCATATTATGAAGCCTGTAATAAATTACTATATTTAGAGTTTCAAATTGTCTTCCATTTTCCCCCTATAACACTGAACATAACAGGCATTAAAGTCACTATGTGTGCTCTAAGTAATCATGTATTGTAACTGTTTGTATAATAGAGACACTTATTACTTAAAACGAAAATCCTGATTACCATCGTCAGCAACTAGAGCTGTAACAACCACAATAAAACGAAAAATAGTTAAGAATTAAATACCAAATATATCGTCGGTTTACTGCAAAAAGTGGCCAACTAGCAAATTGGTATTCTGAGAAAACGAAGTTTGTATTTTTCATATGAGTGTTAAAATTGTAATCATCAATATAAAATCAAGTAATCTATTATAATAGTTTTAATATTATTTACTTAGGCAGTTTTAGCAGACAATTCCTAACACCACAAGATAGGAATATTACAATACAAGCTTATTTTTAGAGAAATAAGTGCACTTGGTCACTTTTTGCAGTAAACCGACGATATATAAACAACTTTAAACAAAAACGACAAACAAGATCTAGTTAGCAATATTAAAATCTGTTAACAAACCTTCAGCAACTCAATAAGGACATCCGATCATCATCCCCCAACATCGCGCCTGAGTCCAATTACGTAGAACACAAATCGGTCGAAAATATCTCACTATAAAACAGTAAATAAGAATGGTTTTGACAGAACGACATCAGGATTGGCATTGCGGAGGATTCCTGTGTTCCATCAATTTAACATACTCGTTTTCAGGAGTATGGTAAGATAGCTTATAAACGATGGGAATGCCCCTGACTAAAGTTTTGTCCCTAAAGCTGGTCAGAAATTAATTATTATGGTTTGCGCGACTTTAACTAACATCCTAGTTATGAAGTCGAGAGAGAGAGAGAGAGAGAGAGAGAGAGAGAGAGAGAGAGAGAGAGAGAGAGAGAGAGAGAGAGAGAGAGAGAGAGAGAGAGAGAGAGAGAGAGAGAGAGAGAGAGAGAGAGAGAGAGAGAGAGAGAGAGAGAGAGAGAGAGAGAGAGAGAGAGAGAGAGAGAGAGAGAGAGAGAGAGAGAGAGAGAGAGAGAGAGAGAGAGAGAGAGAGGGGGGGGAGAGAGAGAATATATGTTTATTTATGATAACAACTGTCATAAGAACAAGTTAATTAGCGTCGTCATGATTCTTAACCCAAGCCCCATCATAGAATGTAGTAATAGAAGATTCTCTAAATGTAAAGCACAAAAATTATTTTCTTGGGCTTTGTGGGAAATGTTATTGGTAGATCAAGGTGTCATCCAAATAAACGGAATTTAGTGTAGTTTCTATTGTCCCTACGTTTTTTACATAGCACAACGACAAGGAAGACGAGATTTTAACAAAAACTGTGTAAAATGGCTGTTTTTCATTCGATTTTTTAAATTTCAATTAGGTTTTACATGAGCACACACACTCATAACGTCCCCTATACCAAATATCATATTTATACCGTAATTATTGTAGTTTCTATTGAGCCTAAGATTTTTACAGACCACAGCGACAAGGACGTCGAGATATTAACAGTCAATCAAGGAAGTCGACGAACAAAGACTTAAAAATTAAATTTGTCGAAAATATAAGAGAGATGGACACCCTGTATATTGTCACAATGAGTATGTTATAATAGTTAATGTCCAATCTGAGAACTTGCAATTAACTTTGCATTTTCTTGAAAGTCACAGAATCTATTTTAACGCACGTGTATGACATTAAAGAATGCTGTGGCGTGTTCATAGCGAATATAAGGGGTTTAAAATCAACCCTTCTCTTTGATTAGATAACAGTGACCAAATAAGATCTTAGTAACAGGGTTGTTGCATGCAACGAGGGTGCATGCACGCACTGGTGACTGTCATGCATATCTTGTATTGTAAAAGTTCCCTAATCAACTTGTGGCTAGTTAGGATATTCATTGGTTTTTTTGTTTTTTTTCCATGTATACGTACAATAGAGATGGGTCTGTAATAGCTCAAACTTTATGAAGCTTAATATATCTGTATTACAATACAAATAAAAAAAAAATAATTTAGGTAACTTCCGTTAGTGATATGTAACTTCAAGCCAATATTATTTTCTAATACAGATCTGTGTGTGGGGGGGGGGTTTAAAGGTCAAAATACTTTTGAAGTTCTAGATATTGCCAGACTTTAGCAATATCTTGCATGGGTCAAAATTTCCAGTATACATTACTCTAAATATTTAGTTAAAGCAGGAACATTAAAATGTTTTTATCATTATTTTCCCTGTAATATCATACCCCCCCCCCCAAATTAAATGTAAAAAAATTTCAAATTGAAAATGTATTCTAATATGCTGAATCATAGTAAATACGTTTGGGATTCTTATCCAAAACTGATTTTTAATAAATTAAAAACTTATTTTAAAATTATACTTTTATAAATTAATTATTTTAAAAGAACGCCATATTTAAGTAAAACCCACAGTGAGGAACTTTTATCTTTACAGTTTAGTTATTTCAGTTATATCAGAACACCATAAGTAAAATTCTCAGTGAGAAAATTATAGATTAATTATTTCAGTTATATTAGAACGAAATATAATATTCAGTATTCAGTATTCAGTATATTGACTTGCTCAGTGAGCAAATTTCTCTTACTTACAAAGGACCAGAGTATGAATCCAATTTAACATTTATTTCTAAAAGCAAATACTAAAAATACTGCTTTATGAGATGAGAATTGCTTCAACCTACAAAACTGTCTTGATAAGTGCACTGTTAGTGATTGCTAGACAACCAGCCCTAGGAATGAAAAGAAATTTAGAAGGCTACGATGACAAAGGGTTTCAACCAAGATAAGACGGAAGTCATTAGAAATGAAGGAAATAAGGTTCTAATTGAAAGGTGGTAGGAGCCATGGCAGACAGGAAACAACTGGTAGATGGACGAAAATGTTAATTCCTAATAACCTAATTCAGTGAGCTTTTACCTCGATGAAGCACTATTAGGACACGGGTGCTTCTACAGTTTTTTGAAGCGTTTCAAAATCAGAATGTTGTATGCTGCATACTGCGAGGAACAAAGTGACGATGCGAGTGCAAATAGTGGAACGAGGACAGGGAGGAAATGTATGTGGAAGGTGGAATAAAGTTGACTGCTGAGAGTATTGTAAATGTTGGACTCTGCGGAGAAATGGAATTCCATTGATCACTTTATTACTACAAAAGCGTCCAGATGTTTTAAGAAGAAGATCTTAAACTGATGGAATAAATTAGGAGAGGAAAGTCTGAAACGGGCAAAGGAATATGGGCTTAACTCCCATGATGGTTTAACACCGATAGGTGGTTCTGTGAGGTTTATTAGGACTCTAAATAAAGTAGGTGGGAGTTCAGGGGGATGAATCGGGGAATCACGTGAAACCTGATGGTGCGTAGTGCACCTCGAAAAGCCCCATTAAATATAACCTCAAAATCAAAACGGAAGGAAACCCTATCTTAATAGATCTTTGTTAACATTTTAGTTGTGTAACAGTCAAATATAGATACTTTCATACCATTGATGAATGTAATGAGGAAAAATAATTAGAAAATGACAAAACGGCTTCGTTTTAAATGTTTTATTTTTGTAGTCTTTTTAAATACGGACCTAATTTATCTTATTCATTGCAATTTGTTAATCTGCGCATATAATACAAAGGTGAAATTTGGAAAAGAAACGAGTAAAAAATGACTCCAAAAGAAATTCGAATCTTTAGTTCTCAACAAATCAGCTGCACGATAAGTGTACAACGTACCGTGGTTAAATAATTTTAACTTATTACCAGACAGCGAAACAAATGGCTTCGTAAATAGATGGTGTATTAAATCCTAATTGTGGATGTGCTTAGCTTTAACACGTAAGACGATTTAAGTAATGACTGAACAATTATTCAAAGTCAAGAGCTATTTCAAGATGTACTGACTTAATTTAAATAAAGATGTTTTTTTTCTTATTTAAGGGTTCACAATACCACTATGCAGTCGTTTGAATTATTACTTCTTTCTTATTGAAATGAGAAGAAAAACAGATGTAATAAGAGAGCCTTTGTTTATAAACATCTAAACTACGAGAGTACGTAAAAAGTAAATTTGTTTCTGCACATAAAATATGCACTTAGTTCACCTTTTGACAAGCTTTTGTGTCTGGTGCATTATAAAAAGATTACCTTTCATCAGAACAAAAATAATTCTTAGCATCTTTGAAATATTTTGAAGATGATGAAGACTCATTTCTGAATCCTGAAATAACCCATCTGACATGGGTCCATCACTTTTGGAAATATCTCCTACGACAGAACAACATTATAAACTCACACATCTAAAGAAAAATGAAGATGCAGATATTGTGGCATATGGAAGATCATTTTTAATTCACTTCACACCTTAAGGTGAAGCAGTATATAATAAATACTCCTGTGATCTACTGCAATAAATAAAAGAAACAATAAAGTCCAAGAGGCGTGCTAAACTTTCAAACTGTAGAATTTGTTTCAAGATAACACTTAAACCCATACTGGTAATAAGACAATCCGCTGACTTCAAGATATCAGTTATGAGCTGCTAGTCCACCTACGAACTAGTTATGAGTTCTGATCTGGCTACAAGCGATTTTCATCTTTTTGGCCCATTGAAAAACTATGAGGGAATATTTTGTTCTGATGAAGAAGTTATACAACAGGAGGAAAACTGGCAACGCACCAGACACAAAAATTTCTCTCAGGGGGCGATTCAGAAGCTTGTTAAAATATGCAATACGTGCAGAGACGTCGGAGGGGGTTTTGTTGAAAAATAAACATATTTCATTCAGGAAAGTAGTGGTAATTGTTTTTAAAATGACACTTTACTTATCTACTTACTCTTGTGTATATAATTTTACGTATTGGAATAGTTAATTTAATGATTTTTTTTTAATGACGGTTGTCCATACGTTTATGTCTTGTATCGCAGAGTCTTGGCATCGGCATCCTCGGAGCAATCAGCATACCATACAGCTTCATCAATTTTAGTAAAAATAAAATCCCAAACAATCACACAACATAACAACGTTTTCCACTTCTATCAAAACAAATTTGATTCCTTGTATCTCTTATGGTTTAACGACGAAAAACCTTGCAATCATCAACTCCTTTAGAAAAAGAAGAAGACAAAAGGGTATAAAAAATGACACTAAGCCTTCACACAATCTAATCGCGCCAGTGTTTAAGGGAACAAGAGTTGGGCAAAATAAATCTGTCAGGAAAGACAAAAGAAAGGCATCTAACCCAAGACTATACGAAGAAAGGTGCAGATCTAGCTAGCATACCTTGAAATTTCCACGCTCACTATAAGGCAGCCTCAGAATGGCTAAAAGACGACAGCAGTATTAATGTATTAATGTTCCCAATAGTCATAATTTTAATAAATTTGGAGTAAATTTTGACACAACAGCTGGGTTCATTATTCATTGAATATATACTTTGCCAAATTACGAAGTAACTATTTGACAAACAACCTAGTTGTACTACTCATTGAATAAATAAGTTGCTAAATTTTGAAGTATCAAGTTGAAGCTTAAGCTGGTTTTACTACTCATTGTACATATTGGTTGTCGAATTTTGAAGTATCAATTTGAAGCTCAAGATGGTTTTACTACTCATTGAATAAATAAGTTGCTAAATTTCGAAGTATCAAGTTGAAGCTCAAACTGGTTTTACTACTCATTGTACATGTTGATTGCCGAATTTTGAAGTAACAAATTCAAGCTCAAGCTGGTTTTACTACTCATTGAATACATAAGTTGCCGAATTTTGAAGTATGAAGTTGAAGCTTAAGCTGGTTTTACTACTCATTGTACATATTGGTTGTCGAACTTTGAAGTAACAAGGTGACATGCAAGCTGGTTTTACTACTCAATAAATTTATAGGTGGACAAATTTCTAAATAACATGTTAACATGCAAGTTGGTTTTACTACTCAATGAATTTGTAGGTTGACAAATTTTGAAGTAACAAGGTGACATGCAAGCTGGTTTTACTACTCATTGAAAATGTATGTTGCTAATTGTTGACGTAACAAGTTGACACTAAAACTGGTTTTACTACTCATTGAACACGTAAGTTAACAAATTTTGAAGTAACAAGTTGACACATGAGCTAATTTTACTGCTCATTGTACATATTGGTTGCTAAATGTTGACGTAACAAGTTGACACTAAAACTGGCCTTACTACTCATTGAACACGTAAGTTAACAAATTTTGAAGTAACAAGTTGACACATGAGCTAATTTTACTGCTCATTGTACATATTGGTTGCTAAATGTTGACGTAACAAGTTGACACTAAAACTGGCCTTACTACTCATTGAACATGTAAGTTAACAAATTTTGAAGTAACAAGTTGACACATGAGCTAATTTTACTGCTCATTGTACATATTGGTTGCTAAATGTTGACGTAACAAGTTGACACTAAAACTGGCCTTACTACTCATTGAACACGTAAGTTAACAAATTTTGAAGTAACAAGTTGACACATGAGCTAATTTTACTGCTCATTGTACATATTGGTTGCTAAATGTTGACGTAACAAGTTGAAGCTCAAGCTGGTTTTACTACTCATTGAACACGTAAGTTAACAAATTTTGAAGTAACAAGTTGACACATGAGCTAATTTTACTGCTCATTGTACATATGGGTTGCTAAATGTTGACGTAACAAGTTGACACTAAAACTGGCTTTACTACTCATTGAACACGTAAGTTAACAAATTTTGAAGTAACAAGTTGACACATGAGCTAATTTTACTGCTCATTGTACATATTGGTAACTAAATGTTGACGTAACAAGTTGAAGCTGAAGCTGGCCTTACTACTCATTGAACATGTAAGTTAACAAATTTTGAAGTAACAAGTTGACACATGAGCTAATTTTACTGCTCATTGTACATATTGGTTGCTAAATGTTGACGTAACAAGTTGACACTAAAACTGGCCTTACTACTCATTGAACATGTAAGTTAACAAATTTTGAAGTAACAAGTTGACACATGAGCTAATTTTACTGCTCATTGTACATATTGGTTGCTAAATGTTGACGTAACAAGTTGACACTAAAACTGGTTTTACTACTCATTGAACACGTAAGTTAACAAATTTTGAAGTAACAAGTTGACACATGAGCTAATTTTACTGCTCATTGTACATATGGGTTGCTAAATGTTGACGTAACAAGTTGACACTAAAACTGGCTTTACTACTCATTGAACACGTAAGTTAACAAATTTTGAAGTAACAAGTTGACACATGAGCTAATTTTACTGCTCATTGTACATATTGGTAACTAAATGTTGACGTAACAAGTTGAAGCTGAAGCTGGCCTTACTACTCATTGAACATGTAAGTTAACAAATTTTGAATTAACAAGTTGACACATGAGCTAATTTTACTGCTCATTGTACATATTGGTTGCTAAATGTTGACGTAACAAGTTGACACTAAAACTAGCCTTACTAATCATTGAACACGTAAGTTAACAAATTTTGAAGTAACAAGTTGACACATGAGCTAATTTTACTGCTCATTGTACATATTGGTTGCTAAATGTTGACGTAACAAGTTGAAGCTCAAGCTGGTTTTACTACTCATTGAACACGTAAGTTAACAAATTTTGAAGTAACAAGTTGACACATGAGCTAATTTTACTGCTCATTGTACATATTGGTTGCTAAATGTTGACGTAACAAGTTGACACTAAAACTGGCCTTACTACTCATTGAACATGTAAGTTAACAAATTTTGAAGTAACAAGTTGACACATGAGCTAATTTTACTGCTCATTGTACATATTGGTTGCTAAATGTTGACGTAACAAGTTGACACTAAAACTGGTTTTACTACTCATTGAACACGTAAGTTAACAAATTTTGAAGTAACAAGTTGACACATGAGCTAAATGTTGACGTAACAAGTTGACACTAAAACTGGCCTTACTACTCATTGAACACGTAAGTTAACAAATTTTGAAGTAACAAGTTGACACATGAGCTAATTTTACTGCTCATTGTACATATTGGTTGCTAAATGTTGACGTAACAAGTTGACACTAAAACTGGCCTTACTACTCATTGAACACGTAAGTTAACAAATTTTGAAGTAACAAGTTGACACATGAGCTAATTTTACTGCTGATTGTACATATTGGTTGCTAAATGTTGACGTAACAAGTTGAAGCTGAAGCTGGTTTTACTACTCATTGAACATGTAAGTTAACAAATTTTGAAGTAACAAGTTGACACATGAGCTAATTTTACTGCTCATTGTACATATTGGTTGCTAAATGTTGACGTAACAAGTTGACACTAAAACTGGTTTTACTACTCATTGAACATGTAAGTTAACAAATTTTGAAGTAACAAGTTGACACATAAGCTAATTTTACTGCTCATTGTACATATTGGTTGCTAAATGTTGACGTAACAAGTTGACACTAAAACTGGCCTTACTACTCATTGAACATGTAAGTTAACAAATTTTGAAGTAACAAGTTGACACATAAGCTAATTTTACTGCTCATTGAATATATAATCTACTTTGAGTCAAATTGATGCTACTAAAAACTTTATTAATTTTAATATTATTTATAGACCCACTTGTTTGATATCCTTGACTTCAATGTCACTATTTTAGTTCGGCAAACTGTAGGCTACAATCTACAAGTAACTTCTTAAATAAATATTTTTATTGGCGTGCTTTTTAAAATATGTTTACATATAATTATTTTATGAATATCAAATTGGAATAAATGAATAGTAGACCTTAGTTACATTCCACATTTTACTGAAGGAGAGTCATTTCCTGTTGCGTAAAGATTATTACGTATTTTGACTTACTTCAAACGTTTGGCTAAATGGATTAAATTTATTTTTTATAGCAACAACTCTCTTACTTTTTACAGATAAAATATAACCATATCATTTGATAGATTTTCAAAGATGCATAAATTAACCTGGTGAAACTATAAATTAAACATTACAAAAAAATAAGAAGATAAGAACTATTTAGTTTAAGTTAGGTTCCTATTTCGAACTGTCCCTATTTTGGAGATGCAATTGATTTGTTTGGCTATCTTTACGATGAATATGAACTAAATTTTAAAAAAATAAACAAATTTTATGTCCGTTAAACACTCAATACCCACACAAATGTATACATTTTGTGAACTAAAACTCAAAATGTGTAATAAATTCAGAATTAGTGTATATTTGATAGCCTCAGGATTCAAATTTGCAATGAGCACAGTTGCAATAGCTTGTTTTCCAAAGGAAATTTGAAAATATATAATGAACACAACTGATAAGATATTATCTTACACATCTATAAATACATTATTTATACTGTAGCAATACATTTCATCTTACAGCTAACCTGTACGTTCCCGGGCTCTTGTGAACTTTGACCTTTACATGGTATTGATCGAAGCGGAGCGTGTGCCTGCAGCTACGAAGGGGACAGAACCCGTTTAGGTATAAACAACAATTTTATGAGTTATAGATATCTATTTTCTGCAAATTCGTACAGTATCCTGTCATAATTTATTATTAGTGTAATTATAATACAAAACCCTAGCTATAACGACGTGCCTCATGGAAATACTGACACCTGTAACTTATGAAATGTCCACCGAACCTACTCATAGCAGATTCATTGCTATGTAAACCTTTTGTAAACCTTTTGTTTGATTTTTACTGTTTAAAGTCCTTATAATAGTACGTCTAATGAGAAACCACTATAACGAAGCGAAACGATTCGAACTCATCAAGGTTTGAACCCTTTATTACAGAATTTTTCCTTAAAAACACGTCTCAGACCAACCGCTTGGTATCGTAATGCATATAGTTTATATTACACTGTTGAGGTAGCCTTCCTACAATGCCATTAAAAATAGGCGATTTATGAAATTTCTTTAACAGGACTTTCGTTCCTCCCAGATCGTCTCTAGGCTCTCTCTAGAGAACTTAGGGCTCAGCCCCTCGAAATACGTCAGCCTCTATTATGTCTCCGGGGAACAATCATCTCAAACCAACACAGTTGGTATTCTACTCTCTATGTTCCGTGAGATATCTCGTTCTACCAACCCCAAAGGTTGTTTATCTGGTATCTTACCTCAAATATTCAAATATTCTAGCAACAGATTCATTGCCCGTCATAAGTCATGAGTGTTTAATGAGTTATTTAGATTTGGATACAAGATGAACCTCTTCACCTTTCTAAATCCTCAATCTCTTTACGGAGACTTATTTATAAACCCACAACTAAAGGTTGTCTGCTGCTCACAGGAAGGTTCTAGATCATAAGGTATCTCCTCACACCAGTTACTTTCAGTTCTTTGGACTCTTCAGTTTTCTATTCTTCTTCCCACTGGCAATGCAATATATGGGTTATTACCGATACAAAATCAGATATTATAAAACTCTGCATGACTGGCAACTGACTTGTAGCCAATAATTTATAAATATTCCACAATTCCCATGTATCCAGCAATTGGTATGCCGGGACAGTTGAAGTGTGTATGTAACACCGAATGTCCTCAATCAAGGAATTTTTAAATACGTAACGGTTAAGAGAGATTTGATAGGAAAGATGGAAAAGAAAGATCTGACCCAAACTCCGATGAAGAAATTGATGATCCAGGTAGGATAACTTGAAATTGCCACACCCGTATCCACTGTAAGATCTTCACCCGATGGATTGATAGTTTGATTTGAAGTGAATAAAAACTAATTACAATAGAAAAGAGATAAACTCTTTCTTGACATACTTTATTTCCCTCCTTATTATTAATGTCATACATGAGTGAAAATTTAAAAAAATTGTAAATTATACTCTTCCAAAACTACAGGCGATAATTTTTATTTGTAAAGGATAAGCAAATATTTCATTATGTAGAAATTGTGATGTCACAAATATTTAAAATAGTTTTAATCCGTCCAGGGTTATTTGAAAATACAAAATACGCTGCCACACAAATAAATAATACAAACTAAAAACAAAAGTATTAAATACAAACAAAATTAAAATCAGATTTACATTACAAACGTAACCAAAAAGAAAGAAGATCAAGGATTTGCATATACCAAGCTAAGACCACAAAGGAAACAAAAGCCGATTGTAAGGCTGCAACAAAGGGCAAATGCAGCTTAACTGTAAACAGAAACAAAATGAAACTGGTACTTTGTTACCAACATAAAATGTATGCTATGAAAGAAATAGCAAAGGTTACATCATAATCAAGATTCGTTATTCCTTTGAAAACACACATCTTTGACAACGGGTTTCAAGGAAAAGTAAGAAGGTCGTAATGTAAAACGTGCGTTGACTTATTAAAACATACAGCCAAAATATTGGAAACAGAATGTAATGGCTAAGATATTTATCTTTGTTTGTGTCGTGAGGAAATACGTATTTGCCTCAATTGTTGTTTTCTATGCGAAAACCTCTCGGTCATCATCGCCTTATAAAAAAAAATAAAAAAACGTAAAATGAAGACCTTCAAATACTCGAATAGAGTCGGGGTCGAAAAGAACAAGAGTTTCTGAAGAGAAATCTGATAAGAAAGATAAAATATAGGATTCTAACCCAAGACTACATGAAGAAAGTATAGATTCAGCTAGTCCCTCGGGATTGACAAGCCTGTTTGTTTTTAAATCAACATCTATTGTGTGTTATACTATCTTATTTTGTTCTTTTGGCAAAGGCGGAAAACGTTTGCAGTTATCATTGCCTTAATACAAAACAGAGCATAATATGCTCTTCATCAATTTTTTTTTTTTTAATTGAGAAGATAAGGGAGTCCTACCTCCGGAATACAATAATTAAGTTCGGAAAAGAAGAACAGTTGATCAAGAGAGATTTATTACGAAAGATAAAGAAAGGGATCTAACCAATTGGGGGTGGGGGGATATTGATTTCGTTTATTCATAAAGTTTGATGAAATAAAGAATAAAACTTAAGTGAAAAAAAAATATGTGTTCAAAATAAACCTTAATAAATCAACCTTTGTGTTATTTTTGATTCACACATAGTCTATCATATATACAAGCATAATGAATATTATTGTAAATTCAATACTTGCTAGTAAAAACGTATAAGCGGAAAAATCAAATAATTAAAAAATCAATAATGAATATTACCTATACAGAGTGTTAAAAAAATAAGTGACCTCTTCTGGAGTTTTTAAACGGATTAAAATAGGAAAATCAAACTTTGGAGATGTTTTGGATAAATAAGATCTGATTTTTAAAATCTTTCACGACTAAAAATAAAAACTAATTTGACAAATACATAAAAAAAGATATACTTTCATGGAGATCTACTTAAGTGTTCCGTACAACACTTATTTTTAATCTAATGAGGGTTGATACGAAATATTCACAATACTTGAAAGCCTGAAAATAAACTAATTTTGCCTTTTAAGAAACTAACAATTTCTCGACGTTTAAGTAAGACTTACCATTTTATTAATAATTCTGTAATTTTTATATTTTTACATGGTTTTTATAAATATTCTTTGTAACTTACGTAAAATTTTTAAGTTGAAATAAAATTTACATAATACTAATAAATTATATAGACATATTTTGTATTACCATAAATCAAAAAATAATTAAATACGAGGTATGTCCCATACGTTTGGAACACCCTGTATATTCGGACAGTCACATGATGGCTCTAAAGATGGAACGATTCAGTCATTGGAGGTAACGGAAAAGTAACATACTTATGAATCTGTAAACTATTCTATAGTTGTGAATCATGTGTTCATTTAGAAACATTAAATTGTCATTGTTATCAGCCTCCGTGGCGCAATTGGCTAGCGCGTTCGGCTGTTAACCGAAAGGTTGGTGGTTCAAGCCCACCCGGGGGCGATGCATTTTTGTTTTATGAATAAGAATACTGCTTAGAATACGAGGGAAATATTATTTTGTTTTTAGATTATTACAAATAAGAAATTTGTAGCACAGTTAAAAATTCCCATGTAAAATTAATACTTTAAAATTATGTGATTTCAAATATCTGAGAAGCTGAGAAGCTGAGATAGCTGAGAAGTAAAATAATAAATGAAGAAATAAATTGAGTTAAAAAGTTGTGGGGTTAATAGTTTATCCAAATAAATCACTTTAATCAGCTGTGGATGTTTAATATTTTCAAGTAAACAATTATTTTTATGATGTGTTACCCAAAAAGGATGGAGAATAAATTATAATATTTAAGCAAAACATTATTTTTCTATAGTTTCATATATGTTAGACGTTAAAAAAAATTGCTTAAAGAATACATTGTAAAAAAACCTCCTTGAGTGGGCTTGAACCAACAACCTTTTGGTTAACATCCGATCGTGCTAGTCAATTGCGTTACAGAGGCTGATAAAAATAATAATATACTGAATTTAAATTAAAGGTCTGACCAATAATATCCCATAAATAAATAACAAATTTACTAGAAACTGTCCGTCCGCTTGTAATCTATATACGAGTCAGAGTTTGTATGATTGTATGAAGGGACGAAAATCACTTCAAAAAACCCTTATGCGATACGATATCATTTTTTGTATTAATATTCTAACCTACAATTATATTGATAGTATAATTATAAAATTGAATTATTGGTATAATTTCATAGTAAACCATTTAAGTAGTTTTATCAAGAAGAAAATTTTATTTTTTGAGGTCATCACAAATTATTTTCTTTAAAATTTCGTCATTTGTTTGTCTTCAACGATACCAAAAATTATTTTTTGGAGAAATATCTGTTAAATTATTAAATACTAAAGGGTATTTTAATCAAGAAATATTCGAAGATTAAGAATGCGATAGTTTTGGTTCTTAAAGGGGGGGGGGGATCTAACTCATCATTCCCTTTTAAAAAATATAGATGATACAACAGCCCTAAAATAATGTAATAGTGTCTAGATCGGAAGAGAGCATGAGGTAGACAGGAGCGGCCTGACAGGAAAGATAAAAGAGAAGGATCTAACCTAAGGCTAGATGAAGAATGATTCAGTTAGCCTATCTCGGGATTGCTACACAATCATGTACTCACTATAAGTAAGCCCCTGATTAATAATGCGGAAAACGGCCTCTTCGCCTTAATCAAAACAAAACATACAATTCTCAACAAAAAAACCAAAAAGTGTAAGAAAAGTGATCCTTGTCCTCGTATAGAATTTAAAAAAATATATATTTTGTCTACTGTTGTTGACAAAGTGGCATTTTGTTCATTTAAATTAGTTTGCAAAACAGCTGATTTCTCAACAGTTTCACTTTGCCCACTACACTGCACACTACTTTGCTCACTCCGAATGGCAACCGAACAAAACGAAATTTAGGTTAAGTTTATTTGAATTGATTTACAATATACAGGAAATGTCCCGTATGTAGATTAGATTAATTCTTACATGTAAAATAACATAAATAAACAACAAAACAACGTTTTAAAGTTGAAAAAGGAAGTAATTATTCATGAAGATGATTGACAGTGTATGTACACGGAGAGTATTTTACGTTTGCCGAGTTTTGAAGTTGGCAATCCCGTTTCCTTAACAATACACCTAAGTTATTATTAATTTGTAATATTCATAAATAACCTCAGTTTTGACGTGAGAACTTCTACTCAGTGTCGATGTGTTGTTTAGCACTACTGCTATATTTTATGTAGTTAGTTTTAAAATATAGACAGTTCAGATTTTAAAATAATCTGAAATATAAGAAAAATGCGGTTATTAAAAATCTAATTGTAATTGATTGTTTGTTTGAACACTATTGTATTAAATTAATGTTTTATTAAATTGTGTTATTGATGAAGTATGTTTTTTATTTGTCACAAAATAACAACTGTAGACAAAGTATAATGTGCAATTCGTGAGCAAAGTGTCTTTTTTAAACTCGATAAAATTGACATTTTTCTCTCGTTTAAAAAAGTGCCACTTTGCTCACTAGTTGCACAAATAAATATTAATCAATTCACCTAGAGATAATTTTCTACAGTATCTCATCTTGGTATTATTTGAAACCGAAAAAAAAAAAAACAAATTAAGGAAACTGATGTATATGTCAGTTTAAGTAGTTTTGCACAGAAATCCGGACTGAGATCTGTGTGATTTTTGCCTGTGTTAATCCCGGATTAGAGGAAAGACTGAAAGGTTAAAACATTATATCTCTCATACAGCTTAGCTGCTCTTAAAACCCTTTTGCACCCCGAATCTCTTTTGTTAACTCTCCTTGAGTGGGGTTAGGTTAAGTTAGTTTAGGTTTTGTTAGGTTAGGTTAGATCATGTTAGGTTAGGTTAGGTTAGGTTAAGTTTTGAAAGAGGTGATTTATGACCAGCGATTCCCAACCTTTTTTACCTCACGTCACAATAAATATCCCCAATAGAGGGTAAATATCGAACTATCTCTGTTAACTGTTTTTATAGTACACAAGCATCTCACAAAAATACACAATAAAACACAAATTTGTAAATTAAATAATATTCGTACTACAGTACTCCAAATAGGCAAATTAGATGTACTGTAAATTTAAAAAGGGAGAAAATCAAACTATGTAAGGTTTTAAAGTTAAGCTTTTCATTTGAGAGACATCACAATACCTATGTATACTTAACAACGCGCTGTTCTCGCGGGAACTTTATTGAAACTCAATTCTTAAAGGACACCGACGACTGCTGTATAAAAGACATGAAAAAGCAAACCTAGTTCCCAGGAAGTCAATTTCCTGGTAATTACAGAACAGACATTGTAATGTGTATTTCAAGACATCTACAATTTCCTAGAATGGTGATATTTTATATGCTAAGCTGTCCTTTATTCTGAAGTTTCAACTGACCCATTGGCTATCAATTTCGTGTCCGTTTTTGGGAAGTTAGTTATTTAGAAACACTACCACGACCAGAAAAGCAAGATTCTGTTCGGGGAATACAAAAATTCACAGTATAACAGGGAGGTTTCATTGTATACACAAGTGGTGAGATACCAAACTTTAATGATTATTCCTAAACAACTCTGCAAGAAATAATTTTCGATACATCTACGGAGGCCCCGCGGCACATGAGTGTGCCGCTGCCGCGGCACACCGGTTGGGAATTGCTGTTATGACCAACCGGTGAGCTAAGCTGCGCATAAAACCCTACTGCACCTCGGATCTTTTTGTCCCCTCTCTTTCCGTGGAGTTAGGTTAAGTTTTGAAAGATCCGATAGAATGACCAATGTGAAGACGGATAATCACGCAAGTTGTCTCAACGACTGGTACAAATTGATGATCTCCACTGATGGACAGTTAATGCCCTCAGTTAATGTACACTACAGTTGTCCAATCATCCTCTTATTGGAAATAAAGTACCTGTTTTATCACAGATAAGAGACAGCCGATATAAAACGCTACGTGTTCTATAACAGACTTTCGTCTGCTTTTGCGTCAGTTATTACCAGGTCCAGCATGAACACAGAATTTCGTCAACCAAAGGCTCTTCGGGTAAAACGTTCTAGTATCAAATCCTTTGGTGTATTTGTCCGGCGATATAGCATGTTTCGGACAGGTAGTAGCCATTATTACCGGATAGACAATCCTTAGAATCATTTTGTGTACGGTAGTGATCAATCAGAATCAGCAAGTATGTCTTCTGTGTGGAAAAATACTGAAACTGCGTACGTGGGGGAACATCATTTGAGATGATAGGAACTCACCAGGCGGAAGGAGTTATGAATATCGTGGACAACATTCTAGAACAAAGCACAGATTTGCCCTGAAGTGTTAATTCAGTCGAATGTATATTTTTAAGCTGACGTGAAGGAAGCAGTTTCTGAATTTTTAAAATTAGGTCCTCAGGGAAAACGTATGTATGTTTATACTGTTTTTTTTGTCATCATCCCTTTGAAAAAGAAGAAAACAAAAGCATAAATAGAGACCCTTATCGTTCTAATTCATTAATAGCTTCAGGATTGGTAAAGAATAGAATTAAAAATGGGTTATGTAAATGTAAATCAATATATTTGAAGGCTGACTGCTCAAATATTAAATAGAGTAAATAGTATATATAAGTATAGTAAATATTAATAGCTATTATAGTACAACAGTTTTTTCCACTTCCAACATTATTAATTTTTTATTTTTTTGTAAGTGATAATATTAGGAAACTCTCGTGTTTTGAAGTGTAAGAAGAAAACACGTGCTCTATATATAAACAACAAACACGGTTTTTGTAAAGCCAGTAAAAATGACACAATAAGTTCCTAAAATTAAACACTTTATGACACGCAATATAGAGAAACACGCACGTAAAGACAATCGCTTTGTACGTAAGTTGCGTGCCTTTAACGTTACGTACAAACGTTAACATTTGATGACGAGGTACATTAATTCTAGTTGTGTTTACTCGGCCTATATCTTTTGTGGTAAGAAAGTGTTGTTTAAATAGTTTAAAACTAGGAAATATTTCGTTTTATTGTGTGAAGTAGAGACAATAGATAGACAACGATTAGTTCTTGGTTGGTGAAGGATTCAGCTTTCATTCATATTTAGATAAATTTTATAACTTGTGTTGTTTTTTTCAAATTTTATAATTTGTAAAGGCGCGTTTACACTAGAAACAAAACAATGTTTTTGGAACTTTGTTTATAAACTTTGTTTATATTTTGCTACTAGTCATTACGAAATATTTAGCACACAATGTTCCTAAACACAGGGACAGCCACACTCTTGAAGATGTCGTCTGACGAGGAGGATGCTCTTCTTCCACAATGTTTATAAACACCCTTTGATCTTACCGCTTTCTACGGGAAACAAGAAACATGTGGAGAAACACTGAATTTCTGTTCCGAAACACTGTTTAGAAACATTGTTTAAAGTAGTTATATTTCGATTTGAGGAACATTGTTCTGAAACACTGTTTATAAACATGTTTTGTTGCCAATGTAAACGCGCCTTAAAAGAGCAGCAGTTCCATCAAGGTTGACTAATTTTTTAAATATAATATTTAAAAAAATATTTGGAAGTTGGAAAACGAATGTCGTATCTATATATGTTAATGCCATTAATAAAATTTACAATCTAACGGATTCACAAAAAAAAAAAAAACACGACGAAAAGAGATTTACGTTCCATCCAGTTATTGGAAAAGATTACGCCCAATGGCGAGAGAGTTTTTAATTTCCAGAAAATACCCGTATAATTGAAAAAATGGGTGTAACACGAAAAAGGAGAAAAAATATGCGCCCTCTGTTTTCATTCGCAATGTTAGAATGTTACACTTCCTAAAAATGAAGACACTGTCCAACATCGATTGTCCTCAGCTACTATCAGATTGATTGATTAATTTGATTTGGAGTTTAAACGACTTTTTAAACCAGCTTTGGAATCACGACCGATGGCTTATTGTCCAACTAAATCCTCGTCATTCTAGCTTAGCAGAATTGTTCCCCTTACGAATTTAAGTAATCCACTAACTAGCTTGTCCAATGATAGTTCCCAAGAAATTTGGAATGAAAAACCTTTCATTGGTCAGGGCCTTACAATTGAATATTACGTGATCTGCAGTCTTCTCACCCTTCCCGCGCAATCTACTCACAGTTTCGTCATGATAAGCTCCTAACCTGTGACTTTGTACTCTCAGATAGTCATGAATTTAAATACGCTTAATTTTTGTTTCGTAGATTGTGGACAATTCTGAAATTTAAAGAAATGCAAACGCAATTCATGGAAGATCGCGACCGTTTAAAATATTTAACGTCCAATAAATCAAAAACCATAACCATTCAAATTTTCAACGGCTGCCATTTTTAAAACGTGTAAATCAAAGTCCTGTTTTTTGAAACACTGATTAAAATGTCACATAAAAGATATGTATTACAAATTTGGACTCGGTATCTAATTTATTTCAAAAATATATTTTTTATAGAAAATTCAAAATGACAGAATTTCAGGACATAATATGTTCGTAGGAACTTTTTTACTTATTTTATCTCAAGAAACCATATCCTGAAGTTTTGTAACGTAGTTTGGAAACACACTGTATCTTCCAAAAATTACTGGAGAAAACTTCAGAAACTTATTGGGTAGGAGAAAATGTAAAAGAAATGTCATATAACATATAGTACTAACTTGCTTAGTTTCCTTATATCCGCCATTTTGTTTTTTACATACAAATATTTTTAACTAAAAGATATTTAGTTCAGATTTGGTATTCGTATTTTATTTGTTATCTTTGACGTACCGCCAGCAATCCTTGATTAGTTCTAAGTTAACTAAGTGTTATCACCCGACGATGGACGATAATGTCGGAAACACGTGTAGTGTAATGAGATATATGACAATATAAACTGAAAAAAAAAGAACTAATCAAGGATTGCTGGCGGTAAGTCAAAGATAACAAATAGTTATTCCAGCATATCCGGTTACTCTAGACTATCAATATGATTCGTATTTTATATGTAACTTTTTAAAACGTGTATAAAACAAATAACTTATTTATTTTAAAAACAGCTGGCGTTTAAAGGTTTTAACGTAGAATATCTCAAAAACCGTTAACTTTATAAACAAATCTTGTTTTGAAATCTTTAGATTTTGATGCAGTGATTGGTCTTTTATGTTAAATTTTCTTCTTTTTGAAAATATACGAAATAAGTACTTGGTTTTGGGTACACTTACAAAACGTTCATTAGAAAATGCGTATACCAAATCTGAACTCAATATCCTATCTATTTCCAATATATATATATATATATATATATATATATATATATATATATATATATATATATATATATATATAAAATTGCGGATAGACGGACAAACTAAGCAAGAGAGGATCGTTTGTTACAACAGCATTTCTTTATTTTGTCTTTCCCAAGCAGTTCCTGAAGTTGGGTCGAATATTTTTGGACCCCCTGTATATATTCCTTTAGTAATAGAAATTACTAATTAAAAAGGTGTGCAGTATAATTTATAGGTGTGATCACAACGTCTCCCTGTAAAAGTTTCAACAGAACCACTGATCCGATTTGCTTTCCTATAAAGGTACAATGTCTGGTCAGGATTTATTCTTCATTTTGATTTGATTCAATAGTTCCCGAACTACAACAATGTTTATCTGCACAGGTAATTTTTTGACATATTTTACGCATAGTCTTAAAATTTTCTTCAACAAATAAAAGTTGGTACGTAATTAACTCTAATTAAAAAATTGGTGCAGCAGGTTATAGGTTATAAACTTTGTATAGTGCTGTAAAATAGGAAAAACAGATTTTTTTTTTTGCCAACTTGTGTTTTGTAAATGTAAATGCTAATTTGAAATGAAAACTTGTTTTAAATCTATAATAACAACAGACTTAAACAACAACAAACACTAGATCTATAACAAGTTTGAATTGTTAACTTGTTCCCAAGTTTATACAATGTTAACCATTAGGTGACAATCCAAAATACCAGTATATTTTTGATATTACAGAATCAATATTATTTTAATCGATAAAATATTTTGAAAAGAAGAAATAAAAAAATTATTAACTCCATCTTTAAACACATTTCCAACTTTAAGTTGTACGCCGATATGGAACCGACTCAAGAATAAATGATATGTAGCCTGAGCTATAACCTTTATTTACGCCGAAGTACTGAGTGCATTGTTGACAGGAAAACATCATTAGGTTTGTTGGTTATGCTCTTGCGAGTGTGGAACAGGTGTGTCGCTCTTTTTTTTTTAGAAACTTACTTTTAAAAAAGTAAACTTTTTTTTTGCAAATCAGGCAGGTTGATAAAATTTAACACACCAAACAAAGGAAAAAGATAAAGCTAGATTTATGCACAACAAGTGATATGTTAAATACATTCTATTTAACGGTAAGATGACGTCCTTTAGGTCTTCAGTTGAACTGTTAAATGATATAATGGGCTTCATTCAAAGTTTTAACAAAAATGTTTATATCGCTGGATAAAATTAATTTAGGGCTATAATATTGAAGATTCAGACATCCTAAAGGTTAAAACTAATAATATGAAGAAGAAGTGATACATTGCACTTATAGGAACACACTTTATATCTTAAAGTGGTTATATTTTAATAACTAAAATTGGGTTACTTTATTTTTGATTGATTTATAAAAAACAGAGGAATCGCTGTCACCAGCCTCCGTGGCGCAATTGGCTAGCGCGTTCGGCTGTTAACCGAAAGGTTGGTGGTTCAAGCCCACCCGGGGGCGATGCATTTTTATTTTTATTGAATATTGGCGGTTTAGAATACAAGGGAAATATTTTTGTTTTGTTTATTACTAGTAAGAAATTTGTAGCTCAACATGTTTTAAATTCCCATGTGAAATCTATAGTATGTAATTTCGTGTATTTAAAAAAGCTGAGAAGTAAAATAATAAATGAACAAATAAATTTTAGTACTATAAGTTAAAACATTGTGGGGTAAATAGTGTATCCAATTAAATCACTTTAATCAGCTGTAGATTTTTAAAATTTCTATGTATACAATTATTTTTTTGATGTAAGATCCAGAAATTTTGAAAAAATATCTGTTAAATTATTAAATACTAAATAGTATTTTCATAAAGAGATATTCGAAGATTAAAAATGCGATAGTTTAGGTTTTTATGAGGGGGGAACATCCCACTCATCATTCCGTTTTAAAAATATAGATGATAAAATAGCCCTAGATTAATGTAATAGTGTCTAGCACGAAAAAGACATGAGCTAGACATGAGAGGCCTGATAAGAAAGTCTAACCTAAGGCAAGATGAAGAATGAATGGAACATTTTAAAAATTTCCATGTACAATGAATAGTTAAAATTACATACATTTGAAGCTGAGAATTAAAATAAATGGTCAATCAAATTATGATTTAAAAATTGTTGGGTAAGTAACGTAGGCACATAAATCCATTTAATCAGCTGTAGATGGTTAAAACTTCCAAGTATATTATTATTGGAATTATGTATGATCCAAAAAGGATGGAAAATAAATTATATTATTTAGCCATATCATTATTTTTCGACTGTTTCAATAAATGTAAAGCATTTGAAATTGTAGAAATTTTGCAATTACATAACTGTGAATAATTTATTCATTTAGAATCAATATATCGCCATTGTTAGCCTCCGTGGCGCAATTGGCTAGCGCGTTCGGCTGTTAACCGAAAGGTTGGTGGTTCAAGCCCACCCGGGGGCGATGCATTTTTGTTTTAATAAATATTGACTGCTTAGAATACGAGGGAAATATTTTTTATTTTGTTTATTACTAGTAAGAAATTTGTAGATCAACTATTTTGTAATTCTGATGTACAATCTATAGTATAAAATTATATAATTTCATACATTTGAAGCTGAGAATTAAAATAAATGAACAAATAAATTATGATTTAAAAATTGCGGGGTAAGTAACGAATGCACATAAATCCATATAATCAGCTGTAGATGGTTAAAATTTCCAAGTTTGTAAATATTGGACTTATGTATGATCCAAAAAGGATGGATAATAAATTATGTTATTTAAGAAAATTATTATTATTCGATGTTTCAATGAATGTAAAGCATTTAAATTGTACAAATTATGCAATTACATAGCTGTGAATGATTTATTCATTTAGAATCAATATATCGTCATTGTTATCAGCCTCCGTGGCGCAATTGGCTAGCGCGTTCGGCTGTTAACCGAAAGGTTGGTGGTTCAAGCCCACCCGGGGGCGATGCATTTTTTTTTTAATAAATAATGGCTGCTTAGAAAACGAGGGAAATATTTTTTGTTTTGTTTATTACTAGTAAGAAATTCGTAGAGCAACTATTTTGTAATTCTCATGTACAATCTATAGTTTAAAATTATTTAATTCCATAATTTTGAAGCTGAAAATTAAAATAAATGGACAAATAATTTTAAAATTTTGGGGTAAGTAACATATGCACATAATTCTATTTAGTCAGTTAAAATGATTAACATTTCCAAGTATATAAGTATTGGAATTATGTATGATCCAAAAAGGAAGGAAAATAAATTATATTATTTAACCAAATCATTATTTTTATACTATTTCAATGAATGTTACCCATTTAAAATTGTGCAAATTATGCAATTACATAACTGAATAATTTATTCATTGTAGCCTCCGTGGCGCAATTGGCTAGCGCGTTCGGCTGTTAACCGAAAGGTTGGTGGTTCAAGCCCACCCGGGGG
Organism: Aphrophora alni; assembly: GCA_963513935.1. Lineage (NCBI taxonomy): Eukaryota > Metazoa > Arthropoda > Insecta > Hemiptera > Aphrophoridae > Aphrophora > Aphrophora alni. The sequence continues at coordinate 17,031,200 of OY740773.1, read as the reverse complement.
CGTAACTTTTTAAAGCAAGTATTGAATTATACGAGATCTTAATTTGAACAACTAAAGATCTCCCCCGAACTACCTAGAATATTATTATGTTTTTTTTTAAATTGTAAATTATATATATTTTATTGAAATGTGTCCACATAAATACAAGGATAAACACAACTTACTTGTTTTGATAAAACTTAAACTCGCCACCAAAAATACACATTTTTTGTTTTATTTTAAACTGAATCAAACGAAAAATTATTAACAGATTTAAATATAATATATTAATTATTTAGTTAGTTATTTCTTTAAGGGCAAAACAACATTTTGTTAATATGAAACATTTAACAACAAATATAATGGCACCAAAAATGTGCAACAATACTAAACTTTGATCAAAATCAACAGCAAATTATATGATATATTACAGGGTTACAATGGGGCCATACAACAATAAAATCGGATAACTTTACTTGATGCAACGTGGACAATATCCTAATAAAGATCATCCTACAACATCTACAGAATCAAATTAGGTAGAATAAAAGCAGACGAACACCTATCACTATAACAAAATAATATTTGGTTAACGGTAAAAAAATTAACAGAATCGGCATTGCGGAAGATTCCCATTTTCATTATAAATGACCAATACAAAAACTGGCATTGCGTCTACGTTTTGACGACTAGACGATGGGCTTTACGAACGTAGAGTATATTTTACTTCTCTAAATTTATTGTGTACCAGTTCCTTCCTCTGTCAATTAATAACGTGTTTAATTACTGATAAAATATCAAAACACTCTACGTGACTGTCAAAACGACTAGTAGTTTTCTTTTGATGTATCATTTTATTGGTTTCGAAATATTCCATAATGACTCAGCAATACAGTAACATTCTGAAGATAAAACTAATATAAAAGGTTTAACATTAAATTTAAATGGAAGCTGTGTTTAAATTCACTGCAGTTGCAATATGTAAAACTAGGAAAAAACAAACTCTGTTCAATTTTATTTTTAAAATATTTTATTATTAGCAGCTTCGAAAAACTACACCTAACAATTTTCAAATTTTTGTTCAGTCTTTTAATTTATACTGATTAGACTAAATACACAGAAAACCCCCAACGCCAGCAAACGATGTTGAACCTTCGTAACCGTTAACGGTATAAAAGTCTGAATTAAATTTAGCTAGACGCACGCCTTTACCAACTAAGCCACGCCACTTTCCCCACATGTTTAAAGTTTGTTAAATTTATAATTTTAAACGGTTTTAAATGATGTGAAGTTATCTTATCACCGGTAAACGATATATTTGATCTTATTGTAAAGTTTAATTATCAGCAAACATTGATACTAAGGTCGATGTTAAAACAATGCCGATTCCCAAAAGACATTAAAGGATGCGTCAGATCAGGATGGCGTTTCGTTTGTCTTTATTTCTTGCCAACTTACACCTTGAGAGTCTCAGTTATTATTGTTGCTAAAGAGTTTACTGATAAGAACTGTCATACTTGACCTTGGGTTTGAAGGTCAGGTCTTATCTAAAGATTACTTTCTAAATTTATGTTAAGTTTTAAATATTCTAGTTAATTATTAGCAGATTTGTATTTACGTACAGAGTCTTAGAAAATGTTTGATTTTCAACAAATAACAGCAGACAAACAAGAATTGAGGAGGCACAAATTAAACTCCTTATATAAAGCAAGATTTATTTGAACCTAAAAGGAACTCCCTGAGATTTAAGACAAAATTTACAATCATATGTTTTGTATTACAGAATTCCATATAATAAAATACTATTTTACAATGATTTTATTAAAAATAATATTGTTTTAAATATACAAACGTTTAAGTCATAGTGGCTGTCGAAATTTCTTGAAATTATGCAACTTTTACTCTTAAATCAAAAAAAATTCTAAATTTTGTAGAAAAAAATTAACAATCTAAAAACACACATCCAGCCTACGAGTTATAAAATTGTTAAACTATAATTTTGTTTGTTTAAATAAGACACTGAAACTTCAAAAATCTATTTTTTTAATAGAACTGTATTATTTAAGGCACTTTAAAAAGCTGAAAATTTATTTAAAAAGTACAAAAATTTTAAATTGAATCGAATAAAAAATACACTTGAATTGACAAATTTGTATTTAAATTCTCTGAGAGGCCCTTTATTCGGCTTGCGAAATTGGGCGGAATATAATAAAGTAGTTCAATTTGATCAAGGGATATAGTCCAATTCTTATTTTTCAGCTGATACTCATTCAAAAGTTAGTAAACAGTTTGCAACGCCTCGTATTTTGCTTTTCAAAATTATCTAAAAAATAAATAAGCTTAACAAATTCTATAAATAAACATGGTGCACGCTTAAATTTATTTTAAAATATGATTTTTCCCGCTCGGACTTTCGAAAGAATTTACTTTCACGCATATAGTATAGTAAGAGAAGTTCAAATTGGATTCAAAAATTGACTCGGAAGTGTCCATTTTGAATCTTTAAAACAGGTTTAAAAAAATGAATTACAATCTTTTATACGGCTGCTGTCTGTAAGCCCATCATGGGTTGAATTAAATGGGGCCCAAAACTATCTTTATTTCAAATTTGATAAATTATCTTATTTTCACATATTCCATAAGTCTGAAAAGTGAATCTTTAATCTTTGCCATCTATTTGAGTACTGCATTTATTATACGCTTGAGAAGTGTTAGTATATATGCATCTAAGTATTGCGTTAAATTTTAAAATTATAAATAACTATCATAAAACCAAAACATAAAATTATACTTTCTAGAAATAACATACCTGCTTAAAAGCGAAAGAGTCATCATAGATTTAAAAATACAAAACAAAAGAAAATAGAGACGTCTAAACGTCGAAGATTCTAAAGGTCAGAAGTGAACAAAAGTTGGTCAAAAGAGACCTAATAGGAAGGATTGCCTCACTAAAACACTGAACAGCATTCACCAACACAAACACAGTGAGTTAAACCTGGCCCAAACATAACATATATGACGAAAATCAATTCATTTGTCATTAAAAAAGTAAACTTTTTGTTCCTTGTAAATTTTAATAAAGTTTTAGAGATATTTTACGTTACATACTTTAAACGGCCTCCATTTTGAAAATATACAAGAGAGTTGAGGTTTTTTGTAACCTGGTATTTGAAATCAATATCTTATCTACTTCCAAAGAATTAATATATTATGTACAAAAACAAAATGGCGGATAAATAGAAAAAGAAACGTTTTCGAATCTATGTTTATTGGACCTTTTATCTTATTTTTACCTAAGAGACAATTCTACAAAGCGGTTCCAAAACGTTCCGGGTTATCCTATATATATATATATATATATATATATATATATATATATATATATATATATATATATATATATATATATATATACATAAAGACCCTATATATAATAAACATCTTAATATAAAGTACATTCTTGAAGTTAAAAAATAATCCAACATAATATATATTGTTAAAATTTTACATGATTGTATTATAAAAACATTAAATTTTAAATATAACTTATAATTCAGTACCAAGCGTCTGTGGCGCAATCGGCAGCGCGTTCGGCTGTTAACCGAAAGGTTGGTGGTTCAATCCCACCCGGGGGCGATGTTTTTGAAACATAATTAAACAAATTTCACTTCCACGAAAAATATATTTTACCAGGGAAGACCCGTGGGTCCTTCACAAGTTAAATTATACTGCTCGTTGCGCTCGCAAATTTATTTACATTTACTGTTGATAGAAATTAGATTTTTTTTTTATTACATAACTTAATACAACCTATGGCTATTATCACAGCCAATGACAAAAACAAAAGTTAATTTTAATTATGGAAATCCTTTAAAATTATAAATATATAATTACTATATAATATGGAATTAAAAGAGTAGGATATACAGGGTTAGTTTTAAGTACCTTCCCTCTTACCTTTTTTTATTTGGTTTGGCTTAGAAAATTAAAACTTCACATATTTTTGGACCTAAATAGCTTGGTTTTGATGCACTCATTGACTGTCTAACTCCAATTAGGGACGGCCCACAGGACGTCAGAAAAAATTTTTTATTGAGACTATAGGTTGATATGTACATCATGTTAAAGGTCTTTGTTAGTAGAGCACAGTGAATCCTATCAAAAATGTTAGGGTTTTTAAAGTTTACAAAAAAAAGTCCTTTTTTATAACCGCTTTTTACCACTCTACTTTTTTTAAAGTTTACTCCGAAATTTATTCCTACAAGCCGCCACCTGAAAGAACTATGGTTCCACTGTAAAAAAAAGGGGATCGCCGGAATTTTAAGATCTAGTTGTCAACTAAACATTTTAATAAGAATATGGCCACGTGAAATGTCGCTTAACACTGCCGTTTTAACTTTAAAAAATATAACTAATACAATATTACTGAACTAATCTTATATTTAATACTATAATATGTAATTGACAATAATATATAGGTCCTAATTCGTTATTTACAATTACATTACGGTATTTGTTAACTTTAAAAAGTTTGCCAAACATCTATTGCATTTAGTTTAGTAACATTTTTCAACAACGTAGTGTTTTCTACTTTAAAGAAAGTTTTTAGTCCAAACAGTGTTTGGTCTTAGCTGAATTATCACTCCTGTTATATTTAAAGTGGGCAGAGTGTTCTTTAGCACTTGTATTGGCATTTCTTTTTCTTTGGCCTACATTACATTTTTGTTAGAATTTACTCTAAAGAATGTTGAACCCTTTGAAGATTTTCCACCTCTCCTACGAAATTTAAAAAAAAAGTGCTGGGTTAGTTATATTTTAGTTATTGTAGATCGTACATCACTGAAGATGGCGGCTTTGTCATTGAAACACGTATGAATAAATAAACCTATCATTTGTGAGAATTTGTGTTGAAGTTTTATTCTATCAATTATTCCATCTCACACGTATAATTTCAATAGTTATTACAACCAAAATTCGTCTTGTTTGGAATTCTATAGAATATATTTGAGCGATATTTAATTTCAATCGGTAGAACCCGCTTTTGAAGAAACTCAAATTTTTGTGAACTGTGTAGTAAGGTTGATATATTTATAAGTCTTTTACTTGCCTAAGTAAACGATTACAGTGTACAGCTGTTTCGCCTATTTGTGAGGCATCATCAGAACATGTAGAACATTTATTATATTACAATACTGTATAATAATTTAAAAACAAACACATTTAGAGATTGCACTAAATATAATGAAATATATATTTTTTTATTAATTTTATGTCACAGCGAGTAACCAATCATTTTCATACTGTCTGGATGTTTGTTCAATCAAATTGTTGATTTGGTGGCTGTGGGTGGGGAAATCCTTTCTATTAGATTAAAGATCATTATAATTTGTTAAAATTAATTTAGTACCTGCAATACTTATTATGTATCGAGATCGGTAAAATATTATGTATTCGTGTCTTGATAAACTAAAACTATTATTTATTCAAACTTTGATATATTTACAAATATGTTATTTTACTGTAAATCCTAACAAAAGAAACTTGCGAAAGGGCATAAAATGGTGGTCTTGATGTTTAAGCTACCCTTTGTTAAACAATATTTGATCCTAGCCTTGGGCATTCTGCCAACATCTTTAGGCAACGTTTTGCTGACGTCACTTTACGTTGCTTTGTTTGAAATCGCATAGGCTGCATGTAACTTAAGTTTTCTGTGTTTACAAAGGTTGTAATGTAGGATAATAAAGATATAGAAAAATCAATACTCCCCCCCCCCATCAATTGCTTGAACTTGGAATTGATATATTCATGTTGCTAAATTAGTAAATATCGCTAGTGTAGGACGAAGGTAAAGAGGAACTGCCGAACAATCATTTCAAAACGTCTGCCATTTTTAATTTTGTACAATCATACACAACCAACTAAACGAACATGTGAAATCAACTAATACTAAGAAATGATTTTATTTTTTTTAATTTCCTCTTATTTTTTGAGATTTTGTCTGACAATTATATCTTATATCATAAAATACTGTTGGTTGTTATTTCAAGTAGATTTTTAAAACAGCAGCATGAACTGAATATCCAATAAAAAAGTATTGAGTGAACGTGAAAATTAGAAAAGCAGTTACGTTCTAATCTACCAATTAATAAAGTACCCACAAATGACTGTTTTTCCTTGTTTTTTAAAAGGAAAAACCTTAAGATTATCATCGCCTTATAAAAATATTAAATAACTATAAGATAATGACAGGCAACAACGAATAATATATTTACGTCATGATGGGAAGAGAACAAGATTTAGTCAAGAGAGATCTGATTGAAAATATGAGAGATCTAACTGCCAAGAGTATGTGAAAATAGAGTAGATCCAGCTTAGTCGCTTGGGATTGCCAAGCCGTACTAATTGTAGTCAACCCCCTGAGGAGTGTTTCTGATTTTGTGTTTTTACAATATTCATATTACGCACGTTATTTGCATTACGAGAATCAAATTCAGTCAACATAATTTAAAAGCATTAGAACAAAATTTATTCGTTTTTACGAATTACTTTTTTTGGATAAAATATTAATAATATTTTTTTTTTCAAATTTCTTCACAATAAAATACAATACAATTTAATATCGGATTATAAAATAGCTAAAATACAGTGCATTTAATATCGAATTAAAAAAATAAAATAAATGTATAAATAAGAATTAGATCATATTGCTATCCAATACATTTCGTAATATCTTCAGAATAGATAATCCTTAGGAACATAAGCCTGCATAAGATTTACAATCATTAATTTTAAGTCTGTAAATTTAAGGACAATGAAAGAAAGAGATCATATGCAGTGCCATAAAAATATATTCAAGTGTAATGGATGTCTTAAAAAATTTAAAAAACAAACAAAACTGAATTTTACGAAAGAAAAACCGTAACTTCACATTTACATACAAACAATCTTATACACATAGCCCCTATCTATACACATCCATACAAGATATACACTCCAGGAAAACAACAAAGGGCCTAAACTATGTCTCACTTTAAAATTAGTTCCATGTTTTTTCTCTTCCGTACTTCTACTGGCAATATATTGAATATTTTCATCCCTCTAAACATAAATTCATTTTTAATTGCTATTAATTTAATTTTTAGCATCTTCAACGTACTATTTTCCTGCTTCCGCAATTCCGCCTTCTGTAGTAATTATTAATCCTCTTTTCTTATAAAACTCTACCAATACCTAAAAAAATTAACAGGTTTATTAAAAAAGAAATTGATACTTTAAAATTATCATAGTAAAATTGTTTTAATCAGCTGAAAAAAATAAATAGTAGCATTACAAAGAAGACATTTCAAAGATTTTTGTACAGTGTTATTATAACTTTGGAGATGTTATATTAATTTTTTTTTATCTACTTTTTTATTTATTTATTTTGAATATTTTTGAATAGTAATTATTATTAGATATTAATAATTAAATATTATTTTTGATTACCTGCTATTTGTTTTAGTCCTTCCTAAACTTGCAAAATGTGGAAATATAAATAACACACCTGACACAACGTATTACTTAAAAAACAAACCTTAATTTATTTAAGCAACATGTCAAAGAATCATAAAAACGTACATCTATTCCATTAGTGTCTAAAATTTCTTCATTCATTCCACAAGCATTCCTTAATGTTATGTAATATACAAATTTATCTTAACTAATTGTCTTTCCTTATGCTAGACTTTATTACTAAAAAAAAACATCAAGTTTCCACAATTGGCGTTATTTTTTAATGAAATTAATCTGTAATTTGAATTACTTTTATTTTTTTTATACACAAACAATTATTTCCTTTACAAAATTAAACTTTATTATAATCTTTATTCAATTTGTTAGTTATTAATTTATTTAATTAATTCTCTTATCTCTTTTTAGGGTCGTTAGGTTCTTTTATGGCTCAATTAAAGTGAATTATTTTAGAAAAATGAATTTATAATAAAATTTTAAAGTGAACAAGAATTTTAAATTGTACTTATCGTGGGTACTGCCTTCCAATTTTGATCGACGAAACACTTTCCACACACAACACAACGATGGCTTTAAATTTGATTTAGATATATAAAAAACAAAACACTCCACACACTATCTCCAACAACTTAATACTGGAATTCGGACTGATGATCCTCTCCAAGTCTCCACTGGCGATGAATTAGTTCTTCCGACTCTTCTCTCGAACAATTCTTCCAAAATATTTTAATCTGCTCCAAAATCTCAACAAACTTTTGACTAAAAACTACTAACTCTCTTTTCAACTTTGATTCAACTAATTAATTTTCTCGACGTATTGACACAGAGAACCCTAGTCTCGTGGTCAATCTAACTCCCTTTCTCTGTCCCACAGAATGCTCTCTGTCTCTCAGACCTCTCCTCACCACTCCAGATTTTAGACTCCTCTTCCAATTTTCGACGCCAAAAACCTCTCCCTTCTTCCCAAACTTTCCTTCGCTTTCACTCTTCCGATTCGCTCGCTGAATTCTCGATTTCTCCCCAGATGTTGTTCTTTTTTCCTAGTGGCTGTATTTTTTTAAATTCGTTAGCTTTCACCATGTGGCTGTTTTCCGATTGGCCGACCTAATTCCTTTTGTCGGTTTCTCATGTTTTTTAGAAGTACCGTTATGCTTTCTAGCGTGTCCCATCAGGTCTCTCACCCTGTAGATTTCTCTTTTTTTTTATACATCCAGCTGCGTGACATAAAATCTCCCTTTAGATACCGTTACAAATTGTTTAACGTTAGCACGTGTACACTACAAGGTTAGCGAAACGGCTTCTTTTCTCTTTGCACGCTTTCTCTCCTAATTTGTTGTGCACAGATGTCCTTTTGATATTATTTTTGTTAAAATAATATTTTCTGTTACCAGATGATACTAGTTGTTCATTATTTTTCTATTATTTAATTTAGTTTCCCCTTTATATCATAAGTTACATGTAATTACTCATTTTTTATAGAGATCGTTGTTATCCTTTATTTTATTATTTATTTGATAACGCGATATCGTTATAGTTATAGATGTTCTATACAAGCCCCACGGGTTACACGGCAGACATCAATTCGATAGTCAAGTTCTGACCAGACTTTGTTAAGGCTATCGACGTCAATACTATAGCTCTTTCTGTGTATCGCAGTCCAGACTTGACCCCGTGCGACGTCTTTCTGTGGGGTACTTTAAATATCAACTTTGTATTCCCCCATTACCATTGAGCCTTTGGAATTAAGGCAGCGCATAACAAGAGCTATAGAGAGTATTGACGTCGATACCCTTAACAGAGTCTGGTTAGAACTTGACTATTGAATTGATGTCTGCCGTGTAACCCTTGGGGCCCTTATGGAACATCACTAACACTATACAAAAATCTTTGAAATGTCCTCTTTGTAATGCTACTATTTATTTTTTTCTGTTGTTTATTAAAAAGTATCTATTATTTCTTTTTGAATAACCCTGTATTTCTATAAACAAGCTACTTTTCTAATCACTGATTTTAACTTTAAAGTGCCCCGCCTTGTCCCCCCCCGCTAATTGAATAGTTTTGAGGGGACTAATTTTACACTCTATTCAAAATATTTTTCACAGAGTGAGAGTTTATTTAAATATATTTTTTTAAACTAAACAAAATCTCGCCCAGGGTGATGTCTATGCTCTCGTTAAAAATGTATTTATGACTTCCTGTAGGCCGTCCCCGATTGGAGTTAGTGGCATCAAAACCAAGGTATTTAGGTCCAATACGGATATGCAGAGTTTCAATTTTCTAACTTAAACCATATAAAAAAATATCGGGTGAAGTGACTTCAAACTCATCCTGTATATATATCCTATTCGTATTACAGTATATAGTAATTATATATTTATAACTTTAAAGGATTTCCATAATTAAAGTTAACAAAAATTGTGTTTTTGTCATTGGCTGTGATAATAGCCGAAGGTTTTATTAAGTTATGTAATAAAAAAAAATCTAATTTCTATCAACAGTAAATGTAAATAAATTTGCGAGCGCAGCGTGCAGTATAATTTAGCTTGTGAAGGACGCACGGGTCTTCCCTGTTAAAACATATTTTTCGTGGAAGTGAAAATGGCGTAATTATTGTTTTAAAAATATCGCCCCCGGGTGGGATTGAACCACCAACCTTTCGGTTAACAGCCGAACGCGCTGCCGATTGCGCCACAGAGGCTTGTTACTAATTAAAGATATCTTTTTAAAATATTAATCTTAAATAGTTACACTTTTACAAAGCTAATTACGATGCTGCTTGAAAAAAAGTCAAATTATTATAAAGTTTAAAAGTAGCAAAATGTAGTTGCAAAATAAATGTTGAATATGTTTATAACATCTTTTTAAAACTGTGCTAATTATTACTGTCTTTCTTACTGTAAAAGTTTTTAATTTGTATTTAAATAATGAGTAGCCCAATAAAACCTAAGTTTCCAAAATAAAATAACTTTATAGGAAATGTTAGGAATCAAATATTATTTATTATTATGATATTTTGTTACTTGTAAAATCCAATAGAGATATTAACTAGTATTAGCACCAGTTAAATCTTCAATACCAATGGCATTTATTGGGAAAAAAGTAAAACTTGTAGATACTTCATAGCTTGTAGCCTATTTATTACACAACATAGAACACTATCTAGTAGAGTTCTATAGAAATCCTTGGTAACGTAGCAACGAGGTCAGTTGTGTGAGAGACGTTTGAAGGACGAGGGGACTCTGCCGCCCAACCTAGAGACGTGGGCTGGAGAAAGACTCGACTAGCAGATAGAACTTCATGATCCATTACCAAGGTGAGAAGATCATGTGTTTAGAAATATAAGCTATTAGATTCCCAAGTATCATTTTCTGTCTTCTGTCCAATAATATTTTTTAGTGCAGACACGATCTGGATGGCAAGCATTTCTAAATATTTCTCGGTGTTCAAGATTCCGTCAATTACAAACGGTCCAACCCATCTGGTTGTTAACGTTCTCAAACATTTACTTTTAAAGGGCTTTGCTTATGGACCTCAACATACCAATGTGGATTTCTATCCGTCCAATAACGATAGTTGTGCCTGACATTGCCGTTTGTCATGAAAGTTGCCTCATCACTAAAAAGACAGCCAAGTACCTAGGAATGACACTTGATGCAAAGATTCATTGGAAGGAGCATGTTAAGTAGAAGATTACAGAGCTGAATATTAAATTCAGGAAAATGAATTGGTTGCTTGGTAGGAGATCAACATTAAATCTACACAATAAACTTCTAGTATATAGGCAAATATTAAAACCAATTTGGACTTATGGGATACAGCTATGGGGCTGTACCAAAAAAACAAATTTTAAAGGTATTCAAACATTCCAAAATAAGGCTCTGAGGAGTATGGTTAACGCGCCATGGTTCGTGCGAAATGATGATCACCATCGTGATCTCGGGATGAGTACTGTCTCAGAAGAAATTAAGAGATATGCAATCATGCATACGAATAGACTGCAAAAACACGAGAACCCTGAAATGCTCCGTGTAATCAACAACACAGAAGATGTGAGGCGCCTGAAACGAATTAAACCTCTGGATTTGATGAACGAGATTGTGTAAATAAGTAACCGCATGAACTTTGTGTGTAAAATATAGAACTCCATCAGTGCTTTCTTTAATATGAAATGTTAACTACTTGATAAGGCAAACTTAGTTGTAATTATTAATAAATAAATTTTAAAAAAAAATCACTAAAAAGGTTTCAATTTAGTAAACCAAATTCTGCGTCAACTTACCCATCATAGTGTCGCAACAACCCTACGATCGACGTCGACTTTGGCCGTGATTTACGACAATATTTGGACAATGTTTCTCCTAGAAGATGGATAGGCAGAAGCGCTGTGGATTGGCCAGCAACTTCTCCTGACCTTGATCCGCTAGACTATTTCTTTTGTGGTCGCATGAAAAACCTTGTTTATGACGTCACTGACCTACAGGATAGAATTTTACAAAAGGATCAATTCGTTCTAAGAGAATCTTTTGCGAATGCTGTCTCGATTTTTACAAACGGGTAGCACACTGCCAAACCACCGAAGGTAACAAATTTGAGAACTTGTTACATTAAAACAAGGCAAGTTAGTCACAACTATTTTTTACATCTAACGTTTGCCAGGGATGTACTAGAAACCTTTTGGTGCCGTTATTTTTCTTTTGCATAGACGTTTCCAATGACATGTTACAAATTAGGGGTTGCCATTTTTAAAATGAAATTTCCCCCTCCCCCCTTTAAACACCAGAAAAAGTGTTGTAATAAGCATCGTAGAGGTTTTACGTTGATATAGTAGTCTATTTAAATTATTACTATGTGTATCACGACATATTTAACACTCTGTATAGATGACCATTAATACAAATTACTTCCTAATACTACTCACAAACAATAAGGGTTCTTGTCCAAATTCCAAGATTCAGTATAATAAAACATAATCATTTGAGATAATTTTGTTAACTATTACTATCGATTTATACAATCTATATATCAATTCATTTATTAATATATTAAACTTTTCTTTATAAAAAAAACAAAAAAACAAATAGAACGTCCGAGGTTGCTTTTTACGACATGTATATTTAATAGATTCTTTTTTTAAATTTTGTAATTACATATTTTGAAGTTTGGCAACTCTGCACAGAGTAATTAAACGAAAGATAATTAGGCAAAAAAGTATTAATAGTGTGATATAAATATTTTTAAAACAATTATATTTTGAAAAATTTAGCATTTTAAGTTCGAAAAAGGTGGTCGCTGGTTACCTAAGACATTACACAAGAACATGTAGCCACTAGATGACTAATAATTGAACAGGCGCCTCGAGTACTGTAAATGAAGTCTCTGTAACTTTTTTCGAAATCTGATTTTTTTTTATAGTTTCAAAACATTGTTTCTTTTATGTTTTCCAACTTAATATCATCAATATCTTATAAACTTATAAGAGGGAGATTTTCTCGTGAACTTTACAGTTAAAAACGTAACTGTAAATTCTAATTATCCTTTTCCTTGATTTGTGTTTGCGTGCAACACTTGCTTTAATTAGACTGAGATAGCAGAAAGTATAGGGTGAGCATAAAGTGCCTGCTTGTCCTTAAACTAAATCATGACATTGTTTCCTTAATTTACGACCAGGATATAGCCATCCAAGGACACGTAATTTGGTTGAAAATAATCTAACACGCAGCTACTTAGCGCTGACTTGAGTCGAGAGAATTTCCTCGTTTGAGAAAAGGGAACGGTTTCTAAAGATACCCAAACACGAAGGAACTGTTCTTTAAAATTTACTAACAAGTTTAGTATTTTAATGAATATATATTCACAATTAAATTTTAAAACTTTTTAATTTTAATTTCCTTAAACTCTGTTGTTGTTGTTGTTTTTTTTTTTTTTTTTTTTATTTTATTTTTTTTTTTTACAGAGCTTTGGAGCATAATTAGAAAACATATGCATCGAAATTGCAGAAAAACTGAAATAAATTCTATCAATTGCATTTCTCAGCGCACCCACACACTTTGGAAAGTGATTTATGGATCAAAATAAAGAAAAAGTTCCTTTAACATATCTAAAAACGTTTTGTTATCCGTTTGTCGGCCATTTTGTGTTTTTCACAAAATTATGACAACATTAAAAACTATTACGATTTCAAGTCGAAATTTGGTCAACACACTTTTCATATCAACATTTTCACTGTTGGTAAACTCCATTGTGTAGTGAAATTAATGATGAAACGAAAAGAATATAAATATCTTTCAGAGTAAACAAAGTTTAATTTAAGAAAACAATCATTACAATACTTAAAAACAATAAATAAAATATAAAGTAGTATGATAGTTAAACCTTAGAATTCGAAAGAATATTCTTTTGCTTTAACTTACAAATAGCTATAAACATTAATTTCATTTAAGTTTAGGAAACTATCTGTTGTGAACTCAACAATGCAGGCCTAATAACGGCTAATCCAATTTAGACACTCAATACCATTTTTCTGTGTCCATTTAATTCCTGATTTAGCTAGTTTTTATTTGTTCCACAAATTATTTATTTTACATTTAGTTCGGTGTTGATGTTTACACTTCCTATACCATTCCTAATTAAAATTTTAACAATGGGAAATAAGAAAAATTGCTTACCACATGTCAATTTCTTTAAACTTTAAACACCTATAACATCCAAAAATTACAATGAATAAAAAAGACTTCTAATTTTATATAAAATTATAAAACACCATAAAATAAAGGATATTCCGTCCAAAATTTTAAAGTTTGCCGGCTAGTTGGTTATTGACGGCTATTTTTTTCAAGTTTTCAAATCGGATTTGTAAATTCCATGGAAAAGTAATCCAGGTTCCCCATTTAGAGATCAATAGCTTACGAGATGCCAATGTTGGCAAAAATAAAATGATCATATAATAGAGGTTCTATAATAGTTTACAGATAAATTTAATTTTATTCTAGTTATACTAACAATTGCTTTTAAATAGCCGCCATTTTGAAACTGTTTACTCTGTCGAACAAACGCAATTTGTTACAGATATCGGTTCTGCGAATCTTCTTATGCAATTTTGTACCGTTAATTTAGGTTAGGTTAGGTAAATAGATTAGGTTAAGTTAGGTTATGTTAGCTTATAGGGTTTTGATAGAGCAAATTAATTTTTTGTTTCTATTGACGATTAGGAGAACTCAAGGGGTCACATATAGTGAGTACGGGTCTAGCAATTCCGAGGAACCCTAACTGTATTTACATAAAAACTCAAACAAAACCTATTGTCATCTCTCTAAAAATTCCAGCTCGTGAGTTGTCGGTAAAGAAATCAAAACATCGGGCATGGGGCTATTATAAATACATAATTTCTCAAAATCTTCATAATGATCCAACAGCTCCAACATAATTCCGTGTGCAAAATCGAAAGTAAAAACAAACGGTTCAAGAATAATTGGCAAAATAGCTAATTTAGCTTGACTTACGCCTAGGATTTATTTTAAGACAAGCAAGTTTAGGTCGAAATATATAAATATTTTTTTCAAAGATGACATTCATGACGTATTTTCATTTTTTGTTTCCCAACTTACGAAATGGCATTTTTATTGAGTATTCTATTTGTTTTTATTTGATTTTGAAGATGACTGAATGAGTATATCGGCTCAATAAACTATTTCCAATGCTTCTTAGAATAACGTTTGAATCTGTCTTTCCCCATACGTCTTTAATTCGACAATAACTGTTAAGATATTCTTTATTTGTTCTCTTGATAAGATAGTCTACCATCATCAAATAAAAGAGGGAATCCGTATCTTATCTGTAAACAATGAAACATTTTAACGACAAGCCGTATTGCGTACTCTAGTCGTACCTCATCAATATCCAAATTATAACGGTAGTTAAATAGTTTATCAAATTAGTTTGTTCACATTTTCACATGTTAACAATATAAGGAAATATTGAGATGGAGAAAATTAAAATTTTGGAAATCAATGTTGGCTGCACTTGTGTCTGAATTATACCGTTCGTTTTTATTATTAGTTTCTCACATGCAAGTATAGAGAAAGTTAAGTGATGGGTAATATTCTGAACTTTACGTTTATCAAGAACACAGGAAATAATATTAAATAGTTTTGGTCCAGCATACAGATAAGATCTCTCAAAAAATTCCTTGAAAAGTCGAGGCAAATCTGTATTAAGTCTTTGACAATATAAAATCTCATCAGAAAAATTCTGACCACTCCTGAGATAAAATAATTGTAAATCTTTAAATATACAAAATGTTAATTATCTATATAATTTACAAATAGATTTACTTTAAATGCTAAACATCAAACATCAAATAAGACTCTCTGTCTGCAATTCGTTTATATCATAAATGAGAAACATCTTATGTTAACTTTTATTCTAACACTAAGTTCTTATTCTAACTCTTAAAACCTCTATTGACATATTTTTTTTTCTAATTTTCAATTAGAACCCAATTATACCAACTGAATGTCGACGACAAATTAAATTTTCTCCATATATACAGTAGAGAGTTGAGGACAAAACAGATGTTCAGTTTTTTGAGGAAATTTCAGTTTTGCTGTCAGCAGTCCTCTACGACCCAAACAAATGGACCACTTTTATAAATTTAGTTACGTATTTATATTTTGGCTAAATGAGAAGTTTTTTTAATTTTCTCATATCTCTATTTTTGGGGGTAACATTCTGATTTGTTCTATTTGACTTTAATAATGTTAATCAAATTTTGATAAAATGTAGCCAAAGGACCCAAAGATTTTTTTTTTTCATTTTCCCAAATAAAGCCGTTAACAATATAATTAACATTTTTATGATTTGCATTTTTCCTTGAGTTTTCGAGTGTCCCATGACTGATTGTCAGTCAGTCTACCAAAGTTAAACCAGACAACATTCGAAACAGAATTTTTGACAAATAATGACAACTGAATTTTATTTTAACCCTTAGAAGTAATTTTGTGTTACAGGTTTATGGCTGCCAAAGTTAAACCAGATAACATTCGAAACAGAATTTTTGACAAATAATGACAACTGAATTTTATTTGAACCCTTAGAAGTAATTTTGTGTTACAGGTTTACGGAAGCTTTCAACCTAAACTTTGAGTTTAATGAGTATTTGGTCTTATGTATGGCTGTGTAATAAAATATGTATTAAGTAATTACAGGTACGTTGCAAATTTAGTTTAATTTATTTAAAAAATCATTATTCAGATCAAAATTGTTTTACAAATATTTTGACATGAAAATAAAATGTAACAAATTTTCATTTTTTAAGAAATTACAAACAAGTTATATGGTAAGTCAAAATGTATAAAAATTATTCGACGAGGATGGGATTCGAACCCACGCGTGCAGAGCACATTGGATTAGCAGTCCAACGCCTTAACCACTCGGCCACCTCGTCTGAATGATCACAATCGTATTGCTTATTTCAGGTAAATTTATAATTTCGTAAAAAAAACATTATTTATATAAAAAACATGATCTGATGGAATTTTGAAAAAACCGGTGGAGTATAATTACGAAAGCTTTAATTTCTGTATAATCAATCATTTTGATTCTATACCTTATACAGAGTGTTGTAAAATTGTATTTCAAAACGAAACCTCCATCTTCAAAACCCCATCATGTTTCTCATATCAAACTAAGAAATAAAACCTATAAACATCTGTTCGAAATTAACTAGTTTCCTAGATATCCTCCATTTTGTTTTTTTCGGAAAATATTTTTTATCTCCACAACGGTAACTTGGCATGGTACCTAATAAACAACTATTTTGAAGAAAAAAAACAGTTAACCTAATCCAATAAACTGTTTAAAAATGGCGGTTTCTTAAACTTTTGTTTAAAATGTTCAGTTTTTTAGTAATTTAAATTTTTTAACTTAACGAGCCGCCATTTTGTTATGAGTTATTGAATTAAGTTAATTATTTTTTTGAAAATAGTCCTTTACCATTTTAGGTATCATGTCAAGATTCAATTCAATACTTCAAATCGTTCTGGAGATACAATAATTATGCAAAAAACAAAACATTTCCGGTTTGTGAGCTATTTAAGTTTGAAAAACTTAAGCGCCGCCATTTAGAAAAGGTTATTGGCATAGGCTACATAGTTTTTTCGGAATATTTCTTTACCTCTTTAGGTATCATAACAAATTTCAATTCAATCGGGACAATTCAATAATCATTTTAGAGATAAAATATACTATGCGAAAAACAAAACAAAATTCTGTTGTTGAGTTATTTACATTTAAAAACTTATGCAACCGCCATTTTGAAACGGTTATTGTATTAGGTTATTTTTTTCAAATTCATTCTTTACCTTTTAAATTTTGAATTGGTATCATGCTAGATTTCAAATCAGTCCGTCAAACCGTCCTAGATATAAAAAAATATTTTGCAAACATTTTGATTTGAAAACTAAAACAGTCGCCATTTTGAAACGGGTTATTGGATTAGGTAGTTATTATTTTTATTTTGATTACTTTTTTAAAATATTTCTTTACCTAAGTTTTAACTCAATCCGTAAACTGTTCTAAAGATAAAAAATATTTTGTAAAAAAACAAAATGGAGGATATCTAGGAAACTAGACAATTTCGGACATATGTTTGTATGAATTTTTTCTTCCTTTTGATGTGGGAAACCACCTCTTGAAGTTCTGAACAAAATTTTGCAACGCACTGTTTAGATTCGCGCTATAGCGCAGGTTTATTATATAAATTTAAAAACAGCATATCAATTATGGTCAAATTAATAAAGATATAGCTAAGAAA
The DNA here is from genome assembly GCA_963513935.1 of Aphrophora alni. NCBI lineage: Eukaryota > Metazoa > Arthropoda > Insecta > Hemiptera > Aphrophoridae > Aphrophora > Aphrophora alni. The sequence continues at coordinate 17,012,902 of OY740773.1, read as the reverse complement.
GAAACAAAATATTGATAAAAAATTTTAAAAAACCAATGCAAATTTGTTACTTTGTACAAAAACAGCTACTTAATATCAATTTTAAAAAACTACTTAAATTTTTGTTTAACTCAGATTTTCTCACGTTTTGTTTATAAAATTAACACACTTTATAAATCATTCACACCCCCCAAAATTAAAATAAAGCGCTTCGGTAACGTCCATAAGTAAAAACATAAATCGTTTGCCTGTTAAGTATTCAAGGGGAATACAATGTATACGAGTATTTTCGAACGTTGTACAAGGCAACTTTGAATATATAGAGCTCATTAGAAGCAGTTATTATGAAATACTGTCGAAAGAATCGTTAGTCTTAGAACACAGTTTCCCTTGTAGGAAGACTGTTTGTATAACGTAATGATGAGCGTTTAATACCTAACAAAACACATCTTATCTTCATGTTGATAAAGCTAATAGTTTTAAAGTTAAGAAGAGAAACCATCCTTGTCTCATCCTCTGAACAAGCGACGAACTAAAATCTAATTAACAATAACATTGACAGTTAAAACACTTAAAAACAATACTAAAACTAGTTAACAATGATAAACTCAAATTCAATAAACAGCAGCATAAGTATTTACATCACTGCAATGCGTTAACAATGATAAAATTCAATAAACAACGAAATTGAATATTACAATGGCTGTAAAAGGGCCCTACAAACAATTTAATTATTTTAAATTTAATTAGAAATATTCAGGCGACGCAAAAAGGACAATACCCCATCAAGGATTTCAGTATTGTTTTCCAACAACACCTGAATCGAAATGTATATAACAAACACTAGTACAACTCAATCAATCCAAACGTTAGGAACCACTTGATAGGATGGGCATTGGGGAAGATTCCCGTGTCCCATGAGCAAATAAGAAATGATCTATACGAAACTAGGTAATTATCACTTCCTCCCGACGAATTAATGTACTCCGCGGACAATACCTTTGACTTCGCTTCGTTTAAGGACACATCAGTTGTCCACCTTACTGATACGTGATAAAATATAGATATGAAAGTTAGATGACAAAACACGGTTCCTGAGTGGCAACTGATTAGTAGCTTCCTTTTTTACTTCGTCTACAGTATCCTCAAGGTAGGAATGTGTCTGGGGTGGAGAGGAAAAGAGGGGCCTCCACACTTCGTTTGTTGCGTTTGCTTTCAGCGGTACAACACCAATAAAAAAATATAGACCTTAAATGCTTCTGTGTAAACGCCTACCCTACTTTCGTTTGTTTTATCGGTGTAAATAAGAATAAAACCTTTACAAAAGTCTGTCATGTAGTTGTAACTTTAGGAATTAAATGTAGCTAAGCAGTAATTTGTGTACCTAGTTTTCTTGGAATGGGTTGTACCGTCAAGTCAGGTTAGGGAAACAAATAGAAGGGAGGACACGCCCATTACACCAGACACAGTTTTAGTTTGAGGGTACTGTAGTTATGATGCGTTCAGATGAATATACACCAGAATCATCGCAGTTGTCGTTCCGGTTGTATATAAGTTAATCTGTCGCGTGTTGACTTGTCTGTGCAATCTTGGTTCAAAGCAAAACCGCGATCACCGACCGGATTACCAACAGCACAGAATTAGGATGTCACTGAACAGCTGATCGGAACCACAGACAAGTAACGTGTCCTCAGCCTCTACAAATCGTGGTTTGTGTCGTATCTTTTTGCTTTATTATATAATATAAAATTCACCATGGGTAATTAATTCATTGGGGGCTTAGAGTTCAGGGCTTTCCCCAGGCCCAAACTCCACATAATATTATTTTTAATTAGTGTTTGTATTGTGTAAGTGAAAATTTAATACTTATATTTAATTCGGTACCTAATGTGTTATAAATTAATTTAACATCTTCAAAGCTGGGTACCCCATTGGTGCATGGACGGACCTTGGGTAGTGATTTAGGCCTCATAATAGAGTTGGGAATGATCAGTATCGCTTCCATTAAAATATAGACCTTAGTTTGTCTCGTAAATGTAATGATTACGTTTAAAAATTGTAGCAGACGTTACACGCTTGTGTGTTTCTAGTTATTCTACAATTCCCAGGTAACACCTTGTAGCTGAAGTCTGGGTACGAAACACGGAACGAAAAAATTCTAAAATCAAAAAATAAGTGAATAGGTATAGTTGTGTATAAAATCTCTAAATAAATGTAACTATTTACTCTCTCCATACTGGATGAAGTGAATTTTCTTTACATCCGTAAAGTGTAATGAAACGTTGCATCCCCACTCCTCTCAGAGTCAACGTGACTCGATTCCCACCACGCTAATACGTTTTATGTAAATAGTGCATTGTCAGTCGGAGATGGTTTACTTCTCAATGTGTCCTAGATTATGACAGGATCTTGTAGAGTTCAAGTCGAGACTTGACCAGTTCCGAGGAACTGGAAGGGTTGGCGTATGTAGAGCCTCTCGGCATGTCACCATAACCTCACTCCGGTAGAAAGAGTAACGGGGGGGGGCAATCTCACTACTAGCACACCGCTGCCACCACGAAACCATTCCTCAAACGCACGTTCCAAGAAGTCAAGACCTTTGGACAAGCTGAGCACGCTCCCATGGTACTCATGTCGGCAAGATTTCTCAAGCCACGTTGATGAGTCACCGCCGCGCGCCGAGTCGCTTGCGCGATACCCTCCCCCACGAAATCACCTACTGGGTAGCGGCGCCCGTTACCCACCTACATGGGATTGGGTAGCCCACCAGACGATCCTAGAAGCTAAAAAGCTTTCCCCCAGTTTTCTTGGGACGGCACCGTGGGGTATAATGAATGACCCAAATTTAGGAGGCTCCCCATTTTCTCCTATACTCATGTTATCAAGGTTCCCCAAGCAACGTTTGATGAGTTGCCGTCAGGTCGCTCACGCGAACCTTACCTCACATCTATTCCGAGGGCGACGCCGATTACCCATCTATAGGGTAGACAACAACCCGGTTTTAGGGGTCAGCACCGTGATGTACAATAATGATCCGCCCTAGATTATGACAATATGATTTTCACTATATAAACAGGTTGATCAATTTATCTTTGCCGCCTATAGTATCTCGCAAACTATTGATCCTATGGAAAATTACTTTATACTCAGGTATTTAAGTCCGTTTTGCAAGCTTTAGAAAATGACCTCTATATTCCAATATGATGTATTACCAACTTAAAAATATTTACTCCCTATATTTTATGGTGTTTTCAGATTTTTCACAATATTATATTTTTTTCTTTTTTCTCCGTGATGTTCTTATAAACCTACTCATTTAGCAGTTATGGAGGCTCATAATTTTGAAAAATTGACGATAATGGATATTCGACAAGCGATTTTTTGTACTTTTCATTGTTGAACCAACTTAAAAATTTAATCAGATCTATATACAGAGTATCCAAAAAGTATCAGAACGGTGCTGTATTTTTTTTTATTATTATTTTTTTGAACTATTGCAGATTTAAGCAATAAAACTTAGGACATCAATACTATATATTAAATTTTTTTTTTTTTTATTTCAAGTCGACCAACTATCAATTTTTCATCCCGCAGGGAGTCAGAAGAAAATCTTAAATGAGAACATAGGTTGACTTTGAAATCCGACCTCAAAAGGTTCACCCTATACAAAATGGCGGCGGTTTAAAGTTACAATGTTGGGTTTGTTGAAAATGGCTTAATTTTCTTTCTTGGAGTTACACAAGTAAAACCCCCGACAATCCACACTGGATGTATGGAACAATTTTTCTGGATAGTGAGTGACTTTTCATACACAGTGGACACAGCCTACGAGGAGGAAGGAAAATATTTTTAATGTAAGCCTAAACTAACTAGCACATCAAATTAAAGCGCTAATTTCAATAACTGCTCGTAGAATGTTCACACTGGAGGTGAGAACCGACTCACTATCCAGAAAAATTGTTCCATACATCCAGTGTGGATTGTCGGGGTCTTATGTAACTCATACCAAGAAAGAAAATTAAGCCATTTTCAAAAAACCCCAACTTTGTAACTTAAAACCGCCGCCATTTTGTATAGGGAGAATCTTTTCAGATCGGATTTGCGACATTGTATTTTCCTAACAGAAACCATTAATATGATGTTAAACTCGACCTATGCTCTCATTTAAGATGTTCTCCTGACTCCCTACGGACCGTTCCCATAAGGTGATGAAAAATTGATAGTTTCTTCAAAAAGTAGATTTTAAGGTGTAGTATTGATGTGCTAAGTTTTATTGCTTAATCCGCAATGGTTCAAAAAATATACCGCCGTTCTGATACTTTTTGGACACCCTGTATATTCAGTTAAACTGCAGAGATGAGCCCTAATCGTTTTAATCCTCTTTAGAAAAAGAAACGAGCTGAACAACATACTCTAGTTTTGTGTAAAGCATTAAAAAATAGAAACTTTACAACCCATGTCAATATTTACATGTTTGCACGTGTAGCGCGCAAGTCTTTCCATCGAACTAAGTAAACTTCATTACCGCTTAGTGTAACAAACTTTATTAGTTCCACATTAATATTAGCTCACAATACACGCCCTATAAAACATAACCTCCTTTTATAGTTAGAATTACTTTATTTTATGTGTTGAGGAAATTCATTATGTGTGAATATTAAACTAGGCTACATACAATATTAGTGAAGCTGCTGTAAACATGTGTTTTCACAGATGGTGTTTGGATAATGTTTTTTTCTTATAAACGATCCAATACTACTGTACTTTTTAGCGAATTGCCAATACAGTTAGTTTGAAAAAAAAACACCGACATACGAGATTATAAAATGTGCACTGATGCTACTCATTGGAGTAAAGTGACAACGGAATAATTTGAATTTGCTTTTCTATCGATAATACTGTTATTTCTCAATCTAAATAAACAAATGAAAACAACAGTAGTGTTAATACACCTTTTACTCTAGGTCTAGTTTAAATTTCACATATGTTTGACTTCGGCAAAAAGAATAATCGTTCCTGAAAATAACAGGAATTTTCGAAACTTTTGAGCTGTGGTTCTAAAACGGTTAGAGATATTAAAAAAATAAAATCATGAATAAAATGTCATAAAATAATTTCCTTTATCTAAAATTGTTATAAAAATAGGAGAACTTATAAGAAAATTTATAGCTGACCGCCATATTGCTAAATGATAGATGTAAGGGGTTTAATTAAAAAAATCGTGGGAAGTTATCTCATAATTTGTTTTGTAATTTTTGTACTTATCAAATAAAACAGTGGTCACGCCTGTTTCTATACCACTGTATATGGAAATCTTAACCTAAGAACTCAGGGTCTTACAGTAACCCCATATTGCTGTTTGGAACCCCTCAATTTGTGTATGGAACCCCTCAATTATAGTAAATACGTATTTGAAAATTCCGTGATACCTTAGCTAGATTTACGCATTTCTCCATTTATTCTTGATTTAGATCTCACTCTTTCATTTTTCCAAAAAAAACTATTAGTTAATCACAAATTTATTTATTTAATTAACTTCCCCTTCTGGGTGACTAAGGTTATATTAACTCCGAGGTATTCTAACTGTATCTACACCTTTCTTCAAATTATCTTGGGTTAGATCCCTCTCCTTGATCTTTACTGTCAGCCCTCTCTAAACCAGTTGTATTCCGATTAGAGTATTCCAGGATTAGGGGTTATTATTTTTGTCTTTCTTATATTTTTATAAGCGATGATGACTGCAAGTATTTTCTCTTTAAAAAAAAAAAAAACATTGTAAGCGAAATATTAATGCTTATGACCAAATGAACGTGCTAGTCATTATATAAAAGGAAATAATATGTCGAAACTAAGTTTGAGAATTCATAAAAGAACTCTCCCCTATCATTCGTTTTAGTTTTTAAATTTAATATTTCTAAAGATGTATATATTATTTATAAACGTATAACATAACGAAGTCAACATATAAGATACTTATTTTGATTTATTTATTTTTTCAACCTAAATCAAACCAATTTAATATAATGTTACATTTTTATAGTAGGCTATTCTAAATTAAGATAATTTTATTAATCACACAGTCGACGCAGTAAATTCCAAATTTATGAAAATTCAATCAATATTTTTAATTACTCCGGTAAACATTTATATAAATGAATACATTCTGATATTAAATTTATTTATAACGATGGGTTCTTAATATTATTTATATGGTTTAGTTACAAATTTGACAACATTTGTGTATATAAAATTAATACATGACGTTTAGAGTGTGTCAATCAATACATCTCGTTACCTAATATGCCACTCAGGACATTAATAAACTGTATTGGAATATTAAATGTACATGTGACAGGGAATATATTGGTGAAACAAAATGGGCTATAAACCCCGGGTTGCTATTTTTTAATAAATATGATGGACATATGAAAACTGTACAAACTTGACATTTTACAGTTGTGTCACATAGATAAATATATAAAAATACCCTCTAGTTAAATTTGTATTTGTCAAAATAAACAAAACAATGGCGGCGAAATATGGTTTATGTTACGTTAGGTTTTGGGTATCACCACATATGTTTGTTTGTTTTAATAAACTTTTCACAGGTCATAAATTTGGTTAAATTTTTCGCAAATTTGAATCTTTTGGTTTAAGGAACAAGCTTCTTTACCAACAAAATTTAGTTCGTAAAATTGAAAATGGATTGTTGCTTTTAAAATTACAGAACTCTGTTTTTAGGATAATTTGCAGCCTACATATTCTACAATTTCATAACCGATAATAAAATAAAATATTTATTACTAAAAAAATGATATTGTTAAAAAATCACCTCAATATTATAAGTTTTAAAAATAGTTTGTATTGCAAATTTCATTGTGTTTTATTACTATTATTTGTATTTATTTTTTCTAGTGCAAATTTTCAATTCTTTAATTATTGTTATTATTTATATTTCTTTGTTTTTTTTTTGTTTTTTTGTTGTTTTGTGGGTTAAAAAATAATCTCGGTACCAACCTTGAAATAAAATAAATAACTGTATCATAAAATAAATACTACAAGCCTTCGAATACTCTAATAACGCCAAAGAATATATCTTTCCACCACGAAATCATACGTTTTTTGACTAAAAAGCTTTTTTTATTTCCATTTAAATATTAGTATTTCTATATCTCACAATATTTTACTGTATATGTAGTATGAATAGGCGATCAGTGATATTCATGTGTGTTTTATATTAGGCTAAAAAGTTATTAAGTTTTATCACGTAACATAAAAGTGTGATGAAAAAATCAAAAATATACTAAGTAGTTTCCAAAATTGTATTAACAAATAATATAGAGTATCCTGTTCGTTTAATATATTTGGTAATAATAATTTTCAAATTTCAAAATTATGCCTATTGGAATTTTTTTTTGTCTTACCCAATTGTATCTGGGGGGGGGGGTTACAACACATCTATACCCGTATAATGCTCCATAAATATTATTACACAAAATGGTGGAACTATCGTATCAATGTATCAACTGGCGAGTTTTGTTATTAAAGTAATTGAATTTATTAATCGCTAAGGAGATAAAAGGAAGGCAACAGATGCTTTTAACAGCGGGTATGAATAAATTCCACAAATATTTTTTAATGTTAGGAACTGTGAAATTTGCATATTGGTTTCAGACTTTGCTATCAGACACTTACGTATGTATTGCTTATGCAAATAGTTGACCTCTGATAATGCAAAAATTAACATAATAATGAAATAAACCCACTATAACTATAGGATCTTTCAAAAGTTAAAACTTTAAACAATTCTGGTTTCGTTATTTTTTTTCCAGTTACTAAGTAAAACTATTTGTTGTAAGCGGATATAATTGGGATTTATTAAAACATCAGCTGTTATTTTCATCCCTATTTGTTTATTGTCATAATGAGTTTTCTTATTGTTGACTAATTTCAAATACAGGATTCTAGTAGGTTTAAGATTCATGTTTATTTTAGTATCCAAGTCACGGAATAACATTTAAAGTTTACTTACTCTTGTTTTGTCCGTCGCGTGACTTCCTTTTCTTTTTTATGACGCGTTTCGGAGATTTACTCCATCTTCAGTATCCACTCTTCTGAGATCGTTTAAAAAATTTAAAATACGCATAATGTTAAATATTTCATATGTATAGTATCAACTGCTGGACACGGAACTGTGTATAAGAAGACTTGGCCGGCTGAAGCCACAGGATCTACCTCAATATTGAAGTTTTTAGATACCTAGTAAGGTTTACGTAGCTAGAACCTAGATTATGATTTTGGCTTCAAAACATGTTTCTCGATTTCTTGTATATGTATTACTTATTTGAGCAGTAGCTTAAGATTGTAATAATCCAGTAGTTCAATAAAAATATGTCATTATAAAAAAATATGTATAAGTATCTGTGTTAATGTGTATTTTAAATGTTTTCACAATCTTAGAAGAGAGATAAATATCTGAAGATGGAGTAAATCTCTGAAACGCCTCATAAAAAGAAAAGAAAATGAAGTTACGTAATGGACAAAACAAAAGTAAGTAAGCTTTAAATCTACTATGTGGTAAACTTGTAGTAGTTTACAACTAACTAAATGATTTTCTTTCATTCCTTCATGATTTTACCTTTTACAAATACGCATCGCACTGATTAAGTGTTACTATGAATGTGAAAGTTTACCAACCAGATTATGAAAGTTTCGTACACGAAAGGTTTGAAGGACCGTGCAGTGTACTCGCGTATAAAAAGCTTGGTTAGTAAGTTTCAAACCACCGGGTCTGTTGGAGACATCAAGAGGCCAGGAAGACTTTCAATCGTAACAGTTGAAAAAACAATAAATCAAAACGTAGCTGAGATAAATGTCAACACGATAAGAAATCCAGCACATAATATAGAGGAAAGATTATTGCTTCTCCAGGAAGAAAATGACGACCACTTCGAACACCAGTCTTAACAAGTAAGAAAAATTTTATTTTATTGTCTTTTTTTATTAAAACCCGTTTAATTCTAAAGGAATGTACGTTGTATTTTATTTTTTACTATGCTAAAAAACAAACTAACAAATTCAATTTTATTTACTTTTGAAAGACGCGGCTTGTAAACAAACATATTAAAGTGAACTCTGCAAAAACATCGCAGAAACTTTCTTACTCTAATAACGGCGGTTAATTTAATTTTTTTCCAATCCTAAATCGTAATATTTCTTTAACTTTCTATTCTTGACATTTCACTGAAATTTCAACGAAATCGGTAAAGTTTATGTAGAAAAATTACGACTTTAATCGGTCATTAGTGAGAACAATAAAATAAAAAACTACTTGAAGAGAGAATCCCTAGTAGAAACGATTGGTTGCTTTAACCAAAATACATTCAGATGTTCATATCAAAAAACCAAAAAGCATTTGCTTGAATAGAATTGCATTCAATACTCAAAAAGTAGGAGTTGTTTCTAGTCTAAAAATTGTTAAAACTTTTAAAAATTAACATGAACTAAACTCAGCTTAAAATGGTGCAGAAAATATGTTCTAAAATGTATGCTCAGAAAGGGGGATGACAGTTTTTTTTTTTTTTTTCTTCCTGATCATAATCAGAACATAAAACAGAGACCCGTAGTTCTCGAATACTCCAACAGCGTCAGGGTCGGATGAGATGAAAAGTTATTCAAAGCAGACCTGATAGGAAAATTGAAGAAGAGAGATGTAACCCAATACTAGATGAAGAAAGTTATAGAACCTCGGGATTGCCACACCATCACACCATGGGGGGGGGGAGTTCCCATTTCGGGAAGAGAGGAAGAATAGTTGGTTTGTATGTTTTAGCTATAATAATCTACCCATGCTAAACGATGAGCCCAGCCAAAATTTGAACAATTTTAGAGCTTTTCTAAAAATCAATTGGTAAATACTAAGCTATTCATCAAGTATTTTAATCACTTTAAGAAACATAGCACGCCGACTGAAACAGATCCAATGATCAATTCAAAAGTTATTCTAACCACTTACCCTGGAGACGTAGGACGAATTTCACTCCTCCTCTTTGAATTTATTCAGGTCATTTTTAGTCTACTACAAAATGCTCTCTATATGGAGTACGATCTTCACCTAACAACTCAACAATTAAAAATCTTTCACGGAAACAAGATTCAAATCTGCTGGGATATTTCCCTCCAACTATGATGAAAAACCTCTCAGTCATTATCACTTTAAAAACGAAATAAGAAAAGATTAGAAAATATTAACATTTAGCACTCGAATACTACTAATAGTGTCAGCGTCGGAAAAGAACAAGAGTTGGTCAAGAGAAACTAGATGAGAAATATGAAAGAGAGAGATGTAACCCAAGACTACATGAAAAAAGGGTAATTATGTAGCAGAGTAGCCTCACTTCAAAATCAATTTTTATGGGTTTTATTCGTCAAATAAATGTTGGAAAAATATTTTACTATCGAAAAAAAGTGTCGGAAAGATGATTACATAATACAATAATACAATTACACAAGTAGTTTTTTCGTGAAAAAATTAACTCTGTGTTATCTTTCATACTCATGACATTCACTTCAATAAACGTACGGAAGATACAAATGCGTACACTGAAGCACATACGCAGACAATTGAACGTCAATGGAGGGAGGTGCGAGGAAATGTGCCGCGATATGGAAATTCAAAACAACATTTCCATGGCCATATAGCCGAATTTATGTTTAAGAGAAAGTACATTGAGTATAATACTCGTTTTCATCATTTATGGCGAATTACGAGTGAAATACATGTAAATCCTGCTAAGCTCTTTTGGGATTGTTATACTCGTACCCAGCCTCTGAACGAAGGAAAGATGAAAGAGAGGAATCTAACATAAGACTAAATGAAGAAAAGTTTAGATCCAGCTGTACCTCGGGATTGCTACAGCCATACTCACAATAAGTGTGCCCGTGAAGAGATATTAGATTAGAAATTACCTTATAAAGAAATACCTCGCTATTAATTCTCATGGTAACCTATGAGAACTACATAAAATAGTACCGTAAAATCAAATGAGAGATATTTGAAGAAAAAATATTAGTTCTTAGGGAAAAGTAATATTGTATAAAATATATTCACTAATATCTGTAGTGAACTTAACTTCTCGTAAAACAAATTGTTTCTAAGAATATCTAAATGTTGTACCGGGAAGTAATTGAAATTGCTTGTAATTTATTGTTTATGTTTACTTGAAGGGCGTGAGCATGCAAAACTTTTGACCACAATTTGAAAAGCAATTGAGCACGAAGGAGTGATGAAACCTGTGAACTGTAATCTACGTCTACCTGTTGCCTCACGAAGCCTTTCCAACACCGAGTCCTTTATGTTAAACAGTTAAAGGGTTATTAAATTAAAGTAAAATGTGACAAATTTAGTAACAGGTGTAAATATTATAAATAAGGGGGCGTTTACGTAAGAGTATTGAGATTTGGAGTCCTTTCCAATTTTTAACATCAAATTAGTGCCTTAGAAATGTAATAAGAAAATCTGGGAGTTGATTCATGTCGCTTACACAATAAAGTAAAAATGTACTGTAAAAATATATCCCAACACTCGTCGTTTTCTTTTTCTCTTACTTTCTGTGATTTTCTAATATAAATATTGGGATATAACTAATATAGAGTATGTTTAGATTTGATTAGAGAAGTAGAAGATAACACGCATGAGGCTTAAAGTAGAACAATCCCACCTTAAAGTAGCGCTGAGTAAAGTGGTTCTAAGGTGGTGAGTAAAGTGGTTCTAAGGTGGTGGGTAAAGTGGAAAAAGAGGAGGTTTTTTCTCAGTAAGGGCTTGTCCTTTGGGTGATAAAATGTTCATGCAGGATTTTTCCTTCTCTATAAAAAAAAAATGACGTGAGCGAAATTTTCAGTCTTATTTAAATCGTTGTAAACTCATTTTTAAAATGAAGTGAATAGAAATATTGACACAAGGGGGTGGTCCCTACACAAGTTTCTACCTGTACCCGGGGATCCAGCGCTTTAGAGGAATGTATCAAGAGCTATAGCTACATTTCCCGCTCGAGTCATGTTGTTTGTACCTCTACCGCTTTCAACTGGAAGACTTGTCAACTTGCATGGTTTATCAACCGGAAGATTAAACACTAGAGTATATACTGCTTAGTTGTCCATATACCAACTGCTGTGAAAACCTCGGCAGCATTTATTGACGCCAGAACATACTGAGGGACAAGAACAGATGGGCACTCTCGCTGTTTTGGCATAACATAGTCATTGGGCTATTGTTGTCACCTGAAACTACAAGCCCGAACTACGAAGTTAGAAAAGTTTATGGTCTTTGAGATAGTCGACATTAAAAATTATAAATTGACACACAAAAAATGTTTCGAATGTAAACAAAAACCTTCGGTATACTGGTAAACGGTAACATGAAAAATGGGACTAAATAATTCACACAATTTAAATTTATTTTTTAAAAAAACACATGCTGACAGACCTAATACAGGGTGTTCAAACATGTCTCTATAAGAATTTTTCATTACTTTAAAAGGTGGGAATTCACTTTGCAATATATATATTCATCAAATTCTTTCATTACATAATAATTTTGAAACTGTTTTCGAGCAATATTTCATAAGCTGTTTAGCCTATCTTGGAGAATTGGGCGACATCTCATTCGAATCGATTCACAAAATTAAAATACAATAGAGAATTATTCAGATTTTTAGTTAAAGGATAAAAGCATCACTATCATCATAGAATTACCAAAGAAGAGAACACAATATAGAAGACACCTAATACGGTTAGAGTAGAGAGAGAATAACAGTTAATCAATAGAAAATTTAAATGAAATTCTTATAACTCATAGATTTGTGTTTGAATGAAAAATATAAAATAGGAACTAATACATTTTTAGAGATCTGCCCCAGTTACAAGTAGATTAAAAATAAAATACAAGGACATACAAGGATAGCGTAATTATTTTAGGCTAGCGTGTGGTAAGCATTCTGTGTTTCCCGCAGGTTTATCCGTAAAAAAAAACTAAAGCAAGAAGCCAAACGAATTCTCGTATCCATTTCTTTATGTACAACATAATTTATTTATTTCAGCATGCTACAAGTACATAACAAAATACAAAGTAGGATATAGCCAGGTTATTAAAGTATGTTATATTAATAATTTTATTTAATGAGACATTTGTGTACATAAACACTGATTTACGATGTTTCAAGTGTGTAAATCAACTCCCGTTACACACCCAGAACATGACAAACTTGAAACACGTTGTTATACAGGATCTATCAAAGGTAAGTTTACTTTAGTTAATTTTTTTTTTAACATAAAACAAATAAAGTTCATACTTTCCTATAGAATGTAACAGGGTTTAATTTTTAAAAAAACTTAAAATTGGGCAAAAATCTTACTTGTTATGGTTATTAAGACAAGTTTTCGAAGTGGCCGCTTTTTTCTTTCCGGAGAAGCAAACTTTTTAGATGCTATGCGCGGAATTTTCTAACTTGTTGACATTTATCTCAGCTACGTTTTGAATAATTGGTTCTTTATTTACGAATGAAGGACTTCCCGACCTCTTGATGTCTCCAACAGTTTGCTGGTTTCAAACTTACTAATAAACTTTTTATACGCGAATACACTGCACGGTTCCTCAAAGTATTGCAGCTAAGAAATTTTCTTAACCTGGCTGATAAACTCCATTCACATTCATACACTGAATCAATGTGATTAGTCATGTTGGAATAAAAACCAATGAATTATAAATTCCTACACGTTTACCTCCTTCTATATTGTTATTTGAAATTAGTCAACAATTAGAAAACTCGTTGCTATGGCAACAAGTATATAGCAATGAAAATAATATCTGTTGTTTGAAAAATTCCATTTGTCTACAGTTGTTAACAAAATGCCATTTTGTTCATTTAAATTAGTTTGCAAAACAGCTGATTTCTCAACAGTTTCACTTTGCCCACTACTTTGCACACTGCTTTGCTCACTCCGAATGGCAACCGAACAAAACGAAATTTAGGTTAAGTTTATTTGAATTGATTTATAATATACAGGAAATGTGCCGTATGTATGTTAGATTAATTCTTACATGTAAAATAACATAAATAAACAACAAAACAACGTTTTAAAGTTAAAAAAGGAAGTAATTATTCATGAAGATAATTGACAGTGTATGTACACGCAGAGTATATTTCGTTTGCCGAGTTTTGAAGTTGGCAATCCTGTTTCCTCAACAATACACCTTACATATACATAATAAGTTATTTGTAATATTCATAAATAACCTCAGTTTTGACGTGAGAACTACTCATTGGAGCACATATTTTATTTGTATGTATGTTATTATTTGTCACAAAATAACAACTGTAGACAAAGTATAATGTGCAATTCGTAAGCAAAGTGTCTTTTTTAAACTCGATAAAATTGACGCACTCGTCAAGCCTCGTGCGTTAATATTTTTCTCTCGTTTAAAAAGTGCCACTGTGCTCACTAGTTGCACAAATAACTATTATATCTCCATACAATAGTTGTTCTCCTGGATTGGACTAAAATTTAAACGAAACTACAACCATTTACTTTTGAAAGATCCTGTAGATTGTGAGCGACAAATTGTATTATCAAACACTGTTAATACATTTGTTTCGGCTATAATATCTTATTCACAAGTTCTAATACATCCAGTAATAATTATAAACTGGGCACCAGTAAAGATGTTCTAGACAATTACTAAAAAAGTTGCACAAAATCGAATGTTCAGAAAATTTTGAAAAGTATTTAAACCGACTTACTTTTATAGAATTTCTGTAAAAACTGAACTGCCAACATTATTATTAATTTCTCAAAAATTTTGCCATATTTTATTCCTGCTAAGGTGAGTAAAAAAAAAGAAAAAAAAAGGAAATGTTTCTTTTCAAACATTTAATATATTTTATACATTATGGTCTATCCATGTTTCAATTTTAAAACCGGTTCAAATGTTTTAGGTACGGAAAATGGACCTCTGAAAACGCAGTCCTTGTATTTTCCCAAATTCCTAATGGTTAAAGGTATCAAAAAATACCTAAGAATAAAAAAGTCATAAAATAGTGTCTTTTATCCAAAATTGTCATAACATAATATAAGAGTTCCTATAAGAAAATTTAGAGCTGACCGCTGTACTAAAATGGCGTGTGATATGACAAATTTGTTAATACCTCAAGTACCTTAGAATTCTGAGGTTACCTTTTAAAGATTTTGTAATTTGTTTACTTATTTTGGTCACACCTGTTTCAATCACCCTGTATATTATTAACCAATAAACTTATCATCTCCACTTGGTGACCAGCTAAATGTTACTGTTTTCCTAAAAACATTTATTGTAAGATAAAATATTTCCTCTAGAAAAATTAGCTAAAGTGCTCATTGTTGCATACAACACAAGGTGATACGAGTTGATAGAACTCTTTAACGACACTTGTCAACCCTCCATATGTTTCAACAATACTAAACGCTTTAATAATCAACCCAACCCTTGTACCATACGCACACCCCATTATTACCTTGCTTTTCGTGCCTGGAACACGTCGCCACAACAGAAGGATCAATAATCCAGTCAACAGTCATTAGTTTTCTTCACTCTACTAAAATATGAACCACCATTCACGTTGTATACGTTTTACTAATTTTTCACCCTGTAAATTTTACTTATAAATCAATCTAATAAAAGTGGAGACCAGCTTCTATTTCATTTTCACAATAACTGAACAGTTTGTAATCAGTTGTTTTCATTTTTACTATTGATATTAATTTTGATGTATACAGTGAGTTACAAAACGGTATGGAAACCGTTGAAAACAAAAATTAAAGTATAGTTATTAGTCAAATGTTTCTGTGTAAAACCCCGTTACGCCCACCCAAAAATAAACACCCAGGGGTGTAAATTGACGTTTTCAAATTTAACCTATTTTTCTTTATTATAAAATTAAATATAATATAATTAAGAATATATAAAGTGTCTGAAAGTAAAATATATTTCAAAAGCAAAATATTTGAATTCTGTTTCCAATATATTTAGGGGAGAAAGACTTCTAAAAAAACAGAGGTTTTGGGTTTTTTTAAATCTGTGGGAGGCTATGTTAGTTAAACATTTCAAATGATGCTAGTGATAAGAGAAATTCCACAAATAAAATTAAATTCTAATCGCCCAAACAAATGATGGCCACAAAAGTTTATTTGCGAAGCTATATTAGTAGTCTACGGAATTATCTACTCAGAAGAAAATCGATTTTCCTAAATGTTACTTCAATGCTTCAAATATACGGCCTGCTTCTTTTGTGGGGAACCTCTTAAATCTCCATTAAGACAAGGGATAGATCCGAATGCAGATGATGAACAAATGAAACTTTTGAAAACATGTTTGAATAAAGATTGTACAACTGCATGAAGATAGAGTGAGAAAAATTTAATCATTTAATATGAGACAAAAACACATGAATGTCATACAAGAGGATGTACCATAACAATCTACATTCACAAATAGAATAACTCCTTTCGCCGCCATTTTATTTTATGTGGTCAGTAATTATTGTGAGCCATATTTCTTGTCTCACAGAGACGTTTAAACTGAGGTATCACGTGCCTTTGAAAATTCTTAGCAAACCCCCATCCCTAGCCACAATATAAAAAAAAAAAATTAAACTATGGTTTTTCAGGTTGCCACTCACCTAAAGAGATTGCTGCAAGCACAATTATCTCAAATATTTGAGTGTTCACGTATTTTTATAACAAATATATAAAAACATAATAGAAAAAGAAATTCATTTATATTCTTGCGATCATTATTGCCCTATAAAAATAACATAAAATAAAGACAATAACCCTGGAATACCCTTAGCTTCAGGGTAGAAAAATTGCCCAAGAGGCGACCTAATAGGAAAGATGAAATAAAGGAGTCTCACCCCAATATTAATGAAAAAAATGTGTAAATCTAGCTATGTCCTTCTGGATTGTCAAACCCATAAACCCATCTCGAGGACGTCAAACAAGAGGAAGCTGTACAGAACATTGGAGAAATTAGAGTCCTTTTAAGTTTGTGTTATTATTTTTCACATTTCACTGATATTAGATCGTCTCAGATAGAGTCGATTATGGAGAATAAAGTGTTTTAAACTGCCAACTTATGAACCGACGTTTTGTTTGGAGGTTTAAATCGTTTTAATATGACATATACTGACGTATTTTGAATTACGACGGTTTATAGTACCAATGTTACAGACAATCTGTAAAACATTTTCACAGAAATCACTGCTGAAAGATGTTTTATTGTTTACATTTAAAATATGGAGACACCAAGGAACTCTAAACATTATTTTCTTAACATAATACTGTCTATCGTCAAATATAATGACAAAATTGAATTGATTTTACTTTTAAAAATAAAGAAAAATTCTTTTAAGCTTATTCGGAAACACTTCATTAACTATCTGTTCGTGTTTTTAAAATACAGTATGTCTCTAGAAGATGTACACGTTTTTGATTTTCTACTGATTTCTCTTTCTTCAACCGATTCTTTTGAAACACTTCTTAAAAAAATTACCAAAAATCCTGTGTGAAAATTACAACAAACTAGTGTTTATAGGAACAAAATGAGGATAACACAAAAAACCGCCGTTGAAATAAAGTACAGCCTTTGTTACGTTAGGAAAAAAACTCTTTTTCCCACAAAAGTGATTTGATTCAAACAAAATTTTCTTTTAAAACAAACTAAAAACCAATTATTTGTTTTCAAAAAAATGATTATAAGAAAAAAGATTTTAAAAATTATTTATTTATTCAAACTGAAAGCTATCTACGCAACACACTGATAACAATGGCTAACAAATGACTCGTACACTCTGGGTAAGTAATTAAGGGATCAGACGTAGTTCCTCTTCCATAAAACTCTTCAAATCCTCATAATTGTTGAATTTATGGGTGAACACTTGCTCCTTTATACTTCACATAAGAAAAGTCAAACAGTTAAATCATGAGCCCGAGGTGGTCAATCTAAAAACTGACTTCCACGACCAATCCAACGCCCTTAAAATTGTTTTTAGTAATTGTTTGACTGAAATTACATAGTGGGGCAAAGCACCAACTTGTTGAAAAATAATTTGGCCCATTTCTAGAACAGTAAAATGGGGCGGTACTTGTTGAATTAAAACGTGTTCATACTATTTCCAGTTATTAGCGTCCAGACAGTAACTCCTTTTCATTTGATTGACTACGTGAAAGTTTTGGGTGTTGTAATATTAGAGTTGTCTATTTACAATACCATTGAGGTAGAAAGTCGACTCGTCTCAGAAAACAATACGAGCATGCCAATCAGGAAACTCAAAACTACTAGAACAGAACTCTATTCTTCTGTCCGGATCATCTTCAAATAGAATTGTGTTCTGTGTGTTTGTTATACTGTATAATTTTTCTCATAATTTGAATCGAACAACAATTAAACCTTTGAATAGAACAGCTGTTCAACAATTAAACCTGCAAGAATAAAAGGCATAAAATATAGAGGCGTAGAAATGTTTTTTAACTTTTATGTAAGAGCAGATATTTCTTGTTAAAACTCCATATTCATGGATAAAATAAAGCAAAAGCTTAAAGTTTCAAATATTTAATAGTATAAATGAGCTACAATTGTTTCGCCTTGCGGCATCAGTTGCCCGACGATGCCGCAAGGCGAAACAATTGTAGCTCATTTATACTATTAAATATTTTAAACTTTAAGCTTTTGCTTTATTTTATCCTTGAAATGTTTTTTGTATTGCCGCTATTTTGTTTCTATAAACACCATTGTTTAAAAAGTTTCACACAAAATTCTGGTAATGGTAACTTTATTAAAAAAATTATGTATAGTTTCAAAAGAATCGGTTGAGTAATAAATATTTACTAAAAAATCAAATGCATACAACTCTTCGTGTGGCATACTGTATATCTTTAGACATGGATGTCATTTTTTATTCAGTAATAAATATCATTACATCAAGTACATTAAATGAACTTTTTTTTATGTAATACTTTACCGGTACACAAAAAACCAAAACTTTAATCTGTGTCTTTTTTTAAATGGCGGTACTTAAAATATTTAATGTTGAATATCTAGAAACCTGCGATTTAACAAGAAATTACAAGTGAAGAATTTGTTTGCCTTTTTATAGGGCAATATAAATATACCTTCATTTTTATTACAGGTCAAAGGAAATCTCAGTTATTGATAAAACTATAAAACATCAATTTATAGATAATTCACTACAAGTGGAATTTTATGATACCAGTTATTCCTTTATTATTGACTGAATTACATGTTACGCCTTTATGACTAAAGGAAGATATTAGAGATCAGTTTAACAGGGAATAAATTGGTAGTAGTTGTGAAATACTATTATTGTTTTATCAATAACAGGGTTATCCTTTGACCTACAATAAAGTTTACATCGTGTTCACCGTTAAAAAGGTAAACAATCTTGTCTCTTTAAAATCGAAGGTTTACGAGATAAATATTTTAAACGTCTACCATTTTGAAAGAGTGCAAAATAATGTTTTCATTTATGAAACAGTGAAAAGAAATGTGTATACTAATTAGTACTCAATATCTCATTCATTTATTAAATTATAACTTATCTTTTTACAAAACAAGAACGTCTGCTAGAAAACCAACGTTTTATGACACTTATATTTAATTCGCTAAGGAATTTCTGCGCGTCGCGTCTCTTCACTATAAGACTGATTTTAATAATTGAGATTTCAAATTAAACTGTATATTACCAGCATATTTTCCGAAAATATTCATTTTCCTTGGAAACACTTGTTTTGTAACAAATTTATCATTTAAATAACATGTCTGCTATGGTTAAATAACATGTCTGCTATGGTTAAATAACATGTTTCAAAACAAAAATAATTTGAAACAGCTGTTATAATTTCTCAAATATGTTTTATTTTTTTAAAATTAATTTTTAGGTTAACTTACATAGTGCTTAGTTCATTTGTACTGAAAACGTTGTTTTGTGATTGATTGCTTGCATCTCCCAAAGTTAACCAGTTTAAATCTCAAAAAAGTTTTATTTTTCTGTTTTGTTAAGGAATTTCGGGGATTCAGGTTGTAGTGCTATTGATTGTTTAGATTTAGCAAAACTAAACCTTTTATGTGGCTTATTGTTATTGTGACAATCTGATATTATTTAATTCGCAAAGAATTTTCTGCCACAATCGCGTATTTCTTTCCTTTAGGGCCGATTTTAATGATTAAGGTTTCAAATTAAACCATGTTACCTGCAGATTTGAAGAAAATTATTTATTTTCTCAGAAACACCTTTTTTTTTAAAAAAATAAATGTATCATTAAGTAATATGTCTGTTATGGGTAAATAACATGTTTCATAACAAAGTAATTTCAATCAGCTGTCATAAATTCTTAAATACGTTTTATTTTGTTGTTCTGTTTCAGAAGTTATAACAGCTGTTTTCAATTATTTTTAGGTTAACTAATACAGTGCCTATTTTATTTGTGCGGAATTCACATTGTGTTGTGATTTATTGCTTACATTTTCGTATTACTAAACAGTTTATATGGCTTATTGTTTTGGTTTGACATTCTAAAATTTAGTTCGTTAAGGTATTACTGCGTCAGTCACGTATTAGTGAACTGTTTATTATTCAAAACTGTTAAAACTCTTAATTGTAAACTACTAGTTTTTTATTTTTATTTTGCAAATACATACACTCTGAATTTTGGACACTCTGTACAGTGTGTTAAAAGATAATCAGAACATTTAAAAATTTAAAAGTGTAATATTTTAAAAACAATTACTTTTTCTAATACATTTAACATTGAATTTATATTTGTTTACAATTCTAAGGGGATATCATGGTACTTGCCCAGCCTCGTCATACAATGCAATACAAGCAATTCCTCTAAACGTTACCCAAAACTTGATTTCTTGGTCATAATAGGAAATATTAAATTGTATTAGTACATTAAGAGGTCTCACCCAGTAGGGTAAGTTTGTTTTAAACTGTTGTTACACAGGTTTTCTGAACCTTCTCATTGTGTATATCACTATATTGACTTCGGTTAGGCCCCAACTGCCAGTATATTAAAAAGTCTCTACTCGCTTCGCTTGTGTGAGTTTCTCGATTCTGTCGCTGCTCAAAGCTGTACGTTTGTATAATAAAAATCTCTCTCCAATCTCTAAGACGTAGCCTATCGGTGACTCACAGATCTTGTAACTACAAAAATACAATATTTTCTACGAGTTAGGGTTCGGAATTCGCTATTTGTCATTGTAGAGAGGTGACACAGAATAAAATCTACATTTTTTTTTTTATATAATTTAGTACGTTATAAAATAATTAGGACACCAGTTATGAACATTTTTATTTGTCTGTTCTAATCTTGGAGCAGATTTTTAATTTCTTTTTTATTCAATAAAAGATACGCCAGAAGCAGTAAATTATTTTATTGCTGAAAAAAATATTATGTTCTAACGCTACTGATTTTACTAACCCATTTGCTTCTCCCGCTGTGCAGTAACACCACAGGTGGCATTTGGACTAGAGCTGTATAGCATAGAAACATTTATAGCATCTGCATGAGTACACTTTGCTATAATATAAGACTTCAAGTTTATACCCTTTATCAACGAGAACCAGCTGATACCTGACGTTACACGAAATTTATTTCTTCTAAGGTTTTTTTGTGAATCGATTGCTGCACTAAACATTGGGATCAACGTCACAACGTTGCACAAAAGAAGTCATTTTATGGTCATTTAAGAACTAAATAACGAGGAAGTATAAAAATAAGAAAATTAATCATACGCCATTTTGAAATTTTACCTTTGTAAAACACAATACTATTTTACTCGACAAATATTAAAATCTAACAAACATCATTTCACAACAATTCAATTATTATTTAATGATTTTTTCTATTTAAGAATTTCTTTTTAACAACTTTTAAAATAATAACAGTTTTTTTCAGGTATTTTTCTTGAGCAAAAGACGAATCAAAATATCATATTTTAAATGTCCAAAACTCCTTCGTTATCCTTACAGCCGCCATTTGTTTTTTCACTTAAACTTTTTTATTATTATCAACGGGTTGTTTAATTGAATTTAAATTTGATATTGAACTTTTTAATTTAAAGACTTACATCAAAATCAAAATGGTTTTCAATTAATATTTTCAAAAAGGCAATTATTAAAATTTTTTAACCTTAATAACTTTAAAACAGCAAATCGTAAAAAAGTTACTACAAATACCTCTTTTTAAGTAATTTAATTACAAACACAACAATTTAATTCTTATTTAATCGGATAAATAATAACGAAGAAAAGTCATATTATATAAAACAATTTCCTAAAAGCGGTCTCCTGTCATGCAGGGTTACCATTGCTAGTCAGTCACAACAATCAGCTGTTTTAATTTTTGATTACACTAATCAGCTGAGTAAATAATACATTGTTGAACTGTGACAATAACATTTTAAATATTATATTTTGATTTGTCTTTGGCTCAGGAAAAATACATTAAAAGGTTATCAGAGAGTCCAGGGACATCCTGTATATTAGATCGTATCATTGGATGTGGAATTGAAAATGCATAAAATGAGCTATTGTGAATCAAACATAGTAACAAATTCACGTCAAGAATAAATATTTTCAAATTCTTATAAATCTTCTGTTCTTTAATTTGTGCTAAAACATGTTTTCTTTATTTCTTAAGAATTGGTGTTTTATAGTTAGGGTGAATTATAGTAATATTTATATTGAATTCCACAATACAAAACCGAAACGACAAACGCAATCGAAAAAATGTATTCATTTGAATAAATCTGCCAGCATATTAAATTGCTGCGTCTCCATTTTTTTACTTAAAGTATATTTTCGTCCAGTGTTATAACTATAATTAAATAGTTAGATTTTACATCTTTTTTTCTTCTTTTTGTTTAAAGACAAACATCATTTCTGTCATCATCCACATCATAAAAAACCCGCTGAAAAGAACATAAAATAAAGAACCCTAGCTCTAGAATATTCTAGCGTCTAGGTCGGAAACCAGCGTTCATCAAGAAAGAAACCTGATAGGAAAGTGAAACGAGAGGGACCTAACCCAAAACTATATGGAGAAATATGTAGATCCAGCTAGGTTACCTCGTGTTTGTCAGACAAGTACTTTAATCGACTAATAGATGGTGGGGATCTCTCCTCCCCCCACTTGGCAGGCCCCATCAGTTTTTATTTCGATCCTTTTGGTAACCTAACCTAACCCAAGATTACATAGAAAAAAGTGTGGATCCAGCTAGGGTCATCGGGTTTGACATGCTCGTACTCACTAAAATTTTTCAAAATTAATTTTACAAACAATTTTTGTAAGATTATAATGGAATTTTTTTTTTAAATGTACGCCCCCCCCCACCCCACATACAATACCATACACCATTCTACTATCCACAAGTGCAAAATATAAAGAGCACATAATTTGGAGAGAGTAGATATCACGAAGGAAATAAAATATATGCTATTTTAGATTTCAATTTTGTTACATGGAGTTTCCAACTCAATTCACTATCTAATAAGATACCTAGATATTTTATATCTTTACTTGCACAAACTTCCAAGCACGAAGTGTACTCATTTTCCTTATTTAAACAAGACATACATTTATACAGCATCCTTGACTAAAATCTGGACCATCGTTCAACCGAAAATTTATAATTTATATTAATATAAAATTTAAAACTTAAAGAAGAAGGAGAAAATATAATAAAATAAATACCCCTAGTCCTAGAATACTCTAAAAGCGTCAAGGCCGGAGGAGGACAAGAGTTAGTCGAAACCGACCTGATAGGAAAGATGAAAGAGAGTTATCTAACCCAAGACTATCAGTTGGAATACCACGGAATGTCCACACCCGTACTCACCCATAAGAGGAAGTCGGTTAGAGAAGTGAATATGTGCTAAAGCAATAGTGTTTTACTACGTATAGACTATAGTGTAAAATTAAGGGACTAGACTAGAGTATTGGGTGTATAGAACTGTACCTTCTCCTATTGTAAAAGACTATTATAGAATAAATTTCTATTTAGTTCTTTGAAGGAGGAGGGGTTGTTTTAAAGACAACTGTTCAGTACCTCAGGCGGTATTCTGATCAATAAAAAATGTCTTTTATTAAAATTGTGTTTTTATGTATTATTTGTATAGATTTATCTTCAATAGAAACATTATTATTATTAATAATTAAAAACCTAAATGATATAGGCCACTCAACTAAAACATTCGTGTAGTTTAAATCACGACATCTCTGACATTACTAGCGACAAGTTAATACGAATCAGAAGTACTGTAACCAAAACTTACAATAACTGTTTTGTAAGATCAAAGTGAATGTTTCACCAGTCTGTTTACGAATTTTATGAGATCGAAAACAACACTTAAAATTCTCTTTTCTAATAAAACCCATAAAATAATTCATGTGAACAAATAAATAGAGTTCCCCCCCCCCCACTAGAAGGTTGCGTTATGAGTTGACCATCATGAGAATCATAATGAAACATCCTAACCTGCGCCGCTAAATCCATGGAACATGGCGAGGAATGACTGAAGGTTCCCTGAGTGGCAATTCATTTTACTGACCTTAAATATAGCACTCACTTATTGTTTGAATGGTAGAATTTAGGTTGAGTTTTGATTTCTGATATAAACTACTAATACAGTACCTACAGTTGAAACAGGGGCGTTTCTAAAAAACGTCTCTTTGAGTAGAGTCATTTTATCCATGACTGGAACAAACTTGTATCCAATGCCCTATTAAACTCGTGAACAGATTTTAAAAGAAATTGTATACAATTGTTTGGAATATGACAAAGTGTGCATAGAATTAGTTACTTAATAAATTATAGAATGTTTATTGAAACAATTATTGTTTTCTTTCCATTTCATAGGGTTTTGTTGTTTTAAATCTAATTAAATTTCTATCAGTTAATTTTTAAATTATAAATTTAAACTGTAGCGAAATTTTGTTTAATTATCAACAAATTTCAAATGTAAATCGTCAACATATGCATACGGATATTGTGATTTTAACAACACATCTTCTCAATAGTGGTGACGTAAGTTATGATTTTCACAATGAAGTATCTAAAAAATGTGCATAAATGTTGTGGTTTTCAATATATTTTCTCAATGATGGTCAGATATGTTGTGATTTTCTGAATAATTGTCATATATATTGTGATTTTACATTCGATTTTCTCAATAATGGTCATACATGTTGTGATTTTCACAATAAATTGTCTCAATAATATTCACTTTTTTTTCCACAACAGATTTTATTCATAATAGTCAGATAAATACCAACGAAATACTTTTGTTTGGTATCATAAGAAGAAAAGGTGAAAATATAAAATAATGGTTTACAAAGAGCTGTCATCCTATAACTTTAGAACGTCAACATTTAATTTCGTCTTTTCTTGATAACTGGTTATTAATAAATACTTTACTAAAATATTCGACGAGGATGGGATTCGAACCCACGCGTGCAGAGCACATTGGATTAGCAGTCCAACGCCTTAACCACTCGGCCACCTCGTCTGAAAGTATAGATTTATTTGATAAGTCCATCAACGTAAGCCTTACTATCGTCAAAAAAAATTTTACATTACCATTACGTCAATATTTTGCAAAGCACCACATTGAACTTTGAAAGTTTTTGGAGATTAGCCAATATTACGAACAATTAAGACGTCAATAAATTGAAAACAAAAACCGTTTGCCATTTTCCCCATTACATTTATAAACATTTTCAAATCCAAACTAAAAAATATTTTCCTTTCTACTGTTTCAACTTCCGTCTGTATTTTAAAGCTTACTTGCAAATTACCCTTCTGATCTAAAAATAAAACAATTTCATGAGAAGAGAACAGGTGATCAGATGGAAGTGTATGGAATTGTTATATGCTGTACAGAATCCATAAGAGTGGAGGTTAAAAATAAAATCAGAGTGAAAATTATATAAAGTATAAGAGGACAACGTGTGACATGTAAAAGTATAGTAAGGTGAGAGAAGGGGAAAATTAATTCAAACAAAATTAATATACATATATAAATAACTTTGCCACTTACTAGTTCCACTATACTTTACCTAGTTCCACGAAGCAAAATGTTGTAGCAGAAAATAACTCATAAATGTATTCATCATATTCAGACAAGTTTTTATAAAGAAAATATAACCGATGTAAAGTAAATTTTCGGTAACAAATTAGATTTAATTTAAAAAATCAAATAGGTGGAATTACGTCACTTTACATTCAATAAAATAATCATGGCGAATTGTTCTGTATACTACATCACAAAACATAAGTTTAATTATTGTATTCAGTGGATCAGCTGTCAGTAAATCTCAACCAAACTGTTAATGTCAGCTGTTCTCAACTAAAACCAATAACTGGAACTGAACTTTGGGTAAACAAATCGTAACTCGATGACAGCTAACCAAACTTAAACATTTCAATGAATAAACATTCACAAAAAATGAAAAATACGAAAGTCAAAACAAGTTTAAATTAGTTCGAATAAAACTCGAACATAAGATCTCACAAAAACTACTTTTACTTAATCAAACGCGTTTCAACGACAAAGTCGCCATCCTCAGTGATACATGAGCTTTAACTGAGAAAATCTGTATTGCTGAGGTAAACGATAATATGAATATTGCTATAATGGTACTTTAATTCAGTTTAGAGGTATAATATATTTTGGTTCCATTTGAAATCATTGTTCTAAAATTAAAATTGAAGTAGAAGTTGAAGAGGAAGGATGTTTTGGAATTTTCTGCTATAGTACTCTGTACAGTTACACTGACTGCGCTGAAAACATAGACATGTACGAGTGCTGACGAGTTTTGTTGAATGTTAACTTAAACTAGCTCCAAATAACTAGGCTCATCTAGAACCTTTCGCCACAACCCCAGTGGATCACTATTCAAAAAATAGATACAGGGATCATTATCCACTAATAGCACACCACTACCACCACGAAACCTTCCTCAGTGCATGCCCCAGAAGCTGAAACCACTGGACAAGCGGAACTCATCTAGGCAAAGTTTCTCATGAAAAGGTTGATGAGTCACCGTCGAACCTGGTATGGGAAACAGTACAGATACTGACTTATGAATTTAAAGTTTAAACCCAACCAGTTACGAGGAACTAGGAGAGCAGGTGTACCTGTAACCTCTAGCACAACACCAAACCTCGTTTCATGAAGATATGTTCTGGGAGCAATCGACCACTATCACACCGCTACCAACACGAAATCATTCCTTAGCATTCTTCCAGACACCGAAACACCAGGAAAGGCTAAGTAGGCTATGCTCCCATGGTTCTCATGTCAGCAAGGTTCCCCAAGTCACGTTCAGAAATGAGTCACCGTCAGGATCCTTCACGCGATACCCTCCCACACAACATCATCTACCGAGGGAGACGCCCGTTAAGCACCAGAGTGTGATAGAGTAGCCCACCAGCCGAAACTAGTAGCTAATGTGGCTTGTCAAATAGCTTTCCCCCAGTTTACTTGGACCGGCACCGTAGGGTGTAATGCACGACCCGATTTCTAAAAGGCTTGCTTCTACTAGAGCTCATGTTAGCAAGATTACACAAGCAATGTGTAATGAGTAACCGTCACATCGTTCACGCGATATCTTACCTCACATCGTTAACCCGCTACTTGGGATAGGGTAGCGTTTCCCCGGTATTAGGGGTCAACACCTTGAGCTACAATGTCTACCCAAATGACTACAGACACGACACTTCGGAAGATTTTACTGCGGACAAGTGTTAGTCTATTAGATATAGTTACATCTACGCTAATCTTCTCGGTGATCATTGCCGAAATAAAAAAAAGAGAATACAATAAAAACTCCTAGCCTTTTTATTTTAATCATGTTAAAGTTGTAAGAGAACGAGAGTTTGTCAAGAAGGAACTGATAGGTAAAATAAGAGAGAATAATCTCACCCTAGATTACATAAAGAAAGGTATGGATCCAACTTGGATACCTTGGGACTGCCACACCATTACGAATACGCTAATGTATAATACCTAATAAATGTTTGTCGTATCTGGCATAATACGCGTCTGATACGTTCTATGTTTTTAGAAATGAACCAACCATAGGTTTTATTTTTGTTGTCTTGTCCTGTACAAAAAAAAAAATGTCTCGGTCATCATCACCTTAAAAAAGAAAAGAAAAAGAAAAGAGCGTATAATAAAGACTAGTTCTCGAATACTCAAATAGCATAGAGGTTGGAAGAGAATATCTGTTGGTAAGAGAGACTTCATAGAAAAGATAAACGGAAATGTACACCACTTGAGTATACATAAAGAAAGGTAAAGATGCATTTAGTGAACCTCATGATCGCCACCAAGTAGTAACTTTAACTGAATCTCCGGCCAATGAATTTACATCTTACTGAAGCTTCGTCATTTCAGCTTATTGTATACTAAAGTACTGAACACATTTTCACAAAACTAATATATAATTTCCTACAATGTTAATTGGGATACTAACTGTTTTCCTACCATTTAAAATTCATGGTTTTGCTAACTAAAAATGTGTAGCATTTGTCTTAGACCAGAGTCAAAAGGACTTGTGTGCATGTAAAACTCAGGATGATGACTTTGTTAAAGAAACGTCGCCTTGTACAAATAAAGTGTTAATTATGAAAATGTTTTCTTTCATTTGTGGATTGATGTTTCTAGAAACATTCATATTACAGTGAATACATAAAAAAAAGAAACCATTTTGATTATTATCATAAATAGAAAAGGATATTGTGGAAAAAAAAAAAAGGAAAATAATTTTCAACTAAAAATAAATTAGTTCTGTCTTGTGATAATTGATATTATATAATTAGATTTCTAAAATATTCGACGAGGATGGGAGGTGAAAAGATAAAATAATGGTTTACAAGGAGCTGTCATCCTATAACTTTAGAACGTGAACATTTAATTTCATATTTTCTTGATAACTGGTTATTAATAAATACTTTACTAAAATATTCGACGAGGATGGGATTCGAACCCACGCGTGCAGAGCACATTGGATTAGCAGTCCAACGCCTTAACCACTCGGCCACCTCGTCTGAGAGTATAGATTTATTTGATAAGTCCATCAACGTAAGCCTTACTATCGTCAAACAATTTTTTTTTACATTACCACTAGGTCAATATTTTGCAAAGCACCACATTGAACTTTGAAAGTTTTTGGAGATTAGCCAATATTACGAACAATTAAGACGTCAATAAATTGAAAACAAAAAACCGTTTGCCATTTTCCCCATTACATTTATAAACATTTTCAAATCCAAACTAAATAATATTTTCCTTTCGACTGTTTCAACTTCCGTCTGTATTTTAAATCTTACTTGCAAATTACACTTCTGATCTAAAAATAAAACAATTTCATGAGAAGAGTGTATTTTGTATGGAATTGTTATAATACTGAAAGTATGATATGTTTTTATAAGCTCATCAACCAACATAACCCTAAAGTTCGTCAAAAACTTTTTTTTTACATAAGCACTACGTCAATATTTTATAAAGCACCTCATTGAACTTTGAATATATTTGGCAGTAAGCCAACAGTATCGACAATCAATCCGCCAATAAATTTAAAACAAACACACCTTTTACCATTTTTGTTCGACAAATCCTTAAATTGCATATAACAAAATATAAACGAAATAAAATTTTGCTACTTTTTGGAATTCTGTCTTTAATATTCCTCACTAATTACATTTTTTTAACTACACACAATTTCACTGTCTTGATGAAATCTGCGTATTTCTAACAGGTTTAGTGTATCACCTGGCAGTAAATCTAAATCAATGTGTCAATATCAGCTGTTCTCCTCCAAAATCAATAAAATGAATCACAACTTTGGGTAAATTAATCTTAGTTTCCATCGTAACTTCTTAAACTATTAAACAATCTTTAAAAAACAATGAAATTTAAAACATGTTTAAGTAGAAAAATCTGTACTGGGAAAGTGAATTACACAGGTGATCAAACTTCACAAATATTGAATAAACAAACTTTAAACAAATTTGCAATGGTACACAAAATTTTAATTTCCTAGAAGGAAACCTAACCTAACCTAACCTAACCTATTCCAAAATTCAATCACATTAATTAAGGATACACTTCGGTTTTTTTAAATTATTTTACACCATTTTGTACATGAAATCTCCTTTTTAAAATGATGCCCTTTATTTCACAAGTAATGATACGAAAAGATAATTTATGAGTAGATGTTTCGAGTTTTTATACCTTATAATCCAGGATTCTTTCGCTTCTGTGATCTCGCTTCTCTATACACCCCTTTTAGTATATTTTTTTGTCATTATGTTTTACAATGTTGATCAAGCTCATATTTTATTCGAAATATATCTGAATATTCTGTTACAAGCTGTACACTGTACAGTTGATCAGCTGGTGAATTGTGTTTTTTATATGTTACAGATTCCAGAGTTTTGTGGTTTATTGTGCTATAAATTTTATGTGTGTGTGGGTGCGTATGTATGTGTCAATTGTTTAGCGAAAATTTCAAGAAGTTAATATGTCTTTAAGAAACAATTCACAAGATATGTACAAGAAATGTACTAAGGTAATAAAGGTATACAGTATTATGCTTCATTTTTATTTAATTTTTTTAAGTAATTCTTTTTTATCCATGTTCCTTATCTGCATATCTACTGAAGATATATACTTGATTTTCTTCTTACTTGTACATCATATTATAACTCTACAACAATGGACCTACTAAATTAAAGTGATAATTTTATAAATAAAAAGTATTGTTCTTCACAAAAATTTCAAATTTTTCAAAATGTATAATAATTTTTATTTTTTATTTAAATATGAAAGTAGAGTAACCACTAGTGCAGTAGAGCATGATCTTTCAAATGAAAAAAATAGGAGAAATATCTTTTATAGTTCCTGAAAAAAAGTACATATGTTAGCATTACAAAGTATAGAGCGAAGTGCTCCCCTTAACATTATAAAAGGCTAGCTTAATTTTTTTTTAAAGTTTTAAATTCTATTTTAATAATAAACCAATAAATATACATATGTTGAAGTGATATCAAAGTTTGGCCAACACCTTCCAACTTTAGCTGAAAACTATCTAAGTTCAAAAATTCGTGAACATATTTTTCACCGATATTACTGATCAAAAATTACAGACGAATTAAAACACACAAAAACTCTAACATAGGAGGAAATAAGAGCTATCCCGTCTTTAAAATAAATGAATCTAATATAATCTCTTATTACCTTCAGACGAAGGAAACACTGTTCTAAAAA
Source organism: Aphrophora alni (assembly GCA_963513935.1). Taxonomy (NCBI): domain Eukaryota; kingdom Metazoa; phylum Arthropoda; class Insecta; order Hemiptera; family Aphrophoridae; genus Aphrophora; species Aphrophora alni. The sequence goes on along the minus strand of OY740773.1, from coordinate 16,981,535 downwards.
AACGTTACATTTCTGACGTTGATTGTCAATTAGACTAATAGAACATTAATAACAAGAGGTAAGCCTAGAACACTAATGTTAAACGAATTGCCAGAATCTTCATAAATATTCCAAACCACCATTTGTTTCCAGCTATGGTTAAGAAAATTCTAACTGTGCTGATGATGTCCTATAACCCTATATGCCTGTGAAAACACTTCTATCTAACATTAAGAATGTAAATGATTTTATTCGAAGTCTATTAAATTTCCCAACATTTTGGGGAAAACATTTCCTTGTGACAACTGATGTTCTACCGTTAACAAAAACATTCTGTGCACTATTTAGGTTTATAAGTAATTTAAAAATTACTTATAATACTGACAGTAAGTAGCCTACTTGATGAAAATACGTCCAAATTGATTGTCAGTTATCGTTCAATCGCATTCAATTTATTCCTTAACTTTAAGCGAACGAGTTGTATACATTGATATGTATAATGGCGACAGTGAGAGCGGCGAGTGAGAGAACGTATGATCCCACCTTATTATTTTATTTTCTACCTTTCTTCTCGGCTTGGGTTCTAACCTCCCAGAAAGGGACACAAGTAGAGAACGCGAAAGTTGACCAATTAAGCTTGGCTTGGACATAGCAGCAGGATAAAATACAGACATCTGATTTGAGGGTTGCAACCCTGCATGTTAAGAAAAATAGTGCAGCCAATTTTGAACGGAATTCATGGTTAAGAAACCGTTGCAAACGGAATTTGTTGCAGAGACATCTCAACTGATAATTAACTAGGAGTAGGTAGTGTAGCTGGCGATGTTGGGAACTATATGGAAGGTTGATGAGGTCTTTACTAAACAATTTGTTTTTTATACTATAAATAACAATGTACAAAAATTATATTTGACAAAAACATTTTTAATTGCTACAAATGTTAATAACAAGGTTTCCTAATATAAGACCATGTGGGTTTCAAATATTAAACTTTCTATAAATTGTATTAAAAATATTTAAAGTATTCATATAACATTGTCTTTAAAAAAGTAGTTCTACAGGAACTACTGGTTTTTTCCCGTAGCCGCCTGGCAGCAGCACCTACTGGGCTGTATAAGCCAGGGTCTCACATTGGAGACTAGTTTACTATTCGGACCATCTAAAGTGATTTGGATGCTAACCGGAACTAAAAATATGCGCAGTAGGTCCTAAAATATAGTAATTGTTTGTTGTTAGAAAGTAGGAACTTCTACAAATTTTACCTATTTTTCTTAAGATTCTCAGCGATACATGTATCGCCGCCAATGATTTAAATGCTAATTTGTACTGAAAACGTTTTAAAAATCGGTGCAGCAGTTTCCAATTAACAACTATTTTGTCTACAGATTTAGGGTAAATTATATTATCTCGTATATTTTAGGGACAATAAACATTTTATCTACAACAAAATTAAAACTTTATTTAAATTTTGTAAAATCGCTAAAAGTTTCAAAGTTATAGTTGGTGTTAGCTTTAAAGTCGCAGTTTATTAATTTGAAATAAACTCGACTTGCCAAACCCTTGAGATGTTTATCTGCAGAACTCCTGCTCCTCACATAGACACTTGGCAAGTTCGTCTATTCAAGCAGATCCGTTGACGCGGATATTGTAAAAGAGCCCGTCAAATAAATAATACGTTTGTATTATATCTTCTCATATTGTTGTCTTTGCTGTACTTATTGTAATATAATTACGGTAAAAAACATTATACCACTTTTAAAAACATTAGTAGAATTCCTAAAATATCTTGTACTTAATCAATCTAGCTATAAAACTTAAAATGAAAAGCTACCCTGAGAGTTTGACGCACTAAATAATACAAATTATGTATTTCACGCCGCAAATTATAACCGAAAGTAAATTATAGACACGCACACGTCAGACTTCCATGAGGGCGGAACCGCAGGCAAAGCCAGTCATAAAGTATATGAAGATGCACTAGCACTGATTGTAACGTTACTAAAAACAAAATTAAGTGATATTTTTTGTATGCATATTTTAAACGTTCAATAAAATTTAATAAACACTGGCGGAGTGTTTGAACACTAAACCTAGCTTTTCAATGAAGTAATTACAATTATTTTTATTGGTAGAATATCAATTTTAATTTAAACAAATCATTTCCCTGCAATAACTCGTGAGTGAATTTTCATTACAGATATTAAAATATTCAGACAGTTGTATATCAACGACTGTTGTTTATATTTAGGTCAAATTACAGTTAATAATTAACGCTAATATGTTTTGCGTTTTTTTATTACTTTTTAAAAATTTTATTGTTTTTAATTTCATTATATATCTGTATTAAACTATTCTACTATAGAATTACATATCGTACAACGTGTAAAACGTTTTAACAATATTATTTTTAACTAAGCATGCTGTCATCTGTGTGACAACACCCCAAATCCTTGGATTAATTATAATTAAATTTAATATTTGAATATAATCTGGACATATCGTGAGGGCTATAAAACAAAATTACCTCAAAAATACGTTTTGCTCAATTTTAAGAAAATTTTGAAGGAATTTAGTCTCTCTACGAACCAAAGTAAAACGTTGTTCTCCTAAGAATTCCCGTTTCTGCAATTTTCCATGAACAGTTAATCCAGCTGTTAAAAAGACCTAATTTATTAAAATCTTCTTTACTGATATGTACTAAATTGTAAATAAAAATTACAGTTTAGGAAAAATTTTTACGTCGAAATTAACTTTGACCACCAGTTCGAAATTCAATCAAGTACAAATCCCATTTAGGAGTTTCACGTTATGAGCAAAGCTACATATAATGATATAAAATTATAAATACATCCTACATCTTGTAATGTATTTTAACAAGATTATATGTATAGAATTATTATTTTATAGTTATTAAACTACAAAATGAGTAGCCTAATTTTAATCTCGGAGTTCAGAATTTCGAGAGAATAAATTCAAACAATGGTATCTTAAGATATAATGAAAGGTGTATGATGGAGGTGATAAGTGGTTGGTGAATGTGATACAAAGTTAATTGTGAGTAAAAAAAAAATTATATGGCTTATGTTAATAAAAGTTGTTTTGTTTTTGTTTTTATGGATTTTGAGAGGGTTCCAATTTTAATTTCTGCTGGATATAATCAAAGTTGAATTTATGTTGAATCGATTCCATGGAGGGATAAAGAAAGTTATATATGTCACTAACCAATATTTCTAAGTTGGAATGTTATATTTTTGCAACTTATCTGTTGCAATCATAGATAAACACTTAATCCCTAGACAAACACTTAATCTTCCTGGATTTACAACACAAAATGATACTGCATGTTTCGATGCTTCGAATAAAATGTTCCAAAACCTTTTTTTCTTCTCCACCATAAAGATTTCCTTTTCCTCCTAAGTGATACACTTCTTCCTCTTTTGTTTCTTTTTCTTTAACTCGTTACATAAACCACAAATTTTATTGTATGGAAATACAAAATATGAATGATAATGTATTTTTATCTACTAAGGTTTGTGATTTGATGAAATAGGTTATGTTTAATTGGATGGTGATTTTTATATTATGCATGTAACCTAACCTAACCTAACCTAACCTAACCTAACCTACACTAACCTTAACCTTTGGAATTTCGGTATCGTGACAAAATAGAAACATTGCACTAACTTTCTTAAACATAAATCCACACAACTAAAAATAATACCTTTACACATCCTTGTAAGAATCTCTATTCTAATCGCGAAGAAAAACAAATATATGGATTATTTTCTCATCATTTCTTAAGTTTACCTTAGTTTGTCCAACTACATTTCTTAACATATGACAAATTAAATCGTGGAGTTACGTGAATGTCTAATGTCTTTAAAACACATATATACTTGTTATTTGTTTATCTAAAAGTTTCCAGTTATCATCGCTTAAGAAATGAAGAAGAGAACATAAAATAGAGTCAGCTAACCTTTGACTACCCAATTAGTGTCAGGGTCACAATAGAACAAGAGTTGATCAAGGAAAGATAAAAGAACGTTTTAACGGAACACTAATTAATAAAGAAAAGATAGGTAAAATCTTGTAGACACACACAAAAGGGAGACCTTCATTTTAATTTTCTTATTGAAGAAGATTTGTTAAAGTTTAAATTGATAAAAATATTCAATATAGAAAACTCATTGATTTTGAAAAAAAAAAGTGTTTTTGGGGATTTAAATGTTTTCTACGAATTTTAAAAACCGCTCAATCTATTAATAACTAAGCGTTATAGTTTAGTTATTGTAACTCATGTATCACTGAGGATGGCGACTTTGTCGTTGAAACGCGTTTGATTAAGTAAACGTAATCTTGTAATCTTAAAGTTTTGTGAGATCTTGTGTTCGAGTTTTATTCTATCTAATAACTAAGTGGTTACATAAAATTAAATCATTCATCAAATTACCCATAAGGTGCGTTGTCGTTTTAATTCATGAACAAACATCTAAATTACAGTTACATTAACGCCTTCATATCTTAACGTATGCAATACTTGCTGCATCGTAGTGTTGCAGAAGTGAACCAGTGATATGGTTTAGGCGTTTTAAAGACACTAACTCTCTAAACTTCTCGATGAATTTTTTTCCCTTGTTGTTTAAAGAGATGTTAGTATTCCTACCCATAAACTAGAATAAATGTGTGTTGTATAAAAGAAACTTTCTAATGTGTAAGAAAATCGATTTGGAGTTTTTCAAGTATTTTTTTTTTCTTGTTGGAGAATACTTCTCGGTTATCCTTACCTTATAAAAAAAAGGTAATAAAGTACATAAAATAACGATTCTAAAAATGTCAGGGTCGAAAGAGAACAAAAGTTGATTAAGAGATAGGAAAGATGAAAAGAGAGGGATTTAACCCAAAACAATATGGAAAGAAGTATAAATCCAGTTAGGGTTCCTCGGGGTATCTACCCTCGTACTCACTATAGTGAGCCCCTGAGGGTACTTATTCATGTAAATAATAATTTTGACAAAGTTAAACAAAGTGGTTTTGGGAATTATACTTGTCTGTCTAGTCCGCAGTAATATTGTTGAATCGATTTTTTTCCCATTTTCGATGTGTAGATATATTTTAGTCGTAATTCAAGGACATTTAAATCTTTATGAACGATCGAAATATGGGGATACTTGTGATACAACCAAAACAAAAACTTGTGATGCTTCAAACATACAAAACGATTGATAAAATATGAGCAAAGTATATCAATAACAAACCTTTTTATAAACAGGTGTATCAAATAAATAACCTGAATCAATTGATCATAAATTCCCCACAAAGTTTAGTAAAATAAACTGGAAAATAAAATTGTATGAACTTTCATATTTACCCATAATACTCGTATATCTGAGCCGTAAGATACTGGTCCATTGAAAAGTAAGTTCAAACATTTAATTGTTTATAGTTTTTTAAGAGAACAAAATAAAATAAATTCATTCCTTTTAAATTTAACAATACTTAATAAAAATAAAATTCATATTAGGCCAAACTTTTAGGATAGACAGGTGTTTGAAGTGGCCGTCATTCTCTTCCTGGAGAAACAGTAGTCTTTCCTCTACCCCATGCGGTGCATTTCTTAACGTGTTGACATTTATTTCAGCTCGTTTTGAATTATTGCATCTTTCAGTTCTTCCAGACCTCTTGAAGTCCCCAAAAGACCCGGTGGTTTCAAACTTACAAAGAAGCTTTTCATACGCGACTACACAAACCATTGCGAGTACAAAACTTTCTTAAACCGGCTGATAAACTCCGTTCAGAAAACTCGTTGCTATGGCAGCAAATAAATAACAATGAAAATAACAGCTGATATTTTAATAAATTCCAATTATATCTGTATTTTTTCGTAAACACCTAAGGAAACCTAATCATTTAAAGTTCCAACTTACTTTTCAAAGACTCCGTATTTTTATTTGCAACGAGAAGAAAAACAATTTCCTGCACTCTTGTACACTTATTTTGGGACATGCGAAAAATAACAAACGAAATCTCATACAAAGTCTCATTCATATATATTGAGGTGAACAAAACAAAACAACAAAGGAAACAATCTGCAACCAGTGCTGACGTATTTTTTAAAATATGAGTACAGGATCACACCTATTACAACTCTTATTCACACATTTCTTGTTAATTCAATTCACATCACAAAAATAAACTAGTAATTTGATAAAGAAATGAAACTGTAAACTGTTCTGAATACAAATTTTAAAAAAAGAAAAAACTCAGATGAAAGAAATATTTCAATTTCTATAAAGTTTATTTTACACACTCATATTGCAGCTTCTGTCATTTTAACACTCTCACATATACGTAGTGTAGAGAGAACTGATGTCGTGATGGGTCAAGACACTAATGTCGAGTTTTTGTGTGCACATATCCCTTTTGACGGTCCCTTAAATACAAAAACTTAGTTTTTGACTTATATACAGTGTTCAAAAGCCCAAACCCGTTGATTTAAATTAAATTTGGCATGTGGCCATATTTCAAGACACTTTTATTTTATCTCAAAACTTGTGGGTTCCGTAAGAAAACACCAACGCAATTACGAGTTTCTAAATATTGGGTATAACAATTTGAATCAAATATTTCACAAGTTTGTCCTCTAAAAATCTAAAGAAAACTTATCAATAGCCATTTATTAAAAAATGACACTTAGTGGTTAAAATAAAAGGGTCAAACGTGTGCTAAAACCACACGGTTTAAGGACAGTTTTTTTTATTCAAAGTCTTTATACGACCTAATGCCAACATATTAATTTCTTCGTCAAATAATCATTCAAATTTGTAATCAGAATAACTTTTAATTTTATTTGAAACCACACACAGAATATTTCCAAAAATACAATTTTCCAACTCGATAGTTTTGGCTCCTTACTACCACAAGGTTTTTTTTTACCCCTATATTTTTCTTATATGTGGGACAATGCAATTTATATAAAAGCAAAGTTTGAAATATACAGGATTTACCGTCCTGTCTGTGTAGAATGCTTGCGTTATACAGAGAGGCGTTTAAAATTTAAGAATTTTTGGTTTTATCAACGGATCCTAATAAAAAGAAATCAATGAAAATGCAATTATCTTTTATTCTTATTGAATTGTTTGTCTTGCATCCAACAAAGAATGCTTTTCAAATTCATACGCTACGCCTTTCTCATCGCGGTTAAATTAGGTTGTATTAGTCACACATAAAATTATAATATATGATTTCGCACTGCAATTTAATTTCAAAACCAAATAATTTCTTTTCGGATTTTAGATCAAGACGTGTTCACTTTAGACATGATTTCTACCATTTAAAATTTGGCGTAGCGCCAACGTATTAATTTTTTCCTAAAACAAAAATATTTGATGTCCAACAAAAAGTAAAATTTTCCAACACGCTATTTTAGCCCTTTAACTACCCCAAAGTCAAATTTTTACTGCTATATGCTTCCTATGTGGGACAATACAAAGCATATAAATGTTTGAAGTATATAGGTTATCGTCTTGTCTGTTAAGACTAATTCCGACTTATAGACAGACAGACACCTGCTTAAAATTATAAGGATTCTTGGTTTTATCTACAGATCCTAATAAAGATAAATCAATGAAAATGTAATCCATCTTTTAATGGACATTGAATTGTTTGTCTCAATTTCACAAGTACATTTAATACTTGTACGCTACGTACTTCGTATTGTGTGGTTAAATTAAGTTGTAGTCGTCATACAAAACAATAATATATGATTTCGCATTGCAATTTAATTTCAGAGACAAATCATTGTTATCATATTTTTAGGCCACGATGTGTTCACGTTAGAACGGGGGGGGGGGATTTCAAACATTTTTCGTGGAATCAAAATACATATTCGTAATCAGAATAACTTCTAATTTTATTTGATACCCCACACATTATATATAAAAAAAGTTTTTCAACTCTATAGATTTGCCCCTTAACTAAAGGATTTAAATGCGAACTTGAAATATATGCGATTTATCGGCTTGTTTGTCTAGACGGGTTGCGACTTATAGTGAGACAGACAAGCGCGTGAAATTATAAAGATTCTTGGTTTTACGTAAGGACACTAAAAAATAACGTCATAATATTGAATAAAATAAGTCTTTCTTAAAATCTGCTCTTCTGATATCGTTCAGATTTTTATAAAATATAAATATTAAACGACCCAATCCCGTGTGCAAATTACTAGGTTGCATTGATAATTGAAAAAAACATTATCACCGACGTTTAGTTTTGATTAGTTTGTATTTGGTTTCGGGGATAGCTGAATAAGCAATTTGTGAAATGTTTTTGCATCATATTTGATTCATACCAACATTTATTTTCGTAATATTCCCTAAGGATTTCAAACATTGACAAATAGTATATTTCATCACTAGGACCAAAACTGAAGTTTTTCAACACACGATCAAATTTAACGGCCAAGGCGGAGCCGATGCCGGGAAAATAAGAGACGATCGAAAAGCTTAAATATTTCGTTATACTGAAAATAATATAAGAAAACAATTTCACAAAAACTAAAATGTTATAACCTATTTACCTTCAAATCGATGGCGACAGCTGTTTTAACGGTTATTTACAATCGAGAGTATCGGTTATTTTGATAGATGCTTTACAATCGTTAATTAATTCGTATAAACGAAGCAACATCTGATGACTTCGACCTCAGCTGATGTTTTTAGGTCCTAGAACTAAAAAAAAAACAACTTTAGCATCTCAATACATGTATTGAAAACAGCTGTTTTTGAAGCAGTATGACGAAAAAGATTTTTTAGGTTAGTTGCTACTTCTACAGACCACAGAATAGTAACTTGTGATTATAATTAATTCGAGAACAGATAACGTCACAATCAGTCGGGGCGGGGCTCATCATTATATTGAAACTCCTTTAATCAATATTATCAGTTTATGTTCTCTTCCAAAGCGCTTTTCTTATTAAGTTGCATCGCTTCCACTAATACTGAAATTTATAAAGAACAGCTGTTGACTAGTGGGAGCCAGATGAAATCTTTAATAGATTTGTATGTAAATATACATCTGCCAATTTAAGTGACACTACAGTATTTTAATTTGAAATAAAAGTGATTATTTGATTTTATTTAAAATATAATACTATAATTAATTGAGAATATATGAAAATTAAACTTATTTATAAAATCACCTAATTAAATTAAATAAAACACAAATTTCCACTTTATTTCTTCAAGACGATGTTTCCATGATCAAGTCACCATCCTCACTTTTTACACGCACAAAACAACTGAAGATGATGACTTAATCATTGAAACATCTTTTTTAACAAATAAAATGTTTGTATTGGAAATTTTTGTTTTATATTATTTGTTAATTTACGTTCTAAAAGTATTGATCATTTTATTTGTTTAATGTTTTAAACAATTTATTCCACAGACCTCCATTACTCTTAACTTGCATTTCTTTTAAATCAGCGAACACGAAATATTCAGGTACCACATATAAATTATTTTCTGGACCTGATAAGTAACAAAGAATAAATAACATTACCGGTGGGTGTTGAAGTCTTTTCAATACAGATTGATATTATACAGAAAAAAGGAGGACATGAACAATTATAGTAATTATTAATTAGGTTACAGGCAAAATCCTCCAGTCAACCAAATTTTTCTTATCAAGGTGAACATTTGTAAGGATTAGTTGGTGGAGGGTAATTGAGGGAATGGTAGGAAGCCTACCTTAGGCACCAGGTTTAGCTGAATCGAGGACTGCGGATCTCACAGCATTTTAATATAATAACTTAACACCTTATACCGTGTCCAACCAACAAACACATCAGGGAAGCAACTTTGTAATTAATCAATGAATCTAGTTTATTCACAGTAGAGGGATTCCTGTGTTAAATTTACTTACTCATTTACTGATTTTTACTTACTTTTTTATTTAATTTATTTTTTACATTTTAAAATAGTTTTACCTAACTATAATTTAAATAAAAAGAATCTAGTTTATTCAGAGCTGAGGGGTTTTTTGTGTTATTGAATCATTTACTTTAATTTTTATATTTAAAATAGTATCACTTAACTATAAATTAAAATCAAATTAATCTAGTTTATTCACAGCTGGGGGGTTTCTGTGTTATTGTGTCACTCACTTTAGTTTTTACATTTAATTTAGTTATATAAAAACTATAATTAAAAATAAAATGAATCTAGTTTATTCGCAGATGAAATAATATATGTCTTTGTTAATATGTCACTTACTTTAAATTTAATATTTTAAAATAGTTTTACTTAACTGTTATTTAAAATAAAATGAATCTACTTTATTCACAGCTGAGCGGTTTTTGTATTATTGTGTCACTTTAATTTTTACACTTTAAAATAGTTTTACTTAAATGTAATTTCAATGAATTTCTATTTCTATTTTCAAAACTATTGGATTACAAAAAGGATAGTTCGATATCAACAACTTATTTCATTCTGACGTTCTATTTCTATATCACATTTCAATGCAAAGTATATTGACAAAGTGTCACTCTGTAGACACCGCTCGTTACAGTAATGTAGGCAAGTTTGTTTTAACACTGGATAAAATGTTTAACTTATCAAAATGTTTGTACACTGAGGTTTGTTTTAACGGCGATATCGGCTATCGTTTCATATTCTTCAATAATATTAGTAATTCTCACATTGTGGGATTATACCTATAAAAAGAACTGTAAGTACGTTGTTTCGAAACCAGGTTACAGCAAGTACTATAAATAATTGCAACCATCTTTGGTTTGACACGACAACTAAATAGTTGATAAAATATAAAACAATAGCAGAGTACCCGTCCATCGTACAAGGTTGACGTATATTTGTATTGAGTGTTAAGGGAGTTTTAAAGGCCAGTGGGGCGGTGCCCTGATGGAATTTCTAAATAAAAATAGGCCTATGTGTTAACCAGGGACCCTAAGAATGTCCATGTACAATTTCAGCTCAATGGGTCCTGTAGTTTTGACGTGATTGAGTAACACATACACACACAGACAAACACCATTAGATTTTTATATAATATAGATTACAGAGCTGTAGAGAAACCATGTATTTTATATATTTTAAAAAGTACAATCGACACAAGGACAACGCCCAATTAAGTATATGAAAGTAATCCCCTAACATCGCCTGATGGAACAAAAGTTCTTCTCTACCACTAAAAAAAAAAAAAAAAAAAAATCGTCTATTAAGAAGAAATGTTAGAACGACTTGAAAGAATCAGCATTGTGGATTCCATAAGAAATATTTTAGTAATCATTGAATGACCTATGGGCATACAGTTTTTACTACCCCTAGTTTACTGAAAACTTCCATTGTGCATTCTAGCCCCCACTGTTTTCCTTAACTTTTTCTTTACTAATTAAGTCAGATACCATAACACACTGCGTGACTGGTAACTAACTCATAACGGTTACCCCGCGTAAAACTTGAACCCTCTGAGAAAGTGTTTAATGATAGTTATTTACATTTTTACTCCTATATTCAGTACGGCATAAATATGTGGAAATAATCGAACGGATCTTGCAGTCTTTCGACATTCATATCTGATAAATGAGGTAAATTTTCAAACTAAAGTCTTCAATTTATTTCCATAAATTTATTGTTGAAAACCATTTTTATTGAGATAAAATTAATTTTTTATCCAACAGAGAAATTTTAACTAATATATAATATCAAAATATGATATTCATGTGGCGCTATCCATAGACACTAAATATTTCTTTACGCTGTCTTGTTTAACAGAAAAAGCACCTTACAAAAATTAAATTTACGTAAATCTTACACTTTTTTGTGAGGGATTTTTTTCTACTTCTAAGTAATGTCGCTATATAGAAGATACTAATACAATTTCAACAAGTTGATCGGCAACATCATAATACTTTTAGAAGTGTAATTCAAGCAGATACTGTAAATGTTAAGTCCAAGAGTTGAATTCTTGTAGGAAATGTTAATATATATATATATATATATATTGGCAGATCAAAAGGTCTTATCCAGTGAGTTGATTTCTTGGCCCTAAAGAGCTTCGTAGATATGCATATAGAGTCTTCACTCGCTTTGCTCATATCGGTGACTTGGCCGTGTCCGAGCTTGTATTATAAAATTTAGGTTACATGTTACATATTACATTTTTGATAACAATTTCGCTATTTTTCGTTGGTCGGATCAGTACCAATAGACGCAAAATTTAATTTTGCAAATTTTTGTATAATTTAGTGTGTTATAAGTTTAATATGTCAAGATATAAACCAAAAACTGTTTAAAATGTCGGTAATTTTTAATCCGATTTGTCTCAATTTCAATAGGCTTCCATTTGGACGCACCATAGCCAAATGGTGTAAAAATTTCATGTTCTTATCTTATTTTTTTGTGACAACTATTGTCCTTACGTAGAGAAGACAACTACGACGTAAGGAAGGAATGTCGAAAATCATTTTCTTAATGAGGACATGAAAAGTAACAATCAGATGTCAAAATTTTTGACAATTATCAATGGTAGGCCTACTCTATAATAAAAAACAGGCTACTAATTATAATTGTACAGATTTTTATATTATTGGTTGTTTTTTAATTTAATTTTAATTTCCCAATTTTTATATTTTTGCAAATTATGTATAAGTTTTTGTTAAACATAAATTTGTAATCGGTAAATTAAAAAACTCATTGTAAAGTCAATGTATTGAATAAATTAATAATGCCTCACAATAACCCTCCATATTTTAGTATTCCACAACAATACCCAATTAGATAAAGTTGGCTCAAGACTCCATATTATAAAGTCGGACACTTGTAAACAAATAACTGAATACTAGAAGACAAACTTTTAAAACCACTTAAAGAATATATAAGAAGCAATTCTGTAGAGGCAATATTTTAGTGAGTAGCATTTAGTTATAGTTCGTAAGTTGTCTCACAACTTGTTACTTTATAAAAGACAATGAGACAATAAAAGCCAGTCTGAGATATATTACGTTGTTAAGTTGGCAACTTTAAATTGCAAAACTCTTTTAGTTCACGTTACGACAAAACTATTTAAAAACGGTCGGAAATTTAATACCTAATCTAATAATTTGTGTGAACTTATCATTGAAATATTACAATATGTTAAAATGATAAATATAAATAAATACACTCTGTTACTAAAAACATACCTTGTGACTGAAAAATAATTATGTCACTAAAAATGTTCAAAATCTGTTGAAATTTTTTTAAATTTTATTTTATTTCCAATAGCATAAGTTGGTTATAACTCGGAAACTGCTGCGCCGATTTCAAACGAATTTTAAGTTTCAATTATTGTTCAAATCATTACCAACTTCTTCACTGTAAACATTTTCTTGTCCTTGAAAATATTAAGTAAATTCGTAAAATATTAGATAATTTCTTGGTTGGTTGTTATTCGTGCTGACAAATATTGTTAAAACTTGGGATCTACTTTAATTATTTGAATGAAAAATGAGTAAAACCTGACGGAATATCAATATAGACCAAATTTCATGTAAATCGGTTCAGCAGTTCTGGAATTATAAAGTTAGACTGTAAAATAAGTCCTGATATACCTGGATAAAATATATACTGTTTGAGATGTCAACGGTCGACTTTCATCATACCTATTATAATAATTTTGTGACATTTTATGGGGGTTAAATATCTTACCTCTTTTTTAAAGGAGCAACTTTATTTTCTTAAATGCCAACTCCTCTCTTGTGACAAATCATTGGAAAGGCTAATTTAGAAGAAATTTAAAATCACCTAGAATTGGACAGCTAGAAAATCATCTAGACATCCTTAACCAAAATTACAGGCCAAAATTAGTGCTGGATTGTCAAAACACGTACATTTTTTGGGGATATCCTGAGAATTCGTCTATATTCAGATGCAGCATATTCCAAGTTTCTTAAGCTTTTCCAATCAAAATTAAATCTAATTTTTGGAAATTCTAAATCCAACGTTTGCTCCTTTTGTGACCAAACAAATAACCAAATAAAGGCTTCGAACAACCTTGCTGAAAAATCTTGTTTCATTTCTCAATATACAGTAAGCTCCATAAGTTAGAAGCAAAGAAGTATTATGAAATCCTGCAGCAAGAAGAAACTAATACATGTTTTATTTGACATGCAGCAATTGCTATTTTTAACTTTCTCACAAATATATAGTAGAGAAGGTCAAAACAAGAAGTTAAGTTTTGTGCAGATATATCCGCTAGTGGTATGTCTGTCGTATGTATGTTCTACAGCCCAAATCAAATTTGTTACGTGGGTATATTTTGACTACATCTCGACAAGTTTTTTTCCTCTTTTTCACGATTGTAACGATTTTGAACAAAGTTTGCTCCAAGGACCAAACAAAACGTATTGCTCACCAAAGACTGTAACAGTGTTATTGTTTTTACTTTGGCTAATAAATATAGTTTCTTTAGTTAAAAACAACAATTTTAGATTTCAGAAATTCACTTTTGTTGGACGGTTACTAAACATTTTTCGTTTATTTGATATGTAAGATCCAATCCTGTATAGCGCGTTGAAATTTTTTTTAACTAAATGTAATCCCTAAACAAAAATGTTTAGCCTAACAGATGCTCAAATCTTCATTTTAAGATGAGATACACTAACAGCAAAGAAAGTTTAGCCCTTTTTAAAATATATACAAGTTTTTATTTCAAAGTCAACGTCATGGTTCGGTTTCAGTTTTTGATAACTACCGAACTGACGTTTTCAATACTAATTTTATTAGTTTTGGTTTTGGAGGGGGGTTTGAGGATTGGTGAGTAAGAAAGTTTGTGCAGTGTTTTTGCACTGTTCATATTTTGTTTAGCAAAGTAGCTGTTTCTCTCACAAGAGATCTAGAGTAACCTTACAGGCCTCACTTTAGTGAGTACGGGCTTGGAAATCCCGAAATAACCTACCTGGATCTACACCCTCTCTTTCTTATTTCCTACCAGGTCTCTCTTGTTCAACTCTTGTTCTTTTTCCGATCATGACGCTACTAGAGTATTCGAGAGCTAGGGATCTTTATTCTGTCCTCTTTCTTCATTTTTTAAAATAAGGTCATGATGACCCAAGAGGTTTCTTCCTTAAAACAAAAAGGACAACTAGATGTATAACAAACAATTCAGGAATAGACCACAAAATATGTTCCCATACCTTTCATTTCACAAGAACAATTTAGTTTACACTTCATTTTGTGATATATTGAACGAGATATTCCAGAAGATCTGTTAAATAACTTTAAAATTGAAACCTGTGATATGTCCCTGCAATCACGGTTTTGTCTGATGTGCGCCAAAGAAGGGTATTTACATTGGTTAATTGTTCCATAGAACATTGCACAGTCTCATCTACCAACAAATCCAATCTATTCGTCGCATCTGTATTACTGTTTCCTTATATCATTTTATGACTGAACATTATCTTTGTTTTGCTCGAAATGTACTCATTTTAACACAATGTTAAAACAAATCAATAAAACCATCAGGTCAGTTAGTTCCAAAATTAATCTTTAAAAAAGTTATTTAATTTTTAAAATTAATTTACTTCAAAATATCTTTCTGTTCTTTGTTAGAAAAAATACTTAATTAAAACAGTTTCCTACACAATTCTATTATTAATTAATTCTTTATCAGAATTGATTCAATTACTGAAGAAACTTTAGAAAGAATGTAATTTCAGCAGCTTAAAGGATAAAAAAAAACCTAGCCTTGTATGAAGGTGAGTGGGATGGATCGATCCATTCTAGGAATTAGAATGTACAAGAAAGGAAACGTTCGCCATTAAGAAAATTGCTTTCTTTTCCTTGTCAAATTTATATCTGGATTTATTAGCAAAGCCTTATTGGCACTATCCATCAGTAGATTTATTGTTATGGAAATTAGAGAAAACTTTTCGTTTTAACGTTCAGTTGTAGGAAGTGTTTTTCAGACTAAAAGGATGGTATAAATTAGGTAATTAATATAAGGCTTTATAGAGGCTAAGCACCAATACATCTTTAAATAATTAAACTGTTAAAACATTGCACAAACTTTCTCACACACGAATTCATAATAGAAATACTAAACAAACGAAATTATGCGACGCCAAAACTCTCAGTTCTCTAGTTGTCGATAAAAAAGTGAATATTAACCACTGACGCCGTCTTAGAGTTTGTAAATTATTTGAAACAATATTTAAAAACGGTCTAAAGTTCCTTCACTTGCGAGATAAATTTTTGTCTTAAATATAAACATCACAAAAATAAATCAATTTTCAAGGAGGTCAAACTTCCATCTCGTTTTTGTAAATTATTCTTTAACTGTTAATTTCATATTAATATAGTTTATTCAAACATTTGTCATTATTTGTGTATATAAAGAACTAATACTCGACGTTTCGAGAGTATAAACCAACTCCCCTTATCAAGTGTTACACTTAGAGCATGAAAAAGACATGTTAGAAACTAAACTAATTCTATAACCTAAAAAAATAACTCAAACCTAAAAACTGAGGAGTCAAAGCTTAGACTAAATAGAAACGTAATCAGATAAAACCACCATACACAGACCGACACTACACAAAGGACAGCAAGCAACTGATTGTAAAAGAGGTGAAGCCAAAAGAAAGTTGTTATAACTGTTTATAGGGGTAAACAACTTCTCCCCACCTCTTTCAAGAGATTTGTTCGCGATCGCGTTATTATCCCCATTATGGATGAAGCGGCAATATTTCAGCCTCATTTAAACTAGAAGACTTTATGTCACATTTTTAATTCAGTTTTTATTAACGTAAACCATAATTGCCTGTTTCTAAACTGGTTTGATTGATAGGATTGTCCGATAGCTTTATATTTATAGAGGAATCAATTAGTTTTCGTTTCCTGGTGTATTATTTTTGCCTTTTCCGAATGAAATTTGTGATTTTTTGAGTGTGTATGTTCGGCTAATGTAAAGATGTATGTTCGGCTAATGTAAGTGTGTATGTCCGGCTAATGTAAGTTTGTATGTTCGGCTAATGTAAGTGTGTATGTTCGGCTAATGTAAGTGTGTATGTTCGGCTAATGTAAAGACGTATGTTCGGCTAATGTAAGTGTGTATGTTCGGCTAATGTAAGTGTATATGTTCGGCTATTGTAAGTGTGTATGTTCGGCTAATGTAAGTGTGTATGTTCGGCTAATGTAAGTGTGTATGTTCGGCTAATGTAAGTGTGTATGTTCGGCTAATGTAAGTGTGTATGTTCGGCTATTGTAAGTGTGTATGTTCGGCTAATGTAAGTGTGTATGTTCGGCTATTGTAAGTGTGTATGTTCGGCTAATGTAAAGATGTTGGTTTCAATTTTACACAATTGTTTAGGTCATTAATCTTTCATTTAAAATAATTTTGAAGGAAATCAGTTCAAAAGGGTTTGGATAAAGGACGTCGTTTATTTACAACTCAATTGGCAAATTTTGGAAGTTTTAATTCACGAACCGGCAAATTGTGAAAAATGGAGGTATATTTTGTCTGAGTACTTAGAGGCTATATTTTAACAAAATCTGATCAAAATCGTTACAGCCGATCTTGAAATCGGAATTTTGTATTTTTTTACTGATTTTGACTTTGCATGACCTCAGAAAACCGAAAAAGTTATTAGTCTTTTGTACGTAAGCACGAATTCAGTCAGACCACAAAATTTGAGATAGAAACATGAAATTTGGTAGAGTGGACCATATAGTATTCATGAAGAATGTTACTGAAACTCATTTAAAAAAAATTTTTTAACGGCTATTTTATATAGTTAAACTTATAACACACTAAAATAGTTAACACTTTACAGATTTCAATTCTACGTTTAATGGTAACAACCCTACGATGACAAATAGCGAAGTTATTGTCAAAATTATAAAATTAAACATTGACCTCCCAAGAAAATGTGATATTCGTAGAGTTATGATATCCGGCAGGGTTGAATCACAGAAACGAGCACAGCAAGTGGAGGCTCCTTCACATATGTACAACTAAGAGACCAGTGAAGACCGAAACACTGACACGAGCGAAGCGAGAGGAATCTTTTTTGCATATACACATCTACGAGGTGCGTTTGGGCCTATCCAACGTCAATAATGTAATGGTACACAATTACGAAGTTTAGAAAACTTCTATAGCAACTGTTTTAAATAACCCCTTGATCTACCAATACAATTTAACATATCTTACAAACCAACTTTTGGGTATTATATTTAGATGATCTGCTTATATTACAATGTACTATGTGTCCCAAAAGTCCCCCCCTATTATTATTTTAATTAATGGAAATAGACAGATTTGCTTTGGGGAAAGTTTAGATAACCAAAAGAGGTGTTTTTGAAGTATCAAAATTTTCAACCCTTACACCCAAAATGGGGTATTTTGGGGGTAAATCAAGAATTTTAAAAATAAGAATAATGACGTAAACTAGAGGTCTCTAAGTTCATCCTATCCAACATCGCGACCAATCGAATTGTGAATGTTAACCTACAAACTCCGATTGTTTTTATTACATTACAAATTGCTCTATGTTGGTAAATTGATGGTAAGAGCAATTTGTTTTTTTAGCTCAGGTTAAGTTCTCGAAATGGCTATCACTTACTTCTTGCAGAAATAGATTTTGGACTGAAAAGCTTGTTGTACATTTCGTAACATTTCCGGTGTAATTATTAACGTAAAATTCACAATTCGATTGGTCGCTATGTTGGGTAGGATGAACTTAGAGACCTCTAGTTTGCGCCATTATTCTTATTTTTAAAATACCTTTAACTTTAAAATGAAGTATCACCCAATAGGGGTTCCTATTTAAAATTCTTGACTTACCCCAAACTACCCCATTTTAGGGGGTAAGGGTTGAAAATATTGATACTTCAAAAAACTCCTCCTTTGGTTATCTAAACTTTCCCCAAAGCAAATCTGTCTATTTCCATTAATAAAAAATAATAATAGTGGGGGGGGGACTTTTCGGACACATGGTATAACATGTCTGGGGAAATACTATAATGTCAATTATAAACATGTTCTAAGCTCCTTTACAAACGTTAACATCGATATAATGTATAAAGTTCCTAAGGATAGAAAAAGTTTCTTACAAAGTGCAAGAAAATCTGTTCTAATATATCCTCTGCAACCAGCTGTTACAAAAACATCAGTTCTAAATGTTAAAAAAATATATTCAGTTTTACAGAATTTAAACTTCAGTTTGATGTAAACATTCTTGGTGGAATTGAAGCTGTATAACACGAAGCACCACGACTTTATTGACACACTATTATTATAAAGTAAAAATGGACTCTGATATGGGGTATTTCATATTACAAATATGTTGGATTCTGTTTGTAAAATCATTTGAAATTCTCTGCCATAATCAACTAAATTAAAAATTAACTTTAATGTAATAGCAGATATTTCTTGTTGAAACTCCATATTCAAGGATAAAATAAAGCAAAAGCTTAAAGTTTCAAATATTTAATAGTATAAATGAGCTACAATTTTAGCTCAGATTAAGTTCTCGAAATGGCTATCATTTACTTCTTGGCAGAAATAGATTTTGGACTCAAAAGCTTGTTGTACATTTCGTAACATTTCCGGTGTAATAGTTGTCTATACCTGTAAATTATCAGTTGCCCGACGATGCCGCAAGGCGAAACAATTGTAGCTCATTTATACTATTAAATATTTGAAACTTTAAGCTTTTGCTTTATTTTATCCTTAAAATTAAAAATTGTTAAAATATTTTAAAACTAAACCTCACTCACCACAGGAAAATCTGAGTTTTATTACGTCTCACCTGAAAACACAGAAACGTATATTAGATATAAATACTTATTTAATGAGTTTAAATTTATTTATTTTAACACTTAACTCATACGTTTTACGGCTTTACGCGTCAATGCTCTACCAACTGAGCTATCCTTAGTCGCTTCCCAGCACAGGGCGTACACTTCTCACTAGACTTTCCTTTTTGCTGCAATTTTCGAGTTATCAAATTAATTACCTCGTTAAAAATAACAATGAAATTAATATTTTACTCAACTTGCAGCCCTTACGTATGTATTTATTGATTTTAACGCTTATACGTTTTTACAATCTAGTATTGTTAAAATAAATAATATTTCAAGTGAAAAATAAACGACTTAGAGTGAGAATTGTACCCAGGACCTTTGGCTTTACGCGCCAATGCTCTACCAACTGAGCTATCCTTAGTCGCTTCCCAGCACAGGGCGTACACTTCTCACTTAACTTTCCTTTCTGCAACAATTTTCGAGTTATGAAATTAATTTCCTCTTTAGAAACGACATTGACATATTTAACATATGCACTGATTGAAAATAAATATTTCAACCTCTTTTGATCATTATCGCATTATTTAAAGATGAAAAGACCATAAAATAAAGACCCCCCCCCAAACCCTAGAATACTCTAATAACGTCAACTTCGGAAGAAAACAAGAGTTGGTCAAGATGAAAGAGAGTGATCTAACCCAAGATACATCAAGATATTGAAACTGTACTTATATTTAAAGTAATTATTTGTATCATTGTTAAGATAGTTAAGTCTATTAACAACTTACACTAATATAAAACTAAACACAATATTAATATTGAAATGTACACATTATTTGGTTGTTGATATAAACATGATTGCAGTAGAAAAAAAAACTACTCATTCAATAATCTTAGATCCTCAAATGATTTTTCTCAAAAGGTTATGAAAATATAGATAAAGGCAGTGGTTATGAAATAATGTTTTTACTCAGGATAGTACGCAGTAAGCGAGTGAAATGAATAATAGCGTGCTTCACCAACTCAGCTGCCCCTTACTTTACTTCTGGACTCTTGCATCAGTTCTAACTAAAAGCAATGACTACATAAATACTATAAGACACGACATAGGATAGGGAAATAGTCTACGCTTTACGGGTGCTGTTCGTCACAAGTTTGACACACAGCCATCAGAAAGCGCTAGCAGCAGGTGCTTGACTGTACGCATCCCACTTGGTTGAGACTGTACAACTGTTGACCTCTCTCTCACAAATCTTCTCACTTACTTCCGTCAGCATAGTCAGTGTTGTCAGTTCGTGCGCTGAGATAAGCGATTCTCGACCTTCCCTCGCATCTCTGGTCCCATATGTGGCATTAGTGCGTTTTCTCTTACCCGCCTGAAACATTGTTTGACCGTAGAGCCACCTAGCGCCAGTCACATCAACTTCAGATTAGTCACATCAACGCCACCTAGCGGGTATTGGTCAACTCAAGAATAAGCGTAAAATATTTAACATGGCCATGTCGTGTCTTATAGTATTTATGTAGTCATTGCTAAAAGTAAGGACTCAAGTGCGCTAAAACTTGATTTGTTTGAAGTATCTGGTCTTTGAAAAACCTACGAGTAAAAAGAATACTAATGCAGGTCTTTTTGAAATATTAGTTTTGAACGCATGGCGCCATCGAACATATGAATACAGTGTTGAGTATCATTGCAATTATTACAGTAACTTCCATAGAAAATGTACGACAGAACCTTAAGTAGAACATATGATTTATCCTGAACCATTACAGTAGAGTAAATAATTATAAACCTAACTTTATATTACTACTGATTAATTATTACGATGATGTATAAAACATCATATTTCAAGGCGTCAAAACATTTCCTATTATTTAATTAAACATCATAAAATAGCGAAAATGAACAAATGAACATGACACACTTGTACTCTGTTTTATTCAATTACCGGGTGTAATATTCTCTATACAAATTTCAATTGAAGTAATTTAACGAACTCGTAATTACAAAAATACCTTTTTAAAATGTTTTCCATAAAATCAGGTCATTTAAGCGGAATGTGCATAATTATTCCCATCGTTTTTATATAAAAAATTTATTTTCCTGCGAATAGTAATTACCACACACACATAATGGATGAATTGAAACCATTGAAACAGGCTGATTTAAATTATATTTTCCTATGTATTTACTTCTATAGTAATTATAAACTCCTGTGGGGAAAAATACACTATTTCATATAAGTACCAACAAAATAAATGATAATCAAAAATAATATACATAGGCACCTCCTAAAAATATGTCACTATATCTACTTAAAAGTGAGAAAGAATTGTTTTCTTTTAATATATCTTATGGACATGTTTCTTATCAAATTTAAACTGCAAATATTTCAAATGATATTTATATACAGAGAATCCCACGAAGAGATGACTAAATTTAAATTAATATGCCGGACGTATGGAACACTCTACAAACTTGACACTTTACAGTTATGTTACATAGATATGTAAAACAAATTAAACTCCAGTTTCATTTTGTTTGTGTTCAATCAAAACGAAATGGCGGAATAACAAAAAAAAATCTTTACAGAACCCACAATTAAAATGTGAATTGACATATTTTTAAACGCTATCAGCTGTTGTTTTGTCAACACACAACAATGAAACAGTTTTGTAGATATTTAATCAGTTTCTGTGAAATCCTAACGTCAAAACAATGAATTTTTCAATTGCACGAAAAGTGAAATCTTCTTTGGGTATTGCTTTTTAAAATGAAGCAATAATGTG
The DNA here is from genome assembly GCA_963513935.1 of Aphrophora alni. Classification (NCBI taxonomy): domain Eukaryota; kingdom Metazoa; phylum Arthropoda; class Insecta; order Hemiptera; family Aphrophoridae; genus Aphrophora; species Aphrophora alni. Next base: position 16,958,958 of record OY740773.1, on the reverse strand, counting down.
TTTTCAAAGAACCTACCCAAATGTGCTTCCTCCGTCAAGAAAATTAATTCATAAATGAAAAACTATGCTATTAAAAACTGAATCAGTTTCAAAGAAATATCATAGATTTACTAACATAGAAAATGAAGAGCTTCCACGTGCTACTTTACTGAAATCTCCAAATAGGTCTATTCGCATACAAAAGTTTCATTCCCTAATGTGATACCAGTATCGTCAGTTTAAAGGTATGTTAAGAAAAACAAAATACATTATTATAAAACACGTTTAGTTCACAGACTGCTGAAGGTGAACTAGATAGACGAGTGGAATTTTGTTCGAAGGTAGTTGAAAAGCTTGACGAAGATGCAGAGTGGTATGAAGGAGTTTAAGGTCCCCTTAAAATTTAAGATTTAAGGTCCCCCGATTCCAAAAAAGTAATAAAACAAATGACCGATTTTCGGATTGTTGGTCTGACACCAAACAAATTGACTGTTTCATACAAAATTTTGTATTTACGTGACTATCAATATTCTAGTAAATGATCTCTGTATTTTAAGGAAACCATTATCCGATTTTCTCAATTTTATCCCTAATAATTTAATAAAATACCTATATTCTGACTTTTTACCAATTTGTATTTGAATGTACCAATTTGGAATTTTTAGTGAAAATGTCATTTTAAAATTTAATAAATCAAAATTGAGTCATGCCAGGCGCATGTAAAAGAAAATTGTGGTTAACGAGTAATGGTATAAAAAAAAAAACATTACCTTAACCGCTGTCATTAACATTTCTGTATCATATTACAAAAGTGTATTATATTTCTTAGAATGTTATTTTTTTGCGCTTTTGGTATGGATAAATTGTGAAAGTTCATGTATCATTGATAGGTTTTTAATTAAATAGAATTTTTTTTTTTTTTTTTTTTTTCAAAGCTCAAGGAAATTATTTATATTTACTACAACAGTGTTCCGTAGCGTTTTAAAATCAACTCCGATTTTTATTTATTAGCCACAATTTATACCCAAATTATTTTTTTGAATAAATTTCTTGTATATTCAAATTTTTAAAAAAGGTGTTTTATTAAATGTACTAGTTGTGATGCAATAAAAATGAGACATATCCATTCATTTTATTTTATTTTTACAATTCAAAAATTATTTGTAAATGAAGTTTAATTTATAGACTGTATCAACTTTATAAATTGTAATTATATTTCTGTAAATATTGTTACTGTAAATAAAAAGAAACAAAGAAAAAAATATTTAAAATATAAATAAATTAATAAAATAAACTTTTTCACAAGAGGGGGGGAAAATGTATTTTACATTTTACCGAATAGGATATGTAAAGACATAATTTTAAATATTATAACACACAAAATCCACACATCTTTCGCAAAGAGACCTTGAAATCAAAGGTTATAACTGTTTGGGTTATTGAACTATGTATTAGTTTGTATTATCATAAAAGAATGAAACGTCACAATATATCCAGTAGGAACCAGACTGTACCCGCCACTAAGCACGCCCCAGCGCAGCAGCTTTTTCACTTTTTGATTATAATTCAGTTTTTAAAACACCGATTTTTGACACCAATCAGTAGCGCATACTTACTATTGAAATTACCCCAATTATTTTCGTGCAAAACCTTATTAATATTATTTTATTCAATACTCTTGTGCTAGTAAAATCTTAATGTTCAGAAAAAGACTCAGAAAAACTACGTTTTTTAAATATTACTCTTAAAAAAATTATGTATAACAAAATAAATATTATTTATTGTTTAGAACAAAAATTAATGTAATCGTGCAACTACATTTATTACATTATTTTTCGTTCGCTTGTAACAACGGATCAAAGTTGGAGGTATATAATAAAAGAATTCGAGAGTAGATGAAGGAAGATGTAAATTCGACCTACCACGGGACTGCTACTACCTATAACTTAACCCCTGGGGGGGGGGGGTATCGTTTAGGGATATGACGATGAATACGCCTTACTTGTTTTGTTTTGAATTGGATAGTATGTAATGCAACTTCTGTGTTATTCGAATATTTGCAAAATCATAGAAAACTGAGTAAAAACGACGATACGATTATGTTTTCTGCAAAGGTTGTATAAAATGTTAAAGGGATAAAAAGCGTTACAATAAGTTAAGCATTGTTTATCTCAACTGTCGTTGCTAAATTGTGTTTATTTCTCCAATTGGAAGAACGCCAATGATTGAAAAAGCAACAACTGTGTGTAAATAGACACGACACTGTTGGTCCTTGTTGTAGGTCGCCTAATGTAAACTGAAGTTTAATAATATATGATTGATGTACCACAATCTTACAAACAGAACTAAGCGAATTGCTAATTTAGATATTCTAGCCACCCAAGCTTCTCCTCTTATCCATAGACAAAATTTTGCCAAGACTGTAACACCCTTCGAATTTGTAAAGAAGTGCGGTGAATTCACCAACTTTCAGAACATAATAGATTTATAGAGAGAATAGTAATGAACCACATAAAAATATTGGAGTAATTTTCCCACACGTCAATCCACAAACGAAATGCTAAGATTTTCAAAACATTCATTATTAAAAACTTCAGTTCAGTAGTCGTTTAAAAGGGTATTTCCGGCAGAATTTATAAACCAATAATTTCTAAATAGGATTTGTACTTGGTAGAACTCCATTTTAATGAAAAAACAACACAATATTTAGTAAATTCTACAATTTTATTGAGTCTTGCCGACCATGGTTTCGCCAGCAACGGCATTTACAAGGCAGCTTAACAAAGACTAACTCAGACACTAAAAAACCAAAATCCTTATAATTATATGAACTGAGACCTGTTGTATAGACATTTAAAAAACTTAATTTAATAACGAATTTATTGTTAAGGGGGAAAAAACAATAAAACACAGACCTATAGATCTCTTACAGTCTAATGGCACAAGAAAATAAAAGTTAATAAAGACCTGATTAGAAAGATGAAAGCGTTGGATTTGACCAAAGAATACATGAAGAAAGAGTGTAAAGCAAGAAACCTCGGTATTGCCACCTGATCCTTAAGGAAACCTAAAATGGTTATTTCCCAGAAAAACTTCAAATCTTTTTTTTTTACCAATCACACAACTATACTACGTACGTATAAAAAAAAAGTAAAATTTGTACTTAGAAACTAAAATTAAATCTCATCAATGAAGAAGGCTAAGCTTTTAAGTATAATTAGAAGCAGGATTGTCTTAACTAGTAAGGTGCCATTTCGAATCTTATTTAGTAGCATACGTTTTCACTACTACTGTAAATCAAGAAAGAGGACACTGTAGATAAGTCTGCCCTTTCAGCAGCATTAAGTTTAATGAGATATCTGAGCTTGGGTAAATCAATAATTTGACGTAGCTTCTCAGAAGTTTCAACTTTAGGGTCTTTCTAACTTCATTTAATGACGTCCAGATATTCCACAACATTTTGGGTTACTCCTAACTGAATTAATATTTTTGTATTCTTACAAGCTCGTCATAATGGACATTGCAGGTGAGACTGAAAATTTGCACATCAGAGAATCTTAACTTTTAACAGTTTCCACGCCCGAGTTCAAGTAAAATATAAGTAAAGTAGTTCGACATGAAGAGAATCATTTTATGTCCGTCATCATCGTTATAAAAATAATGAAGAAGAAAGGCATGAAATAGGGACCACTAGCCAAATACTCTATAAGCGTCAGGTGGCTGGGATTCGTTTCGTCGAGAAGTAGGGGAGGTACTAACTTCAATTTTTTTTCCTTCTCGTTTAAAGATGAAAAACGTCTCGGTATTCACCTTCTAAAAAAATGAAAAAAGAACGTAAAATTAAAAAAAACCCTATCCTTTGATATTCTAATAGTGTCAGGGTCAGAATAAAAAAAGACTTGTTAAAGATAAACCTAAAAGAAAAGACGAAAAAGAAGGGTCTAACTCTTGAATTTTTGAAAAATACTGTAGATCCAGATTAAGAACCTCAGGATTGCTAGATCCGTACTCACTATAGGAAGCCCCTAAGGGTATTCTCTGTTATAAATAGTTACACTAGTTATACATTTGGTTAACATTTTTGTTAATTTTTGAAAAATCGTAATAAATTCACGTGACCAAATTTCGAGAGATATTTCACAAATATTTTGTTTTGTTGACATATTAACATGATGTTCAACCGATTAAAAGTTGGAGTTTTCCTTAATGCATAATCGGTTAAAAAAGACAATCTATATCAAAGATCATGAATCTATACCAAATAAGAAATCTGTATTTTAAATTTAATAAATATTTATAAACTCATTTCAAAGATGGGCAAACGTAAAATATCAACTCCCAATTCCAAACTCTATATTTTTGTTAATCAATGTAACTTTTGGTTTAAATATTGATTCTAATTTCCCCCCCCCTCCCTTGTTTGGGGAACTGTAAAGGTGTGAAACTCTCTTTGTTAGTAAGGAGGAGAGATCGTGTTTCTTCATCATTTTAAACTTCTTGATAAACAGAAAAAAATGACGAATATAAAATGTAATTCTGTTGCCAATAAAATTCAAAATGGCGGTGCTGAAACCATTTTTCAAACTCAATTTAATCTCTCACACATACGTAGTACCGGTATAGAGAAAGTCATATGATGGGTCAAAACAAAGTGTTTTTTGAAGAAAAAAAATTGAAAATCGTCTCTACCGATTACTTTGAAATTTAAACATAAATAACTTAAACAAGTGAGCAAAATCTAAAATTAAAAAAAAAAATTTACAAATAATTGGTTTCATGATCGTACTGCGTAAGACAAAATTTACGTGCATAAATAATTTAACAGTACCGCAATGAATTGTTAACTGTATTTATTTTTTAAATCCAGGTTTACGTCAACCACAATTAAAGTCTATGGTTGGGGTGCGGGGTGAAATTTGCGTCAGCTCATCCTCAAGTCAGATAAACATTGATGGATGAAGAGTGTTCTTGAAAGGGTGTAAGTAGCCGACGATGACGTAATACTCCACTTTTAGAAAATAATGACATCCTTGAGGACTTGTCTACCCCTCTTCCTTAATGACGCACGTTGTCCTTCAGTCTCTTCTTTTAAAATAAAAGAGAAGCAACAGAGGGTGGTTCCCATCCCACCAATCTCTTTAGTTATCTCGTAGATTGCATCGATTATTGAACACTGGAGAAACACATCTATTGAAAAGTTTTTAGCCCTAATACATTTCTTTTAAATTTCTAAGAAAATTTTTTGATATTGTGACAATAATAGTTCTCGTATTTAACAGCACATGTAAACATATTTTTGGATTAATGTACGTGTCTCTATCTTTGCTATTTTTGACAAATATTATCTCAAGAGCTTTTAAAAAAACAATGCGTTCATCACTGCCTGAACACAAGTCACCAAAAACTGTTTTTTTTCACTGTAAAAATAAAACTTCAGACTATAAAATAAATAATATTATTATATAAATTTAAGCAAAGAAAATTATTAGAATGATTTTTTTTAAACTTATTAACTCGGTCATCATCGCTTACAAGAAGTAGAAAAGAGTTTAAAATAAAGCCTCACCTAACCAAACCTAACCTAACCTAACCTAACTGAACCTAACCTAACCTAACCCACGAATACTTTAATAGATTTGGTGAAGGAAAGATGATCAAACTCAAGTCTAGATGAAGGGAGGTGTAGATAGAGCTAGGCATTTCATAAGCTAGGATCCATTAGGGCCTATTTTATTAGGGCCTATCCATTAGGGCCTCTCTTTAAAAAAAAAAAAGAAAAAAAGGATAAAACCGAGACTCCTAGACCTCAAACATTCTAATGGCGTAAAGGAAGAGAAAACAAAGGGTGGATGATACCAATATATACCTGATAAGAAAAATTAAAAAGACTAATTTAACGCAAGAATACTCTTAATTGATTGGTTGATTACATTTGGAGTTTAAAGGGCCTTTTATACTAGCCACGTCACCGCGAGAGATGGTCTATTGTGCAACTAAAGCCTCCTCAACAGATTTTTTTCCTTTACGAGTTTAAGTAATTGACTAACTAGCTAGTACAATGATAGTTCCCCAGGAATTTAGAATCCAAAAATCTTTCGTCTGTTATTATTCAGGGTCTCACAATAGAAAATTATGTGTTCTGCAGTCTCCTCATCCTTTCCGCACAGTTTCGCCATGATAAACTCCTATTCTGTGTAAGTGCGCTCTCAGACAACAGTGTTCCTTTATATGTCCAAGTTTTCCCCTACCTCGGGTTGTTATTATCCTACCTGAAGAGATGTCATTAAGTAAAGATTTACTACGTGAGTGCCCCTTAAGGCTTCCCAATCTTTGCTGTTGTTTTGCATGAACCCATCTGTGGCTAGACGCAGACATTCCCACAGCAGGCTCAAGTCCTACAAGCACTGTCCAGAGCCCCGTTTAGCTATATTCTCTACCTTCTCATTACCCTCAACTCCATTATGCCCCGGTACCCAGTGTAAAGCTGCCCCGGTTAAACCATTGAGGTTCTCTCGGCATTCCCATACCAGACTAGAATTTATTGTAGTGCCTTCAAGCATTAATTGCAACCTGACTCTGTATATATGTGGATAGGGTTTTTCTTAAAGTCACGCCTCAAATTCTCCTGACTACTCTTGCTTTCATGTTCACCTTTCAGCGTGACGTACGAGAGATAACCAAACTACTATACAACCTGTAAACATTACAGTGTCAAGCGGGTGTTTCACAGATTCAGTAGTATCCAGCCTGTAACATAATGATGATATTCTCTTTACGGCTAGTAGTGCTGAAACTCCCTTTTGATTGTATGGACTTCCATTGCTTTTGGAAAGTTGAACGTGGAACTAACAATATGTGAAGACATATGTAAATCCAGCTACAGTACCTCGGGATTGACACAACCGTAATCACTATAAGGGATCCCCCGAGGGTTGTAATATTTAAATTGAACTCTATGAAACTTGAATCTACTGTCACAACCAACCGTTGACACTGCGCAACTCGTTGAGAGTGATATGTCTAATCGTAAACTTCACTGCGTTATCTTAGTCATTATCGTATCTCAACTGCGTTTTTTCTAGTCACAAGGAAATGCCACAATATTTATTAACGGTAAGACTTTTTATAAAACTAATAATATTTACTTACTTTCGAATAACTAATTCCGAATTTGATTCATCATTATAGGTACTTAACTTGTTATTGAATACTAAAATATTGTTAAAAAACAAATAATAAGTTTTGTTGTTGAATAATTGTGATGAAATTTATAAATTAATTTGTTTATTTTGAACGTTACCCAGTTGATTTAATGTCATTTTCAACGTTAAATATTTTTGAAAATATCCTACTATTTAAAAAGATAAACTCTCTGGTTTTAAAGTTATTTGATAATGATAGATTGTTAATATTATTAATATGCTTTAATTGGTTATTTGACATCATTTGTGTTTATAAAAATTATTACCGTCGTTTCGGAAGTATAAATCAACTTTCGTTATCAAGTATAAAACTAGAATACAAGTGCAAACTGACTGCTCGTATATATGATATATTTAGTTTTAGTATCCAACTTGTTTATCTCTTTTATTTTTCTATTTTCACACATGATAACGAGAGTGGATTTATACTTTCGAAAAGTCGTGTATTAGTTTTTATATAGAAAAAATGTTGGCAAATATCAGATTAAACCATAAACATATTTCTAAAAAAGTCAGATTCCTAAAGATATTTAAAAACGCTGTTAAAAAAAATTTCCTGATCTAATATAGTTTCAACTAATCGAAAACTAATTATTTTTGAAGTCAGTGTATGTACTAAGTTGTTCCTTGTGATTTAAAGGCGAAAACTCTCACTGTTATAATCGCCTTAAAGAAAAAAAAAGTATAAGATTGAGTCCCTCGACTATTCTATAGCGCCAGGGTCAAAATAAAACAAGTGTTGGTCAAGAAAATTTTATAGGAAAAAAGAAAAAAAGGATTATTCCAAAACTAGAACTATGCAGTTAGGGAACTCAGTATTGGCACATTCGTACTTATTATCAACGGATTCCAATATTGTGTTTCAAAACTTCAAGAGGTAGTTTCTCACTTCAAAACTAAGAAAAAGTTTCTATACATGTCCGGAATAGTTTCCCAGATATCCGCCATTTTTTAATAAATATGTTTTATCTACGAAACGGTTCGATTGATTGGATTGAAACTTGGCATGATACCTAATAAGGTAAAGAACTATTTTGAAAAAAACAACCCACCTAAACAAGTTTTAAATTGGTGGCTATTTTGCATTATTTATATTGTTAAAATTTAGGCATCCACTATTTTCAAACTGGTTACTAGATTAGTTTGGTTGTTTTGTTTTTCAATAATGTTTATTATTTTATGATTTAACCTATAAAACATTTTACACGAACTACCTTTAATTAGGCAGGAGACTTAAGGTGGATTTTTCAAAAGATGAATTAATGCCATTGATTTCATTCCTTAAAGAAGAATTTCAGTTGCACATTAATAATAACCCAAGAGTATCTACAACTAGATATTGAACGACAATAGATGCAGATACCTTGCTAACGTTATGTCTAACACTTTCCTCACATATTTCCTTTATCATCTACCAAATGTCACTTTAATTAACTACCACCAGAGACAGTTACAGTAGCCTCAGGCTAGGATTGTGTCTAGTGTAATGGGCGTGTCCTCCCTTCTACTTGCTTCTCTAGTCTGACTTGACGGTACAACCCATTCCAAGAAAACTAGGTACACAAATTACTGCTTAGCTACATTTAATTCCTAAAGTTACAACTTTGTGACAGACATTTGTAAACGTTTTATTCTTATTTACACCGATAAAAGAAACGAAAGTAGGGTACGTTTTTACACAGAAGCATTTGTGGTCTATATTTTTTTATTGGGGTTGTACCGCTGAAAGTAAACGCAACAAAGTGTGGGGGCCCACTTTTCTCTTCATCCCAGACACATTCCTACCTTGAGGATACTGTACTATTACTGACGTTACACCTGACAATATTTAAAATAATATATTTCATTTTTTGTAGTTTGGTAGAAATATAATAATCGTTTTATTTACAAAAATATAAACATTTGCTTATTTTCATTATTATTTTCTTCAAATAGTAGTTTTTCTTTAACATAATTTTCATAAAACTGAATTTTAATATTTCACATCTGCCTGACGTCACGCGAAGACTCACTTTTTTTTATTTATAGTCTACAAGTATTATTTTGAACTACGCTCGTTTGGGGGTTATATAAAGTGGCCGCGGTGAAACCATTTAATACTTTTTTTTAATTATTCAAATAAATTCCTAATGTAATACAGTAGATACTCCGATTTGCAATTTAAAACCTGATGAACAATAGACTATTGTTTGTATTGGAAGAGTGTCAAAACCATGCAACACATTCAGTGTTGTATGTTTTTAGCTGAAGTAGATTGAAACGAATTTCCATACGTTCAGTTTATACAATGGGGAGTAAATTTAAATACAATTCCTTCCTTGATATAGTAACGATTATAGAAAGTTATTAGATTATTACTTGACAGGAAAATCACTTAATTAAAAAAAAATCACTAAATATACCCAGCTAAAACAAAACACATACGAAGTGCCACAAAAAACCGTAGCAAGCTATACAGGATCGGATTGTACATAGCCAATTAAATGAAAAATTATCTGTATTTTTTTCGAATTCCCCTTAGTTCGGTCCCAATCCGCTATTTTTATTTTTATTTTTTTTTACAACTCACTGTAATTCAAAAATAAATAAGATTTTGAGTACTAAATTTGTAACCTAACCTAAACTCCTGTAATTCAAAAACAGATAAGATATTAATTCAAGATTATAGGACTTCCCATAAAAAATTACAATGTGGCGCCATATTAAAAAACGGCACACAAATTTAAAAAAATTTAATACGAGTATTCACCAAAAAATGTAACGTGATAAATAGTAAGAGAAGTCCTTTAGAAGTAAGCTGTCGATTATACAGAGTGATTCACGAAGTTTTACCAGCGATTTCTGAGCTCATTTTACACGCCAAAATAAAAACAAAACTTCATATAAACTTGTTTCCTAAAACGCTTGGTAACTAGTTACGGCTAACGACTTAAAAAGTTAGCTGTTGCTTTACTGTACTTCAGGTGAGACACAGAACCTTCCGATCATCACTTTAATTAAATACTGAAGAAAAGAGAATAAAATGTAGACCTTTACCCCTAGAAAACTCTATTCTAATAGCATCAAAGTCAGAAGAGAACAAGAATTAGTCCAGAGAAACATAATAGGAGAAATGTAAGAGAGCGAACAAACCCAAATATACATGGAGAGAAGTGTTCTTCCAGATATTGAAACCACACTCTCCATAAGTGAGCTTCTAAGGGAAAATTAGATATATTTATTTCGAGTTTTGCTTTTTATTTTTTAACAAAAAAGACTTTAAAAATGGATAATATAATTCGGATTACGTTATAAAAAATAATAACGTAAAACATCAAATGTTTTACAATTTTAGAATTCTCTGAGACAGTTAGTTGATGCAGATCTGATGAGCGGAATTGCTCTATTGATTTCAGTTGGCATTACTCCAACAAGCTCACATTGCTATACTGTATATTGTTATGAATTTATGTGCCCGATCTACCAATAAATACAACAATTTGTGACGTGCTTCCATAGTATTTCATTCAGGAAAGCCTATATAAACCACAGTTACTACTTCCTATGCAGTAGTAAGACATTCATTTTAGGAAGGTATGTTACTGTATATATATTTAACCATTAATTTGGTAAATTGTGATTACTTCATTGTTTACGAGAAAATCTGCATTTAATCAATTAAATTCATGTAAATAATTAAAAAATACAATTGATTTAAAGTGCAAATTTCATGTCGAAATCCTAAATTGGTTGAGATGTCAGAGACCTGAAGATGACCAACTAACGATCGAAACCGTAGTCCATTAGGTCATTTAAGGTACGAATAACCTAACAATTAAAACAAATTACGCTGTAAAATTACGTTCCCGAATGAGATAAAAATATTAAAATAATCAGCCACCAGCTGCCTTTTTTTTTTGATTTTTATTATTTGTAGTTTAAAAACGAAAAACTTTGCGGGCATCATCACCTTAATAAAAGAGCATAGAAACCCCTCGCTCTCGAATTTGATCTCGACTATACAGGGTCTGAAAGAAATAAGAATTACTCAAGAGTTCTATCTAAAACTACATGAAAAATTAAATCCAGATAATATACCTCTTGGTTGCCATAACTGTATAAGTGAGCCCCCTGAAAACACAATATTTAAAATAACCATAATTATAAATTTTATACAATAGAAATTCAAATTTATTATAATTCAAGTGATGTAATATAACAGCTTTCGTGTAAGCACTGGCAGTTAGATTATATTGGAGACACCTCTAATCCCTTACGGATTACAATGACTAACTACTGTTTCAATGATGCAAAGACAGACTTGACAATGAAGCATTTTTTTAAATTATTCTAGTTGGAAAGGAAATTTTCATAATTTTTAAAACAAAAAATATAATTAATTTAATTGATCAAATCTAACCAAGCCTATAAACTTTTTTTTTTAATCCTTGTAATTATGCATAGATACATTTTCATAACTCTTTGAGAAATAAAAATATATATGATTTGAATACATTTCCATTCTCTACTGTGAAGAAGTTATGTTAAGCTAAACATAAGGTTTATCAAAACTTGTTATTATTAGGGTTTTTAAAACAAATTGAAGGTTATTGACATTTCCCGAGAAAAGTATACAGGGTGTTTCATAAAGAAACAGAAAGAATTTCAAGACGAGTTCATGTGAACATAGATCCGGAAACACATTCCGTCTCTGGAACATTTTGTGTTAAAACAATATAATGATAATTTTCGAAATTATAATAAAATTATATATATATATATATATTATTTTTTAAATTGATAGTTAAAGTTTTCACTTCTCCCGCGACGGTCACTTATTTGTTTTTTCAGTAGTCAGAGTCTCTACTTGAGCAAAAATTGAGCAATATCGCTACAAATTTTGTGTTTTTTCCTTATGGTAGCAAACAATAAATTTTGAGTTATTGAGCAAATAAAAATATGTCCTAAGATAGTCCACATATCGATTTCATATGTTTGAGTTGTAGAATCACTGCGCAACATCATTCCTAAAACTATTATTTATTTTACTCAGGGATTCTAACGTATTAATCCGCAAAAAACAGATAACTTTTTTTTAGTTTTTTTTACTCTTTTGCGTAAATTTCTCCATACAACATATACGAAAGTGAAAAAAATGAAATTAAACGAAAATTAGAAATAAGAAAAGTCGAAAAGACTGCAACTGAACGTAAATTGTCCTAATCCACTCTCCAAATAACAATGCCTGTAAGGTTTTATATAAACAAATTTAGTAGACTCTCAAAAAGAACTACGACTCTAGTTTGACTACATCAGTATGTATCCTTCGTTATCTCCATTATCATTCACCCCCGCTTCTTCTTTGGGGTGGGACTGAGAAAATCGATCCCCGTCTACCGACAGACAGTGCTCCAGCTAGTGGCGAAACTAACCGAAGCTCAACTCTCCGCCCATTTCCGCCTCCGTTCTAACCTCAAAATTACCATCAGAACACCTGCCTGTTTATACCGAGCTTGTTTATCTTTTTATACTTTATTAAAATCACGTAAATTTACTTAATGTCGGTTGCTTTGCTTTCACTTAGCGTCGAAGGTGCCTCACCGTATTATAGTCTAAAGGTGAAAAAATAATTTTAATGGACAGATTTTTGTACACAATTCATATTTTAAGTAATGTTTAAATGATGTTCTATAACATAGCGATCTTCAGTTGTGAGAAGGATAGTAATAATAATAAGATAGCTCTAATCAGGTTTATCAAAAAATAACCAAGTATACAAAAGTCTTAAAATTTTGTTCAGAATCCTAAAACAATAAAAAAATAGTGTTCCCTATAAGAAATGTTAAAAAGATGAAGCCTAATTTGAAAATGCCGGTAATTTTCAGAATTTGTAAAACAGATTTTTAAGTTATATGAAAAAGTAACAACGGTTCCCCATTTAAAGTTTTTCATCAGATTAATCTACGATAAAATAATCACTTTGTATATGAGTTTAAGGTACAATCCTATTTCTACACCATCTATTAGTCTAACAATCACCTTGCAAAGACTTTGTTAATGTGTTTTATTAACTTCCTTAACCTCCATAGAGGGAATTGACTAATTTCGGTTTGATGATGACACCTTTGGGTTTTTAAATCGCATTAGTCATTATGAGGTGTGTGTTACATAATTAGACGGTATAAAAATCGCTATAAATTTTAGTAGGCCTACACAGAGTGTTTAAAAAATGTGGTCTAATAATTCGTCAGCGTGTTTACTGCATCGTTTTAACAAAAAGAAGGTAATTATATAGCAGAGTAGCCTCACTTCAAAATCAATTTTTATGGGTTTTATTCGTCAAATAAATGTTGGAAAAATATTTTATTATTGCAAAAAAGTGTCGGAAAGATGATTACATAATATAATTACCCAAGTTGTTTTTTTCGTGAAAAAATTAACTATGTGTTATCTTTCATACTCATGACATTCACTTCAATAAACGTACGGAAGGTTTGGCTAGTTATATATATATATATATATATATATATATATATATAGCAACCTGGCCAAACCTTTTGTGACATATAATAATACAGCCCTACATATTTACAGCAAAGAAAACATTATTTATTCTTATGAAGTAAGGTATGTAGTAGAGGATAAAAAAGTAAAACAAGGAATCTTCTTGTGTAATCTTGTGTAATTATATTATGTAATCATCTTTCCGACACTTTTTTTCGATAATAAAATATTTTTCCAACATTTATTTGAAGAATAAAACCCATAAAAATTGATTTTGAAGTGAGGCTACTCTGCTATATAATTACCAAAAAGAATTCATATAAACTTAGGTCCTTAAATGTTTAGTTTCTGTCTATCCTTCATTTTTATTTTATTTTTTTAAGAAAGATTAACTATGGAAATACGATATTGGGTTCAAATTGGGTACCTCATTATTTATAGTTTTTCTTACCAGTAAACCAAAATATTATTATTAAAATTTTCAAAATGAGGGCTGTTTAAAATGTTTAATTTAAAATTTCAAGTAAATCGTTTGCTGAAGAAAAATATGCAAGAGACAAAATATTTTTGTCTTTTAACGACAAGCAAAATAATGATTTTTTTTCTGTAAGAATCAGTTGATAAAAAAATGACGAAAATAATTTCTTGGTAATTGTCTAGAACAATAATTGAATCGCTATAACTGTAATCGTGCCATTTAAAATTTGAGTAGGTCAGATGAGGCTGAACTAAATATTATATTAACGTGTACTACATCCTATATTTAAAATGAATAACTGTAACCTGTCATAAACATATGATAATTTAAAAAATTTCAAGGTTAAAATTATATGGCCCGGTAGGTTTGTGTTTAATTGTGTTTAAACAACTAGATGGAACAAATAATTCTTCACTTTTAATAATAAATAATATGTATTTTGAATTATTAAAAATTTAACAATTAATTAAAAAATGAAAAAATAAACATATTAAAGTAGGTGTTCAATGTACGTACAATAACAATTTTAATTTGTTAACCCTTAAAATATATTTTAAAAAACTATTTTGTTTGTCGTTAAAGGGGAAAATATTTTGTCTCTTGTGAATTTTGTAAAACGAACAATCGATTTTTGTGAAGTTTAGCAATAACAATTTAAACCTCCATCATTTTGAAAATGTAAAGAATAAAGTTTTGGTTATTTCTATACCTGTTTTTTGTACAACTGTATAAATAATGTGTGTAGCAAATTTGAACACAATATATTATTTATTGCCATAGTTATGTTTTCTGTAAAACAAAATGGTGGACAGACGAAAAACTAAACATTTTCTAAACTAAACTAATTCTAAACTATGTTTATATGAATTTTTTTCTTAAAATGATGCAATAAACAGACCTTATATTTCTATCAGTACATACTACAATAATTATTATTTTAGTACCAACCCAGCTCAGTCACAGTTCATCGCCGACAGAATTTGTTTTGGTAATAAAAGAATCATTTCATTTCATTGCGTGTTTAAAAGCACATGTTGTCAATAAAGCATAGAAGCACGTATCATTTCCTAATTTAAGAGAAGATAATAATATTATTTTGAGAATTATTACAATGTATGCCATTACGTCATGTCTAAATAAAACTGTAACTGCTTGAACATATGGCCACCGATTTATGGCCCGTTTATGACGCTTATGTCAAGTACATAACAGTTCAAGGTTTATTGTACCAAGTTTCTTAAAGGTTTAAAATTTCCCGATGGTTCAACTAGGAAACATCTCTTGTTGGATTCTCTAGTATCCTGTCTTACGTTAAAATTTACCCATATGTAAAAACACGTTTCTACTGAAGGCTTTTTTTAAATATTATGTTTACTTAAAAGTAAAACAAAACCTATGGTCAACATCGTATTCAAAAAAGAAGAAGAAGAAGAAGAAGAAGAAGAAGAAGAAGAAGAAGAAGAAGAAGAAGAAGAAAATATAATAACAAAAATGTTAATTTCTCCAATAAAATACAATGTTTTAAACAGTCTATTTTTTTTTACGTTAGTAGCACCAGCTACCAATATTTAGTCACCAATTAAATTTTTTTTAAATAAAACTCAAATTAAGATAAAAGTAAATTTACTAAATAGATAAAATTACATTACCCATAAATTTAGTGTAGTTGTACATTTTAACATTTTACTATAAACCGGCAGTGCATGAATTATAAAATATAACATAAATTTAATTTCTATAAATATATTCTAAGAATTAAAAAAATAAACAAACCCAAGAAACTGTGTTCAGTTATAGTTAGATTGGTGTAGCTCGTGTATCACTGAAAAGGACGACCTTGTCGTTGAAACACGTCTAATACTTAGGCGTATTTTTTTATGAGAATTGTGTTCTGTGTGTTTGTTATACTGTATAATTTTTCTCATAAGTCAAGCTCAACATTTAATTTAAACCCAAGAAAGCTGTGCTACTAAAAACTGTATTTGTTTCAAAGAAATACCATAGATTTTCTAACACAGAAAACGAAATTGGTGAAATCTCCAAACAGCCCTATTCACTCAGAAAAGTTGAATCCGCTACTGGGATAACCAAAGTCGTCAGTTCAGAGGTATGCCAAGAAAAACAAAAATTACAAAACACATTTCATTCAAGGACTGTTGAAAGATGACCTAGACAGACAAGTGGAATTTTGATCGAAGGTAATTGAAAAGTTTGACGAAGATTCCGAGTGATATTAAGGAATCTGAGTTGAAGCTACAGGATCTCTAAACAGACATAATTGTAATTATTATAACACACAAAATTCACAGGTCTTACGCGAATAAGGCTTTAAAGTTTATAAACAATTGGATTGCTGTCACCAGAATGGTATTCCATCAGACAATGACTGGAGACAGATACGCATCAATACTAACTGATCACATAGTTCCTCATCTTTATCAACCGGAGATAAGGTACGTTTTGTTTGCAACAGAATAGAGCTTCTCCTCATTATGTTAATGTGGATAAAGCAGTTGGTAAATCGAGGTTGGTAAATATCCCCACCGTTGGATATTTCGTGCAGCAACTTCATGAACTGTCCTCCAAAATTCCCTGACTTTTTTCCTCATGGGGCTTTTGAAAGAAAAAGTTTATTCACATCCTATAGCAACAGATGATGAATTAATGATACTGATTGAAGAGGAATTACTGTTGATACCTCGGCAATTTTTCAAAAACGCTTATGGACTCTTTTTTGTTTCATTTCTTTCAGTGAATAGACATCAATTCGAATAAAGGTCAAATTTGGATCATTAATAATGTATTACTGTTATTTTACTTTATTAAGTTTTATACATTTTCATGTTATGTACAAATTAACAATTTGCAATTTTTGTACAAATAAAATCATTTTGGTAAAACCGAACCATTATTTTGTTTTTCCGCCATTTTGTTTTGATTGACCATACAAAATTAAACTCGAGGGTACTTTTTTTGCATATTTATGTAACATAACTGTTAAGTGTCAAGTTTGTAGAGTGTTCCTCCTTATGTTCAGCATATTAATTTTAAAAAAAAAAATTACCTCTTCGTGGGACAGCCGGTAGTAATAATTACAAAATTAAACAACACCAAGAAAGCTCTGCTCAAGTTATATAAATATTTATAAATATCGCAACCCAAAAACCTTGCAAGAAACCCTAAACTGGTAAGTCTAAATAAACAGAAAACCCATATAACCGATTAGTTTCCTAATTGCTAACCTATGACACGACTTCATTTCTAGCAACCAATATTTCAATATTCGATTAAATGTAAATTTTTGTTACATCTTCCAAGTTGAAGATGTAACAAGTTGAAGAACTTGGGTCCTAAACACAAATTAGTTCCTTAAAAATACCTGGATAACATAAGATCATTTCGGGCGCCCTCGAGTTTGACTACAGGTGCTGTAATGAAGGTTAGGTTAGGTTGAGTTAGGTTAGGTTAGGTTATACCATTGTTTCCACTTATAAAAATATCTTTAATTTTTTAGAAAAAAACAAGTGTTTTAAGGATGGTTTTAAGTTATAAAAGAGAAGATAGGAAGAGTGAGATTTATTTCTTGATTTATTTAATTGAATATAAATTTTCCCGTAGTTTCTAATGTTTTCAGTGTTGTTTTAGCTGCTGTTCTCCACACTCGATACCATATTGGATTCTGTTCTATGTGCCACGAATCAAGTCCATTGCATAATAGCTAATATGAGAGCAAGAGTAACGCGCGGTTGCCAATTCGAACAACTATCTACACGAGGCTAACGCCCTAGCAAGGCTACCGACTTCTTGCTATACTAATAGAGTTGCGTAAACAACTAATTTTATTAAGTTTGCGTAGTTTTTTTTATTAATTAAACGATGGCTTTCGATTTAATAATTTAAACACGTTCAGTCTAACCGGTACATTAACATTATGTCAGAGGTTCGGATATATTTATTAATCTGTTTATCATTTTTTTTTAATTTAACTGTAATAATAGTAATAACAAAGTACAAAAATCGATATTAGTTTTTAATTGTTCTTGTAATTTAAGGGAAAATATTTCTATTAGATTTATTTATTACGTTGGAAAAATATTGTTTTCGCTGAAAAATTTCTGATGGTTTGTTTACAAGGAAGGAAAGCAGCTACAGATATATTTCTTTTTAATTTGCTCTTTTCAACTGTGATACAAAATTAAATGCAGTATCTGTGATTTTTCCGAGTTCCTTAAATGAACGTAACTGCAAAAGAATCGTGGTGCCAAGTGCTGTCACAACGAGGAAACGAGTTGGCAAACCCGCACGGTCCCTATTGGTTTCTTCAAGGTCAGACTGCTTAGTTGGCTCCTTCCTTTACAGACCTGACTCGCTCTTGGCGGCGTGTACAGAATGAATTATACGGTCATATTATTAACAAACATAACTATTCAATCTTTGTGTTGTTAATGTTTTATTGTGTTTTGGGGGAATTTTCTTTCATTGTATATTCACCACAGTGTTCTAGTGATCCATATGATTAACTATAGTACTTCATCTAAAAATCTGTTTTATAAAAAAATGTCACTTTTATTAAAGTTTTGCACTAGTGAAAAGATTAACATTTAAATACTTGTTTTACTTTTTTACAAACTATTTTAATTGGTCGTTGAAGCTTTTATAAATAACCTGAAGAACTCTCAAATAAAATCTCAACGTCTGAACGTGACATCGTTAGAATATGATAAGCACAACAAAATAGAGTTTTAAATCAGAAAGATCATTCTTATACCGGCATACACCTTAAAATGCTCCATAAAACTAAAAAGGTGCATTGTCTAATAACTTAGAATATTTAATTTAGTCTATTAAAACACTTAACAAGACACGCTGCTCAATGAAAACTTCATCTCCAACTCCGTCTGCGACATTTTAGTTAATTTAAAACAAGGATATATCACCACGACAGGATGAATCATGGAGATAACTTCTTATCAACGTCTTGTCTTATAAACGTCAGTTATTTGCGGAAAGAGAACAAAGATAAGTTGCTAATGTCGTCACATAAAGTAATGAATGGATTGCAACGATGAGCTCTATTAAACTGTATTACAGTATTACTATATCTATTTAAAATGGAAGTGTTTGTGTAAATTCAATATGTAACAGTTGAAGTTTATTGGTTGCAATGAACGTTCCTTAGGACTTCCTAAGTGATTCTAAGGAATCGCTTAGTAATTAAGGAACGCTTTATACTTAACTGATATTTAAATAGTTTATAACTTTTACTTTTATATACATTTATAAATTCAAATCATAATGCCTGTTAATAAAAGATATAAGTAATTGTGAACAAGTTTGTTGTTTGTAATTTGTTACAATGTCTGGTTAGAACTAGTTTTAACTAGACGTCACCACCTAACCAGGATCCAATAGATGTCATTTAACTTGCAGCGTCTGGTAGATTTCGCCAAGTGGTGACAGGTTTTATCACGACCTATTATCCCAAATAATCATTGACCCTGTTGCAAAAGTTTTATTATTGGAAGCATGAATCAAAATGAGAGCGGCCCGGAGTTTCCAAGTGGTATTTTGTTCTCCGATTAAATCAAACTTTACTTGAACGTGGAGGTTAGGAGCAATCATTGCTTAATTTCTGCAACAGCAATCTGTATTAGATGGAAGTACCAGCAGACTACTAATTTGTATCGTATAGCATATGGAGTTAGCAACTTTTCCACTGACGGAAACCTAACTATCTCATGCAGAAACAAATCTCCGCCAATGTTCTGAATAAGGAATGTGTATTTCCAGAAAGGTTTCGCATGACGGAGCTCTTTCTTAATTTGGTAAAAATGTTCACCAGTGTATTTATTCTTTGTGGTTTGAAAGCGAAAACCCTCGTGGTCATATCGCCTTAAAAAAAAACAAAAAATGGTTATCCCCCTACCCCTAGATGGAGGCAGGAATAATTTACCAGCAGCAGTTCCGAAGAGAACAACTATTGATCAAGAGAAACCTCATAGGAAAGATGAAAGAGAGAGATCTAACCCGAGACTACATGAAGAAAGTGTAAATTCAGTTTAGATTTCCACACCCGTACTCATTATAAGACCCTGAGGGGTTTCAATTTACTCAACAGTCCCAGCATATCCAGATGAATGATACAACAGTTCGTAGCTGACGTTTAAGTATATAACACAGAATGTCCTCAACTAAATAACCCTAGAATACATATCTTAGAGAACAGCCACCCAGAAATGTTGTTGTAATTTTTTATATTGTTAAATTAATTAAAACATTTAAAAGAATGAAATCATCTAAATCTAATAAATATTATATAATTTGAATTACTACACTTTCAAAAATTTGAAAAGACGATTTTTTCTTTTTGTCTTTTTAGGATCCTGGATTCCTTATAAGTGAACCCCTCAATGGTTGATAACTAATAGATAAGGAAAAGAAAATGACGTCTGGGGTGAAATTTCAATATTGGAATGAAATTTTCAATTAGAAATATAAACGAAATTGGTAAATAAAACAGTGATCGTAAAGAAGAATAAATCATCATCTTACATAGATCGTATGTGTGCTACAGCTTGGTCTTGTGACGCGTTGGTGAGGAGTGATCAACCCAACTGGAGGAGGTTGGCATTCCTGTTGTGTTTAATGACTCTTCGGTCGCGCTGAAAATTCATCAGTCGGATTGCCAATAGAGGCAATTGGAGAGTGGCTCATCTGCTGACAGGAAACCTATCACTTATCAGACAGGCTTCCCCAGAGTCCTGTGTGGTGTACCGGATCACTTTAGCGATCTAGAATCGAGTCCCGTGAAATTATATAGTTCTCTCTATAGTTTTTTTTTTTTTAATTATTGTAAAGGGTTGAGTTTTGGTTATTAGCGTTCTCGATATTCTCGGGAAAGCCTGAAGTCCTCGCTTTAGTTTATTGTAACTCATTAAGAACTTGTTACCTAGAGTGGTTATTGGTTTGAGGGGAAAAGGTAAATGTTGACCTCGTTTTGGGCACTTTTCCACTAGTTAACCTTATATTTCGTAGGCTAATCCCGGTATAATTTCATTAGCTTAATCCAAAGCTACCATAATGGTTTGCAGTCTTAACTTATCTCCCTCAGCTAGATATTATACACTTTATGCTCTAGTACTTTCTTAGTGATTCTTCTTACGAAAGACAATTCTTTTAATTAGACCTATTTTGGTTACTCTTTCTTTTATAAAATATACTAAACTCAATGACGCAACAGCTCGTTAAAAGCCAAGACCCGCAACACCTTTTAAGTTGAATCATGTGTGGTCAGCACATCGAAATTCCCATCGCCGCTGTTCTAATATTGTCAAGCAGAGTTCGTTACTAATTGTAGCTTCACGAAGTTGGGTCAATCAGTAAATGTTTGAGCCCTCACGAGGATTGAACCCGGAACATCTCACTCGTGATGTCAGAGTGCTAACCACTTCTACACCAGTCAGATTTTTATAACAGATATTCAAAATAAAACTATACAATTTTTAAAAACTATTAAAATAAGGACAAATTATATTTTACGAGAGCTATTGTGCTATAAAATATTTAGATGATTATTATTGAAAATAAATTGTAATAACAATATCAATAAACAAAGAAATATTTATGTTCATTGTTTACATATTTTAATAAATACTGTTTAAGTAATAAATATTGTTCTATTCACAACTGAGTAGCCTGAAGATGCTGCCTGTATGAAGCGAAACATGTAGCTAAATGGAATTACAAAAAATACTAAAATTGATAACACAATAGGTATTTATTAATATTTACTTGTTATCTAAACATAGATTTAGAACCTACAATTGTAAGATTAATAATAACTTAAAGCATAGAATGAATTATGATGAGCTTGTGACCAGTAATGGAATCAAGGATAACAAACGAATAAATGTATTATAAATTAATATATAAATAATAAAGTATGGGAGGATAGCGTGGGAAATAAAGGTTAAATGAGAAGTTGCGTTTTAGATTACAGAACGGGAATAAAAAAGATTACGTGACTACACGTTGATCAACTAAAATAACTTTACATTCATTATTATTGATTAATAATCAAGTTATATAAATGTAGAACAAACAGTGAACAACCGTTATCACATAGCCATACAAAAAATCAAAGATTGAATCTAACTAAACTTCTATAAGTTCTGTATTTTATCTTAACCTAACCTCACCTAAACACTCAAAATCAGCCTAAAAGCAAAACAGATATTGGAGGATAGACGAGAAACTATGGTGTTTTCGAATCCATTTTTATATGAATTTTTTTGTCTTTGTTACCAATAGTTTGCCATAAATCACCCTGTAAGTCATATGATTCTAAAAACAGGTCAAATTGTACCAATTTGTGATTACCCATGTGTTCCTCTTTGTTGTAAACATTATCCACCAAAACTGAATATACGTTCCACAGAAACGCTTTGGGTAAAGCTGTATTTAGGTACAATGAGTTTTAAACATAAAAAAATCAATAATTGATGTTACAAATGATGTTATTTTTCCATTCAGTTTTGTATTCCTTCGTTCGAATTGAAAGCAATAAATACACTTGAAACTTCTTACAATCAACAGAAGCTAATGACAAATGACTCTGAGGCCTATTAGTGTTACCAGACTGGATTGTGTCGCTTGAATTACTTATCATTATTGTTTGAATTACAGTTAGGCTTACCTCATTATTGCCATAATATAAGTAGGTATTATTACACCATTATCTTGTAGAGAGATATGCTTCCATTACTCAGGGGGTGGCTTTAGTAAAGGAGTGTGGCAATTCCGAGGTTTTCTAGATGAATCTACACCTTTGATCATGAACAAGGGGGAAAAACCCCAAACCGCAAAATAACACAACTACACAAAACTGTGTAATGCGTATAGTGTACCACTGAAGATGATAGCAGAGCTATCGAAATGTACATAAGGTAGTATAAACGCATTATACAGTTTTGTGTAGTTGTGTTATTTTGTGGTTTGGGTTTTTTTCCTTGTTCATATACAATCACCACAGTTCTCTAGTGATCTATTTACCTTTATTCATCTAGTCTCGGGTTAGATTCCTTTTTCTCATCTTTCCTATCAAATATTTAAATGAAACATAACATTTAGTAAAATTCTACAATTTATTGAGACTTGCCGACCATCTTTTCGCCAGTTATGGTATTTACAAGGCACCTTAACACGGACTATTAAGTAACATATTTATAAATAACTGAGCTTGACTTGTGAGATAATATTAGATGGACTAAAAACACAAACACAATTTTCATACAAAATACTTTTACTTAATCAAACGCGTTTCAACTACAAAGTCGCCATCCTTAGTGATACATGAGCTACAATAATTAAATTATTCTCAATTATTGTAACTCATGTATCACTGACGATGGCGACTTTGTCGTTGACACGCGTTTGATTAAGTAAAAGTAATTTTTGTGAGATCTTCTGTCCGAGTTTTAGTCTATCTGTTAAGTAACACATTACAGTATTCTTAATAAATAACATTTGGTATTATAAACAATTCATAACCTTCGAATATTCTAATAGTATCTGGATCGGAAGAGAACAAGAGTTGGTCAAAAGAGAGCTGATAGAAAGAGCTCTAACTCAAGACAAGATGAAGAAAGATGTAAATCTAGCTAGGTTACCTCGGAATTGTTACTCCCGTACTCAGTATAAGTAAGCCCCTAAGGGGAAAGACAGAATCTGGAAAAGCACAGAAGAGACTTTTGACGAGATTAACATACATAAGTTAAAAAGACCCCTCATTAAGAGTAAAACAAAATTTGAAATTTTGTAGAACCACACTATACCATCAAAAATAATCATAGTTGCTTACCGAGATTGTTTACTGAACATAGAGTTAACTAGTTAAACCCTGCTCGTACGAAGTCTAAATTTCCCTATTCCTTTCAGACCAATAATCACTCTATGTAACCATAAACTAAAGCGAGGGCGTATATTCAATTGTTAAAGTAATTAAGTGTATATTAACCTAAACGGGTGATCGTAAAGTAAAAATCATACAACCAAAACAAAAAAAAATCATGGTTCCTGCTAATAAATAATGATGATGATAATAAGGGTTAATCAATAATGGGAATTATATGAATGGTTGTTAATTAGTATGTGTTTCAAGAATTAGTGGTATCACAGAATTTGTTTTAAATAATATTTACTATTATTAAAATTTGTATATGTTCTAATTTTAGTTTAGCAATGTAAGATTGTGTTTAATTTGATTTTACAATTTGTTGTTTCTTGCTTTTTTAGCAGTTCCATTTTCATTTTGTAAAAAAGTTTCAAGAGTATTTATGTAAACTTTCAATTACAATATTAAGATTTTAGTATTTCTTTTAGTTAGTTTAATGTGTCATTTTGTTTCAATGCTAGTTTACATGAACATACACAGATGAGCCACAGTTTTTTTTTCTCGTTGTTGTTTAAAGGGGGAAAACCTTTCGGACATCATCCTCTTCAAAAAAAAAAAGAAGAGAAGAACGTAAAATATACTCTAATAGCGTCAGGGTGGGTAAAGAACAAAAGTAGGTCAAGAGAGACCTCATAGGAAAGAGAGGGATCTGACTGAAAATTACATCAAAAAATCTATAGTATTGGTACCCTCGGGATTTCCATACCGTACTTACCATAGTGAGGCTCTAAAGGTTTACCACAGTTCAGTGTATGTTTTATTTTATGTTAATATTGAACAAAACAAAATAAACTGGTTAATGCATATAGGTTAGTTTTCTGAATTGTAATGTAAGAGATTGTATAATTTAAAAGAAAATAATTCTTTTTTGTTTTGAAGTAGAAATACTTTGGATCACATCGCCTTAAGAAAAAATGATAAGAACATAAAATAGAAACTTCTATCCCTCGAATAATCTAATAGATTTGGGGTTTCTAACAAACAAGAATTCGTTAAAAGTAATCTAGTAGGAAAGATGAAAGAGAGGGATCAAAGATAGACAAGATGATGAAAGGTAATTCAGTTAGGGGTACTTCGGAATTTCCACACCCCTAATCATTATAACTGAGCCCCTGAGACGAGGGTCGGAAGAGAACAAGAGTTGATCAAGAGATACCTGAAAGAAAAGAGAAATATCTAACCCAAAACAGATCCAGCTAAGACATTTCAGTATTGAAACAACGTTTTTTTATTATTTTTATACAGGAAGGATGACAACCCTTAGGGGGTAAATTTAGTGAGTACGAACTTAGCAATCCTAAGCTTTACCTGTAACTTTTTTACGTAGTTTAGGGTTAGATCCCTCTCTTTTAACTTCCCTAACCTAACCTAACCTAACCTAACCTAACCTAACCTGACCTAACCTAACCTAACCTAAACTAAACTAACCTAACCTTAACCAACTCTTCTTCTTTTTCAACCCTGACACCATTAGTGTATTGGATGACCGAGAGGTTTTTCACCTTTAAACAACAAGAAGAAAAAAGTAATTAAAAGAAGTAATTTATTATTTTTATACAGGAAGGATGACAACCCTCAGGGGGTAAATTTAGTGAGTACGGGTTTAGCAATCCTGAGCTGTATCTGTAACTTTTTTACGTATTTTAGGGTTAGATCCCTCTCTTTTATCTTCCCTAACCTAACCTAACCTAACCTAACCTAACCTAACCTAACCTAACCTAAACTAACCTAACCTTAACCAACTCTTGTTCTTTTTCAACTCTGACACCATTAGTGTATTGGATGACCGAGAGGTTTTTCACCTTTAAACAACAAGAAGAAAAAAGTAATTAAAAGAAGTAATTTATTATTTTTATACAGGAAGGATGACATCCCTCAGGGGTTAAATTTAGTGAGTACGGGTTTAGCAATCCTGAGCTGTAACTGTAACTTTTTCACGTAGTTTAGGGTTAGATCCCTCTCTTTTATCTTCCCTAACCTAACCTAATAACCTAACCTAACCTAACCTAACCTAAACTAACCTAACCTTAACCAACTCTTGTTCTTTTTCAACTCTGACACCATTAGTGTATTGGATGACCGAGAGGTTTTTCACCTTTAAACAACAAGAAGAAAAAGTAATTAAAAGAAGTAATTTATTATTTTTATACAGGAAGGATGACAACCCTCAGGGGTTAAATTTAGTGAGTACGGGTTTAGCAATCCTGAGCTGTAGCTGTAACTTTTTCACGTAGTTTAGGGTTAGATCCCTCTCTTTTATCTTCCCTAACCTAACCTAACCTAACCTATCCTAACCTAACCTAACCTAACCTAACCTAACCTAACCTAACCTATCCTATCCTATCCTAACCTAACCTAACCTAACCTAACCTATCCTAACCTAACCTAACCTAACCTAACCTTAACCAACTCTTGTTCTTTTTCAACCCTGACACCATTATTGTATTGGATGACCGAGAGGTTTTTCATCTTTAAACAACAAGAAGAAAAAAGAAATTAAAAGAATAAATTAAAACAATACGGAGAATAATCATTACCTAATAACTTTCAAAATGAAACTGATTACACTTTTAGTAACACATGTCCAACGATATAAAAGATTCTTGTGTTTCAAATCAAATAAACTAGTTTAAAGTTACCGTTCAAAAAGTGAATAAAAGATGAAGTAACCCGATCTTGAGGAGGAAATAGGCGGAGAGAACTGAGCTTCGGTTAGAGTCGCCTTTTTACTCGAGTAACGATGTCAGTTGGAGATCGATTTTCTCAGACCCTCCTGTACAGGGATGAATGCTAATGAAGGGAATAAAGGAGACCCTCTGGTACTACTGACACCTGCTACGTCATTCATGACTACATTTGTAATGTATTGTAAATGTGTTGACTTTGTAAGTGTAGGAGTGACTTAGTTCAATTTACATCTGCTTGTGATATCCGTTGTAACAAGTGTAGACACGTTAAACGGATCGATATGTTTTAGTTACAAGTGATTTTCTTCATGAAGAGATAAATAAATTTGCTTCACCCTAAAACTGACCATTAGAAGTTCTTATAGTAGCAGGTTATTTTTGCTTAAATCGGTTTAAAATTCACAAAGAATAATATTATCCAAAACCCAACTTGTTATATATCATTTGTCTCAGAAAGGTGCATAGAATTTATTTATTGAAAAAACATTTGGAAATATAATTTTGTTTTTAGTATCTCAGGAATCAAAAAATTTGTAGTAATGAAAGTAAAAACTCCTAAAAGTCCCCATTACCACTATAGAAATTTAGAATATATTTGTTTGTAAAAAATATACCATTTTTTAAAAGTTACATTTTGAAAAATAAATATTTATGGAAAATGTAAAATGTAGATAAAAGTTAGTTTAGAGATTGAAAGAAATTTGTTTTAAATACATTTATATATTTCCAGCATCAAATAAAAAATGAAACTACAAGGAGATACGTGTATATTAAAATCATAATTTAACAATTATATTTTTAATAAAATTTATTTACCACCGAATTCTGATATGTTACATTAAAAAATAAATTACAAGGGTCATTCAATAGTTAAAGAGACAAACTGATGTAGAAAAAATAAAATGTGTATTTTTACAAAATGAGACTTTTACTACTTCCCAACATAATCCCCACCAATATGAATACTCCAGCCCCAACGATGAACTAGTTTTTTCATACCTGATGTAAAGAAATCTTTGCCTTGTTGTTGGAGCTACTTTCCCATAAATTGTTTTACCTTTTCGTTGTTGCTGAATTTTTTCTACGTAATGCCTCTTGTGGACCAAACAAATGAAAATCTGAGGGAGCCAAATCTGGACTGTAGGGAGGAAGAGGTAGTATCTCCCAACCCATTTTTTCAATGATTTCTTGGGCGGTGTGAGGGCGAGCATTGTTGAGCAATATCACGCCTTTTTTGAGATCCGCAATGTTTTCTCTCATTGATGGATTTACATTGTTCATCAGAATGTCCGAGTAGTAGGCACTGTTCATTGTACGCTGATCTTCCAAATAATCACAAAAGACGATCCACATGACTTTTTCCGCTGATGCTTGCATTCTGAATTTCCTTAGAACAGATGAGCTGGAGTGTTTTTTTGGACTCTGGTTCAAAATGGTAAACCTAAGATTCGTAACAAGTTAAATTCTTGTTTAACAACAAAATCCCTACTTGAGCTTGTTACTGATAACTGTTATCGCTACACCTTCAACTGTAATACGCCGGTCTTCACGAATAATGTCGTCAATGCGAAGGAATTGACAACTCAACCAGTCATTGCTAGTCACCGAGTTTCGCCCGTTTTAAAACTGTTCTTATACAAATGTTATAAGTAACGAAATCCACTGTAACAAAATTATTTAAACCAAGAGAACAAAGTTGGACTCCAAAACACTTCGTCAGCGAGTTTAGAAATAAATGAGACGAAACGTTATTTATTATGTAGCAGTTGCTAACAGAATCCATGGAAGCAGAAATATAAAAAGAGACAAACAAGGGTGGAGGAATTGTTTGTAAAAATTAAATATACAAGTGTGTGCTCAGCGTCGCACACCATTTATTAGAATATGTGTTTCGTGCTGACACTCTGACACGCAAACTATAACAAACAATACTTTTTTTCTTTGTTTTTAGTAACTTTTCTAATAGAAAATAACAATTTTCTTCGTCACAGATAATAACACAACCACCGGGTTTTAAAAAGATTGTGTAACGACTAATTGTTCATATTATGAATGTTTCAATCGAACGTTTGCAACCATTTATGTATATAGAAAATATTACACCACGTTTCGAGAGTATAAATCAACTACCGTTATGATAGTTGATAACGGTGAAATCTAGAACATGAAAAAAGTGAAAAATATTAACGTACCCTGGGATCTTGTTGGAAACTAAAAATTGTAACCTAAGTAAAGAACACAGACAAAATTATTAAAACTAAATACAAACGTGATCAAAAATACACTACACAAAGAATGGTAAACAATCGGTCAGCTAACTAATATGGGTACGTGCCAACGGAGCGATGATTTACAGTTTACTCTGGTAAACAATTTTTTGTCTCCTCTTTCAAAAGTTTAGTGCGTATCCTAGTCGTTTGAGTTTAAAGTGAACGAATTTTCAGCTCATTTGAAGTAGACGAAATTTTTATTTAGTTTTGAATAACGAAACCCATAACGGCTTTATTTCAACATTGGCGTATACAATAATAATTTGAATTTGCCCCTTACCACAATCACTGGAACTTAATAAAACACAATTATCTGATTAAATATACCTATTATCTGATCATAACATATAATTAATAAAGAACAATTAATCAGATAATTGTGTTTTATTAAGTTCTAGTGATTGTGGTTAGGGGCAAATTCAAATTATTATTGTGAATTTCACCACAGTGCTCAACAAGATTGTATTGGCGTATACGATACTGGTGTATTGTTTAAGCCACGTATACAGGGTGGTTGAAAAGAAACTCACCACTCCTCTTATTTTTTTAATATAAATATTTTAAATAATTTGTGAAACAAATAAAACTTACTTGAATCTAGTATTAGCTAAGTAAGGTAGTAGTGTAGAAAAGGGTAAGTAAGGAATTAAATAGCTTATAAAATTATTTGTTTTCTTTTTAGATCCACGTCAATATTTACACACCCAAGACTATGTCTACTTATATTTTTTATCTTGATTCAACAATGTATGGAAAATCGCCTCCTGAAAATGATTCAAATGCCATTCGTTCTAAACTTTAAGCGTCAATTTTACTACTAAACGAGTTGGTTTTTCAAACAGTACCCAAAAACAAAATTAAACTTTTGTACAGAATCCCAATACAGTATGAAAAATACGGGTAAACAGAATAAACTAAAAAGTTGAACGCCATATTTGAAAATGATAATTATCTTTCAAAGTTTGTAAAAGAGATTTTTAAATTAAATAAAAAATTAACAAAGTTCTCAATCAGATTAATAGTTTAATAAATAAAAGAATCAGCCAGTATAGAAATATTTACTTCGACGCATTTTATAAAACAAAAAAATATATATATTTACAGTTTGAGCATGTTTGTAGGTATCTGTGGCGACAGTAATCACGTCTACGAGTAACGCTATCATTTACATTAGTGCGATTATAATATACAAAGCAATCTTTGAACAAGATGAATAACTAGGTTGGTTGATTACACGAAACAGCGTAACTCACATTACATTTCTGCGTAGAAGGGAGTCAACTTTAATCAACCAATTGCAACTAACAAGGCGACATCCTTCCATAACATATTTTTTCACGAACTGGGAGGGGGGAATGAAATAGGTCTCACGGCGCCGGAAGTCTGTCAAATATCGGATTCAAATCTGCGCTTCCCTTTAATCCTGCGGTCGTGTTACCCTTGCTAGATGGTTCTGTTCATCGTTTGAAATCTGAATAAACCTTCTTGGTAGAGAAAAGATAATCAAATTACAAAACAATTTCTACTAAAAAAATGTTAACAATTTCACTAAACAATTTTAAAATTTCAAAGATAATTATGTAATTTTTAATAATAAAAATATTCGCCACTCGACATAGACTCACGACTCCAATAAATCAAACGACAGTCCTTAGTGGAGAATTTTTCTCCTTTTTTTTTTTTTAACGGCGAAAAACCTCATGATAGTTATCGAGTAAAAGAGAAAAAAGAGCATAATGTATAAACCCTTGACCCTTGAATAATCTAATAACATCGGGGTCTGACAAGAACAAGAATTGGCCATCAGAGACATGATAGGAAAGGTGAAAGAAAAGGATCTAACCATAACTTAACCTAACCTAACCTAACTATGATTACATAAAACCCTCAAAGGATCAATATAGTGAGTCTAGGTTTGGCAATCACAAAAGGACCTAGATCTACACCTTTTTAACACGAATTTATTAACTTGCTTTTTGTCTGTTCGGAACAAATTTTACAATAGATTTTAAACTAACTTCGCGATGAGCTAGAGACTTGAAACTTTAAACATAGCTCAGAACTGGATGGCAATGCAATATGAACTACTTTTTTCGTCTATCTGTCAATCTGTGCTATGGTAAGAGAGCAGTTAAAGTCGGGACGTTGATCGTTGTAGTGGCACGATTTGTTGGTGGAACAACCCCGCGTACATTATTGAAATTACCAGTTGAGAAGGATGGGAAAGTGGTAGGAAATTTGGGACCTCTTACTGGTAACTATTTGAAGGTCTTGTTAAATCATTGGAAGGACATCGAATTCTTGTTAATCGATGAGATTGCCCTGGTTCCATACGAAATGTTTCGCGTGGTTGACAACTGAAAAAAGAAGTAAAATGAACCATTCAATGGCATCAATATCATGGTTTTTGATATATTTAAAAGTCATGAAGATGTTTAAAATCGGTTGAAAAATTTCACACACACAAGGCTAGAGCAGATTTTTTTTTTTTTAATTAGCCATGTTTTTAAACCGGACTAAAAAGTGTAAAATAATTTCTCGTAGCACCATACTGATAGTGCTGAATATTTGAAATTGTGAATTTTTAATAGCTTTGAAAATACTTGTAAGATTTTAAACGAAAAACGTGGAGCGCATGCATTAGATAACAGTAAGAAGTGTAGGGAACAACTATCGTTGTTTAATTCTCAAAATTCCTAATGGAGGTCAAGCAGCCCCTAATTCAATAGTTGGAAATAATCTTCTATTGTCTATTTAACGCGCCCTACGTTTTCTACTTAAATCTTACAAGTATTTTCATAGCTATTAAAAATTCACAATTAAAAATTTTAAGGACAATCTGTTTGGAATTAAGAATTTGTGTGGGATTATAAATCTCTATAGGGCTACGAGAAATTATTATACTTTTTAGTCCGTTTAAAAGACGTGGTTTAAAATTGGTTTAATAATTATTTCGTGTTGTTTTGGATTACATTTCTCTCTCTCTTTCATATTTCCTATCAGGTGTCTCTTGACCAACTTTTGTTCTTTTCCAACTCTGACGCTATTAGGAAAGGTAGAAGATCTTTGCCTTTAAATAAGGAGGAAATACAAAATACAAGAATACATGAAGAAATGTGTAGATACAGTTATGGAACTCGGGATTGAAACTACTCTAACTTACAAAATGTGAGCCTCTAAAAAAAGGTGTTTTTTGTTATTAGTATACTTTAAAAAAAAGTTAGTTGTATATATTATAAATATCCAAAATAAATATTTAGCCAAATAAAATAATACGATCGTTATACAGATTGGATGAAAAGAAAATACTGCCCACTCTTATTTTTACAATATTTTAATTCTGTTTGCGGCATTTTTTTTTTTTTTAGATGAATAGATGAAAGGGACAACTTAAAAAGGAAAACATTTAGGTTATTTTTTTGTGGGGGAGGTTATATTTTGTGGGGGATTGGGGTAGCACTTGTTGGATTGTGATATCTAATTTTACACTTCTCTGAGATAAGGAAAATAACAAAAAGAAAATTAATTCTGAACACGCAAAACAAAATGGCGGCCAAATGAGTTATTGTATTTACGAAGCTCGACTCAAAAGACAAGACAATACATTCTTCTAAATGTTAGTTCACTGATTCAAATACAATACCTCCTTGTTTTGTAGGGGAATTTCCAAATCATCACCTAACCTAATTTAACCTAACCTAACCAGACCTAACCTAACCAAACGTTTGAAAACATGTTTGAAAAAAGACTGTACCACTGATGTAGTTACAGGAAGAACATTGAACATTTAATTTGAGGTAAATACACAACAGTCTTACAAGGGGGAATATTGTACCAAACTGGCAAACCTTTTTGCCCATCATGTTGTTTTGGGTGGTCAAAATTTAATTTTCTTCATTTCATTTTTCTTGTCTCACAGAAGTAACACAAGCCTATTATACGTGGCATTTGAAATTTTTTAGTAACCCCTTATTTCCCAGCACCCCTACAATTGAAGTAACATATACATTTGCTTTTTTTTTAATTGCTTTTCTAAATAAATTAACGCAAACAGAATACAAATATATATTTTTTAAATAAGAGATAGTTTCTTTTCACACATCCTGTATTTACAATCCTTGAATACTTTGTATTTGTTTCCGGACTAATTGTAAATGTTTATCACTCAGTTGAAAATAACGTGTCCCAAAGTCGAAATTTTCATTCTGAATATAATTTCGTTATTTTTATCATAGAAAGGATTGATAAAATTACGTACAGTGGTATATTTTGATATAATTCAAGATGTTTTAAGAGCAAAAGGAGGGTTTCATCGGCCCTCAATTTTAAACTGATTTATTATACTGCCTCATCGCTTTAAAATAGAAGAATAGGGCATAAAATAGACCCAAAGTTCTGATCATCTAAAAGCATCTGTATTAAAAAGAACAAGAATTGTTCAAGCGAAAAAAGATTGTATGTCTAATCCAAAATTAGATAAATGAAAAAGATGCTGATCCAGCCAATACGGGAACATCACACCCGAATTCACTATAAGTACTTTGAAGAGTCAATAAGGAAAACGCAAATATAATACACAGATATAAAACAAAATACACAGTTTTGGGGGCAAAGTTATTGGGGTGCAATACACCCCAGTGTGTATTTTAATGTCTCTATGGGGTTAGCCTATTAAACAATAATAATTTAGCCCAAAACAATAATTTTAGTGTTATTGATAATACAAACTATAAAATTCCCTTATGTAAACGGAGATATGTTAAAACAGGTAAATTTATTGTCTAACAAAGTGTAATCTGAACTCTGGCAGTCGATTGAACGGTACTTCGTTATTATATTGTAACTGAGTAAATGTGTAAAAGAGCATGTAAATGGGTATGAGTTGCATGCTGTACTGGGCGTGTGCTCGTGAGACATGAAGGTCAGCGAATCTTGCATGCCAACCAATAACTCATTGGACGTTGCTTATCGTTTCTTAGGCTGCAATTAATATGGAGAGCAGGAATTGATCAATGTGTAGCAGGAAATGGAAAATAACAGAGGCAGGGTAAGGAATATGTAAATGTGAAGCTGGAATAAGGAATAGAATGCTTACTTAGGCCTATAGCTTAATGTAATAACGAATTTCTATTACAGAACACTTAGGCGATAGAATGGTTTAATTTTTTTATTTGTTAATGGCAAAAAAGTATCGTTACCATCATCTTGTTAACAGTAAAAAGTAAACAATAATCGTATAAAACAATTAATTTATTTTAGGTTAAAGGAGAAAAACGTCAACAATTTAAACAGAAAAATAACAACACGACGTTTCGAGAGTATAAATCAACTCTCGTTATCAAATCATAAACCTATAGTATAAAATTATTTAAATTTAAAAAATGTTTTTAAAACGCACAAAAATATATAAAATAATTTCTCGCAGCCATATACAGATTTATAACCCCATACAAATCATCCTGAAAATATATGATTGTGAATTTTTAATAGCTATGAAAATACGTGTAAGATTTAAAACGAAAAACGTTATAGATAATATAAGATTATCTCCTTCTATTGGATTAGGACCGACTTGACCTAAATTAGGAATTTTGAGTTTTCTCAAAGACAACGACAGCATCTCCCTACACTCCTTAATATTATGTATTGCATGCGCCCCATGTTTTTCGTTTCTGTTAAGTATTTTCATATCTATTAAAAATTTCCAGCCACAAATTTACAGGACAATCTGTATGAGATTAGGAATCTGTATGGGGTTATAAATCTGTATGGGTTTGCGAGGAATTATTTTATATTTTTTAGTGCCAGTAAAAACCTGATTAATTTTTCTTTTATTATTTTTTTAAATTTTATTGAAAAAATATTTTCTGTATCTTAGTCTTGTGTGTGTGAAATTTTTCAATCGATTTTAAACATCTTGATGAAATTAACAAATCTCCAAAAACCATATTATTGATGCCACTGAATGGTTCATTTGCTTTCTTTCTTTTTCAGTTGTCGCAATCTAGAATCGATCATACAAAATATTTCGTATGGAACCATGAAATTCTCACCGATGAAATGTCCTTCCACTGATTTCGCGACCTTCAAATATTTATCAGTGAGCGGTCCCAAATTTCCTACCATTTTTCCATCCTTCTAAACTGGTAATTTAAATAATGTGTGCAGCGTTTTTCCATCAAGTCACAGGTCAATGTGAATGTTTTAACTGTTTTCTTACCGTATCAGCGATTGACGGACAGACAAGATAGCGAGTTCATATTGCATTGACATCCAGTTCTGGACTACGTTTAAAGTTTCAAGTCTCTATCTCATCGGTAAGTTAGTTTAAAATCGATTTCAAAATTTGTACCAACAGACAGACAAGAAAGCGAGTTAATAAAAACCTATTAAAAGAGAAAATCACTAACATAGCCTAGTAGCCAAGGGTCGTGTTAGAGATTAAATCTATAACCTAAAAAGAGAACTAAAGCAAACTAGACCTGAGCAATCAAAGTCAAGACTAAGATAAAACCACCACACACAGGCCTACACTACACAAAGGACAGCAAGCAACTGATTGTGAAAAGGTTCGAGCCTAAGTTCGATTAAGTTGTCCTAACTGTTTATAGTGGTAAACAAACATTTATCCTCTCTTTTGTAATGTTTATTCCGCCACCTTTAAAAATTCCCCTAGCCCTCAAATACTCTACCAGCATCAAGGTTGAAAGGGAATAAGAGTTGGCCAAGATAGACCAAATAGGAAAGATGAAAGAGTGAAATCTGACCCAAGACTACATGAAAAATTTGTATATTTAAGATCGTGCAAGATTGCCACCCAGTACAATCTATAAGCCCCTGATGATGATGGGGTATCTTAGTTAGACCCGTTTTAAAAGGAGGCAGACTAAACACGTGAAAGAGGTGATAAAATGTTGTTAACAGTTAGGACTACATTCGCTCGAACTCTTTTACAATCAGTTACTTACCGTCCTTTGTGTAGTGTATACCCGTATGTGGTGGTTGTTTAATACATAGGCAGTATATTAATTAAGACGTTAAAAACAACCACTTTAAATCTTTGATAAATTTAAACGTACAGTATTATATATGGTACTGTATGTTTGAAATTTTCTAAATAAAGACACATAGTGTTCCAGAAATTGTTGTAACCTTCAATATTTAATCATCCATACTGAACAAAAATTTACACAATTTTTAATTTTTGAACTCATTATACATGACGCTACATTTTCAGCGTATATCAATTCTTTTTTTTTTTTATTAAACTACATAATGAATAACTTTAAAACTGCTTATTTATGAGAAATCTTGAACGGATGAAATTTGATTATCAAGTAGTACTTACTGAACGAAAACCGTGTTGTTGTTTGTGGTTGAAATTGAACGCTTAACGTGATGTGCTATATTTTAAAACCATTTAATGAATTACTTCAATCGCTTTTAATTAAGGGATACGACATCTTGACAGTGTAATTAAGGGTGGGATGAGGTAATTGCCACTTTCAATTTACTACCTACTAGCCTTTTAATTAGTTTTATTACATAATGATAGCTTTTTCGCCAACCTTCAATAACTGCCAAGTATGATTATATTATTTCTAAGTCAAATAAATATTCTAAATTTTGAAGAGTTATTCGTAAAGATTGAGTATGAAAATAGAGTAAGGGTGAAATGAGATTAAAATTACACAATAACAGTGGGCTATATAGTTCTAAATTTTGAAACTTTAAATTGCTTAAGAATTGAGTGTGAAAATAAAGTAAGGATGGAACGAGATTAAAATTACACTATAACGGTGGGCTGAATAGTTCTAAATTTTGAAACGTTAAATTGCTTAAGAATTGAGTGTGAAAATAAAGTAAAGATGGAAAGATTAAAATTACACTATAACGGTGGGCTGAATAGCTCTAAATTTTGGAACGTTAAATTGCTCAAGATTGAGTGTGAAAATAGAGTAGGATGGAACGAGATTAAAATTACACTATAACGGTGGGCTGAATAGTTCTAAATTTTGGACCGTTAAATTGCTCAAGATTGAGTGTGAAAATAGAGTAAGGATGGAACGAGATTAAAATTACACAATAACGGAGTGCTGGATAGTTCTAAATTTTGAAACTTTAAATCGCTTAAGAATTGAGTGTGAAAACAGAGTAAGGATGGAACGAGATTAAGATTACACAATAACGGTGGGCTGAAAAGTTCTAAATTTTGAAACGTTAAATCGCTTAAGGATTGAGTGAGAAAACAGAGTAAGAATGGAACGAGATTAAGATTACACAATAACGGTGGGCTGAATAGTTCTAAATTTTGAAACGTTAAATCGCTTAAATATTGAGTGTGAAAATAGAGTAAGGATGGAACGAGATTAAAATTACACAATAACAGTGGGCTGAATAATTCTAAATTTTGAAACTTTAAATCGCTTAAGAATTGAGTGTGAAAATAGAGTAAGAATGGAACGAGATTAAGATTACACAATAACGGTGG
The DNA here is from genome assembly GCA_963513935.1 of Aphrophora alni. Taxonomy (NCBI): domain Eukaryota; kingdom Metazoa; phylum Arthropoda; class Insecta; order Hemiptera; family Aphrophoridae; genus Aphrophora; species Aphrophora alni. The sequence goes on along the minus strand of OY740773.1, from coordinate 16,921,416 downwards.
GCTGGATAGTTCTAAATTTTTAAACTTTAAATCGCTTAAGGATTAAGTGTGAAAACAGAGTAAGAATGGAACGAGATTAAAATTAACAATAACGGTGGGCTGAAAAGTTCTAAATTTTGAAACGTTAAATCGCTTAAGGATTGAGTGTGAAAACAGAGTAAGAATGGAACGAGATTAAGATTACACAATAACGGTGGGCTGAATAGTTCTAAATTTTGAAACTTTAAATCGCTTAGGGATTAAGTGTGAAAACAGAGTAAGAATGGAACGAGATTAAAATTAACAATAACGGTGGGCTGGATAGTTCTAAATTTTGAAACTTTAAATCGCTTAAGGATTAAGTGTGAAAACAGAGTAAGAATGGAACGAGATTAAAATTACACAATAACGGTGGGCTGGATAGTTCTAAATTTTTAAACTTTAAATCGCTTAAGGATTAAGTGTGAAAACAGAGTAAGAATGGAACGAGATTAAAATTACACAATAACGGTGGGCTGGATAGTTCTAAATTTTGAAACTTTAAATCGCTTAAGGATTAAGTGTGAAAACAGAGTAAGAATGGAACGAGATTAAAATTAACAATAACGGTGGGCTGGATAGTTCTAAATTTTGAAACTTTAAATCGCTTAAATATTGAGTGTGAAAACAGAGTAAGAATGGAACGAGATTAAGATTACACAATAACGGTGGGCTGAAAAGTTCTAAATTTTGAAAAGTTAAATCGCTTAAGGATTGAGTGTGAAAACAGAGTAAGAATGGAACGAGATTAAGATTACACAATAACGGTGGGCTGAATAGTTCTAAATTTTGAAACGTTAAATCGCTTAGGGATTAAGTGTGAAAACAGAGTAAGAATGGAACGAGATTAAAATTGACAATAACGGAGTGCTGGATAGTTCTAAATTTTGAAACTTTAAATCGCTTAAGGATTAAGTGTGAAAACAGAGTAAGAATGGAACGAGATTAAGATTACACAATAACGATGGGCTAGATAGTTCTAAATTTTGAAACTTTAAATCGCTTAGGGATTAAGTGTGAAAACAGAGTAAGAATGGAACGAGATTAAGATTACACAATAACGATGGGCTGAATAGTTCTAAATTTTGAAGTACAGTACTGTTCTAATTAGAAGTCCCACTAAATTCTTAAATTTTTGTCACAATAGCTTTTGAAACAAAATCTGCGTTCATCATCACCTTTAAGAAGAGGATAAAATCCCCTTCTGAAGAGAACAAAATTTGGTCAAGAGAGACTATTAAAAAAATCAATTAATGGATCCATTCCTCTCAAGACTTTGTAGAGCAAGGTGTGGTTCCTCGGGATTGCCACACTCGTACTCACTATATAAAATCCCTCCTCACTGGTTTTGTCCTAATCGATAAGTTGTGAGAGTATTGGCGATAAGTTACTTAACGTTGTATTAATCTTTTAATTATCACCTTTGCATCGCTGATTTCAAAATTAATATCGACTTGTAGATACTTCAAAAATCTATAATAATTCCAAATTCCAAATATAATAATTCTATTAACTTTAAGACTCTAATTCCAAACGACAACTATTAACGAAAAACATCCCCTTAACAAATCCATACTTGTAAATTAACTTGTTGAAATTGTTTTAGTAATCTCAAATTATTTACAATTGGAAATCCAAACTTCTATTCCGTTCATTAAATGATTATTTAAGGTCTTATTCCTAAAGAAAAATAGCACTCATTCATCAATGTCACAGAGTTGAATGTCTATTTGCAATGCAAATCTTGCCTTTTAATTAACAGATGTGTGAATGAACGCCTTAATTATTCACATAATCTACAAACAAATTAGTATGAATATTTCAAAAATGTATTTTTTTAAATCTTTTAACTAATTTCGAACGCCTTGTAATAGTATACATAAACCATGTAGACCTAGATTGTATACTATTGGCACAATGATTGAAACATATTTATATGTAAAAATAAAAGAAAACTGGTTTTAGTTTAAAGGGAAAAAACCATCGAAGTCATTATTTTTTATTACCTAAAAACAAAAGGAAGAAATTATTTTAAATCCTTAGCCCCCGAATTCTCAAATAGCGTCAACATCGGAAGAGAAGATAAATCGATTTAGAGACCTGATAGGAAAGGTAAAAGAGAGAGAGAGATCTAACCCAATACTGAATGAAGAAAGGGGTAGATCCAGGTATGATGTCTCGGGGTTGACACACCTGTACTCAATATAACTGAGCATCTTGAGGAGACTATATGAACAAAGATGTAGAATTAGAAAAGATGCAGGAGAAGGATCCAACAAAATACTTGGGGGAGAATGGTGTGAAATCAGTTAGATAACATCGAGATTGTTACATCCTTGAGGAAAAAATTAGAAGGGGGGAATTTATCAATAAAAATTTTAACACAATATTAGTCCCTCCCCATAACCGTCCACACTATGTTTTATTAATAATACTACTTTACTTTGTCACATGTAAGTAGTATAGTTTTATGTGAGGGGTACAAAACTCAATATATCCGTTTAGAGGTCCGAATTATCCAATGAAGTTTATTTTTTTAATTGATGTCTAGTGTGCAACGCTAAACAAATCAAATGTGGTATGTAGCCCCATCTCAGGACTTTAAAAATTTGTTTGATAGTATAAAGTCTGGGTGTATCACAAGAAAAAACACAAAATTAAGATATTCTCAAAAACAGTTACAACATATTGGTCCTAAATATTGGTTCTTGAGTTTTCTGTAAATATATATATTAAATTTCGGCTTCGTAGCTGTTATAAAAGTAGTCGCAATTTCTCAAAATTGACTGTACCGATTTCATTAAAATTTAAGTGAAATGTAAAGATTAATAATACAATTATGTATTAAAAATAGCAAGTAAAATAAAATATTATGGTTTAGGAATAATTGGTAAAAAATCGACTTGAACGCCGTTATCAAAAGCTTCATTTTAATCTTTATGCTGAGGACCCATTTAAGACATTAGTAAAGTTAGTTTAGGCCCGTATTAGATATATAAATATTCTTCTCAAAGATGACGTACATAATACATTTTCACTTTTTTACTTACAACTACGGAACTGATATTTTTGGTGACGATTACTTTCAGATCGTTTTTATTTTTTATTTTAGGGATGTAATTGAAAAAGGTTGTGCAGTGTTATTACTACTTAAATATCATCGTTTTAACAAAAAAATATTTAAAAACACCAAGCCTGGAACAAATATTAGCGTTAGTGTCGGAAAAGAATGAAAGTTGGTCAAGAGATGAGCTTATAAAAACACTTTACAATGTCGCCTGAACAATTGTAATCTCAGGAAATGAGCTAATATTGTCAGAAACTTTTATTTTTGTTGTAAGTTGGCGAAAACTTTACCGTGAGATACCAAGACTGGAGGATGAAGGTGCAGACCTGTACCAAGCGTTTAAGCGTCTTTGTGGGCTTTCTGATAAGAACGAAGAGAAATTAGAGGCTGGGGTGATGTTGTTTAAGACAGAAATACCCCTTGGTGATCATCGCCTTTAGAAAAACGAAGAAAAGCATAAAAAACATATTACCAGCACTTTAATACTCTAATAGATTTGTGATCGGAGGAGAACAAGAGTTGGTTAAAAGATGACCTTATAAAAACACCTAACATTGTTATCTGAACAATGTAGCCACAGGAAATGAGCTAAGCGTCAGAAACTTTGATTTTTTTCAATATTCTCGTAAAATGGCGAATACTTTACAATGAGATGAGGGACGGTGCAGGCCTGCACCAAGCGTATTGTAAGCGTCTTTGTGGAATTTCTGATAAGAACGAAGAGAAATTAGAGGCTGGGGTGATGTTGTTTACGACAGAAAAACCTCTTGGTCATCATCGCCTTTTGGAAAAGGAAGAAAAGCATAAAATACAGACTACCAGCACTTTAATACTCTAATAGATTTGGGATCAGAAGAGAACAAGAGTTGGTTAAGAGAGACTTAATACGAAATACGAAAGAGAGGAGTCAAAGGATAACGAAAAACGTTATAGATCCATCTAGGAACCTCTGGGTTTCTACACCCGTATCGATAAAAGAGCCTCCGAGAGGTTTTAAAATTGTAATTTTATCATTGCATCCTGAAATTAATTATTCTACACATCGTTCACTATTGATGACATTTATTTATATAATATAAAGACGTAATAAAATATTAAATTAAAACATGTTTTCTCAAAGCACGCAACACTGTCTAGACGGCTATAAACTAATCACTCTTACTCTCACTGAAGGCCATTCGTTCAGAACTTTAGGTTGAGTTCAAAGTTTTCAATACATTGTAAAGAATATTATTTATTAAATTATGATGTACCGTTATGATTTACTGTGTAAATTTCGAATTCTTCAACCTAACCTCTTATTGCAACAACGACTTTTTGTTATAAAATGTAAATGATTTAAAGTTATTGATAAAATGAAGTTTTTTAAATATATTCATTCAAAGGTCTTTTTTAATTTATTGATAATCTAAAGGCAATTGCTTTGGATGTATTGATAAGCTCTATTTAGGTAAGTGCTTTTATTTTGTTTATACGTAAGTGTTTTAGATTTATTGATAGTTAAGAGCTTTTAAATTTGTGCATAAGTAAGTGCTTTAAAATTATTTATAGAGATTTAGATAACATTGATAGATAAGTTCTTTTAAATTTGTTGATTAGTCAATAAAAAATAAAATATTAAAATTTAAAAAAAAATTAAATAAAACCCAATATTTGTTTATAAGTAAATTATAACCATAAAATGTCAGATAAACTCTATTAACTTTTTGATAAGTAACTGATTAAAATAAACTGATAGGTTTCTCTTAAACTTGTTGATTGGTATATTCTTAATTTTATGATTTAGATAAATTGATAGGTAAATTATTTTTAATTTGTTGATATTTAAGTAATTTACATTTGATGATAGTTAAGTGATTTAGATAAACTTATAGCTAAATGACTTTGAAGATTGTTTATAGGTTAATGCTTTAGATTTATGGATATGTAACTAGGAGTACTTTTAATTTTGTTTATAGGTAAGTGATTTAAATAAATGTATGACTAAGTAACTTTAAATTTGTTTATAGGTAAATACTTTAGATTTATTTATACGTAAGTAGTTTTAAATTTATTTATATGTAAGTGATTTAGATAAATTGAAAGTAAGTTCTTTTAAATTTTTGTTGATAGGTAAATACTTTATTGATTGATAGAATTTTTTTATTATTATTGTTATGGACTGTGATAGCCTCCGTCAGAGGCCTCACCGACGTCGACCTGAAGGTCTTTTGCCGCCCCAAGTTTCATCCTATACCCACTCGGTAATATCTGTCATCCTTATAAAGGAACAGATGCTACCTATAGGGTTGTCTAGGATGGTTTCCATCTCCTTCCCCGGACAGCTTAGAGAGTATAGCCTGGCTCGTCCTAACGCCTCACACTCTAGGAGAATGTGTTCTGCGGACTCTTCAGTAAAACCACATTTCCTGCAAATATTTTCCGCAGCAATCCCTATCCTATGTAGGTGTTTTCTGAGGTGACAGTGGCTCGTTAAAAGCCCAACCACCCACCTCATGTTATCCCTTCTAAGAGAGATAAGTTGTTCAACATGTTTCTTGCTTGGTCTAAGTAGCTTCTTTGCAAGTCTACTTGTAGTTGAATTTGTCCAGGCCTTATTCATACCCTCCAAAATCCATGTATCAACCGCTGCTCTGGCATGTCCATAGGAGATCCCGAACACCGGCTCGGGCCCACGAAAGGGGATTCTGAACCTACCCTGGCTAATTCATCTGCTCTCTCATTTCCATCGATACCTGAATGGCCAGGAACCCAGGCTACAGTGACCGTGTTCACCTGACTAAGCTTTATCAATGATGAGATGCAGTCCCATACCAACTTCGACTTTACTCTAGTCGTGTTTAGTGCATTAATTGCAGCTTGACTGTCTGTGAAGATCAGAATGTTCTTACCTTTGTATTCCATTCTTAGATTCTCCTTGATACATTCGGAGATTGCACCTAATCCTGCTTGGAAAACAGTAGCATGCTTACCTAGGCACAGTACGATGGAACTCTCTGGGTTGAGCCCATTTATGCCACCGCCTGTACCCGTCTCCGTTTTCGAGCCATCTGTGAACCAGACTATATCCTGCTCGTTATATAACCTCCTTCCAGACTCCCATTCTTCCCTAGAGAAGATTTTCGTCTTGAATGGCTTATGTAATGAAACATTAGGTATCATGTGATCTGAGGGCATATCTAGCACTTCCTTTTTGACCGTTTGAATGATACTGCAGTGTCCAATCGCTGGCCATCTCATTCTCCAGCAACCCGTTTGCTGAGGACTTTAGGTTAATTAATAGATAAGTGCTTTTAAATTTGTATATAGGAAAAATATGTACACTAACATACTTCTATGAAATGTAGCTTATCTTTAAAATATGTACACTGTGATACTTCTATATACCTTAATTTATCACGAAAAAATGTACCCTATTATGATCTTAAATTTCTAAACAGCATTCACAGTCTTTTTAAAAACAATACTTCAAACCCTAAAAGAAAATGTCGGTGAAGAGCCCATGCTGAGAAAGATCCTCACAGAAACTCAGCATTGGGCCTTAGCTGCAAACGTATACCGGAGACATCGAGCCATCGAGGTGAACAGCCTTGGACGCTTGAACTAAGAAGTAAGAAGTAAGAAGTAAGTAAAAACAATACTCAAGGCGAGATAACTATAAAAATATTGTGATTAAGGAAATACAATAGAAGTATGGAAATCGTTTGAAAAGCTGTGTTTTCAATGTAAACATACATTTCCAGCTGATTGCTACTGCTTGTTTATTGTTTTCAGTGCCTAATAGCTTTGAAGTTCCTTGCGATAAAAGATAGTATTTTTTCACTGAAGAAAAAAAATTTACAGAGCAAGTGAAAACATTTTAAAACAATGTAGCTGAGCTTTAGGTTACCTGGAAAAATATGTACACTAACATACGTCTATGTACCTTTAGCTTTTTTTTCAAAAATGAGTACACTAACATACTGTTACATATCTTTAGATTATCTTGAAACATATGTACACTTTTATACTCCCATGCACCTTTATCTTATCTTTAAAAATAATATAAAATAATAACATTAGTGAAAACAATTTAATTTTCTGTTTTCTATTGTTTAACATTGTTTTGTTTAAAGTATCAAATTCCATTGCGAAAGCTAACAAGGACAGAGGCTCTCACTTAAAAGCCAGACACGCAACCATTGTTCTCCAGATCGATAAAATTCATTACTTTAAAAACCGACCTGTCGTCCCATTGGCCCAATTTTATAATACACGGTAATTTTATATAATTTTAAAATAGCTGTACTTTATCATTAACACGTAATGGAAACTGAAATTGATTCCAGAGCTTTATTATAACAAAATTTATGAAATTAAAAATAAAACACGTTTTATCATTTACACCATCAAAAAAAGAATGAAGTATTGTCCAATTACATTCTTTCAGCTGTGTTTCATAATAATTTCAACGATTAGTAGGTCTAATTAAACAATATTTTTGTAAGACTAAAATCGCCATCTTGGATTGTTCTTGTATAAGAACGATGCTTAATGCGTCGCCTATTTATTAATCGAATATTAAAGAAGGGAAATTTATGCACCGCTTCATAATACGATTGGGGTTCACTTGTAGCGAGTCCCGATATAACTTGCTGGAAATACACTTTTGTTCATCTAGTTTTGTGTTGGAACCCTATCTTTGCTCTTTCCCAACAAATCTCTTTGACAACTCTTCTTCTCTTCCCATTCTGTCTTTACTTAATGCTCTTTTGTTCATATAATTTTGCATTAAATCTCTCTCTTTGATTTGTCCGATCAGATCTCTATTGACAACTCTTCTTCTCTTCCCACTCTCTCTTTACTAATGGTCTTTTGTTCATCTAGTTTTGTGTTAAATCTCTCTCTTTGATCTTTCCCAACAAATCTCTTTGACAACTCTTGTTCTCTTCCCACTCTGTCTTTACATAATACTCTTTTGTTCATCTTTTTATCAAATCCCTCTCTTTAATTTTTCCGATCAGATGTCTTTTGACAACTCTTCTTCTCTTCCCATTCCGTCTTTACTTAATGCTCTTTTGTTCATATAATTTTGCATTAAATCCCTCTCTTTGATTTTTTCCGATCAGATCTCTATTGACAACTCTTCTTCTCTTCCCATTCCGTCTTTACTTAATGCTCTTTTGTTCATATAATTTTGTATTAAATCCCTGTCTTTGATTTGTTTGATCAGATCTCTATTGACAACTCTTCTTTTCTTCCCATTCTGTCTTTATTTAATACATTTTTGTTCATCTTTTTATTAAATCCCTCTCTTTGATTTGTCCGATCAGATGTCTTTTGACAACTCTTCTTCTCTTCCTATTCTGTCTTTACTTAATGGTGTTTTCTTCAGATAATTTTGTATTAAATCCCTCTCTTTGATTTGTCCGATCAGATGTATTTTGACAACTCTTCTTCTCTTCCCATTCTGTCTTTACTTAATTATCTTTTCTTCATCTAGTTTTATGTAAGATCCCTCTCTTTTAACTTTCCCAACAGATCTCATTTGACAACTCTTGTTCTCTTCCCACTCTGTCTTTACTTAATGTTCTTCGATCATATAATTGTGTATTAAATCCCTCTTTACCATCATAAAATTGTCAATTTTAATAAAACAAATTTCAGAGTCTATAAATTAGATTTTCAATTAGTTTAAGATGAAATTTATATATATTTGCGTATTTTTTAAATAGTAAAGTTATATATAGGCTTATAAAATGGCTAAAACATAACATTATTACTTCAAAAACTAAATCAATGGAATATTGGGTGACTGGAGCTGTGATCTTATCGAGGATTCATGATTTAAGACTTAACCGTGGAGAATACGTTATAGAGAACTTGGATGAAATTGCCACCTTTACGAAATTTTTTATACAATTTACGGGTACTTGAGGCCTAAAAACTAATGATTGTATGATAAAAAAACTTTAAAATCATCCAGTTTTAAATTAAAATTTTCTAATTTTACTGCGAAAGAAATGGATAAAGTAATTTCTGGATTAAAGAATATAAACGCTATACCTTTGGATGGTATTTCCACCAAGATTTTGAAACGTGTCTTCTCATATTATTTCAAAAACATTATCTTGTCTCATTAACCAGGCTTTTAAATGTGATAATTTTTAAAAAAAAAAAAGCTTAAATACTCTCTTATAAAACCCATTTTATAAAAAGGAGATGAAGCAGATATTACAAATTATCGTCCTTTTGCCCTAATACCGAAGTTGAGTAATACTGGGCAGAATTTTGAAGTTTTTTGATAAATTTAACATAGAGTCACTTTGGATTTGGGAAAGGTTTCTCTATGAAATCTATCATATTTAATATATTAGAATCAGTATCTAAATAGGAAAATGCATTTAGCATTTCTAATGTGTGGCCTCTTAAAGGCTTTTAATTGTGTCAATCACAGAGTTATCCTTTATAACTTGATTATTATGGTATTCGTGGGGATGCTAATAATTGGTTGCGGTCATCCTTAACTTCAAAGAGTAGTTTATAAAGACTCTTGTGGATCGTACTGCTTATATTGGGAAATCAATTCTCGAGATGTTCCCAGGGATCAATATTGGGTCACTTACTATTTTTGGTCTATGTAAATTACATATTACAATATTCGTGAAAAAAAACTGTCCTGTTTGTTCATGACACCACTTTACAGTTATTTTGGAAAAATATTCTTAACCTTGAAAAATATGTCACTTCATATTAATTATGGCAGAAAATCGGTTCTTAGAAAATGGTCTAAAACTGAATAACAGTAAAATTCAATTATTAAATTCCATTAAAAACAGTTTTAAAAAATTTCATTCATAGCTTAGAATAAATTACACACTCTAAATTTCTACCATCTCGTTTTTCCGTCAATTACTCCCTTCACATTCACTCTAACTTCTTGAGTTGTACACGTATATGTTTTTCTTTTACCAAAACTTCAAGATCATAATCTCGTTAAATAGAACATAAAATGAACTTAACAAGAGAATCAAATATCAAACAACAATAACATAATGATTATAGATAGTTTCAACTAAGGATAAGGAACGGACTCCCTGCACAGATTAACGTTCTAATCAGTTATCTATAAATTGATAAGACAATTTATAGAAAAGAAATACCTAGCCTCCAATAATTATTTTAATAACGTTTAGGATCAAATAATAAGAAGTGTTGATCAAAAGAGACAAGTTAGTCAGATTAAAAGAAAATAATCTAACACAAGACTATCAGCTTTGTTACCTAGAAATTACCCGTATGGAATTACAATACTGGATTAAAGACGTTTATTCCGAAACGTTACAGTCCAATAATTGAGGGGCAGCAACCTTGCGTCTGAAACACTAACTACAGCGCTGTAACCATATTGCATATCTAGCGCCGTCTTTTGTTTTATAATTGTCATACTATTTGAAATAAACACACAATAAAGTTTTAAAGTGTCACTCATTTGTTAAATACAATTTACATTTATTTTTATTTTGTACATGTTTCAAGATATTTTGCACGAAATATTTAAAAAGACGCCATTTTTAAATAGTTAAGGGTCACGTTTGAGTTTTGTATGCTATTGAGAGCAATGAATTATTTTCTTTGTCTACAGTTGTTGACAAAGTGGCATTTTGTTCATTTAAATTAATTTGCAAAACAGCTGATTTCTCAACAGTTTCACATTGCCCACTACTTTGCACACTACTTTGATCACTCCGAATGTCAACCGAACAAAACGAAATTTAGGTTAAGTATATTTGAATTGATTTATAATATACAGGAAATGTCCCGTATGTAGATTAGATTAATTCTTACATGTAAAATAACATAAACAAACAACAAAACAACGTTTTAAAGTTGAAAAAGGAAGTAATTATTCATGAAGATGATTGACAGTGTATGTACATGGAGAGTATTTTTCGTTTGCCGAGTTTTGAAGTTGGCAATCCCGTTTCCTCAACAATACACCTAAGTTATTTGTAATATTCATAAATAACCTCAGTTTTGACGTGAGAACTTCTACTCAGTGTTGATGTGTTGTTTAGCACTACTGCTATATTTTGTGTAGTTAGTTTTAAAATATGGACAGTTCAGATTTTAAAATAATCTGAAAAAATAAGAAAAATACAGGTATTAAAGATCGAATTGTAATTGATTGTTTGCTTGAACACTATTGTATTAAATTAATGTTTTATTAAACTGTGTTACTGCTGACGTATGTTTTTTATTTGTCACAAAATAACAACTGTAGACAAAGTATAATGTGCAATTCGTGAGCAAAGTGTCTTTTTTAAACTCGATAAAATTGACACACTCGGCAAGCCTCCTCGTGCTACAACATTTTTCTCTCATTTAAAAAATGCCACTTTGCTCACTAGTTGCACAAATAACTATTTTATTAAAAGTGTAGGAATTCAAGAACATTTTCAAGTCAATGTTGGGTCTTGTAGGTAACAGCCAATAAATTATTCGTTTCCTGTTTTGCATCACTCGGTTATAATTTGACCTACAGAAAAAATATAAAGAGTTTGGTTTGCCATTAAAAAAAAAGAAAACTTTTTTGTCTCTTGTGATTTTAATGTAAAGTTAATGGTTTTCAATATATTAAATATTTTTAACGGCCGCCATTTTGAAACTATACTAAATAAAGTCTTTATTTTTAGTTCGCTTATAAAAAGTAACATATTAAATCCGTATACTAAATTTGAACTCAATATCTTTAATATTTGCAATTTTATTTTAATGGCGGATATTTGGAAAACTAAGCTTTTTCGAAGAAAATTCTATTCTTAATTTTTTCTCTATACCAATACACTGATTCATTCCTAAAGTTTGGCAGCTTACTTATGGGACTTCCTGTATACATATATTGTTTTATAGATGGTGATCCATAATTATTTTCAATTTTTTATTGACAACTACCAGACGTATTTTTAGTGACGATTAGTTTTGGTTTAGTTTTATTTCGTTTTGTGAGAAAGTTTGTGCAAATTTTGTCCACGATTTATTAAAAATTATATTTTACAGGATTCAGAGACAAAATCGAAGGATTCTGTTTTCCATTTTGTGTTTAAACCGACGGTTCTTTGACAAAATACTAGGTCTTTCAAAAGTAAGTTAAAACTTTATAAACAGTTTTGTTATATATTGTTCATCCCAGACAAACACTCTTTATTGTATGCAGATATATAACTGGGATTTATTAAAACATTACTTGTTTTATTATAATATAATAAAACAAGTTATATTTTTCAGCTGTTATTGTCATAACTATTTTTTTACCGTAGCAACGAGTATGGCTAATTTCAAATACAGGATTCTAGTAGGTGTTAAACTAGTAGCGGTTTACAATTAATTAATTAATATTGTTTTATTCCATCATGACTTTACCTTTACAAACACACATGAATGTGAACGGAGTTTATCGGTAGAGTTAGGAGAGTTTCGTACAAGCAACGGTTCAAGGATGCAACGGTGCAATCGTATAAAAGTTGTTGGTAAGTTTGAATACATCGGGTCCTTTGGAGACATCAACACGCTAAGAAGACCTTCAACCGTAAGAACTGAAAGAGGCAATTATTCAAAACGTTGCAGAGATAAATGTCAACAAGTTAAAAAATGCTTTGCATAGCGTAGAGGAAAGACTACTGCTTCTCCAGGAAGTGAATGGCGACCACTTTGAACACCTGTCTTAATAACAAGTAAGAATTTAGCTTAATTTTGTGTTTTTTAATTAAATATCATACCATATACAATAATCAATTTGTATTGAACACTTAAGTTTAATTAATTCGAAACCTGAAAGTATGAAAACACTTTCAGTTAAATTCGTGTTTTTCAAAGTTTCTACACATTACAATTTGTTTTTAATAATATCTTTTCGTTTCACAGCTAAAACGTCAGTGTGTTTCCCTTAAACATCACAAACGGCTGAACTAGTTTAGTGAACGGATGTAATTCCTAGGTGATGTAGTTTTTCACCATAAAATCCGATTTCTTAATATAAATACACCGAAAAAGAAAAAACACCAACATATTTCGTAATGTTTCGTGCAGAGAGAAATCCTAATATAGACTCTACTATAAACATAACCATAATTTCATCTATAATTTTCTTTTTTTAAAACAAGGGGGAAATTTTTCATGGACGTTATCTTACCCAGAGACGCATCCCTGGGTCACGATTCAGACTTATACTGTATAAAACCCCCACCTCCTCCAGAGTTCCTGGTCTGGGACCGCTTGCGCACTACTTCAGTCCAGAGCTCTTCTTGTCTTACTTCTCTCTATTTACATTCTTTCTTGTTCCTTATTCCAAGCCATCTTCCTCTTCCTTACTTACTAGAACAGCTCTTACAAATTGGGAGACCGCATTCTAGTTTTCCTCATTTGCTAGCATCACCTTGACTATGCTGCTCGCTGTCACCATATGAGAACAGTCTTTGCCTCTCCATATCCCATCTACTGCATTCGAAGAAGGTGTGCTCAGCATCATCTCTTAGTGCTCCGCATATCTTGCAGCTTGGTGAACTTTCCCGATTTTAAAGAGTAAACTTCTAAAATAACCATTGCCTCTTAAAAGTTGAGTGATGTAGAAGTTTAAGTCACCAGCTTTTAAGTCCAGCTTTTAAGATCGGGAATGAGACGGTATGTCCACCGTCCTTTAATTTCTTCATCCCATCTTTTCTGCCAACTATTCAGAGTATGTTTTCTTTCGGTAAGGGCTGCTGTACTCCTTTTAACGTGTGATTCCCTGTCGTATATCCTTTTTTTTCTATAGCCAGCAAATCTATGGGGATCACTCCTGCGATGGCTAAGACTGCTGCTTCAGACACTGACGGTAAGACGATATTATAGATACTGCACCTCTTCTCTGGATGGATAGTAAACTATGTTTGTATTTCTTTTTAAGGACAGCGTCCGCCAATATTTCTGCACCATATAACATGATGGTGTTAGCTGTCTCCATCAGGAATCTTCTTCTGCTTTGTCTGGGTCCTCCGATATTAGCCATCAATCTGCTAAGGTTAGCTTCTGTGATTGATGCCCTTTCAGCCACTTTCCTGATGTGTTGCCAATATGATAGCTTTGAATACAGAGTAATTCCAAGATATTTTGTCGCTCTTTTGGTGGTGATGGTCTCGTTTCCTACGCACATTTCCACTATTGTTGGTATTTTTTTTCTTGTTAGAATGAGTATCTTTGTCTTAGCAAGTGCCAATTGCAGGGCATGGTCACTCATCCACTTGCTAATTCTCCACCTGGTTGATTTTTAACTGGGTAATTTCTGTGGTACGGGCCTCATAGAAATTGCCCAGTATAGGTATAATAGATATTATATAAATAGTTTAATCGGATATTTTCTACCATTAAAGACGTTTCGAAAGTATAAAATAACTGCCGTTATCAAGTGATAAATAGAATATAAAAACGTATACTTAGCTGTCGGTTGAAAAAGTATGAATAATCGAGTTTGTACAATAATTTTTTGGTTGCATTGGTTGCTGATTTTGACCGTCCGGATCTTGTCCGATCTGTTACAAAACCGCGCTGTACGGTCTTCAACACTGTTGATTTTTGAATAGGTGGTCAATTGGGGCAGGTTTCATTGAACAAGCGGCTTACCTCCTCATATGAACGATTTCTATCCCCATAACCCCTCATCATTAGAATGGTTATTTGCTCTGTCTCACTAAGTGACATTGTAATCTAAACTAAAACTTACTAAAAATTTGCCATTGAATTAGCATTAAAATCAAACAAACTTTAAGAGGCTGTCATTTCCAAACGAATGGTCCTTTTTCATTCGGGATTGCGGCAATGTGTTCCTCTATCAAAGACTTTTAAAATGAAATATAATTCGACCTATGCTTACATTTAAGATTTTTTAGACTTCCTCCACAGGACGTCTGCCCAAAGTGAAAAAAGACAGTTAAAATGAGCAAAAAGTCGGTAACTACAGTGAGGATGTAATCCTAGAGTTTTATTGTTCTGCGTTTATTAATAAAATTAATAATTAGGGGTTTCCAGACTTTTTGAACACCCGGTATATATACGTATGAATGTAGGCCTATGAATGTAAATACTTTCTCACACTTACAAAAATACTGCACTAACTTTCTCTCATCCAAACATAAATACAAAACATTTTTAAAAGAGGAAAAATTGTACGTAAAATCAATATTGGTGGACTATCAGTGTATATTTTTATCCCTGTGGCAATAAGTGGTTTTTAACTTTAATATATATTAAATAATTTAAAAAATAACCATTACATATAATTAATATTTTTATTACATTTATTGAAATTTAAAAATATTATTAATTTTTTTAATTGACTTTTAAAGTTTTCACTTCTG
Organism: Aphrophora alni; assembly: GCA_963513935.1. NCBI lineage: Eukaryota > Metazoa > Arthropoda > Insecta > Hemiptera > Aphrophoridae > Aphrophora > Aphrophora alni. The sequence continues at coordinate 16,905,960 of OY740773.1, read as the reverse complement.
TCTACCGTCCCGTGACAGTAAATATATTTTATTACAATTGAAAAAAAGATTTTAATTTTTCAAACAAATTTTCACTTTAAAAATTCATAATTCATAAACTTATTATCTAATCAAAATCAAATCTGTATACAATATTTATGAAAAGTGTTTTATATGTAATACTGAAATTTTAAGTATTTAGGTCGATAAATAACATAATTGTTATTAATTTGCATGAGTTAAAATTTTCTCATCACTGACTTATTCTACAAATTCGATTATTGGTTATCTTTATCGTAGCAGTTATGATCCATAGATCTCAAAAATATAATTTTGAAACAGCATTTTACAGTGTAGTTGAGTGCACCAGAGTGTTAACCCTTTAACATTCAGCACTGGTTTCTATTGTCTCTGTTTTATAAACTTTCACTTGGAGAATGAACTCTGAGAGTGCCGGGATAATTTCGTGAAACACTCTGTATATATAATTCTTTATACTTTACAATTGTTTTCAGATTAACAAATTGTTCTTATCACATCAAAACCAATAACAAATACATTTGAATAACTCAGGAACAACGAGTTTTTTCTTTACTTTGACTAGTTAGAAAGCTATTGTGAGAATGAACATATATACGTTTAATTAATGAATATACAAATGAAACAATTTATTTGTCTTTAGCTTAATCAGATACATTGATTACAGTATAATATTTAAGACAGAATATAATGGACAATTTTTAGTTTGCCAAATTTCAAAACAAATCCATCTAATGCATTTTATTATGACGGTCAGAGAAGCCGATTAAACACATTTAGAGACTGGTTTAAATATAGAAAATCATTGGCGAAGTACGTAAAATTTGTTCTGATGAATAAAGGAATGGAAAGTACAAATACTCTAAAATCGTCACGATCAAAAGATAAAAAGAATCCTGAATTGGCAAGAGAATCCTGATGGGGAAAATGGAAGAAAATGATGTAGGAAGGTGTAGGATGTAGTTAAGATAACTTGAGATTTTCTATAACCGTCTTCATTACAAGTGAACCTCTGAAGAACTCAGTGTGAATTTGTCAAAAAAGACCTGATAGGAAAAATTAAAGAGGAAAATCTAACTTTAGTCTAGAAAGGTGTAGATCCAGCTAGGATGCCTCGCGATAGCCAAACCCATAATCACTATAAGCCACTAAGGGCATATTTATTTTCAATATTGTAAAAATATTTCTTGTATTTTAGTTTTTAATAAAAAGTCAACTTATTAAAATCACAGTGATTAAATAATCTCATCACAAAAGGAGCACAAATTTTATAAAAACTTGTAGCAGATATCTCTCTTACGAGATCTTTCTACGAGCAATCTATTTACATGTTTATGTAATGTTTTATTTAAGATGAGTTCTGCTTATTGCCATCCCTCCATCGACCTCAAAAAAATCTCTGCCAACTTAGAGAATTGCGATTTATTACGATAACCGTCGCAATCTGTTCCACTTCCATCTTACAATGTTCCATAAACGCTGAGAAAACTAATGAATGACAAAGTATAATTTGACCCAACACCGAGGATGTTTCGCTAATAAAGATAGTACTGTGGTTTTATATATTACCTGTGTTTGGTTTTCTGAAGCTAAGGCGCTGTTACACGTAGTGACAGTGCACCTAGATCACATGCCGTCTGTGGAATGTCCCATGGTCAACTCATAACAATCAAACTGACTGTCTATGCCATCTCAATGTTCAGTCTTTCCTGCAACAAGATAAACAGAGTTTTATGAAAAAATTCATTAGTTCATATTCTTGTTTTAGGAGAGTAATCCAATCTCTTGAATTGTGATCAATTATTGTGACAGAGTGTTTGTAGAATATTTTTGTTTTTTTATTGTTTTAACTTAAATTATGAAGTTTTATTTTTTTTAAACCCACTTCCATTGTCTGTTGAAAAATTAAGAATAGATACGAATGTTTTGTACAAACTATATTAGTAAAGTACTGAGACTTAATTTAGAACAAATACAGAGGTAAATGTATTAATACAGAAAAAAAAGCTTAAAATTTCTCTCAAAAACGAAAACATGTATTTGTATATAAATACCCTCTTGGCGAGAACAAGCCAGTTAGATTGAATAGCGCTACAGATGTTTCATCAACAAGTAACAAGAAGAAAAATTCTCTATTAATTATCTCCCCAATTAAGTTAATCTAATATAATCTCACCTAACCTAGCCCCTTCAACAACATAAATTTTATCAAAGTTAGTAAATAACAATGTTCGAAAGGTTTGTTTTGGATTAACGCTGTTATGTACTTTTTTTTTAGTTGTTTTTAACTCGGATATTAAACTAAATAAATTATAAAATTCATCAAAAGCGATCATTAAAACGTTTTCAAAAATGTTGGATTGTTAGTGAGTTTTAGGAGATCTTACGTACAAAATAATATCAAATTCGACTGATATGAAAAACCATCAAATTCATAATCGACTCATCATAAACAGAGCATAAAATAATCCTTAATACAAAGCCAACCAACCAAAGGCCAAACAACAACATAAGAGTTTTTACTTCAACGACAAGAATTGGGGATCCGAACACTTGCACCTAAACCTTTCTTTACATTATTTATATTACACATTTAAATTGATAAAATGAGGTAAGGAAAACTGTTACCCATCGAACTGTGTCGGAATCGCGAGTGTATGGAATAGTTGATAGGTAAAATTATTTAAACTATCAAATATAATTTTTATTCTAAGTCCCAAGAAAATACACAGAAGGCAGCCTAATATTGTGAAATAGATCAGAAAGTGTCACAATAGATGACTCTAAACAAAATAGTTAGGTCACTTATCTGGGAAGGTATATAAAACCATAATGACCTAAAAAAGGAGTCAGTCTTATTTGAACGGAGATAGCCGGAGGTTCTGCTTAAGAGTATTGGTCAGTCATAATTGAAGAGACCACCAGTGACAGCCGGAGGCTTTGCTCGTCGGTTGACCAAGAGGATTGGTCATTCATAATTGAAGAGACCACCAGTGACAGCCGGAGGCTTTGCTCGTCGGTTGACCAAGAGGATTGGTCAGTCATAATTGAAGAGACCACCAGTGACAGCCGGAGGCTTTGCTCGTCGGTTGACCAAGAGGATTGGTCAGTCATAATTGAAGAGACCACCAGTGACAGCCGGAGGCTCTGCTCGTCGGTTGACCAAGAGGATTGGTCAGTCATAATTGAAGAGACCACCAGTGACAGCCGGAGGCTTTGCTCGTCGGTTGACCAAGAGGATTGGTCAGTCATAATTGAAGAGACCACCAGTGACAGCCGGAGGCTTTGCTCGTCGGTTGACCAAGAGGATTGGTCAGTCATAATTGAAGAGACCACCAGTGACAGCCGGAGGCTTTGCTCGTCGGTTGACCAAGAGGATTGGTCAGTCATAATTGAAGAGACCACCAGTGACAGCCGGAGGCTTTGCTCGTCGGTTGACCAAGAGGATTGGTCAGTCATAATTGAAGAGACCACCAGTGACAGCCGGAGTCTCTGCTCGTCGGTTGACCAAGAGGATTGGTCAGTCATAATTGAAGAGACCACCAGTGACAGCCGGAGGCTTTGCTCGTCGGTTGACCAAGAGGATTGGTCAGTCATAATTGAAGAGACCACCAGTGACAGCCGGAGGCTTTGCTCGTCGGTTGACCAAGAGGATTGGTCAGTCATAATTGAAGAGACCACCAGTGACAGCCGGAGGCTTTGCTCGTCGGTTGACCAAGAGGATTGGTCAGTCATAATTGAAGAGACCACCAGTGACAGCCGGAGGCTTTGCTCGTCGGTTGACCAAGAGGATTGGTCAGTCATAATTGAAGAGACCACCAGTGACAGCCGGAGGCTTTGCTCGTCGGTTGACCAAGAGGATTGGTCAGTCATAATTGAAGAGACCACCAGTGACAGCCGGAGGCTCTGCTCGTCGGTTGACCAAGAGGATTGGTCAGTCATAATTGAAGAGACCACCAGTGACAGCCGGAGGCTCTGCTCGTCGGTTGACCAAGAGGATTGGTCAGTCATAATTGAAAAGACCATCAGTGACAGCCGGAGGCTTTGCTCGTCGGTTGACCAAGAGGATTGGTCAGTCATAATTGAAAAGACCATCACTGACAGCCGGAGGCTTTGCTCGTCGGTTGACCAAGAGGATTGGTCAGTCATAATTGAAAAGACCATCAGTGACAGCCGGAGGCGTTGCTCGTCGGTTGACCAAGAGGACTGGTCAGTCATAATTGAAAAGACCATCAGTGACAGCCGGAGGCTTTGCTCGTCGGTTGACCAAGAGGATTGGTCAGTCATAATTGAAGAAACCACCAATGACAGCCGGAGGCTCTGCTCGTCGGTTGACCAAGAGTATTGGTCAGTCATAATTGAAGAGACCACCAATGACAGCCGGAGGCTCTGCTCGTCGGTTGACCAAGAGGATTGGTCAGTCATAATTGAAGAAACCACCAATGACAGCCGGAGGCTCTGATCGTCGGTTGACCAAGAGTATTGGTCAGTCATAATTGAAAAGACCATCAGTGACAGCCGGAGGCTTTGCTCGTCGGTTGACCAAGAGGATTTGGTCAGTCATACTTGAAGAGACCAACAGTGACAGCCGGAGTCTCTGCTCGTCGGTTGACCGAGAGGACTGGTGAGTCATAATTGACGAGACCAAGAGTGACAGCCGGAGTCTCTGTTCGTCGGTTGACCAAGAGGATTGGTCAGTCATAATTGAAGAGACCAACAGTGACAGCCGGAGTCTCTGCTCGTCGGTTGACCGAGAGGACTGGTGAGTCATAATTGAAGAGACCAAGAGTGACAGCCGGAGTCTCTGTTCGTCGGTTGACCAAGAGGATTGGTCAGTCATAATTGAGGAGACCAATAGCGACAGCCGGAGGCTTTGCTCGTCGGTTGACCAAGAGGATTGGTCAGTCATAATTGAAGAAACCACCAGTGACATCCTGAGGCTCTGCTCGTCGGTTGACCAAGAGGATTGGTCAGTCATAATTTAAGAGACCACCAGTGACAGCCTAAGGCTCTGCTCGTCGGTTGACCAAGAGGATTGGTCAGTCATAATTGAAGAGACTAACATTGACAGCCGGAGGCTCTTCTCGTCGGTTGACCAAGAGGATTGGTCAGTCATAATTTAAGAGACCACCAGTGACGACAGACTAAGGCTCTGCTCGTCGGTTGACCAAGAGGATTGGTCAGTCATAATTGAAGAGACTAACATTGACAGCCGGAGGCTCTTCTCGTCGGTTGACCAAGAGGATTGGTCAGTCATAATTTAAGAGACCACCAGTGACGACAGCCTAAGGCTCTGCTCGTCGGTTGACCAAGAGGATTGGTCAGTCATAATTGAAGAGACCACCAGTGACAGCCGGAGGCTCTGCTCGTCGGTTGACCAAGAGGATTGGTCAGTCATAATTGAAGAGACCAACATTGACAGCCGGAGGCTCTGCTCGTCGGTTGACCAAGAGGATTGGTCAGTCATAATTGAAGAGACTAACATTGACAGCCGGAGGCTCTTCTCGTCGGTTGACCAAGAGGATTGGTCAGTCATAATTTAAGAGACCACCAGTGACGACAGCCTAAGGCTCTGCTCGTCGGTTGACCAAGAGGATTGGTCAGTCATAATTGAAGAGACCACCAGTGACAGCCGGAGGCTCTGCTCGTCGGTTGACCAAGAGGATTGGTCAGTCATAATTGAAGAGACCAACATTGACAGCCGGAGGCTTTGCTCGTCAGTTGACCAAGAAGATTGGTCAGTCATAATTGAAGAGACTAACATTGACAGCCGGAGGCTCTGCTCGTCGGTTGACCAAGAGGATTGGTCAGTCATAATTGAAGAGACCAACATTGACAGCCGGAGGCTTTGCTCGTCGGTTGACCAAGAGGATTGGTCAGTCATAATTGAAGAGACTAACATTGACAGCCGGAGGCTTTGCTCGTCGGTTGACCAAGAGGATTGGTCAGTCATAATTTAAGAGACCAACATTGACAGCCGGAGGCTTTGCTCGTCGGTTGACCAAGAGGATTGGTCAGTCATAATTGAAGAGACTAACATTGACAGCCGGAGGCTCTGCTCGTCGGTTGACCAAGAGGATTGGTCAGTCATAATTGAAGAGACCAACATTGACAGCCGGAGGCTTTGCTCGTCGGTTGACCAAGAGGATTGGTCAGTCATAATTGAAGAGACTAACATTGACAGCCGGAGGCTCTTCTCGTCGGTTGACCAAGAGGATTGGTCAGTCATAATTTAAGAGACCACCAGTGACGACAGCCTAAGGCTCTGCTCGTCGGTTGACCAAGAGGATTGGTCAGTCATAATTGAAGAGACCACCAGTGACAGCCGGAGGCTCTGCTCGTCGGTTGACCAAGAGGATTGGTCAGTCATAATTGAAGAGACCAACATTGACAGCCGGAGTCTCTGTTCGTCGGTTGACCAAGAGGATTGGTCAGTCATAATTGAAGAGACCAAAATTGACAGTCGGAGGCTGTGCTCATCGGTTGACCAAGAGGATTGGTCAGTCATAATTGAAGAGACCAACATTGACAGCCGGAGGCTCTGCTCATCGGTTGACCAAGAGGATTGGTCAGTCATAATTGAAGAGACCACCAGGGACAGTCGGAGGCTCTGCTCATCGGTTGACCAAGAGGATTGGTCAGTCATAATTGAAGAGACCAACATTGACAGCCGGAGGCTCTGCTCATCGGTTGACCAAGAGGATTGGTCAGTCATAATTGAAGACACCACCAGGGACAGCCTGAGGCTCTGCTCATCGGTTGACCAAGAGGATTGGTCAGTCATAATAGAAGAGACCAACATTGACAGCCGGAGGCTCTGCTCATCGGTTGACCAAGAGGATTGGTCAGTCATAATTGAAGAGACCACCAGGGACAGTCGGAGGCTCTGCTCATCGGTTGACCAAGAGGATTGGTCAGTCATAATTGAAGAGACCAACATTGACAGCCGGAGGCTCTGCTCATCGGTTGACCAAGAGGATTGGTCAGTCATAATTGAAGACACCACCAGGGACAGCCTGAGGCTCTGCTCGTCGGTTGACCAAGAGGATTGGTCAGTCATAATTGAAGAGACCAACATTGACAGCCGGAGGCTTTGCTCGTCGGTTGACCAAGAGGATTGGTCAGTCATAATTGAAGAGACTAACATTGACAGCCGGAGGCTCTTCTCGTCGGTTGACCAAGAGGATTGGTCAGTCATAATTTAAGAGACCACCAGTGACGACAGCCTAAGGCTCTGCTCGTCGGTTGACCAAGAGGATTGGTCAGTCATAATTGAAGAGACCACCAGTGACAGCCGGAGGCTCTGCTCGTCGGTTGACCAAGAGGATTGGTCAGTCATAATTGAAGAGACCAACATTGACAGCCGGAGTCTCTGTTCGTCGGTTGACCAAGAGGATTGGTCAGTCATAATTGAAGAGACCAAAATTGACAGTCGGAGGCTCTGCTCATCGGTTGACCAAGAGGATTGGTCAGTTATAATTGAAGAGACCAACATTGACAGCCGGAGGCTCTGCTCATCTTTTGACCAAGAGGATTGGTCAGTCATAATTGAAGAGACCACCAGGGACAGTCGGAGGCTCTGCTCATCGGTTGACCAAGAGGATTGGTCAGTCATAATTGAAGAGACCAACATTGACAGCCGGAGGCTCTGCTCATCGGTTGACCAAGAGGATTGGTCAGTCATAATTGAAGACACCACCAGGGACAGCCTGAGGCTCTGCTCATCGGTTGACCAAGAGGATTGGTCAGTCATAATTGAAGAGACCAACATTGACAGCCGGAGGCTCTGCTCATCGGTTGACCAAGAGGATTGGTCAGTCATAATTGAAGAGACCACCAGTGACAGCCGGAGGCTCTGCTCATCGGTTGACCAAGAGGATTGGTCAGTCATAATTGAAGACACCACCAGGGACAGCCTGAGGCTCTGCTCATCGGTTGACCAAGAGGATTGGTCAGTCATAATTGAAGACACCACCAGGGACAGCCTGAGGCTCTGCTCATCGGTTGACCAAGAGGATTGGTCAGTCATAATTGAAGACACCACCAGGGACAGCCTGAGGCTCTGCTCATCGGTTGACCAAGAGGATTGGTCAGTCATAATTGAAGAGACCAACATTGACAGCCGGAGGCTCTGCTCATCGGTTGACCAAGAGGATTGGTCAGTCATAATTGAAGACACCACCAGGGACAGCCTGAGGCTCTGATCGTCGGTTGACCAAGAGGATTGGTCAGTCATAATTGAAGAGACCAACATTGACAGCCGGAGGCTCTGCTCATCGGTTGACCAAGAGGATTGGTCAGTCATAATTGAAGACACCACAAGGGACAGCCTGAGGCTCTGCTCATCGGTTGACCAAGAGGATTGGTCAGTCATAATTGAAGAGACCAACATTGACAGCCGGAGGCTCTGCTCATCGGTTGACCAAGAGGATTGGTCAGTCATAATTGAAGAGACCACCAGTGACAGCCGGAGGCTCTGCTCATCGGTTGACCAAGAGGATTGGTCAGTCATAATTGAAGACACCACCAGGGACAGCCTGAGGCTCTGCTCATCGGTTGACCAAGAGGATTGGTCAGTCATAATTGAAGACACCACCAGGGACAGCCTGAGGCTCTGCTCATCGGTTGACCTAGAGGATTGGTCAGTCATAATTGAAGACACCACCAGGGACAGCCTGAGGCTCTGCTCATCGGTTGACCAAGAGGATTGGTCAGTCATAATTGAAGAGACCAACATTGACAGCCGGAGGCTCTGCTCATCGGTTGACCAAGAGGATTGGTCAGTCATAATTGAAGACACCACCAGGGACAGCCTGAGGCTCTGATCGTCGGTTGACCAAGAGGATTGGTCAGTCATAATTGAAGACACCACCAGGGACAGCCTGAGGCTCTGATCGTCGGTTGACCAAGAGGATTGGTCAGTCATAATTGAAGACACCACCAGGGACAGCCTGAGGCTCTGCTCATCGGTTGACCAAGAGGATTGGTCAGTCATAATTGAAGAGACCAACATTGACAGCCGGAGGCTCTGCTCATCGGTTGACCAAGAGGATTGGTCAGTCATAATTGAAGAGACCACCAGTGACAGCCGGAGGCTCTGCTCATCGGTTGACCAAGAGGATTGGTCAGTCATAATTGAAGACACCACCAGGGACAGCCTGAGGCTCTGCTCATCGGTTGACCAAGAGGATTGGTCAGTCATAATTGAAGACACCACCAGGGACAGCCTGAGGCTCTGCTCATCGGTTGACCTAGAGGATTGGTCAGTCATAATTGAAGACACCACCAGGGACAGCCTGAGGCTCTGCTCATCGGTTGACCAAGAGGATTGGTCAGTCATAATTGAAGAGACCAACATTGACAGCCTGAGGCTCTGCTCATCGGTTGACCAAGAGGATTGGTCAGTCATAATTGAAGAGACCAACATTGACAGCCGGAGGCTCTGATCGTCGGTTGACCAAGAGGATTGGTCAGTCATAATTGAAGACACCACCAGGGACAGCCTGAGGCTCTGATCGTCGGTTGACCAAGAGGATTGGTCAGTCATAATTGAAGAGACCAACATTGACAGCCGGAGGCTCTGCTCGTCGGTTGACCAAGAAGATTGGTCGGAACATTAAACGGAATTCATCAGAATCAACTTTGAGAACAATACAATCAAAAATACGGTAGCTGTACTTGCAGAAATAGAGGTGAGCAAACCAACAGAAAGAGATAAAAGAGAGTAGACTCATTAGAATTTTTGAATATTTAACAATAATATTCAGCTTGCTCTATCTTGGGAACTAATTGATATAGTTTACAATAAAGGGGATTAGATATCAATAATGTATTTCTTAGAACTATTAAGTAACTGAACCACTGACTGCAATATGTATTTCATTCAACCATTAATCGTTTTACCTGAAATAAAAACCTTTCAATAAAATGATATAAATTTTATTTATAACAGAAGAGAACATAAGACAACAGAGGGATTCACTATAATGAGCAATACTTTAGAAGCTTCAATCAATAAATGAAAGAGAAGATAATTTTCCACAATAAACACTTTATTTATACAATACAAGACAATGTTTCAAGTCATCGTTCTTAGTTTTCTTATGTACGCAAAACCTCCTGTCTTTGCTTTCACGTTGTTACCTGAGATTAGTCTTTCCAGAAGGGTTCAATGCCAAGGGTTTGTGTGCATCTTCAACTAAGGATGGTGTCAGTCATAATCATGTATTGTATAATAAAGTGTTTATTGTGGAAAATTGCTTTCTTTCATTTGACGAAAGAAAGTTGTGTAACAAAAAATGAAGAAAGTTGTAGGTAGGTCACATACACCTTCCAGTATGTGTCATAGAGGATCAATGGGACTCAATCAATTTGCAGAAAAAAACGAGGATATCATAGAAGGAAATTTCATTAGGCACCGATAGGGTTTTCGAAGCGGGAATTGGTGTGGTCATGCGCTCTAGAGGCGATTCGGACATACCGCCCTATGCTGAAGGGTCTTCAAAGAAATTCAGAGGTAAAACTTGAGATTCTGATTTAACAAAATCTCACTGTCATTTGGAGTCATCTGGTAAGAAGTTCCCACTTACAGGGTCATCCTCGCCAGCAAAATGGCTGTTGTTTTTTATCCCTATCCTGAGGCTAAAATTACTGATAACCAAGGTGAAGACATTGAGAACACGCTAATGGATAAGTTAGAACTTATGAAGGATGAAACTATTCTTTTATTCTCAGAGAGCTACATGGAAAAAGGAGTTATCGTTCTTTCCTGCCTCAACGATGCAACATAGCGTTGGCTGGAGACAATGATTGCTACTATTTATACTAAAGACTGTAGGTACTTGGTGGTATTCATTTTAAATAAATTAAAACGACATTTTTTTAGTATAAACCACAATATTTTAATTGAAACTTGCCGACCATGGTTTCGCTAGTTAAAGCATTGTCAAGGACTTATACAAGAATGAAACAAAAAGGTTCAGTACACAATATAACAACACAGTATGACAATAGTTGGGTATTTCCCTTATACCTAAATGTAAATGTTTGATTCTTGTATAAGTCCTTGACAATTCTGTAACTAGCGAAACCATGGTCGGGGAGTTTCAATTAAAATATTGTGGTTTATACTAAAAAAATTGTTGTTTTAATTTATTTAATGATTGCTACCTTTAAGTCATTAGGTGAAGAAAACAAGTTGATCACAGAAGTGAGGGAGGACATTCCGTAAACTAACAGAGTGTTCCTTATGACGCACCTTCTGAAACGGACTTCCGATCAAGTCTGGAAGACGCTTGTCCACCATAACGTTACTCTTAAGGTGCGAGAATAGAAGGTACTTTCGGCAAAAAGGAAAACCCAAAGGGGTATGACTTTGCTTAAACAAATTATGGCACTAAACACTGAACACGGCCACTTTAGAAAACATCTGCCAACACTCCGGATCATCAATAGTGATACCATTTGTAGGTTACGTAAACAGTCTGAAGAGACTGTTAAACATATCTGAAAGGCTAGAGACTAGGAAAAGGGCCATATTCGGAGATTCACAACCAGGTGGTGATTCTGATCGGGCGAAAACTCCTAGCCTCATGAAGGCGCAATCCTTGGAGTGATTAGGTTGACGTACAAGGATCTTGAGTCCTCATACCACAATAATCTAATCTAATATTCTACACTTTGTAATTTTAAAATAATTGTAGGACACTTGAACAAAGCTAACACAGTGATACCACTTATCAGTTGGCGATGACAGATTTTATCGTCGCTGTACACTATATCTTCTGACACAAAAATTATAATCCTATCCATTTAATGTTAACACAATTGACTACATAATTCCGTATACGATCAACATTTTCCTTTTTAGCGAATATTTAATAATAAATTCTAGATATTGCGATCACCCTACATCCAAGTCTATGAAATGTGCACTGATCCTACTCATATCAGTAATTTGTCACACAGTATAGCCTACATACAGAACTAGTACACGTTCTATAGAAACAATTTTGGATCTTTTTAAAACAAAAACCTTTTCAGAATTTTTTTTTCTTGTTTAAAGTTAAATATCTCTCTGTCATCATCGTCTTTTAAAAATAGGTGGGGGGGGAGAAGATAAAATAAATAGCATATTTCTCGAATCCTTAGGATCCTAAAATAACAATAGTTGGTATATAGACACCTGATATGAAAGATGAAAGAGAAGGATCTAACCCAAGACTACGTTAAAAAATGTGTTAATTAAGATGGGATTCCTTGGGATTGCCAAACTTGTATTCTCTACAAATGAGCTCCTAAGAGAGCATCTCAGTTATCATTGCTTTAACACAAAATATAGAACATACAAAATAACCTCCTAGCCCTCGAATACTCTAATAGAGGCAGGGTTGAAAGAGAACAAGAGTTCGTCAAGAGAGATCTGATAGAAAATATGAAAGGAAGAAATACAAGACTAGATGGAAAAAGTAGGCTATATATCTAGCTAGAGCTCGGATTTGTTAAAAACTCGAATGTAGGTTCAGTTTAACAAATCTTTGAAAAAGTTCTTTAACCAGAAAAATATGTTCGTAAATTTGAAAATAGTGGCCTATTTTTAAATTTTAAAAGGTTGTAAATAGCTGTTTACACTTTATCTCTAATGATACTGTATTGATACCCTAATACGCTTGCTACGATTGAATAAATAGTATTATTATTGCTAAAATAAATTATTTAGACACTTCAAATTTTGAAGAAAATCAGCAATAATAGCTATAGTAGCGGGAATTAAAGAGAATTTTTGTCATATTTCGTAAATAAATTATGTTTTTATTTTCAACCAATAGTTATGAATATTACTAAAAAAATGGTTGTAAAGTTTCAAAATGGCGGTCGCGCATCAATTGCACTTATTGCATAACCCTTACAAGAGTTCATATCAGTTCTCTTTTGTATTTTGGTGATCTTTAAATTAATTGGAAATAATTTTAACCCGTTCTTAAAATTCAAAATAGGTCACATAAGTTAATTTTTCATTATTAATAACTATAAAATATCTTTTAAAGACATAAACTTAATGATAATTTCAAAAATATTGTATCTACACCTTTTTTCATGTAGTCGTAGTTATATTCATCTCTTTCACCTTTCCTAATTAGGTCTCTTTTAACAGACCTTTTTAAAGAGGATTGACCCTTTAAACAATAATAAAAATATATGTGTGTGTATGGAAACACACTTATGTATACAGAATGTCGCTAAAAAAGGAAAATATTTTGTCTCTTGCAAATATTCATTGGAAATCATTTTTTGCAAAGTTAACATATTTTGAGATATTCAACGTTAAAAAGTTTAAATACCCACCATTTTCAAATGAGTAAAGGGATCTGTCAAATATTTTTTCTCAAATTGAGTCTTTTAACACAAAATAGCATGTCAAGTTTCAACTCTTTATCATTTACCATTAAAATGTGTGAATTGTTTTGTTTGAAAACAAAATGGCGGCTATATAGAAATTTAAGCATTAAAGGAAATATATTTACAATAACTTTTTCATTGGTTTTGATGTGATGAATAATCTATTGAATATTTGGAACAATTTTTTACAACACCCTGTATAAATCTGTTAATGTAAACTGTTTTTTCGAAACTTTACCACTTTGATAATACATTCAGCTTTATAATTAATTTTGTGTAGAATATACATTTTTATTAATATTAAGACCGCGTCACTGGTCCTTGACATATCATCTCAGCAATCAGCTGTTTTTCAAGGTAATTTTCTTGGTTAGTTTTAAATGCAACCTTGATTTGTAACTGGAAAATATGAAAAGAAACTGAAATGAGCAAAAGAAAGTGAATAAAAATCGATCTGTCTGCCTCTTGAAACATATAAAGTGCTTCTTAATGGCAATACGGCACGCAAGAAGAGTTGTAGTGAATTAATCATTTCAGGATGAATGCAACTTTTCTTTAGTCCGAGGAGTCTCAAGGACTATTAAAATAATAAAGGTGCGTCAATGGCCATTCTAGAAACACAATACAGAATGTTACGCCATTCTAAATGCATGTTTTTATGTACAATAAGACTACAGTAGACTAACTAAAAAATAAACAATGGGCATATGATTTCATGAACATTTCCAACATTTATTATTTACTTTTATGCCAAATTCTTTTATTATTTTCAATTTAATTAATGTGAAAAATTGTAATCGTTTATCAATTGTCTATTATCGTCCTCATCTGATTTACGAAATGTCCACTGATCCTATTATTTAGAGTAAAGTTCACTCTTTTTTGCTTACTAAGAACGTTTACTTAATTTATTATTGTCAAGAGGTATAAATATATTATACTACACTAAATATAGGCAAAAAACGATAGTAAACAAAAAACACTAACAGTATTATATATATATATATATATATATATATATATATATATATATATATATCAACTGAAGATGACCACCACTAGGATTTCTATATCATAACAGATAGCCTACACACAAAAAATTGATCCATATTTTGAGAATTCGCCATTATTTTCGTTACGGCACTGAACTTCATTTTTTTCACCAAATTATTTTTTTTTCCAATTTCGTAACAATATCATTGAAATAACATTATCATAGATAAAAATGTAACTTTAGGGCTCTTTTTGATAAAAACCTACCGTTTAGAACCTACTTCAAAACTTTTAATCTAATTCTAAACTTCCTAAACTTGTAATTTTAAGGCTTTTATAAACCCAACCGTTTAGAATCTAATTCTAAGAATTTTTTTTATAAACACAAGCGTTTATAACCTACATCTAAACTTTTAAAATTTGTAATTTTAATGCTTTTTATAAATCCAGCAGCTTATAATCTAATTCTGAACATTTATAATTTGAGATTTAAAGGCTTTTTTTATAAACCCAGCCGTTTATAATACAATTCTAAACTTTAAAACTTGTAGTTTTTAGAAGTTTTTATAAACTCAGCCTCAAAACTTTTAAAACGTAAAATATGATTATTGACGTCCATTAGAATATACATCTAAACTTAAAAACTTGTAATTTTATGACTACAGGCTTTTGAATGTGTAGAATTGTATTTTATTAAATTATATCACTTCTAGGTCCTACCTTAAAACAGTTTTTTATACTTTTTAAATTTGTCATCAGGAATGAAATTTACAGTAGTTTAAATAATATCATTTAAAACTACTTAAGATATTAAGGTAGGAATTAGAATTAAAATAATTTAATAAGATACACTTCCACACATTCAAAAAACATTTCCCTCTTATATTGTGCAGGGAATTATAATTTTAACTCCAAACGGAAGATAAATATATATATATATATATATAATAATTACAATTGGAAATCTAGATCACCGTATATGCTTATAAATAACTTTTAATATGTTACTCACCGCCAGCAATCCTTTTTTGAAGTTTTTCCTTCAGTACATATATATTACCACTACACGTGGTAATTACAAAACAGAATTATTTTGAACATAACGGACATTACTACAGCCAAAGCAAGGGAGTACCCATGGGCTCACCAATATCAGGAATTCTTGCCGAAACTTTCCTTAATCATATTGAAAACAACTTCATCCTAACAAAACTAAACAAGCTCAGTGATAATATTATATATTACCACAGATATGTTGATGACATAATCATGTTGTTTAAGGGCAGTAATAGGCAAATACAGGAACTGAGCAATTACATGAATAATATACACCCTAACTTAAACTTCACACATGAGACAGAACTGAACTATTCAATAAACTATCTGGACCTAACAATTTCAAAACAGGATGGACAACACAAGTTCAAAATCTTCAGAAAACCCAGAAATACAGACTAAACCATTCACAAGACATCCAATCACCCAATAACACATAAAATGGCAGCATACAACCACATGATCAATAGACTGATATCGGTTCCAATGGATGAAGCTGATTATAAAGAGAAACTAAACTTAATAAAACATATTTCCCAAAAAACGGATACAACCCAAAAATAGTTGATACAATACATAGAAAAATGAAACAAAATAGAAATAGTACCAAGCCAGACACAAAACAAGATAATAAATTCGTAGTATTACAACACAACCCCAAATTTAATAACACCATAGCTAACGTTTTCAGACACCAAGGCTACAAAGTTGCGTACAAAACCAACTCAAACCTACAACATACACTAAATAGCAACAAAACCTCAAACCAAGACAAGTTCATGAATACCGGTATATATAGATTAAACTGTGGTTCATGTGACAAATTCTACGAGGGACAGACTTCTTCAAAAACCCTTCAAAAAACGATATATAGAACATATTCAGGCACTAAGGCACCCGGAAAAATCAAAATTCGCAGAACACCTGGTAAACTGTGATCATGCTTATAAAAATATAGATCACAACATGAAAATATTACAGAAATGCAAAAAAGGAGATTACATGAACCGCGTAGAAGAATACCACATATACAAAAATGAACAAGAGAACCGGATAATTTGCTAAATGACAAAAAACAGTTTGATGCAACCCCCACTTATGAACTAATAAGCCAGCTTACTAGGAAGTAGACATCAGCTGATAACTCACTAGTACATTGTACAATGTCAGCCCAGAGACATGTTAGACTTCATTTGTGCGCGTGTGTTGTTTGTGTTATGTGTTTTTACAAATTGTGTTAAATGTTTTTAATTGTGTTTTGACCACCCGACGATGGACGTAAAAAGTCCGAAACACGTGTAGTGGTAATATATATGTACTGAAGGAAAAACTTCAAAAAAGGATTGCTGGCTGTGAGTAACATATTAAAAGTTATAAAAATATAATTAAAAGCTCTCTCTAATAATCGAGTAAATAATAAAATTCCAATCTTTCGCAGGCCGTAAATTAAACATTGTTGGTTTTATTTTAAAAAATCGTAAAAGTTACAAGTTTTAAAAGTCTCTAATTAGATTTTACGCTCTTGACTTTATAAAAAAAATCTTAAAATTACATGTTTTATTAAAGTATGGTATTGTTATATTAAAAATGAAAATGGCCGCAATATTGGAAAAAGTATGCGACTTTTCAAAATTTGGCTGACATAATTTTAAATCACATAAAAAAAGTATGGAATGTTCCCCATTTAAAGTTTATTGTATCTTTTATAGTTATAAAGATCCCAATGGCGGCCATCTTTATTTGATCACACTCGATCAAATAAATCGAGTGTGATAAACATATACATTATTTATATATGTACTCGATATATGAGTTTGTCTGTTCTGTAAATGATTTCACATAATATGATTTTATAAATAATTAATATAAATAAAGAAAAATAAACTTGTATGAAACTACTAGCTAATATCTTTGTCAAAAAAAGATAATAATTTTTTTTTTGACAAAGGAAGGAGACGACATATTAAAAGTTTATTATCTGTTACTTATTTTCATATATCCACATTTTCTGGTAATATCGTGGAATGTCTTTTGTTTTTCTTTACTATTATTTAAAGGTGAAAACCATCGATGTCATCATCCTCTTAACAATACAGAACATCTTAAAATTCTCCAAAAAATAAAACAAACAATTCTAACTAAACAGGTTTTTTGCATTCTAAAGGCAACAAATTTTTCGGTCATAACAATTACCTGAAATAACAATAAATAAAAACACTTTTATTTTTTAGTAAACCACAAATTTACTGAAACTTACCGACCACGATTTCGCTAGTTACAGTATTGTCAAGGTGAATTTATTTCTTGTAAAATACCTTGACTAGCGAAACCACGGTCGGCATGTTTTAATAAATTTGTGGTTTACTAACAAGTAAAAGTGTTTTATTTATTAATATGGAATACCACCAAGTACCTACGGTCACTTGCATAAATAGTTTACGTTAAATAACAATAGCTTAAAAATGTTAATAAAATTAACAACACTATAACAACTCAACAATAGTACATTTTAACAAAATTCAATACACACAACTGGTATATTGAACTGTTGTAACCACCCATAAATTGAACTGACAGTTATAGGTCCTGAGAAACGCAGAGGATAAGCATGTGAGAGAGAGAAAAATATTTGTGAAATAGTAGGAGCCAATGCAGAGTGATGAACCCAAAGAATTTGCAAACTGAGACACATATTGATTCAAACAATTATAAAAATGACACAAATCCGGTATCTCAGTTTTTGACAGAAAAAAAATGAAGTCTTAAAAAATATCAACAGGTAACCTAAGCGTAGGATGACAAACAAAGGAACAGAAAAGATAGCTGGACATGACGCTTCAGAAAACCAAAGTTTTTTGTGGTTTACAGGCGAAAAACCACCCAGTCGTCATCATGTTGAAAAAGGACAACGTTTTCCTTACCATGTGTGTTTTGCCATACCACAAACGTCTCTTACCACTTGAATACTCTAAAAGCATCAGGGTAGGAAGAAAATCAAATCGTTTAGACGGAGACTACATGAAGATAAGTGTGGATCCAGCTAGGCTAGGTTACCTCGATATTACAACACATGTGCTATAAACTGAGCCTCATTACTAATCCATGGTGATAGAATTCGATGGAATCCTGTCATTACAGTGATTAAGGTCCTACAGAAGCCACAGCGCCATAGATTATGAAGTATTCACGTAATTTTTATTGGTGTGTAAAATGCAATTTGTGAAACCTTGATTCATTCATAGAAAGTTTATTTATAAAGATATAGGTCAGTCAATCAATATGTTTTGTTCAGAATAACAAGTGAATGATTAAAAGTTGACATGTAAAATCATTATTAAGACTGAAACTAAACAACCAGTGCATTCACCTATTTAATGGAATCGATACAGAATTCGGTTATTTAATAAACAATCAAGTAACCTCATTTTCCTTATGAGTTACATTTACATTGTTACCTAACTCATTCATTTCTAAGAACATATTTCTTCGCGTATTCAAAGAGTTAAAGTTTATTTATTTTCTCTGTAATATAGGGCATGAACATTTTAAACTAAACATTATCTACATAGTACGTATAATAGGAATCGAAATTAGCTCAAGACAATTATAGTTTTTGAGAGTATTTTATATGCAGGATGTTTCTGAAATGCTGTGACAAGTTTTGGAAGCTTCCAAAACTTGTCACAGCATTTCAAAAAAATCCTTACGTAAAAATAAATCAATAAATACCTATAAAAATCTGTCCAAAACCGCTTCGTTTTCGTACAATCCGCCATTTTGTATTTTTACGAGAAAGCATTACATCTTTTGAAGTAGATATTGAGTTTAAATTTGGCAAATACTTTTTTATGTAATGTTTTACAAGTGTGCAAAAAATAAAGGCTGTATTTGTATTATTTTCAAAATTGTGCCATTTCAATTTATAACGTTGAATATCATAAAAACTATTAATTTTACCAAAATAATTACAAGAGACAAAAAATTCACCTTTTTTTCTACAAATAAAAAGAGTTTTTTTGTTGTTTTTTCTGAAAGTCAAAGGATAATCGAGTTATTGACAAAAATATTTTTAAATAATTTCATTAATTGTCTACAACACTATTAGGTTAGAATAACTTTATTTTAATTTATCAGAATTTTAAAAAATAATAATAAAATCATATTGGGCAAATCAAACTCAAAATAGTTCTTTATTCAATTTAGTAACAATTGTTTTGAGTGCTGCATATGTAGATTTAAAAATAAATAAAATATTCTGGTATCCTTACATTTTATCATTATAAGTGAGAATTAATGGTTACACCATTATATGGTGTATTAATGGTTGTATCATTATAAGTAACAACTCTTATTCAGTGGTGAAAATTTAAAGTTCATTGTCATACCAACTTAATTAAGTTAAAATTACATAGCTATTTTAAAAAGTAGAATTTTATTTCAATAATAGTTCCACATTTGGTGTTATGCATACGTTAACATGTCCAATCATTGACTGCCGATTTTTTTCGAAAATGTCATTTATTCCTTACAAGATATGGTCATACAAGCTTCGAGCATACACTACAGTTTTCTCATCGTGTCTTTTCTATTATACGACCGCATGGATCACATTATTTTCTATACTAACAGAATGATAATAAAGTAGGTTTTCTCACCTCAATTGATAAAATCATCAATAAAATAAATGGTTTTATTGTTTTTCACAAAACACACAAATATACAAAATAGAAAAACACACTAACACAAACTAATTACATGTGAACGTTTTTATGACTTTTACACTTCTGGTAAGGTCTGGGTTAGGTCAGGTTAGGTTATGTTAGGTTAGGTTAGGTTAGGTTAGGTTAGGTTAGGTTAGGTAAGGTTAGGTAAGGTTAGGTCAGGTTAGGTAAGGTTAGGTTAGGTTAGGTTAGGTTTTACATTTCTGGAGGACAAAATACTACAAAATCTTTGATAATTTGATCGAACAGATCAGTTTCTGATGGTGTTTCCGCCATAGAAATTCACATAAGTAAGAGTCAAGCATGCTTGTGCCACATGTCAGACCTAACATGACATGTGAGAAAACCTACTTTATTATCATTCTGTTAGTATAGAAAATAATTTGAGCCATGCGGTCGTATAATAGAAAAGACCCCTCTCGTCTTGATGGGTGTTGCGTACACAACAAATTTCGAGTTTGATTTGCCTAGCCTAATTTCATTTTATTATAATTTTTTTTAAAGTTGCTTCTATCTTAATCTTAGGTGAGTGGACAACTACCAAGAAATTATGTTTTCAATTTTTCGTCAATAACTCAAAAAATAAATTATAAAAAAAAACTCATTTTATTTGTAATTAAAAGAGAAACTTTTTGTCTCTCGTAATTGGTTTTCGAGACATTCAACGTTAACCATTTTTAACGGCCTCCATTTTGAAAATAATACAAATGTAGTTTTTATATTTTGTAAACTAGTGAAACATTATATAAAAAATATTTATGTCACATCTAAACTTAATAGGCCTATCTCATTTGTAGGTTTAATGATATCTCAAAGCTACAATGTTTTATTGTAAAAATACAAAATGGCGGATTGTCTGGAAAACGAAGCAGTTTCGAACACATGTTTAGAGGAACTTTTTTCCTTATTTTTATGTAAACGAATCCTTTCCCGAAGCTTGTCAAAGTATTTCAGAAACACCCTCTATAATGCAAAACCCTTATAAATATATAAATGGTACTTATTTCCCATTGTAACAATTATACAACTATAGCCTAGAATCAGCTGATTATTTAAACATTCAGTACAACGTGTGTTTTAATCAAATATTAGGCATAGTCTTAAAACTTATCGGAAATCGTTAGAAATTAAATGCAGTTTTTAATCATGTTATTGATAATTCTGAGATCAGCCCTAATTAAAAAATTGGGTGTACTTAAAACTACACAATGGAAGTGAAAATAATACGAATTTGCCCTACTCAATGAATTTTGAATAGTTTTAAATAATTTACACCAAAATCAAGATAATAACACTTTACAAAATGTTATACATTGTAGGGTAGGCCTAACCTACCTTTGTATGAATTCTTAAATTCGATAGACCTAATCAGCTGCTTTAAGTCTGTATTATTGTATTCGTTGCTATGGTAATTTAATTCGCATGTAAAAATAAAACTTTTCCAAAATATTGTTTCATACTGGAGTCTAGACTAGAGATGTGCGTTATTAACGTAACAGGAAAAATAATATGAATATTGCATTGAAGCTATTACCACGGTAACAGGTTACTACAAAACACGCTATTAATTTTGTAACGCTAAGCGATAACCTTAATACATTTCTAGCAACTGCATGTTGAACCTATTAATGGAAAATTGTAACGAAACAAAACGTTTCACAGATGTCTGTTACTGTAAGGCGTTAAAAGACAATTGAATAATCACTGACACAACATTTCAATATAAGCATATCTGTAGAATTAAAATTGATTACTCGTTTCCATTATATAATTAATTTATTGTTATTACAGTATTTATAATAATAACATTATCACATATTATTATTGCGCAAATTTATATAATACAATTATTTGTTTTGTAACTTTTGAAAACTATTTATTGGGTTTGTTTAATTGAAAATTAGAATATGGAATATCGGTATGGACAGGTTCTTACTTAATACAATCAAACCTTTGATCTTACTTCAAAAGAACTTTATTAGAATAATGTCTCATAAGAGCAGAATTGAGCATTCTGCACTCCTCTTTAAAATTTTAAAAATACTATCTTTTATTTTTCATTACTGTTGAGACCGATGGTTCTTGGCGGAATTCCATGTTTAAAGATAATAAAACACAATTTTTTTATTTTGTAATATCCACTTTTTATAATAAAAAGTGGATATTACAAAAAATAAAAAAATTAATAAAAATAAAAAATTATAAAACACATTTTTTTTATTTTGTAATATCCACTTTTTATTATAAAAAGTGGATATTACAAAATAAAAAAATTGTGTTTTATTATCTTTATACTATCTTTTATAAATTTATATATTTATAAAGTATTACAAAAATTTGTTGAAAGGAAAGTTGGAAGTAGTGGCCCCAAAATAATTTCACTTAGAAAGAAGATAAATACTTCAGTCCCCAAACCTAACTTAACAATATTTGAAAGATTTCATACCTATTTAGCAAAACAACTTGTCAGTTCATTACCTGTCCATATTAAAACTTGTTCAAATAAAAATGCATTCATAAAACTAGTTTGAGAATATTTGCAGGAACTAGATAATGTAGTTTTTTTCTTGAATTATTTTTCTTAGACTAAATCTAGTGTATGTCCATGTGTGAGATAAGGGGAGTATTTTGACGTTCGTGCGTGCACAGAACAAATTAGATATTCAGTCTCTATGTTTAGGTTATTCAAATACCATTAAGATGAATTTTTATGTTATATATTGACAGAAATATATTGAAAAATAAATATCTATTATATTAGAGAAATAAAATTAACATTAATACAAACTAAGTAACAGCAATGCAGAACAGTTTCAAACTACAATAAACACACTTGTAAGACACTATGGTTATTCAACTTGAAGTTCCTGAGGAAATTAGCAAACTATACAGAAATCCCTGAGAACTGCTCTCTGCGAACTGAAAAGAGTTTCAAGGAAACACATAATTGCAAAAAAGGAACATCCAATCAGAAGAAACCCTTGAATATCAACCTATGAAATATAAAGGGAATCCTAAGCTAGTTTGAAATAATTAACCGCGTAAAAATAAAGTGGGCGCTTGAAAACTCGTGGTCAGTCTTTCAACAATAATCAAACCAACCAGACGTAATAACAAGGCAATTCCAAAATATAATGTGTTAAGAGTAAAAATTTAAACAAGTTCATAGATAAAAATAATGAATGTATTTCAAAGACAAAATAGTCGTAAAAAGCATTACGAAAAGTGTTTAGTTTTAAGTGAAAGTTCAGAAATTGAATAAATAGTGGTTATCGATAAAGAAAAGTTACAGGTGTCTGAAGTGAAACTTAAAAGTGTTAAAACGGAAACACGGCTAATTATATGAGTAGTCAATAGTTTTAAACATTCATGTAAGGGTGATCTCATAGGCTAACTAAAATCACTTAATAATAAAACTAAAATCAAAATAAACTTAAAATCAAAAAAGTCAATACAAGAAATCAGATTTTAAAAATTCGAAACTCCTTTAGTATAAATTAACTGAAATAAAGATCTTACGATACCTTTCAAGCAATTTTTAAAGAGTTAGAAAAATCAAAAAATGAGTCAAAATTTATGTAAATATCATATAGAAATTAAAACTGCATAGCTTTAAGTAATATAAAAATGCTTCATTATGTTAGAGTAAGTAAGAAATTGTATATTAGAGTGTAACAAAACTCTTTAAAACAAAAATGAAATTTCGTACAATTAAATGTTTGGTGGGCTGTATAGAAAACATGGCACAGTTCTCTGTAGCGTAAATCGGAATATTTTTAATAATAGTCAATTAGGTAAATTCAAGTAAGTTAGATAAGTATTGCTGTTTATGGTTAATAAAATTTAGCAATAAGTCTTGAAATATTTCAGTAAATTCAAGTAAGTTAGATAAGTATTGTTGTTTAAGGTTAATAAAATTTAGCAATAAGTCTTGAAATATTTCAGTAAATTCAAGTAAGTTAGATAAGTATTGTTGTTTAAGGTTAATAAAATTTAGCAATAAGTCTTGAAATATTTCAGTAAATTCAAGTAAGTTAGATAAGTATTGTTGTTTAAGGTTAATAAAATTTAGCAATAAATCTTGAAATATTTCAGTAAATTCAAGTAAGTTAGATAAGTATTGTTGTTTAAGGTTAATAAAATTTAGCAATAAGTCTTGAAATATTTCAGTAAATTCAAGTAAGTTAGATAAGTATTGTTGTTTATGGTTAATAAAATTTAGCAATAAGTCTTGAAATATTTCAGTAAATTCAAGTAAGTTAGATAAGTATTGTTGTTTATGGTTAATAAAATTTAGCAATAAGTCTTGAAATATTTCAGTAAATTCAAGTAAGTTAGATAAGTATTGTTGTTTAAGGTTAATAAAATTTAGCAATAAGTCTTGAAATATTTGTAAATTAAAACAAAAGTATTGTTTATTCAAACAAAATAATAATAATATACAAGTTAAACTCGTCTCTGCACTTATTTAAAACACTGAGTCGGATAACTCCTCTTACAGCGAAACTGTTGTGATGCGGGAAATCGAATCTGGTGGACCCCCGACATCCATAACTCTTACCAGGTAAAGGAGAGTATAAAAAGTCTTACAATATATATTTTATATTTAGTCTAAAATTTGTCAATTTATATTTGTTAAATACAAAATATTTTAAGGGAACACATTAACAATTTGTAAACCAGTTAGCTCCTTTTTCCCATCTTGAGTGTTAGGCTGTACAAACTACCTCAAAAGTTTTTCCTCGAGTTAGATTTTTATTGTCCTTATTATAATTGTGTATTGCATTGTATATATAATGTAATCATTTTAATATGTTAGTAAAGTAAATGTCAACTTTCCAATTATTGTAGGTACCTAAAGGATATTACTAATAAATTTTCGTTTCATTTCAAAATTTAAAAAAAAAAAAAAACATATCTATTTTTACTTTATATTTCTATTGTTGTAATTTTATATTTTCATTTCTATATATTAACATATTTTTATATAGTGTTTTAAAACATGTTTTAATGTTTTTTTAGTCATCAGCAGCATGATTTTATTGTAATTTTCACAGTTTATATTATTACACTTTAGTCTATGTTAATTCATTTCTATTTTAATGCATATGTTCGTCTAAATATCTAATTTATACTTTTTCCACTTAATAATTGTATTTATTTGATTGTGTATATTTTTTTTCTATGTAATTACTATTTTTTTTTATGTATGTGAAATATGTTACAGAACTCGGTGTGTTTTTATTCGATTAATTATACAGTTCACGATTTAAATATCACTGGAGTCCGCTGCCATCCAGTAACGCGTTATTAAATTAATAGGTTACTGAAACCTATTACCGGAATGTAGTGACTCGTCAGTAATAGGTTACTGCAAAGTAACTGTATTTACCATCTTTAGTCTAGACTAAACCTAACCTATCTTTGTGGTTAATTATTATAGCTGATGTACCTGATCAGTTGTTCCAACCTGCTTTAGGATAAGCCTAACTTATCTTTGATGAACTATTAAAACTGATATATCTGATCAGTTGTTATAAGTATTACTATATTCGTTGCCGTGGTAACTTAATTCACTTGGTACGATATTATTGTCATTCACGTTTTCTGAGCGCAAATAGATTTATTAGTATAGAATTAAACTTACCAACTGTTAAAAAATCTGCTCAGTCTAAAATAGCGAAGCAGATTATTAGAAGAACTTGTGCTACTCTCACACTGAATTTTAAAGATAAAAAGTTTCTTTGATACAAAATAGTTGCTCAATCACAGAAACACAGAATAGTTGACGGCTAATTTGTGATATATTTACTGCACATGCGCGAACGTTGACTGCTACTGGTTTATATTTTTTAATAACTCAGTTTTTTTAAAATAACAATAAGAAACAAAATCGATAACCTTCTTCACAAATACTACTTTAGTTAACAAAATTTCATTGAGATCGGTCTAGTAGATTCTGATTACCACGAATATAAATCGACATTTATGGTTGCCATTTCCTTATGGGGGAAATACATAGGAAAACCTTTTTATTGTCATAGCTCGACTTTTAATTTAGAAAGTGAAAAAAAATCAACTTTCTTCTGAATGGAAACTATGTTGTTACCAGTTCTCATTAAAATCAGTTCAATAGTTATTAAGAGTTGAGACGACAATTATTATCCTCCTACAGATTTATTAATATAGAAGATATAAGATAAATAAATAGACTAATGATTAGTTTTACGATCCTTTAAATGTTTACATGAGTGCTGTCTCACAACAGCTTAAATATAATCTCTCGTTGTAAAACATATCGTCAACCATTAGCTCTCAAGCTCAATTGAACGTTTAATACAGGAAAAACAATCTATATAATTTTTGTAATTGATGACAAAAATCACATAGGTCAAAGAAGTTAAACAAT
Source organism: Aphrophora alni (assembly GCA_963513935.1). Taxonomy (NCBI): domain Eukaryota; kingdom Metazoa; phylum Arthropoda; class Insecta; order Hemiptera; family Aphrophoridae; genus Aphrophora; species Aphrophora alni. Next base: position 16,879,365 of record OY740773.1, on the reverse strand, counting down.
ATTATTAATAAATGTGTAAAAAAATCTAAAAGTCACCTGTTCTCTCGCTGTATGAGCAAACAAAACTGGCTTCCATAGTGAAATAAAAGCGACATATGTGACGCTACACTGATATTTAGACCACTAACCTTGGGGGAAAAAAGTCCTCTTTATTGATTCCAAATCTGTAATTCAAATCACGGCATGTAAAATAAAACAACCCAACCAATAAAGAAAGAAAAAAGTTTGCAATAAATCTTCCTAGTAAACCCGGGAAAATAATATCTCTTCAGCTGGTCCCTTCACGTATTAGTGGGATTGAATCAGGTGATCTACAGACAAAAAGGATACTATAGTATTTTCTATTACGATTTATTTTTCTGTCTGTTCTGTAAATTCGAAACTACTTTGCGCTCATATAATCGTCTGAACGTAAATAAACGTTGCTCCTAAACGTTCAAAAATAAACCAAAGCACGAAAAACTGTTTAAAAATACTATTTAGTTATTTTGTTAAAAAAAAAAAAACAGTATTTTATCCTTGCGTATATTTTAAGATATATATATTTTTTGTTATAAGGGGGAAGGGGGGAAACCTTGCAGTCGTCATCGTCTTAAAAAATAGAAAAAAGAGTATAAAACAGACTTCTGGGCCTAGACAATTTTAAATAATCAGGGTTGGAAAAAACAAAGGTTGGTCAAGAGAGACCTAATAAGAAAGATATAATGTAACCCCCCCCCCCCTAATTAGAGAGAAGATTAGATGAAGAAAGTTTTCGATCCAGCTGGGGTATCTCAGAATTGCAGCAACTGTACTAACTATAAATAAGCTCTGGAAGGACATAACACTGAGGTATAATTCAACTTCTTGTATTACAGAGCTGTAGAGAACACTGCAAAAATATGTTAAATCTTGTTTTAAACATTTAGTCGATACAAGAAGGATCTCAGCATCATTCCCAACATCTCCTGAATCAAATTAATCGGGGGGGGGGGGAGTTCAAAGCATACTTCTCAATACAACAGAGTCGAGAAGAATACGTTTAAGCGTAAGAATAGTTTATAAAATAGTAGATGTCAGGGACCTGAAGGTGACCAACTAACGGTCGAAACCACTAGGACATTTGAGGATTGTTAGTATACGGTAAGGATAATCTAACAAATGATAAAATTAAAGTTTAAAAAATCGGCATTGCGTAGGGTACCAGCGTTCTATAAGAAATTCATGGAAACCATTCAACTTTGAGAGGGTCAAAACTTGTAGAAACAAAAGTCAAGATAAGTTCTATGGAAATAAACAGTGACTAGATGCAAGACACTCGGGAAAATAAAATACCAATAAAACAGAGGGTTGCAAACTTCACACTCATCATAGGACATAATTGCCTCGCTGCAAAACAAAGATAACCTCTTTCTGGCCGTAAAAGTTGCATTATATTGTTGTTTTTAATACAACCTCACAATTCAATGCCCTAAAAAATATGAAAAGAGCTTAAAATAGAGACATCCTCCTCCCTCAAATCTCGAATATCCTAATAGGTTCGGAAGAGAACAAGAGTTGCTCAAAAGAGACCTGATAGTTAAATATGATTTTTTTCTTGTTTGAAGCCAAAAACCCTCGTTGTTATCCACCGTCTTAAAAAGGAAAAAACAAAAAAGCATAAAAACAGACCCCTAGGCCTCGAATACGTCATGTTCGGAAGAGAACAGGAATTAGTTAAAAGACACCTGAAAAAAGATAAGTGAGAGTGAGGGAGAGAGAGAGGGAGAGAGAGAGAGAGAGAGAGAGAGAGAGAGAGAGAGAGAGAGAGAGAGAGAGAGAGAGAGAGAGAGAGAGAGGGGGAGGGAGGGAGGGAGAGAGATTGTACACAAAAATACTCCTTTTTTTAAGGATCGTTGGAGAATTAGTATGTTGGATTTGCTTAGTAGCTAGAATTTCTAACTCAATACGAAATGAAAAATGGTGTAAATTCAGCTAGATATCAAGTCTTAATTTCGTATACATATTTTGTATGTGATCTTTTATCAATGTACCAAAAACCTCGATCTTGTTTTACTTTTTTTTTAATGGCGGCCGTTTAAAACTTTTAACTTTGAATATCTCGAAAACCGTTAACTTTATAAAAAAAAAACTAGCTACTGGCCCCAGTTTCACCTGGGAATACTTTAAAAGTTTTATAAAGAAATATTTTTTCTAGCATAACCCTAATGATGGTGCTATGGAAATAAATTATGCCCAAATACAGTAACAAACCAATTTGGATAAAAATCGACCCATAAATAACAATGATATGATACTGGTTTCATTAGGGGTAATAAACACCCTTGTAGGACAATTTTCAAAACCCTTTCTTAGTACGCGTCTACAGACCTATCCCAAACCATGTTAAAAATGCATAGCTCTAGGCTTCTTGGATCTAGAGATATGTTTTATGGGTAAAAAAACACTCTTGGAGTGGATAATTTTTAAAACCCTTTCTTAGTACGCGTGTACAGACCTATCCCAAACCATGTTAAAAAATTCATAGCTCTAAGCTTTTTGGATGCAGAGATTTCAAGATCAATCAATGGGTTTTGAAGTTTATAAAATCTCTTATAAATCTTTTATGAAATCTCTGCATCCAAGAAGCTTAGAGCTATGAATTTTTTAACTGGGTTTGGTATATATATTGATTTACAAGAAACATAAAGTTTCTCCTTTGAATTACCGTACAAATAAGATGGTTAAAAAATTAGTGTCGAAAAACTGAAAACACAATTTCTCGGCAATTGTATAGAATACTCAAAATTAGCCTAAAACCAAAATACTTTTTAATTATTATGTTTTTTAATAATATAAAAATCCATTGCTTAACGATTAACTGCCAAAAATGCTCATTGTGTGCATTGTCATTTACAACTAATTATCAGCTGTTTCTTGAATTAAAACTATAACCAATAGATTTTATTATTATTATTTAAAACCTACATAGTTCAAAAGTAATTTTGATTTACGCTTATTTGATTTATGGAAAACATTTGCTAAGAAATTATGCTTTCAGTTTTTTGACAATAACTCGATTATCCTTCAATCTACAGAAAAAATTCAAAACAATTATTTTCTTTACCATTATACATTTACAAGTAAACTTTTTTCATTTGTAAATGTATAATGAAGTTAACGATTTCGATACATTAGACTTTAAAAATTTTCAAAACTTCCGCAACTTTGAAAAAATACAAAACAAGCTCGTGGATTTTGATACATTGATAAAAGGTCACATACAAAATATCTATAACAAATTTGAACTTGATCTCTAATTTATTTCCAAAAATATTTCTTGCACAAAACACAAAATGGCTTAAAGACAACTAAGTTTGTTTCAAACAAATGAATACTCGTTCTGTGTTTCTTCAACCCCCGGAACAATCCTCTAAAATATCCGACAAGAGTTCGGAAACACCCTATATTTACTTTATAAACTATGTATATATATAGTGTCTATAAAATATTCTCCCAAATTTCACCAGGTGAAAATTAAAAACAAAGTTCCAATAAACATAAGTCCGGAAATGCTTAGCTTTCGAATTATCCACCCAATATCTTTTCAAATTGAAAAGATATTGAGCTCAAATTCTGTGTACATATTTGTTACGTAACCTTTTACCCTTGTACAAAAAAACCAGAACGTTCTTTTGTATACAATTCAAAATGGCGGGCAATTAAGACTAATTTTCTATTTATTGTTGAACAGCATATAAACCTGTTTTCCATCGCAGAATATCTACTTGTATGGTAGACTTTTTTTAACTTGTATCTAAATTTATTTAAAAAACTAAAAGAAACATAAATGTGCTGTTTGCGGAAAAGTTAGTACACCCAAAAGTCACTAGTTTTGTGGGATCGAAGTTCCCCTCACTCACCCCCTTGAAACTCCCAACTTATAATTTTAAAATTTCAAATGTAACCTACCCCTCGTGACACATTTAAAGGGCATAGAAAAGAAAACGTTCTAGGAAAAAAGTGATTTAATTGGATCGTCCGAAATAATGCACGATTTTTAAATTGTATTTATACATTTTTGCTACTTTGAGTGCGTTTTCACTAGTTCTTTGTGTGTAAAAACTATTTATAGAAGAACAGTCAAGTTTTAATTATCATTGGTTAATAATGATAAGTAATGGGTGTTCATAATGTTTAAAATTCCATAAATAATACCATTGTGATGACAGCTTACTGTAATAAAATTAATATTGTTGAACAGTCCAAATATTAAGAAGGTAAAACATATTCTAAAATGTCTTCTACTAATAGATAAGATAAGGACTAATAGACAAATGCTATAACAATACAGTACGAAGGTCAACTATGAAACACCGCAAGTTGATTTAGCGGACCTTAGATATCGAATAATAACGATGTGTAGGTCTATTCCAAGAGAAACAAAAGTGATTTTCAAAACTGGTTGTACAGTATTTCATGAAAAGAAATGGTGAACATTTCAAACATCTGTGAAATTTAAGAATATGCTAGAATGCTGTAAATGCAAGTTGCATTTAGCATATTAATACTTTTATTTCAAACAAACCCAGTCTGTATTGCTAATAATTATTAACACTTTAAATATTTGAACTAAACTCTTTACCCTAATAACTTGTTTTTCGCAACAAACTGAATTAACACTTTGGCAGTAGCAAAAATAAATGTGTAAATATAACTTAAAATCTTGAAACATTTCGAGAATTAACCCAATTTAATTTTTTAATGCAATTTGTTTTAATGCCCTTTAATTTAATCTGACACGAGGAGTAAGTTCTCACTTGAAGTTTTTGAAATGAGTAAAAAAAAATGTATGCTAAATTTTTCAGAGCGTTTTATATTACTCATTCTTATTTTTTCAACAAATCTACAAACAATGTTTCGGTTTCAAAATGAAACCATTTACAAATATTTAAACTTAAATTACAAAGAAACGACATTTTAAATGACCGCTATTTTTTAACCGTTAAATGAAAATTAAAATATCTCATTAAGACTATAAATTCATAATGTAAAACTTTCTAAAAAACTTGTATCAAAGTCTCTATTTGTTCTGTAGTTCAATTTTGATATTGAAAAAAAAAAAGAAAGAAAAAAGAAAAGAGACGGAAAGAAAGCGTTTTAGGATATACATATAAGCTCGTGTATCACTGAAGAGGACGACCTTGTCGTTGAAACGCGTCTGATACTTAGGCGTGTTTATTGTGAGAATTGTGTTCTGTGTGTTTGTTATACTGTACATATAACCTGTTTGCTTCTTTTAATGACCTGAAGTTTGAGGAAACAATTTATGTAATATATTTAAAACGCTTGCAATTCAAACTTAGCGACCTAATCAAGTTACAGTATTTCATAAAAACTATTTATCACTTTCCAAAGGTAATTTATAATTTACAAGACAAGAAACACGCAATTTAGATTAGAAACTTACACTTCAAAACACCAGAATCCAATTAAATTCGAATGGCTACCACTAATCTGATAAATTAGCGGTTAATCCCAATAGAGTCGAAACAGTATTTTACCAGTACGGTTTTCTGTAGAGAAATTTGATTATTTTAGTTAATCCGGCGATATAGAGAAATGAATACTCGATCTACTGGAACCAATGTCTGATAACTGGATGGTACATTCTGGAAGTACATGTTGTTTTGTTTTGTTTGTGATGAATTGAAACAAGCGGCCGGTATGTTCCCTTTATCTCTTATTTCAAGCTAGTGTGGAGTTCCAACTTGTCTGCTACAATGTGCACGAGAGACCAACAAGAGCAGTTGTGTGTAATTTCTTTTTGTGTTCGCCGTTAGCAGAGCCGCCCCTACCTGGTGGCATCGACCCCCTGACGCGACACCCGAGTCAGCAACCCGCTTAACCCTCCCTAGGGACAGCTATGTTGTTACCCCTACCAATGACTACATAAATACTATAAGACACGACATAGGATAGGGAAATAGTCTACGCTTTACGGGTGCTGTTCGTCACAAGTTTGACACACAGCTATCAGAAAGCGCTAGCAGCAGGTGCTTGACTGTACGCATCCCACTTGGTTGAGACTGTACAACTGTTGACCTCTCTCTCACAAACCTTCTCACTTACTTCCGTCAGAATAGTCAGTGTTGTCAGTTCGTGCGCTGAGATAAGCGATTCTCGACCTTCCCTCGCATCTCTGGTCCCATATGTGGCATCAGTGCGTTTTCTCTTACCCGCCTGAAACATTGTTTGACCGTAGAGCCACCTAGCGCTGTCACATCAACTTCAGATTCTCTAGCAGAGCGACCTAGCGGGTATTGGACAACTCAAGAATAAGCGTAGAATATTTAACATGGCCATGTCGTGTCTTATAGTATTTATGTAGTCATTGCCCCTACACAGTCAAGTAAGATCATTTTTAGACGAGTGACCCAGAGGTAACTTCATTAATTTGTGCACGCTTGAATTATTCGAATTAACTACATTGACCACGGTGTCCTTTTTTATAATTAAACGTGTAAACGTATCGCTAATGAATTGTTGGCTTGTGTTTGAGAAATAAGGTAAAATCGAGACAATGGCTGTGGTAGGACTGATTCGCCAGAATGATTCAACCTCTGGTTATCCTAACACGTTGGTTCGGTCCAACTAACACGTTTCCAATTATAATTAAATAACCCATTAGTTGTTATCCTCATAATAAACTCCCCCACCCAGAGCTGTATTTTGTTTGTTATTATATTGCTGTCTGTACGAACGAAATTACAATTGACGTTTTTGGAACTAAAACTGCTGGTCATGACAAATTAGGATTAAACGCCATCACCAATTAGAGCTATCAAAATACTTTTTGAGTGTTTTTTTTCCAAAATAACAATTTTAAATATGTAAATATGTTACCGCTGTAGCTGTAATTTGTATCCGATTGCTTCAAATTTGGGGGAATATAATTTTAAAATAGCTTTAATAGAACTGTCCATTAACTTCATAAAATGCGAAATTTTTTTATAGCTTTATTTCCAATTTCGATGTGGAGTTTTTATCCTTTTTATGGTTTCTTGGATCCAAAAAAGTAATTTTATGAATGATGTCTGCCTGTCTATCCAGCATCTGTGTTCTCTGTAGTGCTCAAACAGTGAACCAATTTTAAGCAAATTTAGTTTTTGGGTATAGTTTTGCCAAAATTTCAAGACTTTTTTCATTACGTCAAAAATTTCTGTTAACACCAAAAATAGGTCATGAAACTGTTATAAAAGACCTTTCTCTCAACTTTTATTGCCTTGTTGTATATAAGTGAAAAAACTGTAGATCCCCGGTTTTCGGGATTGCCAACCTACTGATAAAAATTCCTGATTGATTGCCAAGCCTTCTTAAAAAAGAAAAAAAGGTTAACATAGATAATCCTACTCTTCCAATGTACTAAGAGTCAGGTGAGAAGAAGTGTTGATCAAGAAAGACCTGATAGGAAAGATTAAAGAGAGAGTTCTCACACACGACGAGATGAAAAAAGATGTTGATCCAGCTAGGATACCTCGGAATTGTCACAACCTCTACTCATTATAAGTATGCCCCTAAGGGAGTGAAGTTATATTGCTCCATTTTATTTTTTACTTGTATGTTTAAAATTGTATAAAAAATATATAGTAATTTAAAAATAACCACAATATACTACTGAATGAAAAACTTAATTTCATTTCTATGAGATTCTACTAAAGATAAACAACCCCCTCCATCGACTAGTGTAGCCGACCATCGTTCGCAGTAAGTATCGGAATGTTGGGCCCGGCGGATCGATCACAACAAACTGACTGCAAAAAAAATGTAATCGCGAGTGTTTTGTATATGTTTACATTGTTGTTGATATGAACTGATTATGTGTTTGTATTTAATAATTGACAAAATCTATCCTTCTAAAAAGTTTTTCTTAACTAGAAAATGGCTGAATAACCGAAACGACCCTATATACAACGGTAATCAGTACACTGAAGTCGGTAAGTTAAATAACTGTTTATAAATATATAGACACTAAGGCAAACAATTTATAAAGGTTATTGCGAGTGTTCCATGTCATGGATGAGGTAGGATTTCTATATAATAAATTCATTACTTTCGTAATATTGTTCAACATAGATATGAATTAATTAGTAATTACACATTAGTGATGTTGTAATTCACTTAACCCCTTAATTATATTAATTAATGTTTACGTTATGATGTTTATACGAGCTTATGAATAATCATATGTAAATTGTTCCCCTCTAATTCAGATTACTGCATTGTACATACAACAAACAAGCGGATATAATTAACAAAACTACGTTTTTGGGTTCAGGGAACTTCAAATCTGATATATCTGCATAAAACTCTAAATCGGTTTTCGACCAATGACATAACTTTAACTATATTAAGTACATGTGAAAAAGTACAATTATTAATTATTAGGTTAGGCCTACATCTATTTAATTTCCTCATCACAAAATAAGATAGACTAGTTTAAATGACCCATCGAGAAAATATATTGGTAATTCTGTGCAATTACTTGGTCAACCCCAAACTTTTTCATATTTTACTACGGTCATAAGGATGTTCTCAGAAAGCAAGAAACATATAATTCAAGGCCCGCAAGGCCAATTATACAATTGGTACAATGAGCTGCCATTTTGTACTGGGTTGAGATAGAAAGCTCTGGTTTCCACTGTTCTTCTTCTTTAATCAAGGACTTTAAAATGAGGCGTCACTTAATGGGTCTTTATATTTAAAAATTTTGAGCTGCCCCCCAAAAATCCCATTTTGGGGAAATGGGCAAAGTTGTAATAGTGACTAAAAAGTTCACTTTTATTTCCTAGAAATGAGTTCTGAGTTTCATTTTTCTATCTTTATCCATTTAAAATTTAACAGGGTGTATCCATACTTTTGACTCACTCTGTATACATATAAACATACATGGTAATACAGTATATATAGCCACCTAGCCAAACCTTTGTGATCGTTGTTTTAAAGTCCATTTTAATCCGATACACCTAAATGTCAGAAACAACATTGTATGGAAAATTATGTTTTAATATTTTTTAACGGTTAATGCGGCCATGTAATAGAAGGCTCCCTATTTCTCATGATTCTTTAATCTTACAACGTCATAATAAGCTGAAATGCGCATATGTAACGAGTTTAAAGAAGAGATAGAAAAAGAAACGTTAAATAAAAATAGAAAGAAGAACTATCGCTAGTGAGGAAAAGTAAGTCTCTACGGTGAAGGAAAAAAGAAGGTTTTAGGCATTCTTTAAAAAGACAACATTACATTTAGACACAGGAAGGAGACTAAATGTTTTAAATAGCAGTATATACAGTAATGTTTAATAAAAACTAAGTAGCTAATATAACATTCCAACTCAGAACCATTGGTGAGTAAAAATACAATTTTATTTACCACTTCAGCGATTGATTCAACATTCTGCGTTCACCTTTCATGCCAAATTCAACAAGATTACATCTTGACAAAATTGACCAATGAAAAATGACAACTCTCTCATACTTCAATAAAGGATATAAACAAACTCAAAACTGCAAAAGAAACAACTATTATTAACATAAACAATTGAAATATATTTTTTTTAGAAACACAATCCATCATCAATTTTGTATCATATTCACCAATCACTTATCCACTTCAATCACACACCTACATTTAGATTAAGTTTTTTATAGAAGCCGTATTTATTTTGTGCCCCCAAAAGTGTTGTAAAAATAGCCGAGGCAGAAGACTATTAAACTTTTCCACCCCGAGATTGAAAAGTACTCATTTTGTATATTTTGTAATTAAATAATTAAAAAAAAAAATTAATACATAATCTTGTTAAAAGACATACAAATCTTACGCTAATGTATGTAATAAGCTTTTCTTATAGGGTAGAATGAAAAATTACAGTAGGCCTACTTTCGTGATTTCATTTAACGTGGTCTACAATTAAAGAACATTAATTTAGGGGCGTAAATAGTTCTAAATGTACAAAAATTTGGTACAGCAATATCTTAGAAATTAGCTTAAATAAAATACTCTTAACTACTAGGTTAAAAAATAAAAATTATCAATGGCCTTCCTTTAAGAATAATATTTAGAATAGATTTTGTTTTTTTCCATTATGCAAGTAAATAATGTGGAGTATACAAGTTTGGTAGAAAAAATGTCATAAATAAGCTAAAACTATAAATAGCTCTTAACTAGTAGGTTATAAATTGAAATTTGTTAATGCCCTTCCTTTGCAGATCATATTTAGAGTAGCTTTTTTTTCTATTAGGCAAGTAAATAATTGACAATATACAAGCTAGGTAGATTAAATCTCATAAATAAGCTAAAAGTATAAATAACTCTTAAATATTAGGTTTTAAAAAATGAAAATTTTCGATGGCCTTCATTTACAGGCAATATTTAGAATAGATTTTTTTCCATTAGGCAAGTTAATAATTGACAATATACACGTTTGGTAGAAAATATATGATATAAATAATCTAACACTATTAATAACTTTTTAGCAGTAGGTTAAAAAATGATTTTTGTTAATGGCCGTCCTTTATAGATCATATTTAGAGTAGTTTTTTTCCATTAGGCAGGAAAATAATTGACAATATATTATATATATAACCTTGGGAATTAAATCTCATAAATAAGCTAATACTATAAATAACTCTTAACTATTAGGATAAAAATGAAAATGGCCTTAACTATTAGGATTTTCTATGGCCTTCCTGTAGAGATCATATTTAGAATAGATTATATTTTGTTTTCCACGAGGCAAGTAAATAATTGGCAGTAGCCTATACAAGTTTGGTAAAAAAAAAAATCTCATAAATAAGCTAAAACTATAAACAACTCTTAAATGATAGGTTTAAAATGAAAATTTTTAATAATCCTTCGTTCCAGATCATATTTAGAATAATTGACTTCATGAAATAAACATCAGGAGAGAAAATAATAAGCAAATCTTAGGTTTGTAAATCTTGGAAATAACCTACAATTAAAAATCACATAGCTACTAAAGTGAAAACGTTTATAGGCCAACTACATCACTGTTATTAGTAGCCTACAATCATTGACATAGATTTTGTTTGAATAAATAAAAATATCCTGTAACATAATCAATTAGCAAAATAAAATGACCTATAAAAGTAATGGTAAGGTTATTTCTTACCTTAATAATAACCAAGCCAATTTTTAACCTGTTTTTATATTAACAAACCTACACATTTTAATTGTCACACTGCACTAAAACCAGCACAAATTAAAAAATATTTTGAACAAAGAAACAACAACAAAATGTCAACTTGCACCACGACCAAATGTACACAACTTAGAACTATGCGTACTACCTACAGCGCAATAAGATGTTAGTCAGGTCTGGACAGGTCAAGCACTAGTTGATTTCGTCACCGTTATAAAAATACAGTGCTTCTTTCTATCGATGCCTACTAGATTATGTTTCCACTCATCACTGATAATAACATTTGTAATCTATCATGCTTACGAGGTTTCGAATAACGTACAAACACGACAAAAATTGAGTAACCGAGTTATGTATTAATAATTTCTGACTATGTTACAATCGTTTCGAACATTTTAGGTACTAACTAGAAGCTTAAAAATCATGTCAGGTTATTCCTTAAAATATTCAAAAATAGGCTTTTTACATAGCGATAGAAGTTAAAAATCCACGAAACAAACTTCTGCTTGAAGGACGATTTTCACCCACAACAAATGCAAAAACATTGCACAAACTTTCTTACTTACCTATCCCCAAAACCAAACTAATTGAAGGTGACATCATGGTACTAATCCGGACCCAATGTAATACTATTTTTTATTTATTTATTTTCCATTCCTTTTATTACATTTAGATAAACAAAACATGATTTAGATTGAGAAAAATATATTAAGTAAAAAAATAAAGCTTTCCTTAACAACAAACTAAAACAAAACAAAACAGATAAATTGACATATGACATAATAATACCTTCCTTTAAATTAAAATACACAACAGGAAAGAAAAACCAAAACAATATTACTTCTAAATCCTAAACAAAAACAAAGATAAACAATTTAAGATTTTTAAAAATATACGGAATGGAATAAAGCAGCCTCCATGGGTCTACCCGTTTTGAGGCTGCATATCTCAAGTAAAAATAGAAAAAAAGAAGAAATAACAGAATTCAAGAGACCATCGGGAGCAGTTAAACTATTAATAAACTTTAATTTAATTTAATATTTATTACAAATATTATAATTTGTTAAATAATAATTTGTTCTATGATAATTAATTATTCACATCTATTTGCATCTATGACATAAATATAAAGTGGTAAAAAACTTACACATACGTAACATACAAACACTCACATACCATAATAGTCCATACATATTCTCTCTCATACCAATATATACACATTCCTATCTCCAAGTTTAACATAATAAAAAGAAATACAAAAATAAACAAAATTATTAAGAGAGAAAAAACACATCCACACCCCTATCACATCTCTTACACTCAGCCATGCATCCAAACAAAATTAGAATAGTAATGCATTCCTATATCACAACCTCCAACAGACCTTCAATACAGTCCATGCCCAAAAGCCAGCTAAATTATACTAGCAGATAATCTAAATTTAATAACCAAAAGATAGTTTCATGAACCTTGTAGTAAATGATAAATTGTATTAACGGGTCTTATCCAGTAAGATAAGTTAGTTAAGGGATTTTCTGAACCTCGTAATTGTATAAATTACTACTTTGCTGAAATCGACTAGGCACTAACAGACCTAGTATTTCTGAAGGAGCCTCCACTCGTAATGGTGGTCTTGATGACTTGACACTGCCGTATCAAATATCACATTTTACGGTAGGTCAGGGTTCAAAATTACTTTTTTTACAATAACTTAACTACCTGTCGTCCTAGAGATAAGGAAAATGTACCATTACATGCAGAATTGAAATCTGCAACTTGTGTATTTAATATAGTGTATACTTTGCATAACATCAGAGATAACACATATTCTGATTAAAATGGCCGTCATTCTTAATTCAATTTTTCTAAATTTTAATACGGTTTTACACAAACACCCCCCCCCCCCTATATCAAGTTTCATGGTCGCGTCTTAATTTTTGTGGCCGCCATCGTGTTTATATAGGCTACAACAACGAAGGACGAACGGCATGTTGAAAATAACTTTTCGGTTCACCGGGAAGTGAATATCAGTTAATAAACGGGTAAACTGGGTAAGTAAAAGAGAAGAAAAGCATAAAACAAAGACCGATATACCACGAGAACTATAATTAATAGTATTTTGGTCGGAAGAGTTGTTCAAGAGAGACCTGATAGAAAAGATCAAAGAGAAAGATCTAACCCGAGACTAAATAAGGGTAGTTGTAGACCCACTATAAATGAGCCCATCAGGACGAAAGGTAATGTTAGTTAACTCCGATTAAATTCAACAGAAAACTAAATGCCGAATTCTGAGTTTATACAATAATACTGTAACAATCAACTCAAATTTGTCTATATCTCTAACCTAACATATCCTACACTAACCTAATCTAACCTAACCGAACCGAACCAAACCTAACCTAACCTAAACTAACCCAACCTCTAGACGAGTTATGAATGAATATATCCGATCAACAATCTCAACATCATCCCCTGAATTGAGTGGGACCTAACCTAACCTAACCTAAACTAACCCAACCTCTAGACGAATTATGAAGGAATATATCCGATCAACAATCTCAACAACATCCCCTGAATTGAGTGGGACCTAACTTAACCTAACCTAAACTAACCCAACCTCTAGACGAATTATGAAGGAATATATCCGATCAACAATCTCAACATCATCCCCTGAATTGAGTGGGACCTAACCTAACCTAACCTAAACTAACCAAACCTCTAGACGAATTATGAAGGAATATATCCGATCAACAATCTCAACATCATCCCCTGAATTGTGTGGGACCTAACCTAACCTAACCTAAAGTAACCCATCCTCTAGACGAATTATGAAGGAATATATCCGATCAACAATCTCAACATCATCCCCTGAATTGTGTGGGACAAAATATCAATGCAACACAATCAAAGAAAACGAGTTTAGCTTAGAAATCCATGAGTAAAGAGTGACCGATGCGAAAACGTCTTAACGACTACACGAATTAATCATATCAACGGACGAAGCAGTATTGATTTTCCTCAATTTATTAGAAACTCTTTGTGCGGTTTAAAGTCGAAAAACGTCGCGGGGAAAATCGAAAGAAAAGAGGATAAAATATAGCCCACAAATACTCTAATATGCTTCAGAATCGGAAGAGAAATAGAGACAGTAAAGATGAAAGAAAAGGATCTATTCCAAGTGAATGTGAAGCAAGGTTTACATCCAGATAGGGTACCTTAGGATTGCCATACCAGTATTCCCTTATAGTGTGCGTCTAAGAGGATAAAATATAAAAAAGAGACTTCTAGTTCTTCAATACTTTAATACCGACGCAAGACCAGGGAAACCGGATAGGAAAGATAAAAGAGAGTAATTTAACCCAAAACTACACGAAGAAATGTGTAGATCCAGTTAGGTCCTCGGGATGCCAACACTCATAAAATATAAAGTAATCTCTTGAGAGGTTAATTCATTTAATTAAATTTAAAAAGTGTAAATCTAGCTTGAATCCCTCGGGATTAAACTGATAAATTGAATAACATAATGCACATTTTGTTCCTAAAAACATATAAATAAATTGAGCTTAACTTTTTAAAAGTTAATATTTACTATTTTTTAAAAGTAATTGATACGGGCCGGGGCCGGCTGCGGCACGCGGGCCGTATCTTTGACATGACTGTCTTAGAGACTAAACTTGAGTAAATTTTGTAGCTAATTTTGATAAAAATCGTAATTTTGTGGGTTTTTCTTATAACCCAAAATTTTAGTTATCAACATAATAAAAAGAAGACCCAAGATTTGTCAAAAGTATGACGACTTATTAAAATTTTAAAATAAGATCACCCGTTCGGACTGTAAAGCACGAGAGAGAGAGAGAGAGAGAGAGAGAGAGAGAGAGAGAGAGAGAGAGAGAGAGAGAGAGAGAGAGAGAGAGAGAGAGAGAGAGAGAGAGAGAGAGAGAGAGAGTGAGTGAGAGAGAGAGAGAGAGAGAGAGAGAGAGTTCCAAAAACCACTTTTGGACTCAGACACCTCAAAAGGGATTTATCCGTAAAAAACTAGACATCAATTTTTTGATGCATCGTATACATAAGAGTAATAAATACACATACTTGTGATTTCATCACGTACTTATGATCTGATCAGGTAATTTGAATTAATTTTATTTAAAAAACAACGTACCTATGAAAAGAACATCTCATCTCACAAAGCAGTTAAAAGGGATTTGATGTTACAATCCCGTACAATTCAAAAACATGAAGCAAAATCTTTCAAGTTGACAACTTGACACGTGGAGTGTTATAATATAAACTAAAAGTTTAAAATGAATTATCCATTGTAAGGACTAAAAACATGTTTTTCAAGGCCATTTATTTTACTTTTTCACTCTACAGAGACTGTATTGTGAAGGGAAAGAAAGATTACCGTAAATATGTCCTGTTTGAGTGTAGCTAAATCAAAAAAATTTATGAATGATTCTGAAAAAGTCTAAAATAAAAATATTCGGAGATAAAATGATCAGGATTTGAAAATGTTTTGTTATTAGGCTAATCTTGAGTGTTTTGAACAATTACCAAGACTTTTTTCTTGGTTATCCTTTTACCTACAGCAAATTGTTTTAAATACTATTTTATTTATCGTTAAAAGACAAATTGACTCTTGTAAATATTTTATAAAAGTTGACGTTTTTCGTAATATTCGAAGTTTAATTATTTGATACGTTTTTAACACGTTACATAAAAAATGCGTGTATTAAATCTGAACACAATATTTATTTCCAATGTTTTTTTTGGTACAAAAACAAAATGTCGAATGGACTGGAAACTAAGCGTTTTCGAAAATATTGATGAACATTTAAAAAAAATGTTTACCAGTAGCAAAAGTCGTGAAATTTCACTATTCCTTTGTGAGCTAATTGTTTTGTTATAAAGAAGGTCCTCAAAGATTTTTTGACTTTTTTTTCAAAATTAAAGAAATGTTCTGTTCTTATATTAATGTAAAATATAATCTGTGTTACTGGAAACAAGTACCTAAAGCCTAAGGGAAGAGTCAAAACATGGAACATTTATAAGTCAAAACATGGAAAACAACTTAAATTGCACCGTCTGGCGTTTTCAAAATCCAGATATACAAATCTTGATTTTGACTAGAAACTAAAAAACAACATAAACACAACGAAACTAAAACCATAATTAGTACGTCAAGTGAGGACCAAGAGCAGTTTTTCGAACGAGAAACATGTAACATACAGTGTGTGTAAAAAGTCTGGAACCTGTTGATTATTAGACAAATTGTTGCAGGTGTCAAAAATTAACCTATGGGAATCGGTACAGATACAAAAATTCTAATTTTTAAGGACTCGTAATTTTCCGCCGCCATATTGATTTCCGCCGTATTTAATTTAACTTTTAAAAATTTAATAGGAATGGGAGTACTATAACATCATTTTAATGTGGAATTTCAAGAGGAAATCGATGGTGAAGTCAGTTTTTCGATAAACCTATTCACTCACGATTCACCAGCCATTATCGAAACACTTCAATAAAAAGTGTAGGTACGAAACTGCTATTTCATTAATTTAGACAAATAGCCGAAGGTATTGCAGGATGATTTGAAGATACAAATTTGTAGAAATCAAACAAAAATGTTGGTTTTAGGCACATCTTGGGTGTTGTAGACAATTACCAAGAATTAATGTTTTCAGCTTTTATTTATATCTCAGGCTTGTAGATTAAAAAATAGTTTTTAATTCAATACAGAATCAGCTGTTGATTTTTGATACCTGCAGCCATTTTGTCAAATAATCAACCGGTTCCAGACTTTTTACACACACTGTATATTATAGATTATGTTAGTCTTTACTATGGAATATACCGATAGGCTTTAATTATATACTATTCATTTCAAAACTATTTCTCATTTTTCATAATAAATAATGTTTTAAAAATTAATTACATTCTGAATAGTTTGTCCAAAAGGTGTTCTAAAATTGAGCATACGTTTTTAAAACATTAATTTCACGTGTAAATTTATTGTTTTACTAATTTTGGGCAAAAAAAAATGAGGTCATCATCAAATTGGAAAAAAATAATGGAATAAAGTCATGATCGGAAGATAAGAAAAGTTGGTCAAGAAAGACCTGATAAAAAAGATAAATGAGAGAGATTTAACAAAAGACTAATGAAGAAATGTGTTCATCCATCTAGGACACCACTGAATTGTTGTCCCTCTGAGGGGATAAGGTGTAAAAAAGATACTCCTAGCCCTCGAATACTCTAATAAAGTTAGGATCGGAAGAGAAACAAAGTTGGTAGAGACCTGATAAGGTAGATTAAAGAGAGGGAGCTAATACAAGACAGAGGTGTAGATCTAGCTGGGATATTACGGGATTCCCACACTCGTAATCACTACAAATGTGTCTCTCAGTGGGTAAGGAATAAAACAGGGACCACTAGCATTCGAATACTCTAATAATGTCAGTATCGGAAGAGAACAAGAGTTGGTCAAGAGATCTCTGATAAGGAAGATTAAATGGATCTAACACAAATGATGAAAGGTGTGTATCCAGGTAAATTACCACGGGATTGCCTCACACGTACTGACTCCTAGCGCTCAAATACTCCAATAATGTCAGAATCGTAAAAGAACAAAAGTTGGTTGAAACAGACCTCTTAAGAAAGATAAAAGAGAGGAATCCTAGACACAAGACTAAATGAAAAAAAGTTATATATCCAGTTTGGAACCACGGGATTGTCAGACACCCTCATTCACTATTAGACAGCCCCTGAGTAATGGAAGCAACACTCTTTACAAGATAATAGCGATAATAGCCTAACTGTAATTCAAACAATGACACATGATAAGTAATTCAAGTGTCACAATGCAGTCTAGTAACACTAATAGGCCTCGGAGTCATTTGTCATTAGCTTCTGTTGATTGTAAGAAGTTTCAAGTGTATTTTTATTGCTTTCAATTCGAACGAAGGGATACAAAACTGAATGGAAAAAACACATCATTAATTATTGATTTTACATGTTCAAACTCAAATACAGTTTTGCCCTCAGCGTTTCTATGAAAAATCTATTCAGTTTTGGTGGGGTCATTTTTCACAACAAAGAAGAACACATGAGTTGATACTTTTTGTATAAATTTATGATCACCTGTTTTTAAATGCTCATGTCTTATACAGGATGATTCAAGGAGAAAAATTTAGGAAGTGTTCCATTGGTAAAAATAAAGAAAAAGAAATCTATATAATCATAGGTTTGAAAACGCTAAAGTTTCCCGTTTATCCACCTATATTTGTATTGTTTTTAGGCTAATTTTGGGCGCTTAAAACAATTAAATAAAAATTAAATTTGTACTCTTTTGTTCATAAATCATGTTTCCTTTCAACTACCAGCACAGACCCTTGAGGAACTACCGAAATCAAACTATCAATTTACCGGTGAATTGTCCATTGTATCATTAACAAATATCAAGAAAAGTATTGGGTCCACTACAGAACCTTGATGAACTCACAATCAACCTGTCAATTTATCGGTGAATTGTCCATTGTATCATTAACAAATATCAAGAAAAGTATTGGGTCCACTACAGAACCTTTATGAACTCACAATCAAACTGTCAATTTACCGATGAATTGTTCATTGTATCATTAACAAATATCAAGAAAAGTATTGGGTCCACTACAGAACCTTGATGAACTCACAATCAACCTGTCAATTTATCGGTGAATTATTGTCCATTGTATCATTAACAAATATCAAGAAAAGTATTGGGTTCACTACAGAATCTTTATGAACTCACAATCAACCTGTCAATTTACCGGTGAATTGTCCATTGTATCATTAACAAATATCAAGAAAAGTATTGGGTCCACTACAGAACCTTTATGAACTCACAATCAACCTGTCAATTTACCGGTGAATTGTCCATTGTATCATTAACAAATATCAACAAAAGTATTGGGTCCACTACAGAACCTTGAAGAGCTCACAATCAACCTGTCAATTTACCGGTGAATTGTCCATTGTGTCATTCACAAATATCAAGAAAAGTATTGCCTACCACAAAACCTTGAGAAACTGCACAATCAACCTGTCAATTTACCGTTGAATTGTTCATTGCATCATTAACAAATATCAAGAAAAGCATTGCCTACCACAAAACCTTGATGAAGTGCACAATCGACCTGTCAATTTACCGATGAATTGTCCATTCCGTCAAGAAAAGTATTGGGTCCAGCACAGAACCTTGAGGAACTACACAATCAACTACAGTCAATTTACCGGTAAAATATCCAATACTTCATTAACCAAGATGAAGCGCACCACAGAACCTAAGGGACTCCACAATAAATGACACTGAGGAGAACCAATATTTTTGCTCTGTGAGATCTGTCCGAAAACTAACTACAAATTAGTGACAAATAATAAGTTTCTTCAAAAGCAATTCTTGATCCACTGTATTGAAGGCTTTGGTAATTGACATTGTCTTGTCCAAGAATGCTTTGTTTGAGCTCTGTGTGACTATTTGTGTAAAATTAAATTTCTAAATACCAAGTTGCCTCATCGATTTGTGTATTTGGGTTTTAATCACGTATGTTAACTATTTTATATAATCCCATTTCAAGGAGTCTATTTATAATAAATAATATTGAAAACACTATGTTTTTTTTAGTAATTACTAGATCTAGTTTTTGACCTTTTAAAAGTGAACATGACAAAGATCTTAGTTTTGTTTCGCAAAGATCAATGGATAAGTGAAATATCGATCAAACAGATTATTTATTATTTGGTATTTCACTTCATCACAGAAATGCTTTTGAAATATTGTAATCTTCAACAATATCAATAAATAATCAATCTAACACAGCTTCGAATTTTTTAAATCTCAAATATTATAAATAAGCTTTGTACAATACACGAGTGTTTTGCTCTCAGTTTAATAAATCCTAAATTGTAAAAATTAAAAATGGTTTTGAATAATTTATTTTATTAGTTGTGTTGAAATTGTCTCTAGCAGAGGCGCATATAATGAGAAAAGCTCTTGTACAGTATGTCTACCTACCCAATTAATGTCCCTCAATCGTCTCTTATTCAAATTGGTGTCATTTAAAACAAGTTAATGGACGACGTCATAGTACTTACTCAGCCCTAACATACAGTGTTATACAAGCAGATCCTCTAAATATAATGTGTAGCTGTTGTTTTTTGGGTCTTGTAGGAAATATTAAATTGTATTGGTAGATCAAGGGGTTTTATCCAGTAGAGTAAGTTTGTTTAAACAGTTGTTACACGTGTTTTCTGAACCTCGTAGTTGTGTATATCAACCTTGACTTTCTAACGGGCCTCATGGATGTATATGACTCGCTTCGCTCGTGTCAATGTCTCGCCCCAAGCTGGACTCAAGGTTAAACATATGTAAAGAATCTTCCACTCGTTTCGCTCATGGTGACTCGGCCCTACCCGATCTCGATACTGTACGAAAATCACTTTTCTTGGGAACCCAGGGTTTGGAATTAAATTTTTGACAATAACTTCCGCTATTTGTTATCCTAGAGAGATGGGGTTGATACCAGTACATGAAGAATTGAAATCTGTATTTTTTTCTAATGTAGTATGTTATAAGATGAATAACACACAAAATATGAAAAACAAATGTTTAAAATAGCCACCATTTTGACATTTTTAAAGGGTGGTTTTATGAATTTCATTAGGGTTCTATATATGCAAACTATTATAGTCCTCTATCTTCATATTGTGACCGCAATTTACAAACAATATTATTTATTAACAATAACGACGTACGGAAAATATAACGAAAATAATTTTTCGGTTTCTGAGGCGTTAAAAATTAAGAACAGTTAAAAAAAAGAAGGAACTCGTTTTTATTCGTTTACCAAACTTAACCTATAATTTTTGTACCAAGTAGAAAGAGATATGAAACCGTAAATTCTATTTCAAATTAGATTTCCCTATAAAAATCTGATCTTGGGAAATTTTATCTTTAAATAAAAAACTTTAGAATCACAAAACTAAGTGACCGATCAGTGTAAAATCATATTTCATAAACATGAAAGTTGAGACCCAAACTAATCTGTCAATTAAACGGAGAGTTCGAAACAAATTGTCAAATCTAAACTGACATGAAATGCAGTTTGACGCACTTAGATCATAAACTACCTATTCAAATATTTTCTCTTTAATTTAAAGATTGTACCCTTCCAAGACTATATCGATAGTATGTTTTGACCGTTAACTCTCTACTTATATTATACGGAAATTGAAAACAAGTACAATTTGTTTGGGTCCCTTCAGAGTTTCATTTGGTTCAAAATGTAATGAAAAAAAAATAGATTATTCTGTGAGAAAATCAATATTTTGTATTTTGGTCTTATGGTAGTTACCAGAAACTTTTGAGAGCCTAACACAGACAGAAAATAGACTATTATTTAGCTTAAGGGATGTTAAAATAGTTGTTACTAGAAAAATACATTCGATTTTGTAAGCCTATCACTAAATTTTTTTTTTCTAAATTACGTAGGGCCTACATATAACAATCTTGAAAAATCGTAAAGTTTTTAATTAGTTTTTATTTTACAAAAGATTTCTCTCTGCATTTATATTTAACAAAATTTCTTCCCTTTTGTTGATTAAAGAAAAACTCGGGTATCATCGCCTTATAAAAAAAGAGGGGGGGAAACAACACAAAATAAAGACTTCTAATCCTAGAATACCATAATAGCGTCGGTTTCAGAAAGGAACAACAGTTTGTCAAGACAGACCTGATAGGAAAGATGAAAGAGAGGGATATTTCAATGCTATTAAATCTGGTGAGTGGGGATATTTTTGCAGTATCTCAAAACTTATGTTTAATTAATTTATTTGTTTTTAACTAAAATTTGGGTGCACCTGCCATAAAAATAAAACACAAAATTACGACTTTCTTGAAATCTATTCCTACGATTTTATATTTTGCTCAAATGGAGTTTGTAGGACCCCTAACAAATCTAGTGGTTGTCACAGTTCCAAACATACAGTCAACTATAGAACTGTTTATTTATTTATTTTATTTTTTATTTTTTGTATAAAGACCAAAACCTCTTGGTCATAAAATAAAGACTCCTAGCCATTAAATACCCTAATAGCGTCAGTTTCAGAAAAGAACAACAGTTTGTCAAGATAGGCTTGATAGGAAAGATGAAAGAGAGGGATCTAACCCAAGACTACATGAAAAATGTAGATTCAGTTAGTAGGTACCTCGGTATTGCGAGTCCGTACTCGCTAACGAGGGAATTTAACAATAAAAACATGTTGGTGACTTCGGTATTTTAATTTTACGTGTTAATTTATTAATAACAGAATTGTCAATCTGTTCCAAAAACATTGCACTAACTTTCTTAGACAACCGTCCATAAAACCAAACATAATGGTTACATCTCCCTGAGTCTCTAGTTTACTTAAACGTGAGTGAAAAAATTACTTTTCTTCAAAAGTGTTTTTTTCGTCCATATCTTTCACAAGAGAAACAAGTTGTCACAGCAGGTCAACAACTTTTAGAAAATATTTTAAAGATATTTATATATAATTTGAGTACAATCTTGCACCAATCCTAGCATTTTCTTATTTATATTTATCGACGTGTTTCGGCGTTCCTCCATCTTCAAGACAATAATTTCGTACTAATTTAAATTTCTTAGATTTAAGAATAACAAGAAATTCCAAACGACTTGATTTTGGAATGTTTAAGGAAAATACCTACACGTAAAATATAATTAACTTCGATTCAAACCACCCAATTTAACACAAAATGGCGTCAATTTCGATGTATTAATACATTATATAATTTGCCTCTAAGAAAAGCAGAACACGAGGAAGAACTAAACACAATATTTCAGATAGCTGAAAATGGTTGTGAAAAAAGAAAATTAAAACAATACGAGAATGGTCACCAAAAAAGAAAACTCTGGATTTACATTCACTGGGGAAAAAATATACAAAATGAAAAAAATAATAAATACAATTTGAAAGCGGCTTCACGTGAATAACACTTTAAAGAGAAAAAAGGTAAGAATGGAGAAGAAAGAGAATCAAATGATAAAAATGGAGTTTATTTATACGAAATAAACATTTAAAGACCAAACAGATGAAAGTAAAAAATATATTTAAGGAACATGTTAGGTCGTATTCAAATCGAAAAGAAAGATTCAAGTATGCTACTTATTTACTAAAATTTCGAATATTGTAAATGTATTTATATGTTCAATAATCTTGAGATCTGTGTGTAGAGTTAAGTTTCTAACATATGATTAAACGTAAACATTTGATCGGAATTCTTGTATTTTTTTTATATTTTTTTTTCGCAGTCAAATAATTACATGTTTTGTTCAAATGAGGCTGAGCAAAGTTTGTATTGTTATTTTTTAAACAGAGTTTAGAAATCGATAAACAATTTAAAACTAAAAGTTTTGGTTCTAAGCGATGACCCTCATGTCAAGAAGTAGACCTAAATATCGTATTTGTTGTCTTGAATAAATGGTGTGTTGTTTAAATATACTGGTGGACAAGGTTTTTCTGCGAAGAAAGGTGACATGATGTGATTTCGCTGTATTTATTTTTATTCTCCAATCTTGGAGTCAGGTTGGTTACTTAAGGTTTTCTAACAAAATTTAAATGAAATTCTTTACAGCCTATTTTTACAAAATCTGCAATTTTATGTTTTCTTTTATAGCAGCTGTCATCAAATTTTATTTATTGTAAAAACAAAGAAGGAAAATTCTCGATGTATAAAAATATACCAAATTTTATCAAAACAGGACCATTCTTGCGATATCCGATTCCAAAAAAACACTTTTTTAAACTTAGAAATCTTATCTAAATCGATTTTTGAACACATAACTTTCTTTACACTACTTTGTGTAAATCACACAACAGGTTAAAATATAAATCAAGCAAAAACGACATTCTAAACCCTTAATGAAATGGAAATACAAAATTAGTATAAATGATTTACTCCTGTATTGTTGACTAAAGGTTCAATATCAATCAAAACCACGGCCCACATAACTTCTTCGCATCGCCATGGATCAATATAATGTATTGAATACTCTTACACTTCCAACATCGATTCTTAATATCTCCTTTGTCTATCACAATTCAGAACACTTATAAATAATTATAGATTTTAGGAACAATTAAATTCTGGAAATAATAATGTCAAATCAATATTGTTTTTATTTATAAATGGACCACTTAAGAAACTAAATAATTGCAATTTTCACAAAGTAAATTACAAATAGTACTTACAGTAAATAGACGTATTATTCTTTATTTTGATTCACTAAATTCACTTCACTACAACACTTTAGCACTTGAAACTACACTGAACTACATGTAATGATAATGCAACGAGAGCACGACCCAAGTGCAAACTGAACACTCCCAAGCTTAGTCTTTGCAGCTGCTATTGTGTTGCTATCTATGTAACAAAGCTGTACTATTACATTGCTTTAGTTAAAAACCGTATCTTTTACTCTAGATCAATACTTTAAAATTTTCTTGTATTTTTTATTTTACTGGTGTGTAATTAATGTGGAGAAATTATGTATGAAATATAGATTTTTTTTTATATAAAAATTGTATTTTTTTTTTGTTTCTTATGAAAATAATAGTTTTGCGAATTATGAATGTCTGTTGTCTGTGTTCAGTTCAATGTTATACAGCCCCGAAAAATAGGTTTTTATTAAATTTGGTGAGTAGGTAGATATATTTTTGAAATATTTTAAAATGTATTTTTTTTTTTTTTTTTTTTTTAGATAAACTAAGATTTTTTTATAACTGCCATAAATGGAAAACACAAAATTGCGATTTTTTGAAAACAATTCCAACGATTTTGATCGTATTTGGAGCTTCTAACAACCCTTACCAAACCTAGTGGTTCCTAAGATACTTGTTAGCCCTCGAAACTAATAGCGTCAGAGTCAAAAAAGAGTTACCCAAGAGAGACTTTATAAGAAACATGAAAGAGAGGGATCTAACCCAAACATAAAAATAGCTGTAGATCCAGCTAGGACCCTCGGAATTGCCTGCCCGTACTAACTATAGTGAGATTCTAAGGGTGAGAACTGTTTAAAAAATATAACCAACCAATCAGCCAAATCCTAAATAAAATAAAAATACGGATCAGCAATAATGAACCTTAATCGCCGTCGATGTACAGGGTGTTTCGAAATTACGTTCCCAAACTTTAGGATATGCTGCCTTGGCTCAAAATAAGTTAAAACAGTTACTATTAACCTGTGTCCTAATATGATTAGTAGTCTGTACAATATTTTTTTTTTTTTTACAAAAAAAAAAACATTGTATTTTTGGAAATAAATCTAATATCGAAACTAAATTTGGTACACATGTTATATAAGTGATCTTCTATCAATGTACCAATAAACAGAACTTCGTTTTGTGTGTTTTCAAAATGGCGGCCGTTTAGGATTTTTTAAATGTCGAATATATCAAAAACATTCAAAAATATTTTGGTTTTAGGCTAATTTTGGGTATTGTAAACAATTACCAAGAAATTATGTTATCAGTTTTTTAAACAATAAAATAAAAATTTTGTTTCTCATTAAAAAAGAAAACTTTTTATTTCTTGTATTTTTTGCAAAATTATTGATTTTTTTTTATATTAAAAATTTTAAACGGCTGCCATTATAAAAATTTAAAGAACTCCAGGTTTTTGGTACATTGATAAAAGATCACTTGCATTATATGTATACAAAATTTAGACTCAATATTTAATTTATTTCCAAAAATATGATTTTTATTAAAAAAACACAAAACAGTCGGGAAAATAAGCATTTTAGGAAATATGTTCACAGGAACTTATAATTTATTTTGACCCAAGGAACTATATCCTATAGTTCTAGAAAGTAGTTTGGAAACACCATATATATATATATATATATATATATATATATATATATATATGATTAAAACTACATAAAAACGGTGTACCTTAATAAAATTAAAGGAAAACATATTACAGAACTGTAAAGAGATACTGCAACAATCAAATAAGGAATTTATTTACATTTTATTAAAATCATGCAGGTGACACACAAAGGACAATACCCGATCAAGGACCTGACCATTATCATCCAACATCTCCTGAATCGAATTGTGTTGAACAAATAATGTAAAGCTTATCCAACCGTTAGAACACTTCGGCAGAGTGATCGTACGACGGATTATCATGTCCCATCAGAAATCCTTGAGATACCGGTGAGGGTGCGGGGGAAACGCATAAGGGGAGAAAAAAACATTTCCCAACGCCGCTTTCTAAAGTGACTCATCCTTTCAACTAAAAATACTTCACCCTTTTTTAAATGTGATAGATTCTAATCTTTATTAACATGTCAAGGTCATTATAATATCTTAAAAGAGACCTTGGATATAAGTTGAAAAGCATACAATTGGAATATGGGACTGGTTTATCTACCCGCCGGTAGTAATGATGTTTTTAGTCAGGCTAGTAGCGATAGCCCAAGTTCCAGCATTCGGGGATCTATAATATGGAATGAACGTTGCAAAGACTGGTTACCACCACTTACTCTTGACGTCTCTTACTCCACAAATGAATGGTACAGTATCATCAAGGTAGGAATGTGTCTGGTGTGGAAAGGAAAAGAGGGGCACCCCCCACACTTTGTTACGTTTACTTTCAGCGGTACAACCCCAATAAAAAAATATAGACCTCAAATGCTTCTGTGTAAACGCCTACTCTACTTTCGTTTCTTTTATCGGGGTAAATAAGAATTAAACGTTTACAAAAGTCTGTCACGAAGTTGTAAATTTAGGAATTAAATGTAGCAGCAGTAATTTGTGTGCCTAGTTTTCTTGGAATGGGTTGTACTTTCAAGTCAGGCTAGAGAAGCAAGTAGAAGGGAGGACACACCCCTTACACAAGACACAATCCTAGTCTGAGGCTAGTGTTATCTTTTACCTCCCTCCGTTTATTGGACATTATAATCATCTAATCTTCCTCGCACTTAATATATGTTTAATTACCGATATAAAGTCACATGAAAAACACGCTGAGAGACTAGCAACTGACTCGTCTGCTTTTGTGTTCCAGCTATTCCATAATGCCCCAAGTATACCAACATAACACTCAAAAACAGAGTAAGTAGAATTTGTCATTATAATGCATTTTGTCAGCAACCAATGGATTCCATAAACATATTTCTTGGAGAGCCTTTAGAGTACTTTAGGAATCGGAACACAAGAGGCTAATAAAATATTTATAATAGCAATGAGTTTGGCAGTAAAAACAATAGTAGGCCTAACCAATGTATACATACACATACTCTGTCCCCTATAATCACCACTATCGATGTCAAAGTCTTTGTAAAACCAACAGAGAACACATTATTGAAAATATATGGATGGAAAAGGATCTTAAATACAAAAAAATGTGGCTAAACATATCTGTTTTTATATCGTTTGTATTGTAGCGTCTGTCAAATGAAGCTGTTTCAATATTTTATAAACTGTTGCTATTTATACCAAACTATGTGGCTAAAAATATGTGTTTTTATGTCGTAAATATTTTAGCGTCTCTCCCATGAAGCTGTTTAATCTTTCATATACTGTCGCTATTTTATACAAAATAATGTGGCTAAAAATATCTGTTTTTATGTCGTCTATATTGTAGCGTCTCTCCCATGAAGCTGTTTAATCTTTTATATAGGCTACTGTCGCTATTTAATACGAAATAATGTGGGTAAAAATATGTGTTTTTATGTCGTTTATATTGTAGCATCAGTCAAATGAAGCTGTTTCAATATTTTATATAGGTACTGTCGCTATTTTATACAAAATAATGTGGCTAAAAATATCTGTTTTTATGTCGTCTATATTGTAGCGTCTCTCCCATGAAGCTGTTTAATCTTTTATATAGGCTACTGTCGCTATTTAATACGAAATAATGTGGGTAAAAATATGTGTTTTTATGTCGTTTATATTGTAGCATCAGTCAAATGAAGCTGTTTCAATATTTTATATAGGTACTGTCGCTATTTTATACAAAATAATGTGGCTAAAAATATCTGTTTTTATGTCGTCTATATTGTAGCGTCTCTCCCATGAAGCTGTTTAATCTTTTATATAGGCTACTGTCGCTATTTAATACGAAATAATGTGGGTAAAAATATGTGTTTTTATGTCGTTTATATTGTAGCATCAGTCAAATGAAGCTGTTTCAATATTTTATATAGGTACTGTCGCTATTTTATACAAAATAATGTGGCTAAAAATATCTGTTTTTATGTCGTCTATATTGTAGCGTCTCTCCCATGAAGCTGTTTAATCTTTTATATAGGCTACTGTCGCTATTTAATACGAAATAATGTGGGTAAAAATATATGTTTTTATGTCGTTTATATTGTAGCATCAGTAAAATGAAGCTGTTTCAATATTTTATATAGGTACTGTCGCTATTTTATACAAAATAATGTGGCTAAAAATATCTGTTTTTATGTCGTCTATATTGTAGCGTCTCTCCCATGAAGCTGTTTAATCTTTTATATAGGCTACTGTCGCTATTTAATACGAAATAATGTGGGTAAAAATATGTGTTTTTATATCGTTTA
This sequence comes from Aphrophora alni, assembly GCA_963513935.1. Classification (NCBI taxonomy): domain Eukaryota; kingdom Metazoa; phylum Arthropoda; class Insecta; order Hemiptera; family Aphrophoridae; genus Aphrophora; species Aphrophora alni. Next base: position 16,850,558 of record OY740773.1, on the reverse strand, counting down.
TATTGTAGCGTCTCTCCCATGAAGCTGTTTTATCTTTTATATACTGTCGCTATTTTATACAAAATAATGTGGCTAAAAATATCTGTTTTTATGTCGTTTATATTGTAGCGTCTCTCCCATGAAGCTGTTTAATCTTTTATATAGGCTACTGTCGCTATTTAATACGAAATAATGTGGGTAAAAATATGTGTTTTTATATCGTTTATATTGTAGCGTCTCTCCCATGAAGCTGTTTTATCTTTTATATACTGTCGCTATTTTATACAAAATAATGTGGCTAAAAATATCTGTTTTTATGTCGTCTATATTGTAGCGTCTCTCCCATGAAGCTGTTTAATCTTTTATATAGGCTACTGTCGCTATTTAATACGAAATAATGTGGGTAAAAATACGTTTTTTTATGTCGTTTATATTGTAGCGTCTCTCCCATGGAGCTGTTTAATCTTTTATATAGGCTACTGTCGCTATTTTATACGAAATAATGTGGGTAAAAATACGTGTTTTTATGTCGTTTATATTGTAGTGTCTAACCCACGACGCTGTTTTAATCTTTTATATACTGTCGCTATTTTATAGCAAACTGTGTGGCTTAAAAAAAAATGTGTTTTTTGTATCGTTTATATTGTAGCGTCTGCCCCATGAACCTGTTTAATCTTTTAAACCGTATATCGCTATTTTATACGAAATAATGTGACTAAAAATAAATGTTTTTATCGTTTTTATTGTAGTATCTGACCCATGACGCTGTTTTAATCTTTTTTATAATGTCGCTATTTTATAGCAAACTGTGTGGCTAAAAAAAATGTGTTTTTTATATCGTTTATATTGTAGCGTCTATCCCATGAAGCTGTTTTAATCTTTTATATAATGTTGCTATTTTATAGCAAACTGTGTGGCTAAAAAAAAAAATTTTAATGTGTTTTTTGTATCGTTTATATTGTAGCGTCTGTCCCATGAAGCTGTTTAATCTTTTAAACCGTATATCGCTATTTTATACGAAATAATGTGACTAAAAATAAATGTTTTTATCGTTTTTATTGTAGTATCTGACCCATGACGCTGTTTTAATCTTTTTTATAATGTCGCTATTTTATAGCAAACTGTGTGGCTAAAAAAAATGTGTTTTTTATATCGTTTATATTGTAGCGTCTATCCCATGAAGCTGTTTTAATCTTTTATATAATGTTGCTATTTTATAGCAAACTGTGTGGCTAAAAAAAAAAAATTTTAATGTGTTTTTTGTATCGTTTATATTGTAGCGTCTGTCCCATGAAGCTGTTTAATCTTTTATACCGTATATCGCTATTTTATATGAAATAATGTGACTAAAAATAAATGTTTATATCGTTTATATTGTAGCGTCTCTCCCATGAATCTGTTTCAATCTTTTATATGAAATCAAAATAGCTGATTTATTCCGTGAGCTCAATGTTTTAACCACTTTACATAAATTTGTTTGTAGTTTAAATTTATAACATTATTAATCAGCTGTGTACTTTTTTCTGTCCTTGAAATAATTGTGGTAAGCTTTATTTTGCATAACATTTGTTTTTTTTTTTAAGCATTGCTATTCCTATTATGTAGAGAGTTGGTGTTTTGAATTGGCATTTAACTACGATTAATAGGCAGTATTAATGCTTTTCTGTATCTTACCCAATCCTCCATCACACAAATCAATTACCTAATGGTAGTATATTATTCGAAACATGAACTGTAAAAAAAGGCGGTTAAATGTTATGAAGAAAAACATATTACGTAGTATTTTTCATCACTGAGTTTAGTAGCATATTTTTGTTTGTTTTTTTTTCTTTTTTGCAAAACTTTGTGAAATATTACTTTTTTTAAAGTCACATTTAATGTTTTAAACTATTTGTAACCTAGAGTATTGACTATATCAAATTTTAACGTTTATCTCAATGATGCGTTAGACTCCTGTTAGGAAATACGAAAGAGAGGAATCAAACCAGCTGCGATATCTCGGGATTACAATACCTATACTTACTAACAGTGATCTCCTGAAAAGGAATTTAATTATAAGTTTGTTATTTACAAATACAATTGTTGTTTATAATATAGTATCTTATCTTTTACATCCGTCACTTGACCTCTTTTTATTTTGTAAAATATAACGTGTTACAAGACTTCCAACAGGATTCTCAAGCTTGTACTCTTTATTGGTGAAACCCTGAGGGGAAGAAAAAAGAGCATAAACAAAGACTCCTATCTCTCGAATACTATAATAATGACAACGCCGGAAGAAAACAATAGTTTTGATAGGACACCTGACAGGGCAGATGTAAGTGTGGTATCAAACCTAAAACTGCATGAAGAAAGGTGTAGATCCATCTATGTTCTCACAGGATTATCAAACTTGTACTCATTATTGGTGAAACCCTGAGGGAAAGAAAAAAAGAGCATAAACAAAGACTCCTATCTCTCAAATACTATAATAATGACAACGCCGGAAGAAAACAATAGTTTTGATAGGACACCTGACAGGGTAGATGTAAGTGTGGTATCAAACCTAAAACTGCATGAAGAAAGGTGTAGATCCATCTATGTTCTCACAGGATTATCAAGCTTGTACTCATTATTTGTGAAACCCTGAGAGAAAGTAAAAAATAGCATAAACAAAGACTCCTAGCTCTCGAATACTATAATAATGACAACATCGGAAGAAAACAATAGTTTTGATAGGACACCTGACAGGGCAGATGTAAGTGTGATATCAAACCTAAAACTGCATGAAGAAAGGTGTAGATCCATCTATGTTCTCACAGGATTATCAAGCTTGTACTCATTATTTGTGAAACCCTGAGAGAAAGTAAAAAATAGCATAAACAAAGACTCCTAGCTCTCGAATACTATAATAATGACAACATCGGAAGAAAACAATAGTTTTGATAGGACACCTGACAGGGCAGATGTAAGTGTGGTATCAAACCTAAAACTGCATGAAGAAAGGTGTAGATCCATCTATGTTCTCACAGGATTATCAAGCTTGTACTCATTATTTGTGAAACCCTGAGAGAAAGTAAAAGCATAAAGAAGACTCCTATCTCTCAAATACTATAATAATGACAACATCGGAAGAAAACAATAGTTTTGATAGGACACCTGACAGGGCAGATGTAAGTGTGCTATCAAACCTAAAACTGCATGAAGAAAGGTGTAGATCCATCTATGTTCTCACAGGATTATCAAGCTTGTACTCATTATTTGTGAAACCCTGATAGAAAATAAAAAAGAGCATAATCAAAGACTCCTATCTCTCGAATACTATAATAATGACAACATCGGAAGAAAACAATAGTTTTGATAGGACACCTGACAGGGCAGATGTAAGTGTGGTATCAAACCTAAAACTGCATGAAGAAAGGTGTAGATCCATCTATGTTCTCACAGGATTATCAAGCTTGTACTCATTATTTGTGAAACCCTGAGAGAAAGTAAAAAAGAGTATAAACAAAGACTCCTATCTCTCGAATACTATAATAATGACAACGTCGGAAGAAAACAATAGTTTTGATAGGACACCTGACAGGGCAGATGTAAGTGTGATATCAAACCTAAAACTGCATGAAGAAAGGTGTAGATCCATCTATGTTCTCACAGGATTATCAAGCTTGTACTCATTATTTGTGAAACCCTGAGAGAAAGTAAAAAAGAGTATAAACAAAGACTCCTATCTCTCGAATACTATAATAATGACAACGCCGGAAGAAAACAATAGTTTTGATAGGACACCTGACAGGGCAGATGTAAGTGTGATATCAAACCTAAAACTGCATGAAGAAAGGTGTAGATCCATCTATGTTCTCACAGGATTATCAAGCTTGTACTCATTATTTGTGAAACCCTGAGGGAAAGAAAAAGCATAAAGAAGACTCCTATCTCTCGAATACTATAATAACGACAACGTCGGAAGAAAACAATAGTTTTGATAGGACACCTGACAGGGCAGATGTAAGTGTATTATCAAACCTAAAACTGCATGAAGAAAGTTGAAGATCTATCAACGTTCCCACAGGATTATCAAACTTGTACTCATTATTTGTGAAACCCTGATAGAAAGTAAAAAAGAGCATAAACAAAGACTGATATCTCTCGAATACTATAATAATGACAACGTCGGAAGAAAACAATAGTTTTGATAGGACACCTGACAGGGCAGATGTAAGTGTGGTATCAAACCTAAAACTGCATGAAGAAAGGTGTTGATCCATCTGTTCTCACAGGATTATCAAGCTTGTACTCATTAATGGTGAAACCCTGAGGAGATGAAAAAAAGAGCATTAGAAAAAGACCCCTAGATCTCGATTACTCAAATAACAACAGGGTCGGAAGAGAACAAGAGTTCTGATAAGGTTTCCCTGACAGGAAAGATGAAAGAGAGGTATCTAACCCAAAACAACATGAAGAAAGGTGTAGATCCAGCTAAGGTACACCAGGATTCTCAAGCCAGTATTCACTATTGGGAAACCCTAAGGGGAGAAAAAAGAGCATTCAACAAATACCTCTATCTCTTGAATACTCTAATAATGAGTAGATTGGAAGAGAACAAGAGTTCTAATAGGACACCTGATAGGAAAAATGAAAGATAGGTATCTAACCCACAACTACACAAGAAAAGTGTAGATTCAGCTAAGGGGTCCCCCAGGATTGTCAAGCCCGATCACAATAAGTGAACACAGAGGATCATTATTAAATGATTAGTTATATACGAGTGAAATAAATATAAGGTACATGGAATTAGGTATTTTATTAATGATCATAAATTATTTAATATATTCCTTTGTAGGAATGATTTTAATTTAATGGTGGTCATCATAAAAATACATTTAGTATTTTTATGAATGCACATCTATTATCATGTATAATCACTAAATACAATCTTATTCATTGATAACTCTGACAGGTTTAAATATTGACCCATGTCAGAACTGGTAATAGTTTTGACAAGTTGAACAAAAAATACTTGCTTGGAAGGGTTGAAAAAATTATCAAGTTTTTAATATTTTTTTAGAGGATTTTATCAAAACCTCCTTGATAACTGTATAACGTGCATCAGCTAGTCTAAATGTTTCCCATGCAGAAGTCAATAGTTTACGACCCCAAGCGTATTACGAAGTACAAGAATAAAAAAAAAGGTTAGTGCAGAAATACTTTCAATAAAAACATTATTATAAGAATCTATGAAACATAAATAGCTATACTAACTGTTAATTAAATATGATAATATCTTTATTATAAGATTTTTTAAAAAACTAATTGACAATGCAAAGCTAACTAGATTGTCTACAATGTGATATGAAAACTTACCACAATTTACAGGCCGTTTCAAAAACAATTAAATGTCATTTTTTCTAACATTATAAATGAAAACTTTTATTTTACTTACCCACTATACGAAGTATAAGGTAGGTTGTAAAATATGTCGATCTCAGTTTTTATACTAATCTTGAAGTTTCATGGCCTCAGTTTCAACATGCCGTCCGTCATTGTTGTTGTCTGTACTAAAGCATGATAGCAGGCAATTAAGATAGAAACATGAAATTTGTTATAGTGTGCTCTTAAAAAACCTTTTTGAAATTCAAAAGGAAAAAAAATGTGAAACATCATGGAGGACATTTTAAACAATTTCTTGATCATATCTCACGTGTTGTTCAGCTCATAATGCAACTAAATTCAAATTTAAATTCCTTATTACTTAAAGGCAAAAATCTTAAATATTATTACTTTTAAAAAATAATAAGATACAGATTCCCTATTCCACGAATACTCTAAAAGCATCAGGGTCAGAAGAGAAAAAGAGTTGGCCAAGAGAGACTTAGAATATATAATCAAGATTACATAAAAAAAATGTGTAGATCCAGGTTAGGATCTCTCGAGATTGCCAACCCCAGACTCACTATAGTGATCCTAAAGGCACTAAATTAAACTCACTTTCACATTTCATAGCCTCAAGAAACCGAAAAAGTGATTTTTGACATGCCAACTGTCCGTCGTTGTTATTCTCTGAAAATAAGCACGATAGTTAGAAAATAAGACAAATTATGATAGCCACATGCAATTTGGTATATAGGGCTACAGTTTAATGTGTGCATATATACCCTTTTAAAATTCAGAAAAACAAATCGATAACATCAAAACTGCGGTAATTTTAAACAGTTTTTTTTTTTTTTTTGTTTATTCAAGTTATAACTTGTTAAATTGGATATACATTTTTCGATTTCAATTCTGCATGTAATGCACCAATTCAACTTTTCTACGATGACAAATTGAAAAAAAAAAAATTTGAGCCCTCCTAAGAAAATGTGATATTTGTATATTTAAGCAAACTAGCAGAGGCAAGTAACAACACAAGCATAGCGAGTAGAGTCTTCAACAAATATGAACAGCTACAAGGCCTACAATCAAATAGACACATCTAGCAACGTTAATAAAATAGAGATATATACAGTTTTGAGATTTTGAAAACCTGCGTAACTGTATAAAACAAAATTACCCTATAATATGCATGCCATGTAAGACAGTTGATCAACCAATACAATTTAACATATGCTACAAGGCCTATGAGACTAACTTTTAGGTGGTATTACATTTAAAGAACCTGCTTGTATTACATTCTCTGATAGGGCTGGATAAGTACGGTACCATAATGGTGCCTATAAACTTGTTTCAAATTCAAAAGATAAGCTGTAAGAAGAGAGATTCCTAGCCCTCAATTACTTTAATAGTCAAGGATAAAATAAAGCAAAAGCTTAAAGTTTCAAATATTTAATAGTATAAATGAGCTACAATTGTTTCGCCTTGTGGCATCGACGGGCCCGCAAGGCGAAACAATTGTAGCTCATTTATACTATTAAATATTTGAAACTTTAAGCTTTTGCATTATTTTATCCTTGAATATGGAGTTTCAACAAGAAATATCTGCTATTACATTAAAGTTACTTTAATAGTGTCAGGATCTGAAGAGAACATAAAGTGGGTTAAAAAGCGACCTGATAGGAAAGATGAAAGATAGGTATTTAATCCAAGACCAAAGAAAGGTATCGATCAAGATAGGTACCACGAACGTAAGGATACCTAACCCTTAATCATTATAAGTAAGCCTCAGTAGTGTTCATATTTTTTATGTTATTTTGTAATTACTAGTATTTATCGTTTTGTTATTGTTTTTAAACTATTTTATTTCAATTCATTTTATTTATAGGCAATAGAAGATGGATGAAGTATTTACCTCCACATATTTTGGAATATTTCCAGACATCATCAATTCATTGTCTACGATATCTTGTATATCCTGACTGTCCACCTCTACTTAGGTAATTTTAATAATAGTTAGGTATTAAAATGTTAAGTCAGTTGTGTAGCCAATAGGTAGATCAATATGTAATGCATCAATAGTTGCTTAAATAATTTTTATTTGTATTTATGACAAACAATGATTTGATTCAGTGGTGGCTCTAGCGGGTAGGCCCGGGCCTACCCAACTTATTTGGTTTTCGGCCGGTGACACGCCTAAATGTACATATTACCGTTTTAAGGTGTATTAACGAGCTGTATGGTTTACTTTGATTTAAATATTATTTCTCAACAACTACTTTTGTGACACTTATAGGCAATAAAATATATTATATATTATAAAATAACAAAAATATTTTTATTTTTCATATTTGACCTGGCTCCATAGTTTTAAAATTAACAGTGTGGTGTATGCTTTTATCTTCAATAAGCAGTCCCCCCTTATCATAGGGGGTATTTATCCAGGTCCCCCGCCATAGTCATGACACCCCTAAACTGTGCCTACCCAAAAAATAAATCCTGAAGCCGCCCCTGATTTGATTACGTTTATATTTTGGATATTTGCCATCTTGTAAATATATTATGAAACTTAACAAGTACCCTGAGGTATAAGATAAGTTTGGTAATCATAAGTTTAACTTATCTTTACATTTCATGGCTTAAAGAAATCCGGTAACGTGATTTTCTACATGATATTTATCCGTAGACATTGATGTCTGTATTTAAGTCCAATAGAGGCCACAAGAATTAACAATAATATTTCAAGTGAAAAATACACGACCTAGACTGGGAATCGAACCCAGGACCTTTGGCTTTACGCGCCAATGCTCTACCACTGAGCTATCCTAGTCGCTTCCCAGTATAGGGCGTAGACTTCTCACTTGACTTTAGTTGCTGCAATTTTGAGTTTCCAATTAATTACATCGCATATGCGACATTGAAATTAATTTTTACTCATTTTTCAGCCCTTACGCTTGTATTTATGGATTTTTTAATTATTTGATTTTTCCGCTTATAAGTTTTTACTAGCAAAACGTGTATTTTTCACTTGAAATATTATTGTAAATTCAATATTTGCTAGTAAAAACTTATAAGCGGAAAAATCAAATATTTAAAAAATCTACAAGAATTAAGACAGGTATATGAAATTTCTTATAGTGTGTTCTTATGTAACCATATTGAATTTCAAAATAATCGAATTAAAAATGTTAAAATGGCATCAATTTTAAATGGTTTTTAGCTCATATCTCATGTGTGTGTTATTCAACTTATAACACAACAAATTACACAAAAAAAATCAGATTTCAATTCTTCATATAATAGTATCAAACTTATCTCTCTACAATGAAAATACTGAAGTTATTATCAAAATTGTAATTCTGAACCCTGACTTTCCAAGAATATATGATATTCGTGTCGTTAAAAGATCCTGCAGAGCCGAGTCACTGACACGAGCAAAGCGAGTGGTTACTGTTTAATATATAACATCTATGAGACCCTAGCCAACACCAAGAAAGTAATGATATTATACACAATTATGAGTTTCAGATATTTGTGTAAAAACTGTTTTAAACAAACTTACCCTACTGGATAAGAATCCTTGATATACAATTTAACAATTCCTAAAAGGCCCAAGAGATCAACTTTTGGGCATTATATTTAAAAGATTTGCTTGTGATTATTGTTTATTTTAATCCATTGTATAATGGAGGTGGGTACACCATGATTTGTAGGTAAACTTGTTTTGTCTATTTATAGAGAGAAAAAGTAAATTAACCTTAACTTAAAGATAAAATTGGTGTAATTGCTTTTAAAATATACTTTGCTTACAGTGTTTGTCACTTTGTTGACAGATTTGCCTGGGGACTTGTGTTTGTCATATGTTTGACTGGAGCAGTTGTATCATCAATAAATTCTTACTATACTTATGTAGAATCACCTTTGGTTATGTCAGTTGGGACAAGCTCTTTTCATATATCTAAAGTACATTTCCCTGCAGTTGCTGTATGTAACGTTAATAAAATGTTAAGAAGCAAAGTGTGGGAACTCTCAAAAAGGTTGTAAGTACATAAATTATTGTTAATTTATTTTAACTTCTGGCAGTTTTTCAGGCTTTACAGTGTGTTCATAAAGTCATGATAGAATTTTGAACAAATATTTTTACAAAAGTGTACATTTACAAAACATGAATAAAATTTTAGAGATGATCAAAACTTTTTTCTTGTTTATTTAAGTTCTATTGTTTTTCCTTGTTTAAACACAAAAAACCTTAGAGTCATCAATGTCTTAAAAGAAAGAAGAATAAAATAAAATAGAGAACTCTAGTCCTCGAATACTATAATACTATCAGGACCCGAAGAGAAAAAGAGTTTGTCAAGGAAGACCTGGTACGAAAAATGAAAGAGAAGGATCTAACCCAAGACTAGATGAAGTAAGTGTGTATATCCAGCTAGGATACTTCAAGATTTCCATACCTGTACTCATTATATGTGACCCCCTGAGAGGATCTGAGTTCTATATGGACCGGTAGGTAGCTCTGCAATCATCCTGCTCTTCCCACACTTGACATAGATGTTTAATATACCCCCATAAATAAAAATACATCGGTCAGATGAGCATGGTAGCTTTTACATCTACCTCTTTCATCTGATGTTTAGGAAATTTCTCATCAAGGAAATTACAAATAACTTTGACATATCTTGATAACAAAAGTCAAGTATTCATCCTTGATTTGGGAAAGAGGAAATATCTTCCAAAATGTCATAGTAGACTATTTTACTTATAATGTTTTCAGCAAATAAAATGTAACCAATAATATGACCCTGAGAAAATGCACACCAAACACACACACTTTTAGGCTGATACACATGTTCAACAAAGGCGTGAGAGACTTTATTTGCCGAAATTTGGACTTTGTGGTGATGTACTCGTCCATGTCCTGAAGTGTGACAAGTGGTGCTATCAATAAACAACACTCAGTTTAGAAAATTCTAATCAGCTTCAATTTTATCAAAAATATCTACAGAAAAGTCACACCTTTTAAGGTTTTCACCGGGCTGTGAAACATAAAATAACTGAAGATTATAGCCTGTAAACCTAAGAGATTTTTTCAAAACACCTTGTGAGATAATTCATAAACACCCAGTTCTTGAGCATATTTTTGAACATATACACACTTATATATATATATATATATATATATATATATATATATATATATATATATATATATATTGTATTATTATTTTTCTTAAATGGTTTTTTGTATGTATTTACCTGAACATCTTTCGTATAATTAAATAACAATTTCTTTCAACTGTTTGTCCCTTCTATAAATGTTATTTTCATGTGAATCTTTTTCATGAAACACACGCCAATACTCACATTGTCCAAGACTTTCATAATTAAACTTTACAAGCTACAAAACACACTAAACTTTTCTTTACACGGTTGTCATGTTTATTTTTTAGATGAAATAGATTAAATGACTAAAAAGGTAAAAACTAAATACAGTAATAACTGTTCCATTTAACAGCTGTTTCATGCAATGTTTCCTTAAGAAGCCATAACATTTTATAAGCCCACCATGACACGGTATAATCACTCCTGAGTGAGTCAGATAACCAACAATACAGAGATTTCAATGCCCTTCTAAGACATCACTAGATCACCACTAGATGATGTCCCAGGAAAACATAACACGAGCAAGCACCTTCTTGGCCAATTATCTCAACAATCCTATTATGTTCACCAGAGACAATATCCAGCAACACTACAAATTAGTGTGAAGAACTCTACTACACCATACTCTTTGTATTAGTTCTTATACCTACAGTTAGGATTTATTGTACGGCCACTCTAAAGACCTGCATTCTAGTAGTGGACAAGTTATTTACACTAAAGGAGAGGATCAACAGATGATACATCGATGATGTGGAGACAATACTTAACATTATCTTCAATTATTCTTTATTGGAAACACAGATTCATCCTGATCGTGGCCATAGTCTATGGTTGGCATGTAGCCATAGCTATCTCCAAGATCTCCAGTGCCGAAGTGATCACCTTCCACGGAAACTTCCAAGTCTTATGACTCAGACAACTCTTAAACTATTTAAGAAGTTAAAACTCTTAATTATTTTTGTTTAATGTGAAAAATCATCCGATCATCATTGCTTTAACAAATTTTAAATCAGAGCTTAAAATGTTTCTGAACATGAAAGAAACAAATCCAATCAAAAACCAAACAACAATAACATACAAAATTTAACTCCACTGACAAGTTCTAGAGATCTGACCACTTATACTGCAGTCAAATTAACTTTCTTTTCACGATTCATAGAAAAGATGAGATAAAATTGTATAGATAAGGGATAAGAAAAGAGACCTCTAATCAAGTAGCATCAAGTATAAAGATATCTAACTTAAGACTAGATAAAAATGGTGTAGATCCTAGGTACCTCAGAACACTTTGTAACCGGTGTAACTTTTAATATTAAAAATTTAATTTGTGTACTGAATATAATGTTATTTATAAAAAGGTTATTTCATGTATATATTCAGCAATAAAGTAAGTATACAATAAAATGTAATAATCACAATAATTGCATACTTATTTCTTGATAAGAACATTCACTTTATTATTTCAGATCAAAAGGTAGTAATTTCTCAGAAGTGACAATATTTAATTATATAAAACATCTTGGAAACATGTACAGCAGCAGACGAAGCAATCCAAACATTGTTCAGTTACACAAGATCTTGATGGAACATGGACAAGAAGACAATATTACTGCAATTTTAGAAGAAGTATAAAACAATCATTTTATTTTAATCACACCAGTTTGTACTAGATGTTCATATTGTAACCAATTATTAAAAATTACTTATTTTTTAATGTATACATACAGTTGACTACTTTATGTATAAATTTTTAATATTTTCTCCTGGAAAAAAAATTTCCTTACATTGTAACTCACTATGTGTTTGTTGTAGGCTATGCAGTTGAAATTTATGTAAAAAGGTTTGTTTTAATGTGCATGAATATCAAATATTTGATTGTTTCATAAAGTTTTACGATAATTTGGTCTGTTACTTATACCAGATCATAACTATTAATACATAGGTTAGAGTTTAATAAAGCACACAGAACTTAAGTGGGGTGTGTTGTGTGTATTTGAGTTTTCCTATATGTGTACTATTAGGTAATACCAAGGACCACATTCCAAGGTAAGCCTGTTTCTCCTTACCATACAAAATCTAAACTATTAATATATAGTTATATATCATCAATTATTCGATTCTTATTGTTACAGTTAGCACCAACATGTGAAAACCTCCTGAAGCAATGTATTTGGAAAGGCTTACATAGACCATGTTCCGAGATCTTCAGGCCATTGCTTACTGTAGACAATGGGTTCTGTTGCCTATTTAACTATAATCTCAGTTATGAGTTATTGTTTCCGTAAGTATAAATGTATTTGCAGTCATTAATTACAGTGTTAATTGTGTCCGGGAGATTATATGTAGCAATTAGTATTGTTATACAGCAATATTTCTATATGTTTTATGGTCTTATGTAGTATTATTGCCATACCGCTGTGGCTCTTATCTTGACTATCAGTGCGGTAGACTTTGAATTTATCGTGTGGTTTTAAGTGAATTTTTGTGAGTAAAGCTATTTTATAGTTATTCCTTTGCATCTAGAAAAGAAGTTCTAACTTTTTATGTTTAATGCGATTGGCATTCCAAAACAAAACTGGCAAATTACTGTCCATTATTGATTGATTTGACATATTGAAGGAAGGAGGTCAGGAAAGAGCTGAAGGTGGTGGGTGGGGAGGTCAGAAGGGAGATCATGAAGGATCCTAGGTTACCTGTGAATGAGTCCCAGGTAAGGTCACGGTTCAAGAGGTAGAGGAAAGATTCAAATGTGGATTGTATCCAATCCGTGTTGCTGGGTGTGCCTATCTTAGCCATGTTTGATTAGGAGGGTACTACTTCTGTTTGTGGTGTTGGTGTTGGAAGTGGTGGTATTACTTTGGTGGTGAAGCAGCTACAGGAGTGGGGTGAACCACCACTGGAGCTAACTTGGATAGACATGGACGGCATTGGACCTTGGACCTGATATTCGCCTGCTCCCTCAGTGAAGGACAGTCTTTAGCCTTGAGAACCAGGGTTTCAAGTGCTGAAGGGGCCTTTGCTACCTCTGACACAATGGTTGTAGATAGTGGTTTGGGTGTTGTGTTAATGTGTGTCTTTTGTTTTGACGCTTGTGCATAAGAGACATTGGGACGTGTAGGTCTGATAGGCAGTCGGGGTTGTGTAGTGGTCTTGGTGGTTTGTTGTAGTGTTCTATCACCACTAGCTCTAAACCTTTTGGCCTGGAGCGAGCGTGCTGCCCTTTTGTGGACTTTGCATTAACGATAACTTGCAGTATGCAATTTCTCACGAAGGACGCACTTGAAGTCCTCGCGAACAGTCGTGCATTCCTTAGAGCAGTGTTCCTCTCCACACTTCACACACCGTAACTTAGCCTTACAACAGCTAGTTGTGTGGCTAAATCTCTGGCATCTAAAGCATTGAGTGAGGGTTTTAGGAGCCCTGTAGGGTTCAATGTGGACTCTCTTATAGAAAACCTCTCTTATTTCCATCAAGTCACTAGCATCCTTCTGGGATGTCAGTTCTGCTAGGAACATCGAGAGAGGTTCCTTACTAAAGTGTCCACTCATTTGCGATACCTTCAGCACTCACAGCCCTCTGTTCTTTAGGCTGTCTTCAACTTCGGTGGGGAACGTCTGCTCATCCACACCTCGGATCACCATCTTGTATGTCCGTTCACTATCAAGGCGGTAGATATGGTGTGGAATGTTTTGTTTCTCCAGTTTTACCCGCTGCCCCTTTCGTCTGCACTGATGCAGGACCAGTGCTTCTCCCATCAGCTTGTGCCGATGGGCCTAACACAGGCTTCTGCACCACGTCTGATGAGGGTTTTGGAGCGGATCTACTACTACCTGGTAGAGGGATTTTAAAGTTGGGCCGAGTTACCTTTAGTACAGGATGACTTTCTTGTAATCTATAAAGTTCCTTGCTTCACCTCTTTGTCCAAGACGGTTGAAACTTTCCTTTTCCGCCGATATACCTTCCGATACTTAGTAAAGTCATCGGCGGTTAAGGTGTCAATTAGAGTGTTCATGGAATCTTCCTCACTCTCGAGAGTTAGATAGGAATCTGGGAGTCAGAGTCCGAGCTGGCATCCTGGAGGAGACCTTTTCCAATGAGTTCCTCTGCAGGAACAACTGGCTGATCCTGTACAGAGTCATTGCCTAGTTGATCCCGGAAAGGTTCATACAGATCTTAACTATTTTCGATTTAGGAAAGTAGTATAGACCTAGTATTTTACGGGTGTGATGGGGGTTTGGAATTAACAGCCTATATAACCTATACTATTAGTGTCCTGTCACTAGTAATAAAAGATTTAGAATATTTTAAGAGCTATTTATATTAACTACACTTATTATTTTTGGTTTAAAACACTCAAATGTATATAGCACTAAGCTGGCATAGAATCCTTAGGTAGGTGTGTCTGCACTACACAGCAAACACAACACAGGGGAAGAACAATTCACAATTTTCACAGTAGCACTAGTCACATAACATTGAGAATATCTAAATTAGTGATGATTCACTTCACACAATCAGAATTAACAACAAACTAACACACACTTATTATGCACATGTATACATTTGTAGGTTAGAACAAAGTACTCAATTTTCCTATTTATTCAAGGTTAGTAAAAAATATTCCAGATAGCAGCACTGTAGGAAACAAAAATATAAATTAATCAGTTTGGTACATGGAAAACCTTTCCTGTTTCCTTGTCCCACGTGATAGGGGTAGTAATAGGAAGGAAGCTGGTTTTTAGTAGGTAAGAATCTCATACGAGCAATTCGGTTTCAGAACCAAACACTCCACAACACTTCAAATGCTGAGAGTTGTTGAATACGCTACCAGGGGTTTTATTGATAATCAATCGACCAGGTCAGTCTTCCAGGACATTGTAAAGGCCTTTGATAGGGTTTGGCACAGTGGTCTCATAGACAATCTTAGGCAATACAACTTCCCAGACGGGCTGATACACCTCATTAGGTCTTACCTAGCAGACTGCAAGTTCAGGGTTGATGTAGACCTAACAACATCCACACAGAGGACTATATAAGCTGACGTGCCTCAAGGTTCGCTCATCGGGCCCGTATTGTTCAATATCTACATCAACGACATTCCAACACTTGGTAACACCAATATATGCTATATATGGATATATATGCTGACGACACTGAGATATCCGCACAGTCATGGCAACCATGTATGATCTACAGTAGGTTATAAACTTCACTAAACAATATAGAGCCATGGCTTAGAGCCTGGAGAGTAAAGGTAAATGTGTCCAAGTGACAGGCGCTTTTGCTCACACACCATTAATATGCCCTTACGCTTATTCAACGAAGACATACACTGGCAAGGTCAGGTAGTACCTCAGGGTCATCCTAGATAGGAAATAGACTTGGTCCGCCCACATATCCGACACAGTTAAAAGAGCAAACATGACACTGTCACAACTATATCCATTGCTCAATAAAACAAGTTCTCTTGAATTAGGAACAGCCACCACAATCTATTTATCTGTACTTAGAAGTGTCATCACCTATGCAGTGCCCGTCTGGGGACACACTGGACACACACACATGCACAGGCTACTGATATTCCAAAACAAGGTTACGAGAATAATCACTAGAGCACCAATGTGCACCAGAGTTAGGACCTTACATAAAGTCTTAAATGTGCCGTTCATCAAACAACACATTCAACGATTATCAGCTAATCTCTACAAGAGGGCCCACTCACACCCAACATCAACACTAATCTCTTCACTAGGTAGATATGACACAACATTTGACAAACAGAGACGGCCGCTGTCCTTATTCACACGACCGACTATGATCTCTCATTTGGGCCCATAAAACCATGCATAGCCTACTACATAACCAAATTTCCCCTCTTTGCTTTCTAGCTCTGTTTCAGACCAAAGGGTGCACCGCAGCAGCATGAGCCAAGCTGTCTCCACCAGGACGCAGTTGCATGCAGTCTAATCTTGCACGCTTATATCAGTATCGAGTAGGCAGCAGAAGAAGATGTAGCTTGTAGCTCCTCCAATAAATTCACTAACAAAGTATTTGTAAGGTAACTCCCCTCCTTCACCTTGCACGCCACATCTATCAAAACTGGGCTCCTGCATGATCTATCGCGAGGTTTTACCTGACTGGCCTCTGTCTTTACCTCGCCTTTCGCGCGGATACATAACGTTCTGCTTTCTTCCACATTTACAATCTCGATACGCCCATGGAAAGAGCTTCTCAGCTTGGCACATGGAAAACCTTTCCTATTTCCTTGTCACACGCGATAGGGGTACTAACAGTGCTATAATAATGAAATCTTTTAATTGCAGAGAATATTATGACAGTAGTAAGTCTAAGACACCAGAAGCTCCTGATGTAGAATTTTCTACCTTAGGTTTGACAGGAGGACTGTCAGTACATTTAGACTTAGAAGCAAATGAATATGTACATGCAGAACTTCCCACAACAGCTGCTAATGTAAGTTTCAAACTGTATTTCTTGAACGTTAGCAAATAAATTAAAATTTGTTTGTAATAATGGATTCTATTTTGATGTTGTTGTGGATACAAATACATAACAAATTATTAATTTATTTTTGTTTGATGGTTTAAAGGCAAAAATCTTCATGGTCTTCATCACTTTAAAAAAATATAAAATAGAGACCCATACTGTAATAGCGTTAGGGCCGAAAGAGAAGGAGATTTGGTCAAAATAGACCTAATAGGAAAAATAAAAAAGGAATCTAACCTGTGACTAGTTGAAGAAAGGTGTAAATCCAACTAGGGACCTTGGGATTGCTACACTCAATAAGCCCTTGAGGGGACTAATTGCTTTAATTTTGTATGGTCAACTTTAGGATAGATAAAAAAACTAAAATTTTGAAAAAATAAAATGTAAACCACATTCATAATTTAACTATTCAAATTCAATTTGAATTGTTGGGTAAACTTAAAATTAAAATTTGGAAAGATTAAGAATTTGTAATCTTTTAATTAGTAAAGATATTCCAAATGTAATTAGCCATATGTGACGCTTCCTGCTGTTTGCAGCCGACAACCTCTCAAAATGGATCCAAGAATTCCCAGCTGGCAGGTTATGTAATCATGTTGACCAAAAATCTATCAGGATGGACTGCGTCATTTGTCATTTATAAAAATAAAAGGGAAAATCATAATGACCCATAGCCCTTGAATACTCTAATAACATTTGGGTTGGTAGAGAACAAGAGTTGGTCAAGACATACCCTAAACGAAGATGAGAGGGATGTAACCCAAGACTACAAGATGAAATTTGTATATAGAATAATGTGTGATTGACATATCACTTACCTGGACATGCTGGACCTTTGTTTTCCCAAAAATTGATGACAAAAGAGAAAAGGAAGAAATGTCATTTTTCAGCAAGATGAAGCACCACCCCATTACAGTGTCAATGTACAAGTAACTTTCAATAACAGGTTTCCTAGCTGTTGGGTTGGACCTGTTTAGTGAGCACAAAGAAGCCTTGATCTGAACCTTGATTTCTTCTAGGATTATGTTAAGAACCATGGTATATACTGAGTAAATCTGGGATCTATACCATTTAAAAGAGAGAAAGACTGCCACCAGCAACTGTTATTACTGGTGTATTAGGCCTGGCATCAACTATCGAGTAAATGTTTTCCACGCAATGTTGGGGGGTGCGTGCTCATATTGAAATTTTCTAAGTAATGTAAAACAACTTGATTATTTTTTGGTATAAAATATATAATTTACATGAGCTTGGATATATTATTTTATCTCAAAATCATGAACACCTTTTATTCATGGCCCTGTATATAATAATTTTAATTTAATTTAAAATGAAACGCCATAAAAGAGAGAACTTACACATATTAACTTTATAATATCTTCTTCTTTTTTAAATATTACTAATAGAGAACCATATTTTATTAATTGTCTGTAGAATTTTTTTATATCAATATGTATTCTCTAATTTTGATCAAACTCTGCTCAGGTCATAGTATTTTCAGCACTGAGTATTCAAGATGCAGAAAATGGCAACTCAATGGAGAACTTGGTTCCTTTGGGCACAGAGGTTTTCCTAAGACTTGAAACTGCTGTTACCTACAGCGTTTCTAGAATCGAGAAATGGCCACCAGAGAAAAGAAAATGTGATTTCAGTTATGAACTTAAAGAATATTTTAAAGGATTTTACAGTTACCCTTCATGTTTGGTTGCTTGTCGAATCAGAAATGTGACTAAGACTTGTGGTTGTTTACCAATATTCATGCCAAAGAAAGATGATGGAGGTAGGTGTAAAATGTACATGTTATAAGGATTTGTTAATTAATTTTGAAATTGATAACACTTTATACAGCTCTCAACAAAACCTGACATTAAGCTCACAGAACAAATAAATAAATATAATCCTGCGTAAATTAATCACATGTCCTGGACAAGATTTAAACTTTCTCTACAGCATACCAAGTAGAGAATACAAACCCACACATATTTTCAAAATGTTAAAATGGACATTAATATGTTTGCATATTTTAACGTAAAATGTTAAATTAACTCTAGACTCAACAAACATTATTATTTGTAGAGCATTAAATTTTGGATTCTTTACCACTCAGGGTAAATATATTGTTTAACATTATTACACCTTAAGTTGCAATATCATTTGGGAAAGGTTTACCATGATTTTACAAACTTTTTTCCATTGTTGTAAATGCTGTATAATTATGAAACCTTCATGACTGGCACAATCTGAAGAGAACAAGAAATTTCAGATATGAAAAAAATTATACTTGCAATGGAAATAATATCACTATTATGACCCGGTATCTAGTTTTATTACAATTGGAAATCTAGATCACCGGATATGCTTATAAATAACTTTTAATATGTTACTCACCGCCAGCAATCCTTTTTTGATGTTAGACTTCATTTGTGCGCGTGTGTTGTTTAAGTGTTTTTAAAAATTGTGTTAAATGTTTTTTATTGTGTTTTGACCACCCGACGATGGACGTAAAAAGTCCGAAACACGTGTAGTGGTAATATATATGTACTGAAGGAAAAACTTCAAAAAAAAGGATTGCTGGCGGTGAGTAACATATTAAAAGTTATCTAGTTTTACTAATTTCGTCAAATGCAGAGATAAAATACATACATGATACACAGACATACAAATATAGATTTTTGTAAAATAGAGGCCCCTAACCTTAGAATATTTCAATAACATCAGGGTTAGAAGATGATAAAAGTTGTTCAAAAAAGATCTGATAGAAAACATGAAAGAGATTATCTTAAAACCAAGATTACACGAAAAAAAAAGGTAAAAAGACATGGAAAATAAAACAACACAAAATAAGCCAGTAGTTATAGAATATAATAAGTTTATGGAAGATATTGACTCATTTGAGATAATGTTACAATAAAATTATTGGAACAAAGTTGATTTGAATTGTTTTGACGAATGATTTTGAATTCGTGTTTCATATCAAGTAAATGTACTGAAAACAAAATCCAACCAATCACAAATTACCAGTTTTTAGTCTCAATTACTTTTTTATTATTTTTTTTTTTTTATTTATTTATTTATAACTACAACTAAGTACAGGGAACTTATCTAGTAGCTTCCATTTCATAATAACACTTTTTTTTCCAAGTCCTTCCTATGAATGACTCCGACTAAATACTCGCACAAAATCTTGCGGTTATAAGAGCTGGGGCATCACTGCACTAGGTCTAAAGGCTTGGTCCTTTTGAGTCTCCGCTCCCCATTTCTTCTTCTGAGCATCTCCTGCACAGCAGTATTTACATGTTTTTGTAGCCTAAGTTCGTGCTTCCTCGCTACAGACTTTATGGTTTCATCTACAGTTTCAATCTTAAGATCTCTATGAATAGAATCATTGCGGACATACCACGGTGCACCAACAATACCTCGCAGTACCTTATTTTGGAAGGTTTGAATTTGTTTTACATTTGATTTCTTGGCGCACCCCCAAAGTTGCAATCCGTACATCCAAATTGGTTTTAGGATTTGGTTGTATAATAACATTTTATTTGTTATATCTAATTTAGAGTGCCGCCCTAAAAGCCAATGCATTTTCCTATATTTCAAATTAAGTTCACTCTTCTTCATTTTGACATGGGATTTCCATCTGAGCCTCGTGTCAAGCGTCATTCCTAGGTATTTCGCCTCTAATTTGAATGGGATTACTTTGGAGTTAACAAATATAGGTGTACTTGTCGTTTTCTTGTTTGTAAAATTAACATGGCTAGATTTAGACTCATTCAGCCTAATAAGCCACTTTTTGGTCCATACATTCATGTTGTTTAATGATTTCTGGAGCTTGGCAGATGCATCTTCTATTGAGTCTCCAACAGCCATGACAGCAGTATCATCTGCAAAAGTTGCTACTGTTGCTTCACCATCTATGGGCACGTCTCTGGTGTATAATAGGTACAAAACTGGTCCAAGGACACTTCCTTGAGGGACTCCTGCATTGATCTCTTTAAACTCTGAGTACTCTTTCCCTTGCTTAACGCGAAATATCCTGTCTGTAAGGTAAGATTTTAATATTTGCCAGAGCTGATATGGCAGATAATTGCTCAGTTTGTAAAGCAGTCCCTCATGCCATACCTTATCAAAGGCCTGTGAGACATCTAAGAAGACACAGGCACAAATCTTTTTACACTCTAAAGCCCCTTCAATGATGCCTGTCACTCTATGTAACTGGTCAATAGTTGAATGGCTATTCCTGAAACCAAATTGGTGAGGAGGTATCAGCTGTCTTTCTTCTATAATTGGCTTCAATCGTATTAATATCAGTTTTTCAAATAGTTTTGAAATTATCGGAAGGAGGGAAATTGGACGATACGATTTTCTATCAGTCAAATCCTTCCCTATTTTCGGGATCATTATAACCTCCGCCACCTTCCAATGTCTTGGGCAATACATAAGTCGGAGAGAGGCGTTGATTAGATGTAAGAGCTTTATGTGGTAGTTCCTTAAGTACCCGTCCTGTGATTAGGTCGAATCCTGGAGCTTTTTTGGCGTTTATATCATTTTTAACAACGTCTTTTAATTCTTTCAATGACACAGGCTTAATCCTGATGTTATCTTGTTTGGAAGTTATGGTAATACCTTCAACTGGGGTTAATATTAGAAATGGTCGGAATGTTTGTTCTAAATGCCCAGCAAATATTTCCGCCTTTTCACAGTCGCTCCTTGACCACTTGTTATTGTCTGCTCTGATGGGTGTTATTTGTGCTACAGGCCTTTTTAAGCCTTTTGTGGATTTCCATAATGAATAATCAGTACCTTTGTCTGGAGTTAACCCCTGAAGGTATAGACCTATAGATACGTTTTTCGTTTCACGGAGGACTTCTTTCAGCTTGTTACAAAGTTGATTTAATGCTTTTTTATCTTGAGGAAAGCGACTTATTTGCCACTTTTTTCGAGCTTTCCGTTTTTCACTCACCAACTTTCGAACTTCAAATGGTATGTTTGTATAATTTCCATTAATTGTTTTATTTCCTTCAGGTGTGTTGTTCCATGCCGAGTATTGGATGTTTTTAATAAACAAGTCAACTTCATTTTCTAGCTGCTCAGAAGTTTTGAGGGGCACATGGATATTTATGACACTATCAAGATCTTTACGAAAGCCTTCCCAATCTGTTTTATTATTTGTTAATCTTGGAGGCGCTAACCTTTCAATCAATTCTTCACTTATTGTCAGGATAACAGGCGAGTGGTCTGATGATAGGTCACTCCGATTTTCAGTCTTCACATAATTATCTGAAAGTCCTTTAGCAACAAAAAAATCAATAACATCTGGCACTTTCTGTAAATCAGATGGCCAGTATGTTGGTTCTCCTGAAGAGTAGAACTTGCAGTTCAATCTCATGGCAGCATTGTAGAGTTCTTTCCCTTTTGTAGTTGTTAACCGTGATCCCCAATGAGGATGCTTTGCGTTGAAATCACCGCCAATAATAAAATGATTACCAAGAGATTTGAACAAATCCATGTAGTCCTTCATTTGTAATTTGTGTCTTGGAGGGCAATAGATAGCTGATATATTAAATTCTCTGTTTTTCGTGCGCACCCGTACTGTGGTAACCTGAAGCGCTTCCATTTGGATTTTTGCGTTTTCATAATGTTCAATGTCAACTTTTATCAATATAGATGACCCACCTCTGGCTTTGTTAGAAGGGTGAAACGTGTGGTATATTGTATATCCACGTATTTTTAGGAAGGATTGTTTTGTTAAATGTGTTTCAGAAATCATACAGATGTCGAGTTTCTGTTCTCTCAGGAACACTTCCAGTTCATTTACCTTTTGTTGAAGACCATTTGCGTTCCATGTTGCAATCCTAAGGTTGTGTTTCATACTTTTGTAAGATTTGAGTTTATGATGTTGATCTCAAGCTTGCTCAGTCTGCCCAATATCATTTTGTTTACTACGTTCTGTTCTTCTATTTTGGTTATGATGAATTTGAGTGAGTCCACAACAGAAGGGATCTCACTTTTATCCTTGCCACTATCTGCAGCCTGCGCATACGTTTTATACTTTGGTGTATTCTCTCTTGGTACATGGGTTTGACTTATCAGTGATTCGCTTACAGTCTTTGCCTTTACTCTTAAATCTGGCTGTTGTCTTTGCTTCTGAGGTCTCATAAGCCAATCGCGTCTTTTTTGTAGCTCTTTAGCTACATCGCAACCCCTATAGCTTGCAGGATATGCTCCTCTACAATTAATGCATTTAGGAACTGATTGCTTGCTTAGACTGCAATTCGCTGTAAAGTGTTTTCCTGCACATTTCACACAATGTGGATCCATTTGGCAATAGGCTTGGGTGTGATTAAAGCCCTGACATCTTTTACACTGAGGAATCAATTTACTATTCTTCCTCAGAGGTTCAATTTTAACCACAATGCTGAGGATAGTTCTAATGTCATATATTTTCTCCACACTCTCCCCATTGTCGAAGGTTAACATGAAAAGCGGTAATCCACGTCTTGTTACTATCTGTTCTCCTTTATCATTTTCTTGCTTTTCCTTTTTAAGAATATTCACTGCATCAAGTATTTTGAATCCTCTCTTGTCCAAATCCGCCATGATCTCTTCTTTTACACATGAAGAATGAAGGCCTCTAGCTATAACTCTCAGTGGTCGTTCATTTTTATTCTCATATGTATACCAATCGATTCTTTCTTCGCTTAGTTTTTTTGCCAATACTCTTATAAGTGTCGGAATCAGGGGAATTTATTTTCCATTTGTTATTATTTAGAGTAGTGACTTTAAATACTTTGTGGGTTATAGACTTCAGAATAGACTGGAGTTTACAGAAATCTAATATTCCACAGACATTTATTGGAGGGGGTTGCAGTTCTTTCTTACTAGCATTATTTTTATTTTCATTTATAGCTGGCTTTTCAATGGTTGTTTTATTTTTATTTTGCCCGTTTTCCGGTGAAAACTCAGCTTTCCGCTTCTTCCCAGCTTTCCTCTGTTTTAGGATCCAGTCCGTTTCAAGTGCTAATTCTTCTTCATCAGTGTGGTATTCAACAGCACTGCTAGATGTTGCACTGGAACTCTGATTATCTGATCTAAGTTTAGAAATTTCATTTCTTAGTTCACTACAAATCCGTTCTACTTCACTAAGTTTAATTCGAAGGTCCTCATTTTCTTTAACTAAAATAGCTATTTTATTACCATCAAGTGGAGGACATTTGTCTTCAACTGTTATCTCTCCTGTCATGCCACGGTCATTCGCTACCTCCTTATTACCTGGAGATCTTACAATTTTATTACTTTTCTCAAAAGGGTTTTCAGGTGCCTTTTTAACCATGATTTTACTGCCGCTTACTGGTGTTGTCTCGGGACTTATGTTGCTCTGTAATTGGTCTCCCCCAGAATCCTTGAGACCAGCACCGGCCACCGGGGCTTTCACCCGATCGGAACCGGTGATGAGATTAACCTCTAGAGGCTTGCCCACCTGGGGTATTACTACTGTTTTATCACACATTTCCATTTATCTCGAGTTATTTGGAAGAGAGAATTGGTAGATAGAATATGAATGACTCCTAGCCCTCGAAACTCTAATAGCATCAGAGTCGGAAAAGAACAAGAGTTGGTCAAGAGAGACCAGACAGGAAAGATAAAAGAGAAGGGATCTAACCCAAGACTAGATGAAGGAGGGTTAGACCCAGCATGGGTACCTCGGGAATGCCAGTTCCCGTACTCACAAGATGTAAGCCCCTGAGGTCGTCTCAATTACTGTTGCTGAAATAAGGAAAATAGAACAAAATGTACAGGGTGATAGTGAAGACAAGGTTTTATTAAACTTGAAAAACTTCCAGAAAGAAATAAATAAAATATGAATCTGTTTCGCAAAAAGTCATTTTTTCAGTACATTTTGATATGTTCTGTTTACATTTTTTTTTTAATTTCCGTTTGTATTTGATTATTTTTTTACCAATTTCTTCAAAATTAAATTCTCTACAAGTTTTGTTGAAAACTTTTATCCGTTTATCAGCCATTTAACAAAGTTATACCATGGCAAACTTAAAAAGTATGTTTTTTGACTTGAACTATTTATGTTTTGCCCCAGTTTTTACATAAACTACTAAAGAAACAGTTCTGTAACCTACTTTTTACAATTCTTCATGTCAAATTGCATATAATACTATCAAATTTGCCCCTTAATTTGGGTTCCAGGGATTTCAGCAACACTGAATTTTACCAGAGGATTAAAAATCAAGGTGAATCATTCGCTATCTATAACTAGCTACCAAAGCATTTTAGAACATATGTTTATATAAAGTTTTTTCTTTCCTTTGGCCTGTAGGATGAGCTGAAAAAGTGGCGGTTAAACTTCTTGAATCACTCTGTATATGTATTGATATTCTTTAAAAGATTCGTGAGAAAGTGAAACAAAAAAAGAAATATGTCATAAGAACTATAATACGTCATAATAAGAACTATCTTTCTAATATTAAAATATAGAACTAGAATAAAATTATAAAAATCATATCTTATTTTAACATAATGTTATCATGTGTTATACAGTGGAACCTTGCTAATTCAAATCTCATGAGGAACAATAAAAATTCGAATTATTGAGTATTTAGAAATACAGAGATTCAGCTTATCAAGGGCAACTTTGAAAGTCTTAAATTTATAGAGGTTCAGATAAAACTAAGCTTTCATACTGAACTTATCTTTGTTTTTTCAAAATTGTTAATAGTGTTGGCTGGTATACCAAATTGCTTCGTTTATCACATTTCTTTTTATAACAAGCTTTAAAAGTTTCTATAACTTTCAGTTTGTCTTTGTACAATAATGTTTTGTGCAAGCGTTTTGTCATCGAGCAAAGCCTTATTCCATAAAGAAGCACTAACTAAAACACAGGAGAAACACTAATGACAGGCACTATAAAGTACAGTAAATAAACGTGAACTTTTAAACCTACGAACTCAGATTGAATTACTGGACTAGACAATACCGGAATGCATAGTGTGGGTTTCACGGTGTAACTTGAAACCCTTCGAATAACTTATCTGTCTGGTTTCCCACTAAATTTATCAAGACAACTTTGAATTGTAGAAGTTTTCTAGCCCAAAACTTTCATTTATAAATTCAGCCACATGTCTATCAGACGGATAAAATTGATTACTGATTTTAGTCAACCCTTCGATCTGTAGAGGTAAGATAACATGGGAGAAGATAGGCAAGTTCAAGAGGAATGGGAAAAATTCAATTCCTCAAGGAATTTGGCTTAATATGGTTTGAATTAACAAAGTTCCCCAACATTATCTAAATGTTTCCAGCTTTTATTTATTGCAATTCCATTGTTTCAGAAATAATTCCATTCTGCAATTTGTCCAACCTACCTTGTCTCAATGACCATAAAAGTAAGTGATTCTTTAGGATTTGATAAGTAAGATGTGTGCCAAATATCTAGCTTCTAGTTTCAACAATACCACAGTTACTTAATGAACCTTCTGTTCAAAATTATGGAACTAATACAAAATTGAATTATTTTAAATTTAAAACATAATGTATTTTCAAAAATAAATCAGATAAATAACTTCAAGACAAACTCTGTTCATTTAATAAAGCTAACTTCTAGCTGAAAGTATGAACAACTAATTGATTCAGTGTTGAAACTACGAAAGTGAATAATATAAAAATTGACTAAGAAATAATATAAATGTTTGGAATGTGTTAAAATTTGTTTATAAAGGTAAAAAAAAAAAAATGCTCACCATCATCTTAACAAAATAAGCAGTAAATGTTCATTAACAGAAAACTAACAAATCAAACTAAAAACTAAATAATTATAACATAAAATTAACAATACAAAATTTAGTTAAACAGTATTAAACTTTGATAAAATTAAATAAACAATAACAAAACATATTACAGGGCTGTAAAGGGGTTCATCAGCAACTAAATGATTGCATATCTTATCAAAAACATTTAGGGGACGCAAGTAGAACAATGATCTTAGCTTCATACCCAAACATCGTCTGAGTCGAATTAGGTAGGACAAAAGTCTTACGTACAACTCTCATAAAAACACACTCCATTAGGGTGTATTGTACTGTCAGAACTGCATGAATGCATATTTTGGAGAATTCTCGTGTTCCATCAGATTATAGAATGTCCAATCACCACTTCCTCTCAATGACTGTAAAGAAAAGATGTACTACTTGGTCGGATAGTATCTTTTATTTATTATTTATTACAGCTATTTTTGAGTTATTGGAAAATGGAAAAAAGTCCCACATATAAAATTTGATTAAAATCAGACTAAGTGTTTGGAATTTGGTTTCTCATCTATAAACAAAACAAAACAAAATTAGAGCACTTGGACAGACGACAAACAACATATATACATCATTCCAAAAAACTCTTTTTGAACTCAGTTGGCCCCAAAACTTGTATCTGGAAAAAACCTTGACATCAATTTTGTTTACCTATTATATAACTTTCTCTATAATACATATATGTGGGAAAGTAAAAGAGACATAGTTTGTTTGAAAGGCATTCAATTTTTCCGTTGTTGTTTAAACTTGAAAATCTTCTCAGACATCATTACCTTTAAAAAGAAGAAGAAGAATAGAGAATAAAATAGAGACTGCTAGCACTTGATTATTGTAATAGTGTCAGGATTAGGAAAGAAAGATCTAATACAAGACTACATGAAAAAAGGTGAAGATCCAGCATCCAGCTAGGAAACCAAAGGATTGCCACACCCATATTCACTATAAGCAGGTCTCTTAGAAGGCCACTAAAGATAAAAAGTTGTGACAATATCATAACACTTCTATGGTTAACTTTTTTGAAGAATTAAAAGTAACAATTACAAAGACTAATTTACTAGTTAAAACAATTTTTGATTTCAGGGATGTGGTCTCAGGATCCGGTTGGTCGAAGTCAAGCGAACGGATGCAACTGTCGTCCAGCATGTAACAGAGAACACTATAGTCTGCGCTCTTGGCACTCCCATCTTGCTTCTGCAAACTACAGACCTTTAAATATGTAATACACAGACTCACTTATATCAAAACATAATTCAAATTATTTAAAAAATTAAATTATATTAGAATTGTTTTAAATATTTTTTGTTTTATTAGTGAATTTAATTTGAAAATATAGCTATTGCAACCACTAGTTAGATCCTAAACAATCAAAGATGCAGTGATCATAGTTCCAGAACAAGTTCCGTGTATACTTGTATCTGTTGTAACGTTTGTCCGATTTTCATCAAAAATCACAAATATACTTTTTACTATTGCTTGAACCAGTTAGATTTTAAATTAGAAAAAGACTGACTTTTTTAGAATAATAAGTCTCTCATAGTTTCTTTTGTTGTTAAAAGGGAAAAACCACTGTATTCAACATTGCTTCAACAAACAACAAACATAAAAGGCTCCTTGCAATTAACAAATACATTAAACTAAAAACTAATTAAAAATAATGTAAAAAGTTGTTATGGCTGTGCTATTGGGTGTGATGGTTTTTGTGATATATTGAATGCACAAACCTAAGTTTAAATGATGCTATTAACAAGATGGTAAATAAAATTTAATGGTTTTTGTAACATGCATGAGGAGCAGATGATGAGCTTTGGGTCTAAACCACAAAGTGATTTTAATGTTTCCACTTTTTACGGTTTTAAAGATACAGAAATTATTAGATCTATTCTCTTCAAAACAATTTATATCTCATCGTTAACATAATTAAAAGAAATTAAAAGTAGTTGTTCAAGGTACATCCTCTAAAATAGTTAGAAAAGATTATAAAGTTGGCTTGGTGAAATGGGTCGAAGATAAAGTAGGATCAAATTTTGTAACAGTACATCAAAGATGAAACATGGAAGTCCATCCTCAACAAAGGCTGAAGAACCTTCTCCTCATTGTAGACACTCAGTGGAAGAAACTCAGTGAAATTTTATTGATCATTTTGCAGATTATAATGCCATTAAAAAATAAGTCACACATTTTACGAAAAAAAGTGTAATACAAATATTTGTTTTGTGAAAGGCCCAAATTGCTTTTATACCCACACACTTATAAATATACAATTATTATTATTGTATTTGTTATTTTTAGTCCCCAATTCAATTTTGAATAATTAAATATTGTAATTTTTCAAAATTAAATAATTTACTTTGCTTTTTTATGAGTAGTGGGCATATTTATATAAAAGTTACCATAACGTAATTTAAAACAAAATTATTATTAAATGTTGACCAATAAAGATAAAAAATGGGAATTCTTTTTACATTGTTGGAAAAAAATTGGGTCTGAAATGGTTAACTACAAATACACATATATTTTTGTACTGTTAAGGTCTCCCCTATAGTAAGTACACAAGGATTATTCGAGTTCTAGGGGTCTTTATTTTATGCTCTTTTCTTCCTCTTTTTGTAAGACAATAATGACGAAAAGGTTTTTTTCCATTAAACAACAAATAAATATATCATATATTTTTGGCCGGTGCACTCAAATAAATAATTTTGGAGTACACATAAAACAATATAGTGCTTAATTTTACAATTTGGTCAACCACTATTTATGTTGGGCTTAATTTATTTCTGATTGAAGTCACATTATTTTATTTACCTAAATGTAACTTTAACATTAAATTTGTACTTATCCCACCTCTATAACAGTTTAACTCTATTTCAAAACAAAATTCCCTTTACAACAGTAAACCTTCATAACTGCACATACCTTTAATAATTGTATGAAATGTAACATGTCAATTAAGATTTGTATTAAGTTGGATGGAGTCTTTTTTATTATTTACTTTTAACTGGAATCTGTAGCATTTTTTTCTTACATTTCAGAGAAACAAATACAAGGTATCCAGCAAAATTTCACCTTTTCTCAGGGAATGCACACACAACTCGGTACAGAAAAGACATACTCATGCAAGAATCACATTTATTTAGTAAGTGCAGAGAGTACTCCTGGAAAAATTAAATTGTTTAATACCAGTACTGAAACACATATACACTAATGGAAATAATAAAACAAGTATTTAATTCCACAAAAGGGCTTTATCTAGCCACGTATATTTTATCGTTAGCTAGATGCCTAATGGCAAAACATATGTCGCACAATAAAGCTCTTTTGTGAAATTAAATAATTGTTTCATTATTTCCAACAAGCACTGGCTGTTGTCACATTAAGTTAACTCTAGTTTACATTAGTTTATTTATAGACTATGACATCAAAAGTTTGAATTTTGATGGTTACCAAAATATCTAAATCTTTTCTTTTTTAACATGTGTACCTTAAGACTAGCAAATAGTTTTTGAACACAGAATATTATTATTATCAATTTGATGGTTCCATCTTCAAACCGATTACAAATGTTCTCATTTATTTACAAGTTTTTATCTAACCTACAACATCACATTCAAGCATTACAATTATTGCCCAATACAAATCATAATAAATTTAATAATACTTTAACAGTTTGAAATCCATCTCTCTACCTTTTTTAAAAATATTATGCAAGGAAATTCTCCTCTTCAAAAACAGCAGAGTTGTTATTTTAAAAAACAACAGAGAACATAAAATATAGACCCTTACCCATGAATAGCATCAGGGTTGATAGATTTTGTTTCTCCTTGTTATTTAAAGGCAAAACTTTTTGGACATCATCACCTCAATAGAAGTATAATGTAAAGAAGATGAAAACAATCCCCTAACCCTCGAACAACTAATATCATCTGGGTCAGAAGAGACCAAGATTTTGTCAAGAAAGACTTGATAGACTAGATGAAAAAAGATCCAAGTAAGATGCCTTGGGATAGCCAGACCCAATTTTTCAAAACAGTCATCAGTTTTGTAATCATTGTCTATGTAAATAAAGACTGTGTATTACAGAGTGTTCCCAAACTCTCCTTACAAACTTCAGGATATGGTTCCTTCGGTAAAAAGAAGCTAAAAACTTTATACAACCAAATGTCTATCTCATTTCGTTGTCTGCCTATCCGTCTGTATACGTTTTTGACAAAAAATAAAAGAAAAAGTTTTTTAGAAACAGCTCTACAGAATTTAATCAAATTTGAGTGCATTGTTACTATTGTTAGTTTCCGTTAGCATGTTAAGTTTCATTATAATAACCCAGCTCATTTCAAAATGACGGCCATTCAAAGTTAAAATAACTATAAAAAACGCATAGAAATGGACAAAGGGACAACGAAACGTAATAGACCTCTAGTTGTATTAAATTTTGTCTATCTTTTTACCCAAGGAACAATACCTCGAAATATGTATGGAGAGTTCGGGAACACTTTTTTTTGTATATATATATATATATAGTGGAATATAACAACTAGCATTATATTTTATAACGTTCCAATATTTCGGTTCATAAGAATATAAACAATATTAAAAATAGTGAACACAGACAATTAATGTTGTTAATTGTATACCATATACTAATATTAAAAATGTGTATCAATTTGGGATTATAATTATTATTAAAACAAAAGATATAAAAAACAGATGATCACGTTATGAAATTATAATTGAATTTTTTTATTATCTTTACAAACAGAAGTATTAAATTTAGAGAGAAAATTTAAATTAAAACAATATTTTTACACCTTGTTTAATTCTTATGAGAATTTTGTTTAAATAACCGTTTCATAATTTTGTCCTATTTGTTCAAATTTTTTTTGTATTTTGACTTTCTGGTCTCTAATAGTTTGTACTGTACTCTACTTGTCTAATTTTCCAATCCTTTCTATTAATTATATTTAAAATTATGAGTTTCCAAACTATTTTTTCTATATTAATTCATTTCTAAATTGATTTAAAAAGTAACTTAGTAAAATTCATTTTCATAAAACATACTCCTAATTATTATTATATATATAAATTAATACAGATTTATATGTAGGCCTACCGGTACATCATTGTTGTTCTGATTTGTATTTAGGTAACTTAGCAGGACTCTGTTCTCTATTTCTGGGATGCAGCTTTATGAGCCTTGTTGAAATTGTATACTTTTGTCTTATTCGTCCATTTTACAACAAATGTGTTGTTCTCCAGAAGAAAGTTGTCAATCGTGGAAGAAAGAACAAAATTAATATCTTTCAATTACAGGACAAGCTATACAAGAAGAAATATGACAGAGATCTTACAAAGGTGCAAGTGTTTAGAAGAAATTAAAACGTTTTAAAAGTGAAACAATTTTAAACGAAACTTTAAATTGTTCAATTAATACATAGTAATAGACTTTTATGTTTTCTTTCTTTTATTCTGTTTTGTAGTTTAAAGGAGAAAACAGTTTAGATCACTATTGCATGAACTATTAGGACCAAAGTTTAAAGGTTGACATGTTTTTATATAGGTTTATCATATTTGTAAGAGATTTTGTAGTTTTGTTCAGAAACAGTCTAAGTTTTATATCCAGGTCCAGACTTCTTAGAGGATAACCAATATCATTACCAAGCCTCTCATTAAAGCTGCGGTAAAGATTAAAATTAAACTAGACCATGGTCTGGTTGATCAATCATATTTTTTGTCTTTTTTTTTCTTCAATACCTTCAATTTTAGTGGGGAATCAATTCCAACATGTTTATATAATTGTTAACTACAGTTAATGGTTCTATGTAGATGAAACACCTTAGTAGACAATTATACATTAACCCACAACACACATTTATATTATGTGAATCTCATATGTACTTGACACAATTTGATTTGATTGATAAGACCCCAAGCTTGTAGTTGTATCAGTTAATTCCATTATATCAAATTTTGTTGTATATGGCTGTATGACAATAGAGACTTTTAAATGTGTATTAAATCTTACAATACCAATGACAATGGTGACACATTATCTCTCAGTAAGATGGTTACCTTAGAACAGAAAGTGCAGTGCATGTTATAATATATACATAATTTACATTCTCAATAAGTGCTAATTGAAGCACTTTCTGGTATTTGTATAGAACAATAATTATGCCTGTTGTGATTAGCACCACAAATTGATATAAACAATTTAAAGAAGCTGATAACATAGACAAGAAAAACTACCCTAGAAGACTACAAACATCCTACGAGACTCTCCTACAAAAGTTTGTCTAACCTAAAAAAAATTTTAGTAAAGATCTTTTAATCTTCGTAACTTTAATAAAAAAAAAAAAAGATAGTTGATTCGATCATCAAAGTTAATAACTTGAAATCACAAAGAACACAATTCAAAACATTCTTCATAAAGGCTCATGCTTACAGCTGTATAAAATTCAACTCAAACTTCAAATTAAACCTGGATTCATCAAATTCAGAAATGAAGGCAATAGTTGGTTTTTTAAGGCAAAAAACTTAATGTCACCAAATAAATTGTTGATGATGAATGATATTTCAAAACAGTAATATTTACTGATGAGGAAACATTTCATATCTACCATTTATGTGGAAGAACATGTTTCATATTCTTGTTGGATGTCCATGATCTTCCAAAGGATTTCTTTATGCCTATACTACCAGGTTTTTAAATTGTTTATATCAATATGTGATAATCGCAACAGCCATAAATGTTACATGTAAACAGTAGAAAAGGCATTGATTAATCATAGAGGTTTCAAATCTGTGTACTGTATCAAACGCTACAATTTCTATTCACCTTCTTACTGGTGGATGACATGTAAGTGGCGTCATTTATGCTCTAAAATTAATGTGTAACCAAAAGTCGCTATTGGTTATATTTATAAGGTATATAATATATAAGGTATATATTTCTGTACCTTTTAAAAATATAATAATACTTTGATAACATTATTGAAAAAGAACATAACACAATACAAGGCTGTAAAGGGGCCCTGCAATAATAAAATCAAACATTATTTTATGTTTCATCATAAACATTTAGAAAACGAAAGAAAGACAATACCCGATCAAAGACTTCAGTATCATCTTTTTGGACCTGTGCTATTGTTTTCACTTGCCTGTCTTGAATTATCAGCAGGTGGTTTAATTTTAATTTTAATTTGATTATTCTCAGGGTCTAATATCCTCAACAAGTCAGACGTTGAGGACTGATGAGAAGATCCCGGAGGAGGTTTTGGTAAATGTTTGTTAGACTACACCCGAAGAAATTTAGAGCAAACCTCTACTTTTATATTTTTATTTATTCGATTGTTAATCAAAAGTTCTGATTTTGAAACTAATGATTTGGTTGTTAACTTTAATATAGTACGACAAGTGCTAGACTTCTTTTTCAAAAATGCTTAAATGCAGCGGACAAGGTATTTTCATGGTCATAAATAGTCTGTTTGTGACATTTCTCGAACACAACCCAGAAGTGGGTTTCAGAAAAATACAGTTACTTCTGAAGGAGGAGATAAGTTACTTTCGGTAGAATTGTTGTTACATAGAACACTTTTTGAAAAATGGTCAATAACCACCTGTTCTTTTAATAATTTAACTATATCCATCAGCTCATACAGTTTTCACAATATGTATTTGTATTTAAAGCTGTAGTAGCTTAACAAATTTTCTCGTATTAGACTTGGTATATGTAGTTGTACCATCTTTTGAATACCATCATGTATGAGGTGTGGCAATTAAATAACCAGACTGGTGCTACAAAACATTTTATTGATCACCAATTACATTACAAATTATATCCCCTTTGTACTCTCCATACCGATCCCTACATATTATCCACTGTTCAAAGCAATGCCGAAAGTCTGCTTTGTCAGCTTGTTGAGAACCTTAATCACTTTTGCTTTTACCACTTCTACACTGTCAATCTTGTCCCCTTAAGCTCCAATTTCACCTTAGAAAATTTATAAAGTCAAAGGGGGCAAGGTCGAGCGAGTGTGGTGGGTGGTCAAACACTATGATGGCGTATTTCCTCAAAAACGCCTTCACAGACAAGGCGGAATCATGGGCAGGCACATTGTCTTGGTGAAGCATTGAGGAATTGCTCTTCCAGAAATCGTGTCTTTGCCTTTGGTTGTTTCACATCCCTCCTTAAATCTTTAAACCACTCAAAAACTTTTGTGCATGATAAACTTTCACGTCCTTACACTTTCTTACATGGCAAGTGCTTCTGTAGCAGTTTTTCCCAGTTTCACAAGAAACTTGAGGTTAATTCATTGCTCCATCTGAACACTTTGCATTTTTCTAACGAGACACTAGTGCAAAGACTTGAACGAGCAATTGCTATAGTGAGACTAGGCGATGTACAAATATGCCCATTTAGCTCAGGGTGGGGGAAGCATCAACAGGTACAGAATGTTAAAACCTGTCACGATGTGCTCACTGTTTGCCGGTAGCAGCACCAGTTCAGTTATTTAATTGCCACACCTTGTATATATGGTCACTTTATAGTTTTAACCCAATAATTGAAGAATTGTGTAGCTACAACTCTATAATCTCGTTCATATAATTGATATATGCTCTTTTTATTGAAGATGGAATGTTAATAACATTCTACCAAATCGATATCTGATCTTCGTATGATAATAAAATTCATTGTTTTTTATCAAATATACGAGATAAAATTTCATTGATGTGTTTTTTATCTTACAATCCACATTCATTATGGTTAATCATGCTTTTGTAAATAGGATCTCTTAACTTTTCTTTTTGTAAACCTTATTGTGATCATGGTAATTCATTTAGAGTGATCTCTTTTATTTGACAAATCATTTATATACTTTTTTAGGTTAAAATAAAGCTTTCACCGTTTTTATTTTTGTCTCGTAAGACTAACAGTTTCTGATAATTCCTCCATTATCAAGTCATACAAAAAAAAACATGAAACAGTAAACACATTTTAAGTTTATATAAATAACCACGGATATCTGTGTAGTCATAATAGAGTTTAACAAATAATACAAATTACAATACATACATTTAAAGGAAGAGAAATGTTAACTGACCAGCAGATCTAAAAAACGTACATATATATTTAACAGTTCTTGGAGACATTTCAACATAATTAATTGACAAATCATGTTCGCTTCTTGTTCTAGATACTATGAAGTTGTTGTGAGCAGCTACATTACAATGCCCTGGTGTATATTTAATGTCATAGCCATAAGTGCTTAAAATAATTGCCCATCTCTTTAAAATGAGATACAGCAAATTGACATTTCATATGTATTGCCAATGGTTTATGATCATATTATAGAGTAAAATGTCTGCTGTAAATGCAATGATCAAATTTATTTACACTAAACATGATTAATAATACACATATCTTTTCTTGCTTGAATTAAGAGATCTGGATGCAGTAGATATTGATCTCTCTATACCAACTCTGCATTTGTGCATGAGTATACTGTTCCAATATGATATTTTGAAGCGTAAGATCAATTAATACTCTAGATCATATTGTACCAAAGTGTCATTAGATGATATAATATTTTCAAACCATTATACAACCTAGTACTGTATATTCATCCAATCCCATGTAATACCTTTCTTCAATAATTTATGTAAAGTTGGTATGGACATTCAGGAATCTAGAATAATAATTACATGATTCCAGAAATGATTGTAACTCAGTTACATTTGTAGAAATATATTATTATTCTTTATTGCTTCATTCCTATGTTGTGTAGATTCCACAATGAGAAATTTGAATTCTCAGCCTTAATATAGAAATTTATGTTATAGGCCTCCACTTTGAAATTTGTTAAAAATCAATACTAGACATTTCAAAGCTTCGTTTCAGTTTTGCCCCCTGAACAATTTAGCAATATCATCATATCAGTATTAAAAATATTTGACTATCATGGGTAATACCATCCATGTTTATTTGTATATTTAAAATATCTTCCACAATACAAAATTCTCAATTTATTAGTTTTTAAATTCAAAACGGCTGTTTTAAAATTTTAATTATTTATATAAAAACCGATTTTAATGAAACTCAGTTAGCTAATTTTTTTGTTTTATTATTATTATTTTTTTTATTTTTTTTTTTACTAATTCGTTACATCAGCAAAAATTATAATGTCAAATTAAAATACCTGTAAACTTAAACTTTTTTTATCGTAAACAATTTTTATGAAACTCAACTACAAATCTTTTTTTGAGAAGCTGAATACAATTTTTTTTCACTAGTTTATGTGTGATTTGAGTGAAATATAACTTTTTTAAAGTCAGACCAGTATTTCTTTAATTACACTCTTGTTTATTTCTTTTAATTAAAAAGCCTGTAATTATAACTATTGTAAAACTTATCAATAATCTTAAACACTACAATGGTTGTCAGTTAGGAAAAGAAACTTAATTACACTAGAAACTCTTTCATTAAGGAATAATTCAATATTACATATTCTGTTCATTGGCTTTTAATTCAGTACAAAGTTCAATGTGTTTGTGTTCAGACACCATTTCATAACAAAATACCTTATTTTTCATTGAAAATTTTATTAAAATAATGTTCGGTTAAAAAATTCTTCTTCTAATTCTTACCAGAATGAATCTAGCAAAATTTTTAATGTTAGGCCTGTGTTATTTCTTTAACTTGGGAACATTTATTCGGTCACACAGTCTATCATTAAATACATCAAAACTAGCACTTGATCCTACTCTACTCAAACTTACTAACAACATTTTAAAACATGTACAACATGTTCATTTGTATTCTGATGATTGTGAAGTTGACGACATATTTTTGAAATACTTAATTGATTATAATATTTCAGTTAGTATTAACAACTTCGACATAAATGTACTCGAATATGATTATTTTCTTATTATAACACAATCGGTCATTAGGCTTATTAACTCAACTTTTTTACACTCTACGAATAAAATTTTAACTGATAAAATCAACATAATGATATATGATAAAGGACAGCACAACTCTGTTTATTTCTTAAATAATCTTTCAAATTGCTTTCATTTTGCAAATGTCTTGTATATTTATCGATCTTTATTTTATTACTTGAGTTCTCCATTATTTCTGAATAGAAATTTTCACAAAATGGAGACAATTAGTTTAGATTCATGGAAAACAAGAAGGAAGAATTTACCAAACATGAAGAGGAGATTGGTTCGTATTATTACGTATAACAATCCAATATATTTTATAATCGACAAATCCAAAAAAAGGAAAGAAGGTATAGTAAACAATATATTAAAATAACTTAAATATGTTTGAGAAATGGTACAGATAATGTGTTGTGATCTGTTTTATTAGGCCTTATAGGATCAGAAACATCACACTTTAGGGGGGGGGGGGGGATTTGATAACTTCCAATGTTAGAAAAGACTAGAAGTTTGAAAATTCATTAGAAAGAGCACATTGTAATATCTATTGAACCTATTACATACACAGCAGTTATAAAATCTTGTAATCTTACATTATCAGTCTGATAGATAGGTACTGCTTAGATCAGTGGCTCCCAACCGGTGGGTCCTGGTAGGGTTACAGGTGGGTCGCGACTCGATCCTTATCTATCAGAAACCATCGAATAAACCATCACCATCAGAAAAGATAAGAAAAATCAAAACAAATCGAATTGTGTTTTGATTGTTTTCTTGATTTTTTGACATCTGGGGCAGACAACAGAAGCACTACATCCCAGATCCACCCCTTCCCTCGGAAACACCGCTCCCCCTCCCGTTCATACTGTCGAAGGTCACGCCATTTACTAACCTCAGTTACTCAGTCTTACTGTGGACATCGTGCAGTGAGTTATTGTTACATATTTGGTGCAGCTACTTGTACAACGTGTTGGTGTTTGGGATTGAATTTTTGCTTTGTGGTTGTGTTGTGCTTTAGTAAAGTTTTTAAGATGGACAAATGGTTGAAAACAGGAACTTTTGGTAAGAGGACAATTTCTAAAGTAACTATTGATGAATGTGAGCCTGGCCCATCAAATACTAACCTAATAAATTATGAAAAGGGCAAAGTGCAGATGAATGCAAAGAAACCAAAAACTTTCTTCAGGAAATATAGTACCGATTATATAAAATATGGATTTACATTTGTAGGCAAAGAGGAAGAACCATTTCCTCAATGTGTAATTTGCTTTGAAACATTGGCAAATCAAAGCATGAAGCCTTCTAAGCTAGAAAAGAGATTTGATATCAACTAGGACCAGTATGGAAAATGTCTCAACAGGACGTGAAAATAAAAAGGTTACAATGGCTTCGCACTGTCACTGTTGATTGCCAAAAAAGGTGCACCTCATACAGCGGGTGAGAATATCATTTTGCCAGCTGCTAAGCTTATTTCTGCCTCTTTGTTTGAAGAAAAAGCAACCAAGAATATAAGGGAAATACCACTATCAAATACCACGGTTAAAAAAGGAGAATAGAAGAAATGGCTGAAATTATAAAACGGCAACTTATTTCTGCTTTGAAACGAAGTGACTTTTACTCCTTATAATTGGATGAAAGCACTGATATAGCTGATAATGCCGATTTATTAGCTTTTGTAAGATTTGAGACCAATGAATCAGTAGAAGAAGAAATGTTATTTTGCAGACCTTTACCTACCAGAACTACTGGGGTTGATATTTTTAACTATTTGGATGGTTTTATGAAAGAAAACAAAATTGACTGGTCTAAGTGTGTCGGAGTAACAACCGTGCCCGTGCACGTGCCATGTCTGGCATTTACTCAGGACTAGCAGCGAAAGTTAAGGCAGTTTCTCCATTAGTTGAATGGTTCACTGTAGTATTCACAGAGAGGCTTTAGCAGTGAAAGGAATGGGGAAAAACCTCAAAAACACACTTGACGATTCTGTTAAAATCGTAAATTTAATCAAGTTCCAACCTAAAAACTCAAGAGTCTTTGGTGTGTTGTGCGATGGAATGAGGAGTGAGCATAATCTCCTGCATTGTAAAGTCCGTTGGCTATCCAGAGGACAAGTTCTGGCCTGGTTGTTTGAGCTTCGTGATAATAAGGTACGGTTGTTCTTATCACAATTGCAAGCAGGAGGTAGGGATACAATACAAATAAGGTTTTTTCAGTCCACCGTGGACCGATGGACTTTGGAGGTATTCCAAAGAGGAAAGGTAGGTCGCCAGCTGAAAAAGGTTGGGAACCACTGGCATAGATTGTTGTGGTGCTGTTCCAATTGGACCCTAAATAGCAGCTAACATGTTAAATCCAAAGTTCTCTGTAGTCAATGTGATAAAAATGTAGGTACAGAAAATCAGTGTGGCAGATGTTGCATAATGTGAATAACTAAACAGGAATGTTAGATGGAAATGGATATGAATATGAGGACAGGAGATTCTGTTGATACACTTTACTTTTCCAGGATCTAGAAGACTCTTCTTATTTGATTTTTTTCAGCATCCTTAATAAAAAATGATGAAGAATTTTAGACTAAAGAAGAAAATATATATTACAGAAATAATTTGAATTATTATGAACACATATATGGTAAATATAATGGACCACACTTGGTATATGTCACTAATTATTTGATGAATGTCACTATCACATTACGCAAAATTAACTACAAATCTAGGTCTACAACTCTTTATTATAAATAAAATAACTTTTTTAATATTTACATATATGTATATATATATTATTGGTTACTGTGTAGTAACAGCAAATGGCTATATACACTATTACCCATGGATGTATCTAAGGGTTGGAAAAAGAGGCCCCGCCAAGGTTGGTGCAAGTATCCGAAGGGTGCAAAATGGGTTAAAGAAAACAATTTATATTTTCCAAGCATGAATCTTTTTAGTACATCAATACAGTTTGTCAATCAAAGAGCAATATATACACTATTATTTATTATTATCCTGTAAAACTACGTCACTTGATCCTCTTACTCTATTAGAAACACTACCATGGTTTCAGATGTCTCAAGTATCCATGATATCACTAACAAGTTCATCATAACATCAGCTTTAAGTGATATCATACCTGATGAAGGATGCTAGATATATCTGAAACCACGGTAGTGTTTTTAACACAATAAGTGGATCACATGACAGATTTTTACAGGTAAATATTTATCTTTAATTAGAATCAGTGATCCATCCTTTTCACTATGAAATATTATTGTTCTTCCAAAACCATAACTTGATCCAGATAATTTGAAACAATATTACTGATTAAAGGTTTGTGGTGTTTTCTAAACCACTGTTTGCCCCTTCAATCCTGGGTGCAGTAGATCTTGGGGTTCCGTAGCAAGGTGGGTTGACGCACACCAGTTTACAGATTTACCTATAATCCTAGCCTGTCTATCTGTTCCCCTACCTGGCTAGTTGGCATGCGCCAAAGTAGTTCAAGAAAGACCACCGTCATTATGCACAAAGCAACGAGATTGGACCAGCACACACCTCCATCCTTTACATCAATAAATATTTAGATTAAGTTTTTGTTAGTAATTTGCCCTTACGTACTCCACCCAAATAATGGCACACTAGGCCAGATTGGGTAGGTCTTTGACCCAGGGGTTTTACAGTGTGCTACAAACTGTCATAACCCCAACACGATGTGATACATGGCTAGTCGGCCATTTTGCCCCAGTTAGTTACGTAAGAACTACTGAGTTATTAGAGTCAACTCCCTACCTACTATGAAATAATATTTAGTTTATTATAGTATAGTTTAATAATTTATCATGTAAACACACATCAATGCTGGCTGACTGAGTTTGTAAAATGTATTAACAGACCCCCCCCCCCCCCCCGATACGAGCCGCACATTTTAAATATTCTATATTTTTAATTCCAGAAATTGATCACTACCTTGTCTCTCATACTATCATAAAGATTGTCTTTAATCCTTTGCTTAACTAGATTAAGTAGAAATTTTGTTAGCTAAACAAGGCCTATATTATAAAATAAAAGCATAGTCATATTCTCTTGAACATTCATTAATGTTTTAGAAAAACGTTTAATTTGTTATTTTGCTAATATAAGGCTAAAACTATATAAATGTTGTTGAACAACATAAATAATTTACTTACATTTTTTCAGGGAAG
This sequence comes from Aphrophora alni, assembly GCA_963513935.1. Lineage (NCBI taxonomy): Eukaryota > Metazoa > Arthropoda > Insecta > Hemiptera > Aphrophoridae > Aphrophora > Aphrophora alni. Next base: position 16,808,621 of record OY740773.1, on the reverse strand, counting down.
TTGGGGGTGGGAACAAGTAATTTTGCCAAGGCTAGTATGGCTAGATACATCCCTGTTATTATCAACTAAAAAAAAAACTAAAATTCCCTCTTGATATTATACTGCTGGTTCTTGTAATGTATATAGAAACCACAAAACCAAGTGGTAAATACAATTTATGTGATGCTAGAACAAACCATACCATAATAGTTCTTCACAAACGATTTAGTTGGATGAAATTTCAAACCTCTAGCTCAATACACTTGTTACAAGTTGTCTGAACCGTGTACATATCTTAATTCAGCAATTTTTGTACAATAGTAAATTTTATTCCACTTCAGTTCTCTGACCTTTTTATTTAACCTTGCAGAAAGATATAATGGCATAGAAATGAAGATATTAATGGAAATATCAAAACAAATGAATTTTTCATGGAAAGTGAAGCTGTTAAATATGAAGGATGGATGGGTTGGTATAAATAAAGAAGTTGATGAAGGGAACGCAGACGTGGGATTCGGGGGTCTATGGGCTCTATATCTAGAGGATAGTGGTCATGTACACACTTTACCATGGACTAAGGTTAGTTTTGATCTAAATTTACATAATTTTATCATTTATTTTCTTTAAAAAATATAGAATGAAAACACGTTAGTGACTAAAAAGCGCTAAATAACCTTGGCATGTTGATATGTAGTGCCGACATGAGGTAAGCAAATAGCCTTAACATCCTGTTAGTGAAACTGGAGGTTGCTGTATTCAAGGCATCACACTGAGCTGATTTGCTAAGTACCTAAATGGCAGTATGCAACAAGTTCGTGTAAAGGTTTATATCAGTAAAAGCAAAAAAAAATTATAATAGGAGTCCCCCAGGGATCTGTTTTGTCACAACCCTTTTATTAATGATTTATTAGAACAAAATTTTAAGGGCTATATTAGGTTTTTGTTACTTTATAATATATCAATGGGGAAAAGGGAAGATAATAAACACAGTATAAAAAAAGATTTAAAAATATTAGGAATTGGTGTACCAATAATAAGATATTTATACAGAAAATTTTAATTTAAAAGATCTTGGGTTCTATGACAATGCTATCCAACATGAGGTATACAAGACCATTGTTTTCTTCATGCGCAACTATCAAAATCAGATAAAAATAAATATTTTGTTATTTATCTAGATAGAAAGATCTCTAGGAATGATCACATTAGGCAAGTTTATACAAAAGAGAAATAATTTATTTAAAAAAAAAAGAATTTTTAGGAAAGTTTCTAACATAAAGTTATTGTGTACTTTATATATTGCAATAATACATTTTCAGTTTCAATATGGAAATGAATGTTAGTGAAGGTCACACATACCTTTTAAAACCATTGAAAATTATGCAGAAATTTGTATTTGAAATATGTTATGTAAAAGTAAAACCCTTGTTTCCAATTTTTGAACTTTAAAATTTGTTTACCTTATGCATCTCTTTATTTTTATATAAAGTGGTGACAATAGAACTGAACTCATTTATCATAACACCTGGAGTCCTACGATAATTCATGAAGGAAGAACAAAAGTCAATCAGAAATTTTTGTAAATTAACTTTTCTTTGTTTGTGCCAAAAGCATACAATTTTATACCAAAAGAAACTAAAAGCTGCAAAACATAAAAAATTTGTTCGCAAAATTTGGCTACTGGAAAACAATAGCATAGATTATATTATTCAAATTTTTAATTAAATTTGCAGCAACATTCCGGTTTAATTTTTTTCTTTACATTTCAATGTAATTGTCCACTATTTCTAATTGTTTAATATGTATGTTTGAATGTGTATATTTGTACATATTATGTGTTATGTGTTTTAATTAATTATTAATTTTGTTACATATATTTTAGATTATACATAATTTTAAATATACTTATGGATATGTTTAGGGATGAAATGATTAATTATTTATGTTGCATATTCTAGTAAATATTTTGTATTAATAGTTTTGCATAGATTAAGCAACAATGTCATACTGATGACAATGTAAATTTCTTGACAGGCTGTTCATTTAGTTTAAGATAAAAATTGTAAACTTGTTTTCCTCTCTAGTCATTGCTACTGGATAAAGATTACTAGATCCCTTCACATAAAAAAAAAACTGTAAAATGTTATTATCATTTATTGGTCATTATTTGAATAGAATAGTCAGTTAATAAGAATAATGCAAGCAATTTCTGTAAATTGACAGCAATAATTCCCCCCCCCCCCCATTCTAGTGCTTCCACTTCCTATCTATATTTTATGTTAAAACCATATTTATTCCCTCAATAATTTTACAATGAATTTCTAAATCTATTATGCCATTAGACAATAAACTACCTCTTATAAGAATTGATTTTCCACCCCTTTTACTTTCACCTTTATAAAGGGTTTGCTTCTGAATGGTAAATTCTTCAGAAAGATTCTAAAAATGACTATAGTTGTTAATTTAATGAAAAATGTTTTATAACATAGCAAATTATGTCCCTTTCATTTCAAAAAAGTAAAGTTTTAAAACATTGATTATATTCCAGGTTGCAATGGGATTCTTGGTCCCTCGTCCAAGACAAGACAATAGATCGTGGATGAATGTCCTGAAACCTTTTTCTTTGGATCTCTGGCTATCCAACATATTTGCTCTTATTGTAACACCTTTGATTCTGTGGTGCCTTTTTAAATTAAGTTGTAATCTGAAAGACAATATCACAAGAGGTAAGTTAGTAGCATTTATGTAAGTTGGTAAAAAAGTAAATAGCACTGTTTAACTTATGACAAAGCAGCTTTTCTCATCTTTAAACAAACATCTATATAGCCTCCAGTCAGTGGCGGCTTACTCATAAGGACTCTCGGACGCCGCCCCCCCCCCAATGATAATATTATTTTAATAATGTAAATATCTATATGTATTAAATTCTTTGGAGATAAATGAATTATGAATTGCCGCTATGGATTTCACCATCATTTGTAGCGGAAGTTTTACAATATAAAATATTTGACGAATGTATTCTGGTGTTCGGACGGTGGCCAGAGCGTCCCAGTTTCATTTCATTTAGTCATATAGGGCAAGCAGCAGACAGAGCTGAGGGTGCGGTGACGTCATTTACACAGCGTGTGATGGGCTTCTAGGGCAGAGTCCGAAGCTGCGCGCGCAGACATAATTCAGTGCAGCCACCATAAATTGGATGTTCCGCATTACTAAAAACCTTGTTTTCGATGGGCAAAATAAGTTGGCGCAACTGTTCTAAATAGTGTCTCGCCACTAACACGAGTTGTTTGTTTATGTTTTTAAGTTTAACCCTTTGTGATTGTGAATGTTAAGTGAATGATAACATGTATAAAATAAAACAGAGCCTTACGTGTATAAAATAAAACAGAGCCTTACGTGTATAAAATAAAACAGAGCCCTCCCATTGCCCTTAACCATCGGCCGCTACTGCCTCCAGTATAGTATTAATAATAATAAGGTTATTTACCTTGTTAGTTAAACAATCCTTTTTTAATCTGATAAAGATTAGTGGTTTGACATTTTTGGTAGTACGTCATCATCACATCTTAGGCTGCAGTTGATCCTGCTTGGATTCATCATAAAATTGGATATTGCACAATATAATAAAATATATCAGTACATTTAAAAAACTGTTTAGAATATTTAAAAATATTTATTTATTGTAACACTTCCATCGACAAGCATTTGAAATACTATTTAAAAGTCCATGTATATAAGTGTTTTATACCATATTATCTAATAAGTTATGTTGTTAACATACCAGAAATGCTGAAACTGATAATCTTATTGGATTAACAAGAGGAATGTTTGACTAAAAATAAACAGGATAATCTCTTAATTTTGTTGCTTCAGTCATTTTTAAAGAAAGGACTATTTGATCACTTCGCAAATGCAATTACTTGTTGTATGCTGATTTAACATTAACCCCTTCTTTCAACTTTCAAGGAATGCTGTCAATCCTTGCTTATTAGTTAGTTATTAAATGATAGTTGTATTATGTACATTATATTTCTGAAATGAAATCTACTGAAGTTTATGGTAGTATATTTTAGAAATGTTTATTTATTTCCCGAAGAACAAATGTCAATAAATCATAATGAACTGAATCACATCTGATGAAAACCAGAGTTTCGCTATTGCTAAACTTCGTGAAACTTTCCTTCATGTTATTTCCTGCGTTATTTGCACAAGATAGGTTTAAAGATACTCATAATAAAAATGTGTGGCCACAGTGACATAACTGCTACATGTAAAAACATAACGACAATAAATTTTAATAAAATAATTATAATTCAATGAAGATTTGAAAAATGGGAAAAGGTACTTTTGATTTATACATCACGTACACTGACATAGCACAGTCTATTTTATTAATCAACCAAAAGGAAAAACTAAATATCTATAAGAATTCTGCATAACACTCAAAATATTAACTTTCAACTATCAATTAGTGCCATTATTAATTTAATATTAATGGGTTTACATATCTGGCATCTCACGCCAAGATAGTTACTATAATTGAGTAGAGTTATATACAAGGATGTACTCATGCACAGGTTGCTGTAGTTCCCGCCAAGACAGCTTTCGAGGCGCTCTGTATACCGTTAAATTTTATATTGCTTTACATTTGTATTTCTTTTATGAGTTTTGAGTGACAAATTTTATTTACGTTGATTTAATATTCTTATTTGATTTGTGAGTTTTGAGAGACCAGTTTGTGTATGCCTAAATCTGCTTAATTTAGTTTACTAACACAGGCAATCAAAATGAAAGGAGGTAAAATTTTATACTTTTCCTAAAAACAAAGATTTGGAACAGCAGTGGTTACAAGACTGCAAGTGAAAAGACAAACTTAATATAAAAAATGATTGTGTCTGTTCTTGCCATCTTTCTGAGGATTGTTTCTTCGAGCCACTAAAATTAAAACTACTAAATTATAAGCCCAAGAAAATTTTTAAACCGATCCTGTTCCAACTTTAAAATTACCAAATAGTACTGATTATATAAGTTCTCTTGTAGGCAGGAGACCAAGTGATGAGTTTTTTTTTTGCAAAGATAACACAGTGATTAAAAAAGTGAAAATGATGGCTAGTACAAAAATTTCAAAAATAGAATCTGATATCCTTGATGTAGCCACTAAAACATTAATTATTCTTGTTCGAACCTACATCAGGCTCTTAAATGAATTTTTTTTTTCTAGAACAGGTGATGATAAAAGAAAATGGAAGTAAAAAATTGTAAAATTAAAGTAATTCTATTAAAAAATGCATTTAAGTCAATTTTCCTCCAGTACCTATGTTTTTAAGTTGACAAAAATATTTCATTGAAACTTCCTGTGTCAGTGCACTTTGAAAAATAAATATTTGTCTGAAAATCCGGCGTATTTGTCATTTAATGTATAATTAACTATCTTTTACTGAATTTATATTATTTTTGTATTAGAATATATCTTCATCAAAACCACATTTACTAATGTACATTAACCTCAGAAACTCCTTCTCTCTCTCTCTCTCTCTCTCTCTCTCTCTCTCTCTCTCTCTCTCTCTCTCTCTCTCTCTCTCTCTCTCTCTCTCTCTCTCTCTCTCTCTTTTTTTTTTACCTAACTACACTTACATTATATACCACAAAAACAACAGTGTTTATATGCCTAATATGAAGAGAAATAAAGTTATTAAATGGTGGAAAACCATTGCACAAACCACTCATCCGTCCCCAAAATCAAATAAAAAATCACTATTAGTATTCAATGCAAATATACTTAAATATTGTACTATTACAAATATTCAATTTAATAGTCTGTGTCAGTAGTATATTTACTTAAAAACTAATTATTTATTATCTTTGTGCAGGAGAAATACTAAGCCTAGCCTCCAGTTATTTGTATATGTTTGGAGGTTTCTGTCAAGTTTCTTCTCAATTATCATCAAGAAAAGAAACTGTAATTCGTTATCTGTTTTTATCATGGAATATTTTTGTTCTTATGATGGCAACAGCGTACTCATCTTGTATCATTGCTCGTCTTACTTCTCCTTCATACACAACTCCAATAGATACGACTAAGCAGCTCGTTGAACTGGGAATGAAATGGGGGAAAACTTTTCCAGTTAGAAATTTTTCGAACCAATTAAATTTAAATGTAAGATAGCTGCAATTCTATTAATCCACACTTACATAATTTATTAAATATTTTTTCTATTTTTCATATGTTATATTTGTACAAGAATTCATTAAAATTCTGTTAGTACTTTTAGACTATATCTCTGTAATAAGTTGGGCAAAAGTTCTGATTATATTGCAATAACTCAGCTTTTAGTTGGTGATAGACACATCAATAAAGTTCTTGATTGGCGTCATCTACAGAGTGTGACAAAACTGAAGTTCTTCATACAGAATGTTCCAAAAAATATAAAACATATTTTCCCCCTCTTTTATAAATGTAAGCATATCAATGTTTTCCCCTCAGTTACTAATACAAAGTCCCTTTATTTGTAAAATAAAGTCAAAAGTCCCTACATAAGTAAAATAAAAATATTCTGTTTTCACCAACATAAAGCGACTTTTCAGGAGTAACTGAGGAAGGAAAACATTAATATGCTTACATTTAAAAAAGGGGGAAATAATATTAATTTATTATATTTATTGGAACACTCTGTATATGATATCTGAGTTTTAGCACACCTATAGATAGATTTTATTGATGTATCTATCACCTTTATAATTTTGAAAATTATCTTATTTATTTCTAGAGTTATAATGCTTTTTTGTAAATGAACAAAATAGTAAATAGACGGATAATGAAGCTGAATTCAACTATATGTTATTTGACAATTTTAGTTCGTTTTGATGTATGTAATCCAAAAATGAATAGCCAGTTCACCTTTTTTGGGACATCCTGTATATGTGAGAAAGTAAAAATGAAACTCCTGTATATTTGAACTTGAAATATTATCAACATGTTGAATGAAATTCTGTTACCCCTTGTTTTCATAGATAGATAAAAATATGATTCTGTTACTACTTTCTATCCAGTTGGAGCGATAATTAAAAAAATTAAATAACAATTCCGAGTAATTTTAACTTGACTATCTTTCAATTTTAATGATGAAAAGAAAAACTTTTAATGCTAACTGTTTAATGCTGTTGATAAAAGCTTGCAGATTGATAATTGAGTAAAAATAATTTGAAATGAGACTGTTCTTGGTTATTTAATATTAAATATATTTGAATAAGTAAATGAATTACCTTATCGGTACGTCAACTAATCCTTCTGTTGATTTACAGATTACTGCAGTTTCGGGCTTCGTGAGTCCATCTTCAGATCGTATAAAGTAATACCTAGTAATATACTAAATGAACAACTCTAGTTCTCATCCAATATTCTATTCGACAGCGCCATCAAGATGCAACAACAGGAACCGTTTATTCAAAGTCAGATAACGAAATAAGATTAAATATCCAGTCGTGATCGATTTGCCAAGGAATACATACCGACCGATATATAATTATTTTCATTTTGTGATCGTATGAACATTAAATGTGCGTAATAGTGTCATGTCATGTTTTGTGTTATTATGTATGTACTGTGTATATTCTATTTACAAGCTCCACTTGGAACGATTTAATATAAACTTTATACGATCTGAAGATGGACTCACGAAGCCCGAAACTGCAATAATCTGTAAATCAACGGAAGGATTAGTTGACGTACCGATAAGGTAATTCATTTACTTATTCATAAATTTACTAATCCATTGGCTACAATGTTAAATTTGAAATTAAATATATTTATCTAAATATGAAAATGTTTAAATAAATATTGAGCTTTACTCATGAGATTATATCAAATTAAAATTAAACTAACCCATTTTCTACAAATAATATGTTAATTAATTGGGTTCAAATTTTATTTTAGTTCTACAAGTAATTCAATGTACTTATTTTAAAATGATAAAATGATTAACTTTATTTTTCAGAATAAATGGAACAAAATTTTCGCAACAAGGTTTAAAATCTACAAAGATTCTGACACCCCAAAATTGCTGAAATCCAATACTTATGCAGTTTACTGTAAACTTTTGGACACTTATAATGTATTCTACAGCGATCATATTGATGACGAAGACTTGCCCAATTTACGAGTCATGAAAGAACGAGTAATAAAACATGAGCTGTCATTCACACTTCGCAAACACTCACCATTGCTTCAAGGTTTTAATACAGTCATTACTCGCCTTTTTGAATCAGGGATAATAATTTACTTGAAGCAATACGTAGCTCGCATATATTCAAGTAATTTGAACAAACAATTGTTCATTGATGGAATAAACCTAAGCGATGATCTTAAGCCATTATCACTCAGAAATCTTCAAGGAGCATTTTATATACTTATGATTGGATTGTTGTTAGCTATAATTTGTTTTCTGATGGAAGTATTCTTAAATAGTTATCATCACGATTTTCCATTCGTTGCTTAAAGTTCAGAACTATCTAATCAAACTTAATTAAGGTAGATTTGATGTGGTTTTAATGTTATTTAATAATGATGAGTTTGTCATATGGTGTAATCGGGCATTTGCCATTATTTTTGTATATTAAAAGAATTTATGAAGTTTTAAGAGTATAAATCAACTTCAGTTATCAAGCGATAAACCTAAAAAGTTTAAAAAGCCAACACACCCTAAGGACCTACATGTTTTTATTCTGATTATGTTTGTATTTCATCTTAGTTATTTTAACTGGTCAGACACAAGTGCTTTTTAACTATTTTTATTTTAAAACATGACTCTAGGTTATGTTAGTGTTTTTAACTTTTTTCTATTTCCATGTTTATCTATTGAGAACAGGATTTGGTTTATACTCTTAATTAAAACGTTGTGTCTTATTTTGACACTCACAAATGGTGGCAAACGACCAATAAAACCATAACAATAAGACTTAATGTATTGAAAAAAGTGCATGTAATAAAGACGTTACAAAACTCTGTGTAGTTATTAAAGACATATTATATCATAATTTAACCTCACCTATATTACAACAAATTATAGTTCGTTAGAAGGGAATGGAGGCTCATTTCAATGGTCACACCTCGATTACAATGGACTTTTTATATTCAAACTTCATTGATAGAAAGAAAGTAAAGATAGAGTGATCTTATAACAGAGCAATTCGAAATACAGTACTTACCTTCTAAAGTCACTACGATATGATAATAGTTTCTAAGAAGAGAATTGAGGCTCAGTTTCCTAGTTGCACTTAGGTTACAATGAATTTTATGTATTCAAACTTCTATGATAGAAAAAAAGAAAGGATAGAATGGTCTTATATTAGAGCAATTCAATATACTGTGACCGTCTCCACTTCTTTTGACCAGCTGGCAGCTCCGGCTGGCTGGAGACCGCGTACACTTTAGCCGAATCTTGTCAGGATGGGCCAAGGAGTTGGGTTAGGACGCTAATGAACGCACGAAACGCAAGTGAAATTAAATGTTATATTTTATTTGAGCGCCGAATTAAATTACAGAAATATTTATAATTTATTAAAAAGACATAACGGCAAGATAAAGCCTTAATAGTGGCCGAAAAACATACCGTTTAATTTAGCTAGCACGTGGCCAAAAATGGAATGACCTCGTCCCGTAGTGGTCTTCCTTCTCGCGGCTCTCGGAACAGACTCCCGCTCGGCTCGCTGGTTCAAGCCCTCCACTCCTCGTCTCTCCCCCCCCCCTTCTACATAATCTTGCACTGCTCAACAAAATCGCAAGTGCCAATTCATATTTTATTATTTAGAATTCCTTTACATCCTAATTTATACTTATTATAGTTTTGGTTTGGTGGACTCCTTGGCTGGGCCACAATACTTGCCATCAGAAATCTAGTGAGACAGCTCCTGACTACAATACACTATACTTTGTAAGAACGAGATGGATACTCTGTTTCCTGGTTACACCTAGGTTATAATGGACTTTTTGTATTCTAACTTCTATCACAGAAGAAAAGAAAGGATAGAGTGATGTTATATCAGAGCAATACAGTTCAGTTAAATCAATATACTTGCTTTCTGAAGTTTGGAAGACTGCTCTTGTCTATTTTACTCCAGGACAATGTGTCAGAGACACCCTCTGTTATTAATCAAAGGCTTCAGAGAGACGTTCCTTCCATCAGACAAGACCAACACACAGGGGTTACGTATTATCTGAGTAGTAATGATAGACAGCCCATATTATTGAATTATTGTAATTTCCTGAGTGAAAATCTTGAAAAGTATACATTTCTATAGAGCAAAACACAATGAGTGTTTATTAGACAGAATAGAAAGAAATTTAAGGCCTGGAACATTGACTCAATATCAAAAACTACACCCATATCAACACTGTGGAAAAGCTTTGTTCTGCTTGTGTTCCTTCTCTTATTGTGAGATAATCAGTATAGATAATATTTCTAATGACAGAGTATCGTGATATTACTAATTTCATTTGCAAACTTTTCTGTAACATTCACAATAAAATCAATATTCACTGTACATCCATCAGAAGAATCCCCATTAAATATTCTACTTACAGTAACTAAAAACTGCTCTGTTGACAGGATGGGATTCTGCTCCAGACCCTGATACCCATCCAGACCCTGGTAATCTTAAGGTATCGTAGCTGGATCTATACCTTTCTTCATCTAGTCTTGACAGATAACTTCAATCTTTCGTCTATCCTCTCTGGTCTCTCGAAGCGAACTGAAATTCTTCTCTGACCCTGACACTACTAGTGTATTCAAGAGATAAGAGTTTCTATTTTATGATCTTACTTTTCTTTTAAGGCAATGGATGACCGCAAAGTTTTTTGTTATTAAGACACACAAAAAACCCCATATTTAACATCTGGTTTAATTAATAGTGATGTATAAATTACCACAATGAGCCTGCTAGGTGATAAAATAATTTATATATTATATTTTACTTTAAGTAGCACTTTGTAGTTTTGTTTAACTGTAAATTAAAATTTGAAGTAGTAAGAAATGATATATTTGTTACTCAAATAAGTAATTTAATTCTTATTGCACTAAATATTACTAAATATTTTCAAATGAAAGTGAAAAATTGGCTTGTTTTTACAAAATGAACATTATGTAAAGGAACTTAAAAATAAATATCCACAAACCGTTTCTAACGTCCACCATTTTGAAATTTAATTTCTGAACTTTATTTTTAGTAATAAACACATTCAATGGATTGTTAAACTTTGATTACATGCCAAATTCAACAGAAATATAATTAAAACATTAGAGATATATAATTAGTAAAGTTTTAGGTTATGTGTTTAATGTAAGACTTTTTAAGCAATATATCAAAACATACCTAAGCATGTCAGTTAACATCTTTAAAATTGGATACAAGAAATCTGTGAAATTATTTAGAATTTAGAAGAGAAGATATTTCTGTAAAATGATTTCAAATGGCTACCATTTTAAAAATTATAGTCCGCTTTTTCTGTTTTGTTTAAAGGTGAAAAACTATCGCTATCATCATCACCTTAACAAAAACAGAGCATAAAATACTCCTTAACATAAAACCAACAAATCGAATCAAAACCCAAACAAGAATATCATCAAAATTTTAACTTCAACGATGGATAATTTGGATCTCTGCCTGCAGTCAAAATAATGTTCTTTTTACTATTCATATTACACATTTACAAATTGATAAGATAAGCTATAATAAATGAGACCCCCTAGCCCTTGAATACTCTAATAGCATCTGGGTCAGAAGAGAACAAGTGTTGGTCAAGAAAGACCTGTTAGGGAAGATGATAGTGAGGTATCTAACCCAAGAATAAATTAAAAAAGATGTAGATCCAGCTAGGTGACTCGGGATTGCCACAGTTATACTCACTATAAACTTTGAATGGACAACTTGTTTTCATCAAACTTGTCCAAGCTATTGCGATAAACTATTTGAATGTCTACATTGAAGAAAACGTAATTTTAAATTGTGACCACTAAAGAAGTATAAAACATATAATGTATGTCTTATCTATTCAGTGTTTTCTGGGGGTAATGATCAAGGGTTGTTTGAGGCCCTGAAAACCAACTTTGCCACTGAGTGTGATTGTAATATTTTATTTTCAAAATAAATTCAATAAAAATGTAACTAAGTATTGAACTATTGTCTAATTTTGATGAGTTTAAAATTTCCTGTCAAATATTTTCCATCTTCAATCTGTATTCTAATTAAATAATAAAAATTAAAATACACAATTAGAATTGTTTGGAACAATGAAAACTGGAAATTGGTTTCAAATCATTTTGTCTATCAAAACAAATCAGATTGATTTGAATATGTGTCTTGATAGACAATATGGCTTTGTAGTAATTATACAAATAATTGACTAATTATGAATGAAAATGTAATTAAAAATTAACACCTTTACATCACATGTGGTGATTAACACCCCGAAACATATACACTTAGCATGTTATAAAAATAATTGCTCTATTATTTTATCAATTATTTGGGATGTACCGTCAATTTTTTGCGGGAGTTCAAACAGTAATTTGATTGAACCACTATCACACAAATCAATAATAAAGCAATGGAAAACATTGCTACTGGAAACTGGAAAACAATGAAAAATGTTTGTGCTGCCTTGCTGAAACCTTCCACTAAACTGAAATCGATTAGAAAAGTGGCCTAAAATACCAGTGTGATCAATGAAGTTTTATGAGAGTCATATTGTCCATGGTTTTCTTGAAGATAAGCCTGACAGAAAAGTGGAGTTTTGTTCTGAAGTCATTGATCATTATGGATTGACGTTGAATGGCATCTTTTGAATTGTGATTTCTGTTGAATCAACATTTGACCTAATGGCTTGGTAAGTCAACATAATTGTAACTATAATAATATTACTCTAATGTAACTGTAGAAAAATAAGGGAATTGCGTTTAGGTAGAAGTGTCGGTTAATGGAATATTATCCTACGACACTTCTGATATCACTATTATGGAACTAAATACCGTGGTGTATTGAATTAACATGTAATTCTACATCTTACAGTTCCAGAAATGTCTTACATCTTCCAGCAAGATAGAGCAATGCCACACTATACTAACTTGTGAATCATTTGTTGAACAATGAACTTATAGAGAAGTGAATTTATGGACTGGCAACCAACATAAAATCAATACAGATGAGGAACTAAAGACAACTGAAAATGAAATTCTCAAGATCCTACAACATTTTTTCTGGTGTGCCTATGAAGCTTTCATTCGACGGTGCTACCAATGCATACCAATAACTGGTTATCAATGTGAATAGTGAAAATTGTTTCTTTTTTAATATGTTATTGTTGATTATTGTTTCCTTTATTTACGTATAAGAGAATAAAATTGGTAAAATTTCTGATTTAATAACAATGTAGTTAATAAAAATAAAATAATCTAATAGTCTGAAAATTTTAACCAAATCGGTCCAAAAACAATTGTTCTACAAGAAGTTAAACATTGGAATTCCTTTAACACACTCTATATTAAGATGGCTCAGTGTTTGGCATCTGTTGGTAGGTTATCAGCAAGAATATAAAAGAATAAATGACTGACCAATTTTGAGAATTAGAAGTTGAAATTAGAAGAACCAGTTTCAAAATAAATTTTAAAAAGAGGAAAAACATGAGAGAAAAGAGGAAAAGGTACTATGTACAAAGTATGTAATTTAAAGTAGACACAATATAAAAATTTTAATAGCTAGATACGATAATAACTCTTAGAAATAAGGTAGGTTTATTTTAAATATTTAGACTAGCTCTTATATAAATAAAAGATATAGAGCGGGAAATAGATCATATGCATCACTATATTCAATCTGAAAAAGCAAAAGCATTAGAAGGAAAACAATAATAAGACCATTGGTGACATAGAAGTGAAAAAAGGCATTAACTAAAGGAAATGACAAAATATTTGGAATATGGCATAAAAGAAGGTATTAAGAAGAATATATACTTGTGCCTGTTAATGAAGCAAATACATGGAGGTTACAGATAAACAAAAAAAGTAATGGATCTTTAGTAATAATAATAATTGTATTTGTATTGAGGACTTTACAAACACAGATGAGCGACATAATAAGCTTGATTAACATATAAGCGGTGCAAATATTTTGGCCGCTTACACACAAATTTCTTAAATTTATCCTTATATAATATGACTAAAATAAGCCTCTCTGATGCATTGATCCAATTGTTTAAACTAATATATGTTTTTTTAACAAATATTAATTTTACTGACATTTAAAGACAAAATTGGTTTCCTTTTTTATTATCACAGATTTATTATACATATTAAAGGGCTGGTAGGTGCTGCTACCTATGTTGGATATTTTAAACTTTTAATATAACTAAGTGAACTGGAACTACAATATTCTGGAAGGAGAATTTCTCTTTGGTAACAATTTCTAAATTTGCCTTCTCAACTTTATACTTTGGGTATTTCGATGAACATGAAGGATGGTTGTCATCACAATTGGCACAATTTGCTTCCATATTACAACCTTTGCTTTTGTACCCTTTAATTAATGCCACACTGTCCACACACTTCCTTTTTGGAGCAAGTGCTGCTAACATGTCCAAATCCTTGGCATTGGAAACAACGCCTTGGATTTGAAATGTACGGTCTAATAGTTAGACTGTAAAATCCAGCAAACTCTCGCTCAGGAAGATTGGGTACAGGAAATGTTAATATTAAAGAGCCAGTTGGTTTTATCTCACCATTTTCTGTACGAAAAATTCTTTCAATATTAGTAATGTGCTGTTCGGCGAGCTCTTTCATTATTTCCTAACATTCAATAGGTCATGGCAGGAAATAACACCTCTAGAAAAGTTCAAACCCTTATGAGGTTCAACTAACACTTTAACAACAACGAAAAAGGACGTCAATTTTAATAGAGAGGACTTCATAACCTAACCTAACCCCAGAACTCAGGGGCCCAAAGTATCTCTTTTAACCAGACTGGATGGGCATCAGTCCAGATCCGCAACTGGAAAGGGAAGATCCGACACCTCCCCCATCGCGAACACTTTTTGACCAAGGACTGAAGTGACTGGCTACTGAACAGAAACCGTGTATACTCAAACATCATCGGCAGAGCAAGCTCACATCAGATTCAAAAGTTGCCATGCTTGGGTTTGGTATACACTTCCAGACGCACTACAGCTTTGCACAGTCAAAAAACTAGTCCCTAAATATGAATGTAGAATTTGTATGTATCCCGTGAATAGTGTAGTATAACAGCCTCTACAAAATGTAAAATATGTGTATATATTCGGAGATGTTTTATTGGACAAACCCTGTATATCTCGGGACACTAAACCCCTCTCTATAGGTGCAGATAATCTGCAACCCCCTGCGATAAAACCCTAAGTAAAGGTAAAGGTAAGAAAATGTATATATGTGAAATGGGTGAATGTTTATATGGATGATAGCTATGTATGTAGTCCCCAGTGAGTGTTTGACTGGGGACCGCGAGGGACGCCAACCCCCTCTTATTAGGTGCAGCTAGTCTGCACCCCCCCTGCGGTGTTTTGATACAATAAATAAATAATACTATTTCCTAAACTGAAAAGGATATTGATGGTTCTAGTTATCCTGAAAGAACTTTGAATACTATAATGTTAACAATTAATTAGTCTACAGTACAAACGATTATTTTTACCATTTAATTTTGACACATTTAATTAAAATCGGAATAACTTTGAAAGTTACACTTAACCTTCAATGTAAACTCAAGCCTAATTAATTAAAACTACCAATTAGTGAATAAATGAATAATTGAATTAAAATATTTCTGTAATTGTAAGTGCACTTAATAAATAGGCTTACTGTACAAAATGGTGTACAGTATAAATATTATACTAACTTTTGCACACCATTTTAAAAACCAAAGCACAAGTAAACAGAATATATATTCATCAATATTACCACAAAACAATGGGCCAACCCGTTTCTTTGTATACTAGTTAAAAGCCAAGCTATTTTCTCCTACAAAAAATATGTTCTCATCTTGTTGGGGAACTATACTAAACTTAAGAGGGTTAAATTTTCTTGTTTTGAATCCTTTAGAGTTTGTTTTTTTGTTTGTGTATGTGAAATTTATATGTATATATTCATAAGGTTTCTTACAACTGCTCCAGTATATGTATTTTTTGTCACATTTTTTAGTCCACTTTGTCAAAAATTCAATTTTTTTTTTAATCACTTACACAAGTTGTTGCCAAGCCAATCTAATTGATGAATTTTCAAGATTAATTCTCACATATTGGTCACATAGCAAGTTAGCATGTATAGCTTTAAAATTTGCATACCATTATACATAGTTTTATTTTCTAACAATAAAAAATCAAGCAAAATGTTCCTTTAAGATTTATTTTAAACAGCATAAACTTAAAATTACATAGAAATCTGTAAAAATATATATACTTAAAAAAATATTTAATTAAATTTTAGAAATAGGTTGTATAGGGGAAATTGTATTTAATGGAAGAGAGCATTTATCTTTTTGGTATTTTATAGAGTGCAAAGTACAAAACCTATCAGTACAGCTGTCAGAAATTATACTACTTTTTTAATGAATGTAAAGACGAACTGATGTAATAGGCAGGAATTTGTTCATGAACATGTTTTCTTCTTTTTTATGACGAAACTAGAGAACTTTCTCAGAAGAAATAAATATTCATGAAAAGAAGTATCTGATGTTTTAATAGCATAGAGTTTTTTATGGTGATGGTTACATTTGGAATATATATTAACTTGCTCCACTCCCATCATTTTTCAGTTGATGATGACAGTTAAGTATGAATACAAGTGAAAAAAAATTTTAAGCTGAAGTATTAAGTACAGCTAGTCATGTAAATTTTTTTTTTTTCCTATTTCTACATAGGTATTATAAATTGGTGTTGTATTCAATGTACAGAGTGATTGAAACAGGTGTGACAACTGTTTTATTTAAACCTGGCAAACCTCCATATGAAAAGTCATCCTATAGGCCAATATCTCTCTTACCGATGGCTTCAAAACTATTTGAGAGACTTTTACTCAAACGCCTGAAGATAATAATAGAAGAAAGAAGCTTGGTACCATCTCACCAGTTTGGTTTCCGTGAGAAACACTCCACCATCCAGCAGGTTCACAGAATCACAAACATAATAGAAGACGCACTTGAGGAAAAAAAAAAAATGTTCTAGCATTTTCCTGGACGTATCTCAGGCATTTGATAGAGTATGGCATCAGGGGCTACAGTATAAAATGCGTAGAGACCTCCCCAAACAATTCTATAAAATCCTAAGATCATATATCACTGAGCGATATTTCAGGGTAAAATATGAGGGAGAGTACTCTGAATTAAAACCAATTAGAGCTGGTGTCCCGCAAGGCAGCGTACTTGGCCCAGTACTTTACCTGCTCTACACTAGAGACATACCAAAGTCGGAGGGAGTGGACATTGCAACATTTGCTGATGATAAAGCATTGGTGGTAGTGGGAAACTCTATAGCAGAGTCAACTAGCATCTTGCAGAGAGCTCTGAATGAAGTAAATCACTGGACTAAAAAGTGGAGGGTCAAGCTGAATGAAACTAAGTCAGTACACATCAACTTCACTAATCTGAAATATCAACATCTCCCAGTAGAAATAAATAAAGACATTGTCCCTTATAGCAATACTGCTAAGTACCTGGGACTTACGCTAGATGCTAAATTGCGCTGGAAGGAGCATGTTAAAATAAAGAAGGACGAGCTAAACATTAGATATAGAAAAATGCACTGGCTACTTGGAAGACGTGCAGGGCTGAGCACTTACAATAAAGTGCTCCTATTTAAACAAATCCTAAAGCCAATATGGGAATATGGCATCCAGCTATGGGGGTATGTACCAAGCCCACTAACAGAAATCTAATTCAGATTTTTCAAAACAAAGTGCTCAGAGGTGTAGTGAATGCACCCTGGTACATCAGGAACTCGGATATACACAGAGACTTGAAGATCGAAACGGTTGAAGAAGTAATAAAAAAGCACGCAGAAAGACACCAGCAGCGACTCCAGGGACATCCGAACACCGAAATATGAAGGATGGTGGATGAACCTTGTTCACTTCGACGGCTCAAGAGAACCAAACCAGCGGATCTGATGTAGTTCAGTAATCTTTATATGGGAACAACCACTGGGCTGTTACCCATCAAACAGTGAATTTGTCAGATAGGAAGTTGCTAGATGAGATAAGCTCAGTTGTAACATTTTGTAAAAATTAAAAAAAATAAAATTTTTTTTAATTTTAAAAAAAAAACTTATTCAATAAGTACAAAAATTACAAGAAACTTCAAAAGGTAACTCGAAAATTTTTTATTTAAAACTAGAGACATTATGAAATTTTTTATATCAACCGCAATTTGTGCAATATGGTGACCAGTTCGTAATTTTGGAGTAGAAACAGCCATTTTTTATGGCGATTTAGATGTAACACATTATTTTAGTACTTTTTAATTCTTGGGTATTTTTCTATATCTCTAACCGTTTAGAAGCCATAGGGAAATATGTTTTTTCTTATTTTTCAAAATCAACTTCAGGTGAAATTTTTAACTAGAGATAGGGTAAAACGTGTAATAAATACTACTGTTATTTTTATTTGTTCTGTAGGCTGACAAACACAGATCGATAGACAAATGTATAATCAAATTTTCTAGAACATCCATTGGTTTACACCAGCTCTTTATAAGAATTATTCTAAATGTGATACATTTAATACATTGAAGCAAAAATTGTATTAATTAGCACTATTAATATATTTTTCAGCTATATCTTATTCACAATGTTACATCCAGTAAAAATTAAGAACTAGTGTATGCCAGTAGGCGTTACCAGAAAATTATTATTTTTTTCTATCAATCAGCTTATAGAACAAATAAAAATAACAAAAATGTTATTATACCTTTTTTCTTAGCTCTATATAAAATTTCAACTGAATTCGACTTTGAAAAATAGTCTGGAAAACGCTTGAATTTACGAATTATTTAAACATTTAAGTACTGTATCTCTATCTCCTAAACTGTTGAGACACAGTATAGAAAAATGCTCAAGAATATAAAAAAAAAAAAACTTAAAATAATGTGTTGTATCTAAACTCGCCACAAAAAATGGCAGTTCTTATTAGAAAATTACAAACTTGTCACCATATTGTAAAAATTACCATATATATATATAAATAATTTGGTAATACGTATAATTTTAACTTTAAAAATCCTGTGGTGTTACCTTTTAAAGTTTATTTGTAACTTTTGTACTTAAAAAAAACAGTGGTCATGTCTCTTTCAATCACCCTGTATATACCGATAAATACAAGTGTCTAAAATTAAAAGTAAGATTTTAAACACTTTTATAACATAGAACCAGGTACGTATCACGGGGCGGGGCAACCAGGCCAAAAACGGGGAAATTTTTATTTTGGAAGAATTAAGTCACACTTGCCATATTGCTGAAAAACGTAGAAGCAAAAACACCCATGTGTGAATAACCTCATTGACTGTTTTTTAAATATTTGGATTATTTAAAAAATTGTTTTAGCAATGCCTAAAACAGTTGTCAATGGAGAACGCAGCTTTAGTAAACTAAAACTAATCAAAACTTACCTGCATTCAACAATAAAGCAGTCATTTATCTTCATTGGTAATCTTTTTCATTGAAAATAACATTCCTAATCAAGTAGATTTAACAAGATTTAGCAAGAAAGATTTGTGAAAACCAAAGCAAAAAAAAAATTGTTTAAATTGTATTTTTGTAAAGTTTGTCTTTAATATTATAATTTGAAGTTAAATCAACTAAATGTTGTGTATTTATCTAGGATATTGTAAAAACTGTAGATGTAGAGTTATTTTAAATATATTACTTTATACTGATAATTTTCTTTAATTTATTCACTCTGGATTGAAAACTGGAAAATTACAAAATGTAAGAGTTATGAAATTTTGCACTGTGAATTTACAAATCAGGGATCAAATAGATGCAAACACAAATTTACATAACTAAACAATCCTTTGATAAAATATTTGCTGAGGTGTGACAGAGTGTTGAGTCAGGTTTGGGCATGCATTGGGGGGGGGATCATGATATTGGTGTCATGGAGTTGGCTCGACGTGGGGTTGGCTCGACATATTGGCCGCCCCAGTCAATAGCAATCACTTCCTGGAAATGTGAACAGATCAGGTACCAGTCGGGCGGGTATAGGTTAGGTTAGGTTAGGTTAGGTTAGGAATTATGGTCATCACAATCATAAAGCCCATCGACAATATGACATATCATCGAATTGGATACTTAAATAAACTTCAACAGTGTCTTATGGGTTCAGAATAGTTATGATTGGTATTGTGCTTTCTGTTAGTTTTAAAGGATACCAGGTTAGCCAAGACCCGAGAATACTACCCGCGAATAACAAGTCATACTATTTTGACAGACGATGAACCTTGTCACTTGAGTGTCGCTCTTCGGCTGACCGAACAAACAAACACCTCCAATTACAAGAAGGGTTGCACATTAAGCAGGAGTTTGAACAGATGACCCTAGTTTCCCAAAGTGTCCAGCCAACCCCACGGTATACTAGTATACTAGTGTCGAGCTAACCCCATGTCGAGCCAACCCCACGTAATCATGATATTTGTGCTCCAGTTCTGGGGAAAAGGTTTGGCCCAGCCTGCATAGAACTAATCACTGTGGTTGTGCAACAATCTTAAGAGACTGTAAGTTGGAGAACCTAAGTTCGAGGAAAGTGTTTTTAAAAATATAATAATGAAACACAAGATTTAGATTTGTAAAAATATTTATTTAATAACGATTTATTGTACTTTTCAAAGTATTTTGACATTTGTGTTTTCCATTTATATTAGTTTATGTTCAGCTAAATGATAATTATGCAAATACAATGGTTTTAAAAGTGAGTACTCGTATATTTACACATTTATTAAAATATAAGTACCATACTTACAGGGAAAAACACATGACTAATGTACAAAATTTGAGCAGCAGTTTCAAACTCTCTTCATTAGCTGTAGACAACATACTATATGTTAATTATAAACATTAATAAAATCTCAAAGTCATATGATATACATAAATTCATAACACCAACAGGTAGGTACATACATACATAACATTCATACAAAATTTTATTTATTTATTTTTTATAGAGAATCTAAAAAGTAGGCTATTTAGAAATCTGTATAAATGCTTTGACATGTCACAAAATAAATGTAATACACATTGTTTTTAATTAGTAGGCCTATTTCTTCTTAATATAGTTTTACTTTCCATGAAAAACTTTACACATACTTTTGAGTGTTGGCATTTTAGTATTCTCAATTTACGTCCAATTTGGTACAAAGGTATTTAGGTTGTTTGATCTTTGATTAAGTTCAGTAACCATTAAAATCATTCAGTTGAATATAGTTTTGCAACAATCAATGCAAATCTATGTTAAAATATTCAGATTGTAACTTTGAATGATAATTTTAAAACTGAATAGCGGATGTACGAGTATACAATTCATAAAACTGTGTTTCTCAGCAGAACCTGTAGAATCGATGAAAGAATAGTTTAGGTTAGACGAATATTGGATTGGGCGTTAAACAGGCATCCTCTCAATCATGGAGAAGAAAGATATGAGATCGTAAAGTATGTGAACATGCAGGAATCAAGTTCACTTATCTGATAAGGTTTATTAAAATAATAGTTAGATTGGTAAAAAATGAAGCAGAGAACATCTAAATACATTGGACAGGATATAAATCTGGTTGAAGACCACTATTTAAAACAAGTGACCAGAAGAATGGGCTCAGGATTCAGAATTGGGTAGCTGGATGTAAAAGCTCATCAAAGAATGAGAAACAAGAGGCAACACTGCAAAGTAAATTACCATTTGACTGAGATTTATTCGACATGTATTTTAAGAAGGGTAATAGATTTTAAAAGGAGGATGTATAAGATTTCAACGTAGAGGTAGAGTATTGAGCACACAATTTTCATATGCCTGAAGTGGAATATAGAAAGGAAACTAGTAGAGGAAAGTTTGGTATGGAGTATAAAATATTCAGAAAGAGCAATGGGAAGTATTTAACAGGTTTCGTAAAGGAGAATTGCAATTGTGGCCGTAATGAAAAGATGTTATCTTAGATAAGTTCCTCCACACTGGAGTAATTCTGAAAGGAGGTTTCGGTGTGATAAGGGGAAAAAGTAGGCTGCAATCAAGTATAAGAGAGTGGTGCCTTTTGAATGTTTTTCCTCTCCTACAAATATGTTTGGAGATATTCTCTAGTTAAGTCAGTGGGTAAAAAGAGCCCATGTATAGGTGTAAATGCCCTCCACATTTTAGAAAAGAATAAAATGGTAAAAATGTATAAATATCATGCTAACTGGCTGAGTTTTTAGTTTGTATATTCTAGATAACTACAAAATAACAGTTTTTTTCTCCAATATGGAAATTTTCTTAACTAAAGTTAGAAGTATTAGGTAGCTGCATTTCAGGATAGTCGTATTGTATTGATTAATCCGTAATGTAAAAAAATCTTTGTGAGTTTATTCCACTAATTACATTTTAAAATCATATAGACATCACCTTATGTCACGGTATTTTAAATTACTATAGAACTCTAAAACACAGAGTTAAAATAAATAATTAAATATTAAATGGATTGTAAAGCTATTTGAAAATTTTATAGATGGAAACCGGATTAAAAAACCCCAATATTTTTATATAAAAAGCAGTGGCGGCTTACTCATAAGGACTCTCGGACGCCGCCCCCCAAATGATAATATTATTTTAATAATGTAAATACCTATATGTATTTAATTCTGTGGAGATAAATGAATTATGAATTACCGCTATGGATTTCACCATCATTTGTAGCGGAAGTTTTACAATATAAAATATTTGACGAATGTATTCTGTAGTTCGGACGGTGGCCAGAGCGTCCCAGTTTCATTGCATTTAGTAATATGGGGCAAGCAGCAGACAGAGCTGAGGGTGCCGTGACGTCATTTACACAGCGTGTAATGGGCTTCTAGGGCAGAGTCCGAAGCTGTCATTCAGGGAAGCCACCATAAATTAGATGTTCCGCATTACTAAAAACCTTGTTTTCGATAAGCAAAATAAGTTGGCGCAACTGTTCTAAATAGTGTCTCGCCACTCACACGAGTTGTTTGTTTATGTTTTTAAGTTTAACCCTTTGTGATTGTGAATGTTAAGTGAATGATAACATGCCTTCCCTTACGTGTATAAAATAAAACAGAGCCCTCCCATTGCCCTTAACCATCGGCCGCTACTGATAAAAAGTCTATCTTAGTGCTTTTCTATGACTATATAAATTAACAGAAACTAGGAACATGTTTATCTAACAATTCATGTTTTTATAATGTTTCTTAAACTGAAGGCAGTAAATACAAATCAGCTGAGATATTCTAAGTCAAAGGTAACACAAGGAGCCACTAAAGGTATACCAACTTAATCAGCTGATAGATAAAACTCTGTATTAAATTGGTTATACAGAAAATTAAGTTTAATATTATCTCTTTAGGTATCTTCATTTCCTTGGTAACCAATTTCAAACATTAATGTCTAACAGCTAATTCAGTTCAAACTTATTGGTGATATAAGCAATGAATTTTAAGTGTGATGACTTTAACCTCAAATTTTGCAGCCTATAGAGTAATATTTTTAAAACAACTGTGTCACAACTTGCTTTGTCCTGTTTAGTTACATACGAAATTGCATTCAAATCAATTGTATAGTAGCTAAGAAACAATGTAACAAAATTAGATAAGACTTGGAAGCTATTCTTAAAATGTTTCAATGCGGGTTTATTTGTGAAATCCTTTTTAATCGAAAGTGTATTTAAATTAATGGAGGCCAAATTATTTAAAATTTCGCTTAATACATTATAAATGCTTTAAACATCTTATTAACAAACAGTAAAGCACGATTTGAAAAGTTAAGGCACTCAAAAACTGAATAATCAAATTCTATTTAGTAACACCAATTTCTCATACAAAAATGTATCATGCTAAAATTGATTACGAACTTCTACAAAATAAGTATTTTACGTACCATCATATTATGGTCTCGATTATTTTTTGTTTCCAATAATCAAATCCATTTTTATAAATTTGTAAAGAAATATTGAGTTTTAAAGGGAAAAACACATATTACAAAATGATATTAATTTTAAAATGTCAAAGTATTTATTTACATATATGCCATAAAAAAAAGGAGTATTGCTTTTGTTCTATTTTTATTTCTGTACACAAAAAGAAATCTTGAAGTGTAAAACTGGTCATTACTTTCCAGGAATCTAATTACAAAACCACTAAATTACAACAATTTTATTTATTTATTCACACCATTTTTTCTGTGTGAAAATGTTTTCACGCTAAGATGTCTAATCCAAACAAAAAACCACAAAATAGTTTCTTAATTTCATTGGAACTGTAATTGTCCAATTTCTAGAAACCTTTATTGAGCTGCATTTGTAGAAAATTAATAACCAACAAAGGAAACAACAAATTAAATTTTAAAACAGCTCAAGATTTGCAATACCGGTACTTCAACTATCTAGGTGTTGAAGGCCTTGCAAATGGAAGCAAGGAACAAGCTAACAAAGCTTTAAAGACCACCATGTTTATTCATAGCCAGAATCTTTAGGAAATAGCTCTAAATTAAATCTGGAAGTACTTGGACTCTTATCTCTAAAAAATGTATCTTATAGTGGAGATAAGAAAGTCAGGTTATAAGCAAACGAGGATGTACATTTTCCCCATAGTGAATGCTGTACTTAAAGATTTTGTGGTGGACATGATATCAGAATGGCTACGATATAGAATTGTTTTACCTAACCCTTTATCAGGATCAATCACAGCATACCAGCTATGATACACAGATATGTCACTCTGACAGGTGAAAACTCTAGTGCCAGTATCAGTCTTGGGATTAACTGCACAGTTTGTATACCTATCTTAGCTTCTATTCACATAGGACTGAATAAAGATAACAGGAATAGCTGTGACCTATTCTATCAATCAGGCAGCACACTTAGTTTCCTCCTCTAAACTGTGTCAGATGGGTTCTGAGACAACAGGGTGAAGAAGGAAATGGTAAGGCAGATACCCTTGTCAGCTATGGAGACAGATCGAGCCCCCTGTTGCTCTAGTGGCTATCAACTACTTACTTGTGAGCAATGTTTCAGGTTCGATCTGTCGTGGATTTTAAAAGTTTCAGTGTTAGAAAATTGGAAGTTATGATTTAAGCATATCCTGGTCATGAAAACTAAAATTACCGCAACGAGCATGAGCGTACCCAGCGAGGGGCAGGGGGGCAGCTGCCCCCCCCCCTGGAAGCAAAAAAAATCTTTATTATACATTTTGTTGCTGGAATTTAACACAATTCTTGAAATAACTATTTTAATAATCAATTGTGTATTGAATGACCATGGCTTGCCCCCCCCCCCTAGTTTTGATCCTGGGTACGCCCTTGGCAACGAGTATTCAATGTGCTAACCACACAAAATGAATGGTTATGCTGATTTTTTTTTAATGTTGTGGGAGAAAACAAAACACATCTTCTTCCAAAATGCCTAAGAGGAGTTCAAAAGTCAGAGGTTCAAGAAAAATGGTATCAAAATTCTTGACCATATAAAAATTACCAAGATTGTTAGCTGGGTTACGTTAGGTTAGGCTAGGTTTAGTTGGGTTTGATTAGATTAGATGTGGAAATGGAATAAACATAAGGTTAATGTGAAGATATAAAATCCTCTAAATTTATTAATTAATAAACCATCACGATGCTCCGGAAACTGTGGCCCGCAATTGGGTTTAGTACAACTCTATTATTCACCCTGAAGAAGAAAAGTTAAAATGTAAATGACTTTGGAATCCTACCAAAATACCTTATAGACGATTTTAAAAAATAGATAGAAGTACTGTATGAAGAATCAAGTGGGTTGCCCAAATCTGTTGAGAAGAAAAGGTGGCAATTTTGAGGACATTGATGAATGCATCCTTAAGTTCACTTATTCCTTATTACAGCCTTACAGAAATAACAATGTAATTAAAACACTCTGTCGAAGTGAATAGAGGTTAGTCAACTTGGGTCCTCTATAACTCGAAGTTAGTGATTTTTGTGCTCAGTAACTCGAACCTCGTTATCTCAAATTACGTGATAACTCGAAGTGTTAGTAATTCCCTTGAGATTCAAATTATCGAGGTTCTGCTTGTACATAGATTCTTTATTAAAACTGATTTAAAATAAAAATGAACAATATTAGACTCATTGTAATTATAATATCAAATTAATTAATCTATTAGGGTCTTCGCCTGGTTGCTGTAAAACAAATTAAATAATAATCAATTGATAAATCAAGAATGTAAAATTGTTCTAAATCAACAGTAAAATTCATAAACAATACATATCTACTACCGATATTAATACATATTGTTTAATAACAAACAATACATATTATTAGTGGGAAATAATAAAGATTTTTTTCCACTTTATTTTCCGTGTTCAAAATTAATAGATTTGAAATAGAAAAGTCTATATAATAAATTTGATATTTAGTTATACGTGTTGTTTCATATTAATTTGTAAGATATACAAACACTGATAAAATAATGTTTTATAGATTAAAAAATTTGAAAATGTCAAGTCGCATTTCTAAATTGGAGAAATATATTCTTTTAAAACCGCAGTTCTCTAAAATATAAAGTAAACTTTGCCTAAATATGTTCAACACTATTCAAATAGAATTAAAATATGCAATCCTTTTCTAAGTGCATACATTTTAACTGGGTACTTTAAAAAACCATAATATCAAGTGTCCGGATGAAAGGAATCTGTACTCAACATCAGCCGCCTAAACAAAGAAAATCATTTGATTCTAGGACAAGAAACGGGTAGTACTGGAAGTCTGATCTCTGGGAGATCTCTTGAATGTAAAAAGGCAGCATCCAACAGTTACAAAACAGAATGTTGGAGAGATGCATAGACAGTTGTTAGGAATCCAGCGAGAGCTCGCAGACTCCACATTTTACCAGGATGTACAGAGATCTATAGACACGTCATAAGTTGCAAGGGCCACTTGTTTTCACTATCTGCACAGTTTCCATCTAAGAAGCTCGTCAATTTGATTGTAATTAATAAAGACTCTGGAATACATCTTACTGGAGTGTTCATACCCAAACCTTGTAAGAGCAACATTAAAAGAGAGAAAAGGCATAACACATATCGGCCACCGGCTGCGGTACCATATTATACCATCATCTTGATACTGAACTAGTGTTCCGAGAAGTATGTTTAACCGAATACTCGTAATAAAACACAGATTAAAAAGTCACAATAATTTAAGATCTAAAATTATTTGTAATTATTTAGAGCAAAACTATTATTATTTTTATAAATTTTTAATAGTTATTTGTACCACAGAGGCATGTATATTGAGAATGTCACAGGGACAGAATAAAATCAAATTGATTGTTACTTCTGAGAAAGATTTAAACAAATCATTCATTCATATCGGCTAAAACCGAATTATTTATAAACCCTACATACTTCCTGAGCAGATTATAATTATCATTTACACATCCATTCCATTTTAAAATTACTTTAAAATTTTCATTTCACTTCTATATATAAATGCATTCGGTCCTTCTTGCACATCATATAAAATACAAATATACAATCTGATACAAAATGTACAATCCATTCAGATTCAATAATGAGATCTAAAAATAATAAATTGTGTTTTAATAATAATAATGAAAATAAACAAAGCTTCAAAGTGGTTGTTCTAAATTTCACCAACATAACTCTAAAATAATACATATATTTAAAATTTGAGTATACTCTTTTGTTTACAAATTGCACAAGCCAAACTGTCAAAATGTCATGAGATAAATTATCAGTCTTATATCCAATTGAAGGCTTTTATGCAAACATTTTTTAAAAATAATTTTTATAAATATTTTGTAAAATATAAATTTATAACTAAAGCACTTGTCATCCGCCATCACAGTTATATTTTATTTGATTTTTTTTTTATTTGTGTTAAATACACAATATAAATATCTTAATAACTATCTTCTTAATATTACAAATATTACAGGGATTTAAAATATGTCCACTAATAAAGGTAAAATAGAAAAGTACATTTAATGATCGAGTCACATGCTTTTGACCATAAATAAAGTAGATTGGATAATTATATAAAATATTGTGTTGTTTGGTTTAAAAGTTATGAATGAATTTTCTAAAATTAAGAACTACTGCATGACAGAAAATATATTTAAGTTTGATTATAAAGTCTCGGTCAATTAATACTTCAGAAAATAAAATGTATTCAAAATTGACACGTGGTAATTTTTTTCCTCATTCGAATATTTTCTGATTTTCTCAAAAACTGATGAAACAATATACAGCGAAATGACTGGTTAAGTTTGTTAACCACCTAATTTCGTTCAAAAGTTTCAAAATGGAGTCCATTTAAAATCATCGATATGTTTAATTGTACCAAAAAATATTTGACCATCTGACAAAAACGAAATGTTTTCTAAGGCAAAATTACATGAATTTTTTACACAAAATTAAATATCAAAAAAAAAAAATTAAAGCAGGGTAATGCTAGTTTCTCAACTTTTAAATTGGCAATAATTTTGCAAATTCCCAATAGCATAAAATGAGCTATAACGTATATCCTGTATAAGAAAGTAACTACCAAAAAAAAAAAATTTTTCAGACACCATTTTGAAATTTAGAATTTTTTTTATTCATATTCAACAAATATTCCTAAATATTTTATTTCTTAATCAAATAAAATCCAACTTAAATTCAGATTAATATTTTTGTTTTTTTCCTTTTTCATTATAACTCTCAACTTCATTGAATGTAGCCTAAATTTTAAAATTGCATAAAATAAGCTATTTTGGGGAATTCGGATAAAGTTATTCGTGAAAAAAAACTATTTTTTAAATTTGAAAATCGTTCGTCAATTTTAAATTACCAACATAATGTTTTGTTTAAAAAAATAGTACAACAATTTGCAAAAGCGAGCCTATATTATAATAAATCTGAACCAAATCAGATTTTATTTGGAAACATCTAGAGTGAACAGATGTTTCCATGAGGAGAAATTCAACTGCTACAATTTAAAATAAACTGAAGTAAATATTTTATGTAACAATAGTGGGAAAAACCTCCATAAATTTGAAATCCCATACTAACAACCCTGTACAAACGCTCAACACTTAAAAATTATAATACAACAAAGAACGTATCACATTTATTGCATCTTGCCCACAATATCACATAAAGAAAAACCACTTTGAAGAAACAAAAACACAATTCTTAAAACATAGTTTCACTCTTTAGTCTTCCTGGCCGGCTTTGTGAGTAGCGTTTGTGTCTGTAGCTGTGGTTCGTCGTTACAGAACTGATCTGGAGCTGACCAACGTCTCTTCTTGCGTGCGGCTTCGCTGATATTCGCTGCCGAAGAAGGTCTAGGCGATAGGGAGATGCAGACATCGCCTACCTGAAGTTGACGGCAACGAAGTCCGTACAGCGCCAAGGTTTTGTCAGGATTGCATGAAGCCCATCCTTGACCATACACGAAGTAAGGGTGATCTTCTGATGATTCGAATTCAACCTGAACAAAAGAAATTTTAATAGTAGGGAATTAAGATTGTAGGGAACGAAGCTTATCAATTCAACCGCATGCAATTCAGTGATGATTCTTTCACACTACTTGAAATTGCGCAGAAGTCTTGCGCATTAGTTTTGTAACATAACCTCAAAATTGTCTAATAAATGTATATCTGTTGGAAGAGTTGTAAATGTTGTATATGGTTGGTATGTGCCATTAAATTTGTGTTTATGAAGGTTTAAATCTGGAGAGAAAAATGTTAAGCAATTTTCACGAAGGCAATCTGTGTTGTTTTAAATAAAAACACAATATGTTTTATGTTCTTTTAATGTCACAATGCTAATAGGTAGTAATGTTTTTTTAAATTTTTTTTACTGAATCGCTTATTTATACGAAGTTTCAATTCACAAAAAGGAAGCAAGGTGTAGTTTTTGGTGCTTTGCTTTATTGCAATGTACATAATTATGTTTTTGTTTTTAAACTTACTACATATACTAGATAACATTGTCGTCGTTTATGATTCAATACGATTTTATCAATCATAGAACAATTTTTTTTTCTTCAAAATTCTTTACTATTCTACTTTTCTTTATTCACATTATGTTTTAACAATTTCTTGTTTAAAGTCGTTTTCAAATTTAATGAACATTCACATTCAGTAGATATTACAAGTGTTTGTATCAAAACTAGTAGGTGAGTCACTAATTAGGCGGCTTGTCTGGGGCAGGACGTCGTGAGTGTGCGCATAGAAGAAGGAATTAGAATAAGAAAGTCACACTGATACAAAATATCCTTAGTTTGGTTACTGGACAACAGAAAGCGCTAGTAGCATCGATACTTGTGACAAAGTAGCCAAGCCTTTTTGTCCCGATGCTACTAGCGCTTTCTGCTGTCCAGTAACCAAACTAAGGATATTTTGTATCACGCTAGAGCCTATACCTGTGACTTTCTTATTCTAATTCCTTCTTCTATGGTGTGCGTGCGTGAGAGAAGGTTTCCCATGTATCAGCCGTATCGTTTTGAGTAACTTTGTGGAATTCGTTCTTCTAATACAGCTGATGGTTCAGTTTTATTTTGTAGCAGGTGTATTGTTGAAACAACATTTTACGTTCTTAACGACAGGATATTTTGTTTATGGATTGCATTTTAGTAAAGATTAATCAAAATCGTTGAAGCTCATTTTGAGAAATTTGAAACTTTGTGGTTTGGTTTAACCGCATGTAGTTGCCTGCAAAGATTTATTTAAAGTCAGTCCAACATATTGTTGTTGAGCACTGCACGAACGACATCCACAAAACCAATTTAACTGAACCTTATAAAGTAAACTTCCACGAAAAACAATGATTTTTGTCTCAACAAATCGCAAACTTTCCTTATGCTACGTGGTATATAAGACACTAAAATATCATTTTTCAAGGGTTTATCGAAGTTATAAAACCATGAATGGATTTTACTCATTGAATTGATTTAGCGCATGAGTTGGGAGACTCGTGCCAGTTACTACTACTAAGGTCGTCGACCCCCCCTCCCCTTCCCCAGTTGTTTTGGCGACCGACGTTGCCAGCGCTGTGGAATGTATTACGACGCCAGAACTGCTTCTTCTCTGATCGCGTCTCAAATCTTTCTTTGATTACACACAGCAGCAGGAGTCCGCTCTCAATCGTGTGAAACCTAACCTCACCTAGAACCCAAGTTCGGTTATATTCCACTAATAAAACTATTTCAAACTACCGCCATTTTAAAATTTATGACCAGTCGTATTAATTTTACTAACAACAACTAAGTTTCTGAAAGCTACAGCTAGAAGTGCTGATATTATTTTCTTTGAGGTTGGGTTTTAAACTATTTTAATTTTTAGTTTAACGCATTTATTTTGTAGCACGTAAAACAGTTTTTAACAAAATTGGATTCAGTTTTTAATGGTGCGTTGACGTAACACCGAATCTTATAGCACCGAAAAGTGAGTTAGTTTAACAACTCCGACAAACAGATGTGTCTTATAGGACCGGATTAACAAGATCGAATTTTATAACCGTGCCACAGCACCGAATATGATAAAATCCCATAGCTTCGATAAGTTTTACAATATGTTCTACATGACCGAATTGTTGTAATCTGATGGAGTAGGGGTTCGAGGCTCGTCATTGGTTGGCGTAGGGGAGGTGCTGAAGAAGAGTGACACCCATCGGCACAAAACCTTCGTAACTCGGCGATTCTTTGTCTAGTGAGTGCTGAAATAGAAAGTTTCACGTAATGACAACCTATAGTTTTATTTATGAATTATTTTCTAACTTTAAAGTAAATCTCAACATTTATAAGAGATTAAGCGGGGGAAATTGGTTCATAAATGAGACTCTATTATTTATTCATGTAGTCATTTACTATATTCTAAAAAAATCACGTAAGGTCTTGTCGAAAATATTGTTATCGTTCAACTAACCTAACCTAAACCATTATTCCATTTCTGCGCCCCTGATACTCGGACTATTTTTATAAATGTAAAATCAATATTACATTATTTTGTTCAGTGGAAGACCGGCCTTCATCTGATAGACCGAGCACCAACACTGCCCCTCTGTCGCCAACCCCTCTGTCTTAATTCGGCGATATAAGACAGTCGGCTACTTATTTTAGTGTTGGTGTCATAACTTCGAAAAATTCCAGTGTTTGTGCCACAACTCCAAATTCATTATATATTATATAATCGGAGCTATGGCACTCATTCCATTTTCGGTCGAGTTTCTATGGTTCGGAGCTATGGCACTCATTCCATTTTCGGTCGAGTTTCTATGATTCAGAGCTATGGCACTCATTCCATTTTCGGTCGAGTTTCTATGGTTCGGAGCTATGGCACTCATTCCATTTTCGGTCGAGTTTCTATGATTCGGAGCTATGGCACTCATTCCATTTTCGGTCGAGTTTCTATGATTCGGAGCTATGGTACTCATTCCATTTTCGGTCGAGTTTCTATGATTCAGAGCTATGGCACTCATTCCATTTTCGGTCGAGTTTCTATGATTCGGAGCCATGGCACTCATTCCATTTTCGGTCGAGTTTCTATGATTCGGAGCTATGGCACTCATTCTATTTTCGGTCGAGTTTCTATGATTCAGAGCTATGGCACTCATTCCATTTTCGGTCGAGTTTCTATGATTCAGAGCTATGGCACTCATTCCATTTTCGGTCGAGTTTCTATGATTCAGAGCTATGGCACTCATTCCATTTTCGGTCGAGTTTCTATGGTTCGGAGCTATGGCACTCATTCCACTTTCGGTCGAGTTTCTATGATTCGGAGCTGTGGAACCCCAAGTTTTTTAAGTTGCACTAAATGAGCTGTTTAGGGTGTTGTACAACATATACGTGAAAACACCCAAAAACCCGTTTATTTTAAAACAACTGCTATTTTTAAAAAAACTACCGTCCTAATTTTATTTAACCAATAGCTTGTAAAACCGCACCAATTTAATGATTTAACTAAAAGTAGTTTTTCCTTTCCAGTTAAGAATTTTAACAGTTTTAAATAACTACATTTGTGTGGTTACGCGTTAACGATATCGTTTTTAAGCTCTTTTTCTGCTTCTCGTATTTATTTATATGACCTGATGTATGGGTTAGGTTATGCTGATGGTATGGGTTTCGTAGTTTTCCTAAACATTTCAGAGAAGTTTTTGTTCGTTACATTTCATTCCTCTATTTGCAGGGTAGCTCAATCTATGAATACTGACCGAAGGCTGACAACACCGGGACACGCTTCTAAGTTGCTTATAATGTGGTAGACGACCCGTGTATTCTAAAACCTCTAAGGGCCTGATGAATCCTTAAAGTCCCTTTGTGACATCACAGTGAAGTTCTGCCGTTCTAACAACGAAACATCAAAGCACTGCAATATCTACATTCATCAAAATATTGATTCCTAATATCAAATGAACGTGCAATTTTAATATAATCTCGACATCTGAAGTATATGTTGAACCTGTTGGTTTACTTCACGATACAGTCCCCTTCGATTTCTGTCATTGGCATTTCCCCTCGACCAGTAAATGTTCGACGGTTTCCAAGCGGTCTTCCTGCAGCCGACGTTTAGAATATCCAAACTCCCATAGAATTGACACACATAACAATAAGCCATATAAACCACGAGATGTAAACAATAAATTACAAATAATGTAAGCTCTATATAGTATGTAGAGTTAAGTCGTTAATTTTTACGAGATAAAAATTGCTACACAATTGTCACAGATTAACAATAAGCCATGTAAACTGTTTAATTTTACGAACTGTAAGCAATACATCACAATGTGAATCCACACAAATTTATTAAGCCACTATATAAGTCAACCTAGCTAATTTAAAACAGCTGTTATATATTCACAAACAAAATAAAGCGTATTTGGAGAAGTAAGAAATCAATCACAATACACCGTACTTCGCACAATATAGTTAATCTAAAAATAATTTTAAACAGCTGTTTAAATAATTCTCTAATCATTGTAATAATTATTTTTAAAAAACAACAAAATAAAATGTAGGCATATTTGACGATTTATAACAGCTGTTTCAAATTATTTTTGTTCTGAAACATATTACTTAAAAGATAAATACAAAATAAGTGTATCCAAAGTCAAAGAAAAATGTTCTAATTGACCAAAAATTTCTAATAGTTTAAGCCTAAACCTATAACAATTTTAAAATCATCTGCCTATTTCTTGAAAGTTAATCAACATTTCAATGTTCGTTACCAATTATTTTTACTTTCGATTTTTCATGCTGGTTTTTTGTGTCATTAATTTTATTATTTCATTATAATTCTAACGAAATCGGTTAAGTATTTTGAGAAATTACGTCTTTTTTAACAGCCCCATGACAGTTCCCCCCCCCCAAAGTAATGGAGATTAAACCGTTTTTTTTGTCTGTAAAGGCTACGCTTAAGTAAAGTTTGATCGAAATTATTAGTTTTGTTTTTTCTTACCCTCCCTCCTCCAATTTTAAATTATCGAAAAATGAATAAAAAGTCAAGATACGCTACTACCATATACCAAATATGATTAAATTGTTTGGACTATAGACATATTCTATATTCCAAAAACTTTTTTTACTCAAGACCTCTAAAATCGGATGTAGCTCCAGAACCGCTCTACCCCGATTTTTTGACCCATGATTTAACTATTTCTATGAAACAAATTAAAAACGCAAGCATAGCTAGAGATATAATGAATTGTCTCTCTTAGAAATAAGTATATTGAAAACACGTTTCATCTCTTGACATTCTCTGGATGACACTATTTGGCAACTCTTTCCACTCATGACAATAGATGAGGCTTTGTTCCACCTACATACACAGACCAAAAATATTTTTAAACAATAGACTCCCGGATCTTTTGTGCAATGAGTAGGCCTACAAAATGCTAATTGAAGTAATGTAACACACAATAATATATAAACTTTTTGTTATTAGTCAGTTTATGGTATACAAGTATAGGGTCGCAAACAGATTGGAACTCAGTTTTTTAACTCATCTTAGTCCTTGAGAAGGTGTTTCCAACTATAAAATAATAAGAGAGTTATAGCTAAAAGACAAAATAGTTAAACTTATAACCTTAAAATTATTAAAAAATACGACTCAATGTGAGAGAAAAATCCTTCGGACAAACAAACCACATTATGAAAAAGTTCCAAGTATGTTCTTACAAGTGGCTGAAAACGTTAAGAATTATAGAAAATGTGATATTAATATGTTCGTAGAATGGCTAAATTTCCTTAGTTCTTAATTAGGCAGTAAAAAACATGAATATATCCACTAACAATCTCGGATAAATTTATATATATTCACTCAATATCCTGGATAAATTAATATATTCACTCAATATCCTGGATAAATTAATGTTTACTCAATATCCTGGATAAATTAATATATTTACTCTTTATCCTAGATAAATTAATATATTTACTCAATATCCTAGATAAATTAATATATTTACTCAATATCCTAGATAAATTAATATATTCACTCAATATCCTAGATAAATTAATATATTCACTCAATATCCTGGATAAATTAATAGGCCTATATTCACTCAATATCCTGGATAAATTATTATATTCACTCAATATCCTGGATAAATTAATGTTTACTCAATATCCTGGATAAATTAATATATTTACTCTTTATCCTAGATAAATTAATATATTTACTCAATATCCTAGATAAATTAATATATTCACTCAATATCCTAGATAAATTAATATATTCACTCAATATCCTGGATAAATTAATAGGCCTACATTCACTCAATATCCTGGATAAATTAATATATTCACTCAATATCCTGGATAAATTAATGTTTACTCAATATCCTGGATAAATTAATATATTTACTCTTTATCCTAGATAAATTAATATATTCACTTAATATCCTGGATAAATTAATAGGCCTACATTCACTCAATATCCTGGATAAATTATTATATTCACTCAATATCCTGGATAAATTAATGTTTACTCAATATCCTGGATAAATTAATATATTTACTCTTTATCCTAGATAAATTAATATATTCACTTAATATCCTGGATAAATTAATAGGCCTACATTCACTCAATATCCTGGATAAATTATTATATTCACTCAATATCCTGGATAAATTAATATATTCACTCAATATCCTGGATAAATTAATGTTTACTCAATATCCTGGATAAATTAATATATTTACTCTTTATCCTAGATAAATTAATATATTTACTCAATATCCTAGATAAATTAATATATTCACTCAATATCCTAGATAAATTAATATATTCACTCAATATCCTAGATAAATTAATATGTTTACTCAATATCTTAGATAAATTAATATATTTACTCAATATCCTGGATAAATTAATGTTTACTCAATATCCTGGATAAATTAATATATTTACTCTTTATCCTAGATAAATTAATATATTTACTCAATATCCTAGATAAATTAATATATTTACTCAATATCCTAGATAAATTAATATATTCACTCAATATCCTAGATAAATTAATATGTTTACTCAATATCATAGATAAATTAATATATTTACTCAATATCCTAGATAAATTAATACAGTCACTCATTATCATGTATAAATAAATATATGAACCAAATACCTATGATAAATTAATATAAACACTAAATATCCCGGATAAATTAATATATCCAAACAATATCCCCCATTAAAATATCCACTCAATATATCACTGACAAAATCATATATACAATAATGTTTCTACTAAATGTCCCGGATAAATTAATATATCAACTAAATACCCGGGACAAATAAATATATCCACTCAATATCCTGGATAAATTAATATATCAACTAAATACCCTGGATAAATTAATATATCAACTAAATGCCCTGGATAAATTAATATATCAACTAAATACCCGGGACAAATAAATATATCCACTCAATATCCTGGATAAATTAATATATCAACTAAATACCCTGGATAAATTAATATATCAATTAAATACCCTGGATAAATTAATATATCAACTAAATACCCTGGATAAATTAATATATCAATTAAATACCTTGGATAAATTAATATATCCACTCAATATCCTGGATAAATTAATATATCAACTAAATACCCTGGATAAATTAGTATATCAATTAAATACCCTGGATAAATTAATATATCCACTCAATATCCTGGATAAATTAATATATCAACTAAATACCCTGGATAAATTAATATATCAATTAAATACCTTGGATAAATTAATATATCCACTAAATACCCTGGATAAATTAGTATATCAATTAAATACCCGGGACAAATAAATATATCCACTCAATATCCTGGATAAATTAATATATCAACTAAATACCCTGGATAAATTAATATATCAATTAAATACCTTGGATAAATTAATATATCAACTAAATACCCTGGATAAATTAGTATATCAATTAAATACCCGGGACAAATAAATATATCCACTCAATATCCTGGATAAATTAATATATCAACTAAATACCCTGGATAAATTAATATATCAATTAAATACCTTGGATAAATTAATATATCCACTCAATATCCTGGATAAATTAATATATCAACTAAATACCCTGGATAAATTAGTATATCAATTAAATACCCTGGATAAATTGATATATCCACTCAATATCCAAGATAAATTAATATATCAACTAAATACCCTGGATAAATTAATATATCAATTAAATACCCTGGTTAAATTAATATATCCACTCAATATCCTGGATAAATTAATATATCAACTAAATATACTGGATAAATAAATATATCCGCTCAATATTCCGGATAAATTAATAAATCCACTATTAAGTAGATTAATAATCCCTGATTAAAATAATTTATCCACTACACATATCGTGGATAAAATAATATATTCTCGTTAAATGTCTCAGATAAATTAATATAACTACTAAATATCTCTGATAAATATTAATATAACTACTAAATATCTCAGAAAAATTAACAAAATATCCAACAAAATATTCCGGATAAATTAATATATTCACTAAAAAATATCCTAGATAAATAAATATATTCATTCCATATCCCACACAAATTAATATATCCACTACTGAATGGATTATTAATCACTATATTAAATCCACTATATATTTATTAATCCACTAAATATATAATGGATAAAATAATATATCCGTGAAATATCCCAGATAAATTAATATATCTACTAAATATCCCGGATAAATTAATATATCTACTAAATATCCCGGTTAAATTAATATATCCACTAAATATCCCGGATAAATTAAAATATCTACTAAATATCCCGGATAAATTAAAATATCTACTAAATATCCCAGATAAATTAAAATATCTACTAAATATCCCGGATAAATTAATATATCCACTAAATATCCCGGATAAATTAAAATATCTACTAAATATCAAGGATAAATTACAATATCTACTAAATATCCCAGATAAATTAAAATATCTACTAAACATCCCGGATAAATTAAAATATCTACTAAATATCCCGGATAAATTAAAATATCTACTAAATATCCCAGATAAATTAAAATATCTGCTAAACATCCCGGATAAATTAATATATCTACTAAATATCCCGGATAAATTAAAATATCTACTAAATATCCCAGATAAATTAAAATATCTGCTAAATATCCCGGATAAATTAATATATCTACTAAATATCCCGGATAAATTAAAATATCTACTAAATATCCCGGATAAATTAATATATCTACTAAATATCCCGGATAAATTAAAATATCTACTAAACATCCCGGATAAATTAAAATATCTACTAAATATCCCGGATAAATTAAAATATCTACTAAATATCCCAGATAAATTAAAATATCTGCTAAATATCCCGGATAAATTAATATATCTACTAAATATCCCGGATAAATTAAAATATCTACTAAATATCCCGGATAAATTAAAATATCTACTAAATATCTCGGATAAATTAAAATATCTACTAAATATCCCGGATAAATTAAAATATCTACTAAATATCCCAGATAAATTAAAATATCTGCTAAATATCCCGGATAAATTAATATATCTACTAAATATCCCGGATAAATTAAAATATTTACTAAATATCCCGGATAAATTAAAATATCTACTAAATATCTCGGATAAATTAAAATATCTACTAAATATCCCCGGATAAATTAATATATCTACTAAATATCCCCGGATAAATTAAAATATCTACTAAATATCCCGGATAAATTAAAATATCTACTAAATATCCCGGATAAATTAATATATCTACTAAATATCCCGGATAAATTAATATATCTACTAAATATCCCGGATAAATTAAAATATCTACTAAATATCGCCGGATAAATTAAAATATCTACTAAATATCCCGGATAAATTAAAATATCTACTTAATATCCCGGTTAAATTAATATATCTACTAAATATCCCGGATAAATTAATATACCTACTAAATATCCCCGGATAAATTAATATGTTCACTGAATATTCCGGGGAAAATCACGTGTTGTCAAGTATGCTCAACCCAAATGTAAAATGTGCCAAGAATTTTCATTGGAAACATGTTCGCCTATTACTTCAGAATATATTCCTTGTGTACCTGTTACGTATTTTATTAAATAAGAAATGTCTTCAAACGGCCGCAGCTGATTTATTAACTTAATTAAGAAGAGCCGAGTTAGTAACGGCGCCTAAGTTACGTAAAAAGATAATATGTTGCCAGAATAAATGTCGAGGCAGCTAAAAATACGACAACAGCAAAGTAAAATGTGTCTAGACGGCACTTCCCCTTTCTAGTTATTTTTTTAAAAAACAACAAAATATTAAAAAGTAAAAAATGATGTACCGTATCTGATACGTAAATTACTTCATTAAGAAGGTAATTTATAATTTGCACAAACGTTCCCTAAAACTAAAAGTACCAAAAATGTAATTTCTCTAAATTGTCGATAAAAAGGAAAATGAGTCATGAATGTCGCCTAATTAATTAAATACGAGTTTAAAATACTTAGCTAGTGCCATGAATGTAAGTCGTATATTTTAAAAACTAATTTATAATTACGGTTTATTTTAATTTTTGGTGATTAGGGTCATTAATCTTCATACTTCAGTAAAATTTTAACAAAATCTGTTGGAGAAATAAGTACTTTATTCGAAAGAGATAACCCCAAACTACAAACAAAACACTTCGACAATTGACGTTTAAAAGTTTAATAAACCTATTGTACGTGTACATTTAATAGACTGTACGTTTCGGTAACATAGTTACCATCCTCAGAGGGATATAAACCAAATCTTTAAAAAAGAAGAAAAATAATGAATATTGTTTACACTGATGACCGACGGTACTTGATAGAATTCCATTTTAACAAATAAAACACAATTTTTCTTTTGTAAAATTGTATAATTTATTTGGTCTAGCCGACCATGGTTTCGCCAGTTACGACATTGACGAGGCTCTTACAAGACATAACTACATAACCGTCGGTGGCGGTTGTGCCATTTGACGCCGAGCCTCCCAGTATCGCATTGTGAGATCGTCAGGAAGATGGTTGAGTTTGAGACAGATGAGGAGGTGACTTCCCATCATGATTCCGGTTGAGCAGAGAGGGCATGTGTCTGAGTCAGCCAAGCCAAGGCGGTGTAGCTGGGCCTGCAGGTAGTCGTGCCCAGTTTCCAGACGGAACCTTGCAACAGCTTCACTTCTCTTCAGATGAGCAGGCATGTGCCCTGGGGTCGCAAGGTTCTCCCACAATTTGCCTATACTTAAGCCTTTTAGGAGGTTCTTAGTGTACCTAGATATGGTGGTATCAATTTGGCTTCTTGCTGCTTGGAGGGTTTGGAGAATCTCAGGTTGCTCTTCCTTTGCTCCTTTTTTGGAGCATTAAACTCTTCCGTTAAAATCAAGAGTTTAATGGAAGATGTGACAGATCATTTTTATTTTAAATCCTGATTAAAATAGGACCAAAATTGCAACCTTTGGAACGTTTAGTATTTTTAATGGCGAAAAACTATCATGATCATTATCAGAGAATAAAATAGAGACCCTCAAATACTGCAATAGCGTCAGAGTCTGAAGAGAACAAGAGTTGGTCAAGATAGACCTGATAGGACTGATAAAAGAAAGGGATCTCACCCAAGACTACATGAAATAAATACAGGTAGAATACCTCGGAATTGTCACAAGCTTACTGATTAAGTGAGCTCCTGATACAGATCTATGAAGTTTTTTTTTTGTTTGTTTTTTTTTGTCTTGTTGTTTATAGATGAAAACCTCTCGGTCATCATTGCTTAATTTTAAAAAAAGGAAGAAAAGAACATAAAATAAATACTAGTCCTCCAATATTCCAATAACATCAGGTTCAGATATTACCAAGACTTGGTCAAGAGAGGAGAGATGAAATAGAGGGATCTTAACCAAGACTAGATGAAAGAAGTGTGGATCCAGCTAAATCCACGTTCGTACTTATTAAAGCGTACTCCTGAGGGTATAGTACTCAGGTAGATACGCTATGTAGAGCGAATGGTTAACGGACACAATGTAAAGAAGTTGGGAGAACTGGAGGCAGGGTAAAGTTAGATGGACTCTGTCGAAGAAACTGGAGTGCCTAATTCTTCAATGCAGAGAATCGAAAAGAAAAACAAATTAAATTTTACAAAAGTAGCCCAATTCATAACCGAATTGAAGATGATCCGGACAGTAGAGAGGAGTTCTGTTACCGCATCATTGAGTTTCGTGATTAGCATAGTCGTATTGTTTTCTCAGACGAGTCGACTTTCTACAGCAATGGTATTGTAAATAGACATAACTCTAATTATTACAACATCAAAATCCTTCACATTGTTGATCAGAAACTTCAAAAGGAATAAATGTCTGAGCGGGTGTGACTGCTAATGGTGTGCTGTCTTATGACGTTTCATACAGCATCATGACAGGAAAATATATATGAACAAGTTTTAAATCAACAAGTACAGAGTTCCTCAAGGTAGGGATGTGTCTGGGGTGGAGAGAAAAAGAGGAGCCCCCACACTTCGTTTGTTGCGAATGATTTGAGCGGTACAATCCCAATAAAAAAATATAGACCTCAAATGCTTCTGTGTAAACGCCTACCCTAATATCGTTTCTTTTAATGGGGTAAATGAGAATAAAACGTTTATAAAATTTAACTTTTAAGAATTAACTTGTACTTAAACTTTAAGAATTAAATGTAGATAAGCAGTAATTTGTGTACCTAGTTTTCTTGGAATGGGTTGTACCGTCAAGTCAGGTTAGGGAAACAAGTAGAAGGGAGGACACGCCCATTACACCAGACACAATCCTAGTCTGAAGGTACTGTACTGCCTCATTTAAAACCTAACATAACCTAATTTCGTTTCTTTTAAGGGTGTAAATAAGAATAAAACGTTTATAAAAATAAACTTTTAAGAATTAACTTGTACTTAAACTTTAAGAATTAAATGTAGCTAAGCAGTAATTTGTGTACCTAGTTTTCTTGGAATGGGTTGTACCGTCAAGTCAGGTTAGGGAAGCGAGTAGAAGGGAGGACACGCCCATTACACCAGACACACTCCTAGTCTGAGGGTACTGTACTGCCTCATTTAAAACCTAACCTAACCTAACCTACCCTAATTTCGTTTCTTTTATGGGTGTAAATAAGAATAAAACGTTTATAAAATTTAACTTTTAAGAAATAACTTGTACTTAAACTTTAAGAATTAAATGTAGATAAGCAGTAATTTGTGTACCTAGTTTTCTTGGAATGGGTTGTACCGTTAAGTCAGGTTAGGGAAACAAGTAGAAGGGAGGACACGCCCATTACACCAGACACACTCCTAGTCTGAGGGTACTGTACTGCCTCATTTTACTGTTCCTAGGCCAAGCTATTTTTCAACAAGATGATGCTTCGCCCCACTGTACAAATTCACTCAAACAATTACTAAATAACAATCTTCAAGGGCGTTGGGTTGGTGGAAGTCAATTTTTAGATTGGCCACCTCAGTCTCCTAATTTAACTGTTTGACTTTTCTTACAGTATTTAAAGAAGAAAGTGTACACACGTAGTTTCAACAATGATGAGGAATTGAAGAGCGTTATCGAAGAGGAACTTCGGATCCCACATAATTACTTCACAAGGACTTACGACAAATTTGTTAGGCGTTTGTGTCGCCTTGGATGGGTTTCAGTTTGAATTAATTATTTTTAAAATTTTTATTGCATTGGTTTTTAAAACAAATAATTAGTTTTGTCTTTTTTAAAAAGAAAACTGTGTTTCTATCAAATTACGTTTGCAGCAATAAATTTTTTTTCCCAAACATAACAAAAACTGTATTTTATTTCAACGGCTGTTTTTGTGTCGCCGCCATTTTGTTTCTATAAACACAACATTTTTGGTAAATTTATTAAACAGTACGTAAAGCTCTAAAAGAATCGATTGAGGAATATGCAATTTTTTTTCCGTTCTGGGCTGTGAAAGCCTCCTTCAGAGGCCTCACCGGCGTCGACCTAGCGGTCTTTTGCCGCCACAATTTCCTTCCTACACCCATTCAGTAATATCCGTCATCCTTATGAAGGAACAGATACTACCGATAGGGTTGTCTAGGATGGTTTCCATCTCTTTCCCCAGAGGGCCTAGAGAGTAATATGCAATTAATAGAGAATCAAAAGCTTGTACCTCGTCGTAGGACCGTATATTTGTTAACTACCGTAAAATGTACAAAGGAATCTACAAAGTAGTTGTTGCAAACTATTCAACATTTTGAATTAAGCAACTCGAAATATCCGTCGCAAAGTAAAAGAAGAATAAAAACAGTTGGCAAAGCTTAGATTTAATGCTAATCTTTTGTGAACGTCTTTCCCAAGTGGACACGGTAAACCGGGCGTTTGGCAAGCATTGAACAGTTGGAATTTGGCAAGCATCTACAATGCTTACTACTTAGTAAACAAGAGTCTTTAGTAGCACGGGATGCTTTGAAGTAGTCAATCACTCACTCCGTGGATACAAATAGGTCAGGGTTCAAGGAAAACAATTCAATGTTACACGTGTCACATTTTGATTTAA
Source organism: Aphrophora alni (assembly GCA_963513935.1). NCBI lineage: Eukaryota > Metazoa > Arthropoda > Insecta > Hemiptera > Aphrophoridae > Aphrophora > Aphrophora alni. Next base: position 16,764,328 of record OY740773.1, on the reverse strand, counting down.
TAAAGTCTCTTCTCGGTGAGTAGTTTAGTTGAAATGTAGTTAGTTTTGTTAGTAACTTCTAAAGTATAGTCCTTTATATTTGTTGGTTTGCCATATATTCATAATACAGATGTAAAATAACTCGATATAATTTTAGTGGGGTGCTATATCAACGTAAAACCTCTACCATACATATAACACTTTTTCTAATGTTTAAGAGGGAGGGGGTTAAGGGGACAACTTTCAATTTTTAAATGGTAACCCCTATCTTGTGACAATAGAAATAATGCCACCTCCAAAAGGCTTCTAGTACATCCCTAGCAAAAGGTACATGACAAAATTAGTTAGATGGTTTGGCAGTGTGCTAGTCGTTTATAAAAAACTGAGACAACATTCGCAAAAGATTGACTTGAAATGGATTGAGCTTTTTTTGTAAAATTCTACCCTGTAGGCCGTTGACGTTAGTTGGATTAATTTCACAAACAAGGTTTATCATGTGACCCAATAAGAAATAGTCTAATGGACTAAGGTCAGGAATTGCCAGCAAGGTAAAATCGAAGCCTATTTTATGAGAATATACGAGATGATTCCAAACAGCACGACAACCAATCAGGAAATGAATCAATAGCAAAAAATAAGATGAAAAATTCATATGAACGTTTCGTTCCCCGACTGTCGGCCATTTTTGTTTTTAAAAACGACACTACATCCTTGAACGTATATATGGTACCAGAAAACCCAAGACTTTATTTTCTACATTTTCAAAATGGCGGACGTTTAAAAGTTTTACATTTCGAAAAACGACCTTTTGCAGAGGCTCGGACCACCGGAGGCAGAGGCTAAGCAATATTAAGTCCCATTTCAATAAATAAAATATTATTTTCCGAAACTGTGTCAATGGAGTCAATTTATTGAACCTTGTTACCATTTTTTAAATTCCAAGAGGGGGGACAAAAATTGTTATTATAGTATAACGAATCATCTTGTATAACATGCGTAAATTGTGGGGAAATGTAGGGGGATGGTACTTTTTAGCCAACTGATCCGCGAGTATAAATATTTCAAAAAGTAGAAAAAAATCAACGTTTTTGAGAGTCAGCGGTTTTTTTAAGCATATCCTAAAAGGTAGAAACATCTAAATCAATTCAGTAGCCTACTAAAGTAGTTCTCGAAGATGGAAGAACTCCGAAACGCGTCGAATTAGGATTGGCAGAAGATTGTAGTCAAACTAATCTAAAACAAGTTGATTGACAACATGGTACTATCCCAGCTCATCATACGATATAACACAACAAGAAATGTTAAATGGTAGATCAACCGGTAGGGTGAGTTGGTTTAAAACAATGTTAGACAGGATGTACCACTACTTGACGTCTGCTAGGACCTTCATAGATGTACATATTAAAAGGTTTTACTCGCTTCGCTCGAGTCCCGGCGGAACTGGAAACTCGTAACACTCGTGTCAATAACTCGAACCTACTGAATTTAGTAACTATAGAATAACACATTTTCTTTAGAGTTGGTAGCCTACTATGTAGAATTGAAATCTGAAATTATCTAATTTATCTTGTTACGAGATATGAACAAAAAACTGTTCAAAATGGGCGCCATTTTGACATTTTCAATTCGATTTCTATATGAGGACACTACACTCAAATTTCACGTTGCTATCTTTATTTCTATGGCCGCTATCGTGCTTACGTACAGACGACGCAAGGACAACAATCGAAAATCACTTTTCCTCTTTCCATGAAACGTAAAAATAGTCGAAACATTTTAATGATTATCAAATTTTTAATATACCGAGATAAATTGTTCCACACAAATTATTCAACTAATAAACTATAAAGAACATGACATAGAAATAACATAACCTAACCTCACCTAACATAACATAACCTAACCTAACCTATCCTAACGTAACCTAAACTCACCTAACATAACATAACCTAACCTAACCTATCCTAACGTAACCTAAACTCACCAAACATAACATAACCTAACCTAACCTCATCTAAACTCACCTAACCTAACCTAACCTAACCTAACCTAACCTAACCTAACCTAACCTTTTCCTGTTTCCATGAAACGTAAAAATAGGTCGAAACATTTTAATGATTATCAAATTTTTAATATACCGAGATACATTTGTTCCACACAAATTATTCAACTAATAAACTATAAAGAACGAATTTTTATGAAATTGTATATTTTCTAATAATATTTATCAATATTCAGTACAACAACTAAATTTATCATAGTTTGAATGCATTTCTCAAAGGTTCTTTTAACTCTTTCATTTAACGAGTGTTGGCTAAACTGCGCAATTACCAAGTTAATGGCAGTCTGTCTATAAATAGGAATGTTAATATACGTGTCCTTTGATTTACGATTTTCTAATTAATTATATGAAACGTCAATAAATAGAATAAATACGTTATTACAGTTTAATTTAAACAAGACGTTTCTATTAACGTCATCCTCAGTTTGTTTTTTTAAAGTACTAATTTTATATATTTTAATATTTTTATTAATTAGATAACAACTTTCGTCAGAACAGGTTAAAATGGAACCTTGAAGGTACTAACCCAAATCTGTCGTAGGGACATATAAAACCCACACGAATTTACTAAATCTCTGAATTGTAGAGACGACTATTTTTGTGAATACAATATACTCTCTTGAATTTTGTCCGATTTTGTACAAATTTAGTATGTAGGCTTGGTTTATATATCGTTGCTTATAAATTTATATTAAACGGCATAAAAACATGTCACAAACTTTCTTACTCACCCATCTCTCGCACCAAATAAAAACCAATCATCACAAAAGAGATCAATTCGATAGTTGTTAGTCAAAAAGTAAAAATGAAAAGGACGCCATTTTGAAAATTGATATACTTAAATAACACCTAACTTGGCTCGCTTGTGCTACAAATACGCCCTCAGGGTAAATCCTACTTAATAAACATTTAAATTTAATAATGACAGTTAAAGATAGAATAAAACTGGAACACAAGATCTCACAAAAATTACCTTTACTTAATCAAACGCGTTTCAACGACAAAGTCGCCATCCTTAGTGATACATACGCGAACAATAACTAAATTTAATTTATAGTTTAGTTATTGTAGCTTATGTATCACTGAGGATGGCGACTTTGTCAAATTATTCAACTAATAAACTATAAAGAACATGACATAGAAATAACATAACCTAACCTCACCTAACATAACATAACCTAACCTAACCTATCCTAACCTAACCTAACATAACCTCACCTAACATAACCTAACCTAACTTAACTTAACATAACCTAACCTAACCTAACCTAACCTAACCTACAGTGTTCAGTACGTTTTGTTTAGGTCCTTAGAGGCTACACTTGAGCAAAACATGATATAAACCGTTGGAACCAATTTTTATGAAATCGTAATTTAATGTTTTGTTATGCCACATACATCAAAATTTTAAGAAATGAAAAAACTATCCGAGATACAGCCAACATTTCATACTAATTTTTTTTTCCTCCTTCTTCTTTTTTTTCTTTGTTTCTTTTATTTACAGAAACAATATTTACAGAAATATAATTACAATTTATAAAGTTGATACAGTTTATAAATTAAACTTCATTTACAGATAATTTTTGAATTGTAAAAATAAAATGAATGGATATGTCTCATTTTTATTGCATCACAACTAACTAGTACATTTAATTAAAACACTTTTGTAAATTTGTATATACAAGAAATTTGTTCAAAAAAATAATTTGGGTATAAATTTTGGCTAATAAATAAAAATCGGGGTGGATTTTAAAACGCTACTGAACACTGTTGTAGTAAATATAAATATTTAGGAATTTCCTTGAGCTTAAAAAAAAAACAAATTCTATTTAATTAAAAACCTATCAATGATATACGAACTTTTACAATTATCCATACCAAAAGCGCAAAAAAATTAACATTCTAAGAAATATAATACACTTTTTAAATATGATACAAAAATGTTAATGATAGCGGCTAAGGTAATGTTTTTTTGTGTATGTTATTAAAATCAGTCCACACGTTTAAGCTGCAGAGAGCTGCATTTACGATAGAGATATCCTTTAAAAAAAAAAAAACACTTTTTTGGAGTACCTTTAAACGTATCTTTAAACCCATCGCAATACCTTTCCTTATTTCGTAAACAATTAAAAAATAATCCATTATGCGAGAATGTTTTAAAGAATTCAACACCACAATATAATAAACTACTCTTAGATAGTAAATAAAACGTGTAATAAAAAAAAATACACTTGCAATAAAAAATGAATTGTGTAGAGTTAAATTTCTAGTTTTATTATTAGTTGAGGCCCCTCTCAGCGGGATTGTGTTGTTTAACAAGCAGACCCAGCATTGTTTCTGACACACGCAACACGCCGTTGACATATATCACCGGTTAGAATCGTAGAGTGAATTGTAGTTTGGATATCAAGAAATACTCCGCTCAATCTAATCTTCATGAACAAGAATGTTTTTGGAAAATGTGTGCAATGTTTACCTAACAAGGATTATTGAACGCGTATTTTAAAGCTATTGAGGAACGTTGTGCATGTTCGTGTGGAATATTTTGCTCAACAAATGTGTTTCAAAAGTTACTAACGAACTCGTCTGGAGAATAAAACCACACAGTTAGTCATTTCCATGGGGGAGGTTTTACTTTCAGTGTGTCAGATATGGCCGCGTGTTGAGTAACAAAATATGTTTTCGGATGAGAGTGTGTCGATATCGGATGTAGCCTATATGTGTCTTTGTATTTGAGTCTCCGTGTGTGTAACTTTGAACAAATCGAAATAAATTCCCCAAGCAAATAACATCGCACAATTCGCTGGCCAATAAATCCAATATACCTTCTAATTGATTGTAAGGAGGATCAGGTGTAAAGACAAAGTCAGAATTTGTTCAAGTTGTTTTTTTTTATAATTGAAACTGTTTATTATTTGATTTGTAAAAGGGAAGGTTCGAAACTTGCTTTGGAATGTTGATCTACAAGACTTGTATCATGACAGAAAGAATCATGGGCGTACCCAGCGAAGGGCAGGGGGGCAGCTGCCCCCCCCTGGAAGCAAAAAAATTAATCTTTATTATACATTTTGTTGCTGGAATTTAATACAATTCTTGAAATAACTATTTTAATAATCAATTGTATATTGAATGACCATGGCTTGCCCCCCTCCCTAGTTTTGATCCTGGGTACGCCCTTGGAAAGAATGAAATCAAGGAGAAGAGAAGACGTTCTGAAGAAGCATAGAGGAAAAAATCATAAAATAAATGATGCGGAAAATATTAAAGGTGATAAAACCTACTAAAGGTGGAAATTACAAGAGGGACAAGAGTTTTTGTAGTTTAAAAGCGAAAATATCGCTGTCATTATCGGCTTTAAAAAAAGAAAAAACGTAAAATAGAAACCCTAACTCTGGAATCCTCTAATACTGACAGAAGAAAGTAATAGTTGGCAAAGAGAGACCTCTAAAAAAAAGATGAAATCGAGAGATCTAACACAAACTACACGAAAAAAGGTGTAGATCCAGCTAGGACCTCGAGATTGCCATACAAGTGTATCCCTGAGAACTTAACATTAACAATGATTTGCACGAACCGAGCCTATATGCCAAATTTGAGCAAAACCGACCAAACATTCTTTAGGATAGTTGCAAGGGCGTACCCAGGATCAAAACTGGGGGGGGGCAAGCTATGGTCATTCAATATAGAAATGTTAGAAACACGTTTACTATTTAATAAGTTATTCCTAACGTTAGAAACACGTTATATATAAAATGTGTATTTATTATATAATAAACGTGTTTCTAACGTATCCCGATTTTATTATTATTAAACGTGTAATATAATAGATAATAAATTGTGCTTAACGTTTAATAATAATAAAATCGGGATACCTTAGAAACACGTTTTATATACTATACATTATTTTTAACGTTATAAACAAGTTGATATATAATAAATTATGCTTAACGTTAGAAACACGTTTAATATTTAATAAGTTATTCCTAACGTTAGAAACACGTTATATATAAAACTTGTATTTATTATATAATAAACGTGTTTCTAACGTATACCGATTTTATTATTATTAAACTGGTAATATAATAGATAATAAATTGTGCTTAACGTTTAATAATAATAAAAGAGAAAACCTTAGAAACACGTTTAATATACTATACATTATTTTTAACGTTAGAAACAACTTTGATATATAATAAATTGCGTTTAACCTTTAAAACACGTTTAATATATAATCAATTATTCCTAAAGTTAGAAACACGTTATATATATATATATATAATAAATTGTGCTTAACGTTAAAAACACAAATAGTAATAATAAAATCGGGATACGTTAGATACACGTTTAATATATAATAAATTATTCTTAACGTTAGAAAAACTTTTAATATATAATAAATTATGATTAACGCTAGAAACACGTTTAATATGTAATAAATTATGATTAACGCTAGAAACACGTTTAAAATATAATAAAGTCGGTTATAAGTTTGAAACAACGTTAAAACTCTAATTTATCAGATAGAATAATTCCAATGGAAGACATTTGTTTGTAATATTTTACGTTTAACCGATAATTTACTGCTGTTATTAGAAAAAAAAATGATGAGAAACTTTTTTTTATACAAATTTATTTTTTGTACGAGTTTTAAACTTAATGTAATTTTTCAAATTTATAATGTTCCACAATAAATGTATTTCAATACGCACTCATATAAGATGGAAGGGATAACTTTGCTTCAATACGACTACCAAGTCCAACATATTGCTCAGTAGCATGCTCCTGGCGTGTAGAATGTCTGGGATATCACGAGCTAGACAGTTACGAGCACTTTGTCATAGTCAATAAATAAAAAATAAAAAATCATTCAACGAGGCATGTTTTGTGAATATATGTACAGGGTGACATCAGAACACGCAGTCGTAAAAATCAGCGCAGATAAGTTCAAATATTGGAAAGAACATAATGTTAGATAAAACATTATCGTAATTAAACACTACCACTATTAAACACTATAATAAACATTGCAAAAACATTAAAGTAACTTTCTCACAATACCAAAAATAGTTTGGGCCGATTTTAATATAATTTGAATTTTCTGATCACTGAATTTTTGTCCGTGTACTTCTTAGTGTATAAACCCCCCCCTCGTCCTTCATAGAGTTTTGCAAAATTAAAATAAATATACAGTCATAAACTAATCTTAAACATGACTTGTATTAATTGAAATCGAGTTTTTAATGAGAACCATGGGCGTACCCAGCGAGGGGCAGGGGGGGGCAGCTGCCCCCCTGGAAGCAAAAAAATTAATCTTTATTATACATTTTGTTGCTGGAATTTAATACAATTCTTGAAATAACTATTTTAATAATCAATTGTATATTGAATGACCATGGCTTGCCCCCCTCCCTAGTTTTGATCCTGGGTACGCCCTTGGAAAGAATGAAATCAAGGAGAAGAGAAGACGTTCTGAAGAAGCATAGAGGAAAAAATCATAAAATAAATGATGCGGAAAATATTAAAGGTGATAAAACCTACTAAAGGTGGAAATTACAAGAGGGACAAGAGTTTTTGTAGTTTAAAAGCGAAAATATCGCTGTCATTATCGGCTTTAAAAAAAGAAAAAACGTAAAATAGAAACCCTAACTCTGGAATCCTCTAATACTGACAGAAGAAAGTAATAGTTGGCAAAGAGAGACCTCTAAAAAAAAGATGAAATCGAGAGATCTAACACAAACTACACGAAAAAAGGTGTAGATCCAGCTAGGACCTCGAGATTGCCATACAAGTGTATCCCTGAGAACTTAACATTAACAATGATTTGCACGAACCGAGCCTATATGCCAAATTTGAGCAAAACCGACCAAACATTCTTTAGGATAGTTGCAAGGGCGTACCCAGGATCAAAACTGGGGGGGGGGGCAAGCTATGGTCATTCAATATACAATTGATTATTAAAATAGTTATTTCAAGAATTGTATTAAATTCCAGCAACAAATTGTATAATATAGATTAATTTTTTTGCTTCCAGGGGGGCAGCTGCCCCCCTGCCCCTCGCTGGGTACGCCCATGGATAGTTGTCATCTTATAGTTGTATTGTCGGAATTTCCGTAAGCAATATCGCAGTACCCAGAACTTTTATTCTTAAACATATTGATGGTTTATGACGATGTCACTTTGAATGGGTCCGAAAGTAGAGTTGGACCTACTTGAGCTTGGTTCTCCTGACCGGAATTGTAACTATGTTGAACAAAGCACGTTACACAGTGAAGCAACGCGGAAATATTTAATAATTAGCTATATTTAGGTAGTTTATTATTAAACTAGATTAATCTCTTCAAAGCTGGGTACCCTGAGGTGCATAGGCAGACCGGAAGAAAGCAATTTTGGGCCTAAAGCAGCATCGTTATCCGAAATGTAGGCTCTAGAGTAGGTCCTATTGTCTATTTAATATTGCTTTAGGTTTGGGTCTAACGTTGGGAGGGGAGAGTTTGATTGCGCTGTTGTCAAGTTTGGCGGTGACTGGGGGTGGGTTACTTTCACTTTCCTCCCGTCAGTCGGAAACGTGACAACATAGCAGGGCTGCAGCTACCCCCACCGGGACAAGCCCCTCAGGTCCCGTTACCGTGCCAGACCTAAGACAATATTAAATAGACAATAACTACCCAATCGTAGATGATTCGGCCCTACCGGATCTCGCACCTACCGAATATAACTTGGGAAAACAGGGTCCGAAATTATTAAATGCCGCCGTAGAGAGGTGGTGTTGTTACCATTACATGTGGAATTAAAATTTCCACATGTTTATCTAATTTAGAGTACAATAATATTTCAAGTGAAAAATATACGACCTAGACTGAGAATCGAATCCAGGACCTTTGGCTTTACGCGCCAATGCTCTACCAACTGAGCTATCCTAGTCGCTTCCCAGCACAGGGCGTAGACTTCTCACTTGACTTTTTACGCTTATTGCTGCAGATTTGAGTTTCTAAACTAATTACCTCGCATATGCGACATTGAAATTAATTTTTACTCATTTAAATTTACTTAATTTAATTTAGAGTGTTGTAAGTTGTGAGATATGTACAAAAAACTGTTTGAGATGGTCACTATTTTGAAATTTTTAATTAGATTTTTCTAAATTTTAATGTAACAGCAGATATTTCTTGTTGAAACTCCATATTAAAGGATTAAATAAAGCATTCAAGCTAAAGTTTCAAAATTATTTTAATAATACAAATGAGCTACAATTGTTTCGCGTTGCGGGCAACTGTTGCCGATGATGCTGCAAGACGAAACAATTGTAACTCATTTATATTATTAAAATAGTTTTAGCTTTAATGCTTTATTTAAACCCTTAGATTCTTCTAAATTTAATCAAGTTTCTATATGAGCACACTACAACGAGTCAAAAGACAGAACTTTTTAGTAATTTCCAAACTTACCCCATACTTACTATATATACTGGGGGTACAATTTCGCTATACGTAGATCAACATCAACATTTTATTCAGCTGAAACTGATGTTTATCTCTATTTATTCCAAATATACGCGACAATTAAGAGCACGCAAGCAACAACTATCGAACGATCTGATTAAGATTAAAGTTGAATTATGAATTATAAAAATTAAAACGTTAAACTATTTGTTTCAAATCCAAGCCAACAATTTAAATAAGACGTTTGTAAATTGTTTCCGAAGTCACGTGACACAAAGAAAAAATGTCAAATCCATTCCGCCTTAACTTAATTTGGTTCTAATTAAAAAAAAAAGCAACGGTGTCAGCTCGCGTGTTTTCGTAGTTTAAGACTAAGCAAGGTGGTTTCTAAACATTTAGTTTAATACATTCCTTTATCGGGATCTGTTTGGGTTCAAGGAAGGTCATAACCCCCCCCCCCCCAATGGCGTAGGTGCTACAACCGAAAACGCTTTATGCGATTAATTATCTGCTTTTAAAATATATGTAATTGTGGTTCCAGTCATGAATCACATGCACAATGGCGTGCATGGAAAATTAATAGTAATTTCATGTGTGCGAAATCCGTTTGGTAAATCAAGTTAAAATTAAAAAATATCACGCAACTGATGCCCTGATGTGAGTTCGGGACTTGAATTACCGGTTGGGAGTATTTACCATTGTATGCAGAAACAGTGTGTTATTGATCTTACTACTGTCTTCAAAATAGAAAAAAAAATATACGCAAGAAAAATAATTGAAGATTCAAAAATAAAGATATCGAGGATTCTATCGGTCAAACCAGTGAAAATTAAGGCTACGGCCACGCTAGGCGACCAGGTCGCCGCGACCAGGCTTTGAGTGAGGATGAGTTATTGCTAATGATTGCCGTACGGTCTTACTTAAAAAAGAAGAAAAGGCGTAGATTTGGAGTCCATCCGCTGAATAGTGCTCGTTTGAGTGAAGGTCAGTTTCACACCATAATGACATTACTCAGGGAAGATGGAGAAAAGTTTTTTCTTATTTTCGAATGAGCCTAGCATCGTTTGACGAACTTCTGTCATACATTCAAGACGGCGTAGAGAAAAAGAACACAAGCTTTTCAATTCTAATTTCACCAGGAGAACGTCTGGTCGTTACCTTAAGGTAAGTTATCACATGAATCAGATGGAGCAGGGAAGGGTGGAGGGGGGCGACATGTAGCGACATGTCGCCAAAGCTTGGCCGGTTCCATTAGGATAACATGGTGAGCGTATTTGTCGCCGCGACCAGAAAACGCTCTCGGTCGCGTTCGATTTGCTGTCGCTGGTCGCGGGTCGCCTACAGTGGCCGTGCACCTATCATTCAACGTTTTCTACTTTTTTTCTTTGTCGCAGCGACCTGGTCGCGGCGACCAGGTCGCTTAGCGTGGCCGTAGCCTAAAGCCATTTTATTCAGATACAATCTTTTAGAGCACTGTGGTGAATCCACAATAATGCTTTGAATATACCCCTAACCACAATCACTAGGAACAATAAATAAAACACAATTATTGTACTTTATATTTATTTAGAGTTTTATTTCACAAGTAGAAGTGTAAGTTTAGATGTATTATAGTTTAGAATCAAGACCCTCTGATGATGATAACCATGTTATCGAAATGTACATTAGGACATTTAGAGGAATAAACAAAATAAAGTACAATAATTGTGTTTTATTTATTGTTCCTAATGATTGTGAGTAGGGGTATATTCAAACCATTACCATTTTATTCAGTTGATACAAACTATAATAAAAATTCTCTTACTTTAAATAAATCGCATTTACCCGTTTTAAATCTCCATGCTAAACTATTGATAATTGAAATAATATTGGTTGGTTTGAAGTAAACAAGTACTGTAGTGTGCAATCTTTTTTCCTTACGTTACAGTCATTGCAGAACAAACGTTGTAAGAAACATTATACTTTATGTCCCTCATTATAAATTCCTTGTTTTGTAATAAAGTACAGGGTGTGGCATTGTTCTGGAGGCTTAGACTTTAGTTATTAAAACAACACAAAATTAATTTCGTGTATAAACTGACGGTATTTCTTAGAATTATTCGAGGTCGAATCTATTACTTCTGAAGGTCCTTTTAACTTTCACTCGCTGTTTTCAAGGTTATTAATGTGGTATACATCACCCTAAAGGTGATTTAAACTAGACCACTACGACCTCAATTGGCTTATATTTTTTATATTTTGGACAGTTGTGGACGTTAGACAATCAGATAGGACAAACGAATTATAAGAAATAGGGTAATAGGGATTAAATCAATTTTTTTGTAGAAGAAGTTTAAGAGTAGAAACTCACTCTTAAAATTTTTTTTCTCTCAATTTCCCACAAAACTATCTATTTTTTACTATATTTCCAAAATATCTTGATTTATCGATGAAAAGTTCAATTTTCTCAACTTTCCTGTCACCAATTGTTACTTTCAGTATTATTTTCTAAAATCGAATAAAATTTTCTTTAAAATAATAATAATAATGTGACTGTATTTGTTGTTTTTTTTTTTTTTTTGCTTTTGAAACATATTTCTGAAGCTCTATTGGCCTGCTATGAGCTTATTGTGCTCCCGTTTCTATATTCACCATACACCGACCCCAGTGCTCGAGAATTTTGTGCAAAATTTATGTGAGGTTGCCAAAGTTGCCAAATTTATGTTGTCTTAGTCTAAAGATTCTCTCCTTTTTTGGTCTCCAGGACTTCACAGTCAAACAAAATGTGTACTGGGGTCTCAGGTACGAGACAGCAAAGACGGCAGTTAGGTGAGACTTGTAGTTGTCCCACGTTATTTAAGTGTCTCCGAATACGGCCATGTCTGACGTCATGGCAACGATCTGTCTCAAGGCCTTCCTGTCATACTGAACCAGCACCTCTGTCAGCGCAGGATCTGGTCCCGAAAAAGACGCTCACCCAATCTCTGGCCAGGAAATCATCTCCATCTTTCGATGTGCTCTTCCTTGGTCCATTTTCTTACCGCTCTTCTTGCCATTGAATGACTTACCATACAAGGCAGACAGTACCCCTCTCGTTACCTTCGATCTCGCAATGACCAGATACCCATCCCAGGTGTACCATGTTGACAGTTGACAGGACACACAGGGGAGAGGAGAGAAATTCATACCAATTTGGATGAGACTTCTACAGAGCTGAGAGCTTTAATTCCGCTTGGCTATCTGAGAGAATTAGTATGTCCCTACCTTTAAGGCCTTCTTCTAATCTTCGATGTACACATGCTGTGATTGCACAAATCTCTGTCTGGAATACTGTACAATACCTACCTAGGTTAGCTTTGTCCCAGTGGTTTGACAGTATCGATTTGAATAAATATTGAGCTTCACTTGTGATATAATATTAGATACTATAAAACTCTAACACAAGATCTCACGAAAATTACGTTTACTTAATTAAACGCGTTTCAATGACAAAGTCGTCATCCTCAGTGATACATGACAGTTTTATAAGCAGTTAGTTATAGTTCAGTTATTGTAGCTCATGTATCACTGAGGATGGCGACTTTGTCGCTGAAACGCGTTTGATTAAGTAAACGTAATTTTTGTGAGATCATGTGTTTGAGTTTTAATATTATATCACAAGTTAAGCTCAATATTTATTTATAAAAGTTCATAACTCAAATAATTTCTCCCACCCTCTCCCTCCGATTATTCACAATTTCACAGACGATCAAAACAAAAAATTCAAATTATATTAAAATCGGCCCAAACTATTTTTATTGTTAAAAATGAAAACGAATTGATAACCTAATTCCATAAAAAAATACCAGTTTGTGAGTTATCAGAGTTTTAATGGGCTACAGAGGTGTCGAAAGACCAAACTGAACCTTGATCGTTCTCATCAAGGGCGTACCCAGGATCAAAACTAGGGGGGGGGAAGCCATGGTCATTCAATATACAATTGATTATTAAAATAGTTATTTCAAGAATTGTATTAAATTCCAGCAACAAAATGTATAATAAAGATTAATTTTTTTGCTTCCAGGGGGGCAGCTGCCCCCCCCTGCCCCTCGCTGGGTACGCCCATGGTTCTCATTAAAAACTCGATTTCAATTAATACAAGTCATGTTTAAGATTAGTTTATGACTGTATATTTATTTTAATTTTGCAAAACTCTATGAAGGACGAGGGGGGGGTTTATACACTAAGAAGTACACGGACAAAAATTCAGTGATCAGAAAATTCAAATTATATTAAAATCGGCCCAAACTATTTTTGGTATTGTGAGAAAGTTACTTTAATGTTTTTGCAATGTTTATTATAGTGTTTAATAGTGGTAGTGTTTAATTACGATAATGTTTTATCTAACATTATGTTCTTTCCAATATTTGAACTTATCTGCGCTGATTTTTACGACTGCGTGTTCTGATGTCACCCTGTACATATATTCACAAAACATGCCTCGTTGAATGATTTTTTATTTTTTATTTATTGACTATGACAAAGTGCTCGTAACTGTCTAGCTCGTGATATCCCAGACATTCTACACGCCAGGAGCATGCTACTGAGCAATATGTTGGACTTGGTAGTCGTATTGAAGCAAAGTTATCCCTTCCATCTTATATGAGTGCGTATTGAAATACATTTATTGTGGAACATTATAAATTTGAAAAATTACATTAAGTTTAAAACTCGTACAAAAAATAAATTTGTATAAAAAAAAGTTTCTCATCATTTTTTTTTCTAATAACAGCAGTAAATTATCGGTTAAACGTAAAATATTACAAACAAATGTCTTCCATTGGAATTATTCTATCTGATAAATTAGAGTTTTAACGTTGTTTCAAACTTATAACCGACTTTATTATATTTTAAACGTGTTTCTAGCGTTAATCATAATTTATTACATATTAAACGTGTTTCTAGCGTTAATCATAATTTATTATATATTAAAAGTTTTTCTAACGTTAAGAATAATTTATTATATATTAAACGTGTATCTAACGTATCCCGATTTTATTATTACTATTTGTGTTTTTAACGTTAAGCACAATTTATTATATATATATATATATAACGTGTTTCTAACTTTAGGAATAATTGATTATATATTAAACGTGTTTTAAAGGTTAAACGCAATTTATTATATATCAAAGTTGTTTCTAACGTTAAAAATAATGTATAGTATATTAAACGTGTTTCTAAGGTTTTCTCTTTTATTATTATTAAACGTTAAGCACAATTTATTATCTATTATATTACCAGTTTAATAATAATAAAATCGGTATACGTTAGAAACACGTTTATTATATAATAAATACAAGTTTTATATATAACGTGTTTCTAACGTTAGGAATAACTTATTAAATATTAAACGTGTTTCTAACGTTAAGCATAATTTATTATATATCAACTTGTTTATAACGTTAAAAATAATGTATAGTATATAAAACGTGTTTCTAAGGTATCCCGATTTTATTATTATTAAACGTTAAGCACAATTTATTATCTATTATATTACACGTTTAATAATAATAAAATCGGGATACGTTAGAAACACGTTTATTATATAATAAATACACATTTTATATATAACGTGTTTCTAACGTTAGGAATAACTTATTAAATAGTAAACGTGTTTCTAACGTTAAGCATAATTTATTATATATCAACTTGTTTATAACGTTAAAAATAATGTATAGTATAAAAAACGTGTTTCTAAGGTATCCCGATTTTATTATTATTAAACGTTAAGCACAATTTATTATCTATTATATTACACGTTTAATAATAATAAAATCGGGATACGTTAGAAACACGTTTATTATATAATAAATACACATTTTATATATAACGTGTTTCTAACGTTAGGAATAACTTATTAAATAGTAAACGTGTTTCTAACGTTAAGCGTAATATATTATTATCAACGTGTTTCTAACGTTAAGCATAATTTATTATTATCAGCGTGTTTCTAACGTTAAAATAATTTATAGTATATTAAACGTGTTTCTAACGTATCTCGATTTTATTATATTATTAAACGTCTAACATACTTTATTATACAATTCCCCCTTGTTGTTAACAAAACCCTCTCAATCATATCGCTTTATACAAAAATTAAGAATTGGACATAAAATAAAGACTCCTAGTCTACGAATTCTCTAATAGTGTCAAAGTCGGAAAAGGACAAGAGTTGGTCAAGAGAGACCTGATAGGAAAGATGTAAGACAGTATACTTACATCAACTCAAGACTACATAACTAAAAGAGTAGGTTCCTCGAGATTTCCAACCCGTACTCACTGTAAGGGGTTTAAGCCGGTGAGGGGTTTATCATGCATTAAAAGTGTTTATATCACAACCTGATTTCACTATATAGTATTTTTAACGAATTTCTAATGTACACTGATTAAATTAATGGTGTCTAACAAGAAATATATTCTAACGTACAGATTTGTTTTACGTAATTCTAATGAATATTGATTTTATTATATTTTTAATGTGTTTCTAAGGTATACCGATTTTATTGTAAATTAAACGTGCTTCTAAAATTTACCGAATTTCATTATATTAAACATATTCGTCGACTATTTTATTAGTTAATAAACATGTTTCGAGGGTTTACCGTATTTATATTGTATACCTTACCTTTATTATAAAAATATGTCTAACGTATACCGTAGTCTGTTGGCCAATACAGTTAATGATTGAGCAAAACTAAACGATAAATTGCCACACATCGAATGAGTGAGTGCATAAAATATGCCATTGAGTCAGACTACCTTGACCTTTAAAAAAAAGGGATAAATCTGGATAAAAAAAGTAGGATCAATTATCCAGAACTCCTTTGTTTATAATGCTAATGTGTACCTATATAGTTAGTACACTCGGCTTAATGAGTCACTGTTAGTAATGCACAGGTGCGCTACGCATGCGTCGACCTTGTCACAAAGTGGACGGATATGGTATACAACTACCGAGATCAAGTAGGCAGCCAGCCACCTGGGACTGGTAATCAATGTTTATAGGCCTACTAGTGACTTATGTTAAATTATTTAAATGGCAATGTTTCTATTTTTATAGAAGGAATGTCGTTTATATACGTACAAAGTGGACTTACATGCACTGTACTTATAATGAATTCGTTGAGCGCTTTGTGATCAAAGCTTGGAAAATGATTTTCCTATTAAACTTGTTAAATAGAATATTATGAGTTTGTCCTTGTCGATAGCGTTCGATAAATGACAGTACGACAATCGTAAATTGCGCGTTGAGATTAATCATAATGACTAGGTCAGATGTATTTTTTTAAATAGTTCAAGGGATCTGATTTTTTTTCCGGTTTAAATAACGTGTCAATAGTCGTCATTTATCACTTGTACACATAAAAAACTAAAACAAAAATGAGTTTTAACAAAATCACAGTTGTATTTATTTTAGATTACGAGGGGTTAGCTCGACACTTTGGGGAACTAGGGTCATCTGTTCAAACTCCTGCCTAATGAGCAACCCTTCTTGGAATTGGAGGTGTTTGTTCGGTCAGCCGAAGAGCGACACTCAAGTGACGAGGTTCGTCGTCTGTCAGAATAGTATGACTTGTTATTCGCGGGTAGTATTCTCGGGTCTTGGTTAGTCTTTGGCTAACCTGGTATCCTTTAAAACTAACAGAAAGCACAATACCAATCATAACTATTCTGAACTCATAAGGCACTGTTGGAGTTTATTTAAGTATCCAATTCGATGATATGTCATATTGTCGATGGGCTTTACGATTGCGATGACCATACTTCCTAACCTAACCTAACCTATACCCGCTCGACTGGTACCTGATCCGTTCACATTTCCAGGAAGTGATTGCTATCGACTGGGGCGACCAATATGTCGAGCCATCCCCACGACACCTTTTTTTATCTTCCGTCATTATAAGAACATTTTTATATAAAATAAAAGGTGCAAAAAAAATCGCACCAACTTATTATATTTTACAATCGAAATCCTAACAAAAATATTAAGTTCTGCAGTTCTCAGTGGGAAAATATGATAATGAAATATGGATGATGCCTTAAATTTTGTAGATTATTACAAATATTTAAAAAAAGGTCTGTAGTTTGTAAAACTAAAGAAAACAGAAAGTAGTAGGGTCGTCTCACAAATACACTTGCAACTTTCATTCAGACAAATAACTGGCCCTTAGCTGTCGAATTGATGCACCTACTGGTCTCACCTTATTGCAAAATCTTCTTTTTTTTACCGTGTAAATTAAGGGCAATTTATTTTTTATTCTGTACGAAATAAAAAAAATAAAAAAATGATCGCTATCGCTGTCCTTCACTTGTATTCTAAGGAAATGATTACACTGATGTCGTCAACCTCATTACTTAAACTGTTGTACTCGTTATAGTCCAACCGAAGTCCACATTATCTCCCATTATACATCCAGAAGAGCTGAAAAGACATTACTCACTAAACAGCAAATTGGTACGATAGTATATACGAAAAAAATCAAGTTTTCCAAATGGATTAGTCTCATTGAAAAATCAGTTAAAACCGGTTGTGTCTATCGATGTTATAATATATTTTTGTAAAGTAGTGTTTATTTTCCTTCTTACTGTGCATAATATCGTTCTTATTTGTTTTAACCTCTTTAGAGTATTTCGTAATTATAATGATTTCAGCCAAATAACGTCAAGTACAGTAGCCTCAGACTAGGAGTGTGTCTGGTTTAATGGGCGTGTCCTCCCTTCTACTTGCTTCCCTAACCTGACTTGACGGTACAACCCATTCCAAGAAAACTAGGTACACAAATTACTGCTTAGTTCTAATATCTCTTTAAGTGTCCATCTCTTTAATGTACTTTTCTGTACTTCTGTAAACGTTTTATTCTTATTTATACCGATAAATGGAACGAAAGTAGGGTAGGCGTTTTACACAGAAGCATTTGAGGTCTATATTTTTTTTATTGAGGTTGTACCACTAAAAGCAAACGCAACAAACGAAGTGTGGCCCCTCTTTTCCTCTCCACCCCCAGACACATCCCTACCTTGAGGATACTGTAAATACGATTGAATATTTTTCGAAAAAATAAGACTTTACTTGATGTAAAGAAAGTTTTACAAACAATCTATAAAATTTACATGCCAGAAAATTTTTGTCTTAAAAGTGTTACTATTATTATTGTCAATTAAAATTTGAAAGAGTAACTAATAATAGAGTATCAAATATATGCGTGTTTTCCTAATTTAAAACTAAATGACGAAACGAAATTAAATTAAATTCCTGCCACCGTTTACTGTTTAATTGTTTAGGTCTATTAGTACGTTTATAGGACATTGACATTTATAGCTTGATTTCTATGCAACTTAATGGTTTACGTTTATTTGTAATCAATTGATATCTCTGCGTTGTTTTTCAAATCATACCAATATTATATATGTTTTATGTTCTTTTAATATGTCATAATGCTAATAGGTCGTAATGTTGTTTTTTTCTTTTTTGCTGATACTGTATTCGACTTCATATGAAGTTTAGTTTAAAAATTGGGAAGAAGGTATTTAGTGCTTTGCTTTTTTTGCAATGTTTGTACATAATTAAGTTTTTATGTATGTATTTTTTAATTTAGGACATGTTAGATAACATTTTCGTTGTTTATGTAACTATTCAATACGGGTTTATCAATCTTATGACAAATATATTTCAACATTCTTTCTACTTTTCTTTTATTCAGATTATTTCTCCCTTATGTTTTAACAATGCTTTGTTTGGAGTTGTTTCCAATCAAATTTTATGCACATTCACATTCAGTAGGTATTATGGTTGCCATCTTTAAAAATTTCTTATGGAACCCCCACGTTGTATGGTGTTGTCGGATTTTACACGTGACTTTTTTATTCTTTTTGATTTTTTGAAGCTTAAAATTTTGAATAATTTTTCGTGTGATGCATTTTCAGTAGGCGATTTTTCGTACTTCTTTTTGTTGAATCAAGTTAGAAATTTAATTAGGCATAGTATAAGAAGTGTAAACACCAACACAGAACTAAATGTAAAATAAATAATTTGTGGAATATATAAAAACTACCTCAAGAACTAAATACACAGAAATGTGATCAGCTGTTATTAGGCCTGCATTGTTGAGATCACAACAGATAATTTCCTAACCTTAAATTAAACAGATTTTTATAGCTATTTGTGTGTGTGTTGAAACAAAACAGTATTCTTTAGAATTCCATTAAAATTTATTTTGTATACAATGTTTTTAAATATTGTTATTATTGTTTTTTTTAATTTTTAACTTGTTTTACTCTGAAAGATACTTTTATTCTTTTCTCGTTTCATCATTAATTTCACTAATGTTACGAAAGTTAAACTTTAATACCAAAATTACATTGGTAATACGTTTAGTCCTGCCACTTCCTACACATCCAATTAATGTTGATTTAACAGGAAATTACACTGTTATCAAACGGGAAATGCGGCTGATTGGAGGGTCGCCTCACTCTAACGCACGCGCCATCACACACAGGCGCGTAGAGTATTACCTGACATGGGCCACTCGTATGAGTTAAGCAGTGCTTCCCTTGATCAAACTTTCATTTATTTAATTTGATATTTTCAAATAAAATCTGTTAATATTTTTATTCTACGCTTCAATACAAGTAAAATGAGACCAAAATGTATAATTTACTATAATAGAGTCCAAAATCAACAATGTTTGCTACAAAATGAATGACAGTATGATGACTAATAAGTGTGAATAAACAACACTATCGTATATCTTTATCGAAAAATATGTACTTTTCGATGAAACAAAGGAGCACAATATAATAATAGTATAAAACATAATTTTTACATTATTATTTACATTGTGATAAGTTGTGTTTGAATAAATATGTATAAAAACGGCAATATTGGCATTTAGACGATTTATTTTTTGTAAATTTAACATTTGTTCATCTAAGCAACAGTAATACAGAGAATAATGTTGAAAACAGCAAAAATTCCCTACTAATATTGAAAATGTAACAAATCTTTTTAAAACATGCAAAAACATATATTTCTATTTACAAGCAATGCGATAAGATATGCATTAAATACATATTTAGTAGGCCTACTATTTAAATATTCTAAATAAAAACATTGTTGATTTTAGTGTATAATTCTGTAAATTCTACATTGTTTGGTCTGATTTGTCTTGTGGAGAATAAAAATATATTATAGATTTTATTTTCAAAAATTAAATAAATTAAGTTTTATAAAATGGACCCCAGTAGTTGGCTTGGGGGTAGTAAGGTACCAAGGATCATAGTGGAGCCCAGTAGGTGGCTTGGGGGTAGTAAGGTATAAATGTCGCCACGGATCTTGACTGATGGTTAGGCAAGTGCCGAGTATGAAGCGGGGAGGAGTGCGGGTACTTTTCTGAAAACATTGATTTTCCTAGAAGTAAACTAATAAACTCGCGCGGTGTTCATTTACAAATTTCAATTCTACTTAAAAACCATGATAGCTTTAGGGCAGTGACACTTTAATAAAGTGTAACTCAAATAAATATGTATCTATGGCAGTGTTATTCCCCCCCCCCCCTTATATGATGTTTAACTTTTATAAAATCTTGCAATCGTACAAATCGGCTTGTCACAAATCATTTCTCTTGCTCTCAATCAACCCACAACTGACAGTAAAATGCTAATCAAAAGCTAGATTTTGTTATACATTAACATGAGAGTTTATATAACTTCATCAAACAAAGCGGAGCGGCGTCGGAACAGTCATGTTTTTCAGAATTGATAGTAGCGCCGATTCATCCGTCAAGATTTGTGGCGACCCTTATACCGAGGATCATAGTGGAGCCCAGTAGGTGGCTTGGGGGTAATAAGGTACCGAGGATCATAGTGGAGCCCAGTAGTTGGCTTGGGGGTAGTAAGGTACTAAGGATCATAGTGGACCCCAGTAGGTGGCTTGGGGGTAGTAAGGTACTAAGGATCATAGTGGAGCCCAGTAGGTGGCTTGGGGGTAGTAAGGTACTAAGGATCATAGTGGAGCCCAGTAGGTGGCTTGGGGGTAATAAGGTACCGAGGATCATAGTATGGGTTCCAATAAACAAAAACAGTAATTAATAAAACTTGTATAAAAATTCGTTTTATTATTGTCGACAATAACCTTTAAATTGTGTTTTTATTTTATCAATAATTTCACCGTTTTGAAATACAAAATTAAGCCTATTTTTTTAGCGCGCTTGTAAAAATCAACATAATTAAAGCGCGTACCAAATTTGAACTCAAAATCTTATCTATTTTCATAGTTATGTATTTTTATAAAAACAAAATAGCGGATTTACAGAAAACGAAGCTTTTTCAGACCTATGTTTGTATGAATTTTTTTCCCCCTTTTGACATGTGGAATGAGCTCCCAAAATACGTGCATATCTTCGTGAATACCCTGTATTTTACACTCCAATCTAAAATCCCATTTAACCAACACTTTAAATATCTCCGTGCCGTATTGATTTTACGTAGAGGAAGTTATCTCCTGCAACCAAATATTACAGCTAGTGAAAGTATAAAATTATATTTGAAGAAGAGTTATAGAGTACAGAAAACGACTTTCATAAGCAGCTGCGTATCTTTATTTGGAAGTATAGGCTACATGTTGGATTATACCTGGTTATAATAGTCAGGGACAATCTTGCTAACTTCTTCACAAGTCGGGGAATTGCTAGAAATAAGGATATTACATGATGAGGAAAATACGAGAAAATGAGAACCAAAAAAAGAAGATGGAGGAAAAGAGGGAATAAAAAAAGAGGATAATGTGCTTGAATAATCATAATTTCGACGAATTGCCACCGTGGAATAAAACCGTGTGATTTATAAATAAATTACAAATAGTAGAGGGAAATTAGTCCAAAAATAGTTATGAGAAGTGATGTTAACTGAGAAGAGGAATTTTTGTTTGATTTCTGTTTCTTTTTGTACATGCAACTGAGTAGGAAACCGAAATAATTAACAAAGTCGGACTGGAGCTGCGCTAGAAAAGTGCATTTTGAGTGCATCGCTACACTATTTTTTAAATATCTCCACCTTATTTTTTAAATATGGGTCGTAGAAAAAAATAATAAATAGAAAATACTCGGAAATGAAGAGACTATCGAAATGGTAGTGTATAGTAACATTAAGAGTACTTCCTAACCTCAAAAAAATTGATTTTCTAGATTTAAGATTTTTCTTCACTAATAAATGAGGTAAAAAATAAAAATCACAGATCTTCACGGAAATCGGACAAATTATGTCTTTACACTAGAAATCGGTGGTCAATTTTGCAAAACAGTTTCATTTTTACGGCTACAGTTGGCCATTTTCGAAAAAAAAAAATAGAACATTGTAATTTAATGAGAAGTGGTTGTAGAGTAAACTTTATTTTTAATTTTCAGTTTTTTACCTACTTTCTAGTGAACATATCAAGGTAAAGTGCCCTTTTTTTTAATAAAAACAAATTTTATATCGTCTGATTTGGGTTTTTTTTTTAATTTTGTTACCATCATCCATTTTTCAAATATGGCGGTCAACTTTAAAGCTTCGCTACATACACAAGTACACTCACTTAATATGGTTTAATCGGACGTTTCCTCATCATTTGTCAATATAAAAACTAACACACGACGTTTCGAAAATAGAAATCAACTCTCGTTATCAAGTGTACAACCTACAGCATAAAATATAAAACATCAACAAAGCCTAGTAGCATATTGAAAACTAAAACTAAATCTATAATCTAAGAAACTACTCAAGCCTAAAAGTAGTCACAGCTAAGACTAAATGCAACCGATCAGATAAAAACTACAACACTGCCCTACACAAAGGACGGTAACTAATTGTTAAAGAGATGGAACTAATAGTAACTATCCTAACTGTTTATCTGGGTAAATAACCTTCCCCCCCCCTCTTTGAAAAGTTCGTCCTCGATCGCGTTATGATTCCCATTTGCGGATTAAACATCAAAATTTCAATATTATTAAAGTAGAAGAATTTATCAACGGAAGTTTATGTTTTTGATAACGTAGGTTGATTTACATTTTCGAAACGTCGTGATTTTATAAATAGAAATTATGTAAAATGCCCGTTTAAACTAAATTAGTATCCAATCATCTAATAACTTTAAAACTGGATCAATGATTTATATTGTAATCTATTGATTTGCTTTTAAAAATACTCTTTACATAAATGCATCCCCACTTTATTTAAACTGATATTTATAATCATCCCCACTATTGTTTAGTGTTGTGTTTTGTATTGAATTGCCTAGCCTACAACACTAGTCAATATAGGTCAACTGCTGTGAGTTGAAGACAAAATCCAACTTTACAACTGCAATGAATAATGTACAATGTGCGTAAACATGGATAGTAAAATAGAATAATGAATGAAAGAGAGACGAGTATGTGAATGAAAGGGCACAAGCAAGGGGTGGTTCAATGAATCAATGAGAGGGGAATTTATAACGGTAGACGCTGGTGTACTCTGGCGTTATTTTACACAACTACTTCATCCCTTTAAGCTTTGCTAAATTGTACAATTTGTTTATAGGAGTTTTGTCTTTCCTTGCGCCAACGGTTAATTTTGAACTGGTGATGTGCATATATTATTAGTCATCTAATTAAAAACTAATTTCATGTCAATAAATTAAGTGAAACTTGGCCGAGTTCACATGCATTTCTAACCTCATGAAATGTTTTCCTAAATGTGTGCCAAATTAGGTACAAATGTGATAATTTGGCACAAGTTTAAGAAAACCTTTTAGAAGATACCGCTAAGTAGAGTTCTTAAAGCTACATCCAAGATGATTTCAACACGCTGAGTTAATAAATACTCGGTTTAATTAATGATTTAGCTACGATAAAACTCACTCGATCGATAGATACGCTGACGTCATATCACGCGAATTTTATTATCATTAACGACTTTAGACCTTGGTTTGAAATTTACAGATCGCTACGCATCAGTTAAGAGGAGTTCCTAGTGCATTTTTTTATTTCCCTATTTTTTAAATCTCTAGTTAGTCTAAAAACTGAGACGAAATTATTTGTTCAAAATGTATGTTCAGAAAAATGTGAACTGGCTAATCTTTTTACAAAAAATAACATAACTCCAGAAAAAGTTAAGATATTGAGTTCAGATTTGGCACAAGCAATCTGTATGTTACGTTTTACAAGTGTACCAGACACAAACGCTTTATTTTTATAATTTTCAAAATGGTGGCCATTGTATCCAGTCTATCTTAACTAACTCTTGTTCTCTTCCGCACATGATGCTATTAGAGTATTCGACGGTTGGGTTAGGTTAGGATAGGTTAGGTTAGGTTATGTTAGGTCAGTTTACTTTAGGTTAGGTTATGTTAGGTGTGGTTAAGGTTAGGTTAGGTTAGGTTATATAAGGTGAGTTTAGGTTAGGTTAGGATAGGTTAGGTTAGGTTAGGTTAGGTTATGTTAGGTGAGGTTAGGTTATGTTAGGTGAGTTTAGGTGAGGTTAGGTTAGGTTAGGTTATGTTAGGTGAGGTTAGGTTATGTTATGTTAGGTGAGTTTAGGTGAGGTTGGGTTAGGTTAGGTTAGGTTATGTTAGGTGAGGTTAGGTTATGTTATGTTGGGTGAGTTTAGGTTAGGTTAGGATAGGTTAGGTTATGTTATGTTAGGTGAGGTTAGGTTATGTTATGTTAGGTGAGTTTAGGTTAGGTTAGGTTAGGTTATGTTATGTTAGGTGAGTTTAGATGAGGTTAGGTTAGGTTATGTTATGTTATGTTATGTTAGGTGAGTTTAGGTTACGTTAGGATAGGTTAGGTTAGGTTATGTTATGTTAGGTGAGGTTAGGTTATGTTATTTCTATGTCATGTTCTTTATAGTTTATTAGTTGAATAATTTGTGTGGAACAATTATTTATCTCGGTATATTAAAAATTTGATAATTATTAAAATGTTTCGTTTGTTTTTACGTTTCATGGAAACAGGAAAAGTGATTTTCGATTGTTGTCCTTGCGTCGTCTCTACGTAAGCACGATAGCGGTCATAGAAATAAAGATAGTAACGTGAAATTTGAGTGTAGTGTTCTCATATAGAAATCGAATTGAAAATGTCAAAATGGCGCCCATTTTAAACAGTTTTTTGTTCATATCTCGTAACAAGATAAATTAGATAATTTCAGATTTCAATTCTACATAGTAGGCTACCAACTCTAAAGAAAATGTGTTATTCTATAGTTACAAAATTCAGTACGGTCAAGTTATTGACACGAGTGTTACGAGTTTCCAGTTCCGTTCAAGTTAGGTTAGGTTATGTTATGTTATGTTATGTTATGTTATGTTATGTTATGTTATGTTATGTTAGGTTAGGTTAGGTTAGGTTAGGTTAGGTTAGGTTAGGTTAGGTTAGGTTAGGTTAGGTTAGGTTAGGTTAGGTTAGGTTAGGTTAGGTTAGGTTAGGTTAGGTTAGGTTAGGTTAGGTTAGGTTAGGTTAGGTTAGGTTATGTTATGCTAGGTGAGGTTAGGTTAGGTTATGTTAGGTGAGTTTAGACTAGGATAGGTTAGGTTTTGTATTTTATGTTATTTTCTTCTTTTTTTAAGGCGATGAGGATCGAGAGATTTTTAGCCTACAAACAAGAAGACAAAATAAAACAACTATCAGGAGTGATGATCACTAGACAGCGCTGTTATCAGTTCAATACTCTTCCGTATTTGTCTAGCTAGTATTTATACAAGATTTGATGCTTTTAAAACTATGATTAATCATTTGACAATTTTTCCAAAACTATTTTGTCTTCTTTTCTTTTTGTTCCATATTTGGGTGAGCAAAGTCAACCGAAAGACACAAACACAATTTTAGATTTTCTCAAAATTTTCCTAAAATGTAGCCCGACAGTACCGAAACAAAAAGTCTTTATCGTCATCCCTCCAAAAACGGTTGGTGAGGTAAAAACAAAAAGTTTGCCATACAAACTTAAAAGATGTAGCCTAATATTTTCAAAATATACTTAACCGATTTCGTTCTATTTTTGTGTGAAATGTGAAGATTAATGAAACGAACCCAAGTGGAACATCACGAATAATAGAAAACTTGCAGGTAAGAAATAATTTTATAAAAACGAAAAATGAACCTTGACGTCATTTAAACTGAATTTCATCTTATATTATTCCTATTTATGCTTAAGACATGTGAGACTTTTTAGGAATTTTAAGTTTTAATAAATGATTCTGCGGGGTCAGGATAAAGAAAAAATTAATACAAATTTTACAAAAACGCTAAGTTTTCCAGATATCCGCCATTTTGTTTTGTATACAAAAAATATAACTTTGAAAATAGAAAAGATATTGAGTTCAGATTTAGTACATACATTTTGTATGTTACGTTTTGTAAGTGTACCGAAAATAAAAACTTTATTTTGTATATTTTCAAAGTGGCGGTCGTTTACAATATTGAATATCGAAAACCATAATTTTAACAGCGCCATTTTGAAAATTTCGATTCTTGGTATACTGGTAAACCGTTGAATAAATAATGTGTAACCTAACCTAACCTCACCTAACATAACCTAACCTAACTTTACATAACCTAACTTAACCTAACCTAACCTTACCTCACATAACATATCCTAACCTAACCTCACATAACATAACCTAACCTAACTTAACATAACCTAACCTAACCTAACCTCACATAACATAACCTAACCTAACCTCACATAACATAACCTCACCTAACATAACCTCACCTAACATAACCTAACCTAACTTAACATAACCTAACCTAACCTAACCTCACATAACATAACCTAACCTAACCTCACATAACATAACCTAACCTAACCTAACCTAACCTCACATAACACAACCTAACCTAAACAAATTTCGACTAAAAATCTTAATAATTTCAAAAACCTACAATTTTAACAATGCACAATATACCTGTTAGATGGCAAAAGAAGCGTTACCGGACATATTAACTTTTTTATTTATTTTGACTCAACTAAAGTTCGACACGACATTTTCTAAACATCCTGTATATAACCTAACATCGCTTCTCTTGTTACATTACATTAAACTATTATCTTCATGCACGATGGACCACCCCCACACTACGAAGAGAATTAATCCAATACATTTGTTATCAGAGTACAAATAAGGCGTTACCATAAGGTGTGTTTCCGTCAACTCATTCATCTATTATTTTAAATTAATTGAAAACGTCCACTCAATTCTAAACCTGTAGAAGTTTGGATTTCCAAATAGTTTCAGACAATGAAACTTCGGAGACTATTATTTCCTAACTGCGTTAAAATCTTCGTCGAATGACAAAATAGGAGTTTGAAGTTTCTTGTATCTTTGATACAACAACACGTATTTGACGTTAGTTGTGTGTTACCGTGATTGTGTTTTTGACTTCTCAGTTTTAGCTCTGAGATGCATGCTTAGATATTAAGGTTGGTGGTATTCTTATTTAATTTTACTTCTTACATAGGCTTAGTTTCCAGTTTCATGTTTTTTAGTTTTTAGTCACTTGATAACGGGAATTGATTCTTATTCCCGAAACGTCGTGTTTTGATTTTTAACACACAAATGATGGCAAATGTCCGAAAAATGTATAATAATAAAATAGGAGTGTATTGAAACTCGTTAAAACATCGTAAAAACTAATCAGCAGTACTTTAGTAGTCGTAGTTGAATTTCAGCCATATTTCTTCGATTGGTAACCAATTTGGTAAAGTTACATTTAGGCCTTACCTAAGTACATTTTGTAATGCGATACTGCTTTACACCAAGTCGATTTTGAAGTCTAAAACACTTATACCACGTCTACCCATGCACCATAAGGTACCCAGCCTTGACAACTTTAATTAATATTTTATTACCGAATTAAATGAATTACTAAATATTAACTCACACAACGCAAACACTAGTTAACAACAAAGTTAAACTTGTATCGTTAAAGTTAACAATAATACGTCCGAGTTGATGATTGGATCTCCGGTAAAACTACTAAAACCACGCCCCCAATTAAGTAAATAGCGATGGTGTAATTCTGAATAAAATATAGAAACCAAAATTAATACGTAACAGGTATTAAACCTGTGTTACGTCTGTCTCCGTGTACGGGGGAGAATTTTTTTCTGCTTTACGGCGATACTGCTTTTCCCCAAGCCAATTTTGAGGTCTAAAACACTTATACCACGTCTACCCATGCACATAAGGTACCCAGCCTTGAAAACTTTAATTAATATTTGATTACCGAATTAAATACATTACTAAATATTAACTCACACAACGCAAACACTAGTCAACAACAAGTGTACTGGGAGAATACTTTTCTTTTGGTGAGTAGCGTAGTCTACTCAACATAGCTAGCAAGTTCCGATCAGCTGTTCATTACAAAACGGACTACGCTAAAGTCGCGCATAACTACCAGTCTCGAACTTAACCTTACCGCCACATTACGATTCAAAATAGCGACAATATAAATAAAACTCTTGTTCCGTCATATTGGTTACAAAGTGTCAAACGTTTTCACGACAAATCGTATCCTTGACCTCTAAACGGATGCGTCCAGATATATACAGACGTCCATTGTAATGTTAGGTTACAGAAAGTATAAGTTGAGTAATAATATAGAGTCACCAATTGAAATAGACGGCGTACAAGGTTATGTCACAACCGTTTCATCGCTTTTCCTCGCCAAGTTTTTCCCCCTTTGTTACTTCTATGAATCTCGTCATTATCAGCTGTGCCATTGTTGTTTTGTTGGGAAACAAGTTCAAAGAATTAGGCTTCGAAAGAATTTAAATGTAAAAAAAAAACCAAACCACATTAGACTTACTTCCTAATAAACTTTGAAAAAACACATT
Organism: Aphrophora alni; assembly: GCA_963513935.1. Lineage (NCBI taxonomy): Eukaryota > Metazoa > Arthropoda > Insecta > Hemiptera > Aphrophoridae > Aphrophora > Aphrophora alni. Next base: position 16,734,976 of record OY740773.1, on the reverse strand, counting down.
GCAAGATTTTCTTCTAGCATTAAATGGAGAAAAACTTTTCGGTTATCATCCCTATTTAAAAAAGGAGAAAAGAACTGCTAGCCCTTGAATACAGTCAGAGGTCGGAAAAGAACAAGATTTGGTCAAAAATTCGAAAAAGTTTGATCTAACTCAAGACTACATTAAAAATACTTCATTAATTTTGGATGGTTTTTGACGTTTCTGAAGTTTAACAATTTGTTGTTGTTATCAATAGGCACTACCTTATATATATATATATATATATATATATATATATATATATAAAAGAAGATTTTAAACATAAAATAAAGACTCCTAATCTTCGAAATGCTCTAAATAGCGCCAAGGTCAAGAGATACCGGATAGTAATGAGGGATCTAATAGAAGATTACGTGAAAAGGTGTAGATCCAGCTAGGCTCCTCGGGAGTCACCAAAGTAAGCCCTTGAGGTTAATTTTCATTTTTTGACGAAATCAACTGACTATTTTGGTAACGTTTAATTGATTTCATTTGGTGCGTTTAAAAGTGTGCGCAATGTTTTAGCACCGTTGTTTTGCAACCCTGTAACAGCTCTTTTTTACCAGTTTGGTTATTTGTACTTGTGAAGGTCGAGGTCTCAATGATATCATTCGTGTCCATAATAATTCCTTCGTCTCGTGTCGGGTATTGTCGTAAACCACTTTACAGTAAATTGCCTGGGTTTTCTTACGTACATGTTAGACGCAATTAATATATGTTTAGTATGGATCATACATTTGTAATTAACACAACTCCCTTAGAGCAACAGTTCAGCGCTTGATATCAGATCTTGTGGAAGTATCTGATGGCGTTTTGTCACGTGATCATTGTAGGCGTTACACTGGAAGATGGACCATTAGTTTGGTCGTGTTGTACTGGGTGTGATACTGTTATAAGGTACTGATGGTTGTGTTAAATACACAACGTTTCGGGAGTATGTATCAACTGCCTTTGTCAAGTGATAAACCTAGAATATAATAAACTGTGCAAAAAACACTGCACAAATTTTCATACTCAGCCATCACAAGTTAAATGTAAAACCAATCAAAAAGGTCTATTAGATACTGTCAATAAAAAAATGAAAAGGAAAGATTTATATATAAATAAACGCCTAAAATGCCTTATTTTAATTTTTTTACAATTAATTCTGAAGCGTAATATTGTTTTTACATGCCGCACTAATTTATGCCATTAAACATCACAATTCACTAAAATTTCAACGAAATCGGTGGAGCCGATTTTGATAACGTATTTCAAATTCTGTTTTTACCGATAACTCATGAACCGGTATTTTTTGGAAAGATGGTGACGAATGTGTTTTATTTGGACCATGAGAGGTTTGTTTTTGAGGCAGCTAAACCCAAATTTGAGCTATAAGAAAAATTGTAAAAAGTCCTGCGATATTGCCAAAATGTGCTTACATACCAAATTGGATTAAAACCAGTCTAAGCGTATAAGCTGTAAAGAACAGAACATACGACAGACAGACAGACGGATATCATTCCAGAAATCTTTTCTTTTTTTTGGATTAGACAACTTTAAAATGGACATATACACAAATAGTTCCACAACGATTTTTTACTTAGCACATAACTTTTCTCTTATATTAGACTACGTTTGTGGAGGAATGTAAAACTGAATTATAATTAACAACAAAAATTCCTCTTCCTTAAGAAAGCGAAATGTTTCAGGTTAATTCTAATCAGGGAGTGACTACAAGGTTACATTGGCTTGGGTTATTAAAACTTGTACATTATACTAATAAGAAGGCGAAAAGTTTCCGGTTAATTCTCAGCAGGGAATGACTACAAGGTTACATTGGCTTAGGTTATTAAAACTTTACATTTCACTATTAAGAAGGCGAAAAGTTTCCGGTTAATTCTCAGCAGGGAATGACTACAAGGTTACATTGGCTTAGGTTATTAAAACTTTACATTTCACTATTAAGAAGGCGAAATGTTTCCGGTTAATTCTCAGCAGGGAATGACTACAAGGTTGCATTGGCTTGGGTTATTAAAACTTTACATTTCACTATTAAGAAGGCGAAATGTTTCCGGTTAATTCTCAGCAGGGAATGACTACAAGGTTGCATTGGCTTGGGTTATTAAAACTTTACATTTCACTATTAAGAAGGCGAAATGTTTCCGGTTAATTCTCAGCAGGGAGTGACAACAAGGTTACATTGGCTTGGGTTATTAAAACTTGTACATTATACTAATAAGAAGGCGAAAAGTTTCCGGTTAATTCTCAGCAGGGAATGACTACAAGGTTACATTGGCTTAGGTTATTAAAACTTTACATTTCACTATTAAGAAGGTGAAATGTTTCCGGTTAATTCTCAGCAGGGAATGACTACAAGGTTGCATTGGCTTGGGTTATTAAAACGTAACATCTCACAATTAAAAAAGTGAAAATGTTTCCGGTTAATACTTAGCAGGGTATGACTACAAGGACACCATTGACTTGGGTTATTAAAACTTTAAACTTCACTTATTAAAAGGCGAAATATTTCCGGTTAATTCTCAACAAGGAGTGACAAGGTCACATTGACTTGAGGTTATTTAAGAAGGCGAAATGTTTCCGGTTAATTCTCAACAGGGAGTGATTAAATAAGTAAGAAAAATGTAAATTTGCGTCCATCTATACAATGTTAAATTACATACTTTAAAAAGCTATTTAAAAAGAAAATCTGTTTTCGACCAGTAGTTTGCCAGGACATACATAAATTTTGCAAATTAAACAATTTTTTTTTTTTAACTAGGTTATGGTTCTTCACTATTTAGTTATTTAAACTCACATATGGATGCCTACAAAACGTGTATTTCTCTGTAGCAGGTCTTTACACGTGCATATAATGTTAACCTACGTCACCTAGCATATGTATCTATAAAACAAGATGTTGATGACCTTGATTTGTTATTTGTTTAACTGCAATGTTCATTCAAACAAAAAATTATAATAATTGTTTAAAACAACCATTTCCATTATGGAAGACCTCTGCCGCTGTGATCGTAACCAATTGTTATTTATTAAGATTTACTGTAAATTGGAAAACTTTTATCGTAGAAAATTCGTTGGACATTTAAAGCAACAGAAAATAAATTTTTTTTCTACTTTTTTGGTCGTTATCCTCGAAAAAAAATACTAACATATCCCAAAACAAAAGAAAACTCGAACCAAAATTATCGTCACTCAAAATTCGGTGCCTAGTTCTGTCATAAAGAGAAAGTAACCATACACGCAGTTTGAAAAAAAAATGCAAATGTTATAAAAACATAGTTCTAAAAAGCTCGATTGATTTTGATGAAACTTTCACGAAAAAAAAATGTTTTCTTTCCCACAATAAAATATAATATTTAAAAACATTTTTGGGAAGATGGTGTAAATTATAAATTTGAGTATTGGTAGTTCATCTTGTTGAAAAGTTACCCTACAATTTGATTTTGCACAATTTATTACAAAAATTACTTGAATACTCTACATGAAGGTTTTTCTTCTTTATTTTTTTTAAAGGAAAAAAAATCTTTCGGTCATCATCGCATCATAAAAAAGAAGAAAATAAAAGGGTAAAACGTGTGCTAAAAAACACGACTTAGGTCCCGTATGCAATTCGAAACAGTTAATTTATAAAATCAAAATCTTTAAAGCGGCTTAGCGTCAATATATTAATTCCTTCGTCAAATATACATACATATAATCAGAATATTTGATACCCCGCCAATAGATTTCCAAAAATAAAACTTCTAAACTCGATAGTTTTTCCCTCTTAACTACCCCAAAGCCTTTCTTTACAGCTATATTTTTCCTATATGTGGGACAATACAAAGAATATAAATGCAAAGTTTGAAATATATAGGATGTATCGTCTTGTCTGTGTAGACTGGTTGCGACTTACAGAAACTCGCGTGAAATTATAAGGTTCCTTGGTTTTACCTACAGATCCTAATAAAAGTATAAAGACCCCTAACCCTCAAATACTATAATCAAGGTCGGAAGAGACAAAGAGTTGGTCAAGAGAGATCTGATAGGGAAGATGAAAGAGAGGATTTTAACCCAAGACTACATGAAAAAAGGTGTGCTGGGTCCTTCGGAATCCCCACTGATATAGTCCTGAGGGATATAGAGCAAAATTTGTAATCAAATAATTAATTAATAACTCAATTTTTCATTTTTTTACCGTTCCCTATAAGGTTCTTGTCTCACCTATCCAAGTAGTTGCATTTTCTAGGAGATTCGAATGAGTAAAAACCAACCGGATTCACTTTGTCCACGTTGTCTAAGTTTTTTTTCTGTTCGAGAAGAAAAGAAAAAAAGAAAAGAAGTTTGTGTGCTGCTTGCAAGTGAGGATGGCAATTTAATCACTGAAACCTTGGTTTGTTATTTATTTAATTTATATTTTTACTGAAATTGGAGTTTTAATTTCTTAGCTATCTCTAATTAATTAATAACTCTATATCGGGGGGGGGGGGTTGATACCGTTCCCTATAAGTTTCTTGTCTGACTTACCTACGAGTAATTTTAGGAATATGATTATTGAACAGCAGTGATATTGTGAATAAAAACAATACAAATTCATTGTATTAATTTCAAATGAGAATACAACTACGGTATTTGATTTTTAAAAGCATCCTTTGGAACCGAGTTTAGTTTGAAGAGAAAGAAGACCCGGGAGAAGAGAGCAAGAAAGAAATGCAAAGGTAGAGAAGAGAGGGAGATTGTAAAGAGTTCCGGGACGATGCCTTCTCGATTAAGCTTTCGTCCTTGAGTCTCGGAATCTAGTCGACCCTGATGTCCCCCTCCCTCTTCTATAGCAGCCATTACTAAGGAACGTAGTACAACAACGAGTGTACAACCAATACAGGTAGCACTAGCAATGGCCTCCCCTCAAGGTAACCGAGGAGGTTATTGACCGATAAACATTACTCTTCCTCGTGTATAGGTTAGGTTATTAATAAACATTTGATACGCTGACTTGAGAGAACGTAAATTTATTGTCGTTTCATAGATAGTCTTTCACTTCACGATCTTGTACTACTTGGATTTAAGATAGAAACTACAAAAAAAAACTATTTCAAATGTCCGCTATTTTGTAATTTGTCTAACATTTGGATAATATTACTATTGTTGGTGAATTTTTCAATATAGGACAAACTTTTTAGCTATTTTATACTTTATTCATAAAAATTGATTTTGTCTAATTAAAATTTTCTAAATTGGTATATTTTTTAACAGTCTGTCTGTCTGTCTGTCTGCCTGTCTGTCTATCTATCTCTCTCTCTCTCTCTCTCTCTCTCTCTCTCTCTCTCTCTCTCTCTCTCTCTCTCTCTCTCTCTCTCTCTCTCTCTCTCTCTCTCTCTCTCTCTCCCTCCCTCCCTCCCTCCCTCTCTCCCTCTCTCTCTCTCTCTCTCTCTCTCTCTCTCTCTCTCTCTCTCTCTCTCTCTCTCTCTCTCTCTCTCTCTCTCTCTCTCTCTCTCTCTCTCTCTCTCGCTCTATTCTATTCGCTCTCTCAAACTTCTATTCACAGTTACATTACAAAACTTTTGTATATCTTGAAAAAAATAGAAAAATTGTATTATATACAGGATGTTCAGAAAATGTCGTGCCAAACTTCAATTGGTTGTATATGGGTTAAAATAGGAAAAAAGTTCCTATAAATATATACCCGGAAACGCTTCTTTTTCCACCTGTCGGCCATTTTGTGTGTTTTTTTTTAAATAACTATAACTTTTGAAATTATTAAGATTAACAGATGGAATTTGGTAAACACATTTTTATGTAACGGTTTACCAGTACTGTATACCAAAAATCAAAACTAAATCTCATATATTTTCAAAATGGCTGCCGTTTACATTGTTTTGAGATATTTAACAATAAAAATTTCAGTCACAATTTTGACAAATTATAATATAAAATTTTGATTTTTTTTATCTATAGGCTATATATAAAAGTCTAATCCCACTGATTAATCACGAAATCTCTGGATCCAAGAAACATAGAGCTATGATTTTTTTAACATGGTTTGGGATATATCTGTAGACGCGTACTAATAAAGGGTTTTGAAAATGTCCTCTCCAAGGGTGTTTTTACCCCTAAAACAAGTATCATATTATCTTTGTTATTTATGGGTCGATTTTAACCAAAATTGGTGTGTTGTTGTATTTCAGCATAATTTATTTCCATAGCACTACCATTAGGGTTGTGCTAATATATTTTTTTTTATTATTAAACTATTTCCAACTATCCCAAGGTGAAACTGGGGCCATCAGCTAGTATACTATAAAAATTGAGCATGTAACAATGTATACTAAATTTCGATTCGAAATTTTTTTTAATTTCAGAAGGTATAATTATTTTTCAAAAAATACAAAATGGTCTACAGTTTGAAAACGAATCGTTTCTGGACATATGTTTATAGAAACTTTGTCTTTATACTGATCTACAAATTTTCACATTCAACCTTTTTATTACAAAGGCTTAGATGAATTCTATATACACCTTCCTGTGAAAAATGATATATTACAAGATGTATTTTGGATAATATTACTATTTTTGCTTATTTATTATTTTTTTTTAAGGAGCAATAATGACACGTATTTCGAGTTTCTAAATACAGTACCACTCTTAGGGTTAATTTTGGTAAAACTATTTTAATTAGTTATTTTCTTTGAAATCCAACTAAAATTCTACTATTTTTTTTTTTTTTTTTTTTAACTGGGCTGTGATAACCTCCATCAGAGGCATCACCGGCGTCGACCTAATGGTCTTTTGCCGCCCCAATTTCCTTCCTACACCCAATCAGTAATACCCGTCATCCTTATGAAGGAACAGATACTACCGATAGGGTTGTCTAGGATGGTTTCCATCTCTTTCCCCGGAGGGCCTAGAGAGTACAGCCTGGCTCGTCCTAGCGCCTCACACTCCAAAAGAATGTGTTCTGCAGACTCTTCAGCCAAACCACATTTCCTGCATGTATTAACTGCAGCAATTCCTATCCTGTGTAGGTGTTTTCTGAGGTGACAGTGGCTCGTTAAGGGACCAACCACCCACCTCAAGTTATCCCTTCTAAGAGAGATGAGTTGTTCCGCATGTTTCTTGCTTGGTCTAATTAACCTTTTAGCAAGTCTACTAGTGGTTGAATTCGTCCAGACCCTGTTCATCCCCTCCCGCATCCACGTATCAACCGCTGCCCTGGCATGTCCATAAGAGATTCCGAGCACCGGTTCCGGGCCAACGAAAGGGGATTCAGAGCCTGAATATAAATTCTACTATTATGAGTATTATGAAATTTGGAGGTTATTTTGAACCATTTTTAAAAATTATCTAATAAGTCAAAAATCGTTGATCAATCAACAAAAATCGTAAAAAATCAAAATGATCGTTGATTTTTTTTTTTTTTACTACTAATATATCTACAGTATAAGAAACACACAGAACACAATTCTCACAAAAAATACGCCTAAGTATCAGACGCGTTTCAACGACAAGGTCGTCCTCTTCAGTGATACACGAGCTATACCAAACAAACTATAATCAGTGAGGACGACCTTGTCGTTGAAACGCGTCTGATACTTAAGCGTATTTTTTGTGAGAATTGTGTTCTGTGTGTTTGTTATACTGTATAATTTTTCTCATAAGTCAAGCTCAACATTTAATAGCCTACTAATATATCTATTTTGATGTCTCCCTGCCTGAATTTTAAAAAAAAGGTTATCGGAATATTGTGTGTAATTGTATGTGGGCTGATTTTAAATCAAATTTAGTATGTGGGCTTATTTGGACATATCTCGGGATGTGTTTTTCATTGTTCTGATAACTCAAAATTTGGGGGTAGCTACCATATGGGAAAAACCACAAAATTACGATTTTCTCAAAATGGACTGTAACGATTTTGACATGAAGGATCCGAGCAAAACCTATTGATCGCTGTTAAAAAAAACTAAAATATTAACCATGGGGGTTATTACGTGTTGTTTAGTTGCATAGAGACTACATGTTAAAAATAAATCTTATCAAAATCGTTTGAGCCGATTTATAAAAAATCGTAATTTTAAATTTCGTCTTAAACTCAAAAAAATTCCCACATTTAAAAATTGTTTGTGAGCACAAACGAAAGACATCACTAAAGAAAACTCCTTTTTTGGACTCAAAAAAACCACAAATAAAAGACTTGTCTTTTATTTTAAACAACAAATAACCGATTTTTACTTATCGCATAAATTTTTCATACGGTGTAAAAACGCCAAAATAAATGTCAGCATATGAGCTGAATGCTCAGTGTAGGCTAATTTAATACCAACACGCAGGATAATCTCTACAAAATTATGTGAAGAATAAATCGTCAACAGCTGTTCATAAAATTCCAACAGGGAAGATGAAACAGAAAATTCCTCTATTTAAAAAAATAGGATTATATTTTTCGCCAAGCGATGCGAGCGCTATCTACCAAACTGAAGGAATTCCACTAGGGAATAGTTTTCAGATTTTACGGTTTTCATGCACGCATTCGTCGATTCATCATGCTATTTATGAATGAACATCGGCTTTTCTCATTTTTACGATCTTCAACCGAAGAATGAACTTTGAAACTTCCTTTTCTTCAGAGCTATTAGAGTGAATATTCGCACGCACAACGCTTTAATTTATACGGCTTAACATCTTTGTTTCAAAAGGTATCTAAAAATAAACGAAGCCGACATATATTTACTGCAAACATTGTCTAACTGCACATAGGTTTGTGCTATGAACATTCAATATGTTCAATGAACCTTCATTTCATCAATATTTAATTGAATCACATCGAGATATTAAACTTTATTAAAGCGTCAATGGCTTTTTTTAATGTTACCTCTATAATCACCATTTTGTTTAGGGAATGGCGACCGAACATTCTGTTCCCTGTCTTTAGGGGTTAACTAAAAATTGAGCAAAATGTTATTAAAATAGTTCATTTTAACAAAATAAAAACGTTGAATTGTATTCAAGCTTTTATTATTTATTTTAAATTTATTATAAAAATAAAAGCTTCAACCGTATGCTAACCTAACCTACCCTACCCTAACCTAACCTAACCTAACCTAACCTAACCTAAAACCACACGACCTAGGATGTATTAATATTTAACCACCCATATTAATTTCTTTGTTAAATAAACATACATAATCGTAATCAGAATAACTTCTAGTTTTATTTCATATCCACACATATTTCAAAAAAACTTTTGTCACAATAGTTTTTCCCCTACTGCTCCAAGGTCATTTTTTTATTTATTTTTATTATTTTTTTGTTTACCGCTATGTTTCCTATTGTGGACAATACAAATAATATAAATGTAAAGTTTAGAATATATAGGTTTTATCGTCTTGTCTGTGTAGACGGGTTGCGACTTACAGACAGATACGAGTGTGAAATTACAAGGGTCCTTAGTTTTATCACCCTAATGAAGAGAAATCGGTAATTATATAGCAGAGCTGCCTCACTTCAAAATCAATTTTTAAAGGTTTTATTCGTCAAATAAATGTTGGAAAAATATTTTACTATCGAAAAAAAGTGTTGGAAAGATGATTGCATAACATAATTTCACAAGATTACACAAGAAAATCTTAATCAGAGTCAAATTCTGCTGCAAATTCAGTAGATGAGGAATTTATTGAATTTAAATGTATTTCACTCGTAATTCGCCATAAATGATGAAAACGAGTATTATACTCATTGTACTTTCTCTTAAACATAAATTCGGCTATATGGCCATGGAAATGTTGTTTTGAATTTCCATATCGCGGCACATTTCCTCGCACCTCCCTCCATTGACGTTCAATTGTCTGCGTATGTGCTTCAGTGTACGCATATGTAGGGCTGTATTATTATATGTCACGAAAGGTTTGGCCAGGTTGCTATATAACCACCTGGCCAAACCTTCCGTACGTTTATTGAAGTGAATGTCATGAGTATGAAAGATAACACAGAGTTAATTTTTTCACGAAAAAACTACTTGTGTAATTGTATTATAGTATTATGTAATCATCTTTCCGACACTTTTTTTCGATAATAAAATATTTTTCCAACATTTATTCGACGAATAAAACCCATAAAAATTGATTTTGAAGTGAGGCAGCTCTGCTATATAATTACCGAGAAATCAATTAAAATCCAATCCGTCTTTAATGGCTGTTAAATTGTTTCTCTAACAACTCACAAAAACTGCTTTTTAAAGTTATACTCTACGCATTCCACTTGGTGTGGTTTAAATTAAGTTGTATTCGTCATACAGAAAACTTATATGATTTCGCACTGCAATTTTATTTTATTTCAGATTTGTAGGTCATACTTAAAAGTTAGAGGAGGGACATATCTGACACTTTAAATCTGGCCTAGCGCCAACATATTAATTTCTTCGTCAAATAAACATAAAACATACTTCATACTCCACACATATTACCAAAGAACATTTCACTCGATAGTTTTTCCTTTTAAAACTACCCTAAGGTAATTTTTTGTTTCGCTATATTTTTCCCATATGTGTGACAATAGAAAGAAAATAAATGTAAAGTTTGAAATATATAGGATTTGTCTTGTCTGTGTAGACTGGTTGTGACTTACAGACAGACAGACGGACACGCACATGAAATTATAAGGGTTCTTGATTTCACCTACGGACCCAAAAACAAAAAATCGATCCTGGGGCTGTTAAAACGTCATTTCTCAAAATCGGATGTACAGATTCCGTTGAAATTTTGATTTCGTTAAATCGAATATGAATATCAATGACCGGAACCCGTGTACAAAATTGCAAGTAAATTTGTGCAACAAGTGGCACTTTGTTCAATTAGAGAAAAAGTTTACGCATTAGGTGAAGCCGACGGCAGAAATTTTCAGGAATGCAGCACACTTTTCCTTCGAATTTCACACAAATTAAACCTAGAATTGCAGTTTTGAAACCAAATAAATACAATTTTTAATACGAGTTATATTACTTGAACCAACCTTGTTTGATAGTGAAATCATTAAATCGTTTCAAAACCGCTCAATTTGAGTAATTACTGTACTTATATCAATGTCATTCTTAACCTAGATTGCATCAACATTAAATAAACACTCCAGAGAGTAGGTGATTTCATTACCTTTGATATGTCATCAAAGTAGGCAATTAAATCATTATGTGATATTTTATGAACATTCTTTCCACTCCATAATGATGTAAATATTTCATACCGCCGTTCCATATTTCCCCAGTGCTATTTTTCGGGGTAATACGATCAATATAACATTTGTTCTACTGCAAATATTGTTGTTGGTGTATTATTAATGTCGATAGCACACGCAGTTTCGTTTTGGAACTGTTTTTTGAGGTTAGACATTTAACAACAATTTTTTTCTTTTTTTTTAAAGGCTAAAAACGTCTCGATCATCACCGCAAGTTATAAAAAAAAAAGAAGAACTAAAACACTATTAAACCCTCGAATACTCAAATAGTGTCAGGGTCGGAAAAGAACAAAATTTGGTGAAGATAGACACGTAGGAAATAAGAAAGAGAGGGATCTAATCCAACAATAACAGAATTGTTTAAAAGATATTTTAAACTACACTTTTCTAAAAAAAAAGGAAATAAAGATAAAAAAACACACTTAGTACAAAGTAGTCTACTAATTCAAATATGAAATACAAAATAAAGTGTGGGCGGTTAGAATTTAAAATTATTAAGTGTGGGCCACTTTATTTTGTAATTTATATTTGAATTAGTACTTTGTACTAAGTGTGTTTTTGTTGTTGTTTTTATATCTTGATTTATTTATTTATTTTTTAGAAAAGTTAGTTTTTAACACAAATTTTTAATATTATTTTAATTTTGTACTTTTTAATTATAAACAGATTTTTTATCGTTTAATTCGTCGGTCAAATTAGAACAATGAAAAGTTAGCCGATCGTTTTTCACTTAATTTGAGATTGGAAAAGTATCAATTTCGTTGCTCTCGGCTGTTGTCGAAAACAGCTGCTTTCAGTGCAGTATGATGAAATAGAATAATTCTTGTAAATAGTTTTCTTTCCTGTAATACTTGAATAGTAGGCTAACAGGCATAATAGTAGGCCTAATCGATGACTTGTTCAAACACGTATCACAATTCCTTCATGCAAACATGACGCCATTTCTTGCTAAATCTGATGATTCACTAAATGAATGTTAATGACAATATATATTCTGATCGAATGTTGTGATAATAGTAGATACTTTGCATTCACGTATTGTTAATCATTTTTAGCGAATTGATATAGAAACTTCCTCGTGGAAACAGACTTTCAAGACTGTAAAATGCCCACCGATCATAGCAGCTATCTGACACCATTTTTGGTTCACTGTATATTAAATATTTTTTCATTATACTACACAGAAAACAGCTGTTCTTAATCTGTTCTTTACAAAGAATTTACCGTGCATCAGCTGATTTCAAATATAACAGACTTGTTTTTGAACGATAGACTTCCACGGTCACAAACATCATTATGATCTTGTTCTTCGGGGTTCTACCGCGTCAATATTGTCTGCACGTTGAGTACAGCCGACGTTTCGGGTACTTTACAGATGTCCATTCTCAAGGCTTAACAAATGTCAAGTGTACTCGACCGTCGGCTGTACTCAACGTGCAGACAATATTGACGCGGCCCTACCCCGAAGAACAAGATCATAATGAAATAACAAACTTCTTTTAATTGCCGTTACTAAAGGATAATCTCAAATAAGTGTAAACATTGTAGTTTTCACCAATGCGATTTAAACCGTAAGTATCTAGACCTTCGACCCCGAAATATGGGAAGCAGAAGATTTATGAGTGGATATAGCAATGGAAAATGTTCTGCTCAGCACTTAGGAAGCCATCGCTGCAGTTCCAATAAGATTGCAAAATATATTAAATGTTGAGCTTGACTTATGAGAAAAATTATACAGTATAATAAACACACAGAACACAATTCTCATAAAAAATACGCCTAAGTATCAGACGCGTTTCAACGACAAGGTCGTCCTCTTCAGTGATATACGAGCTACACCAATCAAACACTGAAGAAGACGACCTTGTCGTTGAAACGCGTCTGATACTTAGGCGTATTTTTTTATGAGAATTGTGTTCTGTGTGTTTGTTATACTGTATAAGATTGCAAAACCTAACCTAAACCTAAAAATTGATGTAGGCCCTTCAATTTGAGAAACACAAAACGCATTTCTGAGTAAAGTCTCAAACATTCAATACAACTCAAATTAAGATAAATTTTAAATCGTAAGAAAGATTGCTTTAATAAAATGATGTAATGAGTTAAGAGTATGTTATCTTTTTTGTGAAGTGTAATGAAAAGTTTCGTACGTAACTAGCTCAGTAAGTTTTTTCGTGCTAGCTTGTAACGCCTATTGCATCGCAGAATGCAGCTATTTACATATAAAGTAGAATATACAATACATTCTCTTACCTGAGTCCGGTGTTCTCCATAGCTGAGGGTAAGCACGTTGATTCCTTTGTTGGAGGAAGAATGTTCTATTCGCACAACAGTACTAGGATCCAACCTCAAAGCAGGACTTCTTTCTGCAGACAACACAAAGTCTTCCGTAGTCATATCTTCGACTCTTCTCAGTTCACCGTTTGATAGTTGGATCAAGGAACCTTTGTTGAAATTAGGAGTTGGCGAGTTATTGTTGGTCGTTACAGGAGTATGTACTTCCACGGGAGTCGGAGGAGCGATTGATTTTCGTTTCGCTCTACTCGATTCAGGACGTGTAAGAATCCTGTGTTTCAAAGATCCTTCTTTACCTGATGGCACTTTAAAACGTCGATCGCGTATCAGCACAGACTGTCCGGGTTTCACTAAAGGACTCGGAGGAGCGGGTGGACTATAGGTCGCTGCAGGAGAGTTGGGTGCAGAATGCGGACTCGGATACGCTTCTAAAGGACTGAGAGGTTGATTACCAGGAGGTAAATTAGGACGGTCTCTAGATAATAGAGGAGTATAATGTCCTGGATATAACGATCCATAAGGCCCTTGTAAACTAGGATAATGAGGAAACGGTGGATGCGGTGGTGGAAACAATCTAGGATTGTACATAGATTGAAAGTTCGTCTCTTCCGGAGGAGTTTCCTCTTTATGTTGTGCCAAATTAACGGGTCCATCGTGGTATTTCACTCTTTGAACGCCGTTGTAACGCGGTAGGAGTGGTGCTGGTTTCGGGAGAGGACGAAGGAATTCGGGTACCGGTGGTATACCTCCACCTCCTTTAAGATAAGGTTCGAACGTCATGTGAGGATGCGGTGCCGGTGGGAAATGTAGAGGATGTCCGAGGCCGCCATGGGATCCGTCCACTGCTATGCCGCTAGAGATCATCGTAGGAGTTTTGCACACCACCTCATTCTGTAACAAAAGTTAACGAACTTTTAAGACAAGAATAATAATTGTAATGACTTCATTTTAATACAAGCAAAGCGATATCAGTACACTTAAGTCACAATGTTATCTTAGTTTCATAAGAGCCGGCAATCACTTTCATAAAGCGTCTCATTTATTTAATCTAAACTAATACATCGTTTTTCAATTAAACAAATCAAATCTTGTGTTATTTTTGTGCTGTACAAATAGTATATTGAAAATAAAATGTGGTCGAAATATAAAAAGTCATTAAAATAATTGACTTTTATCATTGCTTTCGAGTGTTACTCGCTGGTTAAGTGGAGCTTTTTATAAATGTTTCACACTGGTCTAGACACACAGCTACAATAATTAAACACAAAGATAGTTTAGGCTTAGCCTAGACCAGTGTGAAAAATGTATAGGTTGCCTATGAAATGACCTCGGAAAAGTGCCCTTGTGATAGTGGGTTAGGTCACACGGTTACGTTGTATATATCCTAATGATAAACAGACCTTAATTTAAGCTTTCCAATAAGACCATCCCCATCTCTGTATGTTGATTGGGTGTAGAGGAGTTCTTTAGCGTACATAATTTAGACTCTGCTGAATATATAAGATTTTAAATTTAAATATATAAATATAATATTAAATAATTTTATAAAACAATATACAGCGTGTTAAATAAGTCCCGGGACGGTTTAATATTTTTTTAACCATTACAGACTGAGCTACCAAGCTTTGTACATTGTTAATGGACACCAAAACCTATTTTAGCAGGTTCAGTGGACCGCTACCTTTCCAGGGGGGACGGCCCACAAGAAGTAAGTAGGAAATCTTAATTGAGACTATAGGTCGAGTTGTGCATAGAATTAAAGGCATGAAAAGTAGAAAACAATGCCACAAACCCGACTTCAAAAGGTTCACCCTAGCTAAAATAGCGTGGGTTTAAAGTTCATATTAGCTACAACGTCAGGTATGTTGAAAACATCTTAATAATGTTAAATTATGAAATAAAAACTTCACAAATCAATATCTGGCTTAAAACTATTTTTAGACTATTCACTGGCTCTTTACCTCCAATGAGGGATGGCCGTCAAGGAGTAAAAAAGGAAATCTTAAATGTAAGCACAGGTTGATATGTACATCAAATTAAAGCTCTTTATTAGTAGAGTACAATGCCGCAAATCCGAACCCCAATGGACAACCAAGCCGGAAATGGCAGCCGTTCAAAGATTGCTTAAATTTGCAATTACTATTAGGTAAATGTAATGAAGTTCACGCCAGTTTGATTAGTCATTCACAGGCAAAACTAGCAGAACTGATGATTGTTGCATCTAAAGCAAGTATGTTTCCTGTTTGCGGGAATATCCACTATCAGTCACAAACAACTTTCTCTTTTAGGCCCTATCATGGTTAATCCATTTTCCTTGTTTGATTTAATATGAAATTTAAACCCACGCTATTTTAGCTAGAGTGAACCTTTTGATGTCGGGTTTGCGGCATTATGTTCTACTCATAACGGCCTTTAATTCAATGTACAACTAGACCTATGCTCTCATTTAATATTCTATGCGGGTCCACTGAATACGTACTAAAATAGGTTTTGGAGTCAATTACCCATGTCCAAAGCTGTGTAGCTCTATCTGTAATGGTTAAACAAATATTAGGCCGTCCCGGGAGTTATTTAACAAACTGGCATTTTTACGACGTATAGTTGCGAATGGATGTGTAAGAAAGATTGTGCAATCTTTTTGCACCATTTATGTTACCGTAAGTCTAACATAATCCTATGCAGTGATTATAATACTTAGATTATGATCAGCAAATGAACGTATCCACATGACATTAGTCACCTAAATGTTACCTATAGAACTCATGACAGCTTCTTCGCTTTCAGGCATTATCAATCTTCTTTTATATTTAGTGTATTTGTAAAAGCCTGAGTTCCTAATGAGCTCTTCAAAAGTAACCAATAACTTACTGGTCATTCATCACATCTAGCGATAGTCGTGAATGACCTGTTACCTGTATAGGTTTATTAACCTGAGTTTATTGCAGCCTATTTTTAAATTTAGCATTAACTCGACAACCTTCATTCTACGCTCATTGTCAAGGTCAGTCGTTGAATACAGTTGTGCCAACATAAATAGAAAAACCAACGTCGAATACTCTATTTAAATTATAGTCTGTTGTGTAGTGCTGCCAATTTATAAATCAACTATGAGTGTATTTTTAATCTCGTAAGAAAGATGCAAATGTAGAAATTTGTGTTTTGTTTGGATAAAATTTGTAATATATCTGGGTTTTTCTTATTTATTTGTATGACAGGATATTTTGTAAATAATCGAGTGGGAGAAGCAGGCGTAATTTTAATGTTTAATTCGGTTCTTGAGTACATTTTTAAATATATTTAAAGGAGCACAAATGATATGTCCCTAATTAGAGGTGAGAGTACTTTGAAAAATGCGCCTTTTATTTTATTTTTTCAGAAATATCTCCGTTTTTACAACTCTTAAAAATAAAATTATAAACAATTTTGTTCATTATTAAACTTAGGGTGTTCGTGTTTGCGGATAGCAAAGGGCGAAAGAAGTTAAAAACAAACAAATAAATTATTTATTTATTTTTGAATTCCCCGAAATTTAATCTCGTTTGTCTAACAGAAAATATGTGTAAAACTATGTACAGGTAAAAATCATAAATTAAAAAAAAAATTACATTGTTTAGATCTAATCGTCTGTCAACACTGAAATCTAACTGCAATTAAAATAATACTAATTTGATATAACAAAAAAAATTGATCAAAGCATCTGTCAAGACTAAAAGATGTGATTTGTATTATAATAGTTATAAGCTTAACTTAAGTTTAAACATCTGAGCAGAAAACACCTGTTCAGGGAATCTGAGTTTGAGAGGTTATTATTTACTGTATCTTTTTAACAAAAATTGGTAAACAAATCAAAAACTCTATCTGTGCATTCTTCAAGGCAGTATAAATATTAATGTTAAATTATATAAAAATCCAACAAGTGGGTTTTTAAGGAGTAAAATGTCATAAATTGGTTCAGTATTGCAGATCGGGCTACGCTTCGCTCCAACCGATTACACAGAAAACAACATCGGCTTTCAGTTGATTGGTCTATTTCCCCGAGTTGTGACATAACCTCAAAATTTTAAACAATTATATCAGTATAACAAATTATAGATTGATTGTAATGAAACTTTATTCGAATAAAAGCAGTTAAGGTAATCTCAAATCCCATCTAACTCTCAAACTAGTTGTTTGAAGATAAAGTTAAATTCTGATAGTGAAAATAATATTTTTGAAGATTTTAAATTATCTATAACACTTGAATATATTTTTATGGCACTATATGATCTCTTTCTTTCATTTTCCTTAAATTTACAGACTTAAAATTAATGATTGTAAATCTTATGCAGGCTTATGTTCCTAAGGATTAGCTATTCTTAAGATATTACGAAATGTATTGGGTAGCAATACATTTATTGTTTTGTTTTGTTTTTTTTTAATTCGATATTAAATGCATTGTATTTTAGTTATTTTATAATCCGATATCGATTGTATTGTATTGTAAAGAAATTAAAAATTATTGTTATTATTTATATAAAAACAATTTAAAGCCCACTTTTCCTAAAAACAAAATTAGTTTATAACTAAAAAGTAGAAAAAGAAATACATAATGAAAAAAACAAAAAACCCTTAGTACAAAGTACTAATTCAAATCTAAATTACAAAGTGTGGGCGATTAAAATTTTAAATTATAATCATGAATTTTAGGAGCGCCCACACTTTACTTTGTAATTTAATTAAATTTGAATTTTTACTTTTTACTAAGTGTGTTTTTTGTTTTTTATCTTTATTTTTTTTTTTTTAAGTGGGTTTTTAAAATAAAATTTCTATATTTTAGTTATAAACAAATTTTTTATCTTCCATTTCGTCGAGTAATTACAATTTTCTACCCTTTCAAACGTGGATAAAAAGATTTAATTGACTTAATTAACAAATACGAAACAAAACTTTCACCCCCAAAACACATTTATAAACAGTAAATTAAAAATGGCGTTAAACTACTCTAACAAATAAGATCAATGCACATTTATAGGCGTCACGTAGCCTATTGGTGTTTCTGTACTATAAATACAATAAAAACAAAATTTGATTAAACCTATGAAATATCTTTACTGGCCGATAAATCAAAATTATTATAATAATATTTTGCAGGAGAACATGTTATGACCACATTTTGAGGTCTAAAGACTCATTTAGTTAAGAGTGTTGGCGGAGATCAACTTTATGTTCATAGACAGAAGAGCAGTAAAGGGTCAGATAGGAGAGATATTCTCAAGGTTAATGGTTATGGTTTTGCACGAAGGCAGAGACAAATATAAAAGATAGAATTTGTGGAACAATAATGGAATAGAGGACCAGGCTCAATTCTGCCATCAGTTTTTGGAATTTCGAAATTTTGGAGTATACAGATTAGTTTCAATGTCGTTTTTACCGAGGTAATTGATCTGTTATCACTCAAAAATTGTAGCAATAACAAAATCAAGTGAGAAGTGAACGCCCCACACTGTCAAGCTATCAAGGATAGCTCAGTTGGTAGAGCCAAGGGTCCTGAGTTCAATTCCCAATCTAGGTCGAGTATTTTTTTGAAATCATTATTTAATTAATAAACTAAGGCAATAATATACACGTATAAGCCTTACAAATGATAAGAATCTTGAGTAAAATGAGTAATTTCATTTTTCTTCCTGTATCTATTTTTGTAATTGTAACAAGATTGAAGTTGTAAACTCGGTAAAGTATTTAGGTTCGTTTACTAAATTATGTATTAAAATATAGTCTTTAAATTTACATAAATGGTGTAAACAAACTGTCTAATTCACCCACCCCCAAAAACCAGATTAAAAAAAAAAAAAAATCAGAACTAATCATCGCCAAACATTACGGTTCCAATAATTTGTCATTTAAAAAAGTGAAAATGAACTATGGAAGGAAAAAAATGTCTTACAAACATATTTTTGCACCATTAGTTTATTTAAAGACTATATTCGTCCGTCTAATCAAAATCCATAAACAATCCTAAATACTCTACTCAATTCACAATTTCAATATCTTTAAAACTACACCAAAGATAGAAAAGGGCAAATGAAAATTCATTTTTTTAAAGATTTTTAACACTGTCAAAACTAATTGTAAATTTATCTTCAACCCTGGGTGCTGGTGTGACTCCTGATTGTGGATAATTTATAAATTTATTTTTAATTTTACCAACATTTATTCACAACTATATTACAAACTTTGTATATATAGACTTTTATGTGTCATTTTCACTCATTTTTTGAACATTTTTTGATTCCTGACATACAAACTTCAAAGTTTTTACATCTACAGTTATTTTCATTACCCACATGAATTTTGTGCGCCTTTCTGAGAAAAATGATATATAACAAGTTAGATTTAGGTTTTATTAGGTACTATTTTTGGTGAACTTTTCAAAATAAGCTTAACCTTTCAGAAAGTTTTACTTATCATAAAAATTGATTTCTCAACAAGTAAATTTTATAAATTGATTTTTTTTTTTTTTTTTATCAAAATTTATTCATAACTACATTAAAAAACTTTTGTATATCTTGAAAAAAGAATTATAAAAAAATGTTATTTGGTATAAATAGGCTTTTATGTGTCGTTTTCACATATTTTGTTTAAACTTTTTTGATTCCTAACACAGTAACTCCAAAATAATATTACTTTAATAACTTTACATCTAACATTTTTTTCATTACACAGATACACCCTATCCATCTTTTGGGGAAAATTATATAATAACAAGTTGGTTATTATTACTATTTTTAGGCGAATTTTTCAAAATAAGCTTAACTTTTCAGAAAGTTTTTTTTCCTTTCTAAAAATTTATTTCTCAACATATAAATTTTATAAATTGATTTTTGTTTTGTTTTATGGACATTTATTCACAACTACATTACATAATTTTTGTATATCTTGAAAAACATTTTTTTTTAAAATTTGTTATATGCTATTTTAGGCTGTGACGTAGCTTTTCACTTCATTTTTTGCACATTTATTGATTTCTAACATACTAACTCCAAAACCTTTACATCTAAAAATTGTTCCTTACACAAGATACATTCTATGCATCTTTCTGAAAAAAATGATACATAACAAGTTGTGTCTTGAATAATATTACTATTTTTATGAATTTTTAAAAAATACATTAAAAAAATTCACAAAATGGCCCGCCAGTTTAGGAATTTATAGTGGTTAGGTGTAGTGTCTTCCACTTTTGTGACTTCATGATAAACACGCCCAGTTAAATCTATTAAGATTCTAAATAGATGTTGTTTATGTCTGTACAGTATTGTAACATAGATCCATTAGCATTGTTATACAGTATCACATCAAGTGAGTCATAGTGTTGCCCAATAACCACCAGGCTACGGCCAAAACACAACTGTCACCAGTAGTTGTGGCTGCTGGCAATCCGGTCTCCGCGCTATATCTCTGGGTTTTCCCCAACAAGTTCTCTTCAATCAGTGGAATTCCAGAATCATGTCATCTTCTCTATGTGTGATTTAAGGTCAAACTGGATAAATCCGGATACAAAATAAAATAAATATTTTTTTTTTAATTTGTTACTTCTAAAATTTCAATAATTTATAAAAATAATTAATACACTTAGATGTAAATAATATATATATAATATAAAAGACTTCCTTTAAACTTTTTAGAGGCGGTAGGTTAAACTCTTATAATTTCACTCGCGTGTCTAACCATCTGTAATTCCCAACATGTCTATACAGAAAAGATGATAAATCCTATGTGTTTCAAACTTTGAATTTATATTCTCTGTAGTGGGCCATATATAGGAAAATATAGCTGTAACAAAAAATCAAAAAATGACAGTGTAATTCCAAAAACAGTTGGACATTAAAAAAAATAATATTACAAGGGGGGGGGTATGAAATAAAATGTAAGTTATTCTAATTACCAATATGTATGTTTAATTGACGAAAAAATTAATATGTTGGAGCTAAGCTAGAGTGTGTCAGATATCATCACCCCTCCACTCTAACTTGAACACGGCGTGACTTTATTTAGATTTGAAATTAAATTTCAGTTCGAAATCATATATTACAGTGTTAAACAAAACAATTTCATTTAACCACACAATGAGAAATGCGTAGCATTATAAGTTTTTAAAGCAGTTATTGTGAGTTGTAAAACAAACAATTCAATTAAAAGACGGATTGCCTTTTCATTGATTTCACTGTATTTAAGCCACGTAGGTAAAACCAAAGGCCCTAATAATTCCACGCGTCTGTATGTATGTAAGTCGCAACCCGTCTACACAGACAAGATGATAAATCCCATATAATTCAAACTTTACATTTATATTCTTTGTATTGTCCCACATATAGGAAAAATATAGTAGTAACAAAAAAAGACCTTTAAATTAATTTGTTTTAAATGACAGTTAAAGGGCAAAAACTATCCAGTTGAAAAATTTTATTTTTGGACTTTTATATATGGAATATCAAATGAAACTATAAGTTATTCTGATTACGAATATTATGTTTATTTGATGAAGAAATTTATATATTGGCTAGACCGCTTGAAAGACTTAAACTTTATAAAAATAACTGTCCCTATATCCTTACGGCTTGATCCTTTTATTTTTTCATTATACTATCTGGTAAATTGGTAATATTTTCTTGAGACATTTCTAAACTATGTACGCTGATTTTAAGAAAACAATAAATTGGACTTCTTTATTTCGGTCTAATTGTTACTGATCAAAGAATAAATTCATTGTTTGTAAAGTCAACTGTTTACGACTTCAAATTTCCTTGTAGTGGATTGTCAGCACAACTGTCGGTGAAACGCATAACTGGGAAAAAATCGTCAGCTGATTTTCCTGTGCAGTTGTCTAAGAGGTCTGTAAACAGAAACTTTCGGAACTCAAAACATTATCGAAAATAACTGCTTTTGCAGTATGATGAAAATTGTTTTTTTTGAATGATTGTTTCTTCTTAGCTATGTATTTCTATTTCAATGTTCAAAATGTCTACAAAAGAGAAATTTTATCTGCAAAGCATAAATTTCACCAACTCTACGTGAAAGTTGGTCGAATTTACGATGTTAACAACTTAACGATTTTAAAATACATTTTCATTATAGGAATATCGTAAAACACGATTTGAATAGAAATACAAAAGAATATAAAGTTTAGTCATTAATTGAGTTATCACCAAATCCGACCAACCATTACAAGTTGACAACTTCAAATGTATACTTCTATACATAATTGTTGAAACAGCTGAGCACAAAATACCTATATAATGTTGTATACCAGGTGGTTAACAAGTGTCCTACCCCCTCCCAAATTTCAATATTTTTTACTCTCGCACAAAAAATCGATGTTGCCGTTTTGAGGTCCTTGAATCTGAAAGAATGGTTTTTTGAATGATGTCTGTCGTTCTACGCAGTGCTCCAAAACCCAAACACGTAGACCTATTTCAATTTTTATTTCCACAACAAGGGTAGGGGTGCCATAAGAGAAAAAAACAAAACTACCATTTTCTCAAAATCTGTTTTAACAATTTTGATAAAATTTTGCTCCAAGCGTAGCCTTTAAGAACCTAAAAAAAAGGTATTTCTCCAAAAATATCTGTTTGTGGACTATCGTTTAGAAAACAAAATTGACCAAGGAGCAGATATAAAATGAAGTAAAATATTAGTAAGTTGTATATTTAGTACAATATGAAGATTATGTCTCGGGGTCTGTTTAAGAAGAGGAAACCAGAAGGTTTCCTGACCTAACCAACTTTATACATAATATAGGAATGCACACTTTATTGTTCTGAAGCCCAATATAAATTGTTGTCCTTCCAGATGGTATTAAACAGATCTTCATCCTTGTTCCTACGGAGCCACATGAATCCACATAAATGGAAATCTCTACTAGTTCCACATTCTTTCTGTTCCTGGTAAAATACTGTGTTCAATACACGCCAAAAACGTTGCTGTCAGGTCAGGTTCTGTCTGTTTATGTCAATAGAAAAATATTTAAGAGTGCCTATCCTCTTCTTGAACTGATCCTATGACTCAAATATGTGTGCAAAATCGCAAGTAGAAAATTTTAAGGTTCAAAATCTTCTCCTTCTTTTTGGTCAGCGAGTTTCCAGCCCTGAAGCTCCGATCACGATATCTCTTATAAACTCTATGCATCAAATGACACTTGGATTGGTTTTTATTATTGCCAATGCTCCTGTTCCTTTAGAGACGACGAGTCTCTTCATACTGTCTAGTAAAAATTAAAAGTGTATGTTTAATGGTGTCCTCTTCGTTGCACACCTTTATTTATGAATCGACAAGGGGAAATCTATTTACGTAACTTTCCATCACTAAATGTCTTGTTCTAGCTTCATCTATTAATATTTCTGTAAATAATAAGGTGGATATTCTGTATTTTCAAGAGCTGGCGGCCAGTAAATTCCAGTTCACTGTTCATTCGTCTTTAGAAATGTTATTGCACTTTGCGATAAAATTCTGAAACGAACGTATTTTGTTGGAGTTTGCGGCCAAATCTAAATGAGCAGTAGGCTATCCCACTGAAAGGAAATAAAATTTATTATTAATAGTTAAAGCAGATGGAAAATTTCTTTAGCTCTAAATTTATAATCTGCAGGGTTATATTGCATATTTTTTGTAGTACTGACTTTGAATACAAATTTATATGAAAGGGTCGAAAAATCATTATTGCTGTTTTTTGGTATATATTTGTATTTGAGGTTCCATGAGTCGAAAGAGTGATTTTTTGAATGATGAAAACACAAAATTGAACCTTCACCGAAGTCACTAAACTTACACCGTAATGATTTAGGCCTACGTTTTCAACGATTTACAGTGAACACGCTTTTATGGGAAAAGCGAAGCAAGATTATGCCCCATTTAAATATATAGTACGACGTCCAGAGGCTGTTTTCATACTAGGATTCTTTTATGAACAGAAGAAGTTCTAGCTTGTGAGATAAACTGCAATCATCACGTAATGGCCTCGAATTATGATGTAGGATAGCCAACGTTTCTACTATAGCAATAAAATAAATCAAATTAAAAAAAGAAAGTCTTTATCGATTATTCAAAGAACTGTTCTAGGTTTTGAGATAAACTGCAATCATCTCGTACTGGCCTTGAATTAGGATGTAGGATAGCCAACGTTTGTACATAGCCATAAAGTAAAATAAAATTTAAGAAGAACAGCATAATCGATATATCAAAGAACTGTTCTAGGTTTTGAGATAAACTGCAATCATCTCGTACTGGCCTTGAATTAGGATGTAGGATAGCCAACGTTTGTACATAGCCATAAAGTAAAATAAAATTTAAGAAGAACAGCATAATCGATATATCAAAGAACTGTTCTAGGTTTTGAGATAAACTGCAATCATCTCGTACTGGCCTTGAATTAGGATGTAGGATAGCCAACGTTTGTACATAGCCATAAAGTAAAATAAAATTTAAGAAGAACGGCATAATCGATGGTTCAAAAAACTGTTCTAGGTTTTGAGATAAACTGCAATCATCACGTACTGGCCTTGAATTAGGATGTAGGATAGCCAACGTTTGTACATAGCCATAAAGTAAAATAAAATTTAAGAAGAACGGCATAATCGATATATTAAAGAACTGTACTATGTTTTGAGATAAACTGCAATCATCACGTAATGGCCTCGAATTATGATGTAGAGTCGCCAACATTTCTACTAATAATGTAAAATTTAAGAAGAACTGCATAATCGATTATTCAAAGAACTGAACGTGTGCGTCGAGATGACGACATAAACTGGACAAAAGTTTCGATTTGATAGTTCGAACATCTATATTATAAAAGAAGTTTGAACTTAACGTTAAATTAAGATAAATGAATTGGTTACTTGGAAGAAACTCTGAACTAGATGTGCACAATGAACTGATTATTTATAAACAACTATTAAAACCTCCTTGAACTTATGGAATACAGTTATGAGGCTGTACTAAAAAGACAAACATTAAAATCATACTAACATTAAAAAAAATAAATAAAAATAAAAATGATCTATCTATGTATCTGTTTTATCGTTAAAATTCGATAATTGGTTTACAATTGATGTTTAAAACTCCCTGCATAACTGTTTTCGTTTCGATTCGACTGCACCCAGTTCTAGGTTTTTTTTTTACCAGCTACCTCCTTACCTCCACTAACTTCAAACATAACTATGTATTCATTTAGCCAGATGACAGCCTAAAACAAGTTACGTCTAATTTGTAGCCAAGACCGAAGCAAAGACCAGTAGCTGAAACATTCCAGGCAACACCACGTGGGTAGGTCAAGTACAAGGACGTATAGTCCTCTCTTCTCCACGTGCAAATTATCTCTTCCAGCATTCCGACAAGACCGGCTATGGAAATATAGCCCGTTCAATGGAAGTTGACAGTTAAAGGATTTAGGCAGGCAATTCAAGGGCAGAGAAACTTGCATACCGTAATATACTGCGATCATACTCCATCCATAGAACCAAATATAGATGGCGCCATCGTGGTAATTAACCAGCTCCACGAGGTTACTTGGGCATTGTAGGAAGTGTTACATTGTTCGGTTGACGAAGGGTTCTATCCAAAGAATAAATTTGTTTAAACCGTTGTTACACAGGTTTTGTGAACCTGGTAATTATTTCTTGACATCGGCTAGGCCAAAGCGGAGATGTAAGGAGGTTTACACTCGCTTCGCTCGAGTCTGTACATATGTGAAGAAGCCTACACTTGCTACGATCGTTTGAATCAACCCTGCCGTATCTCGTATTTATACGAATATCCCTTTTTTTCGAGGGCAGGATTAAAAATTTTATTTTTGACAAAAACTTCGATATTTTTCACTGTAGAGAGTTGGGTTGGTACCATTTTATGGAAAATTTAAATCTGCAAAATGTAACTAATTGTAAGTTGAATAACACACAAGATAAGTTGTGGTCGGTTGGTGTAGCTGGTGTATCACTGAAGAGGACGACCTTGTCGTTGAAACGCGTCTGATAATTAGGCGTATTTTTTTATGAGAATTGTGTTCTGTGTTTGTTATACACAAGATAAGAACAAAAATTATTTTAAAACTGATATAAAAACAGAAAATGAATATGGACATTTTCAAATCGATTTTTTTTGAATTTCAAAAAAAAATACTGGATACTAAATCTCATATTCCTCTCTTAAAACCAGACAACTTGGGGTCCGTAGGCCTATAGGGACAGTTATTTCTACAATGTTGAAGTCTTTTTAGCGGCCTAACATAAACATATTAATTTCTTCGTCGAATAAACATACATATTAGTAATCAGAATATCTTCTAGTTTTATTTGACACACATAATAATCCCAAAATTAAATTTTCAACTCGATAGTTTTCCCCCCTAAAACTGCCCCAAGGTCTTTTTTGTTACAGCTATATATTTCTTATATTTAGGACAATACACAGAATATAAATGCGAAATTTGAAATATAAAGGATTTATCGTCTTGTCTGTGTAGACGGGTTGCGACTTACAGAAAGATACGCGCGTATATAAGGGTCTTTGGTTTTACCTACAGACCCTAATAAAGATAAATCAATGAAAAGCAATCCATCTTTTAATCCCCTATTGAATTGTTTCTCTCACATCTCACAAAAACTGTTTTTAAAACTTATACGCTACTCATTTCTCATTGTGTTGTCAAATTAAGTTGTATTCGTCATACAAAGAACTATAATATAAGATTTCGCACTGCAATTGAATTTCAAATCCAAATAATTTTTATCAGATATTTAAGTCACGCCGTGTTAAGTTAGAATGGGGTTGCATGATATTTGACACTTTAAATTTGACACAACGCCATCATATTATTTTTTTCACAAAATAAACATACATATTGGTAATCAGAATTACTTATAGTTTTATTTGATACCCCACACATAATATTTCAAAAAATATTTTTATCAATTCGAAACTTTTTGCCCCGTAACTACCTCCAAGGTCGGTTTTTTGTTCTGCTATATTTTTCCTATATGTGGGACAATATAAATGCAAAATTCGAAATACGAGTATAAAGGGTTTGTCGTCTTGTCTGTGCGGGTCAGTTTTACTTACAGACAGACCAGCGTGTCGATTAATAAATACTTCATGTAGTCTACTTGGTAAGTAATACAAATTCAATTAATTTTGTCATTAACGAAACCATACTTATGAGTTTTTATTATTGCCAGATATCTTGCGTAACTATACAGTTGTCCAATAGTTTTCTTATATTTGTTATAAATTAGGGTAATTATATAGCAGAGCTGCCTCACTTCAAAATCAATTTTTATGGGTTTTATTCGTCAAATAAATGTTGGAAAAATATTTTATTATCGAAAAAAAGTGTCGGAAAGATGATTACATAATATAATTACACAAGAAAATCTTAATCAGAGTCAAATTCTGCTGCAAATTCAGTAGAAGAGGAATTTATTGAATTTAAATGTATTTCACTCGTAATTCGCCATAAATGATGAAAACGAGTATTATACTCATTGTACTTTCTCTTAAACATAAATTCGGCTATATGGCCATGGAAATGTTGTTTTGAATTTCCATATCGCGGCACATTTCCTCGCACCTCCCTCCATTGACGTTCAATTGTCTGCGTATGTGCTTCAGTGTACGCATATGTAGGGCTGTATTATTATATGTCACGAAAGGTTTGGCCAGGTTGCTATATATATATATATATATATATATATATATATATATATATATATATAACCACCTGGCCAAACCTTCCGTACGTTTATTGAAGTGAATGTCATGAGTATGAAAGATAACACAGAGTTAATTTTTTCACGAAAAAACTACTTGTGTAATTGTATTATTGTATTATGTAATCATCTTTCCGACACTTTTTTTCGATAGTAAAATATTTTTCCAACATTTATTTGACGAATAAAACCCATAAAAATTGATTTTGAAGTGAGGCAGCTCTGCTATATAATTACCTAAATTAGTTTCGTAAAGACATTTAACAAAGCAAATGAATACCTTCGCATAACATTTACCTAACCTAACCCTCCTCGTCCAACTTTGCACGACACTCCTTGGCCTGGCCTTGTCGCGACCTTGACGGACGTTCTTTCACCCGTCTTCTTCTTTTTCTTCGTCGTCATACTTTTTTTTTTTTTTTAAATCACTGATTCATTTTATCATATGTAAAGTGGAATGTGAACCGGAATGAGTAGGATTGACTTGCGAACAGCGGATTTTAACCAGTATCAGCTGGTTTTTCTCGCTCGATGAAGCTTTGTAACAGAGATTTAAGTGACCATAGATTTTAGTATGCATACTGTAACAGTGCAGAAACATAGCACACACTTGCATCGAATAAAAACGAAACAAAAATGTCAGTTTGGTAGTTGACTGTCAAAAAGTGATGTAGCATATCGTCTTTGAAAACTCTTGTTGTTTGAAGGAGAAAAACCGTTCGGTCATCATCACTTTATACAAAAACTCTTAGTACTCGAAATAGCGTCAGAGTCAAAAAAGAACAAGAGTTGGTCAAGAGAGACCGAATAAGAAAGATGAAAGAGAGGGATCTAATCCAAGACTACATTGAAATATTCTCTGTTTGAAGTTATTTGTTAATGATGGAAGTTCAATTTTTATTATTATACATTTTTCGGACATTTGCCATCATTTGTGTGTTAAAAATCAAAACACGACGTTTCGGGAATAAGAATCAATTCCCGTTATCAAGTGACTAAAAATTTAAGAAACATAAAACTAGAAACTAACTATTTGACGTTAGTTGTGTGTTACCGTGATTGTGTTTTTTGACTTCTCAGTTTCAGCTCTAAGATGCATGCTTAGATATTAAGGATGGTGGTATTCTTATTTCATTTTACTTCTCACATAGGCGTAGTTTCTAGTTTCATATTTCTTTAATTTTTAGTCACTTGATAACGGGAATTGATTCTTATTCCCGAAACGTCGTATTTTGATTTTTAACACACAAATGATGGCAAATGTCCGAAAAATGTATAATAATAAAATACATAGAAATAGGTGTAGATCCAGCTAAGTCCCTAGGGATTGCCAAACCGTACTCACAATGTTTTCTACTTGTGATTGTGAACTATGGTCAATATTAAATGTTGAGCTTGACTTATGAGAAAAACTATACAGTATAACAAACACACAGAACGCAACTGAGTTGTGGTTTGGTTGGTGTAGCTGGTGTATCACTGAAGAGGACGACCTTGTCGTTGAAACGCGTCTGATACTTAGGCGTATTTTTTATGAGAATTGTGTTCTGTGTGTTTGTTATACTGTATGGTCAATAGTTTAAAAAAAAATTGATTTATTTTCTTAAAATTAATTACAAACGATAAATAAATAAATATAGCAATTAAATTAAGAAATTTTTCTACTATAATGAAGAAATTATGATAACAGAAATAACTACTATACAAAATAATCAGTAGTCTTTTAAATTCAAAAATTACTCTTTTTATAACAATACCACGCCCAGTTTATTATTGTTATTTTTATCGAAGACAATTTATGTAGGATATGTCTCAAAAATTGATTTAGTATGGACTAAAATTCGGGTATTTTGAATATGTGGTAACGCGTAATGGTAAAAGGGGGGGGGAGAAGAAAAAAAACCATTACATTAGCCGCTATCATTAACAATTTTGTATCATATTACAAAAGTGTATTATATTTCTTAGAATGTTAATTTTTTGCGCTTTTGGTATGGATAATTGTGAAAGTTCATGTGTCATTGATAGGTTTTTAATTAAATAGAATTTTTTTTTTGTTTTTTTTTAAAGCTCAAGGAAATTCCTAAATAATTATATTTACTAAAACAGTGTTCAGTAGCGTTTTAAAATCCACCCCGATTTTTATTTACTAGCCAAAATTTATACCCAAATTATTTTTTTGAATAAATTTCTTGTACCGGTATATACAAATTTACAAAAGTGTTTTAAGTAAATGTACTAGTTGTGGCGCAATAAAAATGAGACATATCCGTTCATTTTATTTTTACAATTCAAAAATTATCTCTAAATGAAGTTTAAATTATAAACTGTATCAACTTTATAAATTGTCATTATATTTCTGTAAATATTGTTACTGTAAATAGAAGAAAGAAACAAAGCAATTAAGATAATAAATAAAAAATAATTAAAAAAAAGAGAAAAAAAAGTTTCTTTGCAGATGAACAGACGTTTTTGAAGAGATGGTGAAAATACGTTTATTTTGGATCCTTGACCAAAATTTAATCAAAGGACACTAACGATGACTAATGAACGGCATAACAAAACGGATTTTTACGGTTTCCTGAAGCCAAGAAACTTGAACATCAATCAAATTTCAAAAATCGTAATTTTAGCAATCACACTATACTGTGCAAATCAAATTGGAGAAAGACTAACTGACTCATGACATGAACACGTGATATCTTTGTTATGAGATAAACATACATTCATTGAAGCTACGCTGATAAACATTCATGATTCGTGACTCAAAATGTGTTGATAAGTGTGTACTATTGATATGATATCATTACTCGCGTTATCAATAACATTGTTCGAATCTTTGTTTAGCAACTGTAATAACAATAATTCTGAGGTGTGACCTAATCTATTTGGACTGCCAACGTGTGGTCAGAAAATATAGTTGTCGTTGTTATAATTATATAATTGATGTCCTTCCAGATGGTGTCAAATAGATGTTTCTACGGCGCCACGTGAATTTACATAAATAGTAAGGCGAAAGATTTATACGATATGAAGGGAAACCAGAGTCGGATGGTACAGTGCTTGGAAGGATCTAGGGTCTGAGATATAATTATGTAGTCGAGTATAAAGATAGGGAAATTGGAGTATGGCGGGAGAAATTGCGGGAGATTTCAGCGAAAATAAGGGAGGAAGAGCGTTGTGTTTGGTTAGAAAGGGCAACGCAGGCAGAGTTTAACACACTCTCTACAAAGAATTGTCACTTTCGTTGGGAGATAAGTCTTATATTGGAGATGGGTACCCTCGCTCAATTATAAATACAATTTTTAAGGCCAGGTGTGGGCAATTAATGCTGAACTGCAGACCGCAGAGTCATGAGCTTAGATGTTCCTTATGTAATTCGGGTGATATAGAGAATGCCGAGCATTTTTTGGGCTCCTGTTCTATCCTGGCGGAAATACGGCGAAAAAGGCTGGGCGATGGTAAGCTGTCAAGGAAGGCTGTTGTGGAATTTTTGAACGGCAAACACTGGTTTTCATTTGTGAATTACATATGGGAGGCTAAAAAATATAGAGATAGATTGATAGCTGAATTTAATTATTGAATAATTTTTCTTGTTAGACAAATGTGCTTACCTTTTTTCCCCTTTTCAATATATATATATATATATATATATATATATATATATATATATATATATATATATATTTGGTAGTTTATTTAAAATTGTTTTTATATGGTTGGGAATTTTAACTTTTTTATGTTATTTTTATTTTTTCAAATTTTATTTGCAATTTGGAATTTTTGAATGTTAGTTTTTTGGTCTAGGTTCTATTTATTGTTTTTGATTTGTACCAGATATTTATTTATTTCCTTATCCTAGATAGTTTGATAGCTGAATTTAATTATTGAATAATTTTTTTATTAGACGGGAGTGCTTATCTTTCTTCTTCTGTTTTGTGTATACAGATGTTAGTTTACTTGATATGGATTTACTCAGTGGTAAATTTGTTAAACTTTAACGTAAATTTGTAAATTTTGAATGTTAGTTTTATTACGGGTGTAATTATTATTTTTGTTTTGCTTTTGCTTTGCTTCACATGTTTATATTTATTTACTTTTTATTTGTAATGGTCACTGAGAGTTATTTTTATTTTTATTTATACACCTATGTAAGTGTGAATATATTAAATTTTATGAATTATCTGATTGGTAATTCTCGCTACTCCGGCAGACGACCTCGGTCATGCCATCTGGGCATTGATTTTAATGTATTATTATTAATTTTAGTTTGGTTTAATAAATGCATTTATTATTATTATTATTACATAAATAGGAATCCAACAAAACCTACTGGTTCTACATTCTTTCTGTTCCTGGTAAAATAAACGCCAACAACGTTTCAGCTCTTCTGTCTGTTCTATTTATGTCAATAGAAAATTGTTTACCAGTGGCGGCCCTCTTTTTGAACAGACCTCTAAAATCCTCCCCATATCTAGCCAGTAGATAACCGGACCCGCAATGTGTGGAGTGGCGTTATCGTGCATAAGACAGAAATAAGGAACCATTATAAGGACACACCAAAGGTTCAAGAATGATTTCCCGGTATATTTGTAAATTTACGAAAAATGGGGTCTGTTCCTCTACCAACGCCGATTTCCACCACACCACAAATAGTACCGACTCAGTAGGTTACGGGTGAACCTCCTGAAGGCCTCTGAACCTTCCTCTGTTCCCAAATCCCCTTTGCGCTCTTACTCGACGATTGTCAGGGTGAAATCCAAAGCGAGATTCATCTGTGAATATCACATTAGACCAATCTTCCAAAAAACAATCAATGCTGTTCGCCCCTTGTAAATTATAATTGCGAGATCATGTGTATGAATTAATTGTCAAACAAAAGTGAGAGTGGCCACTGGCATCGCAAATGGCGCCAATTGATTATAGGCTAAGTGAGATAAAGCGATAATAAAAAGCAGGAATTCATGAGGGGTCCAGATAAAGTGTCCAAGTTTAGACAAATTGATAGTAAATAAACAGTAGAGAAGATTAAAATCAAAAAAAAATTATTTTTCCTAACCTAACGCCCAAACCTAACCTAACCTACGACAAATTTATCGTTATAACAGTATATACAATAGGCTATATAAACAGTAGATAAGATATAAATAAATGGATGAGTTATAGTTTTGATATAGTAGCTCATGTATCACTGAGGATGTCGTCTTTGTCGTTGAAACGCGTTTGATTAAACAAAAGTAATTTTTGTGAGATCTTGTGTTCGAGTTTTTTTCTATCGATAGATACCTAACGCCCTAACCTAACCTACGGCGAATTGATCGTTATAAACAGTAGATAGATAAGAAACAGACAATTTTATTTTTACCTGTTCCAAAGTAATTCAACTTTATGGGCGTGTGTAAATCCAACAACCGCTCTGATTGAAACAATTCCTTGTGCTATAGTAATACAATGCAAGATTATGGTGCCCAGTGTTCCACTACGGTGCACGCAGTAAATGGACTTGTAAAATGTGCATTTTTTGCAGCCAATAAAAAACTTGTTTTCCTTGAGTAACCTGCCCATTGTCAGGTGTGCGGCTATCCGGTACATTAATGTACCCGTCGGGCAAGGTTTTTTGACAAATTTTAATTGAACCTCAATGTCACTGTTTAGGAGGCGTGTACGAGATACATCAAGATCATATTTTTAATGAGGATGATTTATAAGACCGCTTTAGGGGACGCTACTGAATCAACTACTCAGGTCTACTAATTGGAGTCACCACGGTAGCTGTCATTATATAGGTAGTATAGAAACTGTTATGTGATAGGTCAAAAAAACAAGTCAAGTTTTTTAGTTGTGGTAATGATGTCCAACTATCTTTGGTGTGCTTTACAGTAATTGTATTAATTTTTAAGGAATTTGATGTAGGCATATCTCGAGGTACCAATTTTTGAAAGTTAGCATTAGACCAAAACTAATTTCCAAGTTTCACCAATACCTCTATAAATCCAAACAAAACGTTGAACATAACAGAGGATCACTTATAGTACGTACGTCCCTCAGGGGCTCAATTACAGAGAGTACGGCCCCCAGGGGTTCGCTTATAATGATTACGTCCCTCAGAGGCTAGTTTATAATTAGTACGTCCCTCAGTAGCTCGCTTATAGTGATTACGTCCTTCGGGGGTTCGCTTATAGTGATTACGTCCCTCAGAGGCTAGTTTATAGTTAACACGTCCCTCAGTAGCTCACTTATAGTGGTTACGTCCCTCAGAGGCTAGTTTATAGTTAGTACGTCCCTCGGGGGTTCGCTTATAGTGATTACGTCCCTCAGAGGCTAGTTTATAGTTAGTACGTCCCTCAGTAGCTCACTTATAGTGGTTACGTCCCTCAGAGGCTAGTTTATAGTTAGTACGTCCCTCGGGGGTTCGCTTATAGTGATTACGTCCCTCAGAGGCTAGTTTATAGTTAGTACGTCCCTCGGGGGTTCGCTTATAGTGGTTACGTCCCTCAGAGGCTAGTTTATAGTTAGTACGTCCCTCGGGGGTTCGCTTATAGTGATTACGTCCCTCAGAGGCTAGTTTATAGTTAGTACGTCCCTCGGGGGTTCGCTTATAGTGATTACGTCCCTCAGAGGCTAGTTTATAGTTAGTACGTCCCTCGGGGGTTCGCTTATAGTGATTACGTCCTTCAGAGGCTAGTTTATAGTTAGTACGTCCCTCGGGGGTTCGCTTATAGTGATTACGTCCCTCAGAGGCTAGTTTATAGTTAGTACGTCCCTCGGGGGTTCGCTTATAGTGGTTACGTCCCTCAGAGGCTAGTTTATAGTTAGTACGTCCCTCGGGGGTTCGCTTATAGTGATTACGTCCCTCAGAGGCTAGTTTATAGTTAGTACGTCCCTCGGGGGTTCGCTTATAGTGGTTACGTCCCTCAGAGGCTAGTTTATAGTTAGTACGTCCCTCGGGGGTTCGCTTATAGTGGTTACGTCCCTCAGAGGCTAGTTTATAGTTAGTACGTCCCTCGGGGGTTCGCTTATAGTGATTACGTCCCTCAGAGGCTAGTTTATAGTAAGTACGTCCCTCGGGGGTTCGCTTATAGTGATTACGTCCCTCAGAGGCTAGTTTATAGTTAGTACGTCCCTCGGGGGTTCGCTTATAGTGGTTACGTCCCTCAGAGGCTAGTTTATAGTTAGTACGTCCCTCGGGGGTTCGCTTATAGTGGTTACGTCCCTCAGAGGCTAGTTTATAGTTAGTACGTCCCTCGGGGGTTCGCTTATAGTGATTACGTCCCTCAGAGGCTAGTTTATAGTTAGTACGTCCCTCGGGGGTTCGCTTATAGTGGTTACGTCCCTCAGAGGCTAGTTTATAGTTAGTACGTCCCTCGGGGGTTCGCTTATAGTGATTACGTCCCTCAGAGGCTAGTTTATAGTTAGTACGTCCCTCGGGGGTTCGCTTATAGTGGTTACGTCCCTCAGAGGCTAGTTTATAGTTAGTACGTCCCTCGGGGGTTCGCTTATAGTGGTTACGTCCCTCAGAGGCTAGTTTATAGTTAGTACGTCCCTCGGGGGTTCGCTTATAGTGGTTACGTCCCTCAGAGGCTAGTTTATAGTTAGTACGTCCCTCGGGGGTTCGCTTATAGTGGTTACGTCCCTCAGAGGCTAGTTTATAGTTAGTACGTCCCTCGGGGGTTCGCTTATAGTGGTTACGTCCCTCAGAGGCTAGTTTATAGTTAGTACGTCCCTCGGGGGTTCGCTTATAGTGGTTACGTCCCTCAGAGGCTAGTTTATAGTTAGTACGTCCCTCGGGGGTTCGCTTATAGTGATTACGTCCCTCAGAGGCTAGTTTATAGTTAGTACGTCCCTCGGGGGTTCGCTTATAGTGATTACGTCCCTCAGAGGCTAGTTTATAGTTAGTACGTCCCTCGGGGGTTCGCTTATAGTGGTTACGTCCCTCAGAGGCTAGTTTATAGTTAGTACGTCCCTCAGTAGCTCGCTTAACCACTGTACAAGGGATCATCAGTATCCGTCAGGAAAGTTAATTTTTTTTTTTAGATTTTGTTATTTGGTACGATTGTTTGGTTTTATAAAGAGCATTTTATGCTCTGATCAGTTTTTGTTAAGGTGTTTTATGTGCGCGATAGTTTTTTTTTCCCTTGTTTTTCATAAAGAACGAAACAAAGCGTAAACAAAAACTCAAGATTTAAAAAAAAAAATCGTTTTTACAAATTTTGTTCAAATTTTTGTGAAATGAACATCCCGAAGACGTGAGTCAAATCGATAGTAAAAGAAATGAAGATTTGAAACATATTAATTAAAACTTCAATTTCAATCCGCTTGGTTGAATTTAAAGGTACAAAGTAGGCTATTTAATAACTTTAAATTTTATAAATTTACATAAGCAGACGAAGACTTATACTTCATAATCGTGTGTAGTTCATGTTGAAATGGCAATTAAATAAATATTTCCAAATTAGAAAAAGAAAAAAAAATTACAAACACAAACAAAAATCATGGAGGCGGAACTAATGTCAAGGAAAATGCGCAAGGACTTGTATTTCAAGTGGATTTATAAGCTCAATTAAAAGTAAACAATTATTAAAGTAAACTCCAGATACGTATGGCAGGACAAACTACCTCACGTACTTCCTTATTAAGTACTCTACCATAATTTTACTTTTTACCCAGGAGTAAAATATATAATCATACTCCTGTGACGCAACAGTCCGCGAAGGAACAACGTCTACTAAACACCTTGTAGTTGCGTAATGTGTCAACACTTTCCCGTCACTGTAATTCTAGTCTTCGCAACCAGAATTCGCTACCAATCGTAACTTCCCATATTAATCCAAATTTATTAGTAAATGTGTAGCCTACTATTTATATATTATCATACTGACATATATTATTGATAGAATCTTTGTTTAGGTTAAATCAACCTGATATTTGTAACATTTTGTTAACAATAATTTCTCATAGGGAATCATAGTGTCAATCCCGAAGTTAGGTTTGGGTTTCCTATCAGAACTCTCGTTTGATCAACTCTTGTTCTCTTCCAACTTTGATGCTATTACAGTATTCGAGGGCTAGTAATCTTTTATAAGGCGATGATTACTGAGATGTTTTCGCTTTATACAACAAAAAAGGATAATTTCGTAGTCCCAAAACCTAATAATAAATATTTCAAGAGGTGCTATAGTTGTACTTTGCTTCAAAACTTTACAACAGATTTAATTACTTTATACAAAAAATTAAATATTTTTAATGGAGCAAGATTAATAGAAGACAATCATAGCCGATAACCATTTGTAAAATCTTTGGAATTCGATAAGAAAATGGTAAGAATACTGTGGCTGTATTTAGCCTCGTATTGGAAACCTTCTATTACAGAACTGTTTGCGTTAAATTTGATCAATTCTGTTGTTTGCCAACGTTGATCAATGAATAGTCCAGTTCATGTGAATTGTAAATGGCAACCATGCACAGACCGGTTTGCTTAAAAATTCCTTCTCACTCTGTAGCATCCAACCGTGAAGATGGACCGCAAAATGTCTGGGCCAGTTTTTGTAGCCGATTCCCAACCTTGCAGTCCAGCCATTCACTCGGTACTAGCCAAATATTGCATCAATAGCATCATATTGAAATATCTGCTTTTATCGTCCAAAACTGATGATGTTGTTATTTTTCCCCAAGAAACTCTGTGTAGTCAATAATCACAAGTAGTTGGCTACGTAATAGTTTAACAGGTTTTTTTTCTCTTAAGTCTATAGCAAAATACCAATCCAGATGACTCACTGACAAGATAGAATGTGAATCACTGTTGGTATTTTTTTACCTAGTCAGTATAGGCAAAACATTTCTCCAATTTTTGACGGTATAGGGACACCAAAAAAGTGATTTTCGACATGCCGTCCATCCTGTTGTCGATATCATCTGACCGTAAGTACGATAGCTATCACAAAAATTAAGATAGGAACATGAAATTTTGTATATTTCTTATATTGCGAACCCATATAGAACTCACTTGAAGTTTAGAAAAAAATTCAAAATGGCGACCATTTAAAACATTTTTTTGTTCACATATCGTGAGTTATTTCAACTTACTAAATTAGATAGAAATTTCAAGATTCAACCCCACCTCTTTACGATGAGAAATAGCGTCGTTAAAGGTAAGGACATTCTAATACTCTTAGACAGCTAAGCGGCAATTATAAAAATCTCATTCAAACTGGTATGGGCCAACACGGTGCGCCTGCGATGAGTACATGGGCGTTGCGGGATCGAGGGAAACGAGAGAGCGGACCTGTTGTCCAAAAAGGGAGCTGCTTAGGGACCAGAACCAGCTTGAGGGATCAGTCGTTCAATGGCAAGAAGTGCGGTGAGAACATTGGCTATACTTTATTTATTATTGCTTCGGACTTGACCTCCTTTTCGGGGTAGCAGGACATCAGGGGCTCGCCCGCTCTCAGACCAATTAGAGGGTGGCTGGCGAGTTTACAATCCTGCCATGTTGTCACGTTTCCCAGACAGGGAGAAAGTTTCCAGTTTGAGAGAGACTTATCTTGTAAGTGTGACAGTAGCAAACCTCCCCCGTCCGCGCCAAAATTGACAACAGTGTGCTAACGGCTCCCCTCCCCCAACGCGAGTCCCAAGTCCGAAGCAATAATAAATAAAGTATAGGGAAGAACACCAAACGGAAACAGAGACTGAGAAAACCCTTCTCTCGGGACCAGATCCTGAGCTGACAGAAGTTCAGTATAACAGGAAGTCCTGAAACAAGTCGTTGCCAAGATTATCGGACATGGCTATATCCACCATTTAAACAACATGGGACTACTCCAAGTCTCACTTTACTGTCGTCTACACGAACCTGAAGATTGCGAGGCCCTGGAGTCCAGGAGAATCTTTAGTTATCGGCAACCAAATCAAGATTTTAACAAAAGCAACGTATTACAAGTTACTACAGCTAGTTAGAAACACTAGGGTCGGTGTACAGTGAACATAGGGGAGAACAATGAGCTCATAGCTGACGTCCCGGAGGCCAACAGAGTTTCAGTAATTATCTCCCCTTCATATAAAAAAAAAATTAAATCAGCACACTATAATAGATAAAAATGTGCAGATATTAAGTCTGCATGTAACGAAGACAAATAGCGAAGTTATAAAAAATATAATATCCAACTCTGATCTCCCAAGGCCTATAGTTACGAGATCTGGTATCACCGACTCGTACGTATCGAGTGGAGGCTCTTTGTCAAAGTCAACAAGTGATACACACAACTAAGAAGTCCAGAAGACCTGTTTAACAACTGTTTTAAACAAAATTACCATGCTTGATAAGACCCAAGCTACCAATAAAATTTAATATTACAAATCATATCCTACAAAGCCCAAGAAACCAAATTTTTGAGCATTACATATAGAGAATCTACTTGCATTAAAATGTATGGTAGGGATGGGTAAGTACCATGATCACCATTACTAAATTTACCTTCCGTATGACCTATATACAAAGGAAGTTACTAATAAACTGTGCAAAACCATTTGGTAATGGTAAAGTAAAATAAGCTAAATTGAACCACGGATGGCATATCAGAAAACATATTTTTACATCTAAAAAAGCCTTAAACTCGCTTCGCTTGTGCCATAAACGCGTTCATTTTGTTAAGACGGCAATAAAGGTTCACTTTTGTTTTTTTTTAATTTCTAATTTTTTAATTAGTTTACTAATCTTACATCTTATTAAAAGTTGAACGAAATCGGTAGAGCCAATTTTGAGAAATGACGTTTTCATAACAACCACGTGACCGATTTAAAATGTTTTTTTATTGATAACTCAGGAACCGCGTCATTTATAAATTACGCGTTGACAATCCCGAAGTATTCTACCTGGAGCTACAATTTTCTTCATTCTAGTCTTGGCTTAGATTCCTGTCTTTCATCTTTCTCATCAGCTGTCTCTTGGCCAACACTTGTTTTCATACTATTCCTTATGTCGAGTGTTCAAGAGCTAAGGGGATCTTTATTTTATGTTCTTCCTTTTTCTAAAGGCAATGATGACAAGAGATAGTTTTGTCGCCTTTAAATTAGGAAAAAAATAACAAAACATTTCTGAAATAAACACCACATACCAAATTTGATTAAAATCGGTCCATGCGTTACTATAGCACTGCACAAACTACAGATAACAAACATCATTCCTAATTTTTTTGGACCACAAAATAGTAATTTTACATAAATTTCTTTTTACTACGTGAGAATGTTGTAAAAACACAACTTGAAAATTAAAAGAAATTACAATTAAAAAGTACTTGTAATTTAATAAATTTGTGATTGTCGCAATATTTCAAAATTTTGCTAGATTTAAAATGGTTTTTGTACTCCCTCCTTATCTATATGACCCTGTAATAGGTTATTTTATAACAACTGGCTATCCAGTAAAGACAAAACAAATTACAACGTCATATCATGTTCAATAAGGCCCCACCTAGATCCCACACTGTTAGTTAGGTAGCCGACTTCTGTCTTCCTTATATAGGTACTTGTATAAATTATATTATTAAGTAAGCCAAACAATAGGACGCTGTAGGCGCTAGGCGGTCAGTTGTATTGTTACACCTTGATAACTGTTGTCTTGCTCGTTGCAGTATATACCATTGATGATTCCTCCATGTAGGATATTGGAAGTTGAAGGCCTCGTACACATCAACCAGAGATTTGTTGTGCTCACGTTAAGCCTACTCAAGGCGACCGATTCCCGTACCTTTAACTAAGATTTAACTAAGTCTTTTTCATCCCTCGGCTACAAGAATTCAAGGGGTATCCTTCTCCTTTATTATAGTGACCCGTAGTCCATGAGGATGTGCTTTGCGAACTCTTGCCCGTCAGAGACAGTTTCGGTCTTCGTGGAAGAAAACAATTACTACGTATTCTAGTTAAGCCTTACCAGGAACTCTGTTTAAGAGTGTTGGACCTAAATCCAATCACTTGAGTCAATCCCACAAACAGAATGCTGTGATCTTCAATGTTGCACTTTTCCTTCTCAATTGCTTTGCCAGTGTTTGCAGCTACTGAACGGCTGATGCAACAAATCAGTTTGGATTCCACAAAGGGTTTCTCAAGGATCTCAGAGGTTTTTCGCTAATAAACGACGAGGGGAAAGTATTCGAGGGCGGTTTTGGTGAGATCTACAAATTTTTTCCATGACTTTTTCGTATCTCCATCGGTTATACCTTATAAGCTAGATTTTCCGATTTTAGGTAAATTTTGTATATTTCCCACAAATTATTGAATCTTTTGATACGGTTTTAGGATAGCTAGAATCATCAAATTTAGCACACTTATGGCATTTGGATGTGACAATATGGCTGCCAAATTTGGAGATTCAGGATGTCCGATAGGCTAAGTGTGTCAAAAAATTAAATAGTGTGTGTAAATTATTATGTTTTGATCTACAACTTTGATTCAATGACTCTGTCAAAACACCCCCGGTTTGTCAAAACTACTAGATTTGTTAAAACAAACTATATTCATCGAGACGCTAGGGTGAAGCACCGCCTTACAATGGCTCGCGTTGGGGGGTTGGGGCCAATAAGGAAAAGGGACAGCACGTGTACGGTGGGTGATGCTGGGGATGATTCACAGTAGTAGTTCTGTGAACAACTTTCTCTTCTCTAACCCTCTCTTGTACCCGTTTATATGGGCGAGACGGTCACTACGGTAGGCCGCCTGTGACACAGCCTGCCCGGGCCATAATTCTCGGATGGGGCGGCGCTTCATTCTAGACTCTCGATGTATAGAGGTCTAGGGCGAAATCCCTAACGAGCGAAGCGAGTCGCCATTGTAATGACTGCGCGAGCAACGATTGATTATAGAGTGACTACAGTGAGGATGTGGTTTTCCATCCTCAACCCAACTCTTCAGTACAGTATAAAGATGAAAAGTGATTGTAGGTACCTTATTAATCATCAATATAAAAAATTTGACTTGCAAAGAATATAACAACCAATTTGTTTCAAACGGTTTGAACATTTTTACATCCGTAGCATATGTTAATGTTCTGTGCTTTTTACTTTCTTACATATACGTATAGAGAAGTTATCTGATGGGTCAAAACACCGAAATCGCGGGACGTTTTTAATGTCCCGTGAATTCAAAATAAAAAAAGAAGAAGATTTTGAAATAATTTCTGTCGTCTGAGCAATTCACTACAGTACAAATTCGTAAACAGATTTTAGTCAAATTTGGTATGTTAATTATCTCGAGATGTTTTTAATTTTTCGATAACTCAAAAAAACTTAAAGGTAGTTGTGGTTTGGTTGGTGTAGCTGGTGTATCACTGAAGAGGACGACCTTGTCGTTGAAACGCGTCTGATACTTAAGTG
This sequence comes from Aphrophora alni, assembly GCA_963513935.1. Classification (NCBI taxonomy): domain Eukaryota; kingdom Metazoa; phylum Arthropoda; class Insecta; order Hemiptera; family Aphrophoridae; genus Aphrophora; species Aphrophora alni. Next base: position 16,692,366 of record OY740773.1, on the reverse strand, counting down.
TATTTTTTATGAGAATTGTGTTCTGTGGGTTTGTTATACTGTATAGTTTTTCTCATAAGTCAAGCTCAACATTTAATATTGAAGGTAGCTGCCAAAAAAAAATCTCTAAATCGGCTCTAACGATTTTCATCAAATTTATCTCGACTCAATCATTGGTCCCCCATATCTCCAAAAATTCCGATTCGTGAATTATCGAAGAAAGTTCAAAAAATCGAATAGATGTGTAAATAAGAGAAAAAGGCGAAATTTCTCATAACCAGGTCTACCAATTTCATTCAAATTTTAATAAAATGTGAGGATTAATTTACCCAAACCCGTAATCAAAATCGTAAGTAAAAAAAAAAATCAAGTAATTTTAAATCAACAATAATTTAAAATTATAAAAATAAACCTTGTTTGCCTTGAAATATATACTATTTACCCTGACCCATGTTTAGGTGGTATTTAAATATTTTTTAAGACTTACATCACACTAACTCACAAAATGATTAAAATTAGCGACAAATTACAACTATGAGCAAAATTGTAGGACGTTTACTATCGCCAGTCTTCAAGATGTTGATATACATTGGGTAATAAGTCATTACCAGGGTAATAGACCGAAGCCATAGTCTTATCAATGACACTGACACTACAACGAACTTGTTCTGCGCATGCTCCACTATCGATTCCTCAAGTTGTGAACCCACGCAACAATACTTAGGTTAAGAAATCCCACGTCATCAGGTTCACTGATCCGTCCTTTTAGTCTCTCGTTCAATAATGGAAATTAGGAAACATCGTGTTTTTAAGTTACGACTAATTAATTATTATTAGACTTTAGCGTAATACGAAATTCTTACTATTTGGAAACTCCAATACAATACCATATTATCTAACTACTTGGAACACATATTTAAAATAAATGGTGTAAAATATTGCACAATCTTACTCAATTGTACACAAAAAGAAATAATAAAGAAACTGAAACGAAGAGATATTTAAAATAAATGGTGTAAAATATTCCACAAACTTACTCAATTGTACACAAAAAGAAATAATAAAGAAACTGAAACGAAGACATATTTAAAATTAACGGAAAAAAATATTGCTCCAATTTACTCAATCGTAAAAATAAAAATAATAATAATAATGAAACGAAATGAAGACACATTAAAAATAAATAGTGCAAAATAATCAACAAAATTACTCAATCGTACATAAAAAAAATAATAATAAAAAAGAACCAAAATTAATCATCACCAAAAATCCCACTTCAGTAATTGTCAGTATTGACAAAAAGTTATTGTATATTAAAGTAAGAGTTTAAACTGGTTTCTATTGATATACGTGTCCACAGCGTAAATTGTATATGATTAAAATTAGTCCTGTAATAACGGCGGTTAAAAGGTTTTTTTCCCAATTATACCTGTAATATATTTTTACTTGCGATTTGCATACGAGGTTTCACTAAAATTCGAACGACAATCGATCCGATGTTGAGGAATTTCATCTTTTAAACCGTCTTATGACGAATATAACTATACTTCATCAAAATCGTTAGAAGAGAATTTTAGCAAATATTATTGGTTTTGTACCTCCCTCCCCTTGTTTTGAGATATCAAACAAAATTTGTTTAGTGTTCCTACAAATGGCCAAAATATGTTCCCATTCCCAATTAGATTAAAATCGGTACCAATAGACGAGGGACCGTCCAATATTGTTCCAAAATCCACTTTTTTAGAACAATCGTAAAAAAAAGGGTGTAACAAATTAGTTCACCAACAGAACATAAAATATCACAAATTATTTGTATGAAAATATTTTTAATAAATTGTTAATAGGGTTGTTAGTTGATATTTATAATAAATTTTACAATATTTACACTAAATTGGTGTTTACAAGAACAAAGAACAAAATAATAGTAGCATGGTACAGTCCTCTACAATCGAAAACAAAGGTTCACGTTTAAGTCGCTGTATTATACAAGGTGTCCTTTAAGTAAGCTGCTACATTACTCTGTGGGTTAGGACAAAAACAAATTAAGAATTTTTTTTTTCGAAAAAAACTTATTTTTAAATATACAAAATAAAGTCTACATTTTTGGTACACTTATAAAACGTAAAATATAAAAAGCGTATTGCTAAACATGAACTCAATATGATTTCTATTTCCCAAGTTATAGTTTTTTGTAAAAAAAAAAAAAAAAAAAAAAAAAAAAAAAAAAAAAAAAAAAAAAAAAAAAAAAAAAAATGGCGTCCTATATCTGGTAAACTAAGCGTTTTGGGGAAAAAATCTTAATTTTTCCTTTATCCTAATCCACAGAATCATTTCCTAAAGTTTGCCATCTTACTTACGGGACGTTATGTATATCCCTGTATTGCTGCCCTGGAAGAATCTGTCACATCATTAATTATGGTCTACAATTGAATAAAAGTAAAACTCAATTAATTCAATTCCATTGTAAACTGTTGAAGTTACAGCTTGTAGTACCGGGTCCAACTTAAATGCTTCACTAAGACGCAGTGTCCTATATTTTCGAAAGGGAGTCTCCAACTTCCTCCTGAATTCAATATAACTCCGGGCACCATCACCTATCCAGGGAGCTGAGATCAAGGATGACCTTCATCATTAGCCTTAACCCTTATTAAACACTCTAATAACGTCCGGGTGTAAGTCAACAAAAGTCGATCCAGCCTGATACGAAAGATGAAAGAAAGGTATCTAACTCAAGACTACATGTAAAAAGGTGTAAATCCAGTTAGCCCCTAATCACTATAGGTGAACCCCCTAACAGATTGACAGAAGCACCATCTTAAGTGCTTGCACGCGATTATCTTAGGGTACGAACAGAACAAGTGGGTCGCGGTGGAGTTGGAAGTCGCGGTGGATGTCGACAGCACATAGCAAGGAGGTTACCTGCACTGTCAAGTGGAGTAGTTTGATGAAATTTGAATGACAAAAAGATTGTGCTATTGCGATGTTAAGGTGCCCCTAGACGGTCAATCATTTTCATCAAAAGCTTGAGTCAAGCGATTGAATCAAGCGTGATTGATAGTCTAGGAACGCGTTTGATGCTTGAGTCAAGCGTTGACGGCGATTGACAGAAAGTTAGAATGACTCAAGCGGCTTGACAAGCTGATTGACCGTCTAGCGTTGTTTTGATCAATCATTACGTCAGTCACACACTGGCAGCCATGGAGAGTGCATCGAAATTGGGCAAGTGTGACAACGAACGTGAATTTATTAGCCTGCTTATTGACCTGTATCGCGATTGCCCTGAACTATGGAAGGTTAAAAGCAAAGATTACTTTAATCGCAATAAAAAACGTGCAGCTTTAGAAAAAATACTGGACGTTTTAAAGGCTTTGAAACCGGACTTTACAGTATCGGAATTAAAGAAAAAAATAAACGTTTTAAGAACAAATTTTAACCGCGAGTACAGGATGATTGAACAGAAGAAAGTGTCTGGTGCCTCCACTGATGACATTCCTGAAGCTACATTGTGGTATTACAACGACCTTAAAATAAATTAAGTAAATTTTGATGAGTGAAGCGGGTTCTCAGCTTGTACCACTCCTTGGACCAACGTCGTCTTCTCTTCACTTTTTTCTTCTGCTGGAGAGCGGCAAGAGTCAAAGCAAGGAAAGCCAAATCCGTGTTGTTTACCATTTCGTGTCGAGAATTAACTGCGACTGAGTTTTGATAAAAAGATTGAGGGATTGCTTGAAAGGTGATTGACTATCAATCACGATTGATTCAATCGCTTGACTCAAGCTTTTGATGAAAATGATTGACCGTCTAGGGGCACCTTTATGTGAGTCAAGTGATGATAGTGATGAAATGTCAGCCGTCACCAAGTGGTGGCTGATAGGTAATATACCCACAATACGGAAGTGAGCTGCACAATTTTGCTATCAGATCTTCCTTCATATTTAGCACTTGAAATTCAAAAATTAACTTAATACGCTAAAGAGATTATGAAAGCAACTAGAGTACCCTAGCGCACGGAATGACAGACGCCAGACGTGTTCTATGCGAGCTGCTGTGGAGGGGTATGGTAACTTGGCCTTGAACGCACCAATCACAGGGAAGCATCCTTAGACCGCGCAGTAAGCATCCATGTAAAACAAACTCATTTGATTTTCAAAAGCATCGATGTAAACCTCCTGGATGGCATCGCGCTAAACCTCCACCTGCTCTGTTCTCTTCCATTCACTACAATGTGTTTGTTTTACGTCATATATGTCGACATCGACCGCGACTTAACTATGTAGTAGCATCCACCGCGACCCACTTGTTCTGTACGTACCCTAGACTGTACAACTTGGAGCGCCCGCTCGTTCTACAGTTTACTCTGTAGTAATATATTTATTTATTTTTTAAATCTAAAATAATCTTAATTGAAACTTTACTTGACAACAAAACAGTTAATTAACTAAAGAACTAAATCATTCGTGAATAACTATACTAAACTCGGCACGCCCCTAGCGTGCGATACAATAACTTGAAAACGTTAATCCAATATGAATATTTAGGATACATTAAACAAAGGCGGTCATTTCAATTTTAAAAACCCTAAATAATTAGTAAATGCAAATGTAATACTTTATCTGCCCTTTGTGGTGTGATATTGATTGAATTATTTCATATATTGCGTGACTAAAATGGCAATTATTTTGTTCTGAGTTTTTATTTAGTAAACATTTCCTTATAATATCAATCTGCATTTTTCCGCTTATCATTTAAAGCGAAAACCTCTCGGTCATCATCCCCTTATAGACAAAGAAAGAACAAAAGAATATGTACTAAAGACCATAGTTTTCGAATACTTAAGAACAAGAGCTGGTCAAGAGAGACTTGAATTAACACAAGACAACTTGTCAATATAATATAAACATAGGTCTGACAACGCTTCGTTATCCGTCTGTCCGCCATTTTTTTTTTTTTAAATATACTAACTTTTAAAAATTATTAAGATTTCCAGTCGAAATATGGTATACACATTTTGTATGCTACTTTTTACCAGTATATCAAAAATCAACACTTTATCTTATGATTGGCGACCGTTTGAATTTTTGAATGTTGGATATTTCTAAAACAATTAAATATACAAATGAAATGAAATAAATGTATTTCTTGCTTTTAACTCTTTAGCAAATGTATACATTAATCTGCAATATACATCATACGGTATTTATAATATATTCAAATGGAAAATATAATTAACTATTTACAATTATTGGTCTACACAAAGTAATTACACTGCTTAAATTATAAAATGTTTTAAAATTACACAGTATAGTTAAATCATAATACACGGAGAAACCCAAAGATTGCAGGAAATTATGTAACCCGCTTTGCCCCCATTGGGTTGAAGAGAATTTTAGGAAATATGTTTACATAAATTCTTTCATTGATTTTGATATGAGGAATGAGCTCCTGAATTCCTGAAATAAGAGAGTGTTATTAAAGTCCCTAAAAGTATGGGATCTGTCTTGTAGTGTATTTACAAACATTTTTCGTTTATGGTAATAAAAAAAATAATTGTATGTATGATTTATTAGTATTTTAGTAAATTTTATTTCAACTGAAAAATTTTAATGCACGTGACAAAGAGTATTGACAAAACCCATGATGAAAATAAAAATTACAATATTATTAACTATATTCACTATAGGTGAACCCCCTAACAGATTGACAGAAGCACCATCTTAAGTGCTTGCACGCGATTATCTTAGGGTACGAACAGAACAAGTGGGTCGCGGTGGAGTTGGAAGTCGCGGTGGATGTCGACAGCACATAGCAAGGAGGTTACCTGCACTGTCAAGTGGAGTAGTTTGATGAAATTTGAATGACAAAAAGATTGTGCTATTGCGATGTTAAGGTGCCCCTAGACGGTCAATCATTTTCATCAAAAGCTTGAGTCAAGCGATTGAATCAAGCGTGATTGATAGTCTAGGAACGCGTTTGATGCTTGAGTCAAGCGTTGACGGCGATTGACAGAAAGTTAGAATGACTCAAGCGGCTTGACAAGCTGATTGACCGTCTAGCGTTGTTTTGATCAATCATTACGTCAGTCACACACTGGCAGCCATGGAGAGTGCATCGAAATTGGGCAAGTGTGACAACGAACGTGAATTTATTAGCCTGCTTATTGACCTGTATCGCGATTGCCCTGAACTATGGAAGGTTAAAAGCAAAGATTACTTTAATCGCAATAAAAAACGTGCAGCTTTAGAAAAAATACTGGACGTTTTAAAGGCTTTGAAACCGGACTTTACAGTATCGGAATTAAAGAAAAAAATAAACGTTTTAAGAACAAATTTTAACCGCGAGTACAGGATGATTGAACAGAAGAAAGTGTCTGGTGCCTCCACTGATGACATTCCTGAAGCTACATTGTGGTATTACAACGACCTTAAAATAAATTAAGTAAATTTTGATGAGTGAAGCGGGTTCTCAGCTTGTACCACTCCTTGGACCAACGTCGTCTTCTCTTCACTTTTTTCTTCTGCTGGAGAGCGGCAAGAGTCAAAGCAAGGAAAGCCAAATCCGTGTTGTTTACCATTTCGTGTCGAGAATTAACTGCGACTGAGTTTTGATAAAAAGATTGAGGGATTGCTTGAAAGGTGATTGACTATCAATCACGATTGATTCAATCGCTTGACTCAAGCTTTTGATGAAAATGATTGACCGTCTAGGGGCACCTTTATGTGAGTCAAGTGATGATAGTGATGAAATGTCAGCCGTCACCAAGTGGTGGCTGATAGGTAATATACCCACAATACGGAAGTGAGCTGCACAATTTTGCTATCAGATCTTCCTTCATATTTAGCACTTGAAATTCAAAAATTAACTTAATACGCTAAAGAGATTATGAAAGCAACTAGAGTACCCTAGCGCACGGAATGACAGACGCCAGACGTGTTCTATGCGAGCTGCTGTGGAGGGGTATGGTAACTTGGCCTTGAACGCACCAATCACAGGGAAGCATCCTTAGACCGCGCAGTAAGCATCCATGTAAAACAAACTCATTTGATTTTCAAAAGCATCGATGTAAACCTCCTGGATGGCATCGCGCTAAACCTCCACCTGCTCTGTTCTCTTCCATTCACTACAATGTGTTTGTTTTACGTCATATATGTCGACATCGACCGCGACTTAACTATGTAGTAGCATCCACCGCGACCCACTTGTTCTGTACGTACCCTAGACTGTACAACTTGGAGCGCCCGCTCGTTCTACAGTTTACTCTGTAGTAATATATTTATTTATTTTTTAAATCTAAAATAATCTTAATTGAAACTTTACTTGACAACAAAACAGTTAATTAACTAAAGAACTAAATCATTCGTGAATAACTATACTAAACTCGGCACGCCCCTAGCGTGCGATACAATAACTTGAAAACGTTAATCCAATATGAATATTTAGGATACATTAAACAAAGGCGGTCATTTCAATTTTAAAAACCCTAAATAATTAGTAAATGCAAATGTAATACTTTATCTGCCCTTTGTGGTGTGATATTGATTGAATTATTTCATATATTGCGTGACTAAAATGGCAATTATTTTGTTCTGAGTTTTTATTTAGTAAACATTTCCTTATAATATCAATCTGCATTTTTCCGCTTATCATTTAAAGCGAAAACCTCTCGGTCATCATCCCCTTATAGACAAAGAAAGAACAAAAGAATATGTACTAAAGACCATAGTTTTCGAATACTTAAGAACAAGAGCTGGTCAAGAGAGACTTGAATTAACACAAGACAACTTGTCAATATAATATAAACATAGGTCTGACAACGCTTCGTTATCCGTCTGTCCGCCATTTTTTTTTTTTTAAATATACTAACTTTTAAAAATTATTAAGATTTCCAGTCGAAATATGGTATACACATTTTGTATGCTACTTTTTACCAGTATATCAAAAATCAACACTTTATCTTATGATTGGCGACCGTTTGAATTTTTGAATGTTGGATATTTCTAAAACAATTAAATATACAAATGAAATGAAATAAATGTATTTCTTGCTTTTAACTCTTTAGCAAATGTATACATTAATCTGCAATATACATCATACGGTATTTATAATATATTCAAATGGAAAATATAATTAACTATTTACAATTATTGGTCTACACAAAGTAATTACACTGCTTAAATTATAAAATGTTTTAAAATTACACAGTATAGTTAAATCATAATACACGGAGAAACCCAAAGATTGCAGGAAATTATGTAACCCGCTTTGCCCCCATTGGGTTGAAGAGAATTTTAGGAAATATGTTTACATAAATTCTTTCATTGATTTTGATATGAGGAATGAGCTCCTGAATTCCTGAAATAAGAGAGTGTTATTAAAGTCCCTAAAAGTATGGGATCTGTCTTGTAGCGTATTTACAAACATTTTTCGTTTATGGTAATAAAAAAAATAATTGTATGTATGATTTATTAGTATTTTAGTAAATTTTATTTCAACTGAAAAATTTTAATGCACGTGACAAAGAGTATTGACAAAACCCATGATGAAAATAAAAATTACAATATTATTAACTATATTGGATAAGCCTACATGGGGCACAATTACATTAGCAAATTTAAACGCTATAAGATCTGCGGCAAAACAAACTATCAGGAATCAATTCATTTGTAGGCTACTTTATCTAGCCTTGTTATGGGAAGAGAAAATTATCAACTTTTAGAAAACCCAAGCTAAACAAAACAAGTTATGAGACCAATTTAGACAGGATTTGTGTTTGCTGGTCTCTTAAAAGGCTATCAAATTAGTTTATTGTCAGGGCTTCAGAGTTTTGTGCCTATTTCGTCTCGATGTCCATTGGACTTGAAATAAGTGTTGTACATAACACTTAGTGGATTTCCACGAAAGTTGATTATTATTTTTTAATTGTGCTTTTACTAAAATTATAGTTGCCCTCCTCATGACCACCATTGGGGTTGGGGGTTGGTAGTTTTTAAATCAGGCCTTTTTTGCCAAACATATCACAAAGTTTCATTTTCCTGCTTCAATCCGTTCAAAAATTACAGAATGGGTCCCATACTTTTGGGGCACCCTATATATATATATATATATATATATATATATATTGTATATTTTCGACTGATAAGTACAGAAACGTTTCGTTCAGAATACTGTTTGGTTTAGTTATGTGAATGAGTGTACTTTTAGGACACCCTGTATATATTTTGTATAAATCTATAACTCTTCGACTTTGTTATATAAGTGTGTGAAATTGTGCAATTTCTATTACATTCGAAATTCGTATTGCAAAACATTTTAAATTGTAACATGTTAGACAATAATGGAAAGCTGTATACATTTGTTTTGATAGAAACAATATCCGTTGGACCGTATGCAAAACTCTTAAATCCATACATAAATCCGCCATTTGAGCGCAGTACCCAGCAGACTACCAATGAGTACATGACCTCAATCAAAACAAATTTGGTTTTGCAAAATACTATTGTCAAATTTGTTATTCATTGCATCAACAGTGAAAGAATCACCGATTGTTCGGCAATCGTATGTCTGACTGATAACCATTTCCTGTTTGATTTATTCATCGCTGGGCTGGAGAGGTGGTTGACTCAAACGTTAGGCCAAATACTTCCATTTAGCATGTGTATCAACTTTGTTTGACCATACGACACAATTTATATACATATGTACATCCTATACGATATACATACGTGTATTGTATATTAGGGGTTACCACTCCACTGCGACTTTAACAGATTTTTGCCCCCTTTTCATTATTCCTGAGGTACACAGTTAAAACACCCATTCCCATCCCACAACCACCATAAACTGCAGAATTTATATATATATATATATATATATAATATATATATATATATATATATATATATATATAATTGAGTAATATTCCAAATTTTATTAAAAATACTCCAAGCTTTTAAGATGTAGAGGATAAATAAAAAGATTAAATGCCTAGATTCACTGCTAAATATTTCGATTTATTACATTTTTGTCAATTGCAAAAAAATAAAATAAAATACACACAGAAAATAAACAATACAATAATTGACTTATAAACTGTATTAAATATAAACATCTCGTTTTGTTTTGAGATGTTTTAACTTTATTATACACAATTTAAACTGTATTTACTAAATTGGGTACAGAAATGTTCAAATTTTAAAAAAACTCTTGTAGAAAGTGAATGAAATTCATAAAATAATTACTTTGACATAAATTCTTCTTCCTCTTTGGTGTTGGGAATGGATGAATTCATGTAGCCTACATGTAATGATTATTTTTCTTGCTAACGTATATTTTAGTAAGACTTTTTGGAAGAAATGGGAACGACTTTGAGGTTTTAAAATCAAAAAGACTCATTAGAAATTCCTAAATTGGCAGGCTAATTGTTTAATTTTTTTTTTTTTTTTTTTTTATTAAAAAATAGTAATACTATACAAAACACAACATGTTATATATAATTTTTTTTCAGAAAGGTGTACAGAATTTTACTATGAAATTAAAAAAAAAAAAAACTTTTAGAGTTGGGATGTGAGGAATCAAAAATTATGTAGTAATAAAAGTGAAAACATCAAAAAATCCCCATGACTACCATACAACCTAATTTTTCTATTTTTTTTCTAGTTTTAGAACTTATTTGTGAGTAAAAAATGGTAAAAAAAAAATAATATATCACTTTTAAAAGTTATATTTTCATAAAAAAATGACCTGTAGCTAAAAATTTAGGCTCATTTTGAAAATAGTAGGCTAATATTATCCAAAACCCAATTTGTTATATATAACAAATTATATATAATTTTTCTCAGAAGAGAGCATAAAATTCATCTATGCAATGAAAATATTTTGGAGTTCGTCAATATCAGGAATCTAAAAATGTCCACAAACCGAAGTCAAAACGGCACAAAAACGCATGTATATATACCATAAAACAAAATTTGTAATTTTTGTTAAAATATAAAATTATTGTGGTAAAGTTGTGAATAAAATTTGGTCAAAAAATATCAATTACAAAAACTTTTATTAAGAAAAAAACATTTTTTACTGATACAGTAAAATATAGCTCAAATGTTAGGTATATTTAAACAAATTTACTAAAAATTATTATTTTATTCAAAACACAATTTGTATTATACCATTATTAGAAAAGTAAATTGAACTGAAATTTAAATTTATAAATTTTCTAGAATCATATATTATTTTAGAGTCAGATAAATAAAGAATGAGACAAATTGACTTTACATCACAAAAATTGTAACAATAATAACACCAACAAACTTCTATAAAATAGCAGAACATTTTTTATGACTGTATCAACAATCCAAAATAAATAAATCACTATTAATTAAGTTTGAATTGTTCTATAGTCTAGTAAGAAAACTCCATTTATATGACATTGTACTTGAACAAATCTATATATAAAAGACCTCGTTTGCGTGCGTGCATGTGCGCTCGTGTTTCTGTTCGCTATGCACGCCCAGGTCGTTTGACGGATCGGGACCAAATTCGGCACAGTGATTAATCAGCACGAGAAGTAAATTTTAACGCAGTAAATTTATTTCAATTACTTAGGTCTGGGAGGTGAAAATGGGGGATGTTTATCTCTGTACTATTAGGTTATATGTAGATTCTAAAATGTAATTACATTCGTTACTATAGCAACCAATTTTGAAAATTTAGCTTTGTTACTATAGCAACCAACAATGTAAGGAGTTAATTCTTCGGGATATTCAGCAGAGTTTGAAAATTGAATTTCAAAATGGGGTTTTCACTTTAATTTGACGTGTTTTATAACTATAACTATAATTTCATTGTGTTTTAAGTTTTATGAATAACCTCTGTCCAACTACTGAATAAAATTTATTTTCTCAAAATAATCTATAATTTTCAAATCGGCTTAAAATTGAAGTATTCTGAATTTTATTATATATATACATAGAATGAAATATTTCAGTGATCAATTATTTTGATTTTTGATATAGAAATATTATTTCCATGATCTGAGAATTTTATTTCGGTTGTTTATTATTGTTGTGTTTTTGTTTGCGCCAAAGTGCTATTCGTAAATTTATTCTTAAAACTTCTGCTGTTTTTTATAGTTCATAGTAACCGTGATATTTAAAAATTATTACTAAAGTTGTGTTCTTTGTTCTGATTTCCGAGTGTTTTAGTATTGTTGTGATTTCAGAGTCAAGTTTTAAAATGAGTTGTTTTTGTGCGTGTGTGTGTTCGTGTTTGGTTAAATTTTTGGAACTGTTTTGTATTATTTGATAAATCGATCATGCCTCAAAAAATCGCGCTCTTGGAAAATCTTCAGCTGCGAACAAAAATTGCAAAACCTATTCGCTCCTTACTATCCTTCCAGGTCAATAACAGTATTTTTTAGCGATAAATAAGTTTAAAACTACGATGCAGTTAACCTTCCAATTGTTTTTTTCTTCTCTTATTTATTACAGATACTTTACTTTTTTGGAAACTTAATCGCTTGGCGTATCTTCACATCTATAACTAAATTAAACTTATTTAAAACCTGAATAACGCTGGGTAGTTCTGCTAGTAAATTAAAAAATAGTTTTTTTTTTCAAAGGTATAAAACTTTTTGTTTTAAGACTCAGTCACTAGAACACTGAGAATAACTACTCCTTAACCAAAAATAGCCATGGCAATGTTCCATAGTACGTTTAATTTTCCATGCACAATTGTAAAAAAGGATTCGGTCCAACAAAGCCAGACGTCTAGTAAGTTTGGGGGGAGGGGGGAGCATTTCTGAATGCAAAATCCGTGCAGGAGTGAGTGAGCGTGTAGGTGAGGGAGTCGGCTTCGGGTATTGTATGTAAATACCTGAGAGTGAATATCAAGGTCGCTGTCAGCACAAAGTGCTCCTCTTGTCTGTAACACTGGTAGTCGAGTCGGTTGGTTGTTTGAATAACTATCCTCGAACGTTACAATGTAATGAGGAAGAAAATATAAAATTGGAAACACTGTGTATTATCCATAAGAGTGGAGAAAGAAAATAACCATTAGTATATGAAGGTGGGCGCTGGCTAGAGTCTATGAGATCCCAATCAACATTATTTCAAACCGAGGTAATTTCTACCACTGAGCAATAAATCGTATGGGGTTGGGTGATAATTTGTAAGCGATAGGTTGAGCAAGCAACGCTGTCACAATTTAACCTAAGGAAAACGATACCTACAATAGAATTAAATATAAAGATACATACAAATCTAGAACGAGCAAAACAATATTATATTATTGTAAACGTTTCTGGCAACATAAGAGTGTTATTTATATAACAGAGTCTAAATACTCTTGGATAGGCTATTTTGTTGATAACACTCGTCATTTAATACACATTAAACAAGCTTACGTCGTGACGTCATTGCATATGAGTGGACCAGGTGTTTATCATGTTGTATTCACGTGAATGGATGTCTACTTATCTATAATAGAAATAATCAAACATATTTTACATTGTTTTTGATCACTTGTACAAATTAAGACGCTGAGACAAACGAATTGAAGCATTTTTAAACCAAGTGAGGATAAAAAAATTAATAATTTGAAGTAGCAACTCGTAATTTTTAAAATGTTATATTAAAGAAACTGCCAAAAAATGAATATTAATTTTTTAGAGAATATATGTTTTATTTACAAGTTGTAGACTGAAATATATTTTACAAAAATAAACTATTCTGGTTCTACGATTTTTATTTTAGAAGATACTGGATTTTATGTTGCTGTTGTTTAAAGGTGAACCTTTGGATATTATCACATTATTTAAAAAAAAGTAGAAGAGAAAATAAAATAAAAACCCTTTAAATACTCTAATAGCTTCTTTTTTAAGCGAAAAACTTCTCGGTCATCATGGCCTGGTAAAAAATGGGAAAAGAGAAAATAAAATAAAGAAAGTGAGGGATCTAAACCAAGACTATATGATAACAGTTGTAGATCCAGCTACTGTACCACGTGATTGCCATCCCTGTATTCACTATAAGTAAGGACTGAGGTTACTCAAATAGCGGCAGAATTGGAAGAGAGTAAGACTTAATCAAGAGAGACCTGATAGGAAATATGTAAGAGAGGGATCTAAACCAAGACTATATGATAACAGTTGTAGATCCAGCTACTGTACCACGTGATTGCCATCCCTGTATTCACTATAAGTGAGGTCTGAGGTTACTCAAATAGCGGCAGAATTGGAAGAGAGTAAGACTTAATCAAGAGAGACCGGATAGGAAATATGAAAGAGAGGGATCTAAACCAAGACTATATGATAACAGTTGTAGATCCAGCTACTGTCCCACGTGATTGCCATCCCTGTATTCACTATAAGTGAGGTCTGAGGTAACTCAAATAGCGGCAAAATTGGAAGAGAGTAAGACTTAATCAAGAGAGACCTGATAGGAAATATGAAAGAGAGGGATCTAAACCAAGACTATATGATAACAGTTGTAGATCCAGCTACTGTACCACGTGATTGCCATCCCTGTATTCACTCTAAGTGAGGTCTGAGGTTATTCAAATAGCGGCAGAATTGGAAGAGAGTAAGACTTAATCAAGAGAGACCTGATAGGAAATATGAAAGAGAGGGATCTAAACCAAGACTATATGATAACAGTTGTAGATCCAGCTACTGTACCACGTGATTGCCATCCCTGTATTCACTATAAGTGAGGTCTGAGGTTACTCAAATAGCGGCAGAATTGGAAGAGAGTAAGACTTAATCAAGAGAGACCTGATAGGAAATATGAAAGAGAGGGATCTAAACCAAGACTATATGATAACAGTTGTAGATCCAGCTACTGTACCACGTGATTGCCATCCCTGTATTCACTATAAGTGAGGTCTGAGGTTACTCAAATAGCGGCAGAATTGGAAGAGAGTAAGACTTAATCAAGAGAGACCTGATAGGAAATATGAAAGAGAGGGATCTAAACCAAGACTATATGATAACAGTTGTAGATTCAGCTACTGTCCCACGTGATTGCCATCCCTGTATTCACTATAAGTGAGGTCTGAGGTTACTCAAATAGCGGCAGAATTGGAAGAGAGTAAGACTTAATCAAGAGAGACCTGATAGGAAATATGAAAGAGAGGGATCTAAACCAAGACTATATGATAACAGTTGTAGATCCAGCTACTGTACCACGTGATTGCCATCCCTGTATTCACTCTAAGTGAGGTCTGAGGTTATTCAAATAGCGGCAGAATTGGAAGAGAGTAAGACTTAATCAAGAGAGACCTGATAGGAAATATGAAAGAGAGGGATCTAAACCAAGACTATATGATAACAGTTGTAGATCCAGCTACTGTACCACGTGATTGCCATCCCTGTATTCACTATAAGTGAGGTCTGAGGTTACTCAAATAGCGGCAGAATTGGAAGAGAGTAAGACTTAATCAAGAGAGACCTGATAGGAAATATGAAAGAGAGGGATCTAAACCAAGACTATATGATAACAGTTGTAGATCCAGCTACTGTACCACGTGATTGCCATCCCTGTATTCACTATAAGTGAGGTCTGAGGTTACTCAAATAGCGGCAGAATTGGAAGAGAGTAAGACTTAATCAAGAGAGACCTGATAGGAAATATGAAAGAGAGGGATCTAAACCAAGACTATATGATAACAGTTGTAGATTCAGCTACTGTCCCACGTGATTGCCATCCCTGTATTCACTATAAGTGAGGTCTGAGGTTACTCAAATAGCGGCAGAATTGGAAGAGAGTAAGACTTAATCAAGAGAGACCTGATAGGAAATATGAAAGAGAGGGATCTAAACCAAGACTATATGATAACAGTTGTAGATCCAGCTACTGTACCACGTGATTGCCATCCCTGTATTCACTATAAGTGAGGTCTGAGGTTACTCAAATAGCGGCAGAATTGGAAGAGAGTAAGACTTAATCAAGAGAGACCTGATAGGAAATATGAAAGAGAGGGATCTAAACCAAGACTATATGATAACAGTTGTAGATCCAGCTACTGTACCACGTGATTGCCATCCCTGTATTCACTATAATTGAGGTCTGAGGTTACTCAAATAGCGGCAGAATTGGAAGAGAGTAAGACTTAATCAAGAGAGACCTGATAGGAAATATGAAAGTGAGGGATCTAAACCAAGACTATATGATAACAGTTGTAGATCCAGCTACTGTACCACGTGATTGCCATCCCTGTATTCACTATAAGTGAGGTCTGAGGTTACTCAAATAGCGGCAGAATTGGAAGAGAGTAAGACTTAATCAAGAGAGACCTGATAGGAAATATGAAAGAGAGGGATCTAAACCAAGACTATATGATAACAGTTGTAGATCCAGCTACTGTACCACGTGATTGTCATCCCTGTATTCACTATAAGTGAGGTCTGAGGTTACTCAAATAGCGGCAGAATTGGAAGAGAGTAAGACTTAATCAAGAGAGACCTGATAGGAAATATGAAAGAGAGGGATCTAAACCAAGACTATATGATAACAGTTGTAGATCCAGCTACTGTCCCACGTGATTGCCATCCCTGTATTCACTATAAGTGAGGTCTGAGGTTACTCAAATAGCGGCAGAATTGGAAGAGAGTAAGACTTAATCAAGAGAGACCTGATAGGAAATATGAAAGAGAGGGATCTAAACCAAGACTATATGATAACAGTTGTAGATCCAGCTACTGTCCCACGTGATTGCCATCCCTGTATTCACTATAAGTGAGGTCTGAGGTTACTCAAATAGCGGCAGAATTGGAAGAGAGTAAGACTTAATCAAGAGAGACCTGATAGGAAATATGAAAGAGAGGGATCTAAACCAAGACTATATGATAACAGTTGTAGATCCAGCTACTGTCCCACGTGATTGCCATCCCTGTATTCACTATAAGTGAGGTCTGAGGTTACTCAAATAGCGGCAGAATTGGAAGAGAGTAAGACTTAATCAAGAGAGACCTGATAGGAAATATGAAAGAGAGGGATCTAAACCAAGACTATATGATAACAGTTGTAGATCCAGCTACTGTACCACGTGATTGCCATGCTTGTATTCACTATAAATAAGCCCTGAGGTTACTTCAACTTATTAACACAAAAGCTGATTTTAGCAGTCTCTTTAAAAAATACAATTAAAATAAATAAAAATACAATTTCCCAAAGAAAGAAACAGAGCTATGGGTAACAATGCCACGGTCAAGGCCATACACGTGGCGTCGCGACGCCCCCAGTTACTGAATGGTTACTATGGCAACTTATCTACTCCCTGTACCAACAGGCAATCAATGACAGATACTACTATCACTATATTTCACAACTCTCCATTGTCGCAGGAGAACACGGAATTCGTTATATACTTATTACTTTTGAACGGCTACTTAAAGTTATGTGATAGATCAATGTTTGTCTCAGTTTTTCTCGGAAATATCTTTTTTTAGCTTGAGTCTAAATATATTATTGTAACCTAATTATAAATAAATATTGAGCTTGACTTGTGAGATAATATTAGAAAGACTAAAACTCGAACACAAGATCACTGAGGATGGCGACTTTGTCGTTGAAACGCGTTTGATTAAGTAAACGTAATTTTTGTAAAATCTTGTGTTCGAGTTTTAGTCTAACCTAATTATAAAAATCACCTTATAGTTTCGTTAACATTTTTTTTTGTAACCATAAATTACCCGTTTCAGCGATCAATGCTGCCATCATCTAATGTGTATGTGTTTTTGAGTGTTATGTGTTGTTTTTTTATTCAAAATATAACAAATAAAAACATATTAAAACCATATTAACTGTCTCAAAGTAAAAAAAAAAAAAATTAATCATGGTTCACTTCACTGTGTTTTTGAGAACTTTACATGGGCTACAGATCTGATGATGGCAGCATAGATCGCTGAAACCGGTAATCTGTGATCGCTGAAAAAGAATTGCTGGACGAAAAATATAAGGCAATTTTTAAAATTACATTAATATATTTATTCCATTTAGTTTTGAATGTATTTTTTCGTCACCAAATCCTCTCATTATTTTTCTTCTTAAAAGATGTTACTCACATGTTATTCGTAATACCGGTTTCGGTCATTGCTCATCATCAGTTATGTCTACATAAAAAGACGGAGCACTATATAACAAACAAAAACAACACTGTGCACTCAGACTGGAGGTCGTTTGAAGAACACATTACACGACAGTGTGACGTGCACAACACAGAGATCGAGGAGCAATTATTTGTTTATTGTAGACAATCCTGGTGGCTATTTACTAAAATATTTTAAAGAAGTTATTTTTATACTAACGTCTGCTGCCTGTTGTTTAAAAAACTATTAAGATTTTAATCATCAAAATTTGGAGGTCTTTACCATAAGAAACACAAAATCAAAATGAGACACAAATGATTTCTATCAAACTTTGTTAATATGTAACCTCCAAAAACTTTTAAAAAAGTAGTGGTTGCCATCTCTCCACAAAAATTACGGCTCATGGAATTTCCGGCATAAAAATTCATCCAAGCAAGCTGTTACAAAGCTGACATTTCTCAAAATTAACTGCAACGATTTTAGTCCAATTTTGGAGAAATATATAGATCAAGCAAATAAGGGTCAAGAGGTGCTAAAACCACACGAGGTGTAGCCATATAGGACAGTTAAGTCTTTTAAGCGACTGTTTAAATTGTACAGACGCGCGAATCAAATTAGGTCCTTGGTTTTACCTACGGACTCTATAACGAAAAATCAATGAAAATACAATCCATCTTTAAATAGTATAACAAACACACAGAACACAATTCTCACAAAAAATACGCCTAAGTATCAGACGCGTTTCAACGACAAGGTCGTCCTCTTCAGTGATACACGAGCTACACCAATCAAACTATAACTACATCTTTAAACGACAATTGAATTATTTGTCTCACGTCATAAAAACTGTTTTGAAAACTTAACACTACGTATTTCTCATTGTGTAGTTAATTTAAGGTATTCGTCATAAAAAAAACCTATAATATATGATTTCGCACTGCAATTTAATTTCAAATCCAAATAAATTTGTTTTTAATTTTTAGGTCACACCGTGTTCAAGTTAGATAGGGGGGGGGGGTTCCAAAATATTATTTTTTCGACAAATAAACTACATGTTCGTAATAACATCTCGGTTTATTTAATACCCCGTACATCTTTAAAAATTAAAAAAAAAAAAAAAAAAAAAAAAAAAAAAAAATTAACTCAATACGTTTTGTTTCTTAACTACAAGGTCATTTTTGGTTAAAGCTATATTTTTGCTATACGTGAAACAATACAAGGAAAATAAATGCAAAGTTTGAATTATATAGGATGTACCGTCTTGTCTGTGTACACCGGTAGCGCCTTGCAGACACAAAGTGTGAAATTTAAGGGTCCTTGGTTTTACGTAGAAACCTAAAAGCGCTGCAGAAATAATTAGCAAAGGAAAAAAAGCCTAATGAACCTTGAGCGCCGTCATTTAAAACTCGATTTCAAACAACAATAAAATTTCAAATATTAAAACTTAAAAAGTTTTTTTTCAAAATCTAAAAAGTCTACAAAAAGTGGGAACATTAGCATTTTGTTATGTTGTTATGTTAATAAAGCAACAAAGTACAAGCCAAACTGTTCACAAATTCATCTGAAGTTGTGATATTTATGAGAGACTTGCTTGGGAACAAAATCCCCGACTTGTTTCCCCACATAAAACCTGACTTGGCCACAAAGAAAAGCATATATAATTTGCAATTACTTTTGGCAACTGTGGATCAAATCGCTAATGACGTGTGTCTGAAATGCCACGAATTCTGGCAATTCGTTCTGCTTTCATCGTTTAATTGGCCCGAGCCAGGAAGAAGGTCATAGTCCGGCATCGGTTAGGACGGTGAAAGGTCATTGGCGAGACATACACCAGGACTACGTTAGGGACAATGACGTCTTTATTGCAACTGATAGGCTACGCTCAAATGAGAACGGGTGTAAACCGAGTAGGTCCTAGATAAAAACAAACTAACTCAAGTCTTTATTGGATTCGCTGTTATTTTTATGATCATTTTTTCAATCTTATTTTATGTGACTATACTATTATTAAGAGGCGGCAGGATTCAGTTTGAAAATCGTCTTTTGGTGGGACCTAGGGGATGAACGCTGAACTACAGCGACCTGCGTCCGCTGTCTACACGACTGCCAATTGTAACTGGATTTTAAAATTAGGAAATAAATAACTTCAAATAGGTTTTTTTGGAATAGCAATCGTCTGAACCGATGAAACAATTTCAAGGTTTAAGGAGATATATTTTTTAAGTATTTTTTACAATTGTGTATACAATGGGAATTGAATTCGTTTGGTTAAAAATTACGAAACTCTAATGGAGAAATAGATTTCGTATTTGTAAAAAATTAATTATAAAAAATACATTTTTCTTAACCTAATGTATATTGATTTGTGCGTAAGGTGGTAGTAAATAATATGACCGAAACAGTTTAACATTCAGTTAATCAGTTCTCATTATTTTTCACATATATTGTTCCCACCCCATTGTAAAGCGCGGAGTAGACCAGTGAGCGACCGGCTTGACTCCTGCCGCCTCTTAAACGGGGAATGCGTCTGGGTGAAACGTCGCCCACTCTAACGCACGCGACAACACACACAGGCGCGCAGAGTTACAAAGTTACAGGTGGCTTGGGGTAGGTCACCGGACACCTTAATCCTCTGCCCTTGTATGAGCGAAACGAACCTTCGTTCAGCCGCATTCCCAGTTTGATACTAGTATAAATTAAAAACAAATCTGCAGATATGAGTTATGCATGTAATGATATCAACCTCATACTTCTACGATGACAAATGGCGAACTCATTGTGAAAAATCGCAATCTTATCACAAATAGTTTAAAACACGAGAGTCCTTATTTATGAACGTTCCTTAGGATTTCCTTTGTTTAAGGTCTCCTTACGGTGCTTCCTTAATCCTCCATTAACGATCTTTTTATATACGTATCTTATTAATAAATTATAAAGCTCCATAATAAATTTCAATGCAATACAACAACTCGTTGTTAAAATGAAAATGTTTAAGTGAAAAAAGCAAAATCCTGCTGTTAGGAGAGCGAAGGAGTTTTGGACATTTTAAATGTGATATTTTGATTCGTCTTTGGCTCAGGATAAATACTTTAAAATGTTATCAGAAACTTCGGAGACACCCCGATTACAGGGTGATCAACCTTTATTACTTTCTCATGGTAATTAAAAATCGGTTTTGCAAACTTAAAAAATGGCCGCTATTCACCAATATGTCGGTCAATTTAAATATTTCTTGTGGAAGAAACCCCTATATTTTATGTTTTCTAACAACACAAAATTATTTAAAAAAATTTTATTGTTTTTTTTTTTTTTTTTTTTTTTTTTTTTTTTTTTTTTTTTTTTTTGTTAAACCCACTCGTTTAAGAGTTATAAGCGCTTAGAATTTAGAAAAATTGATGTACGATACATTTCCGGTAGGCACAGATAAAAACTAGCTAAAACATGAATTAAATAGACACAGAGAAATCGCATGGAATGAAAATTGGGGATCAGGCGTTATTAGGCCTGCATTGCTGAGTGCACAATTGATAGTTTCCCAACCTTAAATGAAGGTTCCCCATTTCGACAGATAGTTTACGAGATGACACAATGTTGGTAAAACTAAAACACATACAACAAAGTGTTTCACGTAGAAATGGAAAGAATTTCAGGACGAGTTCTATTTGTTAGTATTAAGTTGGTTAGGTTAGGTTAGTTAAGGAAACCCTCTGGGTGTCACTGTTTGAATGGCGGTACTTTTCCTGAGGAAAACGCAAATTTCATAAACATGAACAACACATATTCGAAAGATATAAATGAACAGATTCTCACAATAGGTCACGATAGGGTCACGATAGGTTCACAATTTACAGTCCAGTATTGT
Organism: Aphrophora alni; assembly: GCA_963513935.1. Lineage (NCBI taxonomy): Eukaryota > Metazoa > Arthropoda > Insecta > Hemiptera > Aphrophoridae > Aphrophora > Aphrophora alni. Next base: position 16,670,446 of record OY740773.1, on the reverse strand, counting down.
TTTAATTTTTTTCTTGCAGTCAAAGCAAAAAACCTTCTGGTCAGCGGCGCTTTACTAAAAAAAGGAAGACGACCCCTATCCATCGAATATTCTAAGAGCGTCAGGTTTGGAAAATAACAAAAGTTGTGCAAGCGTGACCTGTAAGAAAGATGAAAGAAAGGGATCTAACCCAAGACTACACGAAACAATATGTAAAACCAACTAAGTGCCCTCAGGATTGAGACGGTAAGAGTAATTTTGCTTTAAATGCAGATCAAATCTCGGTTTTTTTCAACCTCCAAATCTGTATATTAGCTAATGCCAACACCTTATCTATTGCTCCACGATAATTTATCGCTTACTTGTCAACACAACAATAAATCGATCGGGGTATTACTTAATTGGCAAAGACAAAACATTTGGCATGACGTCGTTGTGTGGGAGGTTCACACAAAGAATTAGCTAACTAAATGTTGGCATTCAACCTTTAGGTATTTTCGAAACTCTCCGCCGAGCCGTTTATGTAAGAATAAAGAGATTGGATCATTTTAAACCAAAGAAATGTTAAATAAACAGGAACTTGTTTGTTTGTTGGGAACACGCCAAGTATTGGGAACTGAACGGATTGTCTTCGCTACACCTTGTTGCCAAAAACCCTCTACTCTAATATTGCCCATTTGTAAATAACTTCAGATAATTAATTCTACTCTCGATCGAGATAAAATTGTAAAACTTTCAAAATAGAATTAATTCTTATACCAAAATAGACTGTTCTGGAGCTTAAAAGATGGAAATAAATTTGAGTGAAACTAAATTAGAACAACTCTGTAACTTACAAGAAGGGGTTAATTATCCTGAAATTAAGTTACACATATTTTGTAGCTTAAAAGATGAAATGACTGTTACGAAATTTCTGTAACTTACAAAATGGAATTCATTTTGATGGAATTAAGTAAAAAAGTTCTGTAACTTATTAGATTTATTCTACAAAATTAAGTTACCATTTTTTAAACTTAAAAGGTGTAGCCTAATCAATTTTACCCAACATTAAACTACAAATGTTGTGTAGCTTAAAACATATAATTTATTCTCGTGAAAGTAAGTTATATATGTTCTTTAACTTAAAAGATAGAACTAATTTTATTGAAATAATGTAAAATATATAATCAATTTTACTGAAGTAACTGAAAAGATAGAATACATTTTACTGGAGAACCTAAAATATATAACTAATTTTACTGAAATAATTTAAAAGATAAAATTTATAAAATAGAATTGATATTACTGAAATAACTTCAGATAGAATTAATTTTACTGAAGTAACTTAAAAAATAGAATTAATTTTACTGAAATAATTTAAAATATAAAATTTAATTTATTGAAGTAACTTAAAAAATAAAATTAATTTTACTGAAGTAACTGAAAAGATAGAATACATTTTACTGGAGTACCTAAAATATATAACTATTTTTACTGTAATAATTAAAATGATAAAATTTATAAAATAGAATTAATATTACTGAAATAACTTCAGATAAAATTAATTTTACTGAAACAACTAAAAAAAATAGAATTAATTTTACTGAAATAATTTAAAAGATAAAACTAATTTTACTGAAGCAACTAAAAAGATAAAATGAATTTTAATGAAGTTACTTTAGAGATACAATTAATTTTACTGTAATAACGTACTAGATAGAATTAATTATATTGAAGTAACTTAAAAGAACGATTTAATACTGTAGGTCTATTACCGAAATAACTTGAGATGAAATTAATTTTACTGAGGTATATTGAATTAATTTTACTGAAAATTAGTTATACAAGTTCTGTAGCTTAAAAGAAAAATTAATTCTAGTGACATTAAAACTTAAAAATGTAACGTTCTTTCTGAATGCCATTACTGTATCTAGATTACACCACACCATAATATAGGCTTGGTTGTGCTCATCATTAAACAACATACCAAAGAAATCTGTTAGTATTTTGAAAAATAGCAGCATGTTTTTCAAAATAAATTTCCGAAAATAATTTTATCATAATGTCCACAAGAGCGTTTTTTGTGCAACTTTTCAACGATATTTACCAAATTAGCTCTGGCATCTGAAATTTTAATTATTTCAATTTAAAATTTAGCACTTGTACTACTTTATTGTTAACAAAAACTATATGAGATAAATTAACTCATTTTGTGCAGCATTAAAATCTCTATATAATGATACCTAAACGACTATGTTTTACGATAAGAAATCGGGGGAAAAGCAAAATTGTTTTAAAAAAATTAGCAATAGGATTTAGTAAAATTTAGTAAAATCAAGCTAGGTTTCGTTATTCGTAGGCTACTACTAAAAAAAAAACCTGTAGCAATTTTAAAATGGCGTCACTTTAAAACGTGTTTTCAATAGTCTCTTATACAATCTATATCTACCTACAATAGTTCATTATGTGCTTGGCTATCTTTATTAATAAAGGATTTATTTTCCTTAAACGGGATATAAATTTGTTTATAAAAATAACTAATAAAAAATGTTCAAGAGTACAGATCTAAGTTATTTGGTAATGATAAATTGTTGATATGTTTTAAGCGGACTTTTGAATATATAAAAATTAAAACAACAATTCGTGAGTTTACTAAGTGATAAATCTAGAACATATAAAAAGTGAAGAAGACATGTTGATAAACGAAAACCATAATGTAGGAAAAGAACCAACAACTAAAACTAAATTTGAGCAATCAAAATAATTAAAACAAATAAAAACAAGATCAGGAAATGAACCATTGAAAGAGAAAAAATGGTTAACTAACAAAATAGGGGTTGTATGCCAATAGAGTATTAACCTAACGGTTTATCGCTGATGAAAAAGATACAGATTTACTCTCAAAAGTTTAGCGCGTGACTTATTCATCCCTCCTAACGGAGATACAAGCAAAATTATTTGAGTATTTTCAATTTGAATTCAGTTTTATTAACTGAAATCATAATAAAACTGGTTTGATAGATAGAATTATTACCTATTATAGCCTTAACATACAAGGCTTCAATTTTTTCTGGATAATTGTTCGCTTAAACTCTATTTCCTTCTGAAGACCTTTGGTAAGTTATATTGAGATTTAAGTTTCGTGTATCACGTGATAACGAGAGACGTTGATACCCTTTGAAACGTCGTGGAGATAAACGTCTGGTTAACGATCAATCATCAATAAAGTTTTAAAATAGAAAACTAATTTCGAGTATTTTTATCGGTTGTTCCGTCTTATCTAGGCTACGTTTTGTGTAATTTTACCAACCAACGTCAAGGCCGACAAAAACAAGAATCGCGTCAGAGTAGATTTATTGCAGCCACATTTGTACCAGTAAATAATGTAACGTAAGTTAAACAAAGGAAGAACTATCGTCACTACTAAATTAAACACTTCTGGAGAGAGAAAACATGATTCACGCTGCGACAACAAATTGTTTATACTCGCGGCGACTTATTATAACTCCGCATTTTTGAACATGTCTGATGAGAAAGAAGAGGATAATGACGTCAGTACCTAAGCATTCATGACATCATCAAGATAATGATGCCTCTTCAGTTCTCGAGTTAGCCTTCAGCAACCTACTAATTGCCCGAGCGAGAGAACCTTCTTCTTTTCCTAACCCTAATTAACAGAGTCAGGGGGGAGAGAGGTTTTTACATTTTAAAATATAAAATAAATTATATAAACCCCCCCCCCCCACCAACGTCGAGTGTGTAAGTTGAAGAAGGTGCAATTATGCGGACGGTTATTTTCTTAATGTGAAAACGTTTAGACTTGTGTCAAGAGTTAGTTAGCTGTGAGCGTTACCCACGTCATCGGCAAGTCCGCACAAATATGAGTGTCCAGCTCATTATTTATTTGTCAGGTTAATTATGGTAGAATACATTTGTTTAATAAGAGCACTAGTACAACGAGAGAATGATGCAGCAGTGCTTACAAGCTCTTAAAAACATTGCAGACATCCTTTTCGTTTTAGTCACACGCGTGTAAACTCCAATGTTGAATACCAATTTTGGATTTGCAAATTAAAGGTTAGAAATAAACCATTACTGTAGTCAGAATGTCTGAAAAACGGATCGAACTATTTAGATAAAATGTGTGAAGATTTTGTAAGACAAACCCATTTACAAATGACCAAAGAGAAAACAAATTAATGAATTAGACGGTGCACAGACAGGGCCAAATCCTTCCGTAGATAAAAAAAATAAAAATAAATAATAAGCCTAGCGCATAACTGAATTTCCCCACTCCATTCTTTTCATTTAACTTCCCGTACTTCTTTCATTCAGCTTTACTTGTCAAGTGTCGAATTTTGGAAAACGATTTATAATGTTTTGAGTTAATTGGAATAAATACAAAAATATAGTATTTTCACGAGTAAAGTTGCTTATTTTAACAAAGTGAGGAATTGTTTGTAAAAACTCATACAGATAACGTTTTGAAAATGGGTTGAGTGAATTTTCAGATATAAGACGAACTTTTTAAGGAACCAAAAAGTTAATAACGCTGAAATAGAATAAATAATTATATTAATTGCTAAACTTGATATAGTATTTATTCTTTGATAAAGAAAAAATTAAAACGTTATTGGAGTAATTTATAAAAATCTAAAATACATACCATGTGTCCATAAAGCCCCCCTCTTATTATTTTTTTTATTAATGGAAATAGACAGATTTGCTTTGGGGAAAGTTTAGATAACCAAAGGAGGAGTTTTTGAAATATCAAAATGGGGTAGTTTGGGGGTAAGTCAAGAATTTTAAATAGCAACCCCTATTGAATGATACCTCATTTTAAAGATCTTTTCAAATTAAGAATAATGGCGCAAACCAGAGGTCTCTAAGTTTATCCTACCCAACATAGCAACCAATCGAATTGTGAATTTTACGTTAATAATTAGACCGGAAATGTTACGAAATGTACAACAAGCTTTTGAGTCCAGAATCTATTTCTGCCAAAACGTAAATGGTAGCCATTTCAAGAACTTAATATGAGCTAAAAAAAACAAGGTAACACTCTTACCATCATTTTACCAACATAGAGCAGTTTGTAATTTAATAAAAACAACCGGAGTTTGTATGTTAACATTTACAATTCGCTTGGTCGCTATATTGGGTAAGATGAACTTAGAGACCTCTGGTTTGCGCCATTATTCTTATTTTGAAAATACCTTTAAAATGAGGTATCACTCAATAGGGGTTGCTATTTAAAATTCTTGACTTGCCCCCAAACTACCCCATTTTGGGGTAAGGGTTGAAAATTTTGATACTTCATAAAACTCCTCCTTTGGTTATCTAAACTTTCCCCAAAGCAAATCTGTCTATTTCCATTAATAAAAAAAATAAAAGGGGGTAGGACTTTTTGGACACATGGTATATTCAACAGAAAATTTAAAATTATTTTCGCTTAAGGGTTCACTTCACATACATCATAGAATTAGAGATTGTTAAAAAATCTATGATCAACTGTACCTGTACGATATCGGTGAGTATTAGACATGAGTTTGTGCCAACATACCTGTAACAGAAAAAATATATTAATGTAAGAAACCAATACAACTAATGTATGATAGAACGCTAGTTTATTTGGGTAATTTGTACATTACGTTGTGCGTTCCCTCATTTACCTACGTGACTTCGATCTTTGACCTTGGTGTCTACAACTCGATAGGGTTGCTTAGGGTGGAATAATGCAACTTACTGGAGTATAATCATAGAAGAAGGAATTAGAATTAAAAAGTCACAGGGCATGTTAAACAGCGTGATACAAAAGCGCTAGTAGCATCGGTACTTGTAATACAGTAGCCAAGCCTTTTTGTCCCGATGCTACTAGCGCTTTCTGTTGTCCAGTAACCAAACTAAGGATATCACTCTAGAGCCTATACCTGTGACTTTCTTATTGTAATTCCTTCTTCTATGGTATAATAGGTCTGGCTTAGAAAACCGTGAACCCTCATACTCAATGAGGTCTTAATTCTATTACCCTGACCTGTCCTAACACCACTCTTCCATAAATTAACTTGGGAGGACTTAATATACTCTATAAAAGTAATTCCACACAACACTATACGGGTAGTCTAAAGCCGGAGGCCTAATCTGACCCTCCTTCACGAAATATAAATAATTCCCAGCCCGACATGTTTGACCGGCTTTTCCGACAACTCGGAAACGCCATTTACCGAAGTTAACCCGACATTTTTAGAAACGTATAGCTTAAATAAATTAAAAAACTGAATAAATTGGGAGGACTTCACCCAAGTCCTGTCGAGTTGGCGGACCTACACAGCACACTGCACCAAGTAATAGGGTTTATATCTCAGGAGGAGACCACGGATGCCGCCTAGATGCCGTGTTGGTGATCGCGGTTAAACCCGGTTGCAACCAAGATTCCTCACGGGACCCGTAACCAAGATCCCAACTACGATGAACCGTGGTGACTGTTCATGTCACAGACTTATAGGTCAATCAGAACGGTATGATTTGTCAAACGCTACGCTTCAGAAGAGGATGATACTCAGGTGTACAAGTCCTTATAGGGAGGACTGTGGAGTGAAATGCTGTCATAGTTACCCCCCATATATTTACTTTTTCTTTTTAGTAACAATCATAGTAAAACTTGGATAACCTGCTAAATTTGACTGAAATTCAACAAAATTTTCGACTCTTAGAGGTGGTTTTATTTTGTAATTTTAAGGTACAGGATTTTTTTAAATTCCTTATAAGGAAAGTTGTGATGGGAAAAATATTTGATGTCCAGTTTCGTGTGGATAAATCCATTTTGAGATCTCCTGAACGCACAAACGTGGTTCTGGAATGATGTCTATCGTAGGTGTCACGTGACATGAGAGGGATGTTTGGCCATATATTGGAACTTTCATTTTTAGATAACTAACGGTAACGACTTTGGTGGAATTATATTTCAAGGAGCAAAACGTAATGGTATCTCTCCACAAATACCGGTTCGTTTTATCAGTAAAAACCAAAAAATAGACCGGCACCCATGGTTTATTTTCTTTTTTACTGACAGCAATTTTGGTCGTTTTTATTTGATTTGGGCGAGAAAGTTTGTACATTGTTTTCGCACTATTAATTAGTATTCTTATATAACAAAGACTAACCGGAAATTCTGTTAATTTACGTCATCGTTTTATAATTCCCGATATTACAATAATTCTTAGTGTTGAATGTCATTCTATGCATCTGAACTTTGATAAACTGCTGTTGGCAATAAAGTTGAGCATCTGAACTTGTTTATGGTAATTATCTCGAATGGCCTTGTACAGTGCAGTTTACTACCAAATAGATTTATCAACATCAACTGATGCGTTGCGGTTTAAATAGAAAGAAGAAAACATTCGGTGGTCAACTAATATGAAACTTAACAGATCGGTTCAAGAAGTGCACTGCCATTCGTAAAGAATTTTCTATTGACATACAAAAAACAGCTGTTGTTGGCGTGTATTAAGAACACTATTTTACCAGGAACAGAAAGAACGTAGAGAAGAGAATGCAACGTAGAGAGACAACATTAAACATACACTTTTAAATTTTACTAGACAGTATGAAGAGACTCGTCGTCTCTAAAGGAACAGGGGCGTTATTATTGGCAATAATAAAAATCAATCCAAGTGTCATTTGATGCATAGAGTTTATAGGAGACATCGTGATCGGCGCTTCAGGGCTGGAAACTCGCAGACTAAAAAGAAGGAGAAGATTTTGAACCTTAAAATTTTGTACTTGCGATTTTGTACACATATTTGAGTCATAGGATCCAGAACTATAAAATATGTATTCATATATTACTGATAAGTTGGTTAGGTTAGGTTAAGAAACTTTCTGCGTGTCACTGTTTGAGTGGCGGTATTTTTCCTGAGCAAAACCCAAATTTTATAAAAACATGAACAACGCATATTCTAAAGTTATAAATAAACAGATTCTTAAATGTTGTTCTAGGGTCAAGATCGGTTTACAATTTACAGTCCAGTTTTGTTTTAATTGATTTTTTTATTGTTTAAAAGCAAAAAACCTTTTGGTGATCATCACTTTACTAAAGCATGAAGAAAAGTCCTCCATCCATCTAATATTCTAAAAGCGTCAGGTTTGGAAAATAACAAGAGTTGGGCAAGTGTACCCTGTAAGAAAGGGATCTAACCCAAGACTACATGAAACAATATGTAAAATCAACTCACAATTAAATTGAATTCGCCTCATTAACAGACACGTAAAACAACTAACTTTCTCTAACACAATCATAAGGATTATACCCTTGGGGATCGGTTCTTGGCGGCGATTCACCTACTGAACTCTCATTATTAGGGTACGAACAGAACAAGTGGGTCGCGGTGGATGCTACTAGTTAAGTCGCGGTCGATGTCGACAGCACATAGCAAGGAGGTTACTTGCGCTGCTCAGTCGAGCTAGGACCACTGTCAAGTGGAGTAGTTTGATGAAATTTGAATGACAAAAAGATTGTTGTGTGAGTCAAGTGATGATAGTGATGAAATGTCAGCTGTCACCAAGTGGTGGCTGATAGGTAATATACCCACAATACGGGAGTGAGCTGCACAATTGCTATCAGATCTTTCTTCATATTTAGCACTTGAAATTCAAAAATGAACGTAATACGCAAAAGAGATTATAGGTAGCAACTAGAGTACCCTTGCGCACGGAATGACAGACGCCAGACGTGTTCTATGCGAGCTGCTGTGGAGGGGGATGGCAACTTGGTCTTGAACGCACCAATCACAGGGAAGCATCCTTGTAGACCGCGCTGTAGGCATCCATGTAAAACAAACTCATTTGATTTTCAAAAGCATCGATGTAAACCTCCTGGATGACATCGCGCTAAACCTCCACCGCGACTTACCTGCTCTGTTCTCTTCCATTCACTACAGTGGGTTTGTTTTACATGGATGTCGACATCGACCGCGACTTAACTAGTAGCATCCACCGCGACCCACTTGTTCTTTTCGTACCCTTACAAAATCTATATTTTTACCATGCAAGAAAATAGTTTTTTGCGCACAATTTAAAAAAATGATACCAAACAAAAACCAATATCACGCAATCCTTGTCCTTTACATGTCTTCTAAGGAGATGATAACACTGCTATCGTCAACCTTATTACTTAAACTGTTGTATACGTTATAGTCTACATTATCTCCCATTATACATCCAGAAGAGCTGAAAAGACATTACTCACTAAACAGCAAATTAGTACGATAGTATATATCCAAATGGACGGTTGTATCTTTCGATGTTCTATATTTGTAGTGTGTATTTTCTCTAACTTAATCATAGGTGATTATAACTGGCCACTGGCAGGCGATTCATCTACTGGGCTCACCATGTTGCAAAATCTATTTTTTTAAGGTGAAAATTAAAAACAAAAATTTAGTTTTTTTTTATTCTAAGTAAAATTTTGAGAAAACAAAATACCAAACAACAAAATTCAAGCATCAGCAAGAAATCTTTTCAATCTAGTAGTTAATTATGTTTGCTGTTACAAAAACTAAATGACAAAACGAAATTTAATTAAATTCCTGCTACCGTTTATTGTTTAATTGTTTAGGTCTATTAGTACGTTTATAGGACATTGACATTTATAGCTTGATTTCTATGCAACTTAATGGTTTACGTTTATTTGTAATCAATTGATATCTCTGCGTTGTTTTTCAAATCATACCAATATTATATACGTTTTATGTTCTTTTAATATGTCATAATGCTAATAGGTCGTAATGTTGTTTGTTGCTGATACTCTATCAACTGAATCACTATTTCGTACGAGATTTCGGTTAAAAAAAAAAGGAAGCAGAGTGTAGTTTTTAGTGTATTTGTACAAAAATAAGTGTTTCATGTATACAGAGTGTCCCGTAAGTAAGCCGCCAAAACTCTAAAAAATGATTCTATGGGTCAGGATAAAGAAAATATTTAACAAATATAAATTGTATTTATTAAACTAATTAACGACACTTAAAATTTTATTGCACGTATGCAATTTTTTTAATAAATACAATTTAAATTTGTTTTATTTTTGTAAATGTTTCGAGATATTTACAAGAAAAAAAATTAAATAGGCGCCATTTTGAAATATTTATGGTTCACATTTGAATTTTTTTTATCTAATTCAGAGCAATAGATTTTAAAATTTCTATTAAGAGTGTTAGAATTCAAAAATATTTTGGTTCTAGGTCAATCTTGGGTAGTGTTGTAGACAACTAACAAGAAATTATATTTCCTGTTTTTGTCAATAACTCGGGTAATCCTTTGACCTACAGAAAAAAACTGTTTGTTGGTCATTAAAAAAGGAAATTGTTTGTATTGGCGAGATATAATATATTAAATATTTTAAACTGCCGCCATTTTGAAAATATACAAAATTAAGTTTTCATTTTCGGTACATTTATAAAACGTAACACACAAAAAGTGTATAGCCTACTAAATATGAAATCTATATATTTTCTATTTCCAAAGTTACATTTTTTTGTAAAAAGCAAAATATAAAATGGCGGATATCTGGAAACTGAGCATTTTCGGAAAATTATTTCCTAAAGTTTGGCACCTTACTTACGGGACACTATATTTTAAGCTAGGGCGTGATTATCATTTAACTGTGAAAAACTTGTGGTTATCATCGCTTTGATAAAAAGAAGAAAATAGAAACCTTTACTTCGAATACTCTAAGAGAGTCTGGGTAGGAAGAGAACAAGAGTTTGTCAAGAGAGACCTGATAGGAAAGATGAAAGAGAGGGATCTAACCCAAGATAGGTGTAGATCCAGCTAGCTACCTCGGAAATGTCACACTTATACTCACAGTCAGTCCTACAGAGAATATTGTGGCTGTCATTAGCTAAACATTTTTTTTATTAGATACAAAACGAAAAGTAACGCCAAGCAGTCTAAACACATTATCTTATCACTTATTCACTTGTTGCTATGCAGACAGAATTGATCTTGTCTAATCCTTCTCGTAAACATCTTTTTGTTTTTATCTTATCAGTTAAAAGAGAGGTCAGTCAAACAGGCATATAGATTGTTAATCCTAACTAATTAATACTCCACTGGCAATTGCTCAAGGACGTTTGAAGTGCAAAGTTGTAGTTAAAATATTAGATGAATATCTCTGTCGATTCTAGGAATGCTTTATTGGTAATAGTGTGGACTTTGTTTTCCTTGCAGTGAAATTTGTTTGTGCTTTTAATTTTGCCTTAGAAAACAATTTAATTTGATATGTCACATGACGTGGTTTTTTTTTGTATTATGAATGTCCCCAAAATATCACACTTTTGGGGTACAGGTGAAATTTTGAATGCTTCTCTCAGATTAGACTAGAACAATTTAAAAACTCATTAGTGTTCTTATTTTAACACTTTATACTCAAATACATTGTTTGACGTCATTTTCGTTAGATTATTTCGTGAGCGCTATTAATTTTGTCTTTTTATGCCCTTTAGTTTGATATGTCACAAGATGCGAGTTCCTACTTGAAAATATTGAGTACCCCAGATAATCTCCTATTTAGGAGGGGGGGGGCGAAATTTCAAACTATCATAAAAGAAACTTCTGGTGACCTAGTTGACAGTCCCAAAAGGTTTTGGCTCTATTTAAGTTCACACAAAAGTTATAATGGGGAGGGGAGAGACTTTACTAAAACCAATGAATACATATATACTATGTGTATTCATTGCTAAAACACTGTATATTTTGAAACATATTTTAGATACAGGTAAAATCTGCGAAAAATGAGCTATTTTGAAGCGTTATAAGTTTGACAGGTAAAAAATTCGTAAAATTGTATATTTTACATAGGTAAGATTACAAACTAAATCTAACAAATACTTTCTCTGCAGTTATATACGTGCATGACATACAAACACCTAGACAGACTGAGGTTTTGAATTAACGGGGATCCTAAACCGATGTTGGGGATTCCTCCTATTACCGTCCTGTAAAAACTGCATTTCCATACTAAAATTCAAATCTCAAACAACGTGTAATTTATTGTCAGACAAAGACTGCCAGAGAGATCATTTGATTTTAACAAGTTTTATTTAACTCGTTTTGCCGAGTACACACACAAATTTTGTAATCTATTGTAAACTATCTTCCTGATGGTCTAGGGCTTTGAAATTTTGAATATATAGCTCAGAACTGGATGGCAATGCAATAATATTTGGTCAGATTAAAATATTTGGTTAAAAAAAAGTTTTTTCTTCAAATAATATACGTGTTTATGCGCGACACACAATTTACGCACGCACACGACGACCGTAGATATTTGAGCTTCTTTCCGAAACAGCATCTTTGGGAAATCGTAGCCAGCGCGCCAAATGATCTGATCTTTAGAGGGTACTTCTTTGAAAAAAGATGAGTTCTGTTTGGCAAGTAACTTCCAGATTTTGAAGTATTACGAAAACGCTTGGGGATAATAGCAAAATATCTACATACCAAAATCTAAAAGGACTTGAATCTTTAGAGGTTGTGAAAGGTGGAAAACCTTAAAAATAAGAAAATCATAAAATAGATACCTCTAGCCCACGAATACTCTACAAGAGTTGGAAAGCTCTGAAATCATTAGAGGGTGTGAAAGGCGAAAAACCTTAAAAATAAGAAAATCATAAAATAGATACCTTCAGCCTGAGAAATACACTATAAGAGTTGGAAAGCTCTGAAATCATTAGAGGGTGTGATAGGCGAAAAACCTTAAAAATAAGAAAATCATAAAATAGATACCTTCAGCCTGAGAAATACACTATAAGAGTTGGAAAGCTCTGAAATCATTAGAGGGTGTGATAGGCGAAAAACCTTAAAAATAAGAAAATCATAAAATAGATACCTTCAGCCTGAGAAATACACTATAAGAGTTGGAAAGCTCTGAAATCATTAGAGGGTGTGAAAGGCGAAAAACCTTAAAAATAAGAAAATCATAAAATAGATACCTTCAGCCTGAGAAATACACTATAAGAGTTGGAAAGCTCTGAAATCATTAGAGGGTGTGAAAGGCGAAAAACCTTAAAAATAAGAAAATCATAAAATAGATACCTTCAGCCTGAGAAATACACTATAAGAGTTGGAAAGCTCTGAAATCATTAGAGGGTGTGATAGGCGAAAAACCTTAAAAATAAGAAAATCATAAAATAGATACCTTCAGCCTGAGAAATACACTATAAGAGTTGGAAAGCTCTGAAATCATTAGAGGGTGTGATAGGCGAAAAACCTTAAAAATAAGAAAATCATAAAATAGATACCTTCAGCCTGAGAAATACACTATAAGAGTTGGAAAGCTCTGAAATCATTAGAGGGTGTGAAAGGCGAAAAACCTTAAAAATAAGAAAATCATAAAATAGATACCTTCAGCCTGAGAAATACACTATAAGAGTTGGAAAGCTCTGAAATCATTAGAGGGTGTGAAAGGCGAAAAACCTTAAAAATAAGAAAATCATAAAATAGATACCTTCAGCCTGAGAAATACACTATAAGAGTTGGAAAGCTCTGAAATCATTAGAGGGTGTGAAAGGCGAAAAACCTTAAAAATAAGAAAATCATAAAATAGATACCTTCAGCCTGAGAAATACACTATAAGAGTTGGAAAGCTCTGAAATCATTAGAGGGTGTGATAGGCGAAAAACCTTAAAAATAAGAAAATCATAAAATAGATACCTTCAGCCTGAGAAATACACTATAAGAGTTGGAAAGCTCTGAAATCATTAGAGGGTGTGAAAGGCGAAAAACCTTAAAAATAAGAAAATCATAAAATAGATTCCTTCAGCCTGAGAAATACACTATAAGAGTTGGAAAGCTCTGAAATCATTAGAGGGTGTGATAGGCGAAAAACCTTAAAAATAAGAAAATCATAAAATAGATACCTTCAGCCTGAGAAATACACTATAAGAGTTGGAAAGCTCTGAAATCATTAGAGGGTGTGATAGGCGAAAAACCTTAAAAATAAGAAAATCATAAAATAGATACCTTCAGCCTGAGAAATACACTATAAGAGTTGGAAAGCTCTGAAATCATTAGAGGGTGTGATAGGCGAAAAACCTTAAAAATAAGAAAATCATAAAATAGATACCTTCAGCCTGAGAAATACACTATAAGAGTTGGAAAGCTCTGAAATCATTAGAGGGTGTGAAAGGCGAAAAACCTTAAAAATAAGAAAATCATAAAATAGATACCTTCAGCCTGAGAAATACACTATAAGAGTTGGAAAGCTCTGAAATCATTAGAGGGTGTGATAGGCGAAAAACCTTAAAAATAAGAAAATCATAAAATAGATACCTTCAGCCTGAGAAATACACTATAAGAGTTGGAAAGCTCTGAAATCATTAGAGGGTGTGATAGGCGAAAAACCTTAAAAATAAGAAAATCATAAAATAGATACCTTCAGCCTGAGAAATACACTATAAGAGTTGGAAAGCTCTGAAATCATTAGAGGGTGTGAAAGGCGAAAAACCTTAAAAATAAGAAAATCATAAAATAGATACCTTCAGCCTGAGAAATACACTATAAGAGTTGGAAAGCTCTGAAATCATTAGAGGGTGTGAAAGGCGAAAAACCTTAAAAATAAGATGACCATATAATAGAGAACTCCTAGCTTTCGATTACTCTTACAACAGTTGAAAAAGGTCCGGAATCTTTAGAGGGTGTGAAAGAGCAAAAACCTTAAAAATAAGAAAATCAAAAAATGGAGCCCCCTAGCCCTCGAATACTCTAAGAGTTGTCCAAGAAAGACCTGAAGTAAACTCACGAGAGCGTCAACATGTATTTAACAAGTCTCAGATGAATCTAGAGTAATTACAATCAGATCTTATTCCACAATAGATCTATTTTGGTTCGCAGTGAAAACGGCCGAGACATTGCTACAACAAGGGACCAACCATCGTTCATTCATTACACACATGACATGTACACGATTTTACCCAAAACTCACGTCACTACCTTTTTATTCTTAGAAATAATGCTTGTTCATATCAGATAATATATAACTTGTAGACAGCAGACAAGGTCACCTAGTATAAAAATTGTTAAATATTTACATTTATCTCTGCGCGTGTATATATACAAACATAACTTTGTGGTTACTATAACTAACATTACATCATTTGTCTGCGTATATCAATTGTTTGTTTAAAGATTAAGTATTTCTACAACAAACATAGGACGCGTGATAAATACATTTCTAACAAGGTTAGTTCGATTTATGAATTAGTTTATAATAGGCTATGTCTACGTGTTGGTATTGAAATATCTGCAAATTTAAATTAACCTAACCTGAACTAACCTATAATAAATGTTGAGCTTGACTTATAAGAAAAATTATACAGGATAACAAACAAACCGAACACAATTCTCACAAAAAAATACGCCTAAGTATCAGACGCGTTTCAAAGACAAAGTCGTCCTCTTCAGTTATAGTTTGATTGGTGTAGCTCGTGTATCACTGAAGAGAACGACCTTGTCGTTGAAACGCGTCTGATACTTGGGCGTATTTTTTGTGAGAATCGTGTTCGGTTTGTTTGTTATACTGCCTAAACTAACCTAACCTATCTGACCATTCTCAAAACTAAATCAATACTAATTATCAAAAAACATTAGTTTTATAATTGTTAATCAAAAAATATAATGAACAATGGGCGCTGTCTTTGAAGACAAATTTTAAAAGGGACTTACAATTTTTTGGTTTGGGCCAAAAACGCGTCCTCGCCGTTAATAGTATTTAATTAAAATCAATCTTTTAATCATGGTGGTTAAAGATCACTTTTGTGTTTTGGCTTATTATTCCTGGACCATAATGTTTTTTTCTTGACACTTTACACATAGGTTTGGGTTAAAATAGTGTTAAAATCTGTGAACCAAATCGGTAGTGCCGGTACAGTTTTATAACAGGTCCATGACCTTTTTCCTTATTTTTTACACCGATAATTCCCGAACCGGTGTTTTTAGAAAGATGGAGAGCAATGTTTCGGTTTTCAGAGACTACATTTGAACAAAATGTATCCAACAGCTGATGTTGAGAAAATGGTAATTTTGTGGCACCTCAAATATTAAAAAGTCACGAAATAGGGCCAAAATATACTCAAATTTGGTCCACGCTGACGACAGGCAGACTCATATCATTCCAGAATCTTTTTTGGACTCCGGGGATCCCTAAACAGGTTCTTAGAGATGCTATAAAAAGACATCTAGTGTCAAAAATAATAACTTATTTGGGTACAATTTGCAGGTTATTATAAAAATTTTGAACGGCAATTCCCATATACAGAGCGATTTTTTGAAAACATTCCACCTCTATATTATTATTTTTAAACGGAAAGAGAGTTTCTCAGAACAGTTATTGATCTTTAGGAGGACCCTTAGAATACGGTTTTATAAAATCAAAAAAAAATCCTCTCCCTTCCTACCACTTCCATCTCAAAACTGTATAATGCACACATATTCCTTGTGATGCTTCAAATTAAAACCCTTTAAAAATCATGTATTTAAGTTGTGAAAATAAAAATCCACCAACGCGTTAGTTCGCTACGCTCAAAACTGTTATTTTATAAAAATAGGTTATCGCACAATGAAAATAGCTTAGTTGATGTCACGAAGAAAAATTGAATTTTTATTATTAATTGTAATGAAACTTTGTCGCAAAATATAAAATTTCTGTACCAGTTCTGACAACCTGAATAAATTATTGTTGAGGTAGTACAAGAATATTTCATTACTAGTAGGCCTACTGAAAGTGATTTTTTCCTGTACATGATCGTCGCGCGGCGAAGCCGAGCGTGGAAATTCGATCAAGCAGAGGAAAAGTACTTTCGGTACGAGTTATGAACGATACTCTACATCATGATGAAAAACAAACAGACAATAGTCCTAAGCAAAATGAAAAATAGTATATTTCTCGTCTTTTTAATTTTAAAACAACTCTTAATCATCGAAAATCTACTCCATAAAGTAGATAGTTTCAGGTCTTTAGATGTCAGACAAATAAACCAATAAAACGTCGTCTTTTACTTGTTTTGGTTTAACATTTGCAACTCTGCACCACTCAGAAAACTTACTATATTCCTCTTCATATCTATCGCGAAATTTCTCTGTTAGGTTTAGTAACATGACTGAAGCTTCAATGACTTATCTGGTATGTTAGAAACATTTGCAGCAGTCATTTTCAAACAAATAAATACAACAATAAATTTTGACTATTTGTTTTCACAAATCTATTGTTAATTATTTAAGATCAGCTAATTTCAAACGCACAAATTCATTGGAAAGAAACATTTCTGGTGGACAAACACGAAACTTAATTTAACCAATGGAAAGTCAGCTGATCGTTTTCCCTTGCTCTAAATTTGTGATTGGTAAACGATCACTTTGGTTGCTCTCAGCTGTTATCGAAAACAGCTGCTTTCGGTGCAGTATGATGAAAATAATATTTAGGTTAATTGTTAGAAATGGAAGTTCGGTCAAAATGAAAAGAAATTCTCAAAATTAAGGAAAGGTGACACGACAAAAATATTATAGACTTACCTAAATTTTCCTCTCTGTTCCAGTTTTACTGAAACTAAAATTATTTCAAAAATTGTGCATTGTGTGCTGTTCACTTTGTCCAATCTTAAACATTGAACTTTGTAAATACTTATTCATTGTGCTGTTTTAAATTCTAAAAAAATAACTTACTAAATAACATTTTTGAACGTAGCGAACGAATGCGTTGGAAGATTTTTATTTATTTTTAACAGAAATTCGTGGTTTTTAAAGGGTTTTAATTTGAGATATCACAAGCCATATGAATCCCTTAAAAAAATTTAAGATGGGGTGGTGGGAGGAATGAAGTTTTTTTGAATTTTGTAATTTTCTAAGGTTTCCTTTAAAAGGTGAAGAAACAGAGGCGGTAAGTTTTCAAAAATTAGTCTGTATATCGTTGAGAATGGTGGATAACTCAAAATGTTTATCTCTATCAAATGAGCCATGTAACATTAAGGGTTAGGTTAGGTTTGATTAGGTTAGGTTAGGTTATGTAAAAAATTATTTGGAAAAAAACTTTTAAATATTGATAATTTGTATATGAGAACTGTTGTTAAAAGGTTTTTTCTTATTTTTTTTAAGGCGAAAACCTATCCGTGATAATCGTATTATTAAAAATAGGATATAACATAAAATAGGATAACAAGGAGAGAACATAAAATAAAGCGAGAGAAAACAAGAGTTCCTAGAGAGAGACCTTTATAGAAAATGAAGGAGAGATATAACCCAAGACTCCATGAACAAAGAGGTACGCTAGGTTTGCCCCGCCACTCACTATAGAAATGTAAGTTCTTAGTTTCATTGCAACAAGTGCTGTAGTTTTTAAGAATAAACCAACTGCTTGTGTATTTCATGACGCAAGTACGCCGGGAAATATTTAATTCCAAGTTGTATGACAACAACAACATTACATAAATCAAAAGTACAGTTTGTTAATAACAGTAAATTAATAAAAGTTGATACAATAATGGAACCAAGACGGTTTTATCTCTGAGATAACATAATGTCTTTACTCATCTGACATTGGAAAAGCGTTTATAGGGATAATCTTCCGTGTTAAACAAATAGAACTTCACAAACTTCGTGACCAATCACAATAATTATTATCGTGTGTTCTCAGAAATAACTGATAACATGTTATATAACTTCATGTAGGTTATTAAACGATTACAAAAACATTTTGTAATTTTACAAATTACATTCTCTAGATTAAATTCACCGCTTATCGTGGGAGAAAACTAACATATACGAAATCCACTGGACAACTGTACTACATTTAGTTACTTTAGTGTGAAAAGTTACGGTGTTGACGTGACATCGTGAGGTAAAGTGGAAGCTAAGGCTAGTAGCGAATTCTAACTGTGAAAGTTAGAACCCCACGATGCGCTGACTATACATAACTGAAAACCTTCCATCAGCCTTATAAGGAGCTGTTTACCTACAGGGTTATTATATGAATCGCTAGAGCACTGTGGTTCTAACTGTGAAAGTTAGAACCCCACGATGCGCTGACTATACATAACTGAAAACCTTCCATCAGCCTTATAAGGAGCTGTTTACCTACAGGGTTATTATATGAATCGCTAGAGCACTGTGGTGAATCTACAATAAAAGAGAATTCCCCAAAACCACAATAAAACACTAACAACACAAAGACTGTAAAGTTATGTTTATTCTAACTTATGCACATTTCAATAGTAATGTCATCTTCAACGGTGCAATACACACTGACCTTAATAACTACAATCCTGATTTTATGCCAGGAAAAATTTTAAAAAGACACGAGATAGGGCGAAAATACGCCCTCATCTAAAATTGGATTTAAATTATTAATTCCGCATACGACAGAGATAGTAAAAAAACATTTTTAGCCTCAGGTGAAAACTCATAGAGTGATTCAATGAATAATCATATATTTCATTATTTCTCCCTGCGTGTGCTGTCCCAATTTACAGTATATTGGAACAGGTCTAAGAAGGCACTTCGCAGATCGGGTGAGAACGCTGTACTATTCTCGAAGTAAACGTTAAAGGGTGCGAGGATGGCAAGTCTCAGGTAGCTGGCGATTCGGAGGCAAAGTCAATGTTTGTGGAACGGTATTATTTTCCGACATAAACCACCTCTTCCTCTACCGCCCCGTACCGGGTACAAGTGCCTTCTTAGGGCTGTTCCACTATAGCTGTGGCATTATACTGCTGAGATAGACGTATATATTTAAACATCCAAGAAACGAGTTGACTGTTTACAAAACTTCTATTATTATTATTTTTAAATTAATTGTAGTTATTAAGGTTAATGTCCATTGTACCTCTAGGATTGGGGGTCTCCATTTTACGCTTTCCTTTGTTATTTGAAGGTGATAATGACCGATAGTTTTCGTTGTTAAATCACATGAAAAATGTATTGTTCATTTAAGTGTCTTAAACACTATAGAGCGCATAGGCTAACTTCTAAATGAGTTGGGGGGAATAAATTTAAAATTTAATTTTCTTAAATATTTTGAATTTAGTTAATCATTTTGAAAGCACACAAGAGTTATAGATTAGTTATTGTAGCTTATGTATTTTTTTTAAATATTTTTATTTATTTATTTATTTTATAGAGGTTGGCAAAATGCGTATTTATGCACTCGTCCCTTATGGACTTATGAGTCGGGCTCTCCCAAAGGCATACCGACTAAAACCTTCCTCTTTGCCAGGCGTTTTCCCCTTTCCGGGACCGCTCTCGCATTACTTCGGAGTGGCGCCTGCTTTTAGCATATCTGTGGCTCCTCTTCTCTGGCTGCTATGAGTCTAGCCAGCCCTCATCCTTCTTGCACCTCAGTACCAATTCAACGTATTCTGCAATTGCCACCCAGCGTTCTCTGCACGTCAACATCTCTCCAACTATAGTTCCAGTGGCTAGTTCTCCCACCATGTCGCTAATGCCTCGTCGTTGTTCTACAAAGCGGTCGCATTTAAAGAACGTATGCTCTGCATCATCCCTGACATTCTTACACACTCTACAGTTAGTGGATGCTACCTTCCCCATCTTTCCCAGGTAAGACCGGAAGCTTATGTATTATTAAGGATAGCGACTTTGTCGTTGAAACGCGTTTGATTAAGTAAACATAATTTTTGTGAGATCTTGTGTTCGAGTTTTTGTTCCATCTAATAATTATCTCACAAGTCAAGCTCAATTTGTTGTTAGGTCTACACATTCCAAAAGTTTCTATAACCAACATTCCAGGTAATCACAGAGAAAACCTGGTGTTTCGAAGTGCAGCGTACGAGAGAGTTATTCAAAGTTTTGTCAGTACAATTTACTTTTTCCAAAACAAAACAGGGTTGGTTAGAATTCCTCCAGAGAGTAGCGACTAAAACACGACAACCGTTATTGACAGAACTATACCAATTGAAGACCGGACTCTACAGTAAACCTAACCTTAAAGGACAACCGATATAGTTAGCCTTGAACCTTTCACCTTATTATATATGGAAGCTGTCCACAAAGACGCAACATCTGTCCAGAGAGAGACTACATTCACTTCTGTGCCGTTTTAATGCTTCAATTAATATATCCATTTTAATAACCGATCACACAACGGTACAGTAATTTCAGATTCAGTTCATGTTAATCGATAAATGGTTGAAAGGAAAAAAAACATACTTTAGAAAAGAAAATACATTACCTTCTTAGGAGAACTGGTAATGCAAGTTGTATCCTTGTACGTGATAACAAGGGGAAAGAATTCAAAGTATGGTTGTAGTGTAGTAGTGTCTATAGGATCTCGTCTCTTTCTATATTTTCATAAAGTCAGTGTTGCCAGCTTTTTACAAGTAAAAATCGTACCAGAGATTGAGAATTATCGTATTTCAGAGAAAAAATATGGTACAATAACAAAATCTTCTTACTTTAATACAAATACATGATAATTTTCGTTTTCAGGTTATTAAAGTAAACGCTTGCACATTATATGATATACAAATAAGTATATTGCAATATTTATAAAAAAAAATTGAATAATAATAAAAAGATAATGCTTTTGCATATCAGTCAGCGTTTTGTTTAGGTTGAAATCTATCAACATTATTGGAGCAAAGGAAAATTATCGTACTTTTGACGTACAACACCTTGTACCGACACCTTAACTTATAGTACAAATACGATAATTATCGTATGTCTGGCAACACTGGATAAAGTGAATCAAAAGATGATTGCCTCACCCTTAAAATATCGTTTTAAGAGGACATCTCTAAAATATTTAATGGTAAACCGTATCGAAATAAACTTACATCATTTCAAAGGAAATAAAACTGTGCAACATTTCCAACCAACCATACACAAAAATCATTAAAACGCACGAAAATATATCAAAATTGAATTTGAACCATAGACCCAGTCCATGAAACAAATGTTTCGTCATACTGCTTCAAAAACAGCTGTTTTCAATACATGCATTGACATGCTAAAGTTCTTTTTGGTCCTAGGACGTAAAAACATCAGCTGAGGTCGAAGTCATCAGTGCTACTTCGTTCATACGAATTAATTAACGATTGTAAAGCATCTATAAAAACAACCGATACTCTCGATTGTAAATAACCGTTAAAACAGCTGTTACCATCGATTTGAAGGTAAATAGGTTATAAAATTTTAATTTTTGTGAATTTTTTTCTTATATTATTTGCAGTATAACGAAAAATATAGTTCATCACTTGGACTAAAAGAAGCTTCGCTCATTTTCCGGCCTCGGCCGTTAAACTTGAGGAGCTTGTATCGAAAAGCTTTACTTTTGTCCTATACTATTACACTATTAATATTATAAATTTCTTCACTTGTCTTACAAACACGTACTGAGTGTAAAGCGTATTCATTAAAATCGACCTTTTAATAAAATTAAAAAATCTTTATTTAAGGACGCCCTTCCCTTAACCCAACAATACACAAATAATTAAATATTTATTTTAGACTAAATATGATACAAAATCAAACAAACCTGAATAGGCCTACGATTTAAACAAAACGACAAACGAAAACATAATATACAATTATGCTGTGAAAAGACCTTGTTTAGGGTCCATTCAAGGATCCCAGGACCCTTATACAGTAATATCAAACGCGTGTCTGTCTGTCTATAATTCGTAATCAGTCTAACCGGATAAATTAATATTTCATACTTTGCTTTTATATTCTTTGTATTGTCTCTTAGACAGAAAAAAATGTAGTGGTAACAAAAAAATGACCATGGGGTAGTTAAAGGGCAAATACTACTGATTGATTTATTTTTTTTTTTTATTTATTTTTTTTTAAATATTGTGTGTGGGGTATCAAATGAAACTAGAAGATATTCTGATTACCAATGTATATGTTTACTTGACGGGAAGTTAAAGCTTGGCCAAATTTAAAGTTTCAGATAACATGACCCACCTCCCAACTTGAACTTGTGAGTTTAAAATCTGAAAACATTATTTGAAATTAGACTGCAGTACGAAATCTTATATTATTTCAAATAATAAAATTATTTATTTGTACGACGAATAAAATTTAATAAACCACACAATGAGAAATGCTAGCTTAAAGGTTTTTAAAAGAGTTTTTGTGAGATTTGAGACAAACAAATTCAATAACCATTAAAAGATGGATTGGATTTTCAGCGATTTCTCTTTATTAGTGTCCGTGTAGATGAAACCAAGGACCTTTATAATTTCAGGCGAGTGTATGTCTGTCAGTAATCCGCAATCCAGCCACAAAAGATAAGATGTTAAATCCTATACTTTTCAAACTATGCATTTATATTCTTTCTATTATCCCACATACAGGAAAAAATATAATGGTAATAAAAAACGATCTTGGGGTAGTTAAGGGGCAATAACTATCGAATTGAAAAATTGTATTTATGTGTGGAGTATAAAATAAAACTAGATGTTATTTTGATTACGAATATGTATGTTTATTTGAGGAATAAATTAATATGTTGGACGCTTAAATGACTTCAACTTTATACAAATAAATAACTGTTCCTATATGCATACGGACCTGAAAGTCCGGGATTTAGAACACGTTTGACCCTTTTATTTATTGTATCAATTATTCCTGAACTGTACTATTTTTTTATTATGAATTTTCAAACCGTTTTGAGTTATTAATCTTCACATTTACTAAAATTTCAACAAAATCGGTAGAGTCCATTTTGAGAAATTACGTCTTTCATTCACCAATATCTCTTGAGAGATTGCGACCACTACAAATTGTTTGTGTTCTAAGAGACTACACTTGAGTAAAATTCGATAAAAATCCTAATTTTATGTCAGGAAAAATTTAAAAAAGACCCGAGATATGGCGAAAATACGCCCTCATCCAAAATTGGATTTAAATTAGTTCATACGATTGAGTTATAATTCCGCATACGACAGAAATAGTAAAAAAACATTTTTAGCCTCAGGTGAAAACTCAGAGTGATTCAATGAATAATCATATATTTCATTATTTCTCCCTGCGTGTGCTGTCCCAATTTACAGTAATATTGGAACAGGCCTAAGAAGGCACTTCGCAGATCGGGCGAGAACGCTGTACTATTCTCGAAGTAAACGTTAAGGGGTGCGAGGAGGGCAAATCTCAGGTAGCTGGCGATTCGGAGGCAAAGCCAATGTTTGTGGAACGGTGTTATTTTCCGACATATTCCACCTCTTCCTCTACCGCCCCGCACCGGGTACAAGTGTCTTCTTAGGGCTGTTCCACTATAGCTGTGGCATTATACTGCTGAGATACACGTATATATTTAAACATCCAAGAAACGAGTTGACTGTTTACAAAACCGCAAATAATTATTATTTTTTCATAATTATAAGTGGAAAATGACGTTTCTTTAGAATGTGTGTAATCAATGTTTTGCAGCGTTTATTTCGTCTGGATGAGCCTTGTTTACGTTAGTTGTAAAACGGAGTCACTACCATTTATTTTTTAGAGAGTAGGCGAGGGAGGGGGGGTTAACGCTCCTCTGCGTAATACTTGTCTCTGTTGACAATAGGAATGTAGTTACTTAGCTTAGGTTATGTTTATTTTGGCAAATCTTATGTGTGTTTAGTCTGGCCACAATAAGCTAGATGGCGTCATTGGTTAGGCACTCTTTGTTAGGATTAGTAGTGATTTGTTAATACAGTTATTGCACTCTCCCTCACAAAAAATCCGAGAACATGAAACCTACACTACGATTTTTAACACGGTTTTGTGTCATTGACCTTTACAAGACTTTACATCTTTTATAACAGCAATATGACAGATTTTTGTTTTTTATCTATAACCACGAGCCAGTATGTTTGAAAAAATAGCGAGTAACAAGTGTTGTTTTGGTAAGGCCTAGAGAACTGGAAAATTCCATCAAAATCGTTAGAGCTAGCAAAAGATTACAAAGTAATTTATGATGGTAACGTTAAATTTAGACCTACCTTACGCTCTACATTTTGAAAACGATACTGTTTATGTCCCACGGCCATTTCAAGGTCAAAATCGCTCACCCCGGGGTTCTACCCATGCACCATAGGATACCAAACTTTCAAAAATTAATTTAATTAATAATACACAGCGAATTATGACTAATTACTAAATATTCACTCTCACAATACTGTAACTAGTTAAGAAGAGAGTTGAATCTGTGTGTTACCCGTTGTTCCGTTTCGGTTAAATAAGGCAAAAACGCGGTTTGGGGATTTGGCCTCCAGCAAACCCCGAGCGCCAGACTCCAAGTTATTACCCAGTCATGGTGTTATTTATAATATAGTTTTAAAACGAAAATAAAAAGAGACAGGCTCTCACACCACTTCTGATTGCGTGTACAGACTGCTCACTTCTCCGACTAGTGTGGTCTGCTCAACCTAGCTACAGCTCCGATCAGCTGTTTGTTGTCTTATTGTAAACCGGACAAGTAGGTCCCGCTCAACTATCTGTCCCGAGCCTAAGTGACACCGTCACAAGTTGTTTTGAAGAAAATCGCAATTTTGAACAATATATCGGGATTGTTATTGATTTTTTCGATAATTTAAAATTTGGGAGTAGTTACCATAAAAACAAACATTAAATTAAAATTCTCTCAAAGTCGGCTTCAATGATTTTGGTCAAATTTTGAAGTGTGGCCTCTTAAAAGCCATTGGATTCTACCGATTTAGTTCAAATTTGAGTAAAATATACAGACTAAGGACCCAATCCTGCGTACAAAATCGCAAGTAAAAAAAGTATTAAGTTTTAGGAATTGGAAAAAAACGAAAATGAACCCTTTAATCGTTGATTTGAAGAATATCGCAATTTTGAACAATATATCGGGATTGTTATTGATTTTTTCGATAATTTAAAATTTGGGAGTAGTTACCATAAAAACAAACATTAAATTAAAATTCTCTCAAAGTCGGCTTCAATGATTTTGGTCAAATTTTGAAGTGTGGCCTTTTAAAAGCCATTGGATTCTACCGATTTAGTTCAAATTTGAGTAAAATATACAGACTAAGGACCCAATCCTGCGTACAAAATCGCAAGTAAAAAAAGTATTAAGTTTTAGGAATTGGAAAAAAAAACGAAAATGAACCCTTCAGTCGTTGATTTATTCTGAGGGTGCGTTTATACGGAGCAAGTATATGTCCATTTTTGTTGCTACTATAAAATAATATATTTATAGATCTCTTACTTGAGTAAACATATAAAGTTTACAAGTGTTTCAGGAGTCAGACAATACGAAAGTGGACGGTCACTCACTGTGACAAAAATTTTTTTAAATTTAATAAGTGTTAAAAATGTATTTTATTTCCATTTAAATGTGGTGTGTTTAAAAAATCATTTTAACATATTGTAATGTGATAAATGTTTTACATGTGATGATGCCTGACTAATAGGCGAAACAGCTGTAAACTTTAATAGTTTATATAAGATTAATCAGGCAAGTAAGAGATCTATAAAATATATAAAGTATATGTTCTATTTTAAATGTATAAGTGTTTATTTTTGGTGGATAATAGTTTTTTTGGTTTTCTTTTTATTTGATTATCATCGTTTATTTCAAGTTTTAGAGACACAAATAAATACAAATTCTACAGTCTTGGAGTTTTATTGTACTGAGAGGCGAACAGCTAAGGAACGGAAGCGAGCAAGTTGTACATGTTCATTGTAGAGGTCAAATCTTCGCCAAATATTTTAAGTTTTGATAACAGATTAGCGATGTTGATACTCGGGTGAAATGGATACTCGCATTACTCGGTTTCAAATGATTTCAATACTCGGTATTATTATTTCGAAATCGAGTATCTGCGCAGAATGATTTTGCGCATCGGATTCGAACTCAGCTTTACCAATCAGATCGTTTTAGATAAAACTACACTTTTGCGTTCTATCTGTTAGACTGATCCACCAAGTATTTATTTTTTAAAACAATATGTATTTGACACTTGTAATACGTAATTAAATGTTATCCTGCCTCGACACAAATTCAGTAATTTAACGTTAGTACTATTATTACCAACATTAATAATTTAGTTGTTATTAAAATAAGTTAATTTACTATATTTTTTATAAAGATGGTAACCTATTAATATTTATTTAAATATAAATAATAACATTTAAATAATAATTTAATTTACTTTTTGTTAATGTGGGAATAAATGAATATTATTATTTTAAATTGAACTTGTTACCCAATCTAAATCATTTTAACTCAAAATCGTAATGTTTAATTAATGTGTAGTGAAAAATCAGCTTAGAAACTAATACTGTATAACCAAAGTAGAAACACCGAGTATTTTGTTTGGAATTGACACAACACTAACGAATATCGTTGTCCGAGGATTTTATTTCGAATTCATTACTCGCACATTACCTCCTCCTTGTTCCTAGTTTGGAGGATTTTGTGTTCCTAGTTTGGAAGATTTTGTCCAAATATTTTAATACGAAA
The DNA here is from genome assembly GCA_963513935.1 of Aphrophora alni. NCBI lineage: Eukaryota > Metazoa > Arthropoda > Insecta > Hemiptera > Aphrophoridae > Aphrophora > Aphrophora alni. Next base: position 16,643,019 of record OY740773.1, on the reverse strand, counting down.
CCGAGGATTTTGATACTCGGATTCACCGAGTATTTTAATTCGAACTCACACATCACTATAACAGATGCTGCCTTAGCGTTGTAGAGACATATTTTCAAGTTACAAAGGTAAATTAACTACATGCTAATACTGTTACAAAGCTTTTACTTAACAAGGTTCGACCGTATTTAATAATTTCAAAGGTCAATGAAATATAAATTGACAAGTATAATGTATTTCATGAAATCGTGAAACTTGATACGTCTAGTATTAGTGTTTATGTGTGCATTTTGCAAAGCATGCTGAGTTGTAAAGTATGTGTCATCAATTGTGAGTTTAATAACATTTAGTGAGTCATGGCTCAAGTCAATTATCCTTTGTTCTACAAATCTTACTTCCCTTCCTATTCCAACAAGTGGAGTGAGGTTTAATGATCAAGGCTCGGTAAGAGTAAAAAGAAATATCGCACAGCTACCATAAGACATTTATTGACTAAAGCGCAACACATTCTTTAAATATTAACACTGACCTAGCGTCTGATCATAGATTAGATAAAATACAAAATGTAGTTCATTCATTACATTAATTCTAGAGATATCTTAATGAATCAATAAATTTAATAATATTAGACATACAGCTGATACGGTTAGTTGATAGCATGCGCATTTCTGTTGTGTTTTTTTTTCCTGTGGTGCAGCTAATCTACTGACCTCCACTTTTTATCGTCCAAATGCATAACGCGAGCCATAAAAGCTTGTGTAGTCTACATGTAAAAAGGAACTAATTAAATCGCGTTTAGAACTGGCTATTTTTAAACGTTTCTATAATTATTTTAGAGTTACAATAATTTTCCAGACATAGTAAAACTTACTTGGTAGGTAAAATTTACAATAACCAACGACGTCATTCCAAAAAACTATTTTTCGTCATACTGCTTCAAAAACAGCTGTTTTCAATATATGCATTTAGATGCTAAAGTTGTTCTTTTTAGTCCTAAGACCTAAAAACATCAGCTGAGGTCGAAGTCATCAGCTGTTACTTCGTTCATACGAATTAATTAACAATTGTAAAGCATCTATAACAAAACAACTGATACTCTCGATTGTAAATAACCGTTAAAACAGCTGTTACCATCGATTTGAAGGTAAATAGGTTATAAAATTTTAGTTTATGTGAAATTTTTTTCTTATATTATTTGCAGTATAACGAAAAATATAGTTCATCACTTGGACCAAAAGAAGCTTCGCTCATTTTCCGGCCTCGGCCGTTAAACTTGAGCTTGTATCAAAAAGCTTCAATTTTGGTCCTATACTATTATTAATATTATAAATTTCTTCACTTGTCTTACAAACACGTCCTGAGTGTAAAGCGTTTTTATTTAAGGACGCCCTTCCCTTAACCCAACAATACATAAATAATTAAATATTTATTTTAGACTAAATATGATACAAAATAAAACAAACCTGAATACGATTTAAACAAAACGACAAACGAAAACAAAATACAATTATGCTGTGAAAGGACCTTGTTTAGGGTCCATTCAAGGATCCCAGGATCCTTATAATATCAAACGCGTGTCTGTCTGTCCTAAATTCGTAACCCGTCTAACTGGATAAATTAATATTTCATACTTTGCTTTTAGTCCTAAAGTTGTTCTTTTTAGTCCTAAGACCTAAAAACATCAGCTGTTACTTCGTTCATACGAATTAATTAACAATTGTAAAGCATCTATAAAAAACAACCGATACTCTCGATTGTAAATAACCGTTAAAACAGCTGTTACCATCGATTTGAAGGTAAATAGGTTATAACATTTTAGTTTTTGTGTAATTGTTTATATTATTTGCAGTATAACGAAAAATATAGTTCATCATTTGGACGAAAAGAAGCTTTTCGATCCTCGCTTATTTTCCGGCCTCGGCCGTTAAACTTGAGCTCGTAATGAAAAGCTTCACTTTTGGACCTGGTGATGAAATACATGTATACTATTTTAGATTCGAGCGAACCTTAGCTCGTCTTAGGTCCTAGTTTACGGGCCTAAAAAAGAGATTTAAAATAAATATAAATAACTCTATGGCGCAACAGCCTGTACAGACCTACAAAGGCGGTTTTTCAAACGGTTGATGTGCGGTTAGCACATAGAATTCCCGTCGTCATAATTTCAGCTTTCGCAACCAGAATTCGCTACCTACATTTTTCACCATCCTGGATCAACTAATTGAGCTCGCGGTGATTGAATCTGGAACCTCTTGCACAGATAAGAATGTAGACAAGTCAATAGACATTTCAAGTGCTCAAATGTAATTATAGGTCTGGAAACGTATCACCGTCAAGTTGATGGGTACCATCATAGTACTTACCCAGCCCCTCGTGCAATGTAATACAAGCAGATCTCGTAATGTAATGCCCAAAATTGTCATCTCAAACATTGAAGGATTTGTTAAATTGCATTGTTAGATCAAGGGGTATTTAAGACAATTGCACCTCTTAATTGTGTATATCACTGCTTTCTTAAGCCCTAACAAACATCGTAGATGTGTATATATTAAAAAGATTCAACTCACTTCGCACATGTCAGTACATATATGACGGAAAGTCCAAGCTGCCCTCGTGTGGGTGTCTCGGCCCTGCAGGATCTTGTGGGTTACATTTCGCTATTTAATTTGTCATTGCAGAGAGGTCGGGTTGGTACCTTTTCTTCCTCAGGGACAATGATAAGTACGGGTTTGGCAATCCCGATGTTCCCAGCTCGATCTACAGTGTTTTTCATATAGTCTTGGGTTGATCATTTTTTCACCTTTCATGTCAGGTTTTCCTTGATCATCTCTTTTACTTTTCCGACCCTGGTGCTATTAGAGTATTCCAGAGCTAGGAGTTTTTTTATAAGGCGATGATAACCAGTAGATTTTCACGTTAAAAAACAGGGGGGGGGGGGGGAGGTACAACTTCGTGAAAAATTTTAATATGCAATTCTTTTTCTAATTTAGTCTGTTATAAGTTGAATAACACTCGATGAAGAAAAAAGCTGATTAAAATAGCCGCCATTTTACATTTTTAATACAATTTTTCTGAATTTGCGATTACGCATTTCGTTTAATTGGATAGTGGAGTTACCTGGAGTTTTACTATTTTTAACGGAAAGGTTTCTTTAGTTTAACCATTTAAAAGAGTGTTAGATGGTTGTAACTAACACGTTGTGTGTGAAATCTGATACCTTAAAAGGTGAATGAACGATTGGTAAAGTAGGCGTCAGCTAAACCAACGTAACTGAAATGAAAAGTGATATCTTGACTGTGCGAATATTGTAATATGATCACGTTTAACTGAGTCTAGTATAGTTTTACAAATAATAATAGAGTTGAATATCCACTGAGCGATAAAATTAATTAACCTATTTAATCAAATTTGGAATATGGGTATTTGGCCATTTTTTTCGTGACTTTTGGGGGGAGGAGATACTAGAATAAAAACACAAACTACGATTTTCTTAAATATAACTTTATTGATTAAATCAATTACCGAAAAAACCTATTGGTCCCCAAAATACCCCTTTTGAAAATTATTGATAAAACAAAAATCCATCATGTAGCTCATTAAAAAAACTAATTTCTCAACATAATCTCTACCTATTGATGAAATTTGAAAATTAATTATCCAGAACAGTACCAAATTTCGCAAAAATATTTTTCATGAATTGACAACAGGCGAAAATGAATCTAAACAGCCATTATTAAAAATGTGATTACAGTAGAATATGATTTTAGGGGAACTTATAAAACGAAGGATAAAAACGCTCTATTTAAATGTAGTGCAAAATATAATTTAAACAAAAATTCACATTTGATAAGGAACGTTAGAATACAACCTAGGGCCTACACTGTGTAAGAAGTGTAGGGCATGTTTCGACACTCGTTTTTGGACTGATCTTCACATTTCTACCTCAGGAACAGAAAAAAATATTTTTTTTCAAAATACTGTCCGTCCGTCGTCATTGTCGTCTGTACCTAAGATAGAGGTTACAGAAATTACGATAGGAATATAAAATTTGCTGTATGGGACAAGAATGTGATCATTAGAAGAACTCTATTCAAATTCTGAAAAATGTAATTAAAATTGTCAAAATGGCGGACTGATTTTATTCAATTTATAACAGACAAAATTAGATTTTAATTCTCCTTGTAATGACACCTCTCTACTACTACAAATAGCGAAGTTATGTAATTCCGAATGCCCTCGATAATCTATTATGAACTCGAAAGAGAACAAGATTTGGTTTTAAGAGACGCCTGATAGTAAAGATGAATTAGAGGGATCAACACAAGACTAGAGCTAACTCGGGATTGACACGCCCACTAAATACAGTGTAATTCTTACATCCCCGGACTGTATTTCTTTTTAAAGTTGACTAAAAAACTAACAATGATTTGACTTTTGTTGGTTGTAATACGTTTGGGTAATGAGTTTTTGTGATGACTTAATACCCCCTCCCTTTCCCCACGCGCCTGTAGTCTGTTAGTCAGTCTCGAATGTCGCCGGATCTGTCTCCACCAGAGTTTTTCCTGTGGTGCTATCTCAAGGACTTGATAGTAGAACGCTGCAAGATTTACAAAATAATATAACCGACGCTGTACGGGGCGCCCAATGTACTGAATCGCGTATCTAGGGTGTGTTATCGAGTTGTGTCTACCGATCGGCCAGAGTGCCCCTACTCCAGTTTACAAGGCTTACAAGAAGGGTTTGACACAACTAGAGGTTATCCGCTGAGCAGCACATTGTTCCGCTACATTCTTTCGCTGTAGGCCTACTGTTGCTAACTGACAATCTACCTAAAGGTTTATTACGTTTATCAATGGTACATAGGCCAACATTTTTAGATTTGTGGTAATATTCATACACCATAAAATATGTTTCAATAAATCTTTTCGGAAAAAGCGTAAAAACAATATCTGTTTTAAACTTTGAATTAATGTTATTTTTTTTAAATCTTCAAAGTAAGGTGACTAAAACATGTCAGTATTGAACCTAACCTATCGTAGAAACTTCTTTTAGCAGTAAAATGTGCCGTTCAGCGGAAACCCTTAGACCTGGCAAATCCTTCTCGCCCTTGTTAACTGAAGATGCAACGCTCAGACAATCGTCCGCTCGGCGGGAAACTCCACATCATCGAGTAAGACTTGTGTCTGTTACAAATTGAAGGACAATTACAGCATCTTCTGTAAAGGTAGCTTAAAAACTAATTTCTAATGTACAAAATGTGTAAAAATATATATTGCGTTGATTAACATAAATTTTACAATTTCTATAGACCACTGAATAAGTACAGATTTTGTGAAAAATAGGACAAAAATCCTGCAGACAAGAAAGTTGGGTTAGGTTTTGGGTTACTTCAATGGGGGAAAACATCGGACACTCCAGCTCACCGCTGGGCCCTATTCCCTGCGACAAAACAGTTTTTTTTTTTTGTAAATATCTCAATGATCTTTAGTAATTTTTTTCGTCAGATATATCTTGCTTAGTTTTTGAGATATTTACAAAATAAAATATAACCCCCCCTCCCCAGGGGGGCCCAGAGGTGAGCTTGAGCGTACGATTTTTTTCCCCATTGATGTAATCCCAAAATCTAACTTTCCAACAAATTTCGTGTCTGGGGGATTTTTTTCAAATAAAAATCTTTATTCAGGTTAATTTTGTATTTAGAGTCCGAAGATATAAGTATCACCCTGTATGAGTGAACTCCCCATTACCTCAGGATGTCGGGTCGACACAGTCACTCCTTTGAACCCCAAGAGGATCAAACTTTTTATACAAACACAAGAGCAGTAGCTAATAAACAGGTGCACCACGTGTATAGAAAACAAAAAAATGGTACTAAATTTCCCCCCAATATCAGTAAATATCTCACAGTCTCGAGAGAGAACGCAATTGCTAGGACGTCTACAATATAAATTAGCTAAATAGATCACGCGATCGTCCTGACCTAACCTAAAACAATGTTTAATGACTCATCCTCTAGACAGTTGTATAAATGATATAAAATGACATCTACTTGTTTAAACAGGATTTTTTTTACACTGGGAGAGAGGGCGGAGTGACGTCATCACAATGAGATCATTCCTGGAAATTGCTGGTCTGATTGTTGTTAACGACTTCCAACAAACTAACAACGAGTTGTTTCTAAGAACGGCACACATGTGTTTACAAAAAAGAATCATTTTCTATCTATAGACATTTATAATTAAGAGGAAATAAACTTTAGGCCGACGTAAACATCGATTTGCTAATGAAATTTTACCCTCAGGTCGCCCTCACACAAGGAAGGATTTGTACGATTTGTGACCTTAATGAATCAAATTAATTTGTCTTTAACGACTATGAAAACCAATGCAAATGTTTGAAAAATAACAGTAGATAAAATGTATCCTCGAGCAAACTACAGGACTTTAAAATGTAACATTTAGATTGCACATTATCACAGGGATTAGACAAAGAGTCTAAAATATCCCAGGTAATTATATAGCAGAGCTGCCTCACTTCAAAATCAAAATTTTATGGGTTTTATTCGTCAAATAAATGTTGGAAAAATATTTTATTATCGAAAAAAAGTGTCGGAAAGATGGTTACATAATATAATTACACAAGTTTAATCAATGTAAATTCACATCAATTCTTGTACTTTTAAAAGGACATCAGGCCGATAAAACTAAAGACAAATAATTATTCTGGGTTTCTATGATTTGTGTTGATTTGTACTTTTAAAAGTACATTAGGCCTATAAACTACAGTAGTTCACCTCTGGGTCTTAGGAGGTTAAGGTGGCGCTGTATTTTCCTTGTTTTATTTTTTTATCCTCTACTACATACCTTACTTCATAAGAATAAATAATGTTTTCTTTGCTGTAAATATGTAGGGCTGTATTATTATATGTCACGAAAGGTTTGGCCAGGTTGCTATATATATATATATATATATATATATATATATATATATATAACCACCTGGCCAAACCTTCCGTACGTTTATTGAAGTGAATGTCATGAGTATGAAAAATAACACAGAGTTAATTTTTTCACGAAAAAAACAACTTGTGTAATTATATTATGTAATCATCTTTCCGACTTTTTTTTCGATAATAAAATATTTTTCCAACATTTATTTGACGAATAAAACCCATAAAAATTGATTTTGAAGTGAGGCTACTCTGCTTTATAATTACCAAATACCACAGTTTTTAAACATTGCAGCCATCTTCATTAAAAAATATATATATTTATAAATAAACGTTTCAACCTTTAGAGTCTACATTTTAACAAAAATTAATGAAAATCGTTATAGCCGATTTTGAGATAATTGGAATTTTGTGTTTTTTTCCTTAGTTATCCCTAAATGTTGAATAATCAATAAATTGTAATAAAGAGTTTCAAGATATGCCTCGTACAAAATCGGTCCACTCCTTTGGGGTTGCACAGTACTGTACTGACAGACAAACATCATTCTACAAAATCCTTTTGGGGGTCAGGGTACTTAAAAAAAAGCAAACAGAGCAAATGAAAACCAATCCTCTTATATAAGTTGTATTATGCAGATGAACAGATATTCCAAAAACTACTTTGTTGTGCCCAAAAAGGACACGTTCACGAAAAACCCTTCAGATTTTTTGACGCGTAACTTTTTAACGTGTGTTATAAAACAGTAAAAATTGATATTTTATACGAAAAAAATGATTTACCTGTGAATTAAAATGTTGCCAATACAGATTTGGATAAAACGTACAAATAGACGCAGGGACTAACATTTCACAATAACACCTTCTTCTTCAACAATCACCACTTCACTGACCTTCCTAAACACTGGTTCAGGGGTAGGGGAAAGAAGGATCTCTCGCTACCTGGCTTCGTGTTAAGGGTTAACCTCGAAGTTATTGTGTCTCCCGTCCCTCAACTGTTGCAATTAACATGGATTGCATTCAACTTGCGGACAGCAATAAAAACATTCTTTGCTTTGATACAAAACTAAATTAAAAATTCTGAAGTATGTTTTTATACGCTGATTATAATGAAAAGAGTTAAAAATTAAAATAATGTTGAGAAGTTACGTACTTTTTTAAAGTTTTTAACTAGCGCCATTTTGAAACTGTTAACCGGAATTGTCTTTTGGTAAACTATTGTCTCTAAGAGGATGCAAAGCAAAATAGGCAAACCAAATGTTATTAAAATCGGACCCAAATTGCAGCCATTAAAAAAAAATCATCCCTTAAGAATTCATTGGACAACCGAACTGTATATATTAATGTACGTTTAAGCGTCGTAATAAAATTATCGTTTACGTTTATTTTACACGATTACGCAACAAATTTTGTTAAACCATTTGATTGTTAGATCTACCGAGAATAATTCGAACCGTTACATAATAAAGATTCACCACAGCATTCACCACTGCTGTAACCATTTTCAGCTGTAAAAGTCACCCCCTGACTTTTTTAAGCCTGAAGATGTTGAAGAAGGATGGCTTTGTGCTCACGAAGATGCGCCCGAAAATGAAAAACTTGCAGAGCTTTTTAAATTATTTTGTAGAGCAGTGGAAAATATTTCACTACCACTACCCCTAGACCTAGAAAAAAAAATACCGAACAACTAATGCGGTTGAAGGATGGCCCAATAATAAGATAAATATTTATTGACATGCTTAAAAACTAAAGCAGAGATATTTAGCAAGAATGGAGATGAACCACGAAGGAGTGAAAATAAGAAGAAAATATAGGGAATTAGAGAAAATAGTATAAAAGTCTAAACAAAAATACAATGAAAATGGAAACTTAAAAAAAAGTAATGTCCTACATCCTTAAGTTTGAGTAGAGAAAAAGCGAAGTCTTGAACTCTGACAATTGCAGAAAACAATAGAAAACAAAATATGTTTTAATCTATAATATTTATGATGATTAAGAGTTGTTTAAAAATAAAAGAAAACCTAAATTTTTCTAATTGTCCAAACAAATGTCCTAATTTTTATTTTGCTTAGGCCTATTTTTTTTTTTTTTACTCGTACAGAAAGTACTTTTCCAGTGCTTGGTAGAATTTCGCCCACTTGGTAATATTCGGTGCAGTTGTAACACTGATCTGCAATCAGCTGTTCCAAAATTTTTGTAAACGTCGAAAGTATCTTTAAACGTGGCAAACAAATATTTATTTATTTCACATATGTCTACAAATCGGAATATTTCTGGCTGTCAAATCACTCTCCTGATAGTCGATTGTCTGCAACAGAGAATGTACGCAGGTCGGATTGTCCGCAAGTTGGACATCACCATTAACATGTCCAATCTTGTCAGAAACAAATGTGAAAATTACATAAAACTTGAGTACAGTGCCACAGTTGATAAGTCCAATGCTTAAGATAGACGATACACTCGTCTGAATAGGTAATGAATGATATTTATATACGTACAGTAGGCCTACACCAAATCGGGCACCTCCAACCACCTCAAGAATAGCAGAAATAGAGAGTGTTTCGAGATCTGACGTCTTAAAAATTAATCAAAGTAGTATTGGCCGCTACGCCAGTGTTTACCATTTTTCGAATAAGTATTTTTATTTCCGATTTTAAATTCTTTTAACAATCTCTGAATTTATGTGCCAATTTTTAAACAAGATCGATTTGTAGGATTTTAAGCTTCACTTTACGGCAAGTAACTCTTTGAAAAGTGTGACATATTGTTAAATCAAGCCTTGTTTATATGTGACTAGCTGATGACCCCCAGTTTCACCTGGGATTGTTGACATAGTTTTATAAAGAAATAATTTGTTTAGCACAACACCAATTTTAATCAAAATTAACCCATAAATAACAAAGATATGATACTTGTTTTAGGGGTAAAAACACCCTTGGAGTCTAACACTTTCAAAACCCTTTCTTACTGCGCGTCTATAGACCTACCCCAAACCATGTTAAAAAAAAGCATAGCTCTAAGCTTCTTGGATCCAGAGATTTCGTGATCAGTCAGTGGGTTTGACTTTATATATTTTAGGGGTAAAAACACCCTTGGAGTGAAACATTTTCTTACCCCTGTCTTAGTACGCATCTACAGACCTACGCCAAAAAATGTTTAAAAATTCATAGCTCAAGGCTTCTTGGATCCAGAGATATGCTTTAGGGGTAAAAATCACCCTTGAAGTGGAACAATTTCAAAACCTTTTCTTAGTACGCGTCTACAGACCTACTCCAAACCATGTTTAAAAAATATCATAGCTGTCGGGGTCTTGGATCCAGAGATTTCGTGATCAGTCAGTGGGTTTTGACTTTTACATATTTAAGGGGTAAAAACACCCTTGGAGTAAAACATTTTCAAAACCCTTTCTTAGTACGCGTCTACAGACCTATGCCAAACCATTTTAAAACATTCATAGCTCTAGCTTCATGTGTCCAAAGATTTCGTGATCAGACTGTGGGTTTTGACTTTTTTATATTTAAGGGGTAAAAACACCCTTAGAGTAAAACATTTTCAAAACCCTTTCTTAGTAGCCTACGCGTCTACAGACCTATGCCAAAACATTTTAAAACATTCATAGCTCTAGCTTCTTGTGTCCAAAGATTTCGTGATCAGTCAGTGGGTTTTGACTTGTATATATATATATGAAACAGAATAACTAGATACGTTACGTCTCCCTCCAGAGTGAGATCGTCTTCATTCATAAGATATATCCAAAAATAAGAAGAGCTGTAATAATCTGGTACAATTAGATTTGTAGACTTGGCAATGTTTGCACTTCGTGCTTAAAATAGATTGGACCCGAACAACAATTGTTGCATTGATATTGTGTTCTGCTTATTAGCTAATTTGAAATATAAACATTTTTCGCTGGCACACTTAGATCCGGAACCATTAGGAACCACTTTTGGATCACTGTATTGAGTGTTTCAAAAATTTATATCCTATACTTCGGGATTATACAGAGTCAATAAAGGAAAAAGTTCGTGTAAACATATGTCGGTAAACGCTCCGTTTCTGGGCCATTTTAAGTTTCATGGAAAAGTGATTTTTGACATGCGGTCCGTCTGTCGTCTAGTAAGAACGATACCAGGTACACAGAGGACTATAGTGTGATCATTTATTGAAATTCGAAAAATCTAATGGAAAATGTCAAAAAGGCGGCCATTTTAAATAGGTTTTTTTTTGTCCATACCTCGTGTGTTATCTTATACTATTATGAAACCGGGTGAATTATTATTATTATTATTATTATGCTATTATGAATGCGGCTGAACGTAGGATCGCCTCACTCTAACCCACACACAATCACACACACAGGGGCGCAAAGTATTAGGAGTGGCCGGTACCTACCGTGGGCCACCCGCAAGAGTTACCTACTGTACTTCCCTTGATCAAACTTTCATTAATTTAATTTAATATTTATAAGGAGAGAGAGAGAGAGAGAGAGAGAGAGAGAGAGAGAGAGAGAGAGAGAGAGAGAGAGAGAGAGAGAGAGAGAGAGAGAGAGAGAGAGAGAGAGAGACCAAACAATGTATAGAGCCCAAAATCAACAATGTTTGACACATTTTTTATATTTTTTATTATGTGTAGAATAAAAATATATTACAAATTTTATTTTCAAGTATTAAATAAAAAATAAATTAAAGTTCTATAAAGTGAACCCCAGTAGGTGACTCAGACGGGTGTCCGGGGAGTTGGTCACCAGCCACCTTCGTTCAGCCGCATTCCACAGTTTGATAATAGTATAAATTAAAAACAAATTTGCAGATATGAGTTATGCATGTAATGATATCAACCTCATACCTCTACCATGACAAATGGCGAACTCATTGTGAAAAATCGCAATCTTATCACAAATAGTTTAAAACATATTTATGAACGTTCCTTAGAATTTCCTTAGAATGATTAAGCTCTCCTTACGGTGCTTCCTTAATTCTCCCTAACGATCTGTTTATAGGTACCTATAATATCCTTCCTTAACTTTAAGGTTGGTCAGGAGCTACCTTAAACCTCCCATATTGTTCGCTGTTGAACGGTAGCCCTAGTTGTTAAGATTGTGAATATGAAGACGATTTTATAGAATTCTTTATGCATGTAAACGTAGTGTCACTACATGTAACGAGGTGATACTGAAAAGACATTTTCAATGATTAAGATGAAATATGTAAAACGTTATAAGAATAAAATGTTTACAAAAGTGCACATGGTACCTTTAACTTTAGTAATTTGTGTACCTAGTTTTATTGGAATGGGTTGTACCGACAAGTCAGTCTAGGGAATCAAGTAGAATGGAGGACACGCCCCTTACACCAGACACAATCCTAGTCTGAGGCTACTGTATGTAGAGAGGCAGCCGTTGGAGTAGTGGCATCATTAGAAAACACGAATCAAATGATTATGTATTAGCAATGAGTAACAATTAGATATGTAAAAAGATCTCGCGGACAATACCAAAATGAGAGAAGAAATTGATAGAGATTGATCACCTATAAGGAATAGTATAGACTACTATACATACGGATGTCCTACAGGAAACAACCAAACAACAGCAAAGTATGCGACGCTATTCTAAGCAGAAGGCAATATTAGAATGTGCTCAACTGTGTCTAGCAAGAGGATTTCCCAATGAGCACATCATTGTTAGGACATATATTCAGGAGTATTCTGAAAGTCGGTAGTGTAAAATGCTCCTTAATTAAGTCTTTCCTTAGTCTCTCATAAAGAAGTCCTAAATAACGTTCATAAATACAGGCCTTTAGCAGGATTAAAAAAGACTCAAACTTTAGAAATTTCAGTTCGTTTATCTGTAACATATGATAAACCGATTGTCACAAAACTCATCACTAAACAAAATGTAATTTACTAAAAACCAACATGGCGACCGAAAATATTAAACATAGGATTAGTTGTAATTATCATTTGGTCTCTATAATCGATATAAGGAAATTGTGGAAAAAAATAGGGAGTACACTTTTTAGCCACCCTGTACTATAATACTGAGAATTCTACGCGCTTATAACTTCTACCTATTTAGGTTTTCCCGTTTAACACATAAGTTCAAGGATTTTTATTATAACTTCATTTTCCTAGACAAAACTGTAATAAATTACCGTATAAAGGTTTTAAAAAACAGGTTCTGGTTTTGTGGACATATTCTGGTGCTCTGACGGTTTCGAGTGAATGTGTTTCTGTTAAAGACTGCGATTGTTATATTTATAAACAAGTTGTTGGGCGACATCATGGTACTTACCCAGACCACATTATACAGTGTAATACAAGCAGATCCTGTAGATAAAATACCCCAAAAGTTTGTTTCTTGTAGGAAATGTTAAACTGTATTAGTAGATCAAGATGTCTTATTCAGTAGGTTAAGTTTGTTTAAAAACCGTTGTAACCTCGTAATTGAATGTACAGTAGCCTCAGACTAGGAGTGTGTCTCGTGTAATGGGCGTGCCTCTATTCTACTTGCTTCCCTAGTCTGACTTGACGGTACAACCAATTCCAATAAAACTAGGCACACAAATTACTGCTTAGCTACATTTAATTCCTAAAGTTACAACTTCGTGACAGACTTTTGTAAACGTTTTATTCTTATTTACATTGATAAAAGAAACGAAAGTAAGGTACGCGTTTACACAGAAGCATTTGAGGTCTATATATTTTTTTATTAGGGTTGTACCGCTGAAAGTAAACGCAACAAAGTGCGGGGCCTCTCTTTTCCTCTCCACCCCAGACACATTCCTACCTTGAGGATGCTGTAATTGACTTTTTACATTGTGTACATATTTAAAGAATCTCCACTCGCTTCGCTCGAGCCAATGTGACGAAGCCTCGACTAATGTCTGTTTCTCACATCTGCCAGATCTCTTAAATATTTGAATATCTTATTTTCTGGAGACGTTCGAAATAACATTTTTTACAATAAATTTCCTTTTTTTATCGAAAAGATATGGAATTGGTAGCTTTACATGCTGAATTGATAGCTGCAAATTTCTATCTAATTTGATGAGTTACACAAGAAATGTGAACAATAGAGTTAAAGCGTGTCCTAAAGTCACACGATTTAGTTTCTGTAGGCATATAAGTCTTCTAACCGGTAGTTTAAATTGCACAGACAGACAGACTCAAATTATATAGGTCCTTGGTGTTACCCACGAACCTTCAATGTAAATTCAATCCATTTTGTAATGACTATTGAATTGTTTCTTTCACATCTCACAAAAACTGCTTTTAAAACTTATACTCTATGAATTTCTCTTGTTAAATTAAGTTCTATTCGTCATAGAAAAAAAACTGTAATATACGATTTCGCGCTGCAATTTAATTTTAAATCCAAATATTTGTTTTTTAGATTTGTGGTTAACGCCTTTTTCAAGATAGAGGGGGGGGGGGATAGGATAGCTAACACTTTAAATTTAGCCCAGCACCAACATATTAATTTCCTCTTCAAATAAACATACATATTCGTAATCAGAATAATTTCTAGTTTTATTTGAAACTCCACGCATAATATTTCCAAAAATAAATTTTTCAACTCGATAGTTTTTCCCCTTAACTACCCCAAGGATTTTTTTGTTACCGCTATATATATATATATTATGTGGGGCAATACAAAATATTTAAATGCAAAGTTAGAAATATACAGGGTGTTATCGTCTAGTTTAGACTGGTTCCAACTTACAGACAGATACGCGGGTGAAAATATTAGAGTCCTTGAATTTACCTACGGAACCTAAACGCTGTTTAATATGGCCGCTATTTTAACTTTTTCATTTCGTTATTTCAGAGTTTCAATCGGGTTCTATATGAGCACACTATACTAAATTTCCTGTTCCTATCTTTATTTTTGTGGGCGCTAACGTGCTTACGTAATAACCACAACGACTACGGTCGAAAATCACTTTTTCGTCGTACTGCTTCGAAAACAGCTGTTTTCAATACATGCATTGAGATGCTAAATCTGTTTTTTTAGTTCTAGGAGCTAAAAACATCAGCTGAGGTCGATGACATCAGCTGTTACTTCATTTATACGGATTAATTAACGATTGTAAAGCATCTATAACAACAACCGATATTATTATTATACATTTTTCGGACATTTGCCATCATTTGTGTGTTAAAAATCAAAACACGACGTTTCGGGAATAAGAATCAATTCCCGTTATCAAGTGACTAAAATCTAAAGAAACATGAAACTAGAAACTAAGCCTATGTAAGAAGAAAAATAGGCTCTGAGATGCATGCTTAGATATTAAGGTTGGTGGTGTTCTTATTTAATTTTACTTCTTACATAGGCTTAGTTTCTAGTTTTATGTTTCTTTAGTTTTTAGTCACTTGATAACGGGAATTGATTCTTATTCCCGAAACGTCGTGTTTTGATTTTTAACACACAAATGATGGCAAATGTCCGAAAAATGTATAATAATAAAATTGAACTTCCATCATTAACAAATAACTTCAAACAGAGAACAACCGATACTCTCGATTGTAAATAATCGTAAACAGCTGTTACCATCGATTTGAAGGTAAATAGGTTATAACATTTTAGTTTTTGTGTAATTGTTTTCTTATATTATTTGCAGTATAAACGAAAAATATACTTCATCACTTGGACCAAAAGAAGCTTTTCGATCCTCGCTCATTTCCCAAGTTAAAGTTGAGTTTGTATTGAAAAGCTTCACTTTTGGACCTAGCGATGAAATATACTATTGTGGTATATATACTATCTACAGTTGTTAACAAAGTGGCATTTTGTTCATTTAAATTAGTTTGCAAAACAGCTGATTTCTCAACAGTTTCACTTTGCCCACTACTTTGCACACTACTTTGCTCACTCCGAATGGCAACCGAACAAAACGAAATTTAGGTTAAGTTTATTTGAATTGATTTATAATATACAGGAAATGTCCCGTATGTATTTTAGATTAATTCTTACATGTAAAATAACGTAAATAAACAACAAAACAACGTTTTAAAGTTGAAAAAGGAAGTAATTATTCATAAAGATGATTGACAGTGTATGTACACGGAGAGTATTTTTCGTTTGCCGAGTTTTGAAGTTGGCAATCCCGTTTCCTCAACAATACACCTAAGTTATTTGTAATATTCATAAATAACCTCAGTTTTGACGTGAGGTTGAACACTACTGTATTAAATTAATGTTTTATTAAATTGTGTTACTGCTGAAGTATGTTTTTTATTTGTCACAAAATAACAACTGTAGACAAAGTATAATGTGCAATTCGTGAGCAAAGTGTCTTTTTTAAACTCGATAAAATTGACGCGCACTCGGCAAGCCTCGTGCGTCAACATTTTTCTCTCGTTTAAAAAAGTGCCACTTTGCTCACTAGTTGCATAAATAACTAATTACAGTTTCCTGAGGCCATGAAACAGTAAATAACAGCGGTAGAAATATTTGACGATTAGCAAACTTACCCTATATTGGCTCAGTAACAATAAAATCCTTCTTTATACTTAAATTAATTTCATTACACGAATTATCCAGTCTCAAAAATCTATTCCTTGTCACCTTAAAACAGTGCGGAACACTGACCAAAACAAGATCTCATAATGACTACATTTTATATGTATCAGATATAAACCATATCCCATTACAACTCGTGACCAACATTCTAAATAAGGTTAATTTCACTAAAATAATGTTATCTCTTATCATGCACGGAACTGGACTATTACCATAATTGAAATTTATATCCAGGTAGTTTCAATTCATCAGTCATTACACTCAGAGTGAGCATGCCAAGTAGAAAATACTCAACATGCAACTGTCTGGCATGATAAGAAGTAAATCCAACTTCGACTTTGGCATTATGGAAGAAAGTCTATAGCAACCACCTACATGAAGTGTCTGTCCACAGATCCTATTTACCACAGGATTTCTTTAAAGTGAGCTATTGTTGGGACAATGGTAGGACCTTTACTAGTATCAAACTGGGAATGCGGTTAAACGAAGGAAGGGTCGCTTCACTCAACCAAGCGCAGAGGGCTTCACTTTATAAAACTTTAATTTATTTTATTTGATATTTGAAAATACATAGTACTAAATGTTTATATTAATGCATATCTTAACAAAATGTTTGGTTTTTTTTTTTTTTTTTTTTTTTTTTTTTTTTTACACTTTTAATATTAGTAGGGATATTTTGCTGTTTTTCAACATTGCTCTCTGTACTGTATTACTGTTGCCTAGATGAGCAAATGTTAAATTTACAAAAAATAAATTGTCTAAACGCCAATATTACAGTTTTAATACATATTTATTCATACACAGCTGTTATTAACTATTATTATATTGTGCTCCTTTGCTTCATTAAAATCGAAAAGTACATATTTTTCGATAGAGATATACGATAGTGTTGTTTATTTCACACTTATTAGTCATCATACTGTCATTCATTTTGTAGCAAACATTGTTGATTTTGGACTCTATTAAAGAAATTATACATTGTTTGGTCTCATTTTCCTTCTAATGAGAAGTGTAGAAAAAAATATATTACAGATTTTATTCGAAAATATCAAATTAAATTAATCTAAGTTTGATCAAATGAAACACTGCGTAACTCATGCGAGTGACCCACAGTTAAGTAAGGTTAGGGTGGGATATTAGGTTAATAACTTTGAAATTATACAGGATATTGAGATCAGATTTGGTTTACGTAATTTGTTTGTAGCGTTTTATACGTGTCAAACAAAGAATTTTTATCGTTTATTTTCAAAATGGCTGCCGTTTAAAATTTCTACGTTCGAATAACTCGAAAACCGTTAACTTTATAAAAAATGTCCGAAACAAAAAAGTTTCCTTTTTTAATGACAAACAAAATGGTTCTTGTATTTTTACTATAACTAAAAGGATAATGGAAATATCAACAAAAAACTGAAAACATAATTTGTTGTTAATTGTCTACAATATCCAAATTAGGCTAAAACCAAAATGTTTTTGAATTCTGAATATTTGTTAATAACAACAACAAAATCCATACATTTAATTTTAATTACATAACCTTAGTCTTAGTAAAGAAAGTAAATATCCCACAAAACAGCTACTTTCAATTGTAATACACTATAGTAGTGTTTTTAGGCCTACAATGAAGGGAAAATAATATTTACAAAATTGAACATCACAGATTAAGTTTATGTAATTGAAATTAGATGCATAGATTTTGCTATTGTTGAGCAAAATTTTCAGCTCAAAATATCAACGGAATAGTGTACCTAGATATCTTGGAAAACTTTTTAACCGCACAGATTGATGAGGACGACCACTTCCAAGATGGCGCCACCACCGCACTACCTCACAGTGTTCCGGGATTTTCTCAATAACCGCTTTCCAGGATAGGCCGAGGTTGGGAGATTCCATTACCATTTACTTCTGGGGATTTACCAAGGATAACAATTATAAACCACACCCTTACAGGCTTCTCTTGCTGAGCTCACAGTAAGAATACTGACTGCAGTTGAAGAAGTTACGCCTGGCATTCTGTTACCTTCTTGGTAGGAAATCTACTTGAGATGAGATGTCTGTATGGAAGTCACATGACCTAATTAACTAAAAGGTAAAAAAACGTGATGTATTTTGCTACAAAATAACATCTAAACCAGCTCTGTAGGTAGTTTGAATAAATTTATATAAATTTACAAAATTGTAACGTCCTTTTTGGAGCACCCTGTATATACGGAGTGGCAAAACTGGTAACAAATTACTCCTATGGGTAGGGTCAGTGGACAATTCATGGTCTGGAACGTCGCCGACTCCATGGGGGAGATCGTAATAATTATAATTTCTATTTATAAATTAGCTAAAACTGCAATCTGCTACATAATGTATGGTAAATGAAATTATTAAATATTGCATGATAAATGAAGTAATAAATTTTGGTTCAAGTCTCATATAATATTATGACTTTCCCATAGCGTGTACAATATAATAACTGCAGGTTGGAGTGTCAAATATAAAATATTCTGATTATTATGTTATCAGACAATGCCATAAGTTATAAAATATAATCAATTATTTGTTCTTCGTACTAAATAAAGCCCCCCCCCACCTTAACTTTTGTATGAACTTAGAGCTAAACTCTTTTGGAACTGTTAACTAGATTATCTGAAGTTTCTTTTATGACGGTATGGAATTTTGTCCTCCTTAAAATTGGGAAATTTTGGGGAGCACTCATCTTGTAACACGTCAAATTCAAGGACATAAAAATACAAAATTAATGGCTCTCACGAAATATTTTTTGGATTACGCAAACAAATATGACGGTACAAAATGTATTTAAGGTTTTTTATCTTTGTTTTACATACAAAATATACACGCATAAATGGAAATATACAAAAAAAAGAAAATACAAGTACAGAAAAATATAAATAAATAACAATAACGATTAAAAGAAAAAGGAATTTATGAAAAGCCGGATAAAATAATCTTATATTCAATTCGCTAATGAATTTCTGCTTGTCGCGTATTTCTTTACTATAGGGTCGATTTTAATAATTTAAGTGTAATAATAATCGACCTGCGGATCTGTCAAAACTTATTAATTTTCCTTGGAAACACTTATTTTGTAATAAATTTATCATTTAAATTGGGTAAATAACATGTATCACGACAAAAATAATTTGAAACAGATGTTACAATTTCTCAAATATGTTTTATTTTGTTGTTTTGTTTCAGAATTAATAACGAATGTTTAAAATTATTTTTAGGTTAACTTATAAAATTCTTATTTTATTTGTTGGGATTCACGTTGTGTGTTATTGATTGCTTACATCTCGCAAAATTGATTGGTTTAAATTTTCAAATACGTTTGATTTTGTTTGATAATTGATAACAGTTGTTTTACATTATTTTTAGGTAAACTTATAAAGTTCTTATTTTATTTGTTGGGATTCACGTTGTGTGTAATTGATTGTTTACATCTCGCAAAATTGATTGGTTTAAATTTTCAAATACGTTTGATTTTGTTTGATAATTGATAACAGTTGTTTTACATTATTTTTAGGTTAACTTATAAAGAGCTTATTTTATTTGTTGGGATTCACGTTGTGTGTTATTGATTGCTTACATCTCGCAAAATTGATTGGTTTAAATTTTCAAATACGTTTGATTTTGTTTGATAATTTATAACAGTTGTTTTACATTATTTTTAGGTTAACTTATAAAGAGCTTATTTTATTTGTTGGGATTCACGTTGTGTGTAATTGATTGTTTACATCTCGCAAAATTTATTGGTTTAAATTTTCAAATACGTTTGATTTTGTTTGATAATTGATAACAGTTGTTTTACATTATTTTTAGGTAAACTTATAAAGTTCTGATTTTATTTGTTGGGATTCACGTTGTGTGTAATTGATTGTTTACATCTCGCAAAATTTATTGGTTTAAATTTTCAAATACGTTTGATTTTGTTTGATAATTTATAACAGTTGTTTTACATTATTTTTAGGTTAACTTATAAAGTTCTTATTTTATTTGTTGGGATTCACGTTGTGTGTTATTGATTGCTTACATCTCGCAAAATTTATTGGTTTCAATTTTCAAATGCGTTTGATTTTGTTTGATAATTGATAACAGTTGTTTTACATTATTTTTAGGTTAACTTATAAAGAGCTTATTTTATTTGTTGGGATTCACGTTGTGTGTAATTGATTGTTTACATCTCGCAAAATTTATTGGTTTAAATTTTCAAATACGTTTGATAATTGATAACAGTTGTTTTAGATTATTTTTAGGTAAACTTATAAAGTTCTTATTTTATTTGTTGGGATTCACGTTGTGTGTTATTGATTGTTTACATCTCGCAAAATTGATTGGTTTAAATTTTCAAATACGTTTGATTTTGTTTGATAATTGATAACAGTTGTTTTACATTATTTTTAGGTTAACTTATAAAGTTCTTATTTTATTTGCGGGAATTCATGTTTTATTGTAATTGTATGCTTAGATTTCACAAAACTAAACCGTTTATAAGGCTTATTGTTAATAGGATCTAAAATTATTATTTTACAAAAATTAACGACTTGACTGTACATACTGTACAGTGCCTACTTTATTTGTCATTTATTGCTTCAACTCCCTGTGGAGGGGGGGGGCAAAAAATCTTAGAACATTATCACGTGGACTCGTTTCATGGAATTCCTGTTCCATAACAATGAGTGAAGGACCTAGTCTCTTTCTTAGGATGAAGAGATGTCAGCACTTTCAATTCCTGTCAAGGTATCACTTTTGTGCCCGAAGTACCCTAGTTATATCTAATACATCTACTTTGGGTTAAATTAGTCACTTTTATTTTTTCTATCAGGTCTACCTTAACCAACTCTTGATCTTTCCCGACCCTATTAGAGTATTTGAGGGATAGAGGTCTCTAAAGTTTTTTATTTAAGGCTCGAAAGATTTTCTACATTTAAACCACAACATAATTCCCATCGTTGTGATTTTAACTTTCGTAACCACAATCTGTCACCAATAGCAACTCTCCAATACCTCACGTTGCGGGCACAACACCGTAACTTGTTAAGCCCCAGCGTAATTCAAACAGAAAAAGAAAGAGCTTTACTAACCTCTGTTAGGTATTTATCATATCAAATATTTACTGTTTTAAAAAAATGTCCCCAAGAGATAAGAACCATTGTATATTTAGACTGAAAGAAAATAACAACATCACCGAAATGCTCTAAGACTTACATTCCATATGTAATATATCATGTTTAAGTTATAAAAATAACAATTGTAAACCTAATGTATCAGGACTAATCATTAAATACCAAGTCATATTTATATACAATGGTAAAAATAATTACAGTAGTTAGCTAATCATACACAACAAAGCATAATGGACGTGTTAAAGCGAGTAAAGAGTAGAACCACCCGCACTAAATATTTTTTAAAAGATTGTTAATTTTTTTCCTTGTTGTTTAAAGCCGAAAAACTTTTCGGTCATCATTGCCTTAAAAAATAATAATAAAATAAAGACCAACTAGCTCTCGAATACTCTAATAGCGTCGAAAAAGAACAAGAATTGGTGAAGAGAGACCGAATAACAAAGATGAAAAAGAGGGACCTAACCCATGAGTCGGGATTGTTAAAACCGTACTCACCAAAGTGAGCCCGTGAGGGTAGAGATTGATTTCTCTATTAATCTCTTGTTGTCGTCATCTTTACCTTCTCGGTCGTCATTCAGCATTCAGATCAAGCCCTCGAATACTCTAATAACTTTAGGGTCCGAAATGAACAGAATCGGTCAAGAGAGACTGGATAGCAAAGATGAAAGAAAGATCTAATCCAACACTCTCGACCAAAAGCTGAGGGTAGAGATTGTTTAAAAGAATACCGGTCAATTGCGGACACATCATTAAAGCGGTCAATTGCGGACACTAGGGATTACTGCTACCTGTAATCGCAATTGACCGGACACCATTTAAAACATGTGTATCCGATTTTACCCCATATCCAATTTAGCTCTGCTGAATTTTCCTCAAAAACTATCGTATATAATTCAGCAGAGCCTAAATATGTTCACTTAAGAACTCCTCAACCTACAGAGATGGGGATGGTCTCATTGGAAAGATTAGGGTCTGAGAATAGTACATATGGAGCTTGACCGTCGGAGTAATTTAAAAGTATGGAAACAGCTTAATACTGCAAAACTGAGAGGTACATGGAAGCAGAAACAAATGCGGATCTACATATCTTAAAAAATTATACTTTTTGTAGGTTTGAAAGTTTTGTCCGCCATATTGGACCCTCGATATTGAATCAAATTTTTTTTTTTTTTTTTTTTTTTTTTTAATAGAAAGGTGGTGGACATATGAAGTAAAACGATAGTGAGCCTTCGTTTTTGAGTTATAAGCATTCAAAGTTGCAATGACGGAAAAATCTTGTTAGTAATAAAACGGGGGGGGGGTCGAAACTTTTCTATTATGTTTTTCCTGTAGAATACATCCAATAACTAACTTTAAATAATTCTAATAAAGTAATAATAAATAATAACTAATAATTAACAACACAACTACAAATTAAATGATAACTGTTATTATTCACTTTAAATATTACAGTATTTAATTTTTTAATTTAAATAAATATTTTCGATCATACATTACATTTTGAAAACATTCTATTCTATAATAAATGTTCAAAGTGCCTCTCTTCTACAGATTGTCGGTGAGCTAACCTCAACTACATCCGTTTATTAAAAGTAGGCCTAGTTTAAATCAGCTGTTTTCATTACGCCCGTTTGAATCAGCTGTTTACTACTAATTTCGCCCGTAAAATTAAGTTGTAGTGATTCAAAATTGTTTTCTGGTTCGTTATTGGTCGTATTCTGCAGGAAAAACAAAATAGAAAAATTCTGAAGGCGCATTTTACCCCGTTTTATTACTAACGCAATTTTTCCGTCCTTGCAACTTTGAATGCTTATAACTTAAAACCGAAGATATTTATCCAAAAACGGATTTCACCATCGTTTTTCTTGTAAAAATTTACATAAAAATCATCTATCACATGTTCATCTTCCTATTTAAAAAAAATAATGTTTGACTCAATATGGCGGATCCAAAATGGCGGACAAAAATTTAAAACCTAAAAAAAGTGTAATTTTTAAACTACGTAAATAGCATTTGTTTCTGCTTTGAAGTATCTCTCAGTTATGCAGTTTTAAAGCAGTTTCCATAGCCTACTTAAAAATCACCCTGTATATATTTTTATGGATATAAATATGTAAAAAATGTATTAAGACTGACACGCACTGAATCTATATTTACAGTACATAATATTTAAAAACTGTTTTTTTATTAAAAATTCAAAAAAATTTACAAGTTGTGCTGCCATCGCTACTGAAATAAATATTCCGAAATAGACTGTTATTTGTAATACATTGTATATTAAAGATGGAATAAATTATTATTATTAGCTTCCTTTAATTAAGCGTAGTTTATTACCTAAATGATTTTTCTATCAATAAAACTACTATGAAATAATCTAAATTTAACGAAAGTGTACAATTGTTATAAAACGCACGTTGATAATTTCACCTTTGCAACTCTACATTAAGCAATAATAATGACTGTAAACACGTGCCAGATAGTAATAATTGGTCATCCGAAGACGGGTTCTTGACCTTGCTTGGCTTAGCCAAACCCAAGTGAATCATGTCTAAAATTATAGAAAGTTCCATGCCCGGATCCGTTGCAGTTGATCTATTGTATCTTATGCTGTAAGACCAATTGAACGCGACGTTGGTTGGCAGGAAACTCGATGTTTTGCGATGAAATAGAACTGAAATCTCTTCGAATTTCGTTAAAATTTGAACAAAATCGGTAAGCCCGATTTCAAGAAATGACGTCTTTAACAAAAGCCGATTTTTACCAACATTTTTGACGATATATCAACTAATACGTTTCGTTTGCGTCCTTAGAGGCTACACAAATTTGATTATAATCGTTCGAGCCGACTTTGAGAGAATTGTAATTTAATGTTTCTTTTTATGGTAACTACTCCCAAACTTTAAACTATTTAAAAAAAATGTATATCAGTCAACATAAAACTTCCAATTTTCTTCAAATCAGCTTGTGGCGGTGTCGCTTAACCGAGCGGGACCTATTTATCCGGTTTTACCTTAAGACAACAAACAGCTGATCGGAACTGTAGCTAGGTTGAGCAGACCACACTAGTCGGAGAAGTGAGCTGTCTGTACACGCAATCAGAAGTGGTGTGAGAGCCTGTCTCTTTTTATTTTTGTTTTAAAACTATATTATAAATAACACCATGACTGGGTAATAACTTGGAGTCTGGCGCTCGGGGTTATACTGGACGCCAAATCCTCCCAAATCGCATATTTTTCTTATTATAATGAAACGAAACAATGGGTAACGCCCAGGTTCAACTCTCTTGTTAACCAGTTACAGTGTCAGAGTGAATATTTACTAATTAGCTATAATTCGCTGTGTATTATTAATTAAATGAATCTATGTAAAGTTGGATATCCTATGGTGCAATGGCAGATCTGGGGTGAGCGATTTTTGTCTTGAAATACGTATGGATCAAAAACAGTATAGTTCCAAAATTGTAGACTGTAGAATAGGTTTAAATTTAACGTTACCATCACAAATTACTTTGTAATCGTGTGCTAGCTTAAACGATTTTGATTAAACTTTGTTTAAGTGCTCTAAGCTTTACCCAAACAAAAATGCTGGTTCGTTTTCGGTAAAAAAAAAAAAAAAAAAAAAAAAAAAAAAAAAAACTACAAACATTGATCATATTCCTGTTATAAAACAATTATTTTCTCATAAAGGAGTGTGACTCAAACACGTGTTCAAAATCGCGGGGTAGATTTCATATTCTGGAATGTCTTGTGAGGGAGTATAGCTGGATTACAGCCATTCTTTTGTTACAGACGTGACAGTTACATGCATTACAACTTGGAAAAAAAGAAAAGTTAATTTTATTTTGTAAATTGTTAAAGCTCAACTGGTAAGTAATTTTTTATACTCTTTTTGCACTAAATTTGAAAATGATTATATTATTGGTTTTGATGTATAGTTCAACTAAGTTGGAGTTACGGACGTGACTTGAAAAGCACTTGTCTTCTGACAAACTGTTACAATTGTTAAAAATTCTGTTAATTTCTTGGAAAATTTATGAATTTAATTTTTGTCAGCTTATCTTAAGATAAATACCTTCTTAGAAACATTAGTGTTCAATCTTAAAATCCTGTAATATTTCAATTAAAAAATTGATAAAACGTTACGGACGTGACACTGGTTTGTTGCAGACGTGACAATAAACTCAACAGTCTGTTAAAAGTACTTTATTTTACATTAAAAAGTTTTCAGTGTTCTTCTTACATTCATTTTAGTTAAAGTAAGACTTATTTGATCTATAAAAGAACATAAACAAACTTAATTACATCTTAAATATGTGTTTGAATCGGGAGGAATTATTGTGAAATTGTTAGGAAAATGTATTCATTATTAATGAAACAGTTATCATGTTTGTAAGCCACAATAACTTGTTCATAAAGTTCACTGATATTCTTGGTAATTTACTGACAATTAGTCACTGATAAATATAAAGTGACTAGATGTATACCAACTTCAAAGATGAAAATATCCACAAAATAAAGAATTCTGCTACAAGATATTGTTGGTAATATTAGGTTAAGGTATTTTAAGACTTTAATAAACTTTTTACTGAGAAATTCAGAAATAATTTTTTTAGTGTTATGTGTATGTTTGTAAAGAATGGCTGTTTAACAAATCACTACTAATCTTTATGACAGCTATAAAAAAAGAAAAGAAAAACATTCCGAGATATAACCAAAATCATATACAAAATTTGATTTAAATCGGTTCAGACGTTGCTCTTGTAGAACAATCAACAAATGACAGACATTCCAAAAACCACTTTTTGGTCCCAGTAATCTGAAAACTGATATAGTCTATTCACATAACTTTCTCTATGGATCGTAAGCTATGAAAATGTAAAACAACTTCCAAATAGGCTTCCTTGTAAATATAGCGTTACGTTCTGTATAATCAATGCAGACAGAAGTCCTTCCAAAAAACAATTATTGAATCTTGAGGACCTCCAGACGGATATATTCGTAATATTCTAAAAACTGGTTTTTTCCCACGATGACATAACCTTCTTTACACTCCGTAATATAAGACGATTTAATTTGTCTTTCACACATTCAGATGTATTCCCTCTTTGCGTAAAGCTGAAGTGTAACAATGTAGGATTTATTGGAATAATTTAAATATATAACAGGATGATCCACAAAGACGTTAAGTTTCCTGTCTATCCGCCATTTTGTTTATTTACAAACAAATGATGAAAATAGATGAGATTTTGAGTTCAAATCTGGTTCACATTGAGGTCTATTAATGTTAAATTTTATAAATCCACCAAAGCCTTTATTATGTATTATTTTAAGAATGGCGTTTGTTATAATTTGAAACCTAAGATATTTAGAAAACTGTTAACTTAAACAAAAAAGTTTTGTGTTTTAATAATGAATAAAATTGTCATTTATTTTTTCCTGTAGCTTATAACATAACCGAGTTATCGACAAAACAGTAAAAAAAATTATTTCTTGGTAATTATCTACAACAATCGCAACTTGAAGTTACTACAAGTATTATTTATTTATTCCAACACTTAATTTGAATTCTAGGAATTCCAGTACCTTAGTAATTGCCTGTTATACCTACAATAAATTAACCTAAGCTAATTAATTGTAGGCCAGTTGTTGGTATTTTAGACAATTAACAAGAAATTATATTTTAGTTTTTTGTCGATAACTGTTATTTTTGAGCTATAGCAAAAATAAAAACACCATTTTGTTTGTCAATAAAAAACGAAAACATTTTGTCTCTTATACATGTTTTGTAACGTTAATATTTTTCCAGATATTTGTCGTTAAACATTTTAAACGGCCGCCATTTTGAAAATAATACAAAATGCATACAAAATAATACAAATCTTTGTTTTTTAGTTCACTAGAAAAATTAACATAAATAATGCCTTTACCGCTTTACGGAACTATGTTTATATTAATAATTTTTCCATATAATATGAGCTCCCAAAGTCTCGGCACCCTGTATATTTTGTATTTGACCCAGCGCTGGACAGCTTTGTACAAGCCAAAATAAACGATACAGACTAACTCAAAAAAAATCTCCAAAACCAACCAAAATTGTCACAAAAAATGTCAGTTGTGCAGTCAGTTTCCAGTTTCAAATAAACCGTGTAAATATTATATTAAATGTTGAGCTTGACTTATGAGAAAGTTATAGTTATAGTTTGATTGGTGTAGCTCGTGTATCACTGAAGAGGACGACCTTGTCGTTGAAACGCGTCTGATACTTAGGCGTATTTTTTGTGAGAATTGTGTTCTGTGTGTTTCTTATACCGTAGAAATATTGAATATTTATACATTTAAATAGGACCTAAACTTGTTTAGCTTGTCATTCAACTCAAGCGGTCGGTTTTTAGGATCCATAATTAAAACCGAGGACCCTTATAGTTTCACCCATGTGTGGTAGTCTTTGTAAGTCGCACGCAATCTACACAGAAAAGACAATAAAACCTTTATATTTCAAACTCTGTATTTATATTCTTGGTACTGTCCTACATATAGGAAAATAGCTATAAAAAAATGACCTTGGGATATTTGAGGAGCAAAAACTATAGTTAAATTTTTTTTTTTTTTAATATTATGTTTGCGGTATCAAATAAAACTAGAACTTATTCTGATTACGAATATGTACATTAATTTGACGGAAAATGAAACGTTGGAGCTAAGCCAAATTTAAAGTGTCACATATCATGGACCCTCCCCCTTAATTTGAACACGCCTACAAATCTGAATAAAATTATTTGGATTTGACATTAGATTTTCGTGTAAAATCATATACACTGTGAGTCAAAAGTATGGATACACCCTGTTAAATTTTAAATGGATAAAGATAGAAAAATGAAAGTCAGGACACCTTTCTAGGAAATAAAAGTGAACGTTTTAGTCACTATTACAACTTTGCCCATTTCCCCAAAATGGGATTTTTGGGTGGCAGCTCAAAATTTTTAAACGTAAAGACCCATTAAGTGACACCTCATTTTAAAGTCCTTGATTAAAGAAGAAGAACAGTGGAAACCAGAGCTTTCTATCTCAACCCAGTACAAAATGGCAGCTCATTGGTTGTCTATTGGGGTTATTTACCACCTGAATGTGGATGTTCATATTTTGCCTCAATGAAGTTTTACTTAATTTCAATGAGCTGCCATTTTGTACTGGGTTGAGATAGAAAGCTCTGGTTTCCACTGTTCTTCTTCTTTAATCAAGGACTTTAAAATGAGGTGTCACTTAATGGGTCTTTACATTTAAAAAATTTGAGCTGCCCCCCAAAAATCCCATTTTGGGGAAATGGGCAAAGTTGTAATAGTGACTAAAAAGTTCACTTTAATTTCCTAGAAAGGTGTTCTGAGTTTTATTTTCTATCTTTATCCATTTAAAATTTAAAAGGGTGTATCCATACTTTTGACTCACACTGTATAATATAGTTTTTTTTGTATGACGAATATAACTTAATTCAACCACACAATGAAAAATGCATTGCGTATAAGTTAAAAAAAAAAAACAGTTTTGTGAGATGTGAGACAAACAATTCATTGATTGTTGGGTAAATTTACACACAAAAATGACGATGTGAAATAAATTGATTTTAAACACACCAAAATGATTTCAGTTTGTCCAAAACCTAGAAAAAGTGTGATAAGCTGATAAGAATCAAAAGGCACTCTTCAATCCAGGGTGTACGCAATTGTCACTCAAACTTGGTCCATCGGAAATTCCGTAGGTACGCAAAACAGGATATCCACGGCGTGTCGAGTAATATTTAAAAATGCAATTTTATATTCATGCAAATTTATTTAAAATTTTATCTGATGTCAGCGGATGATTCCGTCCTACAAGTGATCCTTTTGTCTCTGAATTTTGATGAATCAGGA
Source organism: Aphrophora alni (assembly GCA_963513935.1). Taxonomy (NCBI): domain Eukaryota; kingdom Metazoa; phylum Arthropoda; class Insecta; order Hemiptera; family Aphrophoridae; genus Aphrophora; species Aphrophora alni. The sequence goes on along the minus strand of OY740773.1, from coordinate 16,613,536 downwards.
ATGAGTCATTCACAAGTCAACTATCCTACTCACAAAGATCTATTCTATTTAAACAGGGCGAGACAATATTCTTGAATCACTTAACTGATATGAAATATGATTAAAAGTCACCCCTAAAGCACATTTTGATACCTACCTCGTTTTTGCCGGTCATTTTGAATCCGCCATTTTGGTTTGAACTTTTTGAAATAACAAAGGTACACATTCAAAGGTGGATTTATAAATTTGAAAACAATGTTTATTAAAATTTCAGGTAATTATATAGCAGAGTAACCTCACTTCAAAATCAATTTTTATGGGTTTTATTCGTCAAAAAAAAGTGTCGGAAAGATGATTACAGGCTATTAGGCCTATAAACTAGTTCACCAATGGGTCTTAGGAGGTTAAGGTGGCGCCGTATTTTCCTTGTTTTATTTTTTTATCCTCTACTACATACCTTACTTCATAAGAATAAATAATGTTTTCTTTGATGTAAATATGTAGGGCTGTATTATTATATGTCACGAAAGGTTTGGCCAGGTTGCTATATATATAAAACCACCTGGCCAAACCTTCCGTACGTTTATTGAAGTGAATGTCATGAGTATGAAAGATAACACAGAGTTCATTTTTTCACGAAAAAACAACTTGTGTAATTATATTATGTAATCATCTTTCCGACACTTTTTTTCGATAATAAAATATATTTCCAACATTTATTTGACGAATAAACCCATAAAAATTGATTTTGAAGTGAGGCTACTCTGCTATATAATTACCAAATCCCACAGTTTTTAAACATTGCAGTCATCATCATTAAAAAAAATAATAAATAAATTTAAAAAAAAGTATAAATAAACGTTTCAACCTTAGAGTCTACATTTTAACAAAAATTAATGAAAATCGTTATAGCCGATTTTGAGATAATTGGAATTTTGTGTTTTTTTTTCTTAGTTATCCCTAAATGTTGAATAATCAAAAAATTGTAAAAAGAGTCTCAAGATATGCCTCGTACAAAATCGGTCCACTCCTTTGGGGTTGCACAGTACTATATATATATATATAGAGCAACCTGGCCAAACCTTTCGTGACATATAATAATACAGCCCTACATATTTACAGCAAAGAAAACATTATTTATTCTTATGAAGTAAGGTATGTAGTAGAGGATAAAAAAATAAAACAAGGAAAATACGGCGCCACCTTAACCTCCTAAGACCCATTGGTGAACTAGTTTATAGGCCTAATAGCCTGTAATCATCTTTCCGACACTTTTTTTCGATAATAAAATATTTTTCCAACATTTATTTGACGAATAAACCCATAAAAATTGATTTTGAAGTGAGGCTACTCTGCTATATAATTACCAAATTTCAATATGTATTGTTGGTTTTTATAATTTTTAAGGTTCGTATGTAAAACTAAGGACCCTTAAATTTCACACGCGTGTCTGTAAGTCGCAACCAGTCTACACAGACAAGACGATAAATCCTATATATTTCAAACTTTGCTTTTATATTGTTTGTATTGTACCACATTATAGGGAAAATATAGCAGTAAACAAAAAGAGACCTCCCCATAACTTGAACACAGCGTGACGCACAAATATGGGGGGAACAAATTGGATCTAATGTTAAACGTTCCTGTGAAATATGACGAATACAACTTAATTTAACCACACAATGAGAAATGAGTAGCGTATAAGTTTTTAAAAACAGTTTTTTATGAGATATGAGAAACAATTCAATAGCCATTAAAAGACGATTGCATTTTCATTAATATTTTTAATAGGGTACGTAGGTAAAACCAAGATTTCTTATAATTTCACGCGCATGTCTGTCTGTCTGTACAAATTTAATCTGTCTCTTAAAAGACTTTGACTTTATAAAAATAACTGTCCCTATAGGACTACGGACGCTAAGTCCTGTGGCTTTTAGTCCACAATTGACCCTTTTGTTTTCTTGTATTCACTCCAGATTCCCCCTCCTCCACTGCCATTATTTTATTTTACTAAAATTGCATTAAAATCTATAGAGTTTTGATAAATCATTTATAACAGCGCCCATATACGTTTGTTTTGGTTTTTAACCTTTTATTTGATAAAAGACACGTTTTTGAACTGAGATGTACCTTAAAATGAACAAAATACAAAATGAAAGGTTTAAATTCTTGTTGCAACATTAGGTTTTATTACTAATTTCAATTTATAACCGAAATGACCTGAAGCTATTGCTATGTTGAATAAGTAAGATATAAAATTATTAATCTTGTACTTATTGAACCAACAGTTCTTTGATAGGCATATAGCCTTAATCATCCTTAAAATTAACATCTTCCTCGCCTACTGTTATAATAAAGAACACACAAGGAACGATTTCAGCCGAGAATAAAAGGGATGAGGCAAAGTTGGAATGAAAACTCATAAGGGCGTCCAGCAAATTAGGCTTCCATATATTTTCATCACATATATGTACTTTCTTACATATATATGTAGTAGGTTTAACTTATAGAGAAATATTAAAGGTCGGACAACTGTTTTGAGATCTCCACACAGTGCTATTATCTACTTGTGTGTAATTCGGCCCTTACGCTACAGATCAAGTATCTAACCAAATTTGGTATAAGGACTTTTGGCCGTATCTCTTTTTTTTTTTACATCAACTCAAAATTTCAGGATGCTTTAAGACAAAATTATAATTTTCTTAAAATCTGTTGTAATGGTTTTGATTCAACTTTTCTGAAACGTAGCTCTTAATAACCCATACACAACGTACTGGTCGACAATGCCCCCCCCCCCCCAAATACTGGTTCGGGAATTATAGTTAAAGAGAAAATGAACTCCCATAGTAATAAAAATGAATATATCTCAAAATCGGAAGAAAACGATTAAGATAAAATATAGATTGGTAAAATGTGGAAATTTACAACCCAAACCAAGCTATCAAACCGTGAACCCTAGCCATCCACTGACTCTTATGGGACTAAGAAAGAAGGGATAGTGGAATCATCAGGGAACCGGGTCCTTATTTACAACCCAAACCAATCTATCAAACCGTGAACCCTAGCCATCCACTGACTCTTATGGGATTAAGAAAGAAGGGATAGTGGAATCATTAGGGAACCGGGTCCTTATTTACACCCAAACCAATCTATCAAACCGTGAACCCTAGCCATCCACTGACTCTTATGGGACTAAGAAAGAAGGGATAGTGGAATCATCAGGGAACCGGGTCCTTATTTACACCCAAACCAATCTATCAAACCGTGAACCCTAGCCATCCACTGACTCTTATGGGATTAAGAAAGAAGGGATAGTGGAATCATTAGGGAACCGGGTCCTTATTTACAACCCAAACCAATCTACCAAACCATGAACTCTAGCCATCCACTGACTCTTATGGGACTAAGAAAGAAGGGATAGTGGAATCATTAGGGAACCGGGTCCTTATTTACAACCCAAACCAATCTACCAAACCGTGAACTCTGGCCACTCATTGACTGTTAGGAGAACTAATAAATAAAGGAAGAACAGGATCATCAGGGAAGGCAGGAAGCAAGTCCTTACTTACAACCCAAACCAATCTACCAAACTGTGAACTCTGGCCACCCACTGACTCTTAGGGGACTAAGGAAGAGTGGAATCATTAGGGAACCAGGTCCTTATTTACAACCCAAACCAATCTACCAAACCATGAACTCTAGCCGCTCATTGACTTTTAGGAGAACTAATAATTAAAGGAAGAGTGGGGTCATCAGGGAAGCAAGTCCTTATTTACAACCCAAACCAAACTACCAAACCGTAAACCCTCACCACCTGACTCTTGAGCGACTAAGAAAGAAGGGAAGAGTGGTATCATCAAATCTGAACTCTTCCCATCACATCGCCTGAGTCTTCGGCGACCAAGAAGAATGGAAGAGTGTAAGTGTGATCATCAGAGAAATGAATCCTTATTTATGACAGAACTAATCTACCAATCATCAACTCTTTCCACAGTCTGTCCCTTAGGCTTTTAAAAAAGAAAGGAAGAGAGTCCTTTATTATCCAGAAGACGATGGATAACATTCCTACAGTAACTAAATTCGAACTTGTATTACAAGTTGCATTACTTTATAGAGTGTAGGACCATTTATGTTGATTACCCTCAATAAGTGAGGTCTTTTAGGAATAACTCACTGTTTTCCCAACAAATTGTTCTCTACGTATCATTTGGTTTTATTATTTTTATTACGTTACGACATTTTTGCTGTTTAATTATTTATAAATTAATTATTTTTAATTAAAGATATATAGTAATAATATAAAAAAGTTCTGTACATTTTAGAGCTCAAAGCAACTACGAGAAAAACCATAGGTTAACCTACAATAAATTGGCAAGACATTTTCTAGTTCCTCTATTTTTGTATCATTAATTCTGTATTTTATTGACTGATTTTTATATAAATTTTATAAATGTCAAAACTGTTGACGGTTTTGTTCTATAGAAAATAAAATTGTATATTATAAGATAATATTTGTTGTATAAAAAATTTATTTTGCATTTAAATATACAAATGGAATAATTAGCCTAAACTTTTTAAAAGGTCAGACATACTAAATATAGTACGGTCTTGTTTTTTTTTAATATTGTTTTCAAAATACAATTCTTTTTATACAAAACATTCAAATTATAATTCCTGTCAGACAACACGAATTTACCCCAAAAAGTAACAAAGTCTGTAAGAAACAAAAACCACTTGTAGAACTGACTATCAAGCACAAAGATTAGACCCTAATTTGTGTCTATTGAAGGTTAGGAAAAGTACCGCTTCTATATTTATAGGTTACAAATACTTTAAAACACTGTATAGTATAAAAATTTGTTCTTATAAACATGTTAAATACACTTAAATATTTAAAACATCTAGTTAAAGAACTAACATAACTCTAAGACTTACCTTTTTTAAACTTTCATAAAGTGAACCAAATACAAACAATTAAAACAACACCAACGTTTGTAAATAAACAAAATCACAAATATTTCACCACAAAAACTAAATTGTTGTTTAACAATTAAATTATAAGAAACTTATACTTTAGACAAGGCGATGAGACGGTTGCTCCAAGACAACTCCCCCACTATGAGTATGAAAGCAGCTGATATACTGGTTGTAAACGTAGCCACGCGAGGCGCTATGATCGCGTGAAGAAAGTGACTGAATAGTGGTGGGGGATTTGGCTGGGATCAAGTGCAAAGCAGAATCATACGTGGTGGGGCATTATCCCTCTGCTCAACAAAGACTCCAATAATTATTCCCCCTCCCCACCAAATACTCATCCTACGAGAAAACAAAAGGCCTTCTTACACTAGATAAGTTATCCATCAAGAAGTGTGAAATTGTACAAATAGTTTACACTAAATGCGTCATGGTTGTGCATTTCTTTGATGTAGGTTTAATTGAGTTTATTCAAGAAATTTAATTCATATTTAATTGCTCAAAGAATAGTCCACATAGATTTATTTTCTTAAAATCTAAGAAACCCTCAACTCGACTAAGGTTGGATAAATCTATACCTTTTTTATGTATAGTCTTGAATTAGATAACTTTTTATCATCTTTCCTATCAGGTCTCTTTTGACCAACTCTCGTTCTTTTAAGACTGACGCTACTACAATATTCAAGGGCTAGTTCTGTTTATTTTAACTTCTTTTTTTCACTTTTTTTGTAAGCCGATGATGACCGAGAAGTATTCGCCTTTAAAACAACAAAGTAAGTAAAAAAATTTATATATTTGACCTTCAAAGACGGACTCCATTTTCACTTGTTTCCCGCCATTTTTGGCGGAAATGTGCAACCAATTCGAATTGTCTGGATTTTTAGGGGCTACAAATGAGTAAAATTTTACACACTTGTTGAAGCCAGTTGTAAGAAATTTTGAGGGTTTTTTGTCTTACGACAGGTAATCACAAATTTGGAGTTGTACAAAAAAAGCAGAGATATTATAAAACTTGCCGTCACTTGTTTACCCCCCCCCCCCGAACGGTAATTTTTAGAGGAAATGACATCCAATTCGAATTGTCTGGATTTTTAGGAGCTACAAATGAGTAAAATTTTACACACTTGTTGAAGCCAGTTGTAAGAAATTTTGAGGGTTTTTTGTCTTACGACAGGTAATCACAAATTTGGAGTTGTACAAAAAAAGCAGAGATATTATAAAACTTGCCGTCACTTGTTTACCCCCCCCCCCCCCGAACGGTAATTTTTAGAGGAAATGACATCCAATTCGAATTGTCTGGATTTTTAGGAGCTACAAATGAGTTAACTTTTACACACTTGTTGAAGCCAGTTGTAAGAAATTTTGAGGGTTTTTTGTCTTACGACAGGTAATCACAAATTTGGAGTTGTACAAAAAAAGCAGAGATATTATAAAACTTACATTATGTATTATTAATTATTGTTTAATATTTTAAATAATATACTTTCTATAAAATCAAAATTAACCTGTTCTTGTATAAGATGTAAATGAGTAATTTTTAAAAGAAAACTATGTCAAAGTGAACTCATTTCATCAAGGCTTTACAGCCAGATAGTGGTTTACATTGTCTTATTTCAATTTTTTTACATATTTTATGTCAGTTTATTGTCCTCTTTTAGCTAACATAACTCACACACAAAATGTCATTAATAACTAAAAATATAATTTGTTATTTTACTTTAAACTCCAAGAGTGATCAGTCAGCGACTCGGCGGGCCGGCAGCCGGAATGTTGCCGATTTGACTACATATTCCACTCAGAACAACAAAATTAAAACGCAAAGTGGGACCAAAATGTAGTAGTGTTACATTTTGTTGAATAAGACTCTAAAATAATGATCGACGAATTTCAAAATGGCGGGTTTTGTTCCTTGTAGTTACTGACGGAATCTATAACTCGTTTAGTGCAACTTATCAAAAAGCTTACATCAATATAAAAGTTGACGTCGTCAAGGTCAATGTAAGTAATTATTTATTGGACATAATCGTTTATATTTCTCAGATATGATTGTACTTTCTAAACGAAATCAAAATCAGTTATGACTTAATTTCTCATAAACGGCCCTACCGATACCGATCAAATTTTAGCGGAACGTGGAAAATAATGAGACAAACCTGAATATGACTGTGTGAGAAAATTTGTAATTTTTTTCTGTACCGTAAACAAAACCAAAATTAATCCAACTCATTTTAATATAGATTTTGTTAAAATAACTATTAAATGTTTCCGACACAACACTTTGAAAATCAAGATCTTTGTCAAGTGTAACCCGGCCTCTCCTCCTACTACATCACAACGGAGCACATACCACAACTCTCCACAAACCGGTATCGATAAGAGAACATTTTCTAAAACCATTTCAGGTTTTAGGTCCTCCCTCGAACGCAGACAAAAAGTGCTAACAAAAAAAACCTCCTTTACAGTTTTGTCAAGCCTAGAGGCCTAGAGGCGCCTTGTACTACCTGACTCTCTTACTGCAAATTAATAGACTTCGCCCTATTGTATGAAAGAATTGTAGTAAACAAGTTGGTCAAGTGTTGTAAAGGCTATAACTTATTATGTAACGTTTACTTTGACGTGGGTTTTTAGAAACCTTTTCTACGTTTCTTTTCACTTTCGTTTCAAATCCTTTTAATAATAAACTGTACACAACGATTGCACAAACTTTCTCAAAATTCTAAATTGAAACTTAAAATTCGGATTTTCTCAAATTGACAGTAAAGATTTTGGTTAAATTTTGTTGAACTGGTATAAAGCGATAATTAATAATGACCAAGAGATTTTTCGCCTAAAAGGAACTATTTGTTTTCCTTTTTAAAGACGAAAAATATTTTTGTTTCGTTTTTGTTTACCGATAAATCGCAAACCTATATTTTTTTGAAGAGATGACGACCAATACGCTTTTGTTTTAACAGAAGGCGAAATTTGATCAAAATCATTGGAGACAATTTTGAAAAAAGTAATAAATTGTATCCTTTTGTTATAGCAGCCACCCCCAGATTTTGAGTTATAAAAATTGATCGGAAATCCGGAGATATGCCCAAAACACGCCAACTTATCAAATTTGAATAATATTGAATTTATTATACAGAATGTACTCAATCAAACTTCAAGAAGTGAATGTTTATAACATGGGGAAATCCCATGTAACATACAGTCCTATCTTGCTCAGTTTTCCCTCTATCCGCCATTTTCTATTTTTACAACTTTGAACAGGATATTGAGTTCAGATTTGGTATAAAGATTATATAACTTTTACACGTCTACTAAAAACAAAGAATTTATTAATTTCGTATTTTCTAAAACAGCTGCATTTTAAAATGTTTAACTTCAAAGACTATCTCAAAAAAATAAATAAAATAAAAAATAAAATACAAGACGAAATTTCCCTTTTTAATGACAAACAAAAAATTTTTTTTAATATTTTTACTGTACCTGGAAGGATAATCTAGTTATCAATTTAAAAAAATATTTTCTAGGTAATTGTCTCATAACCCAAGATAATGAAATTGGTTGGATTTCGTTATTGTTATTAAAAATTGTCAGAACTCAAAAATATCTTGGTTTTAAGCCCGATCTTGAGTGTTGTAGACAATTACCGAGATATTATTTTTTCGCTTTTTTGTTGATAACTCAATTATCCTTCGAGCTACAGTAAAAATACAAAAACTGTTTTGTTTGTTATTAAAAATGTTCCTTGTAATTTTGTAACGGTTTTGGACGTTAAAAATGTTAAACGACAGCCATGTTGAAAATATATGTTGTTGTAGGTACTTTTTTTAATATAAAACGTTACTTCAGTTCCTGAAGTTTGGTAATGTAATTCTTGGGTACCCTGTATAAATATTATGATAAAAATAAATAGATACTAACCATTTCAAATTTTAGCCTTCTACAAATGATAGTTTGTTTTTTATTCACAAATTCTCGCTGCAACATCAGTTTTACCTTTGCATTTCGATAAGAAACTGGTCAGATTGTAAACGGCTGCAAGACTCAGTTTCGCCCCTGTGTTGCCCTCTTCACTTTTGTTTTTTGATTACAGGGGTACGACCTTATATAAAAAAAAAGAAAAAATAAAGACCCCTAACCCTACATCGTACTCTAATAGCGTCAAGGTCGGAAGAGAATAAGAGTTCCTCAAGAGAGAAAAAATAATGAGAGGGATCTAACCCAAGACTACGTGAAAAAAGATGTAGATCGCAGCTAGGCTGCTCGGGTTTGCCAGTAAGGTCTGACGGTTGCGCAGTATTAAACTACAGCATAACCAATATTTGTCACACATCAGAAAGCATTTTCTTTTTAAAAATTATATTACGTAAACTTTAACAAATAAAAACAAAACTAATTTTTTTTAATAAGGTTAAGAATTTCCTTAAATTGTATCTCTTCATAATTATATTTTATGACAAATTTCATCAAATTCCAAAGGGCAAAATAAATATTGGTTTGCTGTAAAAAGAAAACCATATTGTTGACTTTAATTTTTCACCATGTCTGTGTAGCGCTATTTTATGACACATCTTTATGTCATCATTAAAGTCTCACGTTTTGTAGCCGTTTTACGAGTTTCAAATGACCGAAGGACTTTTAGAAAATGTCCTTCTCCTGAAGTGTTTTGCCTTTCTTATAAACACCCTAAGTTGTATAATAGGATTAATTTTGATTTTACAAAATCATTATTTAGATTTTAAAGTGATTTAAGACAAGTTTGATAAAACACGTACTGCCGAATCCAACAAAAGGTTCAACTTGAATCTGTATAAAACAGAAGTGTAATTCAAAATGATACAGTGGCAAGGAGTGACAGTTGCACTTAGATCCGATCCTTTCAGAAGTAGTAGTAAAAAGTATATAACCTAACCTTTTAGCTCTATCCTATTCTTAAAGTATGCACCTTCATTTCAGTTTTAAACTTTTACAATTAAAATGACTAATATACAAGGCTTACCTTCGTTAATGAAGGTGGGGGGAGGGATACATTTTGGTGATACTAACACAATTTTGATAATAAGACATGTTCCACCGACTTCAAATAAAGGATTAAATTTGAATCTGTGTAAAACAGGGATTTAATTCAAAATGTGACAGTTGCAAGGAGAGACATTTGCACGTAGATCCGATCCTTTCAGAAGTAGTAATAAAAAGTATAACCTAACCTTTTATATTCTTAAAGTCTGCAACTTTATTACAGTTTTAATCTTTAGCTATTACAATGACAATCATACAAGGTTTACTAAGTTAAAGATGGGGGAGAGGTGTCTTTTGGCATAGGGGAGGGGAAGTGTCTTTTGGTACTAGGGTACTTTTAAAAAGTAGGTGTCTTTTAACAGTAGGGGAGGGGAAGTGTTTTTTGGCAGTAGTAAGACAATTTTGATATTTACACATGTAAGGCCGAATCCAACAAAAGGGTTAAACTTTAATCTGTGTAAAAAAAAAAATGATGTGACACTTGCACAGAGTGACATTTGCACGTGCATGTGATCCTTTCAGAAGTAGGCCTAGTAGTAAAAAGTATATAACCTAACCCTTTAGTCTTAAAATTTTATTTTTACAATTTAAAAGACAAACATATAAGGTTTAGACTACTATGTTAAATACGGTGGGGGGGGGGGTCATTTTGCCTCTATTAAAACAATTTTGATAATACGATATGTTCCAACGAAATCAAATAAGAGATTAAATTCTAATATGTGTAAAGCAGGGATGTGTACAGGAGTTCAAAATGTGACACTTGGGCGTAGTGACTTTTGTACGTAGAGATGCGATCCTTTCTGAAGTAGTAGTAAAAGTAGGCCTATATAACCTAACCTTTTAGCATTAACCTATTCTTAAAGTATCCACTTTTATTCCAGTTTAAATTTTTTACAATTAAAATGACAAACATACAAGGTTTACTAGGTTAAATGGAGAAGGGAGGTGTCTTTTGGCTGTAGTAAGACATTTTTGATATTAAGACATGTACGGCCGAATCAAACGAAAGGGTTAAACTTTAATCTGTATAAAACAATGAGGTGACACTTGCACGGAGTCACATTTGCACGTACATGTGATTCAAAGATGAGTGGGGGGGGGGGTACATTTTTTCTCTACTAAAACAATTTTGATAATATGATATGTTCTACCGAAATCAAATAAAAGATTAAATTCTAATATGTGTAAAGCAGGGATGTAATTCAAAATGTGACGTTTGCACTGAGTAAGATTTGCACGTAGATCCGATACTTTCAGAAGTAGGAGTAAAAAGTACATAACCTAACCTTTTCCCCTAACCTATTCTTAAAATCCGCAACCTTATTCAAATTTGAATCTATTAAAATTTAAATAACGAATATTCAAGGCTTACTTGCTTAAATAGGGGGGGGGGGGGTAAACAAGCGACGGTAAGTTTTATAATATCTCTGCATTTTTTGAAGAATTCCAAAGTTGTGATTACCTGTCGTAAAACAAAACCTCCAAATTTTCTTACAACTGGCTTCAACAACTGTGTAAAATGTTACTCATTTACAACTCAAACAGTGCCTAACTTCGAGTATCACTCCCGTGCAAGCATTTCAACTACGTATTTATCTTGTTGTTTTAAACCAAAACACCTCTTCATCCTGGATTTATAAATTAAAATTTTAAAAATACGTAAAATAAAACGCCCTTTAAAATCCTCTCGAATACTTTAATAGCGTCAGGATTGGAAGAGAACTAGAGTTAAAGAAAAGAGAGACCTGATAGAAAGGTCTACGTAAAGATAAGGTGTAGTTCCAGTAGGTGCCTCGGGATTGTCAAGGTCATACTCACTCAAATGATCACTCCTGAGGGCAGTAAATAATTCATTTAACGTTGCAAACACTGCACAAACTTTCTCGCTCACCCATCCCAAAACTAAATAAAAATCTATCAAAACTATTCGTTGAAAAAATATTCTAGTTCGATAATATTGTCAGTAAAAAAAAAAAAAAGTTACATTGAACCATTGACGGCATTAAAAGATATATATACATATATACAAAATATTTAAAACATACTTTGATAGTGTAAGTTCTATGTATAAAATAAAGTTTTTAATGACCGAGGATAGAAGTTAAGGTTCATATTTGTTTTTTGCTAATTATTCTTGAACAGAAATATTTTACTTATGATTTCGCACACGATTTAATCTTCACATTTCAACGAAATTGGTAGAGACAATTTTGAAAAATTACGTGTTTTATAACAATGTTTAAGCAGATTTTTTTTTTTTTTTTTGGTTTTTTTCTATTGATAAATCGAAATAGTTATTTTTTTTTTAATTTTCGGCTCACAGTCCTCAAACTGTGATTACCTTGGATTAACCTCAAAAAATGTTTAACCTAAAAATTTCTTTGAAAGTTAAAAAATATAATTGTTAATAAAATACAATAAATCTAATTTTAATTTTTTTGGCCGTAAAAAAAATTTGTTAATTAAAATTTACTGAAAATGTTCCCGATTAATTTGTTTGTTGTATATTTCATTAATTTGTACTATTTTCCTCAAATTTGATATGAGCAGTATTTTGGTTCGAATAGGTGGTTGTACGAAATTTCCTTCAAACAGGTAAGCTTTGTAAAAATAATCTTTTCACATAATTTGTTTCCTCAAAAACAAAAATCACAGGACCGTGGCAAACCTTTACAGGGTCTCTTTCATCACAATAAGTGCAAAAAGTTTTAAATTAATCAAAAAGTTTACAAATTTGAATTACTCTAGTGAAAATCTCTTTACATGTGGAGACAACTACTTGTCTTCATGATAAACTAAAAAAAAAAACCTTTGAATTATTGCCATGAATTCCCATAATTCTTTAATTTATTCCTTCTTGTATCAAGGCAAAAAACCTCTGTCATCATCGTCTTGTAAAAAAAAAAAAAAAAAAATAGCAGAGAAGAACATAAAATAAAGACCCCTCTCGAATACTTTAATAGCGTCAGGATCGGAAAAGAACAAGAGTTGGTCAAGAGAAACACGATAGAAAGAGAGAGAGGTATGCTAGGGTTCCCAGGTCCGCCACACCCGTACTCACTATGTGTGAGCCTCTGAGGGTTCTTGTTGTTTCAAGGTGAAAAACATCTCGATCATCCACACTTTATAAAAAAAGAAGAAGAAGAAAAGATCATAAAATAAAGACCCCTCTCGAATACTTTAATAGCGTCAGGATCGGAAAAGAACAAGAGTTGGTCAAGAGAAACACGATAGAAAGAGAGAGAGGTATGCTAGGGTTCCCAGGTCCGCCACACCCGTACTCACTATGTGTGAGCCTCTGAGGGTTCTTGTTGTTTCAAGGTGAAAAACATCTCGATCATCCACACTTTATAAAAAAAGAAGAAGAAGAAGAAGAAAAGATCATAAAATAAAGACCCCTCTCGAATACTTTAATAGCGTCAGGATCGGAAAAGAACAAGAGTTGGTCAAGAGAAACACGATAGAAAGAGAGAGAGGTATGCTAGGGTTCCCAGGTCCGCCACACCCGTACTCACTATGTGTGAGCCTCTGAGGGTTCTTGTTGTTTCAAGGTGAAAAACATCTCGATCATCCACACTTTATAAAAAAAAGAAGAAGAAGAAAAGATCATAAAATAAGACACCTAACCTTCTAATAATTTAATAACTTCAGGGTCGGAAAAGAACAAGTGTTGGTAACGATAGACCTGATAGTAAAGATGAAAGAGAGGTACCTAATCTATGACTACATGAAGAAAGGTGTAGATCCAGTTAGGTACCTTTGGGATTGTCAAGCTCGTACTCACTAAAATGAGCCCCTGAGGGTGCTAACCAATAAATACTTCCAGAGCGTAAACTGTATTGATTAAAGTCGAGCTTGTAATAACAACGCACAAGTTCATTTTTGTTTTTTGTTCTTAACCCTTAACCGTATTGTTTATTTACTTGTGATTTTTCACAAGAGTTTGTAATATTAATATTTATAATTTTACTAAATTTGAACAAAATCTGTGTAGTCAATTTTGAGTAATTACGTATTTTATAACAGATTTTTTTTTTTTTTTTTTTACCCTTTTAAATCGGGTACCGGCGTTTTTAGACAAATAGCGACCAAAACCTTTTGTTTGTGTCTTTTTACAGGCTACACAAAATTAGATCAAAACTTTTTTTTTTACTCTCGGGGCTCACTTTAGAGAGTATGGACTTTGCAATCCCTAAGAGACCTAGCTGAATCTACACCTTTTTCATATAGTCTTGAGTTAGAACTCTCTACTATTTCATCTTTCCTATCCGGTCTCTCTTGACCAACTCTTGTTCTTTTCCGACCTGACGTTATTTAGAGTATTTGTGAACAAGAGATGTTTATTTTATCTTCTTTTTTTTTATAAGGGGATGATAACAGAGATTTTTCACCTTTAAAACAAGAAAGAAAGATGTTTTTCTCATGGCAAACTACCCCCAAATGTTGAGTAAAAAATGAATAAATAAACTTAAGACACAGCAAAAATATACCTGCACACCAAATTTGATTAATCATGTCTTTGTGCTGTAGATTGACAGAGAGACAGACATCGACACAAAGTACATTCACTACCACAATCTAATACAAACGTTTTCAATGTCTCAACCAAATGATTCATAACCGTAACAATTAGGATTACAAATCTCGTGGAAAACATTTCTCTAAACTTACTCTAAAACCGTATCGTAGCAGGGGCTCACGGAGTTCGTTGTAGTTCCCGTAGCAACGCCCCCACCACGCGTTCCATTGACGTGTTAGTGTAACCTTGAAAGCGTCCTTGACTTCTCCCTCTCCTCCCGTATTTCCCCACCTAGCGTGTAAATCATCAACTATAAGAGTTGGTTGCTAAGTTGCTAACTTTCATTCGATGACTAACTACTAGAGAAACATAATCTTGTGTTATAAAACAAACCGACTTGAAATTTGTTTTATACTACTACTGTAGTTGGAAATAGTCATTGCCTAAAAAACATTTAATTAAAAATACCTTTTGCTATTTTATCGGTTCGTTAAATTACTGCTTTATTATTATCATCACATTTTTCATCTTGTTTTTTTAACCCTGTCATCATCACTTTTTAAAACAGAACTCCTAGCCCTCCAATACTCTAATAGCGCAGAGCTGGATGAGAACAAGAGTTGATCAAGAAAGATGAGAGTCGGATCTAACCCAAACTACATG
Organism: Aphrophora alni; assembly: GCA_963513935.1. Taxonomy (NCBI): domain Eukaryota; kingdom Metazoa; phylum Arthropoda; class Insecta; order Hemiptera; family Aphrophoridae; genus Aphrophora; species Aphrophora alni. Next base: position 16,598,388 of record OY740773.1, on the reverse strand, counting down.
AAAAAAGTGTAAATTCAGCTAGGTTCTTCGGAATTGTCAATCCTGTATTCGTGTGTATGCGTGTCTGTCCGTCTGTCTGTCTGTAAGTCGCATCCAGTCTACACAGACAAGAAGATAAATCCTACATATTTTAAAGTTTGTATTTTATATTGTTTGTATTGACCTTGAAGTAGTTAACAATATTATGTGTGGGGTATCAAATAAAACTAGAAGTTATTCTGATTACAAATATGTATGTTTATTTGACGAATAAATTAATATGTTGGCGCTAGACCAAATTAAAACTGTCAGATATCATGTCCCCTCACCTCAATCTGTCTTAACACGGTATGTCCTCAAATCGGAAAATTTATTTGGATTTGAAAATAAACTGCAGTGTGAATTCATATATTATAGTTTTTGTACACCGAATACAACTCAATTTAACCACATAATGAGAAATGCTTAGCGTATAAGTCTTAGAAACAGTTTTTGGAGAGCTGAGACAAACAATTTAATAGTTACTAAAAGATGGATTGCATTTCCATTGATTTCTATTTATTAGGGTCCATAAATAAAACCAAAGATCCTTATAATTTCAACCTCATGTCTGTCTGTAACTCGCAACCAATTTGATATATAAATCCTTTATATTTCAAACTTTGGATTTGTATTTTTTCTATTGTCCCACATATAGGAAAAATGGGGACTGTGAAACTGCCCTGATATTTTAGGTACGTTTGAAATGAAACTGCCCAGCTCATTAAAAGAGGATCAAGAAGGGTCGCCTCGCAAGACCAGAAATGCTGAAATTGCCCCGATTACAATTTCGGTAGTATGTGTTTAAATTTAACCTCAATCAAGCATATAAGCCTGTAAGGTTAGGTTAGGTTAGGTCCCGTAGCGTAACATGTAAAATAAAATTTTCAATATTATTTGAACGCTCGGGGCAATTTCAGCATTTCTAGTCTTGCGAGGCGACCCTTCCTAATCCTCTTTTAATGAACGGGGCAGTTTCATTGTTTCAAAAGTACCCAAAATGTCGGGGCAGTTTCACTACGCCCGGAAAAATATAGCGGTAAAAAAATGACCTTGGAAGTGAGGAGGCAAAATCTATCGACTTGAAAAATTTTATTTTTGGAAATATAACGTGTGAGGGATCAAATAAAACTAGATGTTATTCTGATTAAGAATATGTTTGTTTGTTTGAAGAAGAAATTATATATTAGTAGTCCTAGGACGCTTATAAAACTTTATAAAAATAACCGTCCCTTATGCCTACGGACACTAACACATGATTTATCCTTTTATTGTAGAGATGGTGACTAACGTTGTGTTTTGGTCCTTAGACTCTACATTTGAGCACAATCTGTCTAATGGTCTTGAAGATGTTGGAACTCCGAAACGCGTCCACAAATATAAATAATAAGAGAATACTAGAACTGGAACTAAAAGTAAAATTAATTACAACTGATTATGAGAAAACCGGAATTTCGTGTTAATTCTTTTTTTAATACAAAAAATTACTAAATCCTTAGGCAACACACCGTAAAGGCAGTCCTAAGGAATGTGACCATAGTCTGTGATCGGCCATAACAAGGTACACACGAATACAGATATATTTCAGTGTTCTTATAATTATTGTGTAGTGTTTTATGTATACACTGTTTTAATATTTGACGATTTCTTCAACTATTCTTGATGATGGAGCAACGGTTCCGAAACATGTCCAATCTCGACTAAGAAGTCACATGACAGACCAAAATAAAGTAATTAATAGTTACATAAGTAATTTTAAACTATGACTTAGACCACACAATGACTTAGACTCAGCGGAAGTCGGGACCAATACCGTATTTTACGTTTATTGTTTCGTTACTTTCACTGCAATAAAAATAAACTTAAGTTAGAAACTATGACACGCCTAATACCTAATAGTTTTATTTTCAAGTAGACCTATACGCAACTAAAATAATTATAAACTTTAAAATACGGTATTAGTCCTAATTGTCTTGATTTAAAACTAGAAGCAAGCAAACTTTGAGAGTGTGCCATTTCCGATTGGATCGCCCTTTCGCATTCGGATTTGCGGCAAAGTGTTCTACTAACATAGACCTTTAAAATGATGTATTACTCGATCTTAGCTTTAACTGAAGATTTTCCCGACTTCCTCTGCGAAACTCCCCCCCCCCCACCCCAGCAAAATATACCAGTTAAGTGTTCCAAAGTGTTGTTAACAAGGACATAACCATAGAACTACATTGTTGTGTGTTTATTCGCAAACCAAATATCCTGGAGTATACCAGACTTTTTGAACATCCTGTATATGACCGTCAGTTGGATTAAAAAAATAACAACGTGCTCAAAATGACTGTTTAATATTCGTATTTTGATTTTAACGTCGCGATCATGTTTCTTTAAAAACTTCATAATAATTTAAGATCTTACCTTATTTCATTAATGTTAGATTATCCAAACTGGAATCCTGCTTACTCGGCAAAAAGGTTTCCTTTTGCCTCAAAAATCATTGCTAAAAGCAGTAGAATAGGGTTAAAAATGCTCACAATTCCAAAACACGACGAGTATAAGAAAGCTTTCACTGTAATAGCTTGTCGGTTGTAGAACTAGCTACCGCATTATCTAAAATCCATAGATAGCCTTCGCCAGTTCTCTAAATTCATCTTGAAGATGTGGACTAACTTTATGCATAGAGTGTAATTTGTTATTTTATGGAATGTAGGGTGTGTATGAATTAGCGAATGAATGTTAGTTTTTTGTACTTAATATTGTGTCAATTCACAACTCGCACGCCTAGGCCTACATCTAGTTTTGGAACAGCTACAACAAGTATAGTGGAACAGCCCTAAGAAGGCACTTGTGCGCGGTGCGGGGCGGTAGGGGAAGATGTGGATTATGTCGAAAAATAACACCGTTCCACAAACATTGGCTTTACCTCCGAATCGCCAGCTACCTGAGACTTGCTCTCCTCGAGAGAACCTAACGTTTACTTCGAGAATAGTACAGCGTTTCCACCCGATCTGCGAAGTGCCTTCTTAGGCCTGTTCCACTATACACACCTACTAATGACAAAGATTGGTTAAGGGAGATCACCGTGACGCGGAAAGAAATATCTTAATACGGGGAATTCTCAGATTCAATGTTAAGAAAGAACAACTTTGATAATCATTTCCTCACAATACTGAGTGGCGAAAGGAGGCCATCAACTCACTGGCAAAGGATACCATAGTTATTATAAACGGACGTGCCCAAAACTGAAGAGACAACTGGAACCAGTGTATTTGGGCCAAGTACCAGTGGAAGCGATGGGCGAAAGCCCAACATCTTTCAGACAGAAATCTACGCTATTGACAAATATGTCCAAAGGAATCTTGACAAGTGCTCAAGAAGAAAAATATCGTAAGTCTGGTGTCAGACATCCAAGCTACCATTAAATCGAGCTCTCCAATCATTACTTCAGCGATATTTTGGGAATGCCTACAAAAACTAGGCAGGAGTAATAAAGTAGCTCTCCTTGGGTACCAGAGCACATGGGAATAAACGAGAATGAAAATTCAGATGATCTTGCGAAAAATGAAGCTTCCATCCTATACGTAGGATTAGAATCATTCTGTGAACTTGGACAAAAACTTCAAGATGAGACTCAAAAGGGTAAAGAAGTCAGTAGACCAAAATTCGGGAAATAAATAAAAAGACTGAGAAAAGCGAAGGAGCTGCTCGGAGATCCAGTACTCGCTCCCTTACTGGGGACGGCCACTCGGTAAACTTGGCTAAAGAATGAGACAACCTATAGGTACTGTAAGGATGGTGAGGAAATCCCTCGTCACCAGATACTCGGAAGCGATGGACAAATTCCCCGGCATCTTTCAGGCGGAAATCTACACTATTGACAGGTGTGTGCAAAGGAAACTTCACAGGGGCTTTAAGAAAAAAAACATTGCAATTCTGTCAGACATCCAAGCTGCCATCAAACCGAGCTCTCAATCATTACTGCAGCGATGGTTTGGGAACTTCGCCTCCAAAAACTGAATGAGCTAGGCAGGAGTAATAACGTAGCTTTCCTCTGGATACTACGACACATGGGAATAGAGGAGAATAAAAATGCAAATGATCTTACGAAGAAGTGGGCATCCACTACATTCGTAAAACCAGAACCTTTCTGTTGAGTTGAAGAAAACTATTGAAGATAAGACTCAAAAGAGGTAATGAACCCAGTAGGTCGCAACTCTGGAGAGAAATAAAAGCATAAATCAAGCTAAGGCGCTGCTCGGGAATTATGACCGTAAGAGATTCAAGGCTTGCAGCAGTCTATGCAAGAATACACTAACAGGCTTCATTACGAGTCACGGCACATCTCAGGAAAGTTGGTCTAACGGCTGATATCTATAGGTACTGAAAGGAGAGTGAGGGAACTCCTTATTTTTACTAATAGACTGAGAGGCCGTAGCTATTAAAAAAGCAAAATCTTTGTTAAGATACCAATTAGAAGTGAAAGATCTACTCTCTTTAAATCCCCTTCAAATCATACAATTTATATTCCTACAGGATGTTGTAGGATGTTGTAAACCTCATCCTGTAACGAACGAGGGGCACAATAGATCTGCAACAGTCGCAGTGTAATAGTAACTTCTAATATTCAATACAATACCCAAATTTTTAATCATCAAAAAATTATATAAACTCAAAATGTAATCAAAATACCTTCATATGCAAAATTTAAAATCCATCTCGCATTCAAGCCGCCAAGCACTGCACGACAAACAAATTGACCTCATTCCAAAAACAGCTTTTTTTCACCTACAAACAAATACATAAATTTTATTTATCCACACATAACTTTCTTTATATTACATAAAATGTGACAAACTAAAATATTAAAAAAACACAAAACGCGTCTAATCAAACCCGCGTATCAGTTGCGTGTCGAATATAAAAACATTGATTTCGTAACACAATCCTAGCATAAATACAATCATAATATGTGTAGCTTAATTTAAATAAACAGCGACAATAGAATACCACTCAAATAAAATAAAGCTGTAACCATTGACGTCATATAGCGTGATGGTGTCTGATTTAGGTGGCTGTAAAACTGCACACAATGTGCTATTTTTATATTTTTAATTATTTATTCATACTGTTCTATATACGTCACTAACAGAACTGCATAAATCTATCATGTAGAAGTACATCTGCTGAAGGTTGTAACAGCGGGAAATTTATCGACTTTCCTAATACATTTAAGCTATTGATATACTTAGCCCTCACTATATACAGGATATCCCGGAGTAAATTTGTGATAGGATGTCTCGCTTATTAAACAGTGTTAAAACTCTAGCTCAGTGAATCACCTATAATGAGCAAAGCTGCGGCAATCCCAAACTACTATTAGCTGGTAGAACAAAAACTCGACACACAAGATCTCACAAAAACTACGTTTATTCAATCAAACGCGTTTCAACGACAAAGTCGCCATCCTCAGTGATACATGAGCTACAATAACAAAACTATAACTGTTATAACTTTATAGTTTTGTTATTGTAGCTCATGTATCACTGAGGATGGCGACTTTGTCGTTGAAACGCGTTTGATTGAATAAACGTAGTTTTTGTGAGATCTTGTGTTCGAGTTTTTGTTCTACATAGTATTATCTCACAAGTCAAGCTCAATATTTATTTATATTTACTATAGCTGGAACTACACTTTCTTGATTTGATCTTGTGTTCTTGATCTTTTATCTTTCTTATCTGGTCTCTCTTGATCAAATCTTTTTTTCCCGACCTTGACGAGTTTTTGGGGGCTAGAGCTCTTTATTTTATGTTTTTACCCCTTTTTCCTCCCCCAAGGTGCTGATGACTGAGCGTTTTGTTTGCCTTTAAACCACAAGGGGAAAATATACTTGCTTTTTTTGGTCTTATATACCTGTACTATAATTTATTTTTATTTTCGATATAACCCCATACGTTTTGGACAAACATTTTCATATTCCTCAAACTTTTGAAAGAAATCTGTGTAGCCTATTTTGAGAAATTATATCTTTTATAATGACGGTTTTTTAAAATTATTTTTTTACATAAGTTCAGAACCCGAATTTTAAGTGCGATGGCGGCAATACGTTATGTTTAGATCTTTACAGGACTTTTTGTTTGGATCCTTACAGGACTTCTATTTGGACCCTTACAGGACCTTTTGTGTGAAGCCTTACATGAAGTTTTGTTTCGACCCTTACAAGACGCATTGTTTCGACCTTTACATGAGGTTCTGTTTAGACCCTTACTGGAAGTTTTGTTTAGATCCTTACAGGACTTCTCTTTGGACCCTACCAGGACCTTTTGTTTGGTGCCTTAAACGACGTTTAGTTTCTATCCTTACAGGACGTTTTGTTTGAACCATTAGAGGACGTTTTGTTTGAATCCTTACATGACGTTTTATTTGGATCTTTACAAGACGTTTTGTTTCGATCGATACAGGATGTTTTGTTTGAATCCTTACATGACGTTTTATTTGGATCTTTACAAGACGTTTTGTTTCGATCGATACAGGATGTTTTGTTTGGATCCTTTCAGGACGTTTTATTTGGATCCTTACAAGTATCGGTTTTTTACGATTATGTTTTTTATCTTTCACTGATAAATTTGTTAAGGAATTCCAATTCAAAATGCTGTAAATCTGGACTATTCTCATTACAAATTCAATGATAGAGTTTGTAAGAAATTCAAATTCAAAATGCTATAAATCTGAACTATTCTTATTACAAATTCATTGATATAATTTTTAAGGAATTCAAAAACAAACACTATAAACCTGCACTATTCTCATTACAAATTCAATGATAGAATTTGTAAGGAATTCAAATTCAAAGAGCTATAAATCTGCACTATTCTTATTACAAATTCATTGATATAATTTTTAAGGAATTCAAATTCAAAATCCTATAAACCTGCACTATTCTTATTACAAATTCAATGTAAGGAATTAGAATTTGTAAGAAATTTAAATATAAAATGTTATAAATCAGGACTATTTTTATTTCAAATTCGCTGATAGAATTTTTAACGAATTTAAATCCATAGTGTTATAAATCTGAATTAATTTTATTCAAATTTGCTCATTTTTAATTTTACGAATGTAATTAAAGTTAAAAATACCCAAAAAGGGTATTTTTATCCCCCCCCCCATGCTTCGAACTTTGTTCCTTATTAGCGATACATTGTTACAAGAAAGATATGAAAATCATTTTAAAGTGGAAAAATCCAAACCTCATTGCGATAATATATTTTCCGGCATTGCCAACAGTAAAGTTTATCTTATCAGCTGATTGCCATGTTGATTACTTTAATACTAGCACGTTGTTATTAGTTGTCAGTAGTGCGTTCTTTTGTGACTGGAAAATCGCGTCTCCAAAGAACAAAGAGGGGGAGGTGGGATAAATTCGCATTAAAATCATCGACAGTTTGTTCAAAGGAACAACTACTTACATACATAATGTTTTAAAAAATGTAAAAATATAGCTTCGTAACCCATTGACTATTAAAAGAAATATTAAAAATTCATAACAATCGTTTGAGCTGTCTAGACCGTGAGATCTTGAGACACAAAACCGTGCAAAAACAATGTATAAATCGTCTCAAGGTCATACGTAAAACACAAAGACGCTCAGAATTTATGTTTGCTATCATAAAAAACAAACAAGGTCATATTCTTCATCATAGTACTTACCCAGTCCCACCATACAATTTAAAATACAATCCTCTAAATATAATGCTCAAAAGTTGGTCTCTAGGGTCTTGTAGGAAATTTTAAATTGTATTGGTAGATCAAGGAGTCTAACCCAATTTGTTAAACAGTTGTTACAGGTTTTCTGAACCTAATATATTTTCTAAAAACACCATATTTTGACATTACAGTGTAAATTAATTCACACCTTAAAGCGGTTTATTGGGGGGGGGGGGGGGGTATTAAAAAAATTCAAATGGAAATCGAGTAATACCTCATTTTAAAAGTTGTATTTAATATAAAACAACCGCTCAAACTAGAGGTCGAATGGCGACCGGTCAAATATTCAAATTTCCTGATCAAAGAAAACTTGCTCTTATAATTTTTTCTATTTTCCTTATAATTCTGAAGTAAATTGATTTTTGTTTTAATATTTGACCGGCCGCCATTTTCTTTAGGAGTAAGATATTTTTTCTAGTTCGTGATGTTATCTTCTATTTAAACAACACCTTTTGAGGTATTACCGATGAGGCTTTACATTTGAAAATGTTGAGTTCCCCCCCCCCCAATGAAATATTTTAGGGTGGGTTTGAATTCACCTTATAATCCAAAAATATGATGTTTTTACACAGAAAAACATTTCTAAAATTTGAGAATTTACCTTTAAAATTTAAAAATTGCTTAATTCAGAAGTTATTTGACACCTATTATATCAATTAATTACACGACAAGAAATAAGCCCTAACAATTTAACAAGTTCATCTCCTTAGGAAAGAACAGATTTTAAGAAATTACGTCTTTTATAAAATATTTTTGATGGAATTTTTGCTTTTTTACCGACAACTCTTTAAAAAAAAGCACGAACGACGAAAAATAACCGGCCAAAACGTAATTTTGTTTGTGTCCTTACTGCAAAAATATATGATAAAATGGTAATTTTGTGTTCTTCCTTAAGATCAAATTTTGAGTTATCGAAAAAAATGTAAAAATATTCTCAAGATATGTCCCAAAATATACCCATTTACCAAATTGGATTAAAATCGGTTGACACGTTTGAGCTATAGAACACAGCAGACAGACAAACCACAGAGATCATTCCCAAAACCACATTTTGGTCTAAGGACATAAACTTTCTCTCACAACTTATAAGTGAACAAGAAAGGAAATTAGAACTGTGACTTCAATATATTGGCTTCAAAGTATATCTTGTCTGATCATCTTCATTCAAGACACAAACGTATTAATATAAAAATCAATTACGTATCATAATAAGTTATACAGTGTGAGTCAAAAGTATGGATACACCCTGTTAAATTTTAAATGGATAAAGATAGAAAAATGAATCTCAGAACACCTTTCTAGGAAATAAAAGTGAACTTTTTAGTCACTATTACAACTTTGCCCATTTCCCCAAAATGGGATTTTTGGGGGGCAGCTCAAAATTTTTAAATATAAAGACCCATTAAGTGACACCTCATTTTAAAGTCCTTGATTAAAGAAGAAGAAAATTGGAAACCAGAGCTTTCTATCTCAACCCAGTGCAAAATGGCAGCTCATTGAAATTAAGTAAAAATTCATTGGGGCAAAATATGAACATCCACATTCAGGTGGTAAATAACCCCAATAGACAACCAATGAGCTGCCATTTTGTACTGGGTTGAGATAGAAAGCTCTGGTTTCCACTGTGCTTCTTCTTTAATTAAGGACTTTAAAATGAGGTGTCACTTAATGGGTCTTTACATTTAAAAATTTTGAGCTGCCCCCCAAAAATCCCATTTTGGGGAAATGGGCAAAGTTGTAATAGTGACTAAAAAGTTCACTTTTATTTCCTAGAAAGGTGTTCTGAGTTTCATTTTTCTATCTTTATTCATTTAAAATTTAACAAGGAGTACCATACTTTTGACTCACACTGTATATTGTCTCTCAGCGTATAGGTACTCAACGACATTTCTGTTTTGGTTCCTCGAAGATTATCTCCTGGACATTCCAACACGACATACCTGAGTGACTCATCGCATGTCTGGATCACTATAATTCCAGTCACGAAATCCAGTCAGAGAAGCCTAAATAATTTATAGATGAGGGTTTGCTGAACAACCGCCATCTTTGTGGCTGCCGTATTTAATTGGTCATTAATTTAACCGAGGGTTTTATAGAAATTTACAAACCAAACAACGTTTTACTCCAAAACCAACTTCGTTCAGTTTGGTTCTACAGTAAATTATGTTTGAAAGGCAGTAAAATAAACGGTATAAGATCAATTAGCCAACAAAAAGAATCCATCGTCGTAAAAAACATTGCACAAACTTTCTCTCTTAACCATCTAAAAATAAAATAAATATAAAATATAAACCAACGAAAGAAAAATCAATTCGATTGTTGTCAATCTGGAAGTGAATTTAAAACGGACTAAAAAGTATAAAATAAGTTTTCATGGCCCTTCTACAATTTTGAGGGAGGATTGTTAGTGGCTATGGATAAATTTAAGCAAAATATGATCAAAATCAATAAATCCTATTTTGAGAAAATTGTAATATTTGTTTTTTGTTCTTTTTATGGCCGCTACACTAAAATTTTGAATTATAAAAATTAAAATGAAGAAGAAAGTCTCAAGGTATGGCTAAAATAATCCCAAATAACAACTTTCATTATCATCTATAACGCATTTGGTCTGTAACTGCACATATGACAGGCACCAGACGGACATCATTCTACAAACCAATTTTTATAGTTTGTATCTAATAACTCTAATATTATTTAATTGTATCTTCAGGATCATCAAATTACCGCTTAAGTTTAAAAACCAACAGACCAATAATTGTAGGATTACTCACGGCCTCAACTTAGGTAGTCCACAACCTTCTCTACGTAAGACCCTCGACTCCCGTACCTTTAATAGGTTATCAAACTTAAACCTCATTGCTCACGTTCAAAGATCAACAGGACAATACCAAGGATTACTTAGTAGGCTATCAAAATAAAACGTAATTACTCAAGTTGAAGTACCGACAGGAGAATGGTAAGGATTAGTCACGGCCTCAACTTAGGTAGTCCGCAACTATAGTTCTCGACATCGACTTCCGTACCTTTAGTAGGTCATCAAACTTAAACCTAATTACTTACGCTCAAGGACTGACAGGACAATGGTAAGGATTACTCACGGCCTCAACTTAGGTAGTCCTCAATTATAGGTCTCTTCGTACGACCCTCGACTCCCGTACCTTTAGTAGGTTATCAAACTTAAACCTAATTACTTACGCTCAAGGACCGACAGCACAATTTTAAGGATTACTCACGGCCTCAACTTAGGTAGTCCTCAATTATAGTTCTTTACGTACGACCCTCGACTCTCGTACCTTTAGTAGCTTATCAAACTTAAATCTCATTATTAACGCTCAAGGACCGACAGCACAATTTTAAGGATTACTCACGGCCTCAACTAAGGTAGTCCTCGATTATAGTTCTCTTCGTACGACCCTCGACTCCCGTACCTTTAGTACGTTATCAAACTTAAACCTAATTATTAACGCTCAAGGACCGACAGCACAATTTTAAGGATTACTCACGGCCTCAACTTAGGTAGTCTTAAATTATAGTTCTCTATTTACGACCCTCGACGCCCGTACATTTAGTATCTTATCAAACTTAAATCTCATTATTAACGCTCAAGGACCGACAGCACAATTTTAAGGATTACTCACGGCCTCAACTAAGGTAGTCCTCGATTATAGTTCTCTACGTACGACCCTCGACTCCCGTACCTTTAGTAGGTTATCAAACTTAAATCTCATTACTTACGCTCAAGGACCGACAGCACAATTTTAAGGATTACTCACGGCCTCAACTTAGGTAGTCCTCAATTATAGTTCTCTTCGTACGACCCTCGACTCCCGTACCTTTATTAGGTTATCAAACTTAAACCTAATTATTAACGCTCAAGGACCGACAGCACAATTTTAAGGATTACTCACGGCCTCAACTTAGGTAGTCCTCAATTATAGTTCTCTATTTACGACCCTCGACGCCCGTACATTTAGTATCTTATCAAACCTAAATCTCATTATTAACGCTCAAGGACCGACAGCACAATTTTAAGGATTACTCACGGCCTCAACTAAGGTAGTCCTCGATTATAGTTCTCTACGTACGACCCTCGACTCCCGTACCTTTAGTAGGTTATCAAACTTAAATCTCATTACTTACGCTCAAGGACCGACAGCACAATTTTAAGGATTACTCACGGCCTCAACTTAGGTAGTCCTCAATTATAGTTCTCTTCGTACGACCCTCGACTCCCGTACCTTTAGTAGGTTATCAAACTTAAACCTAATTATTAACGCTCAAGGACCGACAGCACAATTTTAAGGATTACACACGGCCTCGACTTAGGTAGTCCTCAATTATAGTTCTCAACGTACGACCCTCGACTCCCGTATCTTTAGTAGCTTATCAAACTTAAATCTCACTATTAACGGTTAAGGACCGACAGGACAATGGTAAGGATTACTCACAGCCTCAACTTAGGTAGTCCTCAATTATAGTTCTCTACGTACGACCCTCGACTCCCGTACCTTTAGTAGCTTATCAAACTTAAATCTCATTACTTACGCTCAAGGACCGACAGGACAATGGTAAGGATTACTCACAGCCTCAATTTAGGGAGTCCTCAATTATAGTTTTCTACGTACGACCCTCGACTCCCGTATTTTTAGTAGCTTATAAAACCTAAACCTCATTACATACACTCAAGGACCGACAGGACAATGGTAAGGATTACTCACAGCCTCAACTTAGGTAGTCCTCAATTATAGTTCTCTATGTACGACCCTCGACTCCTGTATCTTTAGTAGCTTATCAAACTTAAATCTTATTACTTACGCTCAAGGACCGACAGGACAATGGTAAGGATTACTCACAGCCTCAAATTAGGTAGTCCTCAATTATAGTTCTCTACGTACGACCCTCTACTCCCGTTTCTTTAGTAGCGGATAAAACCTAAACCTCATTACTTACGCTCAAGGACCGACAGGACAATGGTAAGGATTACCCACGGCCTCAACTTAGATAGTCCTCAATTATAGTTCTCTACGTACGACCTACGACTCCCGTACCTTTAGTAGCTTATCAAACTTAAATCTCATTACTTACGCTCAAGGACCGACAGGACAATGGTAAGGATTACTCACAGCCTCAATTTAGGGAGTCCTCAATTATAGTTTTCTATGTACGACCCTCGACTCCTGTATCTTTAGTAGCTTATCAAACCTAAACCTCATTACTTACGCTCAAGGACCGACAGGACAATGGTAAGGATTTCTCACGGCCTCAACTTAGGTAGTCCTCAATTATAGTTCTCTACGTACGACCCTCGACCCCCGTATCCTTAGTAGCTTGTCAAACTTAAATCTCATTACTTACGCTCAAGGATCGACAGGACAATGGTAAGGATTACTCACAACCTCAACTTAGGTATTCCTCAATTACAGTTCTCTACGTACGACCCTCGACTCCCGTATCCTTAGTAGCTTATAAAACCTAAACCTCATTACATACACTCAAGGACCGACAGGACAATGGTAAGGATTACTCACAACCTCAACTTAGGTAGTCCTCAATTACAGTTCTCTACGTACGACCCTCGACTCCCGTATCCTTAGTAGCTTATAAAACCTAAACCTCATTACATACACTCAAGGACCGACAGGACAATGGTAAGGATTACTCACAACCTCAACTTAGGTAGTCCTCAATTATAGTTCTCTACGTACCCTCGACCCCGTATCCTTAGTAGCTTGTCAAACCTAAACCTCATTACTTACGCTCAAGGACCGACAGGACAATGGTAAGGATTACTCACAGTCTCAACTTAGGTAGTCCTCAATTATAGTTCTCTACGTACGACCCTCGACCCCCGTATCCTTAGTAGCTTGTCAAAACCTAAACCTCATTACATACACTCAAGGACCGACAGGACAATGGTAAGGATTACTCACAGCCTCAACTTAGGTAGTCCTCAATTATAGTTCTCTACGTACGACCCTCGACCCCCGTATCCTCAGTAGCTTATAAAACCTAAACCTCATTACATACACTCAAGGACCGACAGGACAATGGTAAGGATTACTCACAACCTCAACTTAGGTAGTCCTCAATTACAGTTCTCTACGTACGACCCTCGACTCCCGTATCCTTAGTAGCTTATAAAACCTAAACCTCATTACATACACTCAAGGACCGACAGGACAATGGTAAGGATTACTCACAACCTCAACTTAGGTAGTCCTCAATTATAGTTCTCTACGTACGACCCTCGACCCCGTATCCTTAGTAGCTTGTCAAACCTAAACCTCATTACTTACGCTCAAGGACCGACAGGACAATGGTAAGGATTACTCACAGTCTCAACTTAGGTAGTCCTCAATTATAGTTCTCTACGTACGACCCTCGACCCCCGTATCCTTAGTAGCTTGTCAAACCTAAACCTCATTACATACACTCAAGGACCGACAGGACAATGGTAAGGATTACTCACAGCCTCAACTTAGGTAGTCCTCAATTATAGTTCTCTACGTACGACCCTCGACCCCCGTATCCTCAGTAGCTTATAAAACCTAAACCTCATTACATACACTCAAGGACCGACAGGACAATGGTAAGGATTACTCACAACCTCAACTTAGGTAGTCCTCAATTATAGTTCTCTACGTACGACCCTCGACCCCGTATCCTTAGTAGCTTGTCAAACCTAAACCTCATTACTTACGCTCAAGGACCGACAGGACAATGGTAAGGATTACTCACGGCCTCAACTTAGGTAGTCCTCAATTATAGTTCTCTACGTACGACCCTCGACTCCCGTACCTTTAGTAGGTTATCAAACATAAATCTCATTACTTACGCTCAAGGACCGACAGGACAATTGTAAGGATTACTCACAGCCTCAATTTAGGTAGTCCTCAATTATAGTTCTCTACGTACGACCCTCGACTCCCGTACCTTTAGTAGCTTATCAAACCTAAACCTCATTACTTACGCTCAAGGACCGACAGGACAATGGTAAGGATTACTCACGGCCTCAACTTAGGTAGTCCTCAATTATAGTTCTCTACGTACGACCCTCGACCCCCGTATCTTTAGTAGCTTATTAAACCTATACCTCATTACTTACGCTCAAGGAACGACAGGACAAAGGTAAGGATTACTCACGGCCTCAATTTAGGTAGGCCTCAATTATAGTTCTCTACGTACGACCCTCGACCCCCGTATCTTTAGTAGCTTATCAAACCTAAACCTCATTACTTACGCTCAAGGAACGACAGGACAAAGGTAAGGATTACTCACGGCCTCAACTTAGTTAATCCTCAACTATATATCAGAAAGAAGAAAGTCGCGTAAGTATAATATGTGATCACATATTATAACAGTAAGTTATAATTTGACGCACAGTATCAACGCGTATTACCTCTCCTAGTCGAGTTTTACACGCAACTCACGTACGTTAACTGAAAGGATAAAATTAACTCCACACTTTAACCTAGACATAAGATATAAGATATAGGTAACTTGATCTGAAAACGATATATTTCTTCTCCTAAAGTATTGATATCATCAACTAAAGAATGCAATAACAAGCCGGTTTATAAAATAAATACCCGCGGAATGTTTCCCAAACGCATTAAGAATTAAGATAAGTTTGAACCTCTAGTAATGGGCTTGGGAAAAGGATCGCGCATTTATTTTCTCACAGCGCCGTTGGATGGATTTAACATCATCTCAAATATTTTAAACTTATCTTTGATCGCTATCAGTACCATTTGTTTCAAACTTTTGTTGGCGAATTTTATTCAGTATCGGATGGAAGTAAATTTTTACGTTTAAAGATACACAATAGCAGGACGAAACGTGCATACAAACGTCTCTGCATCTAAACTTTCTTATCAAAATGTAAAAGCATCTTATAATAGTTTAAAATTAATAAGGCGGAAAATTTTAAGGATAAGATAGTGGGAAAAGTCTAGGTTAGGTTTATATACTTTCTATTATTGCTTCGAAAATAATGACAATCATTTCCTAGAAAGGTTGCACAATTATAATTATGAATTTTTTTTTTATGATTACCAAATTTACCTATACTTCGTATACTGATTAAGTAAAATTAACAAACTCTATCCGACAGTTTAGTAAATGACAGAGACTGCCGGAGATATTTATCACCGCAACACTATTTCCACTGCGTATATGTGAAAAATTAAAATAAATACTCAACTGATAATCGCAATACTTGGGCTTGTTTGTAAAACACATCTAAACATCGTTTAAATTCGTGACATGATTCCTCCACCCCTTCCAATTCAAGCTTTGCCTCGGTTACAATCTACAAGACACATAAAACTCTGATATAAGATCTCTAGGGACTTCAGTGGGGATCGGAGCTCGGCGATGACCGTGGAAAATACCTCCCGACAAGATTCAACAGTCCAACCACAAGATGCCTATCTTGCATTCCTAAATATACCTTAATTAATTGAAACGGACACCGTGTAAATGATATAAGGTTTTATGACATACCAGCCTCGCCCTTCTCTCCGGTTCTGCCCCTTTCCCCTCTCCGCTATGTATGACCACCATCACGCTATATATTTTGTTGCATCAGATAAACTAAAACAATTCAAGTTTACTGAAACTCGTCTTTACGCACATATAAACACATTTTTATTGGGAACTGTAGGAATCTGAAATTTCTTAAGTGTCCAGAAATAAAAAAATTAATTATTTTTAACAACGAAGAGGTCGATGCATAGATTTAAAATGTCTACAGAGACTTGACACTTTACTGACGGCCGCTGAATTTAGGAATTATGCATTACTGTTTTCAAGATCACAAAATGAATAAGTGAAATGAAAAGAATGTATGTTGCAAAATAGTCCTTGTACAGCTTCAGATAAAGATAACTTACACAGAATCAGTCAGTTGAGGAACTCTATAGAAGTTTGGAAGCTACAG
This sequence comes from Aphrophora alni, assembly GCA_963513935.1. Lineage (NCBI taxonomy): Eukaryota > Metazoa > Arthropoda > Insecta > Hemiptera > Aphrophoridae > Aphrophora > Aphrophora alni. The sequence continues at coordinate 16,581,671 of OY740773.1, read as the reverse complement.
AGAAGCAAGTGGTGTTCAAAAGGATATAGAGGATAGTGAAATTGAAGTCGCTCGCTGATGTTACCAATGCAAATTCTATAAAAGTTTGGAAGCTACAGAGAAGTAAGTGGTGTTCAAAAGGATATAGAGGATACTGAAATTGAAGTCGCTCGCTGATGTTACCAATGCAAATTCTATAAAAGTTTGGAAGCTACAGAGAAGTAAGTGGTGTTCAAAAGGATATAGAGGATAGTGAAATTGAAGTCGCTCGCTGATGATACCAATGCAAATTCTATAAATGTTGGGAAGCAAGTGGTGTTCAAAAGGATATAGAGGATAGTGAAATTGAAGTCGCTCGCTGATGTTACCAATGCAAACTCTATAAAAGCTTGGAAGCTACAGAGAAGCAAGTGGTGTTCAAAAGGACATAGAGGATAGTGAAATTGACGTCACTCGCTGATGTTAACAATGCAAATTCTATAGAAGTTTGGAAGCTACAGAGAAGTAAGTGGTGTTCAAAAGGATATAGAGGATAGTGAAATTAAAGTCGCTCGCTGATGATACCAATGCAAATTCTATAAATGTTGGGAAGCAAGTGGTGTTCAAAAGGATATAGAGGATAGTGAAATTGAAGTCGCTCGCTGATGTTACCAATGCAAACTCTATAAAAGCTTGGAAGCTACAGAGAAGCAAGTGGTGTTCAAAAGGACATAGAGGATAGTGAAATTGACGTCACTCGCTGATGTTAACAATGCAAATTCTATAGAAGTTTGGAAGCTACAGAGAAGTAAGTGGTGTTCAAAAGGATATAGAGGATAGTGAAATTAAAGTCGCTCGCTGATGATACCAATGCAAATTCTATAAATGTTGGGAAGCAAGTGGTGTTCAAAAGGATATAGAGGATAGTGAAATTGAAGTCGCTCGCTGATGTTACCAATGCAAACTCTATAAAAGCTTGGAAGCTACAGAGAAGCAAGTGGTGTTCAAAAGGACATAGAGGATAGTGAAATTGACGTCACTCGCTGATGTTAACAATGCAAATTCTATAGAAGTTTGGAAGCTACAGAGAAGTAAGTGGTGTTCAAAAGGATATAGAGGATAGTGAAATTGAAGTCGCTCGCTGATGATACCAATGCAAATTCTATAAATGTTGGGAAGCAAGTGGTGTTCAAAAGGATATAGAGGATAGTGAAATTGAAGTCGCTCGCTGATGTTACCAATGCAAACTCTATAAAAGCTTGGAAGCTACAGAGAAGCAAGTGGTGTTCAAAAGGACATAGAGGATAGTGAAATTGACGTCACTCGCTGATGTTAACAATGCAAATTCTATAGAAGTTTGGAAGCTACAGAGAAGTAAGTGGTGTTCAAAAGGATATAGAGGATAGTGAAATTGTCGTCGCTCAATGATGTTACCAATGCAAACTCTATTTCACTAATCCTGTGGGTGTCAGGGCACATAAATGTAGAGGAAAATGATTGTCTAGAGAAACTTGTGAGAATGGAGGTCAGCAAACCTCTCATAGAACCAAAACCATTGGTGATAGTTTAAGGAGGTAATAAGGAGATAGGAAGAAGCCGAGAGAAAAGACTTTTGAAGGAATACCTAGATTTAAGACAGGGCATAGATCTACTGGGAAATTATAACAGGAGAAGTTCAAAAGAATCAGTTTAAAATATTAACACAGTTCCTATTGGGATATTGTAGAGTCAGGGAATGCCATAGAAAAATCGGAGTAGAGAATGGGACCTGCAGATTTTGCTAAGAAAGAAGACGCCACACTATCAAATATGGAACAGTGATGCACAAAAGGGCTTGAAGGCTGGGGTGATACCAGATTGATGTAGAGAGGATCAATTTCTTTAACCTTCTTTAATATTCCTATACCTCTGGTGAGGCTTCTATAGAAAGAAATTCTCCATTTGAGTCAGTGTAATTCACCAACCATAACAACAACAACTCCCTGGTTCACTGCAAAAGTTTAGTGATAAAAGTGATCCAGAAGGAGTGAACGGAAGACAACCGAAGAACAAATTCAAACTATGTACTACCATTCAATTGCCTCCTTTGTGGCTAAAATTGGAACTGAGTATATTGTAACATGTAATTATTTGAATCGCTTCAAATTTAGCGACTCTTATAGCTACCAGGTGTTTATAACAAAGTGTAGCATTCCTGGTTATCCGCTTAGTCAGCTGTCTATTAGTCATTAGTCTCTTGTCTAATCAGTTGTTTTCAGTTGTTACTGTTTTGCTACTGATTACTGTTTTTTCCTTTCTCCTTTAAAGGAACTATACACCGTCTCATAAAAATAACCCCTGAAACAGTCACGGCTGATAAATCGGTCCAACGTGTTCAATATCAAAAGAACAAAACGGCACATTGTTATTTTTGTCGTGGGAAACCTATTTTTCACTCAATTTAAATGAAATTTCCTTTTAATGAAGGAAATTGAATTGTAGTTTACATTACAACTGCTAAAAATATATTATATATAGTTCAACAGAAGATTATCATTGGCAGAATCAAATGTGAAAGCTTATTCATTGGTGAAAGGTTATTTTGAGGTTATTGTACCTACATGTTTTATCTTAAAATATAACTTCAAAGACCTAACCAAACTTATTAGTTTCTCCAAAAATGCTAGAACTGGAGTTAACGGTAAAAAAATCATTCATGGAGCTGTAAAAAACGACCTAATTTCTCAAAATTAACTATACCGATATTGATAAAATTTTGAATAAATGGGAAAAAAAGTTAACTTTCACCAACGCTTATTGCATTCAGTATCGTCACAGGAAATTCTACTCGTTTAGGGCAATCCGCTTGGACCGCGATAGACTTTTAAAGGCTACGCAACGCAAGCTGTCTCAAAAGGTCCAAATTATCGCTCGATGTGAGTGATACAGTATCCTCAAGGTAGGAATGTGTCTGGGATGGAGAGGAAAAGAGGGGCCCCCACAGTTTGTTTGTTGCGTTTACTTTCAGCTGTACAACCCCAATAAAAAAAATATAGATCTCAAATACTTCTGTGTAAACGCGTACATTACTTTCGTTTCTTTTATCGGCAATAAATAAGAATAAAACGTTTACAAGAGTCTGTCACGAAGTTGTAACTTTAGGGATTAAATGTAGCCAAGCAGTAATTTGTGTACCTAATTTTCTTGGAATGGGTTGTACCGTCAAGTCAGGCTAGGGAAGCAAGTAGAAGAGAGAACACGCCCATTACACCAGACACAATCCTAGTCTGAGGGTATTGTAATTAGAGTTACACAACCGAGAGTAAAGCCCCGTTTTCATGACTACAAAATCGTCCCAGGACTTGTGCCGGGATGTGTGCTCGAAATTTGTATACATGGAAACGGTCTGGAACACATCCCGGCACAAGTCCTGGGACGATTTTGTAGTCATGAAAACGGGGAGATAAATGTGCCAGTCGACCGTGGGACAAAACATGTGCCAACACTGTGGGATATGTGCCGGGATTTGTGCCACGGAGAATGGAAACAGTCTGCAACTTGTCCCCGGGACACGCGCAAGCGCAGGAGCCGGGACGACCGACCGGAAGCCAACCAGCCTACCATAAACGCGGTCAGTCCACACTGCTATACTCGCTTTGTGTCAAATTCTTAACCTAAATATACTATCTAGTCCGTGTTCACTATCCACTGTTCACTCGTTCACTGTGGCCTGAAAAAAGAACTACATGGGCTATGGCCCAGGCACATCCTGGGCCATGTCGCAGACTGTTTCCATTTATCAGGCACATGTGCCAACACACATCCCGGGTATCTGGTAATGAGTGTAGTGATGGATGGAAACATAACAGCTGATATTAATATATCCAATTTATCATCTTATAAATACTTGTACGATCGTATCAATTTGTAACTTTCTTATTAATAAACCCACAATCAAATTTTTCACGAATCTGTACTCTTCTTCGCATATTTCTAACTACTTTTCCAAACGTATTAATTCCTGTTATCAGCTGAGTTTCCTTCATACTTTGAGGATTATTATTGAACGCAAGATGTTTTAAATAGCCCCCGAGATGAAATATTCAGCAGGATAGTTCTCGGGAGATCTATCTAGTCACAACCCTCTTCCAACCAGAGTAGTCTTCCAGTAGGTCCATTGTTGAGTCAGCTGTATGGTACGTGGCACAGTCTTGTTAAAACCACGAAAACCCTTCATCTTCCTCTAACATTGCAATTAACTTAATAATATTTTGGTCTGAAATAAATGTTTCTTTAAAAAAAATAATCAAAAATCAGGTCATTAATTTTCTGTCTAGAAATAGCGCACCACAAATTTTCCGTTAATGCAAACGGTTTTGATGTCAGGGATTTCAGAGCTTCAGTCTGGTTATTTTATTACCTTTCCTACAAGCTGTTAACAAAATAATGACTCATCCTTTTTAAATTCCAATTGCACCATCTTGTTTATCTTAAAAAGGCAGTGTTAAACGAAACGACATATCACATGAGCATTTTCTTGTTAAAAATCTTTCAGATGTCTCTCAAACAGCTTGTAGGAAAATATTCTGGGGTGACCTCGTAAAATTAGGGCAGTAAAAAGCTGTTTTAAGACGTACTCTTTTGTAAACTTTGAAACCCCGCCATTTTCGTTAGGATGAATCTTTTGAGATCCGGTTTGCTCTACTAATAAACCTTTAATTTGATGTACACATCAACCTATGCTCACATTAAAAATTTTCTTTTGACTTCACGTGGGCCGTCCCCTCATCGAAGTTGGACAGTCAGTGACTACATCAAAACCAAGGTATTTAGATCCAATATGGATAAGCGGAGTTTCAATTTTCTAACTTAAACCATATAAAAATTAGATAGGAGGGAAGGAAGGGACTTAAAACTCACAATTTCAGTTATAAAACTCGGAACTCTCGTTGCGTTTTGAGATAAACACTGTATTTTAAGAAAGTGATGTGTTTTATCTTCTATCAAAGACATGTAGGAAAACAATGCCTTATTAATCTGTTAACTGCAGTATCGAGTATCATTGTGTGGTGATTCGCATATCACTTCCTTTGTAAGCAAGTGATAACATATCCGCAAAAATAGGCTAACATCCGGCGGCTCTTTTGTCTTTATCACAACGCATTCTGGAGTTGCATTCTGGAGCGAAAGATCAACAACGAGAAGGGATAAATTTAAAGGGATTTTGTTTAAAAATACTTTCCCATTTATATGTCGTATAGAGAATGTGAGGGAACAAAAATCTATATCTGATTTTTTGCGGATAATTCTGTTTTGAAATCCCCTGATTCCATAAAATTCTGTCACTCTATCTGTAGAGAATATACAAGAGGGCATATTTAATAAAATTTGGTTTTTATGACGACTTTTTTATTTTGTTAAATAACTCAAAAATTGAGGTATAGCTTCATAAAAAATATACTAATACAGACCCCAAGTCTCTGTTTTGTCCTTCAAACAGAAACTAATAAAAACAATACTGGAATTTTAGTTTTACCTATACAATGTGTCTAGAAAATATTGTCCCAAATTTCATCAGTTTATATTCTATTGGTGAAAATAAGAAAAAAAAGTTCCAAAAAACATAAGTCTGGAAATGCTCAGTTTTCGAATTAACCGCCATTTTGTTAAATTTTTACTAAACACTTAATATTTTTGGAAATTGAAAAGATATTAAGCTAAAATTTGGTGTACATATTTGTTACGTAACCTTTTACCCCTGTACTAAAAACCATATTTTTAAAAAAGCAGGCATTTAAAAATTTTAATGTCAAATATCTCTAAAACCGCTAACTTTACAGAAACAAACAAAAATTACTTTTTTCATGACAAACAAAAAGGTTTTAAAATTTTTTTTCATAACTAAAAAGACAACCTAGTTATCGACTAAAAATTAAAAACATAATCTGTTGATAGTTACGTTATTATGTTTGTTAACTTCTAATTGAAACATCGAAAAAAACTCAACGTTAAAACTTTCTTCTGAATGGAAACTATGACGTTATTAATTTTCATAAAAATCGGTTGAATAGTTTTTAAGAGCTGGCAGAACAAACATAGACCCTCCCACAGATTTATTGGTACAGATTTCCTTCTATAACACCAATCTATCTTCAAATTTCGATACGAAAGCGGTAAAATTGAAGCCTTGTAAGATGAGTTTTATCCTGGTACTTGGCTGGACGGAACGCTACCGCGATCTTCTAATTTTAAGAATTGCACGAACAACTGATAATAATTAATGTTTCTTTCGTTGACATGACGTAGTGGAAAAGAAACCCTAAAGTCCAAAGAATGAAACAATCTGTAACAATGCCAAGACACCTCCGACACAATGACCAAGTCAGGCGGGACCTAATGAAAAGACGTTTTACACGTTTTAAAAATACGTTGAGGGTCTGGGCCATTGTTATAAGAAGGCGCCGGTGCTGCGAACCAGCGGGATTCCGGGTGACACAATATCCACTACAGGTGCTTCAATTGGCTGGCACCCCGGGAGGGAAGGGGGTGGAGTAGACCGCCCCGGACAAGGTATTTATTGATACGTTTTCGATTCAGTGATGTGGAAACCTTATAACTTTAAAAAATTTACTTCAGTCTGTATCCCTAAACTCCCACACTTCTTCTTTTCTATTGTATTTCTAAAATTAAATGATTTTGATTTATATTACAACACAAATAATTTATCATAAAAGTTGACAGTTCACACTTTTTGTCGCTTCCAAGGACATAACTTTTTCTTTCTCACTTATTCGTATATTATGCTGGGGAAAAATCTGATTTGATATTTTCATTGGTATACAAACTTAAAAAGTATTTTTTACAAAGATATCTGTTTATGCAATTGTAACCTAAACGCTTGATTTTTTTTTTTTTTGTAATACGAGTTATTTTGGGCGGGATCTCTAGACGTTTGTTTATTTTGTTTATTTTTTATTTGTGTCATAATTAAAAATTTGAACGCTAGCTGCCGTAAGAAAAAAACTAAAAATGTTTGTCTCATAATAAACCAAAACTATATTGTAATAAAATTATATTAAAAAAGATGAACAAATACGCTTACTAATGAAAATGCTTGACGGATGCTGTCTAAAAAGTCAGGAATCACCTTAGACATCGAGGTGTTTCCGAGGTTGGGGTAGGTGTAGTCAATCGCTCTAGAGTGATTCGGCCACTCCGTCCTCTGCTGAGGGCCCTGCAATATTATGGCTGTTGTTCTCAATGCCTACCCTGAAGCTACACTTCCCGTCAAGCAAGGTGATAAAATCGAAGACACGCAGGTAAGTTCGAACTTCATGGAGGATAGAACTTTTTCGATGAAGCATGTAACCACGGTACTCGTGTCGGTTTGACAAGGTTCCCCAAATCGCGTTTGATAAGTCACCGTCGACGCGATACCCACACCTACTGGGGGCGGCGCCCGTTACCCACCTACATCGGATAGAGTAGATCAACCCCCAGTAATAGGGGCCAACACCATGAGGTACAATGCTGACCCACCCTAATGGAAACAGTTAAGCTACTGAGAAAGGATTGAAGGTCGGTAATTCTTATCTTAATGATAGTGTCAAATACTCTGACACTGCATATTGTAAGCCGCTATTTAGTCAAACTATGACAAAAATATTGTGTGGGCTCCATCCAAAACCCGTTTTGAGCCTCGACCCTATAATGTAGTGTTTTACACCGAAGAGACTTTTTGGTTGGAAAGGATTTAGAGCCAATACGGCCAGATTTTAAAAGTGATACTGGCTAACTAATTACACTCCAGGATATGCATCAACTCAAATTCACTAAAAAGAATACCATTTTTTATCTACAAATCATTTAAAGAATACTGTGTTGAGGATCTTCTCATTTTACAAAGGTTACAAATTCCTAAATCTGTATATAAAAACTGTTTACCAATATAACAGACATAAAAAGATCTAAACAGAATATACCGAAAATCCGTCATTCCTCCTCGGTACCTCCAAAAATATGACATATGTGGAACAAATTAAAGGCACTTTATGTAAAACTGATAATGGAAGATGGTATTAGTTTAAAAGATAAATTCTTCAATTTTATTTATGAGTTGTTAAATAGATGTTAAATATGTGCCTAACTTTCCTTTTTCGTGCAATATTTCTTTTCTTTGTATTTCACTTAAGGTGTTGTATTTATAACGTAAATTGGTAGATTTATCTGCCACAAAAACATTAAAATGCCTTAACCTTAAAAACAATTTTAATCTATTGATTCCGATTGTGTAAGTTAGTAAGTTAGTAAGTTAGACAAAAATCAGTGGCTAGAAAAATTTCTATTTACAATTATGAGATTGTTTTGTTTTTTTAACTGTAGGTTTATGGCATGATGTAAAATTGTAATTCAGCTATTAAAAAATGTAAGTTATTAAAAAAATAGTTAAATCGCTTTGGAGTTTTATTATAGGCCAATCTTATTAAGTTTGTTAAATGATGCTGTACGCTACAAATAGTGCACGGAACAGAGTTGTATAGCATTTAAATTTTAATTAATTTGAATTTCCAAAAATTACAATAGAAATATTTCTGTTATTACTAAAGTTATAGCAATGACTACATAAATACTATAAGACACGACATAGGATAGGGAAATAGTCTACGCTTTACGGGTGCTGTTCGTCACAAGTTTGACACACAGCTATCAGAAAGCGCTAGCAGCAGGTGCTTGACTGTACGCATCCCACTTGGTTGAGACTGTACAACTGTTGACACAGCATAGTCAGTGTTGTCAGTTCGTGCGCTGAGATTAGCGATTCTCGACCTTCCCTCGCATCTCTGGTCCCATATGTGGCATTAGTGCGTAACTGAAACATTGTTTGACCGTAGAGCCACCTAGCGCCAGTCACATCAACTTCTAGCAGAGCGACAGCTCCACACCCTAGCGGGTATTGGTCAACTCAAGAATAAGCGTAGAATATTTAACATGGCCATGTCGTGTCTTATAGTATTTATGTAGTCATTAGTTATAGATATTATGTGGATTTTTTGTCTAATTCTTGTGTTCCAATACTTTTTTTTTTTAAAAAAGGTTACCTCTTCTTGTTATTTTCTTAAAATGTGGATTACAACGTTTTAACCTAGATCAATATTTGAGATAAAATTGAATTTTACGTTTTTGTCATGTGGTAGATCCCCCGTAAATTTTAAGTTATCGTAATAATTTAAAAAAGTTCCGAGATTTGGCTGTGACGCGATCGGAGGCACAGTAACCTCGGTTGCGACCTGAGATCACCGTGGTTGAGTTCTTGGTCGCTGTTTTGGTTGACATCGGACACACCGCGGTTCCAAGCGAATCCGAAAGTTCACGGACACCCACGAAACATCCTAGTAGTTCGGTAAGTATATCAGACGTGATATCCCACACGTTATGGAGTTGAATATAGGATTCGGATGTAGACACAAGTGTAACAACTGCGTTCCACGCTATTCAGTTCGTACTATAAGACACGACATAGGATAGGGAAATAGTCTACGCTTTACGGGTGCTGTTCGTCACAAGTTTGACACACAGCTATCAGAAAGCGCTAGCAGCAGGTGCTTGACTGTACGCATCCCACTTGGTTGAGACTGTACAACTGTTGACACAGCATAGTCAGTGTTGTCAGTTCGTGCGCTGAGATTAGCGATTTTCGACCTTCCCTCGCATCTCTGGTCCCATATGTGGCATTAGTGCGTAACTGAAACATTGTTTGACCGTAGAGCCACCTAGCGCCAGTCACATCAACTTCTAGCAGAGCGACAGCTCCACACCCTAGCGGGTATTGGTCAACTCAAGAATAAGCGTAGAATATTTAACATGGCCATGTCGTAGTCATTGGTTCATAACCATAAAATGTAGGGTAAATTTACCGAGATATTGGGAAGTCCCGCTGTAGGCCGTTTAGCCTATATTATATCAGTTTATAGTTGTACAGTTTTCTGCCTTAAATGGGTACAGGAATGATCAGTGAATTTGGTAACTCAATTTATAAGTCCCCTTATTGTTAACATTATAAATTCATCAAAGCTGGTTCTCTGGTGTAGTGATTGGTTTGACGGGGTTAAAGATGATAACTTAAAGATAACAATATATAAAAATAGAGAGATCCGCGGTCCTGAATTGCAAAACGTGACCAAGATAGGCTCCCCGTTGGTTCGCCAACTTCCCTTCTTACATTCGTTACATTCCAAAACATCCAAAATTTGATTAAAATCGGTTCATGAATTTGGACTGTATAACGACACAACAGAAGCTTGATAGACAGGCAGCATTCTTAAAACCACTTCAAATTCAGGAGACTTTGCATATATTACGTATGATTGCATTAATTTAAAAAATAAAACTTTTACTCAATTCGTATCATGGACACAATTTCCTCTAAAAAGTATAGAGTAAAATTAAAATTAAAAATTATTAATATAAAATTTAAAGAAGACTATACGAAACGAGGTGAAATCCTCTTCTTCTTACAATTCCAAGCCAAGTTTAAATATTGTCCCACTTCGTCATACAGCAGACTTTATTTAAATATTGAAGATAATACTCTAGTACACTGTAATACATCATCATATAACTAGAAGGGAAAGATATGTAAAAGTAATTTATTATATTCATTTTTTATTGTAGAAACTAAAGGTCTATTTGGACTAGAGTAAAACTTGGCTGAATGGTGTAGACTGTGAACGTATTGCTTCTTAACAAATAGAAATGAGATAGTTGCAGTGACACTGCTTTATTATTATAATTTTTTGTTTGTTTAATGCGAAAACCCTCTCCCTTAGCATCAACTTATAAAACAAGGACATAAAATAAAGACCACGAGCCTTCAAATACTCTAATAGTGTCAGGGTCAGAAAAGAATAAGAGTTGGTCAAGAGATAGGAAAGACGAGAGGGATTTAACCCAAGTTGTAGATTCAGTTAGGGTCCTTCGGGAATACCAAGGCCGTAATCACTAAGTATAGAGAAAGATATGTCATGAGTTAAACAATCAGTGTTGAATTTTTTGTGGAGTTTTGAATTCCTCTGAGTTGAAAAGTGGTTTTTGAAATATGTCTCTCTATCGTTGGTCACCTGTGCATTGGTCTACACTGCTTTTTTTTCATTTAATTGATAACTGAAAATTGGAGGCTAGTTCCTTTAAGATAAATAACACAAAATTACGATTTTCTCAAAATCGGCGCTATCGATTATTATAAATTTCTTCATTAAGTGTAACTTCTAACGATTGAAATAAAATTTATTTGTTTGCCATCTCTCCAAAAATGTCGATTTGTGAGTTATAAAACAAAAATCTGTCATAGAGTTGTTATAAAAGATGTAATTTCTCAAAACCGGTTCAAGAGGTTTTTATCTAATTTTTCCTTAAGTGTAGCTTCTAAGGGGTCCAAATTACCTATTAGTCCCCCCATTTCTCCAAATATGCCGATTTATGATATTAATGAGTTATATGTAAAGAAACTAAAATCGGTCATGAAGCTTTTATAAAACACATAATTTCTCAAAATGGGCTCAAACGATTTTTATCTATTTTTTCCTTAAGTGTAACTTCGAAAAAATTAAAATAAAAAATAAGGGACGTAATTTTTCAAAATAGGTTCAAACGATTTTTGTCTGATTTTTGTTTAAGCGTAATTTCTAAAGCATCCAAAAAACCTGCTGGTCGTCATCTCCAAATTTGGTCCCAATTTCTCCAAATAAAAAGATTTGCGAGTTATAAGTAAAAAAAGAATAAATAGGTCATAAGGTCATAAATAGGTAATAAATAAGTAAATAGGTCATAAGGCTGTTTGTTATAAAAGACATAATTTCTCAAAATCTGCTCAAACGATTTTGATTTAATCTGTCTTGAAGAGTAGCTTCTAAGAATCTAATTAAAACCTCTTTCTCACCATCTCCCCCAAAATTTATACTTGCGAGTTATAGGTACAAAAACAAAAATAAGTCATGAGGCTGTTATAAAAGACGTAATTTCTCAAAATCTGCTCAAACGATTTTGATTTAATCTGTCTCGAAGAGTAGCTTCTAGGAATCTAATTAAAACCTCTTTCTCACCATCTCCCCCAAAATTTATACTTGCGAGTTATAGGTACAAAAACAAAAATAAGTCATGAGGCTGTTATAAAAGACGTAATTTCTCAAAATCTGCTCAAACGATTTTGATTTAATCTGTCTTGAAGAGTAGCTTCTAAGAATCTAATTAAAACCTCTTTCTCACCATCTCCCCCAAAATTTATACTTGCGAGTTATAGGTACAAAAACAAAAATAAGTCATGAGGCTGTTATAAAAGACGTAATTTCTCAAAATCTGCTCAAACGATTTTGATTTAATCTGTCTTGAAGAGTAGCTTCTAAGAATCTAATTAAAACCTCTTTCTCACCATCTCCCCCAAAATTTATACTTGCGAGTTATAGGTACAAAAACAAAAATAAGTCATGAGGCTGTTATAAAAGACGTAATTTCTCAAAATCGGCTCAAACGATATTTATCTAATTTTTCCTTAAGTGTAACTTCTAAAAGATAAAAATAAAAAAACGGTCATGAGGTTATAAGAGTCGTAATTTTAAAAAATAGTTTCAAACGATTTTTATCTGATTTTTGTTTAAGCGTAATTTCTAAAGCATCCAAAAAACCTATTGGTCGTCATCTCAATAAAAATACATAATAATAAGTTATAGGTAATATACAAAAAATCGTTCATACAGTTGTAATAAAAGAAATAATTTCTCCAAATCGATTCAACAAATTTTAATCTAATTTTTGTTTAACTTCTAAGGGATCGAAATAAAACCTATTGATCATCTTCTTTCCAAAGTGCCGATTTGATATGTTATAGGTAAAAAACAAAAATTGGTCATGAGGCTGTGTGTTATAAAGACGAAATTTCTCAAAATTGGCTCAAACGATTTTCATCTCATTTTCCCTTAAGTGTAGCTTCTAAGGAACTTAAAAAATCTATTGGTTGTTCTCTCTAGAAAATACTGATTTGTGAGTTATGGGTAAAAAAACAAAAGTTTATCATAGAGTTGTAATAAAAGACGTAATTTCTCAAAATAGTGTGAAACAATTTTTATCAATTTTTTCTTTAAGTGTAGCATCGAAGGGATCCAAATAAAACCAATTGGTCCCAATTTCTCCAAATATACAGATTTGCGAGTTGTAAGTAAAAAAAAAAAAAAAAGAATAGGTCATGAAGCTGTTTAATATAAAAGACGTAATTTCTCAAAATCTGCTCAAACGATTTTGATTTAATCTGTCTTGAAGAGTAGCTTCTAAGAATCTAATTAAAACCTCTTTCTCACCATCTCCCCCAAAATTTATTCTTGCGAGTTATAGGTACAAAAACAAAAAAAAGTCATGAGGCTGTTATAAAAGACGTAATTTCTCAAAATCGGCTCAAATGATATTTATCTAATTTTTCCTTAAGTGTAGCTTCTAAAGAATTTAATTAAAAGATCGACATTTTTTTCAAAAATATCGATTTGTGAGTTTTTAAGTAAAGAAAACATTAATCGGCCATGGAGATGTTATAAAAGACGTTCTCAAAATCGGCACAAATGATTTAATTCAAAATTTAACGAAATGTGAAGATTAATGACTTGAATTATTGTGCAAAACCGCAAGTGGATAAATATTATGGTTTAGATTTAATGGTCAAAAAAATTTAATCAAACTTTACTTATAAAATACGGTTTACGCTGGCGATCTGTTTATGGCACAATGGAAACTGGTTTAGGTTAGGTTAGGCGCTATATAAATATATCTTTTTTTTTTAAATCGTCCATTTTAATATTTGTCTTAAATATATTTTGAATAGTTTTGATTGGTGTTTATTTATTGTTATACTTCTATCCCCTTTACCTACACACATACACGCACGCGCGCACACAAAAATCAAAAGAAATTGTAAGAGTCAGAATCTGTACTGAGTTTTACTATACAATAGACAACTGTTAATTATACAAAACCTGTACTGATGCTTAGAGGCATACATTAACCACAATTCAATTGTAATGTCGGCGGTTTAAAACATAAAACACGCAATGTAAACGTGAATAAAAACAATTGTGATCGGTTGAGTCATCGTATTGGCAACATTAACATTCCCCCATTCACAGCTGATGGGCATTACTCGGCGAATATTCATAAAGTCCGTAAACACGTTTAATTTATGTTTGCTTTTATAGACAAACAATGGGAGTGCATTAGTTCTCTATAGACAATCAAATAACTTTCTCTCATAGTTGTAAGAAAATTATGTTGTAGGTCAAAAAATGTTGTTTTTTTTGCATATACAGAGTGTCACGAAAAACCTTAGCGAGCTATACAGGATTGGATTCTACAAATCCAAATGAAATATCTTTTGTTAACTTTTTTTCTAATTCCCTTTAATTTAGTTGCAATCCTCCATTTTGTTTTTTTTATAACTCCAGAAATAGATAAGATATTGAGTTCAAATTTGGTGTAAGTATTTTGTATTTTACGATTTACAAATGCATCAAACATAGATATTTTTATAATTTCAAAATGGCGGCTGTTTAAAACTTTTAACATCGAAAAAATCTTAAAGGGGCGCCATCTTAAAAATTATTTAAAAAAATATTTGTGTTTGGTAGACTTGTAAATCGTAACATACAAAATGCTTATACCAAATTTGAACTCAATATCTTATCTATTTCTCGAGTTATAATGAGTTATATATATAAAAAAAATAATAAAAAAAATGGCGGATTGCGACACCCTGTATAGTATGTACGTTTATAGTTCCCTCAAAATAAAAAAAAAAGTGGTTTTGGAATGTATCTTGTCTGTTTAGTTCTCTACAACCCAAACGCGTTTTCCAATTTTAATAAAATTTGATCCGTGGGCATATTTTGGCCATATCTCTGGAATTAAAATTTTTTTCCATAACTCAAAATTTGGAAGTACCTTCCATTAAAAAAAAAAAAAAAATCTAAACAAATCGTGTTTCGATTTTAATCAAATTTAGCATGTGAGAAATATTTTGTTCATATCTAGTTGTTTTTTCCCCATTTGGTTTTATTACTCTAATTTTGGGAATAACTGCCATTAGAAATAAACACAAAATTACGATTATCTCAAAATCGGCTCTTAACGATTTTCATAATTTTTTTGTTTAAATGAAGCCTTTATGACACAAACAAAATTTATTAGTCGCCATTTACCCAAAATATCTATAGGCCCTACGTGATTTAAAAAATGTTTAACTGACCCTTGGGGCTCATTTATGTAATATAATTTAATTTAGATATATCAAAGATTTAAGTAGTCTACATTTGCAAATTAAAATAGTCCACAGTAAGAATATAGCTTAAAATATACTATACTTCTTGATACCATTATATTTAATAGAAATCCCAGCAATCAAATATTGCTTAAAAATAAATATTCCTAAGTGATATGGAAGCTCAGTGATTAAAGGCGACATTTTTTTATCAAGAGTGACACTTAAGATGGTGGGGTTGAATCCCACCCAGGACACAAGGTTGATTCTGTGCAGTTTGGTTCTTTTCAAGCTGTTGTATGGCGGAGGGAGGGCCCACTTTATATAAACGGTGGTTTACTTGAAGAAAACACCCATTTAAAAAATGTATTTGAGTATATCTGTTACAAAACAAAAATGACGTTATTTCTCAAAATCGGCTCTACTGATTATGTTCAAACTTTAATGAAATGTGAAGGTATTTTTAACCTAAACGCATGTGGAATATTACAAGTATAAAATATTACTATTTGGAATAATTAACAAAATAATAATAATAATGCACCTTGAAAGCCGTCATACAAAGTTCGATATAATTCAATAAGATTTCATCTTTGCGAAGCAAGTTTAGGCGCTATAGGTATATAAATAGTTTTATCAGGTTTCCGTGGTTCATTTTTGCTTTTTGAACAACATCTGCAGAATCGACATTTGTATTGGTGAATAATTTTAATTCGTTTTAGTGAGAAAGTTGTGCAAGTTTTTGCACAGTTTAATTAATTTGTAATTCAGTTGTGAATGTCTTTAGCTTACATTGGGGGGGGGGGGGTGGCTGAATGGTCGTTTGAGATAGGATAGAAAAAGAAATCATCAGCAAGAGGGTTTAAACTGTCAATCGTGTTTGTTCAGTATACATCACGTTCTAATTGACTCACAAAAAATATATTATATACGTATGGAATATTTCTCAAAAGCATTTATATAAATTACCAACCTGTCTTCATTGGAAGCGTAAATGATTTGACTACAGCATCCTCAAGGTAGGAATGTGTCTGGGGTGGAGAAGAAAATAGGGGCCCCCAATAGTTGCGTTTACTTTCAGCGGTACAACCCCGATAAAAAAATATAGACCTCAAATACTTCTGGTTAAACGCGTACGCTACTTTCGTTTCTTTTATTGGTGTAACCAATGACTACATAATTACTATAAGACACGACATAGGATAGGGAAATAGTCTACGCTTTACGGGTGCTGTTCGTCACAAGTTTGACACACAGCTATTAGAAAGCGCTAGCAGCAGGTGCTTGACTGTACGCATCCCACTTGGTTGAGACTGTACAACTGTTGACACAGCATAGTCAGTGTTGTCAGTTCGTGCGCTGAGATAAGCGATTCTCGACCTTCCCTCGCATCTCTGGTCCCATATGTGGCATCAGTGCGCAACTGAAACATTGTTTGACCGTAGAGCCACCTAGCGCCAGTTACATCAACTTCTAGCAGAGCGACAGCTCCACACCCTAGCGGGTATTGGTCGACTCAAGAATAAGCGTAGAATATTTAACATGGCCATGTCGTGTCTTATAGTATTTATGTAGTCATTGGTGTAACTAAGAATAAAACGTCTACCAAAGTCAGTCACGAAGTTGTAACTTTAGGAATTAAATGTAGCTAAGCAGTAATTTGTGTACAGTACGGTACCTAGTTTTCTTGGAATGGGTTGTACCGTCAACTCAGGCTAGGGAAGCAAGTAGAAGGGAGGACACGTCCCTTACACCAGACACAATCCTAGTCTGAGGCTACTGTACCTCACAGAGTTCCAAATTATTGGCAATCTTTCCAAACATAAGCAGACTATATATCACTTTGTCAAATAAATCCCTCCTCACAGAGTTGTAAACATATCGATAACATACCCAGAGGATATATCGCTTTGACAAATTAAATCCCTCCTCACACTGTTCCAGATTCTTGACAACAGAGTTTCTCTCTTAGATTAGACAAGATGGCTTCACCACGCATCGTAGATTGTTTCCGTGAATCGTTTCCTCTTTTATTATGAATTCGCCACATCGGGCGTACCTTTATTGTGTCCCAATATAACGAAAATTTTCTCAATTTTGGAGTTGATATAGTTTGGATTAGAGCGTTAAATTAATGGCTCTTGGCGCTGTTGTTAGGCGTCTTTCAACGCGTAGAATTCGATTATATTTGGCAATCTAGTACGGCCACGCCAAGCAGTCTAGGTTGTCATCTTGGAATTGTTAACGTAGGGTTACAATAAAAGAGTTTCACTATTTAACTTTGGTTGAGGAAGTCTAAGGACTCCGCCTCCCACTTCCAAAGCAAGTAAGGTACATTTAAATGCACAAAGGACTTCCTGTTAGCTTTTAACTTGCTTGTTGCACAATTTGAAATTAAAATAATTTCTTTCTTTCAACCTTGCTAACACCTGTTCTGTGAACTGTAGACATTTCTCCTTGAAAGTTTGAACACATTAAATAAACATTTTATCACAATGTGACTAGTGTCTAGCGCAATATTCATAGACCAAGAAGTAACAATCACAGTTACTCTACATTTGAACAAAACACCTCGCATAAAGTTAAATAACGATTCGTAACTCACTTGAGACCAGTTATCTTAACAATTATACTGTACACATTGATGATTACATGAACCTTGAAATTATGCCTGCCTTAACTAAAACTATGATAGGCTTCGGTGGCAGGTAGCCCAAATTTAATGAATCCAATTACCGTTTATATTAAACTCTAATTCACATACAGGGTGACTGAAACAGGTGTGACTGCTGTTTTATTCGATAAGTACAAACAAATTTTAAAAAAACTTCAAAAGGCAACCTCAGGATTTTTTGAGTTAAAACTTTCTGTTCTAGCATGAGATTCATTTTCAACTGAATGACAACAATTTGTCCGTAATACGCGGTCGCGCAGTGGTGCCAACTCAGTTCCCATAACTCAAAATCATTAATAAGCAACAACAATAATTATCTATGGACGTGTTTATAAGTTTGTCTAAAAGTAATTTAAAAAATTTGAGTCTATGGATTTTGAATTACCCTGTACTAACTCTTTTGGGCTGCAGAGATTCAAACAGACATAATTCCCAAACTACTTTCTTTGGGGCTCTATCTATGGATGTATCAACGTTATTTTGATTAAGAACAAAACATCCTCTATTCTTCGTAGGGCTATGATACTAACATCAATGTGTGATGTTGGACGTCTGTCATCCAGTTTGACTGAGCAGAACCTCAACATCACTATAGGCTTACAGTGAGTACAAACATTCATAAAGTGGAATGACAGAGTCAAGAAAAATATTCTAAATGTGATTTGACCATGAAGAATCATTACTGGTAGTACCAGGAAATCTCCTTCATTGCAAAGTCCTTCTCGGAAACTACCCGTTACTGCATATTTTACAACTGACGATATTTCCTGCGTAACGTGTGCGTGCGCATGTTTAAGTGGTGCAATCTGTCTGGTCTAAATCAATTCTGGTTTTAAAGTGATATAATTACACCCGGAGCGACTCGGAAACACGCAAGTGCGTGGGAAAACATCCGAACCTAAATTCGTTTCGTTACAATATTATACTCATTCATATATTTGATTTATTTCAATGTTTTACTAAACACAACAGAGAGATTCCGTGAAATCGCTTTACAATCATTATACAGGGTGTCTCAAGAAGAGGTCGCCTACAAACTTGACACTTTACAGTTATGTTACATAGATATGTAAAATAAGTACGCTCGAGTTTTATTTTCTATAGTCAATCAAAACAAAATGACGGAATAACAAAATAATGGTACGTTTTCATCAAAATGATTTTATTTGCATAACCATTACAAATTGTAGATTTGCAGATAACAGGAAAACTTAATAAAGAAAAATAACAGTAATAAGTTATTAATGATCCAAATTTGACCTTTATTCGAATTGATGTCTATTCACTGATAGAAATGAAACAAAAAAGAGTCATAAGCGTTTTTGAAAAATTGCCGAGGTATCAACAGTAATTATTCCTCTTCAAACAGTCTCATTAATTCATCATCTGTTGCTATAGGATGTGAATAAACTTTTTCTTTCAAAAGCCCCATAGGAAAAAATCGCAAACAGTCAAGTCTGCGTATCTTGGAGGCCAGTACAAGAAGCTGCTTCCACGACCTATCCAACGATTGGGAATATCTCAAAAACCTCTTTGGCCACATTCTGTTGAAAAAAAAGGTCCTCATCTCCGAGTAAGATGAGGAACTATGTGAACTAAATGTGTCTATTTTGTTTTTCTTGGCGTACCTTTCAGAACTGACGACTTTCATATCTCAGTAGCAATGAAACTTTTGAAAGTGAATTTTTGCCTGTTGGAAGATTTCAGTAAAGTAGCACCTGCAAGCTCTTCATTTTCTGTATTAGAAGATCTATGGTATTTCTTTAAAATTGAAACATTAAATTATTAATGATTCAAATTTAACATAGCTAAGTACTGATAGCAACAAAACCAAAACCAAATCATAATCGATTTTGAAAAATTGCCGAGATATCAACAGTAATTATTGTAACGTACAATCAATCTCATTAATTCATCATCTGTAGGCTGAGAATAAACTTTTTCTTTCAAAAAGCACCATAGGAAAAAAATCGTATTCAAATCTGGGGATCTTGGAGATCAGTCCTTGAAGTTGCTGCCAGGACCTATCCAATGGTTGGGAAGATTTCGATCTAAAACTGTTTTGGCAACATAAGCATAATGAGAAGGAGCTTCATCCTCTTGGAATAAATCGTTTCACATCTCCGGCTGAGTAGGATGAGGGACTATGTGATCAGTTAATATTGATGCGTATCTGTTTCCAGTCATTGTCTGATGGGATGTCATAGGATAAAACACCATCCTTGGTGAAGGCAGCCCAAACATTTATACCCTCAGATTTCAAACCCTCTTCGAAAGATATGTGGTGGAATTTGTGTGTTAAAATCATTAATTAGAATTATGTCTCCTTACAGATCCTGATTCTGTAAAATGTACCTTCATCTGAAAATACAGATCCTTCATACCACTCGCAACTTCGTCAAACTTATCGAACAAAATTCCATTCGTCTGTCTGGGCCATCATCCAACAGTATGTGAACTAAACGTGTTTTTTCTTCTTTTTTTTCCCTTCTTTTTTTCCCTTGACATACCTTTGAACTGACGACTTTGGTACCTCAGTAGCGGGTGCAACTTTTCTAAATAAATTATGCCTGTTAGAAAATTTCAGTAAATTAACAAATGCTCTTCATTTTCTGTGTTAGAAAATCTATATTATTTCTTTGAAACTGATTCAGTTTCTAGTAGCATAGTTTTCCATTTATGAATTGATTTTCTTGATGTAGGAACCCCCTTTTAGTAGGTTCTTTGAAAACACTTTATAGCTTCATATTCATTTTCCAAAGCAATAGCTCAAGAATAACATTTCACTTTTTGTACAATTGAAAAGTTCATTGTTTCGACGTTAGATGTCACACATAAACTGATTGAACACAACCACCAAATTATTTCATTGTTGTGTGTTAACAAAACAACATCTGATCGAGATTCAACAGATGTACATTTTAATTGCACTGCATTGTGGGAGGAAGTGTTTTATCCAGAAGATTAATGTTCTTGTGGTTATTACCGCTATTTTGTTTCGATTGACCATAAAAAATAAAACTTGAGGGTACTTTTTTTTTTTTTACATAGCAACATAACTGTAAAGTGTCAAGTTTGTACATTGTTCCACATGTCCGGCATATTAATTCAAAACGAGACCTCTTCTTAGCAAATCACTTTTTTCACTGATAACTACTGATTAGTAAGTTTCGGCGTTTTAGTGTGAAATACTTTTTACTTAAAATTTGCTGTGTGGATGTGTTAAGATTTGTAATGTTTTGAAATTCTTTCTATAAAATTCACTCTACTCAGAAACATCGCCCCGAAATTAATCATAGACCATGCGTAACTATGTAATGCGTGAATGAAAGATCAGTCTTTTATCTGACCATGTCCAAATTCTTATAAATTACTACAAATCAGATCGTGCGTGTGATATTCAATCAAAGAGCAGACAGAACTGTGTCATATGTTGATAATAAACTTGGCCTTATTTAATTTGTACAGCAGGCGGTTGTGATCATTTTATTTAATTTGAATGATAAGATCTATCAATACAATTGTACATTTCCTACAAGGCACAAGAAACCAACTTTTCAGCAATACATTTAGAGTAACTGTATAACATTGAATGATAGGGCTGGGTAAGTACCATGATTTTACACTTTTTTTTTGTAACCTACTTGTTACCGACCATTTTGCACAAATTATGATGGTATATAAGTTTATAGGACATCAAGTAAAATGGAAACTATGAAAAACAGTTTTAACTACGGTTATTTTGAATTTTTGGATTCATTTTGAAACTTATATTCTGTTATAGGTACTTCTTCTTTAGCCGTGAATTTTTTCTAAGATTACTAGTTTAGTTTATAGAAATAATTTGAAATTAATAAAATGTGAAATTCTTTGAGGTAAATTTTGGTTGCATTGCGTTTGTATTTTTTCAAACTAGTTACCCACTCATTTTGAGCAATGATGTAAACCATAACCTCAAAATAACTTACTCTGTAAAAACTGAGCAGCTATCGCAATTAAATCGTTGTAAGTGTACAACGATAAAAAACAACTGTTTTAATCGTTGTAAAATTGTGGAAGCTATGTAACCATTTTTTAAAGGGGAAAATCCTCATGGACTTTTTCACACCTGAGGACTAGGTAGAGTCGGACTTCCCTTTGGACTTACCGACAAAAAACTCCAGTTTTTCTTCTACACCTGCTATCTTTTCTTCCGGGACCTAGTCATGGTCGGAAGAGAAAAAGAGTCTGTTAAGAAAGAAGAAAAGTATAGAATCCAGCTATGATCCTTGGGGTTTGGTAAGACATAGCGAGCTCGAGTTCATCTGAGATATTCAACTATCTAAAACTGTGTTCACATTTCATTTACACTTTTTTTACATGTTTTTGAACTTCATTTTTTACAAGATGGCGACGACTACATTTTAATTAATATTTGGTGTCGAGTTTTCCTTCTCATAATTTATACGAAATATAGCTTCAAGTATTCTATTGTATCCAACACCAGTAGCTGCATTGTAATCACTGTTTTAAATGCAATTTAAATTAATTACAATACCAGCAAGGCTCGAAAGAAAAACAAACCAACATTTGAAATTCCCTGCCATAATTTGCGGTTACCGAGAAAATCCCGCCTGGCTTATTTGAATGAGGCATGCATCAGCGAACACGGTTTGTGTTTGGAATATGTTAGCGAACAATTAAAGTGACCTTCAATGTCTGTTAAAAGTTGTAATTAAAAATACAATTCCGATCTGAACGTGATAATGAAATAACCAGTGATTATTTTTCGATACTGAACTGCTAAAAATTTATTTGGGTCAGAATCGCGTAGGAATTACATTGTTGTGTGTTTACGCAGCGTAAATTTACTTTTTTAGAATTTTTGTAATAAATTTAAATAGTTCCAAACTCAATTTGATGTCATTGATGGTAGATTTTCAAATTAAACACAATAAGCTGTTAGATCTAAGGAACATCAGCTAATGGTCTATAAGTGAAAGGTTGACCTCTAACATAACCTAAACTAACCTAACATTTTTCTTCTTTTCGAGGCGTAGGTGGAAAACTCTGACAGCCGACTTCAGAGGACGGTACCCCCAAAAATGTGGAGCTCAGATTACTAAAACCAACTCTTCACAATATTCAAATAGCACGTCTGGGACCTCTTAGCAAAACATTACTCCAAGCGTAGCCTCTTACTGTATTTTTACACCAGACGTTGTTCTGTCTCTTTTTGCTTGATATTCTACAACACAGCACTCCAGTTGTGCCTACTACCCAGCATACCCGAAATTAAGTTCCTAGTATCGGGCATTAAATCAAGTTCTTTCACAACTTCCTCCCTATCAGTCTGCCACCTCTGGCAGTGGTAGATGGTATGTCCCACTGTATCTCCCTCTTCACAGTAGAAACCTAACCTATCCTAACCTTATACCAGTGCCTAGTAAAAACATGAGAAATGATCAAAAATATTGCTCAAATTAGAACAAAAGTTTGCAATATAAGTTCTAGTAGCCGGAATTGTATTATAATTTTAATTAAATTTATTAAGTTACATTTTACCATTTGCTGAAAATTATAGGCTACAAAAAGAAGTGGGAAGATTTTTAAATGGTGGCTCTTTCCTGTAGGATATTTTTTTCTTATTGTTTAAAGGGAAAAAATATCTCGGTGATCATCGGCTTATGGAAAAAGGAAGAATTAATATGAAATAAAGTCTTCTAGCCGTCGATATTTTAATAGTGTCAGGGTAATTATTATTATATATATATATATATATATATATATATATATTTGGATTCTGTTAAATTTCTTTAGTCATTGATAACGGACTTGATTGTTGATTACAATCAACTTTAATGAGCTATACTTGTGGAAACTTCAATAACCAAATGAATGAAAATAAATTTTATTTGTCCAACACAAATACAAGACGACGTTTCAATGATTAAGTCATCATCCTCAACTGCAACATGTACAGAAACTCTTCTTGTAGACTGTGACTTTGTGTTCACAGTCCTTAGTCGGACAGCGAGTCCACTGACAGTGTGCATGTACCAGCTGAGGATGATGACATAGTCATTGAAACGTCGTCTTGTACTTGTGTTGCAAAAAATAAAACAATTTTTTGAGGGCAATTGTGTTTTCATTCATTTGGATATGTCGATTACATTTGTAAAAATAAATAAATAAATAAATAAAATAAATGTACAGGAATTTTCAATCTAAGTAGTTATTGTAGCCTTTCCATATTTTTGACAGCTTACTATGGGTTTGTTCATCCACACCTGATCTGTGGTACCATTTTATGGGACTGATTAATCTATCTCTGAAATGTGCATCTTTCATAATTGACAAAATATTCACCCTGATATCGCAAATGGTTTTTGAGAAAAGTATTTTTAACCTTAAAAAACACAATTACAGAAAAAACCAATTTTAATATAATAACGTAATATTTTTCACGATTCCTACAGCTGCATATGAAGGATTATATTATGTGACCACTGCTTCCTCAAAGGTGTCCTCCAGTCTTTTTTGATCTAACCTAACCTACCCTATTTGTAACGTTTGCTATCAATTTGTAAAACGTTACATTTTAACCCTAGCGTAGGGTCTACATTTTTAAACGCGGTACTGCTTTTGGCCCATGCCCATTTCGAGGTATAAAACACTTACTTCAGGCCTTCTCGTGAACCATAGAATAGCCAGCTTTAAAGAGAGTAATTAATTAATAAAACATTACCGAATTTAAACTAATTACTAAACATTCACTCACACAACACTATCACTAATTAAGAAAAGATCTGAAGTAGGGCGTTACCCATTCCCAATAATTAAAATGATAACGCGTCCGAACTGAGGATTGAGCCTCCGGTAAAAACCCGAATGACTTACCCCCATTATTATTAAACAACCATGGTGTAATTTAAAATAAAACATAGAAATCAAAATTAACACGACACAGCCATTACACACCACGACTGCTTGCTTGTACGGACTGCTGAAGTCCCCCGTTCTGTAGTGTGGTCTGCTCAACATAGCTACTTACTAAGTTTCGATCAGCTGTTTCCTACAATAAAGCAAAACGGACGGCTCAACTAGCAGACCCAAGTCTGTGACACCGTATTGACTGGCATTTTGTAAAATATATTGCAACGTCCAAAAGCAATGCCTTTCTCAAACCAGGTAAACACACCTATAATTTGTACCAGCCGTATTCAAGATTGAGTTTCTAAATGAATTTAAAAGTTGTTTCCTTGTTGTTTAAAGGCGAAAAACCTTTCGGTCATCATCGCCTTATAAAAATAACATAAAATAAAGACCCCTAGTTCTCGAATACTCTAATAGTGTCTGGGTCGGTAGAGAACAAGAGTTGGTCAAGAGAGGAATCTAACCCAAGACTACATGAAAAAAAATGTAGATCCTGCTAGGTTCCTTGGGTACACCACATCCGCCCTCACGGAGAGTGAGCCCCTGAAAGAGATTTTAAAACTTATGGATTGTAATAATTTTATAAATCATTTTGTAAAGTGATTTTCACTTATAACAATATGTGCTCGTGAAAGCTTTGTAGAAATCTGTCTGAATCTGTTTTATCTTGCATACTCTCAAGTCTTGTCTGAAGTAATATAAATTGAATATCTTTTCTTTCAAATATTTTTTTTTTTTTTTTTTTTTTTTTTTTTTTTTTTTTTTTTTTTTTTTTTTTTTACAAATTGTGGTAAAATTGTTAAATTTCACCTTTAAATAAAAATTAAAATGTACTAATTTAGAGAAACATGCATTAATTTAGAGTCCGAGTAATGGTTAATTTTTAATTTTCTCAGAAAATGAAGTAAATTTACTTTTTATTAGTCCAAGAAAATGAAGAAATAAATAAAATTAAAAAAGACGAAACTTCTTTCAAATTTAAAAAAAAAAAAAAAAAATCTGTTGAAACCATGTACAAAAAAATTTAATTGTGTGTTAAATTTAATCTTAAAAAAAAAGATATATGTAGCCTATTTATAACAAAATTTGAGTGGTGTTGCTAGCTAAATTTCAAGCACATAGTCAGGGACTAATATTCAAAATTCATTAAATAAAACTCATTTTTGCTTAGGACATCCGTAAATAATTTTTTTTCTGAATTTTATTTATTTATTTTTTAATTAATAAAATCCAATTTTCCAAAACCTTTTAAAATTGTAAAATTTTTTATTATTATTGTCATTGTTAAATTAAATTCACAAGAGATTATTGATGAATTTGTTGTATATTTATCCATTCAGAGTTAGTTGTTAATAGTTCCTGAAAATTTTGAATTCAGCAGTATTGTTTCCAGGACGTGCAAATACAAAATTTCTTTCAGAAACGTTGATAAAATTTTAACTCTTTGTTTTGATTAAGACATACTTTGACGTCAGAATATCAGGAGTTCAGAAGTTTCCGAGTGGAAACAACAAATTCGCTTCAAATTAAAGCAGCATAACAATTATTTTTAACACGACCATTGATCCACTTCATTTATGTCTGGAAGCAAAGATATATAGACAGTGGGTAGAGTTGGTTTCCGTAGATTACTAGAAGAGAGGAGGGGCGGGGATCAGAGGAGGAGTCTAAAAGACAGATCTAATAATAGCTGAGACTTGGGTCTCGTAGTTTTTTTGTAAGTTTTTACTAGGAGCATTCCATCCCGCTCCTTTGTAGTAAAATATAGTATGTTCAGTGAAGTAATACCGTTCTATCTAAACACAAGTCTTTCAATTTCAGTGTTTCAATTGCACTCGGCTCGAATACTGTAATTGTGGATGTGAATTTCTAGTAACAGGATGAAAAAAAAACAACAGAGAGGACATCTGTACCAAAAATAACTTCCATTTAGATACATGTTACAGCAAAAAATTAAAATATAACAATAATACTGTTTCTTATATATACTTAGGGGTTTGTTCAATAAGAGGACCGGCTCTCTTAAACAGTTTTTTATTAACATAAATCAATGACTACATAAATACTACATAGTATTTATGTAGTCATTGCATAAATAGAACAGACAGAACCTGACCTGACAGAACAGCTGAAACGTTGTTGGCGTGTATTAAGGACAGTATTTTACCAAGAACAGAAAGAATGTGAAAACAGTAGAGGTTTGTTAGATTCCTATGTGAATTCATGTAGCGCCGTAAAACCAGGATGAAGATCTGTTTGACACAATCTGGAAGGACAACAATTTATATTAACTCCAGAAAAACAAAGTGTGTATTCATATATTATGAATAAAGTTGGTTAGGTTAGGCTAGGTTACGAAACCTTCTGGGTGCCACTGTCTGAGTGGTGGTACTCTTCTTGAACAGACCCGTACTTGGGACAGTATCGTATAGACAAAGTTTTAAAATGGATCATGCAGAAGATGTCGAATTTTTCAAGGAAATATCCATTTTGAGGCACTTTGACCCGCAGAAGCTTACTTTAGTAACCTAACCTAACCTAAGGGGACCTAGTTGAATTTACACCTTTTTTCAGGACGTCGGGTTAGATCCCTCTCTTTTATCTTTCCTACCCGGTCTCTCTTGACCAAATCTTGTTCTTTTCTGACCCTGATGCTATTAGAATATTCAACGACTAGAAGTCTTTGTTTTTTACTTTCTATATATATAAGACGATGATGACAAACAAGTTTTTTGCCTTTAAACAACAAGTTTTGAGAATGATACCTGCCCGTCGTCTGTGTAGTACTCTACAATTACCTTCGTTCTATGTGAGTAGATTTGGTTATATCTCGGTACGTTTTGACATTTTTTGATAACATGAAATTTACCTTCAGTAACGAATGTAACGATTTTGATCAAACGTTGATACTGTAGCAAAATGTATTGGTCATTATAACACCAAAATATAGCAGTTTTTGAGGTATTAAAAATAAAACAAATAACTAGAAATGGAACTCTAATAAAGACGTAATATCTCAAAATTTGCTCTACTGATTTCATTGAAATTTTGTTGAATGTGAAGAATAATGGTCCAAACCAGAGTGCGAAATTGCAAGTACAGTAATAGAGAATTACGAAATTCGACCTTCATAATTTAAAACTCGATGTTGTAATATTTATGCTTAAGACCGGTTTATGACACAAGAGAATTAAGTTCAGACCTTTTTACTGACAAAAATTAATAAAATAATGTTTTTGCATGATTTATTATTGTATATACACAGTGATTCTTCTATCGTGGGCAATATACAGGGTGTTTGAAAAGTCTGGTAACGGCTTAATATCTCAAAATATACAAGTCTTAAGACATAGAAATATATGCAGTTATTTACAGCCATAAAAAAACCACTTTTTCATGAGTTTGAAATTTTTGTCCGCCATCTTGAAATGAACTTCATTTTTTTTTAAACGGGTCGTGTGATGCATAATTTTAATGTAAAATTTGACGAAAATAAATCATCTTATAATTTGTTGACTTGCAAACTTGAGGTCTGAGGTTGCTTATTTTTTCTATGTTATTTCTTTGCTCTAATCATGTTAATTAACAAAGTTTTGATAAATTACAATTAGTATTTTTAATCACATTTTAAAAGGAAACTTTTAAAGCTGTAAAAGAATTTTAGTAACATGCGATGCGTTTGTCTTTGATTATTTTGACCCACGATTTTACGTTTTCCTTCATTTGACTGACGATAATTTAAAAACGGTTTTGTCCATCGTTTTTTTGTCCAATTCTACATTAAAATCATGTATCACACAACTACCTTCCCGTTTAAAAATTCAGTTCATTTCAAAATGGCAGACAAAAATTATAAACTCACCAAAAAGTATTTATTTTATGGATGTAAAAACTACATTTATTTCTATCTCATAAAACTCGTACATTTTGACATATTAAGCCGTTTCCAGAATTTTCAAAAATTTTGTATACGGTACTATTAATCTGATGAAAACCTTTAAATGTGATAGGAAGTGTACTTTTTCACATAATTTATAATTCTGTTTCACAAACTCTGAAAAAGGTCAACATTTTGCAATAAGGCTGCTAACTTTTTCTTCTTATGAAAACCTCAATTTATCATGTTTTCGGATTTTATATTTTTTTAAAATTAAGACTGTATTTTTTTAATATTTTTTTGATAAATCTACTCGTTTAGGAGTAATATAGTTTAAAATTTCGAACATTTGAAGTTTGAAGCATTTTCACGAAATAATTTTCCATAATTCTCATTGTTGAATCAGGGTAAAAATGTATGTGTAACATAGTTTAGGATGTGTAAAACCTAATGAAGGATTATAAAATAAATAAATATTTATATATATTTATTTATATAAATATATTTATTATTTATTATATAAATTATATATTCAAACATTTATTATATAAATTATATAAATTTATTATATAAATATATTTGTGAAACAAATAAAAACTCGTTGCTATTTAATTTCTTATTCTAAATTACTAATTTACTTTTGTTACGCAAGTAAACCAAAAATACTCACAAGTGTAGAGTCAACAATTTGATAGTTGCCGAGCAATGAGCAAACAATAAACAACTAAAGTAAAACATTCACATAAAGTCTACTACTATAAGTTTACTATTCTGTCACGATAGAGTGGGGGCAGTCAGTGGGTTGTGATGCTACACTGTGAATTCTTACACATAGAATTTGTATGTTGCAGATATCAACTTTATTTCATTTGTTTTTTATAATAATGCTATAAACTAAACCAAAAATACTCACAAGTGTAGAGTCAACAATTTGATAGTTGCCGAGCAATGAGCAAACAATAAACAACTAAAGTAAAACATTCACATAAAGTCTACTACTATAAGTTTACTATTCTGTCACGATAGAGTGGGGGCAGTCAGTGGGTTGTGATGCTACACTGTGAATTCTTACACATAGAATTTGTATGTTGCAGATATCAACTTTATTTCATTTGTTTTTTATAATAATGCTATAAACTAAACCAAAAATACTCACAAGTGTAGAGTCAACAATCTGATAGTTGCCGAGCAATGAGCAAACAATAAACAACTAACATAAAACATTCACATAAAGTCTACTACTATAAGTTTACTATTCTGTCACGATAGAGTGGGGGCAGTCAGTGGGTTGTGATGCTACACTGTGAATTCTTACACATAGAATTTGTATGTTGCAGATATCAACTTGATTTCATTTGTTTTTTATAATAATGCTATAAACTAAACCAAAAATACTCACAAGTGTAGAGTCAACAATCTGATAGTTGCCGAGCAATGAGCAAACAATAAACAACTAACATAAAACATTCACATAAAGTCTACTACTATAAGTTTACTATTCTGTCACGATAGAGTGGGGGCAGTCAGTGGGTTGTGATGCTACACTGTGAATTCTTACACATAGAATTTGTATGTTGCAGATATCAACTTGATTTCATTTGTTTTTTATAATAATGCTATAAACTAAACCAAAAATACTCACAAGTGTAGAGTCAACAATTTGATAGTTGCCGAGCAATGAGCAAACAATAAACAACTAAAGTAAAACATTCACATAAAGTCTGCTACTATAAGTTTACTATTCTGTCACGATAGAGTGGGGGCAGTCAGTGGGTTGTGATGCTACACTGTGAATTCTTACACATAGAATTTGTATGTTGCAGATATCAACTTTATTTCATTTGTTTTTTATAATAATGCTATAAACTAAACCAAAAATACTCACAAGTGTAGAGTCAACAATTTGATAGTTGCCGAGCAATGAGCAAACAATAAACAACTAAAGTAAAACATTCACATAAAGTCTACTACTATAAGTTTACTATTCTGTCACGATAGGGTGGGGGCAGTCAGTGGGTTGTGATGCTACACTGTGAATTCTTACACATAGAATTTGTATGTTGCAGATATCAACTTTATTTCATTTGTTTTTTATAATAATGCTATAAACTAAACCAAAAATACTCACAAGTGTAGAGTCAACAATTTGATAGTTGCCGAGCAATGAGCAAACAATAAACAACTAAAGTAAAACATTCACATAAAGTCTACTACTATAAGTTTACTATTCTGTCACGATAGAGTGGGGGCAGTCAGTGGGTTGTGATGCTACACTGTGAATTCTTACACATAGAATTTGTATGTTGCAGATATCAACTTGATTTCATTTGTTTTTTATAATAATGCTATAAACTAAACCAAAAATACTCACAAGTGTAGAGTCAACAATCTGATAGTTGCCGAGCAATGAGCAAACAATAAACAACTAACATAAAACATTCACATAAAGTCTACTACTATAAGTTTACTATTCTGTCACGATAGAGTGGGGGCAGTCAGTGGGTTGTGATGCTACACTGTGAATTCTTACACATAGAATTTGTATGTTGCAGATATCAACTTGATTTCATTTGTTTTTTATAATAATGCTATAAACTAAACCAAAAATACTCACAAGTGTAGAGTCAACAATTTGATAGTTGCCGAGCAATGAGCAAACAATAAACAACTAAAGTAAAACATTCACATAAAGTCTGCTACTATAAGTTTACTATTCTGTCACGATAGAGTGGGGGCAGTCAGTGGGTTGTGATGCTACACTGTGAATTCTTACACATAGAATTTGTATGTTGAAGATATCAACTTTATTTCATTTGTTTTTTATAATAATGCTATAAACTAAACCAAAAATACTCACAAGTGTAGAGTCAACAATTTGATAGTTGCCGAGCAATGAGCAAACAATAAACAACTAAAGTAAAACATTCACATAAAGTCTGCTACTATAAGTTTACTATTCTGTCACGATAGAGTGGGGGCAGTCAGTGGGTTGTGATGCTACACTGTGAATTCTTACACATAGAATTTGTATGTTGCAGATATCAACTTGATTTCATTTGTTTTTTATAATAATGCTATAAACTAAACCAAAAATACTCACAAGTGTAGAGTCAACAATCTGATAGTTGCCGAGCAATGAGCAAACAATAAACAACTAACATAAAACATTCACATAAAGTCTACTACTATAAGTTTACTATTCTGTCACGATAGAGTGGGGGCAGTCAGTGGGTTGTGATGCTACACTGTGAATTCTTACACATAGAATTTGTATGTTGCAGATATCAACTTGATTTCATTTGTTTTTTATAATAATGCTATAAACTAAACCAAAAATACTCACAAGTGTAGAGTCAACAATCTGATAGTTGCCGAGCAATGAGCAAACAATAAACAACTAACGTAAAACATTCACATAAAGTCTACTACTATAAGTTTACTATTCTGTCACGATAGAGTGGGGGCAGTCAGTGGGTTGTGATGCTACACTGTGAATTCTTACACATAGAATTTGTATGTTGCAGATATCAACTTGATTTCATTTGTTTTTTATAATAATGCTATAAACTAAACCAAAAATACTCACAAGTGTAGAGTCAACAATTTGATAGTTGCCGAGCAATGAGCAAACAATAAACAACTAAAGTAAAACATTCACATAAAGTCTGCTACTATAAGTTTACTATTCTGTCACGATAGAGTGGGGGCAGTCAGTGGGTTGTGATGCTACACTGTGAATTCTTACACATAGAATTTGTATGTTGCAGATATCAACTTGATTTCATTTGTTTTTTATAATAATGCTATAAACTAAACCAAAAATACTCACAAGTGTAGAGTCAACAATCTGATAGTTGCCGAGCAATGAGCAAACAATAAACAACTAACATAAAACATTCACATAAAGTCTACTACTATAAGTTTACTATTCTGTCACGATAGAGTGGGGGCAGTCAGTGGGTTGTGATGCTACACTGTGAATTCTTACACATAGAATTTGTATGTTGCAGATATCAACTTTATTTCATTTGTTTTTTATAATAATGCTATAAACTAAACCAAAAATACTCACAAGTGTAGAGTCAACAATCTGATAGTTACCGAGCAATGAGCAAACAATAAACAACTAAAGTAAAACATTCACATAAAGTCTACTACTATAAGTTTACTATTCTGTCACGATAGAGTGGGGGCAGTCAGTGGGTTGTGATGCTACACTGTGAATTCTTACACATAGAATTTGTATGTTGCAGATATCAACTTGATTTCATTTGTTTTTTATAATAATGCTATAAACTAAACCAAAAATACTCACAAGTGTAGAGTCAACAATCTGATAGTTGCCGAGCAATGAGCAAACAATAAACAACTAACATAAAACATTCACATAAATTCTACTACTATAAGTTTACTATTCTGTCACTATTTCATTTGTTTTTTATAATAATGCTATAAACTAAACCAAAAATACCCACAAGTGTAGAGTCAACAATCTGATAGTTACTGTTACTGATAGTTATGAAACAACTAAAGTAAAACATTCACATAAAGTCTACTACTATAAGTTTACTATTCTGTCACGATAGAGTGGGGGCAGTCAGTGGGTTGTGATGCTACACTGTGAATTCTTACACATAGAATTTGTATGTTGCAGATATCAACTTTATTTCATTTGTTTTTTATAATAATGCTATAAACTAAACCAAAAATACTCACAAGTGTAGAGTCAACAATCTGATAGTTGCCGAGCAATGAGCAAACAATAAACAACTAAAGTAAAACATTCACATAAAGTCTACTACTATAAGTTTACTATTCTGTCATGATAGAGTGGGGGCAGTCAGTGGGTTGTGATGCTACACTGTGAATTCTTACACATAGAATTTGTATGTTGCAGATATCAACTTTATTTCATTTGTTTTTTATAATAATGCTATAAACTAAATCAAAAATACTCACAAGTGTAGAGTCAACAATCTGATAGTTGCCGAGCAATGAGCAAACAATAAACAACTAAAGTAAAACATTCACATAAATTCTACTACTATAAGTTTACTATTCTGTTACTATTTCATTTGTTTTTTATGATAATGCTATAAACTAAACCAAAAATACTCACAAGTGTAGAGTCAACAATCTGATAGTTGCCGAGCAATGAGCAAACAATAAACAACTAAAGTAAAACATTCACATAAAGTCTACTACTATAAGTTTACTATTCTGTCACGATAGAGTGGGGGCAGTCAGTGGGTTGTGATGTTTCACAGTGAATTCTTACACATAGAATTTGTATGTTGCAGATATCAACTTGATTTAATTTAAAAATAATAATAATGCTATAAACTAAACCAAAAACACTCATAAGTGTAGAGTCAACAATGTGATAGTTACCGAGCAATGAGCAAACAATAAACAACTAAAGTAAAACATTCACATAACGTCTACTACAAAAAGTTTACTATTCTATTACGATAGAGTGGGGGCAACCCACATTTAAGTCTACTGCTATAAGTTTACTATTCTGTCACGATAGAGTGGGGGCAACCCACATTTAAGCCTACTGCTATAAGTTTACTATTCTATCACGATAGAGTGGGAGCAACCCACATTTAAGTCTACTGCTATAAGTTTACTATTCTATTACGATAGAGTGGGGGCAACCCACATTTAAGTCTACTGCTATAAGTTTACTATTCTGTCACGATAGAGTGGGGGCAACCCACATTTAAGTCTACTGCTATAAGTTTACTATTCTATTACGATAGAGTGGGAGCAACCCACATTTAAGTCTACTGCTATAAGTTTACTATTCTATCACGATAGAGTGGGAGCAACCCACATTTAAGCCTACTGCTATAAGTTTACTATTCTATTACGATAGAGTGGGAGCAACCCACATTTAAGTCTACTGCTATAAGTTTACTATTCTGTCACGATAGAGTGGGGGCAACCCACATTTAAGCCTACTGCTATAAGTTTACTATTCTATCACGATAGAGTGGGAGCAACCCACATTTAAGTCTACTGCTATAAGTTTACTATTCTATTACGATAGAGTGGGAGCAACCCACATTTAAGTCTACTGCTATAAGTTTACTATTCTATCACGATAGAGTGGGAGCAACCCACATTTAAGTCTACTGCTATAAGTTTACTATTCTATTACGATAGAGTGGGAGCAACCCACATTTAAGTCTACTGCTATAAGTTTACTATTCTATCACGATAGAGTGGGAGCAACCCACATTTAAGTCTACTGCTATAAGTTTACTATTCTATCACGATAGAGTGGGGGCAACCCACATTTAAGCCTACTGCTATAAGTTTACTATTCTATCACGATAGAGTGGGAGCAACCCACATTTAAGTCTACTGCTATAAGTTTACTATTCTATTACGATAGAGTGGGAGCAACCCACATTTAAGTCTACTGCTATAAGTTTACTATTCTATTACGATAGAGTGGGAGCAACCCACATTTAAGTCTACTGCTATAAGTTTACTATTCTATCACGATAGAGTGGGAGCAACCCACATTTAAGTCTACTGCTATAAGTTTACTATTCTATCACGATAGAGTGGGGGCAACCCACATTTAAGCCTACTGCTATAAGTTTACTATTCTATCACGATAGAGTGGGAGCAACCCACATTTAAGTCTACTGCTATAAGTTTACTATTCTATCACGATAGAGTGGGGGCAACCCACATTTAAGCCTACTGCTATAAGTTTACTATTCTATCACGATAGAGTGGGAGCAACCCACATTTAAGTCTACTGCTATAAGTTTACTATTCTATTACGATAGAGTGGGAGCAACCCACATTTAAGTCTACTGCTATAAGTTTACTATTCTATTACGATAGAGTGGGAGCAACCCACATTTAAGTCTACTGCTATAAGTTTACTATTCTATCACGATAGAGTGGGAGCAACCCACATTTAAGTCTACTGCTATAAGTTTACTATTCTATCACGATAGAGTGGGAGCAACCCACATTTAAGTCTACTGCTATAAGTTTACTATTCTATTACGATAGAGTGGGAGCAACCCACATTTAAGTCTACTGCTATATAAGTTTACTATACCATCACGATAGAGTGGGGGCAACCCACATTTAAGTCTACTGCTATAAGTTTACTATTCTATCACGATAGAGTGGGAGCAACCCACATTTAAGTCTACTGCTATAAGTTTACTATTCTATTACGATAGAGTGGAGGCAACCCACATTTAAGTCTACTGCTATAAGTTTAGACTACTATTCTGTCACGATATAGTGGGAGCAACCTACATTTAGGCCTACTACTATAAGTTCACTATTCTGTCACGATAGAGTGGGAGCGACCCACATTTAAGTCTACTGCTATAAGTTTACTATTCTGTCACGATAGAGTGGAGGCAACCCACATTTAAGTTTATTGCTATAAGTTTACTATTCTGTCACGATAGAGTGGAGGCAACCCACATTTAAGTTTACTGCTATAAGTTTACTATTCTGTCACGATAGAGTGGGAGCGACCCACATTTAAGTCTACTGCTATAAGTTTACTATTCTGTCACGATAGAGTGGAGGCAACCCACATTTAAGTCTACTGCTATAAGTTTACTATTCTGTCACGATAGAGTAGAGGCAACCCACATTTAAGTTTACTGCTATAAGTTTACTATTCTGTCACGATAGAGTGGAGGCAACCCACATTTAAGCCTACTACTTTAAGTTTACTATTCTGTCACGATAGAGTGGGGGCAACCCACATTTAAGCCTACTACTATAAGTTTACTATTCTGTCACG
Organism: Aphrophora alni; assembly: GCA_963513935.1. Lineage (NCBI taxonomy): Eukaryota > Metazoa > Arthropoda > Insecta > Hemiptera > Aphrophoridae > Aphrophora > Aphrophora alni. Next base: position 16,545,181 of record OY740773.1, on the reverse strand, counting down.
ATAGAGTGGAGGCAACCCACATTTAAGTTTACTGCTATATAAATTTACTATTCCATCATGATAGAGTGGGGGCAACCCACATTTAAGTCTACTACTATAAGTTTACTATTCTGTCACGATAGAGTGGAGGCAACCCACATTTAAGTTTACTGCTATATAAATTTACTATTCCATCACGATAGAGTGGGGGCAACCCACATTTAAGTTTACTGCTATAAGTTTACTATTCTGTTACGATAGAGTGGGAGCAACCCACATTTAAGCCTACTGCTATAAGTTTACTATTCTGTCACGATAGAGTGGAGGCAACCCACATTTAAGCCTACTACTACAAGTTTACTATTCTGTCACGATAGAGTGGAGGCAACCCACATTTAAGTCTACTGCTATATAAATTTACTATTCCATCACGATAGAGTGGGGGCAACCCACATTTAAGTCTACTGCTATAAGTTTACTATTCTATCACGATAGAGTGGGAGCAACCCACATTTAAGTCTACTGCTATATAAATTTACTATTCCATCACGATAGAGTGGGGGCAACCCACATTTAAGTCTACTGCTATAAGTTTACTATTCTATTACGATAGAGTGGGGGCAACCCACATTTAAGTCTACTGCTATAAGTTTACTATTCTATCACGATAGAGTGGGAGCAACCCACATTTAAGTTTACTGCTATAAGTTCACTATTCTGTCACGATAGAGTGGGGGCAACCCAAATTTAAGTCTACTACTATAAGTTTACTATTCTGTCACGATAGAGTGGGGGCAACTCACATTTAAGTCTACTGCTATAAGTTCACTATTCTGTCACGATAGAGTGGGGGCAACCCACATTTAAGCCTACTGCTATAAGTTTACTATTCTGTCACGATAGAGTGGGGGCAACCCACATTTAAGCCTACTACTATAAGTTTACTATTCTGTCACGATAGAGTGGGGGCAACTCACATTTAAGTCTACTACTATTAGTTCACTATTCTGTCACGATAGAGTGGGGGCAACCCACATTTAAGCCTACTGCTATAAGTTTACTATTCTGTCACGATAGAGTGGGGCAACCCACATTTAAGCCTACTGCTATAAGTTTACTATTCTGTCACGATAGAGTGGGGGCAACTCACATTTAAGTCTACTACTATTAGTTCACTATTCTGTCACGATAGAGTGGGGGCAACCCACATTTAAGCCTACTGCTATAAGTTTACTATTCTGTCACGATAGAGTGGGGCAAACCACATTTAAGCCTACTGCTATAAGTTTACTATTCTGTCACGATAGAGTGGGGCAACCCACATTTAAGCCTACTGCTATAAGTTTACTATTCTGTCACGATAGAGTGGGGGCAACCCACATTTAAGTCTACTACTATTAGTTCACTATTCTGTCACGATAGAGTGGGGGCAACCCACATTTAAGCCTACTGCTATAAGTTTACTATTCTGTCACGATAGAGTGGGGCAACCCACATTTAAGCCTACTGCTATAAGTTTACTATTCTGTCACGATAGAGTGGGGCAACCCACATTTAAGCCTACTGCTATAAGTTTACTATTCTGTCACGATAGAGTGGGGCAACCCACATTTAAGCCTACTGCTATAAGTTTACTATTCTGTCACGATAGAGTGGGAGCAACCCACATTTAAGCCTACTGCTATAAGTTTACTATTCTGTCACGATAGAGTGGGGCAACCCACATTTAAGCCTACTGCTATAAGTTTACTATTCTGTCACGATAGAGTGGGGGCAACTCACATTTAAGTCTACTACTATTAGTTCACTATTCTGTCACGATAGAGTGGGGGCAACCCACATTTAAGCCTACTGCTATAAGTTTACTATTCTGTCACGATAGAGTGGGGGCAACCCACATTTAAGCCTACTGCTATAAGTTTACTATTCTGTCACGATAGAGTGGGGCAACCCACATTTAAGCCTACTGCTATAAGTTTACTATTCTGTCACGATAGAGTGGGGCAACCCACATTTAAGCCTACTGCTATTAGTTTACTATTCTGTCACGATAGAGTGGGGCAACCCACATTTAAGCCTACTGCTATAAGTTTACTATTCTGTCACGATAGAGTGGGGCAACCCACATTTAAGCCTACTGCTATAAGTTTACTATTCTGTCACGATAGAGTGGGGCAACCCACATTTAAGCCTACTGCTATAAGTTTACTATTCTGTCACGATAGAGTGGGGCAACCCACATTTAAGCCTACTGCTATAAGTTTACTATTCTGTCACGATAGAGTGGGGCAACCCACATTTAAGCCTACTGCTATAAGTTTACTATTCTGTCACGATAGAGTGGGGCAACCCACATTTAAGCCTACTGCTATAAGTTTACTATTCTGTCACGATAGAGTGGGGCAACCCACATTTAAGCCTACTGCTATAAGTTTACTATTCTGTCACGATAGAGTGGGGCAACCCACATTTAAGCCTACTGCTATAAGTTTACTATTCTGTCACGATAGAGTGGGGCAACCCACATTTAAGCCTACTGCTATAAGTTTACTATTCTGTCACGATAGAGTGGGGCAACCCACATTTAAGCCTACTGCTATAAGTTTACTATTCTGTCACGATAGAGTGGAGCAACCCACATTTAAGCCTACTGCTATAAGTTTACTATTCTGTCACGATAGAGTGGGGGCAACTCACATTTAAGTCTACTACTATTAGTTCACTATTCTGTCACGATAGAGTGGGGCAACCCACATTTAAGCCTACTGCTATAAGTTTACTATTCTGTCACGATAGAGTGGGGCAACCCACATTTAAGCCTACTGCTATAAGTTTACTATTCTGTCACGATAGAGTGGGGCAACCCACATTTAAGCCTACTGCTATAAGTTTACTATTCTGTCACGATAGAGTGGGGCAACCCACATTTAAGCCTACTGCTATAAGTTTACTATTCTGTCACGATAGAGTGGGGCAACCCACAATTAAGTCAACTACTCCCCTCACTGTCAAATGCGTTTTGTGAGATCGTTTCTCCCCTTGAGGTCTTGTCGCTGTTCAGAACTAAACATCTTTTCTTACGTCATTGGCCGTAGCAATCAATGATATTACTTGGCATTGAGAATTATAATGTATATATGATTCACGAAATACTTAAAGTATACAGAAATTATAAATAACAAACGAAATGACATTTTTGTATATTTCGAAGATTTGTTAATTTACTACGGTTTGCTCTCAGTATTTTACTTTCTGTGATGTGGTATAAAACTTTAATATCTAGTTTTTTTATTATACGTTTTGAGGTCCCCTGAGTCAAATAAGCGGTTTTGTAGTCTGTCTGTCGTCTGTGCAGCTAAATATTATTTTAATTTGGTATGTTTGCATATTTAGGGATGTTTTTTACATATTTGTTTTTATAATTAAAATTTGGAGGTAACTGCCATATTAAGTAAAATACACAAAATTACGTTTTTCTCAAAACCGGCTATATCGATTTTGTAAAGCCTTTAAGATTCCAGAGAAAACGTATTATTTACCATCTTTCTCTTTAATGCTGATTAATCAGTTATCGGTAGAAAACCAAGAAATCGTGCATTACGGTGTTATAAAACAGCCCCGTACAATTAGATTCAACGAGTCTTTGAAATTATATTGTTGATTAATAACCCTAAAACATGTGTGAAAAATCCCAATTAAAACAAAGTTTACGTTTTAGGTCAAACCTGAATCCTGAACGCTCTCTCATTAAAAGAGTCATTGTAAGTAAATACGATTTAATCTGAGGACGGATTTAATAAACTAACAAAGTAAGTTCAGGCTTTATTTCAATATACAGGGTGTCACGAAAAACCTTAGCGCGCTACACAGGATCGGATTATATCCAAATAAATAAAAATTGTTCAGTTGCTTTACGAATTGGCCTTAGTTTAGTCGTAATCCGACATTTTATTTTTTTTACAAACTCACAATAACTCCAGAAATATATAAGTATTGTGTTCAAATCTTGTATGTTACGATTTACAAGTGTACCAAACACAAATATTTAATTTTTATAATTTTAAAAATGGCGGCCGTTTAAAAATTTTAAAGTCGAATATCTCGAAAACCGTTAAAATAATTGACAAAATATTTTTCTTTTAGAGATATTGTTTTTTTTTTAAATCTATTCTGTAGATCAAAGAGTTACTGAGTTAAAGGAAAAAAAAGAAAAAAGAAAAAAAAAAAAAAAAAAAAAAAAAAAACTGAAAATTTAACAGAATATTTTTGCATAGAATACTTTTAAAAAAAAGGTGCGCATTCTTACTCACAAATTCTAACTAAAAATGACAGAGAGTTCAGTCAAAAGGTGAGAAAAAAAACAAGTACGCTACCTTCGAAAATAAATTTTAAAAAAAAGTGTGTTACAAAAACCTTGTCGCCCTGTACAGGATCATATTCTACATATCAAAATTAATCAAAGTTGCTCAGTAACTATTTTCGAATTCGCCTTAGTTTAGTCGTAATCTGGCATTTTGTTTTTTACAAAAACTCACTGTAACTCCACCAATAGACAATATATTGAATTCAAATTTGGTATAAGCATTTTGTATGTTACGATTTACAAATGTACCAAACACGAATATTTAATTTTCATAATTTTCAAAATGGCGGCTGTTTAAATTTTGTTAACGCCGAATGTCTCCAAAACCGTTAGACACATTTGAATATTTAAATGCATTTCAGAGCGATGGATTTTATTACACTATTTATTAAAAGTGTCAGAATTTCAAAATATTTTTGTCTTACGCTAATCTTGAGTGTTGTAGACAACTACCAAGGAATTATGCATTCAGTATTTTGTCGAAAACTCTGTAATCCTATGATCTACAGAAAAGATTTAAACAAATTTGTCGTTATAAAAGAAAATTATTTAGTCCCTTGTACATTTTTTTTAAAGTTATCGGTTTACGAGATATTTGACGTTAAAAATTTTAAACGACAGCCATTTTGAAAATTATGAAAATAAAGTATTTGTGTTTGGTACACTGATAAATCGTAACGTACAAAATGGTTCAACCAAATTTGATCTCAATATCTATATATGGAGTTACAATGAGTTTTTGAAAAACAAAATGACGGATTGCGACTAAACTAAGGCGAATTCGAAAAAGGTTACTGAACAAATTTCATTTATTTGGATACGTAGAATCTCATCCTGTAGCGTATATGGCGCTAAAGATAATTGTGACAATCTGTATAAACATTTTTTTTCAAAAACAGACTACTTGGTTCTTTTACACTTTTTGACCGAACTACCTTATTTTTATTTGGTTATAGGATGTGCAAGAACGTACTTATATATTTAGAACCACAATTATTAGACGCAGCTGACAATGGTTTTAAATAATACATTTTCACATTTATCATTAATACAATTAATTGTTTACTTGTCCGAACGTTTCAAGATCCACGGTTGTGCAGCATTCTTAAATTTAACTGGAAATAAAGACAGGTTATTAAATGGCCGCAGGTAAGGTTAAACCCCACCCCAATAAATACAGAACAGGAGCATTTCCATTCTGTAAGCAGCTTCCAACAAAATGTATGTTACCATGGGAACATAATATTCAGTCCCTAGTGATTTAATACAGGATGTTCATAAAGTATCATCCCCCAGGTTTTTTTTTTTTTTTTTTTTTTTACACTTATACAACTAAGAGTATTATTGGGATTTTGGAACTTTTTACGTGTTAAAAATTTAGCCGCCATTTTTGTTTTCTTAAAATGTTATCAACTTAAATTTTTTTTAACGGATATAGTGGTCGAGATACGGTTTTTTTTTACATTTAAAGTTTTTAAATTATTACAATTTGTTTTTTGACATCTTGCACCGTTGAAATACCGTCTTGCACCGTTGCAGTTCAAACACGTGTCCGATTTTAATGAAATTTGTTATGTAGGCAGATTTTGGCCATATATCGTTGATTTTTTTTTTATAATGCGAAATGTGGGAGTAACTGTCATAAGAAAAAAGACAAAATTAAAATTTTCAAAAATCGGCTCTCCTGATTTCGTTCAAATTTTTCTAAAATAGACAAATTAATGACCCAAATATGTGTGTAAAATCGCAAGTAAAAAAGTACTACTGTTTCTAATTGACAATATACTTTTAATACTACCTAAACATTGTAAAAAAAAGTAGTTAGTTTTGTAAGATGTAGGCCTAGCATTGTAGCATTGTGATGCGCAGTCGTCTCTGGGCCGGTTGGTGTAGTGGGGGAAACACTGAGCTCAGTCTTGCAATGAGTTGTGTACTGTGCGTTCCAAAAACATTGGTTTTGTTGTGATGGAAGGTAAAAACGTCAAGAAGAAAGTTGGTTGGAGTAAAGCCCTCCATTGTAAATCTCGCGAAATATTATAAAGTGTTTATTGTTTTATGAAACAAGCCGAGAACGGAGGAACTAGTCTACTAGTTTAACGAAAGTGCAAGCCCACGTAACACAAGCAACAGGTGTTTCCGTTAGTTTTATAAAACGAATTTTAAAGGTAGAAAATAAATTGCAAATAACATTCGGTGTTTTAAACTTGTAACTACCTACAAGATGTGGCACTAATATTATTATATTGTATAGCGTTTGTGTTTTGTTATGTATTAAAATAGTGGTTTTCGATTACTTTGTGAGGTTATCCTAACCTAAACAACGACTGCTACAACACCAGTTACGCTAATAAACTATTGAATTTACATGACGATTTTCTGGCTAGAAACTTTTTCTAATTGTTTGCAAATATGAGCTTAAATAGAAAATTTAATAAAAATAGATCCTACTACTAAAAATTTTAATAAAACAATTTTTTTTTTGGAAATTTGCCGTCACTTTGAAATTTATCCACTGATTTTTCTGGTTAGCAAGTTTTTCTAATTGTTTGTATATCTGAGCTTAAATACAAAATGTAAACGTATTTTGAAAATTGGAGGCAATTTTGAAATTTATTTAATGATTTTTCTTGCTAGTAACTTTGTCCAATTGTTTGTAAACAAAACGAAAACGACAAACAGACGATAAGACGAGACGGCAACATGATAAAAGTTGACAGCGGAATGGTGCTGAGTCAATGTCTTTATCAGCAGTAGTAGTTGACACTACTTTTTATCCCCCCTGCAACTCACTTAACGCGCATTATGAAACTCCTGTCTACATCTTACGGACTGTAAGCCTACATTGAGCGCTGTCATTAAAACCTCTCTCAAAGACAATTGACGTTTTGGTTTCAATACCCATAGATCAGCCTAAACCAAAAATTACGGTTCTATGTTTACGTAACCCTTAAATTGTTTACGGTTAGCATCCTAGTCCGTATTATTGACAAAAGAAAGGTGTACCGGTACATTACGTTTTGTCGTAAACGGCTTTGTGGTTTCAACAGCCATAAATGCTGAGATCAGCCGAAACCAAAAATTACGGTTATATTTTTGTGGCCCAGCCAAGGAGCCCACCAAACCAAAACTATAATAATTATAAATTAGGATGTAATGGAATTATAAATAATAAAATATGAATTGGCACTTGCGATTTTGTTGAGCAGTGCAAGATTACGTAGAAGGGGGGAGACGAGGAGTGGAGGGCTTGAACCAGCGAGCCGAGCGAGAGTCTTTTCCTAGAGCCGCGAGAAGGAAGTTGAACGGCAAACCGCTACGGGACGAGGTTAGTCCATTTTTGGCCACGTGCTAGCTAAATTAAACAGTGTGTTTTTCGGCAACTTTTAAGGCTTTATCTAGCCGTTATGTCTTTTTAATAAATTATAATATTTCTGTAATCTTCTAATTCGGCGCTGAAATAAAAGAGAACATTTAATTTAACTTGCGTTGCGTGCGTTCATTAGCGTCCTAACCCGACTCCTTGGCCCATCCTGACAAGATTCGGCTAAAGTGTACGCGGTCTCCAGCCAGCCGGAGCTTCCATCTGGTCAAAAGAAGTGGAGACGGTCACATTTTTACGTAACCCTTAAATTGTTTACGGTTAGCAACCTAGTCCGTATTAATGACAAAAGAAAGGTGTACATTACGCTTTGTCGCAAATGGGTTTGTGGTTTCAACAGCCATACAGTAGTTGTTGAGATCAGCCTAAACCAAAAATTACTATGTTTGTTTATGTAACCCCTAAATTGTTTACTCTTAACGATTTAGTCAGAATTATTGACAAAAGAAACTTGTTTACGTTTTATCGAAATCGACTCTGTGGTTTCAACAGCCATAGATGGTGATATCAACCTAAAATCAAAATTAATAAAACATAAGTTTTTAAACCCTAATTGGTCCTTTAGAAAGCAATGTAGAACACTAAACTGATACCGCATCCCACTGTGTTTCAACTCTATTGTTTGATTCAAAACATGTTGAAATAGATTATTTGTTGATGTTTAAACAAAGACAGTTTACACGTGTATCAGTCACCAGAAGAAATGTTTAGAAGGCACTGGTTTAAAAGATTTCACTCTTTGCTTTGTCTAGGCTTCCTAATATTAGCTTCACAATACCAATGCGTTGCCAGACTTTATCTAGATTGGGAAACAACATAAGCCTATAATGACCTAATTACAAATATTATGTGGAAATGTTTTAAAATTGATTCTGAAAAAACCAAAAGTAATCAAAGGTTGTTTTAGAAATGTGTTGCTCCAAAATTATTACTCGTGACGGGTTAAACAACCGGTTTGAGTTTTACGGGGAAATAGTATCAATTTTTAGGTCCTCTGAGACCAAAAAAGTTGTTTTAGGAATGATGTATAAGCATGTTGTTAATTTAAGTACACTACATTCGAGTGGAACAATTTTAGACACATTTGGTGTAAGGGCATATTTTGACCATATCGTGGGACTTTTTTCGTTTTCTCAAAATTTAATAACCTACTATAAGGAAAAAACAAACAAACACTAAATTCTCTAAATTGGTTCTAACGATCAGCCCTTAAGTCTCTCCAAAAATACCGGTTCGTGAGTTGTTTGTAAAAATAATACAAAATCGGGGATGGAGATAAAAAAAAAAAAAAAAAAAAAGTGGAGGAGGTATAGAGAGACCCATCCTTAGATCTTCCCTTATGTGAACGAGATATACGGGGCCGCATTTTAACAAAATCTTACCAAAATCGTTGGAGCCAATTTTTGAGGAAATAGAAATTTGTTATTTTATTCTTTATGGGAGGTACCCCGAAATTGTAAGTTGTCAAACAGTTTTAAAAAGTCTCAAAATATGACAGCGCTCACGTGCCAAAATTGATTAAAATACGGTTTCAGATGTACAGACATAGAAATATTATTATTTTAAAATCACTTTCAAGAAGGATATATTTTCACCAGTTACAACTATATTACATACAGTGTCACAAGAAGAGTTAAACGCTTTGGATTTTCTATTAATTGTTTATTTTTCAACCGATTCTTTTGAAACTTTAGATACTTTTTAATAAAGTTACCGAAAATGTTGTGTAAATATTTCAACACACTGGTGTTTATAGAAACAAAATGGCGGCAACACAAAAAACAGCTGTTGAAATAAAGTACCGCTTTTATTACGTTTGGGGAAAAAAACATATTTATTGCTAAACGTAATTTGAAACAAAATTTGTTTTAAAAACCAATGAAAATAAGATTAAAACATTTATTTATTTATTCAAACTGAAACCGACCCACAGAGATACAGTAGAACGTCGATAATTCGGAGGTCAAAAATCCGGACCGTCAAAATCCGGATTCGTCTCTAGCAAGAATATGTAGTGTCTGATGTTTTTACTGTACGTTGTACACATGTTGCTGTAAATAAAATACGATACAGTGCTTGAAAAACATGTTTTTAATTTATAGACCTTATACTCTACCTACCAATAATAGAAAATAATACAATTTTAAAAACTTTCTTTCTCAAATAGTGCGGGCTGGCCGTTTTTTAATGTAATTTCGATAATCCGGATAATTTGATAATCCGGATGGGGTCCGGTCCCAATTAATCCGGATTATCAACGTTCTACTGTACACTGATAGTAACGCCTAACAAATGACTCGCACGTCCTTGTAAAGTAACTACGTGGGATCCAAAGAAGTTCTTCTTTGATAAAGCTCTTCAACAAATGCTCATCATTGTTGAAACTATGGGTGGACATTTGCTCCTTTAAATAGCATAAGAAAAAAATCACACACAGTTAAATCAGAAGACTTAGGGGTGACCAATCTAAAAACTGGTTTCCATGACCATTCCAACGCCCTTGAAGATTGCTATTTAGTAATGGTTTGATTGAATTTGCATAGTGGGGTGAAGCACCATCTTGTTGAAAAATAGTTTGCTTCATTTCCGGAACCGTGAAATGGGGCGGTACAGCATCCTCAAGGTAGGAATGTGTCTTGGGGTGGAGAGGAAAAGAGGACCCCCACAATTCGTTTGTTGCGTTTGCTTTCAGCGGTACAACCACAATAAAAAAATATATACCTCAAATGCTTCTGTGTAAACGCTTACCCTACTTTCGTTTCTTTTATCGGTGTAAAGAAGAATAAATCGTTTACAAAATTAAACTTTTAAGAATTAACTTGTACTTAAACTTTAAGAATTAAATGTATAAATGGACAGGTTTCATCTGAGCTGTGGAGTTTGGGTGCGCAGTGGGTCTAGGCGTCAGTAAGGTGGTGGGGGAAGCTGTCGCCTCAGTCTGTGTTGGGTGTTGGTACTAACAACGATGTCTACAAGACGGCTGAATCGGGGACAGTAGCCGGCGCTGACTGTTTCCCCTACAATGCCTCAGTCCCCACGCGGCCTCGAACTACAAACTTTACCTCCCCTCCACGCGCTGGTCACAGCTCAGATGAAACCTGTCCATTTATAGCTAAGCAGTACTTTGTGCACCTAGTTTTCTTGGAATGGGTTGTACCGTCAAGTCAGGTTAGGGAAACAAGTAGAAGGGTTGGACACGCCCATTACACCAGACACACTCTAATCTGAGGGTACTGTAATTATTGATTTACATCTTGTTTTTACCTACTGTATTTCCAGTTATGCTGCTGTTTGAAATGTTATCAACAGTCATAACTGCCAAAAAAGCAAATTCATTTTTATTTAAGGCATTTCTGATCAACAACGTGAGGGTTTTGGGTGTTGTAATAATTACAGTTATGTCTATTTGCGGTAGAAAGTCGACTCGTCTGAGAAAACAATACGAGTAAGCCAATCAGGATCAGTCTCATGAAAGTCAGGGATGCTGGGACAGAACTACAATCTTCTGTCCAGATCATCTTCAAGTATGCTATGGACTAGGTGGGTTTTGTAAAATTTAATTTTGTTTTTATTTACGATTCTCTCCACTGAAGATTTGTGTACTCCAGTTTCAACCTTTACTTTTCTAAGTGATTTTGGTTTAGCTGGAGAACGAAGTAATGAAGCGCATACCAGTTCTTCTCTTCCCTTATAAAGGAGATCTATTTGTATTTCTTCACAACGCTTCCCGTTTCCAACAAATCTATCCACTTAATTATTGAACGAGTGGTTGGAGGATAAACATCTGGCAACTTGAAATTGTCTAATTGATTTTGCAACGTTATTAAAAACAATGGCCCACAATACTTTACTTTTTGCTCAACTGTAAAATCCATTTTGCAACCGCAAATGACAATAAAATTGAAATAGGTTACAAGTGTGTTTTATTTCAACGGGTGTTTTTCGTGTTGCAGCCTTTTTATTTCTACAAACACCAGTGTGTTGAAATTATCACACAACATTTTCGGTAACTTTATTAAAAGCATGTAAAGTTTCAAAAGAATCGGTCGAGGAAGAAACAAATCAAAAGCCTGTACCTCTTCGTGGGACACACTCTGTATATATGACATAAAGTAATTCGTTGACTTTACTGTGTTATTTAGAATAACTTTAGTTTTATTCTGGTCTCACTACAAAGTACCTTGATTGTGTTACAGAGTGACTACACTGGACACCTGAATGTCTTTGATCTCACTTGGCACTCCTACAACAGAGTTGTGGGCCATCAACTCGCTGGCTTGCAAAATAAACTATTAACACGTGTTCTGGACGACGTCTCTTTAATAACTAGTTAAATACTGGGCAACAGCTGATGCTCCAATATCTTCTGGTGTTTGTTTCCTATTAGGCTATTTGATCACCTCGGTACTAAATATATGCAGATTTATAAAATGATCAAAAATGGTGCAATAATATTGCACAAACTTTCTCACTCATCTCAAAGTTCGATATAAACGAACAACCGTCATTAAAAATGTCAGCTCGGTATTTGTCTCAAAAAGTGAAAATGAACCACTCTTTGAAAACAATATTTAAACAAGCGCCTAAAAAGTGCTTCGTTGATGACAAAATTATGTTCTCACAGTTAATTGAATTTTATTAAAATAAAGTAAACCTTTTGTAGGTTTACTTTTGTTTTTGTTTTGCCAATTATTTCTGAACCGGAATATGTTTTTCGAGTAAGGGTTTGGGTCAATAATCTCCACATTTTACAAAAACGTAGAGCCGATTTAAAAAAATTACATGTTTTTTCAAAAACTAACGAACCTCTATTTTTTAAAGACATTGTAACCAATACGTTAGTTGGAAAAAATTTAGCAAATTACGTAATTTTGTGTATTATCTAACACTAGAACTGGCATTAGAATTCCTCAGAATGGAAAGCCATTTTCGCTCCTCTTTTATCGTTTTTTTTTTTTTTTTAAGCCATCAAAAATAGTACAGTAATATTGTAGAACCCAACTTGTATAAGTGTCCCAAAAGTCCCACCCCCTATTATTATTTTTTATTAATGGAAATAGACAGATTGCTTTGGGGAAAGTTTAGATAACCAAAGGAGGAGTTTTTTTGAAGTATCGAAATTCTCAACCCTTACCCCCAAAATGGGGTAGTTTGGGGGTAAGTCAAGAATTTTAAATAGCAGCCACTATTGAGCGATACCTCATTTTAAAGGTATTTTAAAAATAAGAATAATGGCGTAAACTAGAGGTCTCTAGGTTCATCCTACCCAACATAGCGACCAATCGAATAGTGAATTTTACGTTAATAATTACACCGGAAATGTTGCGAAATGTACAACATGCTTTTGAGTCCAGAATCTATTTCTGCCAAGAAGTAAATGGTAGCCAATTCGAGAACTTAATCTGAGCTAAAAAAACAAGGTAAGGCTCTTACCATCATTTTACCAACATAGAGCAGTTTGTAATGTAATAAAAACAACCGGAGTTTGTAGGTTAACATTCACAATTCGATTGGTCGCTATGTTGGATAGGATGAACTTAGAGACCTCTAGTTTACGTCATTATTCTTATTTTTAAAAGACCTTTAAAATGAGGTATCACTCAATAGGGGTTGCTATTTAAAATTCTTGACTTACCCCCAAACTACCCCATTTTGGGGGTAAAGGTTGAAAATATTGATACTTCAAAAACTCCTCCTTTGATTATCTAAACTTTCTCCAAAACAAATCTGTCTATTTCCATTAAGAAAAAAATTAAACAATAGTAGGAGGGGCTTTTGGGACACATAGTATATATATTACAGGAATGTTCATAGAAATCATGTGTCAAATTTAAAGAAAATGTTGCATATACAAATTTTGAAGTCAGTATGTCAGGAATCAAAAATGTGCAATAACCGAAACCAAAACGTCACAAAAACCATACAACCAATTTTTTTTTCAAGACATACAAGAGTTAGTTGTATAATACAGTTTGAATAAAATTTTGTAGTAAAATAGTGTATATCAATTTAGAAATTTTTTATTAGAAAATATAAATTGTTATGATAAAAGAACATAGACAAAGTTAGGCCTATTTTCAAAAATAGTAATATTATCGCAAAACCAACTTGTAATATATCATCTTTTTTAGAAAATGGTTTATGGAATTATTTTGTGTAGTAAAAATATTGTTGAATGTAACTATTTTGGTGTTTGTATGTCAGGAATAAAAAAAATAAAAAAATCAATAACCCAAGTCAAAATGCCACAAAAACAGCAAATTCGTACAACTAACATTTTTTAATTTTTTTCACTATTTACAAAAGTTTTGTAATATAGTTGTGAATAAAAAGTGTGTAAAAAAATATATCAATTTAGGAAACTTTTATTAGATAAAATCAATTTTATGAAAAAAGTACTAAATAGTATAAGAGTTTTGAAAAATTCACCAAAAATTAATTATTTTATTCAAAACCCAACTTTTATATATCATTAATTAGAAAAATAGGTACATAGAATGAACTGTGAATTTATAAATTTTCTAGAATCATATATTTTAGAGTCAGGTAATCATGAATGAGTAAAATGGTCTTTAAGTTACAAAAATTAGAACAAAGAAATCGCTAACAAACTTGTATAAATTAGCAGACAAATCTTTTTAGACTAAGCACATACAATACTGATAGCAATGAAAGAAAAAAGAGTCATAAGCACCTTTGAAAAATTGCCGAGGAATCATCACTAATTCCTCTTCAATCAGCCTCATTAATTCATCATCTGTTGCTATAGGCTGAGAATAAACTTTTTCTTTCAAAAACCCCTTAGGAAAAAATAGCAAACATTCAAGTCTGGGGATCTTGTTGCTCGGTGTCGTGGGGTTGGCTCGACATATTGGCCGCCCCAGTCAATAGCAATCACTTCCTGGAAATGTGAACGGATCAGGTACCAGTCGGGCGGGTATAGGTTAGGTTAGGAAGTATGGTCATCGCAATCATAAAGCCCATCGACAATATGACATATCATCGAATTGGATACTTAAATAAACGTCAACAGTGCCTTATGAGTTCAGAATAGTTATGATTGGTATTGTGTTTTCTGTTAGTTTTAAAGGATACCAGGTTAGCATAGGACTAGCCAAGACCCGAGAATACTACCCGCGAATAACAAGTCATACTATTCTGACAGACGACGAACCTCGTCACTTGAGTGTCGATCTTCGGCTGACCGAACAAACAATCACCTCCAATTCCAAGAAGGATTGCTCATTAAGCAGGAGTTTGAACAAATGACTCTAGTTCCCCAAAGTGTCGAGCCAACCCCACGGTATACTAGTGTCGAGCTAACCCCACGTCGAGCCAACCCCACGTAATCTGTTGGTCAGTCCATGAAGTTGGTGCCACGATTGGGAAGATCTCAAAACTGCTTTGGCCACATTAGCATAATGAAAAGGAACTCCATCCTGTTGGAAAACAAAACGTCCCTCGTCTCTGGCTGAGTAAGATGAGGAGGAGAACAATTATGTCTGTTTAGAGATCCTGTTTGGTAAAATGTAGCTTCGTCTGAGAATACAATTCCTTCATACCACTCGGTATCTTCGTCAAGGTTTTCACCTTAGAACAAAATTGTATTCCCTGTCTGGGTCATCTTCCAGCAGTCCGTGAACTAAATGTGTTTTATAATTTTTATAATTTTTTTTTCGCACACCTCTGAACTTTGTTATTTCAGTAGTGGATGGAACTTTTCTAATTAAATTAGGCCTGTTTAGAGATTTCAGTAAATTAGCACATCGAAGCTCTAATATGTGTAGAAAATCTATGGTATTTCTTTAAAACTGATGCAATTTCTAGTAGCATAGTTTTTCATTTATAGATTTGGATGGGTTCTTTGAGAAAACTTTATCGCTTCATATTCATTTTCAAAAGCAATAGCCCAAGAACAACATTTCACTTTTTTGATCAATTGAAAAATTCATTGTTTTGAGGTTAGAATCACACATAAACTGATTGAAAACTACTACGAAATTGTTTCATTGTTGTGTATTAACAAAAGAACAGCTGATCGAGATTCAAAAGATGTCAATGCACATTTTAATTGTCTTGCATTGTGGGAGAAAGTGGTTCTATCCAGAAGATTAATGTTCTTTTTGTTATTCCGCTATTTTGTTTTGATTTACCATAAAAAATGAAACTCGAGGGTACTTTTTACAGATCTATAAAAAAAGTTATGTACTTTTTACATAACTGTAAAGTGTCAAGTTTGTAGAGTGTTCCATATGTACTGATAATTAAAAAATAGCGACCTCTTCGTGGACACCCTGTATATCAACACCACTGATCCTCGCAGTTTTGAAACGTCAAAATATTTTAAAATTTGGTTCAAGAAAATCCAATTCGGAGCGACGGTATTCAACCCCTTTGACAAAAATAACGGCTGTATAGCGGCCATCGTTAAATCTAAGTCCGGAATCATAACCTGCAATCTTTACGCACTCCATTTACAGTTTAAATTTGTGTTAATTGCCGGCTCAAGCCAGGTGAAGTAAATAAATACCACGGCGTGGGACGTCGCCACAATAGAACGCGACCCAGCTGGCCTTTTTATCTTCCATATCAGCGACTCTAGATTACCATAATGACCAACACGTGTGCGGGGGACTGCGTCATCGCAATAACAAAGAAGAAGAAGAATAACTCGACTTCCGCTCAACACAACAATAGAACAGGTGTCCGTAACTCAGACGGTTCCGATTTCTAGATTGAAAATAGGAAAAAAAAGACAATGCCTGAATCATCAAGTACTGACCCGTTATCGGTAGTCCATCTGGATAATTAATTCCATGACAGCTTTGACTAGCAGGTCACAGTACTTGCAAAGTTAAATTTGTAGGTTATGTGCATTTTTACCTTGAGCTGAACACGTAAGAGATTATAAAATTAGATTTAAAAGTGCAATGAAACCGACATGAGAATGTCTCTGTTTTTTATACTTCTTTGTTATAGAACCTTGAGAGTCAGTTGATATTGTTGAATAAGGACTATTGAATCTACTATTACTATGCGATACAGACCCAAGAGTTTGAAATTACTAACCTTCCCAATTATTTATTATCCACTTTGGATTTATGCAGATCATGATCTATACTGGGTCGCCACCTCAATTAGATTTTCAATCTGTGCTCTACACAGAAAAAAGCCATCTCTCGAATCTTTACCACATTCAGAGGGGTGCACTAGTGACTCATTTGGCGGGCGTTTGACAAAGCTTTCCGGAAGTTTTTTTTCATACCTGCAGATTGTGCTCATCATAAAATTACTCGACCAAATTTCAGGAACTGATTGAGTAGGGCAGAATATACTAGAAATACCACTTATCATATTCTATCTTCCTTAGCTTTCCGTCTAACTGCCATTTTGTTTATTTACAAAAAAGTTATAACTTTAGAAATAGATTAAGTTCAAATTTGGTATATGGATTTTTTTATGTAACGTTTTACACCTGTTCCAAAGACAAAGAATTTATTTTGTATATTTTTAAAATGGTTGCCCTTTAAAAAAATGTAACGTCAAACACCGTTAATTTTATAAAAAAATGATTACAACATATAAAAAAAAATTCTTTTTAATGGCAAACAAAATGGTTTTGGTTTTTAATTGTAGCTCGAAAGATAATGGAGTTAGCGATGAAAAACCGAAAACATAATCTCTTGGTAATTGTCTACAACACCCAAAATTATAAAAAATTGGAATTACATGCATGGATTTTGTTATTGTTATTAGAAATTGTCAGAATTCAAAAATATTTTGGTTTTAGCTTATAGGTGTTGTAGACAATTACCAAGAAATTATGTTTTCTGTTTTTTTGTCGATAATTCCATTATCCTCTGAGCTACAGTAAAAATACCAGAACCATTTTGTTTGTCACTAAAATGGGAATCTTTTTTATCTCTTGTAAAATGTTTAAAAGTTAACGGTTTATAAGATATTTGACGTAACTTATAAAATAAAAAAGGGCGGATAGAAAATTAAGCAAGATGTTACATGAGGTTTTCTTGTTTATTTTGTTCTACCAAATCAATTCCTGAAGTTTAGTCGAGGTATTTTTGAACACTCTGTATATATTATTTAAATACGCGTCTTGTCATATGAGCATAGGCTATCTTTATTTTGATTTCAAAAAAGTTGTTGATACAACAATATAGCCTACGTTTAGTTCATTCAACCATGGGCGTCAACACCAGTTCATTATTGGGGTGGACATATGCCGGGGATCTGGGGGTATGGAAATTTTTTAAAATTAAACTTCTCAAAACATCGTTTTTATGCATTTATTTATGCGTTTGTAACAGAAATGTAATGTTAAAAACCCTAGTAAAGACAAAGCCCGATGTTTACCTTTAAGGCTTTAAGTAAATCATTCGTTTTTTGCAAAAATATTTTTACATCTCAAATATTGGGGGGGGACGAGTCCCCCCGTCCCCCCCGGCGATGACGCCCATGCATTCAACCATTAGAAAAGAAACAAAACACATCAATACTGGTCACAAATAGAAAACCAGCTTTAACGAGATGACGAGTCATCACCGCAATTCCATTGTATCATTTCTAATTACACCTATTAACTTGTAACACGTAATTTTGCGACGACTTAGTAATGTAATGTAGCTAATTATGACTGTAAGACGAACAGATTTGAAGCACGCGATCGCGTCCGGAGATTGCCGAATCAGATGCACCTCGGTTTAACAGATCTTTTATAGGTTTCCGTTTCTTGTTACAGTCTGTATAAATGCAGGTAAATGCAACTTAATAATTCATCCTGTGTATAGCGTGAGCTTGCATTGTTTATAATAAACAATAGAAATATTAATTTGATAATCAAGGTAGCCTACAAGCCTTTTCAAGTCGCAATATTATACGATTCTTTCAGTTAATTTTTTTTAACATTCATATAAGAGCAGGCATCAAGATAATATAATTTTGTATTCAACTTTTTTTGCTCTGTATTTAAACATGGCTTAAAAGTGCTTCGCTCATGCCATTACCATGTCCTCAGCATAAATTGTATTTAAATAAAATTGAGCCCTTTTTGAATTCGGTCAATGTCCAGTTTTGTTTTTTTACCAATTATTCTTTATTCATAATATTTGTTAACTTGACATTTTGCATAAATATGGGTTTGAGTCATTAACATGTACAATTTACTAAAATATACTTGTGTATTATACATAGTTAAAACACTTTCCAAAAATAACAAAGCTAGGGTGCTAACATTTGTTTAAATTGCCGCCCTCCAGTCATGTTACATGACCTGCACCTTTAAATCATAAACTCTCTCACTCATGCAAACACATTGGCATTATTTTATATGGCTGCAGCTGGGCAGCAATTCTAGCAATGAGATCACCCTCTTCCTCTACAGGCATCTTGTTGACATGTTTAAAGGAAAAAGTCCGAAGGGTTGAGATCCATGGAATGAGGAGGCCATGACAGGTCCACCACACCCAATTTACATGACCTGCACCTTTAAATCATAAACTCTCTCACTCATGCAAACACATTGGCATTATTTTATATGGCTGCAGCTGGACAACAATTCTAGCAAAGAGATCACCCTCTTCCTTTACAGACATCTTGCAGACATGTTTAAAGGAAAAAGTCTGAAGGGTTGAGATCCATGGAATGAGGAGGCCCTGACAGGTCCACCACACCCGATTCATTGTTGATCATGAACAGCATCCAAGTGATTCCTTTACAATATTTTTCAAAATGAGCTGGGGCGCTATCATGCTGGAACCACAAGTTAGCTCTGGTTTCTAAACGGACATGCTCCAAGAGTTCCGGAAGAATGTCTTTCAAGAAAACAAGATAAGTAGAGGAATTAAACCAATTTGGCAGAATATATGGTGCAATTATTGGTTACTAAAGATGCCAACCCAAATATTGACAGCAAATTTGTACTGGTGGTTACGCATGGCAAATTCATGGAGATTATCCAGAGCTCATAAGCAACTATTTCGGAATTTGAATATTTTGTCCCTGGTAAAGGTTGCCTCATCAGAAAATATTACCTTATGAAGAAAGCTGGTGTTAACAATGAATTTATTATTACTATTTAAAAACATCATAATTCAGATCCCTTTGAGATCAATTATGAACCCACTCGTCATTGTTTATAACGAAAGTAGTTGAATCACTTTCCCACAGTACATTACAAACACCAGCTATTTAAGAATGGTGGAAAACTGATCACATTGCAGCTTTCTGTGTGACCTAGGCTTAGGATAGCCTCCAGCCCAGGGTTCTACCTTCTATTTTATAGCTGTCTGTGAATTACTCCAGCTTATATCCTATTCTTGACAGGGAAGGCAATGAATTTTTGTACAGAATTGTGACTGGACAAGAAAGTTGAATCCATCATTTCACTCCTGAAACACAACGAAGTTCACATGAATGCAGACATGCTCAATCTCTCTCTTCAAAAAAGTTTTGATAGGTTCAATCAGTAGGGAAATGATGTGAAATCTTTTTTACGACAATCAAGGTGTAGTGGATACTGAATTCATGCCAAGGGAAACAATAAAAGCAGCAGCTTATTGTGAAACTCTGAACAGACTCTGAAAGGCAAATGTGTCACTTCAGTAATATTGAGGGAACACAGAGTATCGTATTGTATATTGTTTTAAAGACTATCTATCTGGAAAACTGTCAAAAGGTGTTGTGTTTCTTCTTGACAATGTAATCCTTCATTCTGCTTGTGTCACAAGTGGCTTCATAGACACAAGTCCAAATCGGAACATACTCAGTACAGTCCAAAACTTGTGCCTTATGATTTCCAGGTGTTCGGTCCAATGAAAGAAGCTCTTGCCAAACAGCGATTCGGAAATGATGACTTGAAAAATGTAGTAAGAGAATGATTATTAGAAGTTGAACGCAATTTTTTTAACGGAGGAATTGAAAACTTGTCATTTGATATTGCGATTATATAAAAAAATAGAGTTTTATTTGTAGTTTCAGAATAAAGAAATTTTCTTAATTTTTACAACTTTTCATTTTTTAGGCTAGTGCAATTAATTTTTGTACTACCCCTCATAATATGATCTACAGAAGAATCAGATGTCATGCACCGAAGAGATATAGCAAATTAGAGTTGTAAAAAACAAAGAAATGTTTTGTTTGTAAATGTCTTATCACGTCTCAACATTATTAAATAAATTTATAATTTAATCACTGTTGGATTTCTTTTCTTTGCATGTAGTTTGTGATATAAATTTTCACAATTTACTAAACTTTAATCCAAATCTGTTCACTGATAAGAACTTTATAGAAGGGGACGTTTAGTTTTCCCTTTTAATTTGATTCACAATATTTTAAAATTATACCCATTATGATATTATTTATTTACTAAAGAAAGTAATAAATTTTACAATTAGTTTTCTTTCGACCAATATCGTCTACGATACTATTATGAGATATAGTTATTAAGTTTACCCTATTAATTTTATTTTCAATTATTAAATGAGTTTAATTTTTTCTTTTATGAATACAGTAATGCACTATCATACGTAGGTCTACAAGATATTGAAATAATAAAGTATTTACATAAATATTTTCTTTAAACTTATTTCATGTTTAATAGTTTTACAAGTTCCTGCGAGTTACCACAGTTAAAATACATAAGAGTCATTCTGTTTCAATTCAATACAGTGACTTTATCTGTCCATCTCAATTTTAATGAAATTTGGTACATAGGTCCTTCCTATATAGACTAAGAAAAATACCAAATTTCAATCTTTATATATCAAAGGGTTTAGAAAGTATTTAATGTTCCCAAAAATGGCATGGTCAATATATTTTTTAATTACGATTGCAGCTCTTCTACTTAAGATAGAGATGGGAAAGGTATAATTTTTCAGAATTTTTAATGCTATTTTCTTTGATATACAACGCAACACTGGTTAGGATACTATTTCTTTTTCAAATGCAATAAAAAATTTAATTTTGGACTTATCAAAATGTGCCGCTTCAAAAAATTCTAAAATCCCTTTTAAACTGAAAGTGTAAATTTATAAAAATGGGTTCACATAAAAAGTTATATTCATTAATCAACCTTACATAAGTTTTTAATGATAAAATGTGTTTGAAATTGAAAAAAAAACAAAAAAAAAAAACATTTAGATGTTCAGTCTTTTCTCTTTTGTAGTAGATGACAAATTGGGCTCTAATTTTTAGCAAAATCACAAATAACAAAAACTTCTGAGTATTTGAAGTTTTCCTTAGTACTATTCATAACGAAGCTTTGTTGCTTGGTGGTAAAGTTATGTCTGGCTAAAGCAGCGAAATTTTCACAAAAGAAAACAATAAAATTCCTTAGGTTAGGTTAGGTTAGGTTACCTTAGTTAATTTTTTAAACAATAGAAAATAAGTTTAATTTCTTATTATTTAAAACCATTTATTTTAGCAATAAATAGTTTTCAATTGGTTTTTAAAATCTAGTGATACTCAAAACATAAAACTGATGATGGAAAATGCAAAAATTATTTATCTAATGGAAAATTATCTTCCTAGAAACACTGTCTTGCAAGAGCACTGTGCAATCTTACTTCCATAGAATGCCATTTGGGGAAGTGCTCATCCTGTTCTGGGAATAAAATATATACCAGAAAATGGTTATGAGCAGAAGGTAGTTGAAAAAGCAACTTTTCACCAGTGGATATCAGTTGAGAGATGTAACTTGAAAACATTAGAAAATTAACTTCGGATTTTATTGTTTTATTTTGTGAAAATTTCTCTGCTTTAGTCAGACATGACTTTACCACCAAGCAACAAAGCTTCTTTATGAATAGTACTAAGGAAAACTTCAAATACTCAGAAGTTCTTGTTATTTGTGATTTTGCTAAAAGTTAGAGTCCAATTTGTCATCTACTAAAAAAGAGAAAAGACTGAACATGTAAGTATTAATATAATTTCTGAATGTTTAGATTACAATACAAAAAGATTTATTGTATTACTTCCAAAAGAAACTTTTTGACTTTATGAAAAGTAAGTTTGGTGAGAGCATTAAAAAGATTTACTACTTCTCCGATGGGTCGGCAGCCCATTACATAAACAAGAAAAATTTGTAAAACTTGTGTTTCCATAATAATGACTTTAAAGACACCTCTTCAGACATGAGTGGGCAGTTCAGAACATTTTGAATGGGGAATTTTATATTTGTAAATCAAGAAAACGAAGAAACAGAGAAAGTTTTGGAAAATCGCTTAACACATTGGATGCTGGTGACGCCTATCGGCATGTCATATTGGCTGTGTGGTGTGCGGGTGACGCCTATGGAGTTAAAACCTAGGTAACAAGCACATTAAACGTTAAAAGAAAGGAAACCACTGAGAAACTTGAAATCCTGAAGTTGAAGAATGCAGAAACAGCTGCTCTGTACCATGAAGGCATAATGGTTGGTAAATGGCAGGTCACTAGACCAGTTCTTTATATTTCCAATCATTTTGGAAATGTGATTAGTTGAGTGGGAAATAAAAGGGGAAAGGTAAAACAAAACCCTTGTCTATTATTCATTATAATGAATTTATGAAAGGTATCGAAAGAAAGGATCAGTTACTCAGCTATTAATCATATGAACGCAAAACCATCCATTGGCATAAAAAGGTATTTGTTCATATATTTCAAATGGGTTTGTTCAATAAATATACAATTAGTAAAAAAATGACGTTTTAGATTAGTTCTATTTTCATGGATACAATTGAACTTATGTAATACATGAGAACGCCTATCGATGTCATCCGTATTGGTGATGTTATTGTGATGCTGACGCAGTGAGGCGTCAGGTGTTTTTACAATAAGTAACTACAAACAAACGTAAAAACATTATTTAACCCTAAATTAAAAATAATTTAGTAAAAAAAATAAAAATATTTTAAAAATGCAGCATATTGCAAATATGCAGAATATCAGGTCAACAGTGACATATCTCAAAAAATGCAAGATACTCATAATCTTCATTCCTATTGAGTAAATCAAAAATAAAAGTGAAGATCTTCTCAGAATCAAATGAGCCAATTAGTAACAAAGCTACAAGACAGTCTGTAAATAACAGAAATTGGTTACATAACCACAATCTATGAAAACTGGTGGATAGTGTATGTTCTGGCAAAAGAGATAAATAATGAAGTTTAGGTTTCTTTTTTACATCCAGCTGGTTCATCAACATTCTTCTCCTACCCTAGAAGACCTATCCTGTATTCTCCTATCCTGATATACTATGGCGACCTGTAACTTGTCTTGTATAAAGTTAGTCCAATGAGACATACAGGAAGAGTTTACAATTTCTCAGAAAAAGAAACAAATCAAACTAGTGAAGCTATTAAAGACTAATTCAAGGATCTACAGTTTTAATTTCATTTTAAAACTATTTTCTAAGTCAAATTAATTATATTTTGTTCTTACCGTCTCTGACTTACGTATTTTGACATTTCGGAATTATTCCATCTGCAGACAATCGCTCTTAGGAGGTTATTATCACATTAAAATTAACCACACTAACACACAAAAATTACAAATGTAAAATATTTCAACTGGATGGTTAAAATGTCAGATGTGCACCATGGAACCTCAAATCAGACTCAAAATTTTCAATATTGAATTAGGTATATAATATAGTATAAACTCGCTAACACAACCCTTAATAACACTACTTCCTCGATAACAAGTACATTTTTCTAATCCCCCTGAGATTGCCATAACACTTAATGTTAAAGATACCTCTATAGCACGACTATTATTATCTTAAAAACCTCAATAGCACAGAGTCTTTGTCCCCATACATATCGTTGCTCTAAGCCTCTGTAGCGCGTCTTTTTGCAAAACCAAACCTTCATAGCAAGAGTTCAACTTCAGTGGTAAGCCGTTTTACACAGCAAAACCATTATAGCACGACTTAACCCTTCCTAGTGCATAGTTCCGACAGTCAGTGCCGCAACGGAACGGATGTTTTGAGGAAACGATCTCTTATGTTCAGGTCTAAACATGAAAACCCAGCTTTCTCCCCAACAATAATAATAAAATGTACTTTTTAAAACAAACTGTGCTAGTGAGGATTGATTCATAATCCACTTGCTATAAAGGAGTTTCAGAAAAAACAGTGATCTTGATAGTATGACTATTAGTCAACATAACCCTGATAGCACGAACCGCAACTAGAAGAGTCCCTCAACAACAAAAATGTTTCCCAAATCTCCTTGAGAGTCCTGCTATCAAGGTTCTACTGTATTTACAATATTAATTAAATGTATGAATTAAAAGCCATGTGTTAGGCATTTAGTTCGTTCTGTAATCTAGGTTTTACCAGCAAAACCTCATGTAAATTATGAGTATAAGTTTTCCATGAACCCATTATGATCTTATGTTTAAACGACACTATCAGTTTAAAAAAATATAAAAATGGTATTTGGAAAAATCCAAATTTTGATTGTATTTGAACATTTTTTGTATCTTAAACCCGTTGTGTTATATATCAAAGGAAAAATGCCGCAGAATGACACTTCTTCCATCTCTCTATCTTAATTAGGAGAGTTGCAATAGCAATTAAAAAATATATCAATTATGTGATTTGAACAATTTTTGGGAATTCTAAATAGTTATATTTTTCTAAAATGAGTGATGAAATATAATATGGAATGTTTCTTAGTCTATATATATGATACCCATATACAAAATTTTATTGAAATCTGAGATGGTGGAATGAAAAGTGTATTTAAATTGTGTTGAAAATGACACATATTACTACAAAAAACCTGTAATGTTTTTATGAATATAGTTATGAAATATATATGTAAGCCTACAATTCTGTTTGTTAGTTTAGTAATATTTAAATAAATATTTTTTCAATAATTATTTCATGTTTAATAGTTTCACGAGGAGGTGTGAGTACAAGTCACATAACATATCACTGCAATCAATTGTAATGTTTTTATGATTATGTAGGCTTATAATTCTGTTAGTTAGTTTAGGATATTTAAATAAACAATTTCATAATAATTATTTCATGTTTAAAAGTTGGTGTGAGTTACCACAGTCAAAATATATAACTTATTACTGCCATAACCGGGAATGTTTTTTATAAATACAGTAAAGGCCTGCCCTGTCTAGGCCTAGAGTTCTATTTATTAGTTTAGATATAGTATTTAAATAAATATATTTGTTAAAATAATTATTTTAAGTTTAATATCTTGTTGGTGGTAGTTACCGTGGTTAAAATAAGAGTTTTTAATATAGATACATAGAACCGCCGGTAATGTACCAAGAAATTACACAATGTCACTTGGTATTTATTAGATTTATATTTAAAATAGTACATTTATAACGTTGTAAAATTTTATAATGTTTTATTACATATTGTAATAAAAAAAGATGTGCAAAGTTTAACATTTTCCTAATTCAGGAAATTTCTCCTGGCAATACTGCCAGGAGGCTATATGAGTAGCCTCCAGCCCGGCCAGTGGCTTAAATAGACCTACAAATTTTGTTTTATAAATTATGTAATTTACAATACTTTTCTATCATAAAGCCTTTCACAGTTTCTGTCTAGTT
The DNA here is from genome assembly GCA_963513935.1 of Aphrophora alni. NCBI lineage: Eukaryota > Metazoa > Arthropoda > Insecta > Hemiptera > Aphrophoridae > Aphrophora > Aphrophora alni. The sequence goes on along the minus strand of OY740773.1, from coordinate 16,518,884 downwards.
TTATGTCCAAAGCAAATTACAGGTACATAGCTTATAAATTGCTTTATTGACAAACAGATCACTGTAGCTGTGTGAGAATCGCAAAACTTTATACAATATGTACAAGAAAATTATGCTTGTTTTATTTTACAGTTGGGAGTTACCGGAAGATACCTAGCATGATTAGTTACTTATACAGTGTTCAGTTTTTATTGGTGTCTTATTTTAATTTGATCAGTTGTACAATTGTTCATTGTTACATTCATATGTTATACATATTATACTACTTTCTATTAACATAATTTGGTTAGATTAATTTTAATTGTGTTATCAAACATTATAAACACAAGTTTAAATTGCTATCCAAATACTACTGATATTTAATTACCACAAATTTAAGCGTTTATTGCAAAAGAAGTAATTTACCATTACCACCCACCCGGCTGACCACCACTTTGGGGTGGATAGTTGCGAGCCTGCTGTATCCTGATATTTGGTCGCAACTTTTATTTTCTTTAAATAAATTATTATCGTTATAACGAATACTTTGTGGACCATGCTGTTCATAAGACAAGTATACTATTTTGGTCGACGAAATTATGCAGGCCCTAAAATGAGAATAACTTCATGTAATTACGAACTCCAAATTTAAGCGTATAAAATAATAAATTACAATGGTAATTAATCATTTTTTGAAATACAATCAAAGATATGTATTAGGGCTGTGCCCGTTAACGGGTAACAGCTAACCATCAACGATCAATGCAGTTGACCAAGAAGTGCATTAACTGCTAACGTTGATCATTTGCTTAGTGTTTGCAGGTGACGCATCAGTGGTTGTTTGTTAGCGACAGCGGCCCACTCGTGTGCGCACACCCAGCTACACGTACACCTCTCAGTCGTCTGTTAGTTTAGTTGAGCAACTAAAGCGAATCAATTAACATCAACTGAATCAACGTATTTAGCCTATTAAATCAACGTGTTTCTGCTGTATCCTATTATTTTACTGTTTGTTTTTTACTAAATCTAAAACTGTATAAAACAACGACTGGATAATACGAAAATAGTGTGGTGTAAATAACCAATGTGATTTTATTTTATCATGCATTGGAATTATTGTAATAATTGATTATAATAACTGATTAATTAACTAGTAAATAATAATACAAATAACTCCAAAACTTATTCCTCTGTAAATGATAAGTTTTTATTTATCTAAGAAACAGGCGACTGTCGATTGATGACTAGAGCTTTCTCACTTCTCACATGCACTGCACACTGAACAAACAAGGACACTTGGTCTTCTGTTCTGTCTGGCAGGTTAACGTTAGCAGTTTTTTTCAACAGTTAATCACGCTCAACATTAACCGGTGTTGACGTTGACCATTGTTAGCGTTAACACCCACCACTAATATGTATATTTTAATAATGTATGACTTTGTATAGTAACATTCATATTAGTTGTAAGAGACTTAATTATTTTATTTTTCACTCAAGTCTATGTGCAAGGGGAAGCATATAAAGAATTTTTGCCGAATTAACAAGATTTACATTTTTTTTATTAACATTTCAAATAAAAATTACTCTGGAACAAAAACATTCGATTTACCATCCAACTAAAACTACAAACACCTCTCTGTCACCGTAAAAAGAAATATTCAAGCAGGGGCTTAGCTCCTTATTGAATGCCTCAGTTTACAGTGATAACAGTGTGCCCTTTGAAGGAGCGGGCGTAACTCCTCAGTTGACATCAGGCATCGTAAGTTACTGTCCTCAAAGAACAGTCTAGTCAAGAAAATGAAAATCCGATCATTAAAAAATGTCAAAGTATAAGAGATGAGACAGGACGATACAAGGATGAAAGAGTTGTAATAAATAATTTCTTCGAATTAAATTTCCTTCATTTATTTATTCAAACAATAAAATTATTAAATCCATGATCTCTATACCTGTGACCTATATTCAGTGTCAGTTATAAATTGTTTAAATGTTGTTAAGTTGTGATAATAAGCGACAAAGATGAGATGCTAATTCTCAAAAATGAGAAACGTCAAAGCAATGGAGCCAATCTGGAAAAGAAATTTAATTATGTATAAACAAATATTGAGATCGATAAGGAAGTGATACTAGAAGAATGTTTGAGGCAAGGAAATAAAATACAATATGGAGGTTAGATATAGGGTAGATTGATAGGGTAGAGGATAGATTGGACATAAGGACAGTTGAAATGTTGAACTTTCCAGGAATTTATACAAATTTAACTAGATGTGTATTACTAAAATATAAAATTATTTTAATATATAGTTGTATATTGAAATTATTCCAAATTTCTCCACTTTTTTTCTTAGCATCTACTTGGACAAGTACAAACAAAATATAAAGTTTCATTTTCTGCTATAAAAATCCCAAAGTTACAGTTAGTTCACATAGTTCGGATTTTCCAATATATGCCCACGCCATCTCTTCACATATTTACTTTCTTACATTCATTACCTGTCTTATCACCAAACATGATTAAATATAATCAATAGATATATTATATCGCCCCACATGCAAATCATATTCAACTAAAATATCTTCTCCCACTAACAACACAAGTATGAAGTTGAAAACAAATGGTTCAACACTATTATTGATTGTAAATGGCAAATGGTGTGACACTCGAGATGTACATTTGTACTCAATTTAAGAATAAATTATATCAATAAAAGAGGTATTATTCTAGAAAAACCTGTTAGAACCTGCTAGAAAATACAACTGTTACATGTCTAGTCTAGAAACAAAAAGAACAAATGAAATGGTAGCATATTATCCATGCCAAACTGTATGTTGGTAAAAGAAAATTTTTTTTCATTAACTTCAAATCATGATTTTAAATTCATTTTTCCTGTGCAAAAAGTATGCCACAAACCGAAACATTTCTTTTTATGACTTTCGTTTGGGTATTATCAAAAAACTTCTATTACACAAAGCCATACTAGAAACTCTCCAACTTCAGCATGAGACGTAGAACATTTACCTACAAAATGTCAAAGAGTAAAACTTTACGGAAAAGTGCAGGATATGGAAAATCTTGAGAATGCGAAATGACTCCATCTATCAATGTATCGCCTGTCCTGAATGTCCTGGATTATGTTTGAATCCATGTTTCAAAACTTACCATAAGTGATTTTTATTAATGATTGCCTACAAATTAAAATGCATTTTATATGTCATAATGCTCAAATTTAAATACATGATAGTTTACAATTGTGTTTGTGTTTTATATTACTGAAGTGCTTTGTTATTTCATTAATTTAATTAATTTTATGTATGTGTGTAATATTTATCTTTACCAGGACACTGACGAAAACAGAATCACTGAAGGTAATTGCATATATTTCAATTGTTAGATTTTGATAAAATTAGAAATAAAACTTTTTCCTCATTACACCTACAAAAAGAACTGAGTAGTGAATGCCAAACATACCTATTTCAGGCGACAAAGATGCTGACGGCAATCAATGCTGGCGATGAGCTGCTTAGAGTTGGTAACGGATAATTTTTAGAGATGATTACAGATGGTTTACGGATGATTGAGAGTGGTTTTATTTATAGATGATACTGTATTGAAGTTCTTGTCTACAAAAAAGTATTTGTATACAATTAATATCAAAGATCGAAACAGAATTTAACCACATAACAAATTATTTGGTCAAAAATGCAGGGTACATCTATTAAACAAAAACAATTCAAGATTAATTAGGTTTTAGCTTTAACTTAAAAAAGAAAAATAATATTTTAAACTGCTATCCACCCTTTAACCATAAAAATTGAATATGAAAAGTATGTGAAAGCAATTAATTTTACTGAACTAATTGGAGATTTGCAAGCTTTTAGATATTGCAGAATATAGTAATATTCTATAATCAATTATACATCAGTGGCGGCTTACTCATAAGGACTCTCGGACGCCGCCCCTCCCCCCCAATGATAATATTATTTTAATAATGTAAATACCTATATGTATTTAATTCTGTGGAGATAAATGAATTATGAATTGCCGCTATGGATTTCACCATCATTTGTAGCGGAAGTTTTACAATATAAAATATTTGACGAATGTATTCTGGAGTTCGGACGGTGGCCAGAGCGTCCCAGTTTCATTGCATTTAGTCATATGGGGCAAGCAGCAGACAGAGCTGAGGGTGCCGTGACGTCATTTACACAGCGTGTAATAGGCTTCTAGGGCAGAGTCCGAAGCTGCGCGCGCAGACATCAGTCAGTGAAGCTACCTTAAATTAGATGTTCCGCATTACTAAAAATCTTGTTTTTGATGGGCAAAATAAATTGGCGCAACTGTTCTAAATAGTGTCTCACCACTAACACGAGTTGTTTGTTTATGTTTTTAAGTTTAACCCTTTGTGATTGTGAATGTTAAGTGAATGATAACATGCCTTCCCTTACGTGTATAAAATAAAACAGAGCCCTCCCATTGCCCTTAACCATCGGCCGCTACTGTTATACATACAGTGGGTTCTTTTAGAATGCAGCCCGATACTAAGATGAAACAAATCAATAAGCTAGACCAATTTAAGTTCAAAAGTATTTTGTACCAGCTGGTATACATTGTTGCTACTCCCCTGCATTTGTTTAGAAGTTAACTGATTGATGACATGATTTTTAACTATAAACAGAGAGTATTTATTACACGACTTCAATATTACAAAACAAAATCATTTGCTGTGTGCCACGAAGACTTCCACAAGAAGTTCCCTGATAGTACAGCTAGTAAATCCACCATACATCAACTGATACCATAATTTCAGGACAGATTGTAAGAAACTGAAAATATGTCACAATGCTTACTGTCATCAATGAAGAATGCTTAAAAGATGTAAGTATGAGGTTGCAATGCTCAGCAAAGAAATCCTTAAGAAAACTAAATCAATAAAAGAAAATTTCCTTCTCCAGTTCTTTCAGAGTCTCCTAGTTACTTGGTTTAAAGCCTTACAAAATCCATAAATCATATAAAATTAACCCGGCAGATAATGCTGCTAGATGACTGTCAAAATGTTACAGTTTTAGACAATATATATTAAATGGATGAAACATAGTTTCAATGAGAGGCTTATGTCGACAACAGCAAAAATAGTCATCGTCATCTTCTTCTTCTTCCAATGGCTCACACCATCTTGGTTCTTGCCTCCCAATAAAGTCCAGGAAAGTCCCTTTGTCCTTGCTTCTCTCCGTCCAGACCCCTGCAGACCCGTAGATGATCCTTGTCCATAACATACATGGAGTCCAATTCTTGTGAGCAAATTGTGCACTTGTCAGAGGTTACTATTTTCATTCTGCATAAATGCTTGGCAAGACAATCGTGACCAGTAGCTAATCGGAAATTTGCTACAGACACATTACGCGGAAGCATCCTATTTTCTTTGAAAAGCTCAAACGGATCATAAGCTTTGCCCTGCAGTTTATTCCTCATATCATCAACAAATTTCTGCTGTGATGTTTTAAATTTTCGTATAATTGCTTGCAACGTCAGGGCACCTGCTGGTTTTTGGATAATTCTTGTTCCACTCTTCGCCAAATCATCTGCTGCCTCATTCCCCCACAAGCCCACGTGAACGGGAACCCACTGTATTGCGATATTGTTAACATTATTTCTTACTATTTTATAGTTATGTCTGATATTCTGTATGACTGTGCTTTTTTGATTATCATTATTCGCTATTGCCTGCAGTGATGACTTGGAGTCCACCAAGACAACTATATTCGTGTTTAGCCATGGTCTCACAATCAGCTGTTGAAGAGCTTCGTTTATGGCTACCAATTCTGCCTCAAACACTGTACAGTTGCTACTTAAGGGCAAAGTAGTGTGAGAAGTGGCTACAGTATATTCCATCTCCTGTTTCTCCCTCCATTCTAGATCCATCAGTAAAATAGTCATCATTGGAGCATTGAAAACACTCATGTGAATAACCAACAAACTTTACAAAGTCAAAAGATCAGGGTATGGTTTGCACCGTCTCACAACCATAATGTAGGTCCAATATTTTTTTTAAACAACTAACTCTAAATTCAGTTCTCTATCAAGAAATACTCAATCAATTCATTATTGTTAAAAAGAAATGAAAGGTAGTGTTGGTTTTAACAAGAAAGAGCAACATGCCATGTAGCAAACACAAAAATAGCTGTTTTAAAGAAGATTTTCTTACAAAAGAATGATCATTCCTACCAGACCTCCTGATTTGTCAGTGATATATTCTTTTTATTTAAAAGGGAAAACGTTTGAAAATAATCCACAAAATATTCATGAATTAAAATCAAATACTACCAATATTACTGCGGGAATCGACAAAGCCACTTAAGTTACTAATAACATGAGAAAAAAAGTTAAACTATTCATAAACACAAATGACGGCCTATTTGAACATCAATTGTGAAATACTTTCTTTTTTTTTACATGTTAAAAGCTTTGTATTTAGTACAGTTGAACTTGTTATTTTCGAAGCTTAAGGAACCAAAAATAAATTCCAATTATACAAAAATTCGAATTTGAAAAGTTAGGTGCTCAAGTAAAAAAAGAATCTAAAAAAATACAATTTTATCAAAATATAAATTTATTTCCAGTCTAACACATGAAATCATCATTTTTAAATAGGCTACAGTATAATAGTATTTATAATTTTATTACATTCATTAAAAAAAATTACAGCAAATTCTTCGGCTTTATTGCGAACAAGTGACCCACTTTCACAAGTGGGATTTATTTGTCCCACGCTTGTTTAAAACACAACCAAGACAAGTAAAAATAACACATGCAAATAATTATAAAATTTGTTTATTGTTACAAACATTTAGTTAATAAAATCTGTCTAATTCGAACTTATGTAATTTGAAACTGTGGATAATTCAAACTTTTATCATGGTCCCTTGACATTACTGGTAAGGGAAATGATATAGAAATGGTAAGGGAAACATAATATAGAAAAATCGTTTATAAATCAAACATGTGTTGGATAATTCGAAGTTAAAACCAACAAAATTCGTTAAGAAAATTATGAAAATCAGCCTGTAATATAACAATAGTAACATTGTTAAACAATCAGTATTACTATAAATTGCTTCCGTTATGGGATGGACCGTCTACGAATGGATAGAAATGGAAAAATACAAAGTCATCCTCTCCCTCCACAGTTAACTGCAGTCAACAAGTACTCTGCTGTTGATTTGCTACACTGTTCAACTGTGTTTATTTTGAAACAAGTATACAAAATATTAACTCTAGTGGAAAAAGTCACCGCTATCCTTGAAGCGGTAAAGGGTGTTAAAAAAAATTGCAGATAACGAAAGATTTGGGAATACCACTGAGAATATGTTATCTACATATTTAAAACATAAGGAAAAAATTATGAATAATGCATCAAACAAAAGTGGAAAGGATTGAAAAAGAGTAAGAGGACTGGAAAATCCTGATGTTGAAAAATGTATACTTAAATGGTTTAAAAGAAACATCCTATACTAATTGGACATGCGTAAATACACTTTTTTTTTTATTATGACGGCTGTAACTGGTAAGAGATGTTGGGTTAATATGAATAAAATATAAAAGAATCTAACTCCACCTTAGAACTTGTAATTTTTATCTTAAATCAGGCTACGTTAAGACAGTATTATTTAAATGAAATACTGTTTATACATGATATTACAGCAATTAAAATCGTTTTATTGTAATGCAAAATAAAACTAACCTGTATGTGTCACATATGATATGTGAATCTTGATTGATGTTATGCAAGTCAAAATACAGTTGTCAATGTTTTGTTTATTAACATTGTTTTGTAATTTTATGTATAAATATAACAGTTAAAAATCCTTTACTAATATTTATTAAGTGCTGCCAAGCAGTAGCGGCCGATGGTTAAGGGCAATGAGAGGGCTCTGTTTTATTTTATACACGTAAGGGAAGGCATGTTATCATTCACTTAACATTCACAATCACAAAGGGTTAAACTTAAAAACATAAACAAACAACTCATGTGAGTGGCGAGACACTATTTAGAACAGTTGCGCCAACTTATTTTGCCCATCGAAAACAAGGTTTTTAGTAATGCGGAACATCTAATTTATGGTGGCTTCACTGACTGATGTCTGCGCGCAGAGCTTCGGACTCTGCCCTAGAAGCCCATTACACGCTGTGTAAATGACGTCAAGGCACCCTCAGCTCTGTCTGCTGCTTGCCCCATATGACTAAATGCAATGAAACTGGGACGCTCTGGCCACCGTCCGAACTCCAGAATACATTCGTCAAATATTTTATATTGTAAAACTTCCGCTACAAATGATGGTGAAATCCATAGCGGCAATTCATAATTCATTTATCTCCACAGAATTAAATACATATAGGTACCTATTTACATTATTAAAATAATATTATCATTGGGGGGGCAGCGTCCGAGAGTCCTTATGAGTAAGCCGCCACTGCTGCCAAGCCAACATAGGTATTTACTGTATTTATTACAATCTGTAATAAGCAACTCCAGAGAATACAATCTATAAATTAAATTTAATAAATGTTATGCTTGATGTAGCAATCAAACTTAGAAGTATTCAACTCCTCAGCTTAAAAATTTCTACGCTGTTTAAAAGTTTAAAAAAAGAGCATAATTTAAAATATATAAATAGAAAATGCAATTATTTACATTTAAAGCTTTACCTTAGTTATCAAAACAAAAAAATATGAAATTATGGTTTTAGTGTGTTTCGTAGGTAAGTAATTTCATTTATGAATACAATTATTACATACATTTTCGGTAATAGATTCGATATAATATAATTTGATGTACAGATTATTAAAAAAAAAAAAAAAAAAAAAAGAACTGTTTAATTCATTTACTACATTGTACAGTACTTATTTTAAAATTATAATATTATTTTATTGCGGAATTAAATTTTTCATTGGAAAATTTAAAAGTACTAAAATCATGTATGCATAGGTTATGTACACATCGCAATAAAAATCCGTAAGTTCAAAAATGACTTCTAAAACATTAAGTTTAACAACCTATATATTAAAAGAAAGTAATTAATTATTAAACCGTGAAATTTTAACATACAATGAAAAAGAACATAATTTTGAAAAGTTAGACTTCTGTGTTAATCTATAGGGCTTTGACTACATTGTAACCACTGATGGACAAATATCACTTATTATCAAGATTCACTAATCGTATGACGTATGCTTATGTATACGTATTGTATTACATGTCTTATGATTTGTTAGTATTAAAACATATTTTTAAATAGAATGTTACTTGTGATGTAGGCCTACTGGTATGATAACGTTATGGATGAAGACCAGACACACGATTATTAATTAGAAATATTATTTTTAAAAAGATTCTTTTAAATTTTCAATGAAAAAGTGAATTCTGCATCAAAATATTATATTACAATTTCAAAATAACGAATTAGATATATTTTTAAAACTAATCTGTATATTGATTTACTAAATACAGTAATTACCAAATTTTCTCTTATTTATATAAACACACTAATATGCTGTAAAAATATTCATAAAGATATTCTTGTTTGTACTCTTTGCAGTGTACTCTTTATAGAACAGAAAAAACAAATTAAAAATTGAGTTGATCTTCAAAACATGTTGCAAAAAAAAAATAATAATAATGACATTTTATTTCTCTATACAGTAGAACCCTTCTAATCCGCCCTCGGGTGGTCCGTTACTCCGGTTAATCCGAGCTCGCGATATTGTGCCGACTTGCCGATGACTCACGGCCCGTCTGGCGCCATTCTTTCCGGTTTGTTATTGCTTTCCCGCTTCAGTGCTGTGTCATCTCTCGTGTTGTTTCTATTGATTTGCTATATTACTTGCAAAGTTTATATATAGACTTTTAAAAGTTTATATATCACTTATTTCACTTTAAAAAAATCTCTTTATATAATATGTAATAAATATTGACTTTTTTCGGATAATCCGACCTTTTTTGCGTTCCGACCATGCCTCCAGTCCCGAAGGTGACGGATTAGAGGGGTTCTACTGTACATAAAAAATTAATTTTGTCTAAATATTTGCCACTAGTCTCAATTTAAAATGAAACTATGAAAGAAGTACTGTAATCCCAAACCACAAATAAAACACAAACACAATTATTAACGTTAGCAAGTTTAATAAAGTATTGGTACCCATCCCTCTGAAGATGGTAGCGATGTTATCTAAATGTACATAAAGGTTTATTAAACTTGCTAATGTTAATTGTGTTAGTATTTTATTCCGGTTTGGGGATTACTTATTTCATATCATTATTTACGACACGGCTCATTGGATATTGTATTGTAAAATGACATATTTGAAATGTTTAGAGCAATTCAGTCTTGGTGTTGTATTTTTTTACATTAGAAATCGTCTTTACTCAATGAAACTATTTTTGCAATTAAGTAACAATCATACAGCCACAACCTGTTGCCGTTTGTAACTGGGTCACAGAAACTGTATTGGGCTAATAACACGTTAGCAAAAATCATTATTTTCTGAAAAATCAACAAGAAAAAAAACAGCTTACCGTATTTTCTTACCAGATGCCAGCTGTTCCACTATCATTATAAGGTTGTATCTAAACACTCTCATAGTGGAGCAGCATGAGTTCTTTGTCAGTTTGTTTCATAAATACTGGTGGTGTATCCTGAAACCAAAAAACATATTTATATTGAATCCAAAACTAGTCTCCTTTATCAGTTGTGCAGCTACGTTGGGCCTTATGCTAATTTCCCAGGGCTCTTGTTATTTGTTCAACTGTACTTACTCACCTCCAGTTGCAATAAGTTTCTATTTTTTAGAACTTATGATTTTCATAGAACACACCGTAGACATTTTCAAAAGAAAAAATTGGTGGAAACAATTGTAAACATTTCAAAAAATTAATGACATTAAGCATTTATCATGTTTTTCACCTGTCAATATTCTATTGTATTATTTATCTACACTGAGCGAGAACGGAAATAATGATTACTCTTCGTTATATGATCTATTATACATAATATACAAATGTAACCAATATGATGAAATAATTATGAATTTACATATTGTATTCGTGATATTACCGTTTTTATACAATTGAACATCAATTTAATAGAATTAATAGTAAAAGTGTTCTTTACCAGCTGCCATCTTTGTCATGTGTGTCTTGATTTTCAGTGAATCAATAGATTATTCAGATTGCAATCACAGTTACGAGTTTGTGCAAAGTATGACATCAGCTTTTTTTGTTGAATAGGCATTTAAAAGCTATAAAAGGTTTCAATACTATTATTTACACTGATGACCAACGGTACTTGATAGAATTCCATTTTAACAAATAACACACAAATTTTCTTTTGTAAATTCTATAATTTATTTGGTCTAGCCGATCCAGTCTCCTTTAAGTCTGGTCTTGTAAGAGCCACGTCAATGCCATAACTGGCGAAACCATGGTCGGCTAGACCAAATAAATTATAGCATTTACAAAAGAAAAATTGTATGTTATTTGGTTTCAATACTAATTATATCGTATAAAACCATACATAACTTGTCCTAGACTTAAAATATGTATACTTTGTATAACTATTTACTATGTATAATTATATTACTCAATTAATAAAACAAAGCACATGTGCAATGTTGACTATTGAGTAAAATTAAGAGTCTTATATATTAAGAAATAAATTATGTACTTACTAAATATTTTACATCTATAAAAACCTACAATACCTACCTATTACAGAAAGAGTGCATTACACAAGTAGTATTTAAAACAAAACAGAGAGAGAGAATCAGCTGTTTTCATACCAGATTTCAACTGATCAAATATCTTGGTTATCATAGTAAGTTTCTGTCTGAACATTCTTGTAACAGAGCAGAGTGAAATGTCTTTCTCTGTCTTTGTCAGTTTGTTTTATACGAGTGATGTCTCCTGAAAGTAAAAAACACATATTTTTAATGAATCCACAATTAATTAATTTAATTCATGGAGGAAAGAGTAATAGGTGTGCTTTTGCGTTAACAATGTTTCATCATGTTGACACAGTTAGTTTTCACCTTAACACGTTTCATAGTGTGTTGTGTTGTAGTGTATTGTTTAACTGTTTAAACTAACTTATTGTTCTTGAAATGCCGAGCTGTGCAGTGTTAGGTTGTTATCAACTATAACAGAAAATCTAAAGGAACAACTATTAAACATTATAAGTTTCCAGTAAACAATGTATTTCAAGAGAAGTGGTTAGCAGCTTATAAACTGGTGGATCGTATTAAAGTGAAGAACACTACTATTTGTTCAGAACTTTTTAGCGATCATTGTTTAATTCAAATTTTTGAAACATTAGTTACCGGTATTGCAATAATTTTTTATTTTATTTTATAAATCTAAAAAAGACGCTATTGCTACTGAAAAGCTTCCTGTTAGAACAGAGTTCTCAGCCGGATTGAAACCATTGATCTACTGATAATTTAATCATGAACATAACAAACGTGAATGATGAAATGATGACATTAAGCGTATTTATCTCATTCAAAATAATTGTGCATCTAAAAAAAAACTGAAGGAAATGGATAAAAAAATCAAGTCTCTAGAGACAGAAAATTTAAAAAAAGATATGAACACATTGTGAAAGTTGAATAAGCTAATTCAATTGACAAAGAGAAAGGATGTGAGACAAAATGTGTGAATTTTTATAATGGGCTACCGTATCATAAATATTTACTCCTGGATAGATTAAAATGTATTAAATCCCCAAAAATGTACATTAAACTAGCGAAAATATTTCTTGTGTTCATAGAAGTATAAGTACCAAAGATTATATTATCGATATTTAAGAAATGTGCGCAAATATCTCTCCCTACCTTAAAGCTCATTGCGAAGGTGGGTAACTACAAATGACTGTTCTCTAGGTATCATGCAGCAAGTTCTCCTTATTATGGAAAAAAGAAGAAAAAACTTCCTGTCTTTTACAAACTTATTATCCTACTTTACATTTGACAAAATGAGTACATGCAAAAAAAAAGAAAAGAAAACGTTATTCCCTGCATAGTCTCATATGCAAATGGCAGTAGCAAGATGTATTATAGGAAAATTGAAAACAGCCCATATATTATGATTATTATAAGACAATGGAGAAATCCACTTTATTTTCTATAATATATGTGGTTAAAGAAGCTGATTTTAAAGTTGGATCCAGCTGTGATTTGGGTGAGGGAAATAGATCAGTTTGGAAAGTGGTTTATTATCTTTCACAATTCATTATTTACTTAAAAGTAAGATAAATATATAATTACCTTCATTGACCTGTAGTTCTTCAACTAGGTGTGGCTATGTAACTCCTTTTCCTGACCTGGTTAAACTTAATAGTTTGACAGTTCTTAAAACAGAACTTTTTGCATGGAATAAAAAAAAACAAACAAAAAAAACTTGAATAGATTTTACATAAAATTGATGAAATATTTATCAAAATAACCTCGAAAAGCCATAAAACAGTCATTTTAAATCGCTGATTTCAGAAAAATTATGAATTGTGAAAGATAAAAAGTGGGAAACGTCTTTAATAAGTATCGAAATGATGGCTAAAACACTATTTTGAAGAGGAATTGCAGAGATTTCACACTTAAATCGATTGGATAACTTTTCTCCATAATAACAAAAAAACTGAGATTTTTATAAAAAGTTATATTATATAGAAAATGTGTAGTTTTGGGAAAAAAGACAAAACTGTTCCTAAATTTCTTATTAACTTCGGGGTAAATATCGGTTGTATATCGTCCTCTGATTTTTCTGTAAAAAAATATTAAAACATCAAGAATTTAGCTTGTAATCAAAGGATCACATCATATTATTACACATCATAGTCACAATAAATGTTTCAAGTAACAAAATGCATAGGTTTAATATAGAAAATGAGATTTATAAAAGTATGAAATCCAGCTATACAGATTAGGAATGCAACGTTAATACTAATTACTATGTTCATCAACTTACTGAATGTATAGCCTAATCGCTTGTTGAATCTCATATCGCTCTTTGAGACACAGTATAGGAACTAGGCTACAGGTCTGGGAAGTTTATATATATATATATATATATATATATATATATATATATGGTTACCTAACCAGACCTAGTAAAGCAACTACAGGTCTGGGAAGTTATATATATATATATAGAGATGTAAAGTTACCTCACCAGACCTTCAGTTCATTTACTAGGTCTGGTTTAGGTTTATATATATATAGTACCTGCCGAGACCTAGTTAGTATCATTATGCACTCATAGAGCATATTATATTTTTTAATAATAAACATGAGTGATAACACTTGATGAACTAGTGTTTCATTATCAGAGCTGTATTTAACCTAACAACAGCTAGATTCCCTTGTTTTCTGTGTTATTTAACAGTGAAGAAATGCATTTCGGGGCTTGAAACATTTATTCAGACAAATAATATGATCTGATCCTTTAATTACAAGATATACTTTTATTTTAAAACAAAATAATGAATAGGCTATAACATTGTTTTTCAGACTTTTATGACTTAGAATATATAATATTGAATGTTAAAAGTGAATTGTATAGCCTATGAAAAATGTTATGAATACATTAGAGTGTTATTTTTTACTTAGCATACACACATAATAAGTTTGCTTTTTGTTTATAGTAGTAGGGCATTTACCTGGAAACACAATCACAACATTCACAACCATTATCCAATCCAACCATATTTACAAAATAAAACATGGCGGCAAAAGTAAACACAGAAGGAAGTAGAACTAGAACATTTGTGTTTGATAAGGCAGTAATTCATACGTTTACATAATACATAAATATACCAAGTTTTTTTTAACAGATTTAAAAATTAAATAACCTTTTCACTTTGATTACTGTGATAAGAAAATCACTGTAACCATAATTTTGTAATAATAACATTGTGTATATGAACATATATTCACATAAGATGTATAACATTATTTATAAATTAGCGTAATTTTAACAGTGTAAGTAGTAGCAAAATGGTTATTATGATTACGCGTGAATAAAAGTATGTATTTTAAATATAATCACAACTGACTATACTAATTAAGATGAGTCTTAAATTACACTAGTTACAATATTTCATTCTATTTTACTACTTCCAATTGTATTAATATGTACAATTAATAGAAAAAAGATTAAAATAAGAGGACACATTTTGTTATTCTATGTACCCAATTATTATATATGACAAAAACTAAAATTGCACATAAATTTTTATATTATATATATCTGACCTGAAAAAAATTAATTTTTTTCGATTTTTCGTTTTTTATTGATTATTTTCTTTGAAATCTCCTGAAGCTAATGATATATATATAACACTTAAGGCCAAAAAATTCCATCATGCTGTAAAAAAATGAAATTACAAGGTCTTCACAACGTTTGAGGTGAAGTTTTGGAGCCTGCAGTAGTTCGCGGCGTGCATACACAGTAATGATTTTGTTTTATTTGGTGCTGTGATTTAGGTTTCTACAGTTGGTTATTCTGCTTGCAAAGTGCAGTAAATTATTTACTTCTGAGTTGCTGACGTTGCTGTAAATTTTTTGCCGTGGTTATGTTGTTATTGAATAGTGGAAGCTTTATGTGAAATATTTCTAATTGTGGTGTTTGTTGTCTTAGCGATTGTTTTTAATAATAATGCCCTAGTAAGTCAAAACAACATCTACATCTTGCTTTGCAAATTATTCGGGAACTAGCGGTGGAATGGAAGTGGGGCAGTTCAGTTATTTGAAAGGTCCGTTCCACGCTTACAACATTCGATACCTAAAATACTTGGGCGATACTAATGCCTACAGCCTACAGCCCTACAAGTCAATTTGTGATGCACAATCCTATGGGCCTGATGTTGAAATAAGCAAAATTGAATGCGTAGGCCATATGCAGAAGCGCATGGGGAGTTGGGGGAGTAGTAGGCTCATAATAATGGGTAGTAGGTATATAATATTGTTACCTAGCCAGACCTAATAAAAACAAGCGATCCACATTAACTTACTTGACGAACATAATCATAAATATTAACATGAGCTGAATTTCGTACTGTTTTATTTCTTATTTTCTACCAAGCTAATGTATTTTAGTAGTTCAAAAGTATCTTGCGACACGTAATATGATGTCTATTTTTCAAAATAAGGTAGGTATTAAACGATTTCAATGATTTTCTTAACTAAATTTCAGGGCAAGGTCGATTGCATAATTAGCCTACCGTTTTATTAATTCCATGTTCAGTAGACAGTATAAAAAATACTTTGACTTTTGTAATTTGGTAATTGGTAATTTCAGAACTAGGAGCCATAATAAAAATATAATAAAACCCTTTTATTTTATTTTGTACATTTTTTCTTAACCTTATATTCTTTGTTAATGTTTTTTACAGAGTGTATCTTCATTTCTTAGAGAAACATGTTGCCATACTTGTCAAATGTATCAGCAAGGACTACAGCAAGAAACAGTCCACCAATAATAGTCAAACAATTTAGAAACTCATAAATTAGGTGAGTTATTTTATTAATACAATTTGTTCATTTAATATAATATAATTAATTAATCAACCTGTTCTTATCTTATTTGCCTATGTTTAGCCTATTGGTATTTAAGAGGTATGGTGTGGATAGGAGCCAGATCAGCATTGCTCTGTAGTACATTTTAATCCTAAAAAAATGAATAATGTGTTAAAAGTGTTAATATAAAATATGCATGGAACATTTATTCCAAGTAACCATAACACTATAAAAATATTCTTAACATGTGTTTTGTAAGCAAATAGAGTACTTGATTAAGCAAATTGCACCATGTTTCTCTCACGCTCATACACAAAACAACAAATAGGCTATTTTGGTTTGTTTTAGGTTTATACCAATGAGATAAGATACTAGGTAGAACTTCACTGTCAAATAACATATTGAAAACAAGAGAAACCAGCTGTTGTTAGGTTAAATACAGCTCTGATAACGAAAGCCTATATATGGGTATTATTTATGACTAAGTTCATCAAGTGTCATCACTGGATGCTTATTATTAAAACATATAATATAAACATTATATATTATTATTAATATTAAATATTATCATAAATATTATTTATCATGGCAAATTCCTGGCCGTGCGAGGTTCCAAAAATACTGTGTCGTTGAACGCATGCGCATTCCATGTCTTTTGACAGGTTAAATATCACTAAGGTATATGAGTTCATAATGATGCGAACTAGGTCTCGGCAGGTCACTAGGTATATATATATAGACCTAACTAGACCTGTAGTTCCTTTAATAGGTCTCATCAAGCGATGGGAGATTCAACAAGCGATCACACATTGACTGACTTGACGAACATAGTTATCAATATTAATGTAGGCAGTCATAACCTAAGCTGGATTTCGTACTTTTATATTTCTTATTTTCTACTAAAATAATATTTTGTGACTTGAAAAGTGTCTTCCGACAAAAAGTATAAACCGATCATATAAAAATATGATACAAAGTAAATAGTTAACGATTTTATAATTTTTAATAATAAAATCCGATGATAATTTACAATAGATATTTAGGCCTACCCATTTTACAAATATTATTCACTATTTCACCAAAAATATTTCTATATTACTGAGAATAAAATATATTAGTTTAACACATTTCAGCGCTCTTTAGAGCTTTTTCATTGGATATTTAGAGAATAATTTGAACATTACCCTAGGATACTATTTTGAAGCAGAACACAATTTTCAACTCTATAACCAGTATTTTTTCCTCTGTGTATTTCTTATGCGGAGAGGGAACTTTACTACATTTAACTCACTGTTCTCATTATACTCCCCTCTTAAATTAAAAAAATCAATGTTTTGGGATTTGTGTGGTTTTACTTTAGAAGCTACTTGCACACCTAATTCAAAAAATGTAATTTTCTTTATTAGTCTCCAGAATTTTCTCTATGGGAGATAAATTTGTATAGCAGCGTCTCCTTTTACCAACTTTTGTGAAATTATTATTATTATTTTTAATCAAAGAAGGTTTTAGACCGAGAGATTTTTATATTTGACTAGAGTGGCCTATGTCATTAGATAAGTCAATTTAAAGATTATTTTATAAAATCTGTCTATTTCTTTGACTACATAAGTTACCTTATTTTGAAATTGTATTGTAATATTTTAATGCAGAATTCACTTTTTCATTGGAAAATTAAAAATTGAAAAGTAACAATTCATGTATCCATAAGTTATGTAGGCTACAGATAGCAATCAGAATTCGTAAGTTCAAAAATGATTTCTAAAATGCTAACTTGAAAATCTTATTTTAAAAGAAAGTAATTATTTAACCGTGAAAATTCAACATAAAAAGAATATAATTTTTCAAAGTTAGAATACTGTATTAACATATTAAAACTTTGATTACGTTTTAACCTATCAAGATTCACGTATTGTATTGCACATTACTTCTCTTATGAGTTGTTTTAAAACAACGTTTTTTTCCCTATAGAATAGAATATAGTTTATGTTATATAGGTCTACTACTGGGATGTTAACGTTAGGACGAAATGGATGAAAACTATAGGCCTACATACGATATAATTGAAAATATTACTTTATAAAATATAATTTTCAAATTTTTAGTGAAAAGGTTTATTTCCAGGTTAAAATATATATTACACTTTCAAAATAATATATGGTAGTAAAATAATTAGAGAATATAAAAAAAATAACCATCTTTATATTGACGTAATAATTAATCAATGTGCTTGCTTTGCTTCTGCCATAAACTGGCTTTAATCTTAAATATTATTTGTTTGAAATCAAGTTTAAGTGGCTCCGATTAAAGAGTTCATTATTATTTTGTTGTTGTTAATTTTTTTAGAATGATAATTTTATAACTTGAGATTTTGCACGCCAGTTTAATGTTAGTTTATGTAAAAGTTTAGTGATATTGAAAGTAGGCTAGTTGTAGATTCATCATTAAAATGTGTGCTTTTTAGTTTCTGGAAGCGCAAAATGTATTCATGAAACAAGCAGACAAAAGATGGAAGGCTATTTCACTCTACTTAATTAAATAGTTTTTCGACACAAACTTGCAATGACGGCAAAACATTGGATCAACTAACACTTGGTAAGAGCACAGTTGATTCATTTATCGCGCGCAGCTAGATAACAATTTTTAAAGGGTTAGGAATTTAACGAAGTCTATCAATCTTTTCATTACTCACATTATACTTGTCGCAATATTTTGGAAGTTTATTGGTAAACAAAGTCGGATTGTAAATTTTAAAATAATAGCTGTTGTAAATAGTTTTTTTGAGGAATAATGTTGTAGGCTCTATATGTTCATCATTTTACAGCTTTGGGAAATGAAGAAGAAAATATATATCGGTACCAATCATCTTTCTGGTAGCCTACCAAATTGAAGTCTAGTATTAGTCAAATTAACCCTTCAATGCGGTAAGCCGTTCCGAGCGCTAGACCCTCTGGTGCGGTAGTGAAAATCGTCGACTAACATTTCCTCCTCTTGTGGATTGTCTGGCGGGACATTATACGTATTTACATTTACTGTAACTTCCTCATTATCTAAGGTTATTGCGGTATAATTAGCCACATTGCATATATTTACAACTTCATCACCACTATCATGATTACCTTCAATATTTGGATCACAATGGAACTCCATTTGGGCGTAATCCAAATCATTCCCACTTTCCAACAACTCGAATATTATCACTTTGCGGTTCCCACATTATCACTAAAACACAATATACACTAGAACTAATCACACGATCTACTGTCGAACTGTTAAAAATATTACACTTATAAATAAATAAGGTTATAATAACCTATAACACACGAGAGCCCTCCACGAACCCGCTACACAGACTGAGTAAATCAGCTCTTTGTATATAGCCACTTGTTGTTTCCTTTTCTGAAGGTCACAGTGGTCTAGAAATAAAAATCAATAACTCAACAGATGGCATTTCTCTTGGCAATGTACTGGGTATACGCTCAGTTCATAAAAGTTCTTTATTTAGACGCTAGAATGTAGCACGTACCACAGCGACATTTAGCGTCTTTAGACAGGCGGCCGTGCCAGAAGATGAAAGTTTGGCCGCGTCTATAGACGGTTCACCGCGTTGAAGGGTTAAGCACATTTACAATCTAAAACAATTTTGTTAAGTCACTGTTAGATGCTATAAATAAATATAATTAATTATGATATCTATTGAAAGATTTCTTATATTCAGCTACAGTTTTAAGATTTTATTGCAAAACTAATACAATCATATTATTTGTACTATCACCACAAATATATTTTTGATTTTGTTGGATTTATTCATTGTTATAAGATTTCATTCTTGTATATTAATGTTATCATCCCACCCCCCTCTAGAAAAGAACTTCAGCATTAGTCTCAAGATGTCTATAAACCATCTCTAATACATCATCAATCATCACCTACAGTGGCGGCGATAAGAACCCGCGGGCCCCTCCGCAAATTTGTTCATCGGGCCCCCCTCTCCCGATGTTTATCTTTTCGCCGGCCGGCGCCGGTGAGTCACCGCGATGCGTGACGTAGCGATAGCTGCATTACTAATCTTATCGACCAACTGTAAACAATACACATACTTTGTATCATGACATTAAATAATAAATACTGCTCTCTAAAAATAATGGTTATTGCCGTTTTGGATGCACGATGCACAATCTTGTCTGAAGACATTTTACCTTATTTTAGTAATTTCTTGACAATACTCATAAAAATATTGTTATGATAAGGGGGCCCGTCGTGGGTCCGGGTTTCGGTAAAATTTCCCGAAAAATCCCGGTCAAGGCTCGTGGGCCCCCCGCACCGCGGGCCCTGCAGGCCCGCTATCGCCGCCACTGATCACCTACCATCTTGCCATCCAACCTATCTCACTACCACCATCATCAGTCAGTGTCTTTGCCACCTAAATCAGGTATTGTCCACTAATTAAAAGTGGATATTACAAAATAAATAATTGTGTTTTATTATCTTTAAATCAGGTATGCTTGTACAACTACATGTATTTTTCTTTTTGTAGTATGAATAATGTTTTGTTTTTATTTTTATCAAAGTCAAAAATAATGTTGGCGCAGCGGATCTAGTGTCATCTTTATAATACAGTACTTATTTTTATGTTCAATGTTTCATATTATCATGAGAAAGTAATAAAAATGTTGAGTTTTATTGTCATCATATCAATTATTTACATTTGAAAAAAGTATCTAAAATTGTTCCACCATTCCTACCAATTGCTTTCCATTTGTAAATTGTACAATTTCATTTTAGTAGTTTATAAAGAAAAACTTTTTTGTTGTCATTGTAATTAAAATTTGTATCTCTTTTTAAGATTGAAATTTAATACTGTTCTAGAAAATAATTTTAGTTTATTAAACCTATTTTCATTAATAAATTAAAACTATATTAAGTAATTAACTGAAAATTTGCACTTATGAACAACTTGAATTTTTGATTGATTTTATGTTATTGGTAGTTTAATTGTGAAAATTTAGACAATACAATTTTTTGGATCCCACACTATTATGTAAAATATGACTTTAATTGTATTTTCTGTCTTGTTGATGTTTAAAAAAATTTCTCATTAACTGAACAAACCGCCAGTGATAGTGAAACATACGTTGTAATATAGTTTCAACTGGGTTGAAAATATGATTAACATTTATTTTTCTGTCACAATTGTGGTATATTCTATCATGTTGTTGTTTGATAATATATATGCATAACATTTACATATTAAAGTGCAGTTACAGCAAGAGTTTATTGTAAGATCAATTATTCATTAAATGTATAAGATTACTGCTATTTTGTAAACTATTTATTTATTTTCTGATTAACAAATTTGACCAAGGTAAAATCAGTCAAAATAATAATAATAATAATAATAAATAAATAAATTAAAAAATGTTAGAAGTAAGAATATAATCTCAGTAATGCTAATACATAAAATTTATGTAATTTATTAATTTATATAACTAAAAATGTATTTAGGACCTAATATTTTATTGTATTGTACATATCTTAACCATTATATTTCTTATTTTATCTTTCTAGATCCAATAACACCCCTCGACCCATCTCATGCTTTACATTTATTCTTCATCCAACCGGACTCCTCATTATCCGAAACCTCAATATTTTCTTCCCGTTTCCCTCTCGTTTCATTTCTATTTTCATCTCAATATTATTTTGAACATGATTCAATTTATTTTCCAGATTGGTACCATTGGTGTTTGATGTGGAGTTATCAACAATTATAACCAAAACTGAATTTGGTGTATAATTTAGAGTATAACTAGGGTAGAGAGCAAGGATCTGATGGTTCAAACTATTTTTTAAATAAATATTTTGAAGTTTTGGTTGTAAGAAGTTATGTTGTAATTATTTATAATACAACTCTTCCGTCCTTATACTTTGTCCTTTGTTCTTAATCATTCTTGTCTAAACACTTGTATGAATTAAATTCATCTGCTGTGGCATACTACACTTGTTTTATAAAATAATAGGTTTATATGTGCCTTATAATATAGTCTGTAAGCAATATATATATTTGTTTATGTTTGTTTTGGCATTATGTTAATGCCAGTTGAATTTAAAACACTCTCCAGTTGAGTAAGAGAAGTGTCTAAAAACAAAAAGATTGCTGAAAGATCATTATTTGGTATTTTATAAATCTATTATTATTAAAATCGACCAATCAGGAAAGGTATTATCTTCAGATAACTACACAGATTTTTTGAATATGCCCAAAACCAGAGTGCTAAAAAAATAATTTTGAAGTTACAGTATGTGCATGTGTACGAATGGAAAAGAATATTTATCAACCAAATCCCGGGAATGAGGGAAGTTTTGTCTTTAGATTTGTAATTGTTTGTTTACAGTGAGAACTGTCAGATTATTTATTTTGTGTGAGTGTTATTAACCCTGCAACAGCTAAATAACTGATATCTAGTTATGTTTGTATTACAATTACTATTGGTTATATTATTGTCTTTAACTCTTGACAGATTGAAACCATAAAACACAGTGTTTCAGTTGATGCCACTTGTATTATTTAGATGGCTATAGAATCAGCTGAATACTTGTTTTGTGAATGTCATTGTGTTGTATGATCTCCCTGGCTTAAGATTAAAAAAACTGCTGGACCCACTGAATGATTCATCGAAGAATTATTTTCTCCCTTATCAAAACGTAGCCATGATAGGTTGTGCTTTTTTCATACATTACATATCCCTTTTGACATAAATAAATGTGTGGTTTACGACGGCTCCATAGATATTTACCCCATACAACCTGTTATAGTGAAAAAGACATTTTTGAAGATGGTAACAAATATTATATTTTCTACACATTTTCTTGAATAAAATTATATTTATTATTTTATTATAACTTTGCTCATAATTAACTTTATTTGACTGAAGTATGCAATTTTTACATAAATTGTCTAGCAATGCTCAACATAAAGCCATTTCTTTTTTCTTGTAATTCAAATTACATTTCTAATTTTTTAAATTTTTAACTAGATAAAATTTGCCACATATTTTAAATTTTAGATAATGTTATATTTGTGACTTGTAGAGTACCTAAAACTTATATATTTGTTTAAACAAAACTATCAAAGTACATGTTCTAAACAACAAGTTTACTTTTATTCTATGCATTTTTCATAACACAATGGTGTATAATAACATATAGCTTTTCAAATATTTTAAAAATAATTCTACAGATGGGAAGGTATAATGGTGCAAAATACCACAGTTTAAATGAAGAAAAGGATATGTTTCTGAAATATTAAATCTGTACTCATTAAAACATGTCTAGATGTTTAAGTAAGTTGTGTCTAGCATTGAAGAAAACGGAATATTGAAACCAAATCATGTCGTTTTGGTTGATAAATGATGTTGCATGGGAATAAATTACACAAATTGGAAAATATGGACAGTATTTTTTATTATTCTAAACATAATATTTGTTTAGCTGAAAACATGTTTCAGACAAAAGTACTATTTGGTGGGGGGGGGGAGCAAATTTCTTGGCCTTGTGCGAGCTGTAATAGTGCAGAGTTGCTCTTTATTTTCTTGAATCAACAGCAACATCCTTAGGCTTTCTACATTTAATGCACTAGAGACAATAAGACTTTTTGGGCTTATTGAAAAATAAATAAAATCTAAGGTTTTTGTAAAATACCATTATTCCTATAAAACTACAAACTTTTAAATACATATTATTTGTATAACTTCTTTCGTTTTTAAAGAATTTAAAATGTATTCATAGTTATACTGAGAAACCTAAGCTCAATTTTGCAATGGAAAAGTTTTTTTTCATGTACGAACATGTTTAATAAATGAAACTCAATTTTTAATGAGTTCATTTGAACATAAGCAGATTTACAAAAATGTTAGCCTTTGACGTCGCATAACTTTAGTATTTTGTTCACACTCTGGAGAAAAATTCTAGTTATTAAAAATGATGGTACAATTTTGTTTTTATCGATTAATTTCCTTTCTCGTATTTTACAGACAATGTATATAATTAGTAAATATAAAAGAACATTTTTTTTATCCAAAACTAAATCTTAAAAAGAAACAATTGAAATGCACATTGTTAATCTAAATAAATAATTAAAGGCATAACCATTTTTTAATATGATTCAGTTAAAAACAATAATGGAGGTAAATAGATTTTAGTTGCTATTGATTCATATAACTAAATCATCGGCTAATAATTCAATTAAAATATATTAATCCATAAAAATTAGAAATAACGCTTTATTATTACAGGAGAAATAATTATTACCATTGAAGCAAAAAATGTTAAAAAAATTAATGTCTCTGTACCTAAGATATAATGTTAATGTATTTGTTACATTAAACATGTTTAAATTATTAAAACAAAAAACTACTTATTTACACAACTCTAATAGCATTGCAAGAAGTCAGTAGCCTCGTACAGGGAGCTGTTTGAATTGACAATCACACTACTCTTGCTCTTCTATTGGCTATTGCACATAATTCATGGTACATGATATAAATGATGGTGTTGAGGTTGTTACTATTGAATTTATTTAAATTGTATGACATAACCTTAAAGGTCTTGGAGACATTTCTTTAAATTTTTTGTGACAGACTATTGTAAAACCTTAATCTTAACCTAAACTAAATTATAGATAGTTGTTAAGTGACTTTGGTTAATCTACAATAAGGGAACATCTACAATAAATATTTCTAGTTTATAATTATAGGTACTGTTGGAAAAATCAGAATATACTAAAACAAAAGTTGTTTTTTTAAAGGTAATAAACAAAAATATATACCAGGTGTCCCACAAAGAAAGGGAAAAACTCTCGGGATGTATTCTACTGCTGAAAATAAAGAAAAAAGTTCATATGGACATATCCCCTACAATGGTTAGATGTCTATTTAGCCGCCATTTTGTATTTTGAAAAAAAAAATCATCTTTTTAACGGCAAATGGTAGAGTTGAAATTTTGCATGCTACTTAGTGCTATAAAGACCAAGTATCATCAACAGATGACCTGTACTCATTTCAAAATGGCCACTATTAAAAATGTTTATGGAATATTTAGAAAACCATTAATTTTAAAAAAATGTACAAGAGATAAAAAGTTTTCTCTTAATGGTACATACAATATTCTGTAGCTCAAAGATATCCAGTATTGTAATTCAAGATTCGAAAGTAATGATATCCAGTTGTTTATGTTATTTCGGTGTTCCAAATTTCACTATTTTAAATTGGAAATTAAATAAAAATTATAGTTTTGTAGTTGTGGGTAATAGTTTTAACAAATTCCAACAATGCGTGGGGAGTGCCAAAAATGACTAATGCCTGTGGTAATAGTTTTACCAAATTCCATCAGAATGCGTGGGGAGTACCAAAAATGAGTTTTTACAATAATTGATAGATCAAAACTATGATTGTTCAGTTTCCTACATTTCGAATTTGTGTCAGTTTTTATTCATGTCAAACAGGAAATCTTTTTTAGCTTCCACCAAATCATTAACAAAAATACGAATTGTAATATAATTTATTATTATTTTAAAAATACCTTTGTTATGTGTGTATGGGCGTACACAACCTTAGATTTCAATTATTTTTTTATGATTTCAAATAGGATTTTTGAACTACTAAATTTTTTTTTTGCTTTTCATGAAAGATAAAATCAATTTGTAAACTCGTGACAAAAATTTGGAAGTGAACAAAATATTATTGTGCGCTTTGAGAACATTTTGCTGTGAACAACTAATTTTATAAAATGTAAATAATAGCAGAGTAAAATATAAAATTGTTATCACTTTTTTCTGGAAATTGTTAGGTTCCATTTGTAATAAAAACGTAGAGATTCCATGAAAGACTAAACAAATTGTTGATGATTATGATTTTTTTCAATTTTATTGATTAGGTTAGATATTTTTGTTTGAATTCTTTGTTCTTAATTGTTGTTGTTTGTGTCCATTGTTAAAATTATTTTAGGTCTCGATCTGTTGTCTAGTTCACATAGTTTTTTTTTTTTTTTTTTTAATTAAGATAGAATCATCAAGTTCATTGTTAAAGTTGTTTTCTCTCTGTTGTCTTGTTTACACAGTTTTAACCATGAGTTTATATACAGGTACACTTTCAAAAGTCCCTTACCACATGTGAGAATAAACAAAACAACAAAAAACAAACTTTTTGTCAAAAGTAAAATGTATATTCCTATTAGA
Organism: Aphrophora alni; assembly: GCA_963513935.1. Lineage (NCBI taxonomy): Eukaryota > Metazoa > Arthropoda > Insecta > Hemiptera > Aphrophoridae > Aphrophora > Aphrophora alni. The sequence continues at coordinate 16,492,113 of OY740773.1, read as the reverse complement.
CCCTTATAGCTATTACAACAACAAAGTTGTCATCCTCAGAGGGAATCTTAACAAAGACTAAATTAAAACTATTTACAACTAAAGTGACCAGTTTTTCCTACCCCACTCCTCTGGTGCATTGACCTATCAACAATAGGGTTGACAGTTCAAACACCTGTACTGTTACCTGGAGCCAGGAAGGCCCAATCCTCTAACATACAAAGATGTTTTAAAGTTTACAATATAATCATCCCTAAACTAATTATCTTAACATATTAACTAGAAATAATAAATAGTAGGTACACATTTTTTAATGATACATGAATTTTAAACTATGCTAATCTATTCTCTTAACATATTAAACAAGAATACGAATAATACAAGCTATGTTACAAATTCTATTAACATATTAAACCAAACTATTTAGTTGTAAATAGTTTTAATTTAGTCTTTGTTAAGATTCCCCCTGAAGATGACAACTTTGTTGTTGTAATAGCTATAAGGGTCTAATAGGAATATAGATTTTACTTTTGACAAAAAGTTTGTTTTTTGTTATTTTGTTTATTCCCAAGTGTGGTAAGGGACTTTTGAAAGTGTACCTGTATATATTGTCACCACAGTGCTCTGGTCTTTGTTTATGAGTTTATATGTTTTAAAATTTTGATTGTGCCAAATATCAGTGTATATTTTGTAAATTTATTCTACTTTTAGTTTTTAGTTCACTTTAAGTTCAGGCATACTTCAAAACACAGAGAACAATAAACAGATGTGAGTTTATAAAATAATCAAACACACAGATATTCTTTGAATATGTGCAGCAGTATGAAACAAAGAATATTATTAAAATTTCCCTGAGTGAAATTGAACTCCAGTTCAGTCAAACAAAGTTTCTAAATACACTGCTTGTTATTAATTTTTTTAAATAATTTGAATAATTATAGTTTATATGTATAACAATTTACGTATGTAACAAATATTAATTTAATTCAATCAAAAACTCTGAAACAATTTATATAAAAACTAAAAAAAAAAAAAACGTAGAAAACATCTCCACAAATTTATAGTTAAATTTTTATTCTAAAAAAATCTTTAAAATCTAAATATAAAATATTTTTAACATAATTCATAATTGAAACACAGAAAAATGATTAAAATCCTTTTTAAAGTGTTTGTAAAATTGAAGTAAATCCGTACAAAGTTGACTGCCTGATCCCTCCATTATAGTTTAAGCCTTGCTTCACTTTCTTATTCAACAATTATAGTAGATATTTATAAAATAAAACAAAATAAATAAATGTTAAAAAGTTTTCTCAAATTTTAATAGAGGTACAATATAATTGAAAAATTAAAGGTTTTGAAAATGAACACTAGTTTTCTTAATATATATATTTAAGTACAAAGAAAAATAGTAGTTTTGTATAAAAAAAATTCATTTAGGCAAAACTAACAAACAAAATTATTAGGTGTAAGAAATAAAGAAGTGGATTCTGTGACGGAATTTACTGTGCAAGAGTAGCAAATTTATAATAATTAAGAGTAGGGAAAAATAGTAGTAGTCAAAATAGTGTGTTTAAATGTAACACCATTTATATCCTGTCTTGTGTCTATGATAAAATCCTGAATAAAATATACAACATTTCCAAGAAGTGACATCAAGATAATTTTTTTCAATGTCAAAATTGGCAATTTGGAGATTCTTAGCTTAACAGTTTTCTTGTGTATGATTTTTTTCATTTTTATGCTCAACTTTGCATTTTCACATCCCTTTTACCAATGACTACATAAATACTATAAGACACGACATAGGATAGGGAAATAGTCTACGCTTTACGGGTGCTGTTCGTCACAAGTTTGACACACAGCTATCAGAAAGCGCTAGCAGCAGGTGCTTGACTGTACGCATCCCACTTGGTTGAGACTGTACAACTGTTGACCTCTCTCTCACAAACCTTCTCACTTACTTCCGTCAGCGTTACATAGTCAGTGTTGTCAGTTCGTGCGCTGAGATAAGCGATTCTCGACCTTCCCTCGCATCTCTGGTCCCATATGTGGCATCAGTGCGTTTTCTCTTACCCGCCTGAAACATTGTTTGACCGTAGAGCCACCTAGCGCCAGTCACATCAACCTCAGATTCTCTAGCAGAGCGACCTAGCGGGTATTGGTCAACTCAAGAATAAGCGTAGAATATTTAACATGGCCATGTCGTGTCTTATAGTATTTATGTAGTCATTGCTTTTAATAATATCTGTTATTTGATATTGACTCATGCCTACGAAAACTTGCAATATGATAATTTACTACATAAAACTACTTTCTATTAATATTATTTCTTTATTTATTTTTTTTTTTTTGTCTTCCTTATCTTGAACCAATTCATTTATTATGATCGTTCCCACCAAATCATAATAATAACAATAATAATAAATATATATAAATAATCATAAAACACGGGAATATCTAATCTGGATTCAGTCTAATAAATTAGTATCTTTAAAGCAGTTCTGACAGATTTTGTGTACATTATAATCTGATAGCCCAAGGTTAATTCTGTAGATCACAGGAGCAAGTAACTTAGTCCCTTATCTCTTGTTCAACCTCTAATTCAGCGTAGAATAAAAACCCCAAATTTATTTCTATATTTATTATCACTCATTGAATTAGTTTTACTCAAAACAAAGATAAGCTGAAATAATTCTATTTCCTTAGATGTCCATAAGGTGAAAATACAAAATCTAGTGCAGTAACATGGGTTTAACACAATTAAAACATTAAATTTAAGTATTCAAAAATGTTAAATTTCCTATTGGTTTTCTTGAATAACTGGAGATAGGTAAGAGATACAAAAAAAAATTATTCTACCAAACTCAAGGTTGAAAAACGATGTTAAATCATGTATCAAAACACGATTTTACCATTAAAAAAAATTTACTCAAATCAATACAGCGGTTACAATGTCGGTCGAAAATTTTAATTAACATATCACAAAACCTGTATACAAACCTCATTTAGTCAGAAATCTTTATGACAAAAAGTAGCGGGGACTTTTGGACACTCTGTATTAAAAGGCCTAACAAATGTTTCCTAATGCATTTAAAGTTTTAGAACGTGTATAAAGTCTAATTCAACGAATGGTCCAAGGTAATTAGAATCAAGACAAGCGAAGAAAACATGTTTAGGGGGAATTCAGCTGTCTGAATTACGTCACGCGGGCTAAGGTCAAAGATAACGAGGAGGCAGAGATTTTAGTCTACAGAGCATTAACTGTGACTGATCCTTCACCACAAGCCAGTTTTTGCGTAGTGTTTATTAAAATTGAAAGGGTCAAGCGCGTGATAAAACTATACACCTTAGATAAAATCGTAGTTTTAAAGGGCCCAACGCCAACATATTACTTTTTTCGTCAAATAAACATACATATTCGTAATCGGAATATATTCTAGTTTTATTTGATACCATAAATATACGTAATATTTTCAAAAATAAAATTTTTCAACTCGCTAGTTTTTGTTTAGAAAATGTCAAACTTTAAATAATGTTTATATGAGTCAAAATAAAGAAAAAAAATTATATAAACACATGTCCGGACGCTTCCTTTTCCATCTGTCGGCCATTTTGTGATTTTTTTTTTTAATAATGAAAACATTTGAAATTATTAAGATTTCGAAATGAAATTTGAATGCACGGTTTTTATACTTTACCAGTATACCAAGAATCAAAACTTTATCTTATAAATTGCCGAAATGAAACTGTTTGAAATTTTTAATGTTGAATCTAGAACCATTAAATTTACAAAAAAAAAATGTAAACTGCCTCCATTTTGAAAATGTATGAGATAAAGTTTTTATTCTTAAACTGATAAATCGTTGCATAAAAAAAAAAAAAAAGCGTTTATCAAATCTCTACACGAAATCTTAATAATTTCAAAAGCTATAATTATTTTTCAAAAACAAAAAATGGCAACAGATGTAAAAACGAAACATTTCCTGTCATATGTTTACAAGAACTTATTTTTTATTTTGACACATAAAACCACCACTTGTGGCTTAAATTTGATTGATAAATGGTGTCAAACTCTTGCACAAACTTTCTATAAATATGTTTGATTACACCGTTTAAAGATGAGATCATTTCGGTCATCATTAAATGTAATACTGTAACTAAAAGATGATTTCTAATTCCTCGTAGGAAATGTTAAATTGTATTGGTAGATTACGGGGTCTATCTCCTCCCCTAAACACAAAACAGTTGTGACACAAATTTTTGAACTTTATAATTACTTTCTTGACGTCGGCCAGTCTCTAATGGGTTCGTACAGTACGTAAAGTGTAGACAGGACTTACATAATGCGCGTCAGGTGAAGTTGCAGGCTGGCGGAGAAGTGATGTCATAACTACTACTGCTGATAAAGACGTTGGCTCAGCTTCATTTCGCTGTCAACGTTTGTTATGTTGCTGTATCGTCTGTTTGCCAACTATGTTTTGTTTACAAACAATTGCACAAACGTTCTAACAAGAAAAATCGTTATATAAATTTATAAATTGCAGCTTATTTTCAAAAATAAACATTGTTTATGTTTAAATTTGATATTTAGGTTCAGATTGCAAATATTTAGAGAAACTTTTTAACCGGAAAATCATTATATAAATTTAAATTTTGTATTTCAGCTTGTATTTATTAACAGATCCTCAGTTCTCGGCTTCTTGTTTCATAAAACGAAACACATTTATTAGATTTCAGAGATTGACGTGCTTTCTTCCTTAGATTTTCACCTTCCAACACAACACAGCACAACAAATCAATGTTTTTGAAACGCATAGTACAAAACGAACTCCAAGACAGTGTTTCCCCCACTACATCAACCTGCTCAGAGACGACTGCGCATCTTAATGACAGAGGTCAGGCTAAATCATAGGAACTGTATATAATAAAAATTTATCATTCGCTTCGCTCGTGCCTAATTTCATGTTCTATAAGGATGAGATATTTGCGATTATCGAACTGAGTGAGTAAAAAGGATGAAAAGAACATGTAATAAAAACCTTTAGTCCTCGAATACTCCAATAGCGTTAGGGTCGGAAGTGAACAATAGTTGGTCAAGAGAGATCGGATTAAAGATGAAAGAGAGGCATCTAACCCAAGACTACATGAGAAACGTGTGATCCTGTTGTCATTCTGGACTGCCACGCCCTTATTCACAATAATATTGTAAGCTGTTCAAGTGTCTTTTTCATGTTTAGTATGGTGTAGAGTTACTTTTTGTTTTTAATTCTGGAATATCTAATTCCTCCCTTCAGGCGTTTTGAAATTTTTAATTTATAATTAAATATAAATTGATAAATAATTATGTTTCAGGGTTTCGGATAACTTCATAATATGGATATTCAGGGTGTCCAAAGTAAGTGAGCTGCCAAACTTTAGGAAATGTCAAGACAAAATTAAAAATTAAAAAATTTCCGAAATAGTTTAGTTTTTCAGATACTATCTTGTTTTTATATAGAAAAATGTGACTTTGGAAATACAAATGACATTGAGTTGAGATTTAGTATACGCATTTTGTAGATTAGGTTTTTCTATTTTGTATTTTTCAAAATGGCGGCCGTTTAAAATATTGAATATCTCGTAAACCATTAACTTTATAAAAAGAAATCACGAGGCAAAAAAGTTTCCTTTTTGAATGACAAAATAAAGGGGGTTGGTATTTTTTGTGTAGGTTAAAAGATAACCAAGTTATTGACAAAAACAGGAAACTAATAATTTCTTGGTAGTTGTCTACAACACCCGAGATTGATCTAGAATCAAAATAATTAATAACTTTTATAAAACTTTTAAAATCCATTGCTCTGAATTGCATAAACAAATTCAAACATGACCATTAACTATTTAAATAGTTTTAAACGGCTGCCATTTTGAAAATTTACAAAATAACGTCTTTATTTTCGGTACACTTATAAAACGTAACATACAAAATGCGTATAGTATATCTGAAGTCAATTTTTTATTTCCAAAGTTATATCAGCTTTTTCATAACAAAATGGCCGATATCTGGAAAACTAAGCGTTTTTGAAAATGTTTTTTTTTATCCTGATCCACAAAATCATTTCCTAAAGTTTGGCAGCTTACTTACGGGACACCCTGTGTAAGAATGTTAAATTAAGGGAAATCCTTATTGTCGATTTTTATGAAATAGAATTATAGTTTATAACAGACTAAAGTTAGAATTTTTACGAGGGTTGGATGTTGGAGGTCCATCTCAGCTACAGATAACTTTACATACACTTCTAAGACAGTCGATAGAAAATATAAAAAAAGTGAGATAAAGAAAGAGCAAAGCAGAACCGAATTGTAAACTTTTAATATATACACATCTCCAAGGCTTGCTAGAAACTAGCAGTAAAAACAGTAATGAAACAATTAATTACGAGGTTCAGAAAACCTGTGTAACCTTACTGTCCAATTTAACATTTCCTACAAGGCCCTAGAGATCAATTTTTGTATTACAATGTATGATAGGGTTGGGTAAGTAACATGAGGGCCCTATCAACTTGTTTAATAAAATTATTACCGAGAAGTTTTCACATTTAAAAAACAAGGAAAAAGTAATTTTGTATAAGTGGGACCCAACAAACAACTAGACTACCAGTTTCATATTTTGAAAAATAATTGTTAATCTACAATTGGTAAAAAGATTTTTTGGTGGTTTTACGCAAATCCAAAATAGATAAATTTACGAAAATCAAAGTTTCAATATTTTCTTTACGTTTGCAGTAATGGACTGCCGTGATTGGCGTATGGGTGGGGGAAAACATCTCATCTTGTGCTCACTAGACAAAATGAAATAACAACCTACAGTGTACCCAATTCGTTTGTGTTCAAGTTCTTCATAACTCATCGCCATGTTTATGTCTTTAATTTGTGCGTTTTTCTTTTGTTTTTGTATTTCGTGCAGTGCCAAATATATAGTTCCACCTGCTTTGGTTGAACCTCTCAAACCAAAAGGTCTCCGAGTGTCTATACCAGGTAGGTTTTATTTGAATACTGCAACAATCTTCATGCGGTATTAGTGAAAGTTGAGGAAAGTTATATTTTAGGGTCTCAATTACTAAATACTGAGTTTGATCACAATGAAGGGGGAAAAAAACCTAACCTAAAATTTTATATTTTTAATTTCTGAGTATTGTAATAAATCATTTTGTTATTAAAAAAAACAACAAAACATATATACAGAATGTATCATAAGTAAGCTGCCAAGCTTTAGGAAATGATTTTGTGGCTCAGGATAAATTCATTTTTCAGAAAACACTTAGTTTTCCAGATATCCGCCATTTTGTTTTTTTTCCGAAAAACAAATTTGAAAATAGAAAAGATATCGATTTCAGATGTGGTATAAGCATTTTATATTTTAGGCCTACGTTTTATAAATGTACTAAAAGTAAAGAGTTTATTTTGTATATTTTCAAAATGGCAACCGTTGAAAATATTTAATAATGAATTATACCTTTACAAATTCACAAAATACAAGAAAGCTGCCTTTTTTGTAATGACAAACAACACAATTCTTTGTGTATTTTCTGTAGGTCTAAGAATAACGGAGTTAAAAAAATGGCGGATATGAGGAAAATTAAGGAAAAATTTGTATTCTTAATTTTTCTTTATCTCGACCTAGAGAATCATTTCCTACAGTTTGGCAGCTTACTTACGGGACGTTCTGTATATATGCGAGCACGGTGTTCAATGTATACGCAGTACGGTAATCGTAATAAATGTCGACCACCGTTTTTAAGTTCTATGGACTCAAGAAACCGGAAAAGTGACTTTCGACCTGCCATCAGTCCGTCGTTTGTAAAATAAGCACGTTAGCGGTCAGAAAAATTATTACAGGAACATAAAACTTGTAGTGGGAGACTTTAGTGATATTCCTATAGTAACAAGAATATGTACATTTACGCGATACATTAGTTCCAGTGTGACTGCTTCGATAAGTACAAACGTTACAAAAAAGTAACCCCAGGTATTTTTTGAGTTAAGAAATATTTTATATTACCAGGCATCTTTATATGGCGGTCAACTCTAATTTGTTTTATAAGAATTCCTACTTTTTATGCCGATTTTGGAGAGAACACAATATATTAAGACTTTTTTAATTCTTGGATATTTTTCTATATATCTAACCGTTTAGGAGCTACAGGCACTTAAATGTTTCGAAAATTCAAGATATTTCCAGACAATTTTTTTAAAAGTTAAATTATGGTTAAAATTGATCTGGAACTAGTGTAATTAAATAAAAAGTGTAATGACACTGTAGGCTGAGGAATAACAGAGTTATCGATAAAAAAACAAAAATCATTATTTTCTGGTAATTGTCTAGAACATCCACTGGGATTTACCAGCTCTTTATTATTACTAAATTGTATATATTAAAGGTGAATTGTATTATTAAGCACTGTTATTACATTTGTTTCGGGTATAATATCTTATTGACAAGGTCTAATACATCCAGTAATACTTAAGAACTGGTGTTAGAAAGTAGGCTTAAATTTTGTGATTTGGGGAATCTTTATTTTTTCCTATTGGCTTAGGGTTAGTTTTAGGCTTGAGTTCTTTTCGTAGATTGTAGATTTAGTTTTAGTTTCCAACATGGGCCTATGCTACTAGACTATGTTGGTATTTTTCTATTTTATGTTCTAGTTTCACACTTGATAACGAGAGTTGATTTATATCTTCGAAACGTCGTGTAATGGGTGTTTAAATGACCCATTAAACCATATTAAAAAAATTGGCAGATATAGGGACTGCCGATAGAAGTGAAAACTTAAAACTTTTAGTATTAAAATTTGAAATTTCATGTTTAAATTAAAATTATCAACATCAATCTGGTTTTCACATCTATTGACACTGCGAGCAACAATTATATTATGCATGTTTAAATGTTACCGTCGCGGGACGGTAGACAGAAATGAAAACTTTAAATATCAATTTTAAAAATTAATAATAAATTAATAAAATTATAAACTTTCAATTAATGTAACAAAAATATTAAACTTATATAATGGTTCATTTTTTATTATTACTTTCTCTATGTATGGGAGTCTGAGAAAGTTTGTGCAATCTTTTTCGTAATTTTATTTTTAATACATATGGATAGTTTTGTGAGAAAGTTTGTGCAATATTTTTTGATTGATTATTAGTTTGACTATGTATGGGAGTCTGAGAAAGTTAGTGCAATATTTTTCGTAGATTTTTAGTTTTAATATGTATGTGTATGTGAGAAAGTTTGTGTAATATTACTGCATTGATTACTAGTTTCACTATGCATGTGAGTCTGAGATAGTTAGTGTAGCTATATTTTTCGTAGATTTTTTGTTTTGATATATATGGGTAGGTTTGTAAGAAAGTTAGTGCAATATTTTACGTACATTTTTAGTTTTAATATATATGGATATGTGAGAAAGTTTGTGCAATATTTCTGCATTGATTACTAGTTTCACTATATATGGGAGTCTGAGAAAGTTAGTGCAATATGTTTGGTAAATTTTTAGTTTTAATATATAGGGTATGTGAGAAAGTTTGTGCAATATTTCTGCATTGATTACTAGTTTTACTATGTATGGGAGTCTGAGAAAGTTAGTGCAATATGTTTGGTAAATTTTTAGTTTTAATATATATGGGTATGTGAGAAAGTTTGTGCAATATTTCTGCATTGATTACTAGTTTTACTATGTATGTGAGTCTGAGAAAGTTAGTGCAATATTTATAGTAAATTTTTAGTTTTAATGTATATGGGTTAGTATGTGAGAAAGTTTGTGCAATATATCTGCATTGATTACTAGTATGACTATGTATGGAGTCTGAAACGTTATAAAACAAATAAAAATTAAAATAGTAGATTATTTAAATACGCAGCATAACTGTTGTTGTACGTATACTGTTATTATTTTCGTGACGATTTTTCCTTTCACCACATCGATTTAACAGCACCAAAAAAATTGCCTACCGGGCGTAAAGAAGTATTCACTCCAATAATATAAACAATCCATCATTATTAAATAGCTTTAAACCAGACTATCTGAAGGGCTTCTTTTTTTTAGTTACGGCTAGCGAAATATGGTACAGTACTATGATTTCTGTTCCAAGTGTGAAATGAAGCCGTATTGTAATTGTTAGGCACCAATTTCAAACAACAAATTTTGTGGTTTTATATGTTTTCTGAACTGTTCAATTTAATAAAATGGGTTACAGAACTTATTTCCAGTATTTTTCGAAAAAAACTGTTGTAAAATACAACAAATTAGAGTTGGAACACTTTTGTAGGTTTGATGTAAAATAACTTTATCATCATACTGCATCGAAAGCAACTGTTTTCACAGCTGCGAGCAATGAAAGTGATAGTTTCCCAATCTCAAATTTAGAGAAAGGGAAAAACGATCAGCTGACTTTCCATTGCTCTAATTTAGTTTCGTGTTTGCCCACCAGGAGCATTAATGTTTCATTCCAATACAGTAGACTCATAAATTCGGATCACGAAAATCCGGACCGGAAGGTAAATTTTTTTAAATAACAATTTGCCGCTTTAGCGCCTTCAATTTTCACGCGATCTTCCGCATTGCATGAATGACGTATTTCAAAGACATGAACATCAAAGACATACAAAGATAAATAACCAATTAGCTATACGAAAGTGCCAAAACCCGATTATATGCCGACATCGCGATCGTATAGAATTATTTAGCGCGGCCCGACGTATACTCGGGGTTCGGCGGCGAGCGCTGACGCGACAGCCCGACCTATACTCGGGCTTAGGCTTCAATGTGTTAGTTGCAGTCCAGTACTGTATTATGTACATTACAGTAACAGTACCATTAGTTAATGTGTCAGTGTAACAAGTGTCGCTGGGTATCGGCATGGGCCGGTAACGATTGCATGTGCGGCTTATCACCGCTCGGATCGGCCCCGCGGCCGACTTATCTCCGACTCCGGAAAATCCGTATTTTTCGGCATCCGGACCGGCCGTCCGCCATAATAGTCCGGATTTATGAGAGTATAAATCATGACATCGGCTAGGTCCTAACGGATCTCGTAGATGTATATATATATTATTCTCCACTCGCTTCGCTCTTCAGTAAACTCGGTCCTTCCGTATCTCGTATACGAGAATAAAACAATTTCTTCTGATGTCAGAGTTTTTATAATAACATCGCTATTTATCATGATAGATAGATCGGTTAGGTACCATTCTAATAACATGCAAAATTGAAATCTGCAATTTTTTATTATATTAAGTGTGTTATAGTGTAAGTTGAATAATACACAAGATATGAACAAAATATTTATTAATTTGATTTTTCAAAATTTCAGATGAAGACGGCGTAACATTAATGGCTTTCCATGGCAATATCAATATTCCGTTTGAAGGCTTAGAAGCAGGTGAGATGGCTAAAGATATTATCAGAAAGCGAGGAGACCGATGGGTCTTCGAAGATAAGAAAGTCAGACTTAAAAATGGTGATGTTTTATACTACTGGATTTATGTTATTCTGGATGGACTCGGTTACCAAGGACTTGATCGGAGCTTTAAAGTGACTGGTAAGTACATTAATATTAATGTCAGCCTATACATTAGGAATTTTTTCTTTTGTCATGGTTGCCAAAGACATTTTTGGGAGAAGAGATTTTAATCTGGGCCCATAACGCCACTAAAATATTTAAATTGAACTTTAAATACCAAAAAGGATCTGCCTAGAAGTGGTTCAGTCCAACGCAAAAAGTATACTTGGTTTAATTTGTAATTCAACATTGCATGGTAATATTTTTTGAGCTAAAAATAAGAAAAAAGGTTTATGTAAACACATTATCTGGAAATGCTGTCGGCCATTTTTTTTTACAAAAAACAATATATTTTTTAAAATACATAAGATACTTAGTAAAGATTTGATATATGCATTATTTATGTAACCTTATAGCAGAAAATCAAGACTGTTTTGTATGTTTAAAATGTTTAATATCTTGATCACCATTAACATTGCAAAATATTTACAAGAAATAAACCATATTCCTCTTTTAATGAATAAATTTTTTTTCTTAAATTTTGTCTTTACATTAAAGGATAAGACAGTTTTCGATAAGACAGATAAGAAACGAAAAACACAGAGTTTCTCGGTAATTATCTACAACACCCAGAATTAACCTAAACCAAAACATTATTATAATTATATTTAATGTAACAGCAGATATTTCTTGTTGAAACTCTATATTCAAGGATTAAATAAAGCAATAAAGCTAAAGTTTCAAAATGATTTTAATAATATAAATGCGCTAATTGTTTCGCCTTGCAGCATCATCGGGCAACTGACGTTATTAGAGTATTCTTGATCGTCTTTTTTCTTATTTTTTCTATAAGGCGATGATGACTGAGAGGTTTTTCCCTTTAAAACAACAAGAAAAAGCCAAACTTACTTTGTAATTTTCTTTTCAATTGGTTCGTTGTCAGGATGTTATAATACATACAAACATACAAGTACATTAAATTAGAAATTAAAATGAACACTGCGGGCAATAAAATGTAAAATTTTAGTTACAAAAAACTCGTCCTTCACATCCACAAATTTGGTGATTTTAAGAAAATAAATTTTTGGATCCTAAATATGTTTGGATTATAAAAATATTACAATTTTGTTGTTCACGTAGTAAAAGTGAAAGAATGAAATCGAATGCTACATTTAATTTCTTATTTAGAAACAAATTGAATTTACTTAAAATGATCAAATAAGTGAAACAGAAAAGAAGTAATTAAAAAAATTCCCGATGTATCCAGTTTAGATATTTGGCAAACGTAATACAATATTAAATGACATGTAAAATATGTTCACAGATTTTGTGTCAGATGGAAATACTTCAATTCCATGTCAGAATTTTGCCACCACTGTTCGAGGTTTGACTGTATGTCAGCGGCAACTTGTGTTCGAGTCTAGTTTCCAAAGCAATTCTATTGACACGAATATTTGGTTTCAAGAAAATAAGATTGGAGGACATCTTGATGTAAGATTGTATTTTCAGTATTTAAATATTACTAACGGTAACAAGAGTTTCACTACACATTCCATAATTTAAATATGAAAACTAGTTGACGGTCCCATTATGGTACTGTACTTAATACAGCCCCATCTTTAATACAAGCAGATGCTGTAAATGTAATGACTAAAAGTTGGTTTCTCTGGTGTTATGGGATATGTTAAATTATATTGCTAGAGGTCTTATCCAGTAGGGTAAAGATGTGTATATATTAAAAAGGTTCCACTTGCTGTGCTCATGACAGTGTCTAGGGCAGGGATCCTCACTAGGATTTCTTAGAGAGCCAATTGGTTTGCATACAATTTTTCTCAGGGCCGCAAGTACAAGTGGCGTTAAATAACTTACAAAAAATATGATTATAACATAAGTTTATTACATCAATAAAATAAACTGCATATACAAAAGTTGGAAATGTCTTTTACTTAATTCCAGGAATACTTGAATTTGTTAATTATTTGAAGTGAATGGGCGAAATCTTTCACAGCTCTCTAATATGACATCTATAGTAGCAGGTTGGGAAGAAACTGTAATTCTCAAAATGTTTTCAATGTTCTCACTTGTTAACCTGGATCTGTACTTGTTTTTTATGAACTTCAGCTTACTGAATGTAGATTCACAGACATAAGTTGATGCAAAAACACACATAATTTTCTGAGCACAGTCAATTAACTTAGGAAATTTGTCCTTTTCAACCGATTTCCAAAACTCATAGTGAGTTTTATTCATCCTTTTGTCTTCAAAAATACTTTTCAGCTCCGTATCATTCTTCAAATCCCTAGCTTCGTATCCAAAAACAGAAAGATGGGCTACATTTGCTGTTGTTATTGCCCATGGATTTTCCACCAAGCGAAATGGTTCTTGAAACTTTCTGAAGTCAATAAACCTCACAAACATTTCGTCCTTCAGGTCTGTCAACAGTTTTATTAAATCAGAAACATTTTGACTTTCATCTGGATTTTCATCAAACAGAGTTTTCACGGAAGGAAAGCTGGAATAATCGCTGGTTGACAATTCATTAATATACATTTCGAGCTTTTGTTCCTGTGAAAACACAATACTCATCATTTTTGTTACGATGTTATTGTAGTCCCCTTGCAATTTAGTCAGTGTTTCATTCATAATGACCATTGTATCAGTGAGAAACGCTACTTTAAGCCACCAACTAAAATTATGAACGTCAGGGCACTCTTTATTCTTTGTTGCCAAAAACAGTGTAATCTCATGTCGAATATTGAAGAAACGTTCCAAAACTTTACTCTACAAGACTCTAGAGTATCGAAGCTGTACATATGAAGGAGCCTTCACTTGATATGCTTGAGTCAGTGATCAAAATTACATTTATGACAATAACTTTGCTATTTGTCATCATAGCGAGATGGAATTAGTAGCATTATGTGCAGAATTGACATCTGCAAGTTTTTATCTAATTTAGCATGTTAGAAGATGGAAGCAATAAACATTTTCAATTTGATTTTTCTTAATTACAAAAAGTTTCAGATGACCACATCATACTAAATTTCATTTTCCTATATTAATTTCTGTCTCCATTATCGTGCGTATGTACAGACAACAACGATGTCGAAAATCATTTTCCGTTCTCATGAAATGTGATCACACAAAAACAGAGGTAGTAATTTTTTACAACCAAACTTTCCCTTCGTATATTGATTAAGTAAAATTAGCCCATAATAGGCCTTACTAGAATACTAATTGTGCCAAATGTTTAAACATTATTTTAAATAGTCATCTCACAATCATGGTGAAGTGAGAAGTCCTTCTCGTGTGATCAGTGGGTTTGAAGAAATAATTGAGGATTTTGTTGCAGTCTAAAATCAATATTGTAGAATGAGATATGAAGAGCTTGAGGTGGACAAATTGAGTTTTCTATAACTGCAAGATGATGATATGTTTTCTCAAAAGAACAGAGAGTTTGATAGAAGCAAGGATGGGTTAGGCTTTTACCATCCTAGTCCTCAACCTTCTACTACTGTAATATCAAACTACAGTATTTAAAAAAAGTGGTTAAAAATAAATAAATTACAAATTATTTCACATCATGGTCTTAAGTGATTATAGGGAATGTTCAAAAAGTCCCTTTAACCCCTTTCTTTTTTTATTGTTTAAAATAAATTAATAGAACTTTGTGGTGCATAACAGGATGTATTTTGTGACATATCACACCCTCTATGTTTTTTGGGGGATTAAGAGGGAGTGGGTGTTAAAAATTTTTAAATGTAAAAGTCATGTAAAAATACAATTTTTCAGAATTTTTATTGTCCATTTTTTTTGACACGGAAAAAGATCCTAAACTCTAGTTAGCCCCATTTACTTTGTCTTTTAAATTCTCAAATAAGTTTCATTTTGTTGTTTTTTTTTTGAGAATTTATAACATCTATTTTAAATTATCTTTAGGTAAATTTATACTTTATTTGTGTGGATTCACGTTGTGTTATGATTCATTGGTTACATCTTGAAATATTAAACGGTTTAAATTCTCAAATACATTTTATTTTCTTGTTTTCTTCGATAATAGACATTTAAAATTATTTCTAGGTTAAGTTATATAGTGCTTACTTGCAGAGATTCACATTTTGATGTGATTGATTGCTTATATTACACAACAGTTAATGAATTGTGACAATTGGGTTTTAATTTTTATCTCTCAATAGTTAAAGACTTAACTTATGTACCATGCTGTGTAGCTGTTACATTATTTGTAATTTATGACAACATTTTGCAAAAGTTAATGGTTTATATGACTTATTGTTAATGTGTGACAATTGGGTTTAAATTTTTATCTCTCAAAAGTTAATGGCATACTGTATAGCGCTTACTTTATTTGTGATTTATTACTTAAATTTTGCAAAAGTTAATGGTTTATATAGCTTATTGTTAATGTGTGAAAATTGGGTTTGAATTTTTTATCTCAAAAGTGAACGACTTAACTGTACATAGCTGTATAGTGCTTACTTTATTTTTGATTTATTACTTAACATTTTGCAAAAGTTGATGGTTTATATGGCTTATTGTTATTCAAAACTGTTAAAATTTTTAATTGAAAGCGATTAGATATATTTAAAAAAGTATTTAAATATTTTTTTATAGGATGACGAGTTTGTAGTGTTCGACAAAAGCAACTGCCGTGTGACAGAAAATAAACTGGAGATTCAACCCAGTTTGACAGAAAAGAAATACGACGAGACATTTGTGAGAAATGGAGAGCTCTCAGTAGAAGGGTAAGGAGTAAATGATGTTTTGAAGTGTTCAGGTTTTTTAAAAAAGCAAAATCATCTTTGTTTAATCACATGATGTTGTGGTATTCCTGTCTTTGTTGCTTTACTCTCCCAGATGAGCTTAGGGATTGTGTTTATCAGAGAATTGTAAGGAAAAACATGTTGATAGAAACCATCATGGTACTTACCCAGTCAGTTCATACAATGTAATATAAGCAATCCTCAAAATGTAATCAAAAGTTGGTTTCTTGGTCCTTATAGGGAATATTGCATTCTATTGAAGTGGTCTTACCTAGAGGGTAAGTTTGTTTAAAATGGTTGTTATGTGACCGTCTCCACTTCTTTTGACCAGCTGGAAGCTCCGGCTGGCTGGAGACCGCGTACACTTTAGCCAAATCTTGTCAGGATGGGCCAAGGAGTCGGGTTAGGACGCTAATGAATGCACGCAACACAAGTGAAATTAAATGTTATATTTTATTTGAGCGCCGAATTAGATTACAGAAATATTTATAATTTATAAAAAAAGACATAACGGCTAGATAAAGCCTTAATCGTGGCCGAAAAACATACTGTTTAATTTCGCTAGCACGTGGCCGAAAAATGGACTGACCTCGTCCCGTAGCGGTCTTCCTTCTCGCGGCTCTCGGAAATAATAAAATATGAATTGGCACTTGCGATTTTGTTGAGCAGTGCAAGATTACATAGAAGGGGGGAGAGACGAGGAGTGGAGGGCTTGAACCAGCGAGCCGAGCGGGAGTCTGTTCCGAGAGCCGCGAGAAGGAAGACCGCTATGGGACGAGGTCAGTCCATTTTTCGGCCACGTGCTAGCGAAATTAAACAGTATGTTTTTCGGCCACGATTAAGGCTTTATCTAGCCGTTATGTCTTTTTTTATAAATTATAAATATTTCTGTAATCTAATTCGGCGCTCAAATAAAATATAACATTTAATTTCACTTGCGTTGCGTGCGTTCATTAGCGTCCTAACCTGACTCCTTGGCCCATCCTGACAAGATTCGGCTAAAGTGTACGTGGTCTCCAGCCAGCCGGAGCTTTCAGCTGGTCAAAAGAAGTGGAGACTGTCACAGTTATACAGGTTTTCTGAAACTCATAAGTGTATATATCACTAATTTCTTGATATCAGCTAGGTCTTGAATAAAGCTAGGTGTGTATACATTATATAGTCTGTAATTGCTAATCTCATTTCGATGACTATGTGTTATTCCGTATCTTGTAACTATAGGAATATAATTTGTTGACAATAACTTCACTATTATACATTGTACAGTAGAAAATATATGTGAAGAAGCCGCCGCACAGGTAGAGGAGTGGGTCAGTTGGTGGGGTAGGGAGGGGTACAGCTGTCAGTTCACTACTAGCCTGCTTGCTTACATTTGGTCAGTTAAACATTCAGGTCTACAGGTCTTTTCGACGTTTTATTAACCGTAGAACAACTCTACCGTAGGCTGCTCTTCCATAATATTAACAACAACAATAAACTTTAATAACAACAATGGATACAAACAGATAAGCAAATAAAATGTTTTTGGAAAGATTGATACCGACCACACACACTGAGCACTCCCACTAGACTGATGCTGCAGTCGTTGGCGGCGCATGCGCACAGACCTCCCTTACTCCTGCGCATTCAGCCGGCCGCTTCTTCACATATATTTCTAGCAATAGACAGGGGGTGAGGTAGGTAGGCTACCGTTTACATGTAGAATTTAAATCTGCAAATTGTTATCCAATTTAGTGTGTTGTGAGTTGAATAACACACGAGATATGAACAAAACACTGTTTAAAATGTTAAAAAAATTTGATAGGGTTCTATGAGCACTGCAAACGTCATATTTTTATGTTAATTTTTGTTGTTGCTATCGTGCTATGTACAGACAACGATGGACAGAACGTCATGTCGTAAATATTTTTTTTCAGTTTCCTGACATCATGAAACGTGTAGATCAGTTAAAAGTTGAAGTTTTTGGTGACTGCCAAATCGTATCCTATACTTCGTATAGTGGTGTTAGGAACGGCCCCTCAAAACTGCCTGGGTTTTTAATTTTACTAAAATCAGTGGTTAAATGTTTTGTTAACTTTTATTATCAACATAATCTATTTTTCTCGGTAATTTAATATAATACAAAAAAGGAAAATACAATCAAATGAACAATATTCAAACTAAATATCCATTACTCAAAACCCAGAAGTATTCCAACCATTGTTACTCTTATTCAAGTGAGATTACTGAATTTACTGGTGCCTTTATATCAATGCTTGCTCACCTTTGTAGAGTTTCAAGTTTAGACAATTCCTTTTGTCCCTCTGTCCAAGAATCAAGCTCCCTGGGCTATCTTCCACCACGGCTCGCGACGCGGCCGGTATCTTGCAAGCACCAAAAGATCCCCTCCACATTGTGGCGGCCGCTTATATATCTCTCGTTGCTTCTGGTGCTCTACTTTCGTTGCAAGTCAAGCATTTCAACACTTTTTCAATTCTTTCACAATAGTTGGGTCATTCTGAGCTTTGTATGATATAATTCTAGTTAACATAAGTTTTAATTAAATATATTCCTAACAGTGGATAAACAAAATATCTATTGTAGCAGCCCTAACAGAAATATCTAAACCTGGGAGTGTGAAATGTGTACTAATCTTGACCCAAAATACATTTTGAGTAATTTTACTTTAAACCTATATATATATATACAGGATGTTTCGGATATTTTAAACGATTGTTCCTGGGGTTGAAGTAAACACAAAACTAGCATTAATTTGTTTAAAACAAGCTTTAGTTGTCTGTTCCCCAATTTGTGTTTTGTACAAAAAAAACATTATATTTTTAGAAATAAATTAGATATGAAGTCCTAATTTGATAAACTTGTTTTTTTATATGATCTTTTATTAATGTAATAAAAACCAAGACGTTGTATTCTATTTTTTTTTAAATGATGGCCATTTAAAATTTTTAACATAGAATATCTCAAAAACATTGTTTGGTTTATAAAATTGGTTTAAAAACATAAAGTTTTTATTTCATCATTTTTATTATTAGATGTACTTCAATTGAGGAACAATACTGCAAACAGAAAGCAAGGGGCTACTTGATACTGCCTCCTGTTTTGACAGCTCGTCTCTCGACAAAGAATAGTTTCAGTTTCAAATATGGTGAAATTGAGATCAAAGCCAAACTGCCTCAGGGAGATTGGATTGTACCAGGTATTAGTATATTATATTTACAACACTTTATTAATTGTGTAATGTTATTATTATTATTATTCTGATATTACAATTATTAGCTAAATTAGGTTACCAAGGTTTCGTAACTGCCACCGTCTGTACCGGTTATATAACAACCAACTTCGGTTTATACTTTATTCCTTTTAACAGTTCTGCAGATTGATCAGTTCACCTGTTAGAGGTTGATTATACTGAGTACAAGCATGGCAATCCTGAGGTAACCAAGCTGGATCTACAGATTTTCCCATATAGTCTATAGTTACAGCCCTCTCTTTAACAGGTCCTCCTTGTCCAACTCCTTCTCTTCCGACACTGGGGCTGTTGGAGTATTTGAAGGCTAGGGTTTTTATTTTATTTTCTGCCTTTTTATAACCGGGAGGTTTTTGGTCTTTAAACTACAAGGAAAAAGAAAGGTTCACCTGAAATTATGGGATGTAACATGTAAGAATATTGCAAATATTGAAATATATGAAAATAATTGTATTATAACAAATTATTACTGTTCAGTTGATCAATTCTCAACATTGGATGAATAAAGTATATTATGGGATTTAAGTTGACTTCAAAGCATGTCTTGTTGTTTGGATTGTATTTAATACTCAAAGGCAATTATGCAGAGTAAACCAAATAGATCAGTGTATTGGTCCTCTTTCATTTCTGATTTTCTCTGGAATATGATCAATTCTCAACATTGTATGAATAAAGTATGTACCATTTAGCTAGACTTCAAAGCATGCCATAGTGTTAGGATTGTATTTAATTCTCAAATGGAATTATGTTGAGTTAACTAGGAAAATCAGTGGAGAGTTCCTATTTATTTTCTCCTTTGGTCCAGGATAAATTTTCCTTCATTCCACTTTTTTATCATTTCTTCCTTTTAGTTTTCAGTAGAAAAAGTTTATTGTGGTTGAGGTGTGGCGTTATTAGATGACCTCTAATAAACAAATTAAGTGAAAAAGAATCTTTTATGTTAACTTTTGTCTAATCTCTTTTCCATCTCTTCATTCCAAGTGAGTACAAGCGTAGTAATCTCGAGGAACCTACCTGGATCTATACGTTTTTTCATGTTGTCTCCAGTTAGATCCCTTTCTTTAATTTTCCCTATCAAATCTTTCTTAACCAATTCTTTTTTTCTTAATTTTTGACTCCTATTACAATACTCAAGGGCTAGAAGTCCTTATTTTATGTTCTTAACTTTCCCTTTTTTATGAGGCAATGATGTCTGAGAAATTTTTACCTTTAAAACAAATAAATAATTAAATTAAAACAACAATTTTTTAGTATAAACCACAATATTTCAATTGAAATATGTTGTTTATACTAAAAAAATGTTGTTTTAATTTATTTAAAATGGAATACCACCAAGTACCTACGGTCTTTAGCATAAATAAATAAATAATTAACCGTTTTCATCGATTGGAATACTTTTGGCATTTTCAGAATTATTACTCACTTTTACTTTCTTTTAGGTTAATTGTACATAACATACACATTTTAGATATGATTAAAATTGGTTGATCACCAATATTTTGAAATATTAAATTTCGCACGAACTTCTATGGTTGATTTAAATATTTTAACAGAAAATTGCTAAGTTAACATTTTTTTTTTTTTTTTACTTGGCAACTAATACTTTTCTGATTTTTTTCTGCTTAGTTCTGAGCATGTTATTTATGAACAATTGCAATTTTTACAATGATTATTTATATATACAAGATTAACTTCCATAGTACCTCTTCAAGTAGGTGCTGTATTTATAAAAATTTAATACAGTTTTGTATGCACATGGTTTCAGAATTATGGTTAGAACCAAAGGAGGTGAGTAATACAGGACGAATCGTCATAGGCTTAGCCCGTGGTAACGTTGAGCTATCAGCAGATGGAAGGGATATCAGTGCCAAAACATTAACAGCTGGTGTGATACTTGGACCAGAAAGAGTACAAATGTTACGAAAAGAAAGTTCCACTCCTTGGACTCAAGACTTTCATGTTTACAAAGTTAAATGGACCCAAAGTAAGATTTTAATCATTAGATATGTATAAATATAAAAAAACAAATTTCAGTTTTACTCATTTCATACCAAATTAAAAATTAATATGCCACAAACATTACGGTATGCATTAAATAAAAACTATACAGTACGGTACCTATTTTATGGCTTAAAATACTCATCTTGCAGCTGATATGCAAGCATGATAGGATGTAAATATAGTTTGTTATTTTTATGAATTGCTTTAATGTGTGACCGTCTCCACTTCTTTTGACCAGCTGGAAGCTCCGGCTGGCTGGAGACCGCGTACACGTTAGCCGAATCTTGTCAGGATGGGCCAAGGAGTCGGGTTAAGACGCTAATGAACGCACGCAACGCAAGTGAAATTAAATGTTATATTTTATTTACTGCCGAATTAAAAGATTACAGAATTATTATAATTTATAAAAAAGACATAACGGCAAGATAAAGCCTTAATAGTGGCCGAAAAGCATACCGTTTAATTTAGTTAGCACGTGGCCGAAAATGGACTGACCTCGTCCCGTAGCGGTCTTTCTTTTCACGGCTCTCGGAACAGACTCCCGCTCGGCTCACTGGTTCCAGCCCTCCACTCCTCGTCTCTCCCCCCCTTCTATGTCATATTGCACTGCTCAACAAAATCGCAAGTGCCAATTCATATTTTATTATTTAAAATCCCTTTCCATTACATCCTAATTTATACTTATTATAGTTTTGGTTTGGTTGGCTCCTTGGCTGGGCCACATAATTATGCATTTGCTGGCCTCGACCTTGTCACTAATATACGAAATTTGCAAGCTACATAAAATGAGCTATTATAGCTTCATCTGTGTCCTATGTAAGTGAGATTGACTGGAAAATTGTTTGAACTAGAACCTATTTTTAAATCTTTTTTTTTGACAATCATTCAACAAATAGATTCTGCTGTCTCTAGAACTAATGCAACCCAATCTGTGAAATAACTACTTAATAAAAAGAGAATTTAAGTCATGTGCTGGTGGCATGAACTATTTTTTAATGTGAAAAATCTTGCATGGTGTATTTTAATGGCCGCTAATGTATCAAACCGATTTGACCCTAGTCACTTTTTCATGTTAGGAAATCCGTGATAATCTCTAGGAGCCAACTCAAGAAGGCTGTATGGAGGATGGCCAAAGAATTCCCATTAGAAACATTCCAGTAAGCCTTGTGCGTGAGCCTGTATGCTGACGCGTTGTCATACAAAAAACAATGTCACACCTCAACATGCCACTCTGTTTATTCTGAACGGTTATTCTCAGTTTCCTTAAAATGTCACAGTAAACTGAGGAGTTTATTCTAGTGCCTCATTCCATAATATCCACCAGAAGTACACCTTTTCTGTCCCAAAAGCAGTTGCTAAAAGTTTTTTTGCAGAAAATGTTTGTCAGTATTTTATAGGTATTTTTTCCAAAGAGCTAATGTGGTCTCACTCCACTGACTGATTGTCTACGCAAGGGATATTGGCTGTTACAAATTGCCCAATTGTTTGTGATACTTGACATGAAAAGGTTTCGTAATTACATAATTTTGAAACTGGTGCTCTTGGATTTTCTCCATCTCCTCTTCAACAAGTTCATCTGCCAACCAGTGGCGGCGATAAGAACCCGCGGCCCCCCCCCAAATTTGTTCATCGGGCCCCCCTCTGCCAATAATCTTTTCCCGGATGTTTATATTTTCGCCGGCCGGCGCCAGTGAGTCACCGCGATGCGCGACGTAGCGATAGCTGCATTACTTATCGGCCAACGATAAACAATACACATACTTCGTATCATGACATTAAATAATAAATACTGCTCTCTAAAAAATAATGGTTATTGCCGTTTTGGATGCACGATGCACAATCTTGTCTGAAGAAATTTTACCTTATTTTAGTAATTTCTTGACAATACTCATAAAAATATTGTTATGATAGGGGGGCCCGTGTGGCAGGGCCCGTCGCGGGTCCGGGTCCCGGTAAAATTTCCCGAAAAATCCCGGTCAAGGCTCGCGGGCCCTCCCAGCTCGCGGGCCTCCCCGCACCGCGGGCCCTGCGGGCCCGCTATCGCCGCCACTGCTGCCAACAATAGATGATCTTCCACTTTTTTCTTCTTCATGGACGTTAGCCCATTCATTTCAGAACAAACGGCACCATTTTCTAACAGCATTACCACTTACAAATGATCTTTTCATATAGGTACTACACAAAGTTAGCAATGAATGTCTACTGCCGTATAGTTCTTTGCTCACAAAAATTAATTAACAGGTACTTCACAATAATAAGTACTTCACAATCGGTGGAACTTTCTACGGTAGTGGCCAATGGGAACAACAGTATTGACATGAGAACAGGCTGAAGAATTTTCCCATTAGCATTCCCTGACTCATGCTGAGCCAGGCAATACAGCTGTGCAAACATGACATCACTATCCTTGCTCCTTCTAGGTGCGCCAGAACAAAAATACTGGACTTTAGATATGTATTGATGATGGAATATTCAATGTGTTTATACTGAATATATAAATTCTTAGAAATGAGAATTTTATTTCGATTCTGATATAATTTGGCATGTCACCTAAGTTTTAGTTTGCAAAATGGCACCAGTTTTGAAACAGTGTCCATCCCATCTGTAAATCTTACATGACCTTAAAATAGCTTATGTTAATTAACCTGAGCATCTGCTTAGATTAGTATCAATAGTTGGGCCAGTCCTCAAAAGTTTTTTTGGGACAAGCAAGATCCTAACATCCAATACCTCGACCAAAACAACTTTTTCCCATTCATCTCTAGAAATTACTTTAATGATCATTATTTAATCATTTTAAAAGAGTAAGAATTGTTATTTTCATTGTTATAAGCCAAGATAATTTTTTTTATCAAACACTTTTACACATATAAAATGTCAATATAATTTTAATTTTCTAAAGCAACAATAAATAATTTTATTAATGAGCATAATTAGCCTAAATTCAAACGACGGATGTGATTTCTTATACAATGGTAGTAAGCTTATAAATAATTAAAACAATCTTTGTTTGATTCATGTGTTTAACATGTTACAAATTTAATACTCTATGATCAGTTAGTTAGTGATTGACCACTAATTTGTAATTACAATGATGAAAAGAAGGAAACTACTTCAATTATTTGTTACAAATTAAACAATTTTTTATTTCATTGCATCTATTTTACCAAAAAATAAACAATTAAACACATAAAAATGAAATCTTAATTACAGTAGACTCCCGTAAGTTTGGCCACCTCGGGACTGGACCCTAGGCCGAACTAACCGATTCCTATCTAAAAACAAAGAATACAATAAACAAGTTGAGACTTGCTGCCTGCTCGTGTCCGGCTGGCGTGCGCCAAGTGCGTGACTCATGCTCAGAGAGCCGGCCGGACTAAGCGGAGACCGAACTAACCGAGACCGAACTTACGGGAGTCTGTCCTGTGAAGCAGCCATAATCTGCACCCTCGGATCTTTCTGCTGGAAGGCTTTCTGCTGGAAGGCGGTCCTCGGTCCGGGGATGCAGATGGTGGCAGCAAGAGCGGACTCATGCGCCTCCCCGCGGTACAGGATGGGCAACGTTTTTCGGTGTGGCCTGATGCTTTGCCGGATGGCGGCACCGAAGGCGGCTAAAGCATGAGACGTCTTACCCCCTCCCTTCCCCCTCCTGCCTCTTCTTTTCACCACCACACCAAAATGAGGTCGTCAACCATTCTTTGACCTCTCTATAATCTGTCCTATCTCTCTTCTGTCTTCTGTCCCAAGAAGCTTGAGGCTCTTGTGGACGTTCATTTATTCTTAATTCCCACTATCCCCACAATCTGTGGACCCAATCCAAGGTGGAACAGCATATGCCGAAGGATGCGTGTCTAAGGGGGAGCTTAGACTCTAGTATGCGGACTCCGGATACCAGGCGACCTCCGGTTTCAATTTAGCCTTACCACATATGCGGGCTCTGTGTGGTGGACCTTTTAGAACCCTGCATTACTCGTGGGATCTCCATGAAGAACCCCAAAAATAATTCTATACAAACAACGGCAGGGTACCAGCCACCAGCTGGAAGCTCAGCCGCAAACCCAGGATCAGTAGCGGCCCCAGAGCATGCGGGACTGATCCAAAATCAAGGAAAACCAACACCTCCTGACTCCGGACGGGGGCCCGCCAATGAGCAGGGCTCGAAGTCTGGGGATATGGAGGTGGAAAAAGGCGCATGTAGGACTCTGGCAAGTCTCTCTTGTCTTATTGTCAGGAAAAGACAATGCTGAGGGTCCTACAGGTAAACCTTCATCATAGTAAGGCGGCTTCGGCCTCCTTCTGTCAGACCTTCATTAGGTCCAACATCGACCTGGCTCTGGTCCAGGAGCCCTGGCTCCACCGAGGCCGGATTGCCGGACTAGGCGATGCAAAAGGTAGGCTTATATACTGCAATAATATTAATAATAACCGTACCTGTATACTTGTAAGGTCAGGTTTGCAATGCTTGCCCCTAATGGATTTCTGTTCTAGAGACATCACCACGGTGATGATTTACTGGCGCAATGGGAAGGAAAAGGATGGTCCAATTTTTAGCTCCGTCTACCTACCCTATGACGTCAGAACTCCTCCTCCATCTAGGGATCTGGAACTCCTGGTGGAGTCAACTACTGTCAGGCGGCAGCAGCTTCTGGTGGGATGTGATGCTAACGCTCATCATCGCCTAGGCTGGGGCAGCACTGATACTAATACAAGGGGTGAGTCATTATTTGATTTTCTCTTGTCTAATAACTTACAAATTGTTAATGTAGGAAATACACCGACCTTCTCTAATAAAATCAGGAGCGAGGTTATAGACATTACTTTTTGTACAGAAAATATTGCAAAACTGATTGGGAACTGGCATGTTTCAACAGAAGCCTCCCTCTCAGATCACAAATATATAATGTTTCATCTAGAGGCATCAACCATCCAATCTCTCTTTCGAGACCCGAGGACGACAGACTGGGGGTCCTATTCAGACCAACTGTCGACGGTACTTGGGTCCATGCAAGGAGACATTGCAACATTTCCGGATGTAGACAGGGTGGCGTCCTCGCTTCGGGATGCCATCATGGACTGCTATCAGGATAACTGTCCTCTGCGGACGAGATCAGGTAGACCTAACACAAGATGGTGGTCACAGGATCTCGGTCGCATGAGGAAACAAATAAGAAGGCTTTTCAATGCCTCTAAGCGGAGCGGTGAGTGGAGGGAGTATCATTTAGCTCTCACCACATACAGCAAAGCTATCAAAAAAGCCAAGCTTGATTCCTGGAAGGCATTCACCCAAAAAGTGAATAGTCTGAAGGAGGCAGCAAGACTGCAACAAGTTATGGCTTCTAAACCTTACAATCCTGTAGGCACCTTGGGGAAACCAACAGGAGAGTATACCAAAACAGCGGAAGAGACGCTCAAGTTACTACTTGAAACTCACTTCCCTGGTTGCACAAGTAGTGATAATATGGACGGCGGTCTAAGTCTAGCTGGGGACAGCTCTTTGCCAAGGGCATCTCGGGCAGACTGGAAGATAGCCAGAAAAATTGTCACTATTTCTAAATTAAAATGGGCAATAAACAAATTTAGCCCGTTTAAATCACCAGGCGGAGACGGAATCTATCCTGCACTATTGCAGGAAGGACCTGACGCCTTGATCCAACTGATCTGCAAGCTTTCCAGAGCCAGCGTAGCATACGGCTACATTCCGCAGGCATGGAGGGTCAGCAGAGTTACGTTTATTCCCAAGCGTGGCAAAGCAAGTTATTGTGATGCCAAAGCTTATCGACCTATCAGCCTATCCTCGTTTCTGTTGAAAACATTGGAGAGGTTGGTTGAGAGACACATTAGGGAAGGGGTGCTCTTAGGGACACCTCTTCATCGCAATCAACATGCCTATCAATCTGGTAAATCCTGTGAGTCTGCTCTACATAATCTTGTGGGCAGGATCGAGGACACACTGGAAAGGAAGGAAATAGCACTGTGCGCCTTCTTGGACATAGAAGGTGCATTTGACAATACTTTATTTGGATCAATAGTGCGCAGACTGAAAGAGCGAGAGGTGAACCCGGCTGTAACAAGATGGGTTCATTCAATGCTAACAAGCAGACGCATTCAAAGCTCCCTGCTTGGTAATTCGCTGGAGGTCGCTGCCACAAGAGGTTGCCCACAGGGAGGTGTTCTGTCACCTCTATTGTGGAGCATGGTGGTGGATGATCTCCTTACGGAAATTAGCCAAACAGGAACATACATCCAAGGCTATGCAGATGACATAGCAATCTTGGTCATTGGAAAAAGTGACTACACTGTCTCGGATATCATGAATAGGAATCTGAGACAGGTGAAGTTGTGGTGCGCAAGGGAAGGCCTCAACGTCAACCCAAGCAAAACCACCATAGTTCCCTTCACTAGGAGGAGAAACTTAACAGCCCTGGATAGGATATCCATGGACAACACACGGATAAATATGTCCATGTCGGCAAAATATCTTGGAATAACCCTTGATCAAAAGCTGACATGGAACGTACATCTGGACAATTTAATACATAAGGCGAAATGGGCGCTAATGACAGCCAGACGCTTTATTGGCACTACCTGGGGACTTAAGCCTCACATAGCCCTTTGGCTATATGAAGCAGTGATTAGACCCCAAATTACATACGGAGCGGTGGTCTGGTGGAAGAAGTCATGCCAAACCACTGCAGGAAGCAAACTAACAAGCCTGCAAAGACTTGCATGCTTGTGCATAACTGGAGCTTTCAGAAGCAGCCCAACAGCTGCTCTGGAGGTTCTTCTCGGACTCCCGCCTCTTGACATTTACATAATGTCAGAGGCAAGGAAATCCGCCTATAGACTGACGTGTGTTAATGAGTGGCGGAAGGGCTTGCCTGGAGCAGGACACTCTGACATAGTTGACACCGTACTTAAAAACTCGGTGCTAGACATGGCGCCAGACGCAATGCAAACTGAGTATGTCTTCAACAGACCCTTCACGGTAACCTTAGGTAACCGGGAAGACTGGGAAGGAAACAACAAACCAGGTTCTTCCAGAGGGACTCTCGTCTGGTACACGGATGGGTCACTTATGGAAGGAAACTCAGGTTATGGAGTATACAGCTCATCACCAAGGACTAGCATTAGTGTGAGTCTTGGGACGCACTGTACGGTATTTCAAGCAGAGATACTAGCTATCACTGCTTGTGCCCATTTGGGTTTGTCAAAAGGCCTTCGAGACAGACAAATCCTCATTCTTTCTGACAGTCAAGCAGCACTTAAAGCGCTAGACTCAGTATTAATCACTTCGAAATTGGTGAAGGACTGCCTCTCAACACTGATAAAACTCTCCACAAGGAACATGGTGGAATTAAGATGGGTGCCAGGTCATCGTGGCATTCAAGGTAATGAGATGGCAGATACCCTTGCTAAGAAAGGAGCATCCACACCCTTCATGGGGCCAGAACCAATGTGCTGTATCAGCCGCAACATGGCTAAAAGCGCAGTTAATAACTGGGCCAAGGAAGAGCTACGCCAGAGATGGCATAGGACTTCAGGGCTCACACAGAGTAAACAGCTAATCAACGGACCTAGTAACAACCTTACGAAGTCATTGATCAAGTTAGACAGGCTACAGCTTAAAAGAGCAGTAGGACTTATCACTGGACATGGCCAGTTCAGGAAACATCTTGCAACAGTGGGAGTCTTTGAAGGCGACCAAAGCTGTCGGCTCTGCTTGCAGGCCGTGGAATCAGCAAGACACATCATATTTGATTGTGGGATGCTGGAGCGCAGAAGGAGGGAGCTCTTTGGTATCCTGCAACCAGGAGAGGAAGAGGACACGTACTTGGTAGAGAAAATCCTGAAGCTCGTTCGAGGAACAGGGTTCTAATCCATCAGGAACGGCACATAGGGGGCACAATAAGCCGATGGTTGACGTGCAGGGAGACCTTCTCGAAGAGGGTCTCCACCCCATCTCTAATCTAATCTAATCTAATCTACGGGAGTCTACTGTAATTACAAATAAATGTTATTACTGAAGAAACTAGTGTTTAATTTTTAACATTTAGTAAATATATTAACAGCGTATGTTTTAAAATTGCAATAAAATCACAGTCAATATTAACTAACAATTAAAATGGTAAGAAGGAATTAGATTAAAATTTGGTCTCAGGAAAGTTTTAATGATTTTTAATTTTAAAAATCTGCTCTTTTAACTAGCCACTGATAACATTGGCAGAAAACATTGGGAAAGCATCTATGAACAAGTTTTTGTCATGTACAATGTTCACGGAACAGCTACCACAAGGCAATGTTGGTGCTGAAATTAGCAGTTCCTTGATGAGGTCTTTCCCGTATGTGTATGGGCCTATATATTTAATGAGTTTAAATTGTCTGGAAATTCATGCAAGATCCCTTCAGTTTCATGCTCGCCCATTTCGGAAGACTTAGAATATTATAGAGGAATTTGAAACTACCACTATAATTTCCATTCCCTTGAACAACTTTATCGTAGAACCGATAAGAGTATCCAAAACTCTGTAAAAAGTTTGTTTCAAAAGAGGTCTTTCATGACTCAACTGATTCAACTATAGTTTCATAGAAAAGTGTTTTTTGCTTTTTATTTCTTGGCCTAACTTGTATTTTATCTACAAATTGAGGATTGGATTTGGGGTTTTCAGATATCTCCTTTGAATCAGTTTTATTACACTGTTGAATTTGTTCACTATTACTTAAGTTGCAACTTATTCAATTTATAATCTAAAAAGCTTACAAATTTTCATTGTTTATAGTGAATATAGTCTAAGGAATTTAGTTACTGAATATGGTAATTGTAAAATCGGTAACATTAAAATCTTTAAAATAATTCAAAATAATATGTAAGAGCATAAAATAAATAAATAA
The DNA here is from genome assembly GCA_963513935.1 of Aphrophora alni. NCBI lineage: Eukaryota > Metazoa > Arthropoda > Insecta > Hemiptera > Aphrophoridae > Aphrophora > Aphrophora alni. Next base: position 16,461,678 of record OY740773.1, on the reverse strand, counting down.
ACTGGCAGCTTTAAGCCTTTTGTGCCTGTAAAAGTGTGGGGACAACTGCAGTGGTACCCCTGTATTGGTGTTCATGTTCCTTGGGCCTTGGACTGGCCCTGATCAAGAGGTGAGATAGTAAACAAACTGAGGCAGTATTAATACCCTACCACTTCAGAAAATCAGTTTAAAGACGATTATATCAAAATAACCTTGTCACAATGAGTTTTGGGTCCCTCATTTCAGAACTAGTTAGTCTTTCATTTATTTATTTATGCTGGCAATAAATAATTTAAAATGTCTTGATTTTTCAGGTAGCTTGATATTTTTAGTCGATAGTCAGGAAATTGGAAGGATTGACTCTCCAGATTTTGTATCTTTCAATAAAGAGGTAAGTAAATATTTTGAGCTTTCATTTGGTGTATTTTATTACAGTACACCAAATCAAAAATAGATTATTACAATTATTGTATTAATTGATTCTTTTCTTGTTTTTATTTAATGAATATTTTATAATATGTCTATAATATATAAGAAATGTCTTTATATATATTAAAAAATAATAATAATAAAAAAATAGCTACTATATCTAGATACCCAAAAACTGAAACTTCTCCAAAATCTATTGAATACTTTTTTAAACTCTAGTAGAGGTATTATTTTTGTAGAAACCTTAAATTTACTTGTACTCAAATATCGGTAAATGATTGTACATGTAAAAATAAACAGGTGTTTATAGAATAAAGTTGATACAGTAGACTCTCATAAATTCGGATCACAAAAATCCGGACTGGATGGTAAAATTTTTTTTATAACAATTTGCCGCTTTGAGCCTTCAATTTTCACGCGATCTTCCGCATTGCATGAATGACATGTATGTAATGATTCACGGGCAGTGGAAGTTTCCACGTGGCTGAGGTAATTGACATGCCCTACCCTGTGTTTTACTTAATTGTAATCCAGTACTGTATTATGTACATTACAGTAACAGTACCATTAGTGTCAGAGTGTAACAAGTGTCGTTGGGTATCGGCATGGGCTGGTAGCGATTGCATGTGCGGCTTATCACTGCTCGTATCGGCCCCGCGGCCGACTTATCTCCGACTCCGGGAAATCTGGATTTTTCGGAATCCGGGCCGGCCGTCTGCCACAATAGTCCGGATTTATGAGAGTCTACTGTATTGACATATGTTCAACAATGTTTTATTCTCTATCTGTCATTTTAAAATTTACGATTACCTACAACTTACTGGATGAATAGATGATGCAATTTGATAAAATAAATACAAAATCATAACTTTTTGGGTGTTGTAGTCAATTAACAATAAATTGAAAGTTAGTTTTTTATTAATAATTTGGTTATTGTTTGACCTACAATCAAATTGAAAATATTGCATTTGCTGTTAAGAATCAAATATTTTGTCTCTTGTAATTTTGTTGGTAAAATTAATGGCATTACAAATATAATGTGTTGATATTTTCTAGTATTATATTACACTTGGAGTTCATGTAGGAGGACTCAGAGACTTCCCAGACTCTACTTCAAAGCCTTGGAGAAACAGTGATCCAAAAGTGAGTTATTGTTTTTATAATTTAAATTATGTTTTTAGCAAACAAAATCAAATAATAATATCTCATCGTTGTATGCACATTTTATCCAGCCAGTTATATGATTTGCTTTTATAATTCTTTCAATAAGTCAATAAATTTATGAAATAAATGGTACAAAACATTTCACAAAAGTTCTTAAGATGAAACTTTTGAGTTGGGAGTTATCAATAAGAAAACAAATTAAAAGTTTATGAAACTTTAATCACTGCAACAAAAAACACTTAGTATCATTAGTGGGTGTTTGTGTTTACCTATATATAATAAAGGGTATTTCAAAAAAAGATAGTCAATAAGTTACTTGTTGTTTGTTAGAGGATGGGTCTCAAACAGTGGCGTAGATACAAATTTTGTACGGGAGGGGTCTATTCTGATCTCATATTATACTATTTTTCAAGGTGCTATAGAAAAAATTTAAGACCCTTTATTTTCTAAGTTTTATTTCAAAATATATTGTACATGTTTTTAACGTTAATAAGTAAACCATTGAATAAAAGGTGTTTAAAAGCAGTAAAAACAAAACAATAAATTAATTAGAGATCTAAAGGTTTTAAGATATTCTGTACAACAACATATTAAGGAAAATGGCAGAGGCGGCACACTCTAAACACTTTACAATCTTCCCTTTCAGTTCAATGTTATCACCAAACAACGACAATGGCTGATCGGTAACTGTAGAATGAGGACGAGTTGTTCAATTTTAGTTGACCTTGAATTCGCCAAGCCTTGGCGAAGGCTAGCGAACGTCTATGATACTATGAAAGAGACAGAGCTCGAGCACATCCAAAGCAAAAGAAACTACTGAAGTGTGCAAAGCAGCCGGGTTAAAAAATTATTTTTATAACTTGTATAATTCAGCTCTTTAACCCTTAGCACGTGTATGACGGGAATTCACGTAACCCTCAACTTGACTGGTAACACGTATGACGGGTTATCTCGATTCAACACTATTTGACTTCTGCAGGTATTTTTAATTCATTTAAAGTCCAATAGAGTGCAGGGAAATGTCCTATTGGTATAATGTGACACTCCCACTACGGTATTTGTTCTCGATCACCTGTCGTTGGTCTTTATATGGTTGTTATAGCAACCAGGCACCATTTTGTGTTCTGTCCCAGCGTGTATAACGTGATTTCTCGTTCTACTACAACTGTCAGTTGTGAAATGTTTTGTGTCAGCATTATAACTGCTATAGCTGTTCATTGTTGATATGTTTACGCCGTATTATTGTTTATATGTATATTTAGTCTATATCAGTATTTTTTTTTGATGTCCTGAATTTAGGTAATTATTATGAGCAGTAGAAAGATATTTTTGATACGGTATGATGATTTTTCTCAAAATCTTTTTTTAGTAAAATTTATTTGTTTGATGAAATTCAGGTTATTTAGAATTAAATAGTAGGCCTACTTTTATATAAAAAAAATTAATATGATTTGTTTGTAAATATAAAAAAATATATATATAATCTGTTTCATAGGGTGGTAAAAAATGTGAAATTAAGTATTTTTTCTTGTTTTAATCTGTAAAAAAAATAAATAAATAATTTTAAAGCCAATCTAAATTTTTTTTTTTTTTACCAAATATATCTGTAAGAACCCAAAATTAAATAGAACTTTAAACAATTACAAAATATTTTTTTTTCCCAATAGCTGAATTTTACACTGGTTTTCTCAAAAACTAATTAACTTACAATTCTGGGACCTGTTTTATTCAATTTGACAGGTCAAAAACCATAAGAAACAATTGACTTTGCCTTTTAATTTATTTCTCTAGAATTCCAGGAGGCCCTCATTTAACCCAGGGTACAAAATTCTGGGCAAAATTTTTCGCTAGCCGTAACTCGCTAATGAAGCATTTCCGGACCTATGCTTATATAACTTTTTTTCTTTACTTTTACATGGAGAATGAGCTCCCGAAGTTTCCGCATATCTTCGTGAATCACTCTGTATATATATTTATTTAAAAAAAAACATAGTATTAATCACTCATGGAGCGGCTGACTGTGCTGTGGTATTGAGTAGCCATACATGTCAGGTTAATCCCCCCGCGTATAGCCAAATTCACTTCCCGAACTCAATTCTCTTAAAGATTCACCCCTGCCATAAACCAATCTATTAAGGTTTAGCATGCTACACCACAGTGAGGGATACTGTCCCCTCTCTTGTGGATACTGGTGATAGATGAACTATTTGGGTTGCTGGACGCTAACGGCTTTAAAGTAAGAGCATATACTGATCATTGTTGAAGGAAAGCATGATCAGACAGAGTCTGACCTTATGCAGAATGCTTTTCTATTAGTCTGGAGGTGGTGTCAAAAAGAGGGTCTTTAGCCAAATAAGACAATCATTATTCCTTTCACAAGGAGGAGATTCACTCTTTAGCCTGTAATGATAGATGGTGTAGAAATCACTCTTTCTGAGGAAACAAAATATCTTGTTGTATTTCTGGATCAAAGACTCACTTGGAACAAACACATTGATAAAACCATTTAAAGAGCAAGAATGGCTATGTGGGCATGCAGACGCCTATATGGTAAAACTTGGAGACTTAAGCCACAGATTGCCTACTGATCATATCCGGTTATAATTAGACCCATTGTCACCTATGCTTCGGAAATATGGTGGCCCAAAATGGAACAAAAATCTATGACTGAAGCAGCTCTGGATTTACTACCTCTGAACCTACAGGTGAAAAGGTATGCATATAGTGCTGCTCTCAGGCAGTGGGGGATTAACATTACAATGCCAATATATTGGCTGGTAAACTTGGAAGAACAGGATACTACTCAGTTAGCCACAACAGTATCGGACTTACTGCTGAAGGCGATAACTTTTGAAAAGTATTTCAAAACCTTTTTCCCAGAACGACAAGTTTGGAAGGAAGGTGCACCAAAACTAAAGGAAGAATCCCTCCAACACACTGATGGATCCAAAATGAAAGGTAGGGTAGGAGTGGGAATAAAAGTCCCAAATTTTAGCCTTAGCAAATTCCTAGGAAAAAACTTCTTTCATATTTCAAGCTGTATACACGCAATATCACAGCTGTTCTAGAGGGAATATAAAAAAGGTCTTAAAGGCGCAGAGATTTATATCATGTCAGATACTCATCCAGCTCTTAAGGCTCCTACACTTTTGAGTTAAGATTGGTCTGGGAATGTCTACAAGTAATTAATCAACTGGGAACAAACAACAATGCCTACTTACTTTGTGTGACAGTACATGAAGGAATACCAGGAAATGAAGAAGCACATCACCTTGCCAAGGAGGGTATAGAGACTTATATTGTTGGGCCCGAACCATTCTTCGTGGTGACTAAAATATATCTTCACACACATATATATATCATGGATAAAACATATTATGGAAACCTGGAAACAAGATCATGTATTGGACCACCCACCCTAGTCTAAGATAAGTCAAAAAGTTTACAGTCTACTTTAGGACTTAAGTAGTAATGGCATTTAATTTTTAATTAATAGAGGAAAATTTTTGTTCCTTGTAAATATTTTGTAATGTTATGATTTTCAAGATACTCGACATTACACATTTTAAACATCCGCCATTTTGAAAATGTACAAAATGAAGTCTTTGTTTTCTGGTATACTAGTTAAAGGTTACACAAATACCGGATATAATGTTTCTTTTTTGTTAAAACACATGGCCGACAACAGAAAACTAAGCGTTTCCAGACCTAAGTTTACATACATTTATTTCTTAATATTAGTTTTAAAATCATCTCTCAAAATATTACCATTCAATTTCAAATCACTCTGTATATATGCTAGAATTTATGTATAAATTATGGTATTTAATTAAGTTTTATACTTTACAGAGAGTCTACACATTTTGGAGCAACAAGGAAAATTGGTACAAAACTTGGAACAGGGATTCATCTTTATTTGTAGAATACGTCAGAGTCTGGTCACATTAAGCACTAGTTACATTCTTAAATTTGAGGATAAATTTCTGTACCAAAATGATCTAAAATATTAAAAAATAATGTAATTTTTTTTACTTTGTCATAACGTTTGAAACCCTTTTGTTTCAATTAATTAAAGAAATGATAGTTTTAATTTTTACAATAATGTTGTATTGGAAGAAATATATTATGGTCACTCTGTCTTTATTCAATGAGTATTATTAATTAAAGACAGAGTGATCCAGGGAAACTTTTTTATTTTAATGGAAGATTTAACATTTATTAAGCACACACATTATGTAAAACTGCATTAAATTTAGAGAAAAACAGTGGGTGATTCAAAACAACTGGAAATTGTTGTGGTTGCTATGGTGATATGTGTTATTTATTTGTTTCCACCTTTTTATGCTGGTGGAAAATCTTTAACATGTTTTGGCTCAGATACTATACAGGGTGAGGCAGACCACCCGTGCAGTATTTATAGCTGTTTTACTAACTTACTTTAACACTTTTTCTTCCTCATTTCCCCCTAATTACAATCCCTTACAGAATCCAATAAAATTATTTTCAATTTTGAAAAATGCCCCATAAGGGCCCAATTTGGGGGGTAGGGGTGCTTTTTGAGGAATTTTCAAATGTAAACATGGGTTGTGTGATACATGAATTTAAAGGTCTAATTACCCTGAACATTTTGGCGCAAACAAAAGTTAATTATTTTTAACCGTATGTACAGGGAATACCAAAATGTTTTGAAATAGGACTTTTCAAAAAAAGGTTTGATAATGTACTCAAATGAAATATAAATACACATACAGTATTGTATTAAAAATAAAAATTTAATGTGAGATTTATACTGTAGTACAGTAGAGTCTCGCAAACTCAGCGTAATGTGGACCGGAAGTGTGCCGAGTTTGTGAAATGCTGGGTTATCGGGAATAAGGGCAAAAAATAAATTGTAATTGAAACACCAAAGCGGCGGCGATATCAAACGACTTTGTCGATAGCGGTATCCCATTGTCGGCAGTGTAAAACCACCGCGGCACCAAAGCGGCAGCGATATTAAACGACTTTGTCGATAGCGGTATCCCATTGTCGGCGATGTAAAAACACCGCGGCACCAAAACGGCAGCGATATCAAACGACTTTGTCGATAGCGGTATCCCATTGTCGGCGGCATAATAACACCGCGGCATTGGCACCCGTCGATATAGCAGACATACACCTGCAAAAACGTTTGATGGGCCGCTTTTTTTTTTTTCCACAAATCAATTTAGTATACATTATGGAAAATATAACATTTCTTTTCACTTTTCTTTGACAGGTAGGCACACTATATACAGTAAATAAAAATGATCGAGTTACGAAAACGGAAGCGTGTGTTGGTTTTGTTTGAGACGTGGTTAAATGTGTTAAAAAGACTTGACAGAGGGTAATCTGTAAAAAATCTTTGTGATGAGTTTAACGTAGGAAAAGTACCATCAACGATTCGAGCGATCGAATTAATGCCCGCTTTGGGATCTGCCGAACTTTTATGAACATCGCTGTTTTTAGAAATATATATTTTTTCCCGTCGGGGTCGCCGAGTAATCCGGACTGCCGGGTTATCGAGTACCGTTTGCGAGACTCTACTGTACAATGAACAAATAAAAAGCCTTAAAAAAAAAGAAAAGAAAATATAGTTAACATAAAAAAACATACAGTACACCTTAAATCACATAGTGTGCATTGCTGTTATAATCTAACACACTTTTAAAAAAGTTCTTTGTTTACCAATTCCATCACACATTTTTGCTCAATTGCTACAAAGTTGCCGCAACATCAATATCTCTACTGACGATCCATCTTCCTGTTGTTCTATGTACAGTATAGCGGTTTCTAATGGCTCGAATTCATCAGAGTGGGAAATTTTTTACTGACTACAAGAATCACCATCGTACTCATCATCACTGTTATCCAGTTGCTGTGTCACTAAATCAATGATAGCGTCATCATTTAGCTCCTGAAAATCATCATCTTTCATCCATTCGTCTATGTCTTACTGTGAAACATTATTAGTGACTGGTGGGCTATTTTACATTTCATTAAAAGGTTTTTCAAGAGTTTTCTGCTTAACTTCTTTCCAGGACTCTGACAGCCAATACACTACATCTTTTAAATTTACCATTTTCAAATTGTGAACAACAGTTTCTCCATTTTCTAAGTCATCGAGAAGACATTGTAATAAACGGTGATTGTAGTTCCATTAAAGATTTTCCAGTACACCCTGGTCAAGTGGCTGGATAAGTGGTGTCACATTGGCTGATAAAAAAATTGCACAAATGTTACCACTAACAAATTGAGTCTCATCTGGATGGCTTGGAGCTTTATCTAGAATTAGCAATGTTTTACGAGGGAGATTGCTTTCATCCAAAAAGTTTTAACATTAGGCACAAAATCATTGACACCAGTATGAAAAAATTGTACTGTCCATCCAAGCACTCTTTTGATTTGTGTAACATACAGGAATGGCTTGTATGTTAACTTTTTTAAAAAATCCTAAGCTTTTTAGACTTTCTAATAACTAACAGCTTTAGTTTATGATCGCCTGATCTATTTGAGCAGGCTAAAACTGTTAGTCGCTCTTTGCTCCATTTATAGCGTGGAGCACACAACCTTCTTCTCTTGTAGCCAGTGTTTTGGTTGGTAATATCTTGAAGCACAAACCAGTTTCATCACAATTGTATACTTGCTGCGAAGTTAACCCCTCTTCTTTATAATTTCATCAAACCGCTTAATAAAGTCTACTACTTCTCCTGAATTGGATAACAAAATTTCACCTGTTATACTCAATTGGCTCATACCATATCTTTTTTTTTCTAATGCTCAAGTCAACTTAAGCTATCCGAAAACTCCTCTTCTCTATTTTCTTTCAATTTAATTTAAAATTCTAAAGCTTTAACCTGAACCATCGAACCCAACACTGGACTTCCTTTTTCTCTAACTTGTCTAAAGCACAAAAATAGTGCCTCTGAAGTTTTTCATGTTCACTTTTTTTATCCCATTGATTTTTAGTCCTCTTTCTTTGATGATCGTTAGGTCACCCACCATTTCTGATTCAATTATCGATTTCGCTTCCAATCCCTGACAGTCACTTCACCGTCACCTAAATCACTAGCTACTTTTCTTATTGACTCACCTCTATCTAATCGTTTAATTTCTTCACACTTTTCATTTAATGATAAAACAACACACTTTTGCTTTCCACTCATGACAATCTTGCTATAAGATAAACCTGTGGAGTTGATTGACAAATGTCACAATTAAAAACTGCAGTGATATTAGTGGAGAACTTGATATTAGTAAATCTTCTGTTCAGTGATTTGACTGCTGAAGTTTATGAACACATGCTCCATAACTAAAACTTTTTTGGTAGAAACATCCAATCTGCATCCCCCCATGCTTTGATTTATGAGTACACAATTTGTTGAACAATACTTTCCCAGAAAGATGGACTGGCGGAAGGGGAGCGGTTAAATGGCTTGGAGTGCCTGAAATAAAATGTGCTTAAAAGTATTCCTGCTGCAAGATTTACGGCAAAGAATTATTCATGAAGCATGTCTCATCACATAAGAACACAAAACGCTACATCTGCTTTGTATGTATGTTTAGCCCACTGCCAAGAAGTAGGATATTGCTATGGAATTTTGTGAATGGACAGGTAGCCCGATATTACTTTTCAGAAAGATACACAAACATGCTTAGATTGAAGGTAAGTCAAGAATTGATTTAACTCAGTTTTATTGAGAGGTGTAAGCTAATACAAGAGATTTTCAGAATATCACTCTTTTTAGCATATATTGTATTGTTTTGAATAAAGTAAAATTTTAATTCCAATCAATTCAATTCAAAGTACAACACTTCTGATATGTTATAGCCATACTGGGTGTATCAAAGTGAGTGTTAAAACATTTTTTGGTGTAAATTTCTTGCTACTCATGATAAAACATCACATTTCTTACTCCGAACATCTTGGGTTTAAACAAATTGATTTAAAATTTTGTTTTAAATTTATACTTCCACAATTAAAATTTAAATTACTTGGCATTCTGTGAATATTTTGTAAAGTTTGAAATTTATTTGTGGGTATGAGACAATTAAACCTTCTTTCCACAATGAACAAAACCAGATTTATCTAAAATAAAGAGGACAGGCTGATTTACAATATAATAATAATAATAAAAAAAAAATGTTTTTTTAATGTTAGAAGTGGAAAAATGTTAATTTTTTTTTGAGAAAGTCAATCTTATTACAGTTCTTCAAAATATTACTGAACAAAGTAATTTTATGATAATGTGTATTATTTTAGTTACCTGGGGAAATGAGAAATTTTTGATGGGTCATTTTTTTATAGTATTTTTTGATGCTCTACCCAAGATGTAGGTCATCTAAAAATGTATCTATGATTTCGAAATAAATAATTAAAATTTTTGTTCAGGTAAATTATTTTAAACCAAAAGATTGGGGAAATAATAGTGTTTCAGTGTTAGCAGACACCCCCCCCCATTGCTGAGTAAATATCCAGGTGATAGTCAAACCCCCCCCCCCCAGGAATACTCAATCATACCAGGTGTAACAGTCGCTATGATGGTAGTAATTCTCATTCTTAAATGGTGTAGATACTGGATTTTCTCAGCTTAGACAATATTCTTAACTTAACTACAGAAGAAAAAATCTATAGGGATCAAATCAGGACTTCTTGGTGGACACGAAACAGAACCTTCCTTCTAATCCAACAGCTATGTCAAATAAGTAACACTTATCATTATCTCAACAAACATGACACAATCATGCATTAGTCCACATAATATGTATATCTTTGGAATGTCACGAACATAATGAAAAAAGTCATTTGGTTGTTGGGGGTCAGGTTTTGATTTATGTGGAAAGTTGTTTCATCACTGAAGAAAATTCGGTTAAGGTGACTTTAACATTTTCACAGGTAACTCAACTCGTTTAATCTACTTGATTAATTTCATGTTTAAGGTGGGGTTTGTAGGCATGTGATATCAAAAGTTTACGAAGCACATTCTGACAGTTGTTTTAGGAATGTCAGTACTTTTTTGAGAAAACAACTTTGATATTGAAAAAGTTACTTTTAAAGCATTTCAAACCAATTATTGAAGAAAAGAACCTGTCTCCAATCCATCAATTTGGATTTGTAATAATCATTCAACTATCGATCAAATATACAGAATCGCCAATGTCTTTTTAAGAAGGCACTTGTAAAAAAACTTGTTCAATATTCTTGAACATAGCCCAGACATACGATAAGGTATGGCACTGCTGACTGAAATATAAAATGGAAAGATATTTTGAAGTTGGTGAAATCTTACATTTCAAATAGACATTTTTTAGTAAAACACGGACACAGTTATTCTGACTTAAAATAAATTTTCCACTGGCATTCTACAAGGCCGCGTGTTAGGACCACACATGTACTTATTTTATTTGAATGATATACCAGTCTTTTTAGAGACCACCATTGCAAATGACAGTAATATTATCTCAGAAAGAAAGAGCAACTGAGAAATTAAAATTGTCATTGACAAAGTCAATAGTTAGACAAAAAATTAACAAATAAAACTCATAAATGAAATCAATCTTACCACATTAACTTTACAAAAGGGAAAACCAATTACCTCGCTGTGGTTATCAACCAACAAGTGATACCACATGAAAATAGTGGGATTGACACTAGATGTAAAGTTGCACTGGGAAGTTTATGTTAAACGAAAAGTGCTTAACTAAATAAAAAATTAAGAAAAATATATTGGCTCCTCGGGCTAGATTCAGAATTATTCACACATAATAAGTTAGTATTTTTATACAAGACTAGACATATGGTGTATAGCTTTTGTGGTTGCACCAAGAAAATCATCCAGACATAACTTAACAAAATATTAAGGGGCATTGTTAAAGCTCTTTATGTACATAACATTGACATCAATGGATCTAAGGATTGCTTCAGTTGCTGACATTTGATGATTTTTCAGGAAGCATGAAGAAAGTGTACATATACATCAGAACATTGAGATCCTGGGACGTATCGACAATGCCGAATAGTGTGAAATAGAGAAAGAGAGAGAACAAAGCCATTTGAATGGAGTGTGTCTATTGACAATTCTATCAAGAATAAAGTGATTACTACCTAATAGAGTGTGTAACCAACACATTGACAGTTACATACAATAGATAAATTGATAATGAATTTTGCCCAGCGTCAGTGGATGCATATGTATAAATGAAAAAAAAAATTAATACATAACATGAAATTTAATATTCTTATACACAACAAAAAACTATGACTGCTTCTTCTTTTTATGCCTATGTTTTTTGTGATCTCTATTTTTCTTTTCCTTTTTATAATATTTTTTTTTACGTTTCTTCTTATGTTTGTGTCTTTTCTCTGAAGACTTTTCATCATCATCTGAAGTCCATTCATCATTACTATCTACAATTGAAACTATTAAAGGTTTATTCACTGGTACAGTTTGTGGTACAGATAAACTAGCTGGTAAACACGGGCCATAAAGTAAATTATTATTTGCACTTGAACTTTCAGTAATCGGAGTTGTAACAATTTCTTCTTTTCTTTCTTTATTTTCAACAACTTTTAATTCAGATTCAATTTTTTTCTTTGGCACATTGATAGCATCGAGATCTAGATTTGCAAAAATTCCACGTGGAGGTGAGGTATTCCTCAAGATGTTTATTTGTGCTGGTGTTATTTCTGAAGTAACTCCACTCGTTGATTCTACTTGATTGTTTTGAAAAGGTTTGCTTTTAGACACTTCTGCATCTTCTAATTCAGACTCGTCACTGCTACTGAGGAATATAGCTTTGAATAAATCTTCTTTATTTGGTGGATCGTCAAAATGCAAAGCCTGAAAACAAATTTAAAAAAAAAATTCTCATTATTTATTACAAGAATATTAATGTATATTTTACAGGTAGGTTTTACTTTTTCCAATTACATTGGATAAAATTGTGATGGGTCAAAAAATCTATGTTGAATATTTGTGGAAATACACTGGCCTCAAAATTAATTCCAATTGTATCAAAATTAAAACTAACAAATTGTTACTGATTTAAAAAAAAGGAACAATGAAACATAATTCTGTAATAAATAACAAAACAATATTTAGTAAAAATCACTAATTTGATTAAAACTAATTATTATTATTGGTCGTTTTCACTAAATATTGTTTTTTTTATTTATTAACATGGAATACCACAAAGTACCAATGGACTACCTTTCTAACAAGTGGAAGCTTTCTTTCGCATTTTAAAGGCACAACCATTTCATAATCTACTCGAGTGAGTATCACCACCTTATATTATTAACGGTTTTGGTTAAGAATATACACTTTTATTTCTTTTCGTCTGTTATTTGAAAAGTTTCGTCAATATAAATGTTTGTTCAACCTGCCCTCAGTGCAAAGTAGAACCGCCAATTACGCTCACTAACTCGTGACCTAATGTTGCTTTAATAAAGCCATGCTTTGTTACTTGATTTTCTGGTACACCTTCACTTTAATAGAACGTTAAAGTAGTATAACCAAAAAATTCGTGTTCATTTCAGTTATAATTTTAAATGTCTACATTGTGTACATTATACTCTAATAATTGACTGTGGTTTTTTAACATTAATTAACAATAAGTGTTCTAAGTGTATTGTATGCAGAGCTCTGCTTCCAAATTACACCAAAGGACTTAACGAACCAAAGCAGATAAGTTCAACAGTTAAGGTACAGAATTGATTATGGGTTTTTAACATTAATTAACAATAAGTGTATTGTATGCAGAGCTCTGCTTCCAAACTACACCAAAGGACTTAACGAACCAAAACCAGAAGCAGATCAGTTCAACAGTTAAGGTACAGAATTGATTGGAATTTGCATTATATAGACATATTTCTTTAATGAGTTTTACTATGTTACTTATTAATTATAACTTGGTCTTCTGAAAATGCCTACTAGGTTTTCTTCTTTTCTTTCTTAAAAATCTTGCAAACCAAGTTTTAAACTCTCTTTTATCACCAAACACATGTGGTTTCGGCATACGAGTACAATGGAGGATGTAAAATGGCTGTAACAGATTTTACAATAAGCTCCCACCAGAAGGAAACAGAGATCAAAAGAGACCTAGCTAGCAAGATGAAATTGAAGGGTTGCATAAATTTGAGACTTAAAGTAAGGCTTGATAAGAAGTGGAAACTGAGTGAGGTAAGGCTAACAACTATAGAAATATGCTAAAAGTAAAAAGTCATAAAATTTATAAACTCACTGGAGTGCCCTTGTCTACAATAGTTTCATTTTCCTTCATTTCACCAACAATAGCAGGTTTTGTAAGCTCTGGAGAATCGTTGTATACAGTTAATAAATCAATAGGTTTGTTATCCATTTTACTAGATGAAGCATGTACATTATACGTTGCAGCTTCTAAGAAATTAAATACAGAAAATTTTGGACGAGAAGTCTTCACACTGTTTTGACTTAAACTGCTTCCACTGCAAAGTTAAAACAAAAATAGATACGTTAGTTAAACTTGTAATAATATTTCTACAATTTATAAGAAGTAAATAATACACAACTGAATATTTTAAAAAATGGGATTTTTTTTACACACCTCTTGGTTGTGTAAAAAAACAAGCATAAAATAGAAACCACTAATAGCATGAGGATCAGACAAGAAAAAAAGTGAGACTTGATAGGAAAGAGGAAAGAGAAGAATCTAACCCAAAACTACATGAAGAAGGTATAGAGATCTCTTTGACTACCTTGGGATTGCTTCATCTGTACTTACTAAAGTGAGCCATTGAGATGATTAAATTATTCTTTTTTATATACTGGGTGTGCCATAAGTCAGTTGACATTTGCAGTTATGTTCATGCAGTGGTTGTTCGATTAGTTAACCAGGAGTACATTGTTGTAATAAAATACCATATTTGTTTTTAATTAAGGTATTTTCATATAAGTGAATGGGAAGCTTTAAAAGATGAACAGAAAACTATCTGTAGAAGAGCGAGTATTTTTATTGAAGGTTTGGTGGAAATCTAACCATAGTTAAAAGACATAATTGATTTATTTTTAAAGTGCTTTCCTGACAGCATCAATTCAAGGTGTTCACAACTGAACAAGAGGTTTGTTTGAGCACCTGGATCAGTAACCGATTTTTCACTTTCAGGTAGGCCCATTTCTGTTTACAAAAGAAAACTTGGAAGTTGTAACTCGGTGCTTTGTACAGGGTCCACAAGAGAAACGTCCCTGGAGTACGACATATATCGAACAAATTTCCGAATAATGCAGAAAAAGTTAACACTCAAAGCATATAGACTTAGTTTACATTAAGGCTTAAATGATAGGCCCATGGAATTCTATGAGTAGCACATCATCAATAAAAAAGCCGAGAATAACCTTTAAAAAAACATTCTGTGAACTAATGACGCTACATTGAAGAGAAATGGATGTGGGAATAGATACAAATGTGTATGCGAGGGGGGGGGGGGTGTCTGATAATTCATATCTGGTGATTGAGAAAATTTCAATGTAACTGATTGGACCAGTGTTTTTGCTGGTGGACCTATTGCTCCTTATTTCTTTTATGGGACTGTCATGAAGGATAATTATCTTGAACTGCTACATGGTACTGTCATACCGCAACTGGAAAATTATCCTTATTTGAACAACTCCAGCCTCTTCAGGAAAAACTGATATGGCAGCAAGATATCTACACAATTTTTCTGGTTTTAGTTACAACGTACATTAGTAGTTTTATTTGTTAAAAAAAAGGGGAAAAAAAAGAAAATTTATAAAGCGTAAACCTGATAATTCCAAAGTTGCCCAGCCTAGTTGGATTTATAACATTTTCAGCTGGATCTTTATAATTTTTCTGGTTTTAGTTACAACGTACATTAGTTGTTTTTATTCGCCTGAAACATGTACACATACTAGTTTCTATCTCTTTAAAAACAGATACAGTTTAAATTTATAATGAATATAAGTTGACAATCCTGAAGTAGCCTACCGGATCTATAAATTTGTTCTGGTTTTGTGTATAACCCACAATACTTGTTTTTGTTTATTAAAAAATGTATAATAACTAAAGTGTATTTCCGTCTCTGTGACTTAATTATGGTGTAGTAATTCTACTTTAGTACTTATGTAAACATTAGTTTTTTATTCGAAGAGGCCCTTCTTTGATGTTAGTAATTTTTACAACCGAAATTATAGTAATTAATAAGTAGATAATTATTAAAATTGATATAAAACTTGAAAATCAATTAATGCAACTACAACGATTATAATTAATATAAGTATAATTACTACACACATACGATTATAATTACTATAAGTAGAATTACTACACCATAATTAAGTCACAGAGACGGAAATACACTTTAGTTATTTTAATCGTGACTTGGGCACATTTACAATGAATATATATATATAATATATATATAAAAAAAAAAATGTATGTAGAGTTTTTACTTTATAAGGAGTATAGACTAGACAATCCCTATGTATATCAGCTAGATCTACACAATTTTTCTGATTTTAGTTACAACGTGCATTAGTTGTTTTTCTTCGTTCACAAAAGAAAAGATTTTAAAATTTATAACGTGTAAAACTTGACAATCCCAAAGGAGAATAGCCTAGCTGGATCTACACCAATTTCTGCTTTTTTTTTATATAGTATATTACTTGTTCTTATTCGTCTGAAACATGTACACATACTAGTTTCTATCTCTTTAAAAACAGATACAGTTTAAATTTATAGTGAGTATAAAGTTGACAATACCGAAGGAGTCTAACTGGATCTACACATTTTTTCTGGGATCTATACAATTTTTTTGGTTTTGTTTATAGTGAGTATTTTTTTTTTATTGATTAAAAATATGTAAATATTGAACATGTTTTATTTAATAACTGTTGTTAGAAAAACAAAATCTTAAGTACTCATAAGTATATACAGATATTCAAATTACAATCATGACTGAGAAAGTGTTGAAGGCGATCGAGATTGTGTAAGAGGAAATACTGATTATTATAAAAGCCTTATTCAAGGAATAGTAATTTGAATGACATATCATTACTAAGCACTACTTTTGTATCCACTCTAGACCACACTTGTTAACGCGGGAAACCATGTCAAGCACGAAGGTCGACTGCTTTAAACGCCAGAATAGAATATCGCAGTATAAAAGTAATATTCCAAGTTAGTGTTCATTCTGATTACTTATTATTCAAACCATGTGAGTTCTTCCTGTTTTTAAATTATCAAAATATTTTGTATTATTTCCCTATAGCAAATATCTCCAAATTATAAGTTATTGAAAAATAGAAAATTCTTCCGGTGATTTGTTGAAAATATACTAAAATTTAATTAGAAAAAAAAATTATTCAAATATATAATTGGGCAATAACTACTCTAGTTATTACAGCATAATTTTAATTGGGGACTTATATCGAGTCTAGACGTAGCAATCCCGAAAGACTCTAACTGGATTTATGCTCACTAAAAAAGTACTTACCCTAGTAGTATATTTTATCTGTCGGAAATGTAAATAACACAAACTTATGTTTATGGGCAGACAAATTATTTACCTTACACCTGTCCAATATTTCAATTTCCGAAAACATAAATAATACAAGGTTAAAGCATTATTAATTTTTGTTTATGCTTAGCATATCTATTCAAAAACATCACCATATTATATTGACAGCTATTTTAAAAATCAAAAGCTAAGGAACATTTCTGTTTATTTTATAATAATTTCAAGAATTGTTTTAGTAAGAAATAAAATTTAAGATAGCCATTTACAGGATGAATTAACACTATAATCTTAAATTCCTGTAAAATTTAATAAAAATCACTGGAACAGGTTTTGAGAAAATAATAATTTTTACGTTATTTCCTAAAGCAAATTAATACCTTCAAATTTGAAATAGTATCAGGTGTTTTGCTCAAAATACACAAAAATTTATTTTTAAAGTTTAAATTTAATAAAAATCGTAACTTTGATATTGTTTTCCTAATGACAATGAACTAAATAAATAAATAAGTTCAAAGTTGTTAAATGATAGTTAAAAATTCCTCTTCATTGTATCAGCATTCAATAATTACTAGGGAAGCAACATATTTGAAGCGGCTGAGATGGTCAAGTCGCTATTCAAAACTTTACCAAACACATAGACTTCTCAGTATTTATAAATCCTGTATATCCATGAGATCATTTGCCGATTAAATAAACATGAGTATAATACTACGTCACGACGATAAAACCCTGTAATACTCTTTCGCATAAAGTCCTCAGGTAGAAGTGATAAACAAGATTCTATCCAGGACATTCCATTGTGGTCAATAACCCCAGGACATTCCATCAAGGCCAATGACCCCAGGCCATTCATCATCATTACAACATTCTAGAGAGGGATCGTCGACCTACAAATCAAAACAGACAGAGACGGGGTCGACAAACCTCGAATGAAAACATAAACAACGCATTCCGGAGGGGTCGAAGACCTAAAAATCAAAAAATACAGAGGTCAACAAACCTCGAATCAAAACATAAACAACACATTCCGGAGGGGTCGTCCACCTAAAATTCAAATTAAACATAAACAGACGGAGGTCGACAAACCTCGAATCAAAAACAACAACGCATTTCCGAGGGGTTGCCGACCTACAAATCAAAACAGTCATAGAAAAGGGGGGTTGAAGACCTCGAATCAAAACATAAACAATGTATTCCGAAAGGTTGTCGATCTACAAATCAAAACAAAGTAAAAGTACAGTTATTATTCATTCAAAAAACGCAAACGTAACTACGGAATGCAGAAACGACCTTGTCTACTACATTTGGAATGAGGAAATGACCTTGTCTGCTATGTACGGAATAAGGAAATGACCTTGTCTGCTATGTACGGAATGCAGAAATCGGAAGTATGACTCATGTGCCTGGTATGCGTGGAATATCTGGATTGCAGAACTGTGCAAGAACTGATAAACACTATCTACTCATGTTAGCCACCATCTTCCATAAAATAATATAATGAAATAATAAACTACAAGCTACAAGTAAATAATTACGGTATATGGCCACTTTTAGATCCATGATATATTAAAAATGTAAAATTGAAAAGAAGTCAATTTTGACACAACCATTTTAAAACATTTTGTTACAAAGATCATACAAAAAATAATTTGTTGAAAAATAATCATACACAAATGGATTAGTTGATCTAAAGCGGTTATATATTATGTTACTTGATTTAATATATAGTAAGACCAAAACTAATAAAATGGTTACTGGAAAAGTTAAAACAAATCAATTTAATTACAATATATCAGTAGTTAATCAAAATATTAAAGAAGTGAGCTCCCAGACCACACAAATTAGGCCTATGTTGACAAAGTTTTGACTTGATTTTCTTTATACATATGGTAATTAACTGTTTTTCCTTTTTAAAAAATATTACTCATATTAGAGAACTTTGACTTGCATTTTCTCATGTTTGTTCCATAGCTTTTAATGTCTTAATTGTATGTTATATTAGAGTAGTAGGAACGAGCGGTACGTCGCCCTCCACTTTCTAGGTAGGCAGGGAAACTGTTCTAACCAATGTGGAGGGGGAGGAGCCTGACCTTTTATAAGTCGCCTCACTGTTATAATTAGTTTAGTAATTGTTTATATCCCTCTGAGGATGATAGCTAGGTTACCAAAATCTGCATAAATCATTAAACTTTCTAACGTTAATTGTATTAATGTTTTAGTTTTTATTTGGGAATCACTTCTTTCATAAATCAACATAACTAAACATTTATAGCTATCTTCTCTTTAAACAATTCTTGTTGGGTGATATGGGTGGGGGGAATATACCAAAACTTGGTAAGATTAGTTTAGCCACCGCAGGTCTAGGTTAGATCCGTAGAGCATTATTAACTCGCCCAACCAACCAGCACAACAGGGAACCAAATTTGATAATTAATTATAAACAATAATGATTACTAAACTATGAACTTATCAAATACATTAGATACATTTCAAGCCTAGTTGTTTCTTTAGGCCACACACAGGACACTGGGCTAATATTCCGGCCTCCCAGGAAAGCCCAAGGGACGTCATGATATTGAAAAGTTAGCCCATCATTATAATTTGACAACTTGTAAATTGAAAAGGAGAACAAATTTATTCTCCAACCATCTTGGCCCAAGTGCTGCACGCAACTCCTACTCAGAAGTACACTTTTTGCGGAAGATGACGATACACCTTTGTGTGTGGTAGTGTGGCTTCGTGGTATATTAGGAGAATCTGGAGAGTGACTGATCCAATAAAAGGGATCACATCACAGTTCAAGAACTTTGAACATCTACAATTTTTGTTTAAAAACCATAAAAAAATTACGACTAAAACTGAAAACTTGATATAACTGAAACGCATTTTTTAAAAATAATAAAGTATGTCGAGCATAATTTTGTTTTCTTTAATCTTTTAAAATTAAAGTGTATAGTTAAAAATCACTATAACCAACCTGTGAGGCTCAGGCACATTAAATCTCTTGCACAGTACACCGCAAGGATGCCAATCTTCCACAAACCGTGTTAGGCGTCCGTACATTTTCATTTTAGCTGCTTCTATTGTATCATTGCTAACATGTGTTTGAGACCATTTTGGCTTGGGTAAGGCCAACGGAGTAAGATCATCATCTGATCGAGCAGCTGTAACAAATCTGTCACCCATATCTGCTGCCAGAGGTCGGAAAAGTTTTGACGCTTGTTCAAATTCTGATTTTTCACGCTGTTGTTCCCATTCAGTCATACTAAGTGGTTGCAAACTGGACAACCGATCTGAAACACAATTAGAAAAAAATTATTTTTGTAATTAAGAAAATAAAATGAAACTATAATGCTGTTTGAAGTTATGGGCAGTTAAAATGTATTTGAATTTGGATAATACTTTCGCCTTTAAAATAAATATATTCAGAACTTAATTAATTATATTAAATCTAGACATGTATCATTAAGTATCACCCTGATACTTTGTAGCTGATATCTTAAACTGGTGGATATATCAGATACTTGTATTATAATCCAACCAGTATTAGTTGTATCAGACACAGAAAAAGTTACAACAAATCACCACTAATCAACTTCTGAACAAGATGGTGGTTGGCTAAGAATAGGATATATTTTGAATTTTATATTAAAGGGTCAAATTAAAAATATCTACATAAACAATTCTGCTTCAAAGAGTTCTTACAGACCACTGTCACCAATAATATCAAAATTGTTTGAAAAATGGTGCTAAACATCTGAAGCCCATTATAGAGGAGAGGGAATTAATTGCTAATCGTCAGTTTGGCTTCAGGAGTAAATACTTAACATAGGCCAGGTAATAAAATAACAAATAATATAATTGGGAAAACATTGGAAAATAGGTTTCTTGATTTATCCAAGCTTTTGATAAGGTGTGGCACAAGGGCTTGTAAAATAAACTACAAAAATACTTCCCATTTCAATTCTGCAAGATTTTGAAGTCATATCTGACAGACTGACTCTTCCAGATAAAACATGAAAACAAATACTCTGAATTCAAGGACATCTCTGGAGATGTGCGTCAGGGTCCTTAGGCTGACCCTATACTTGCTTTTCACAAGAGATATATTCCAATGGAAAGAAACAACAACAGTTATTTTTCCCAATGATACTGCTACTATGGCAACAACACACACTGACGGAGAAGCAATACAGAAACTTCAGAAAATGCCGGATAAGGTCAAAGAAATAGTGTATAGAGTTAAATGAGTAAAAATCAACTTATGTTAATTTTAGAAACAAAAAAATAAATGTAATTTCAATTATTCTTAATTTCCGAATAATCCCTCGTAAAAATTGAGGTGAAGTATCTCGGGATGACTCTGGATCAAACTGGAAGTCTTGAAGATTAAAAAGAGAAAGAAGAGCTTAAAGTTAAATACAGAAAAATGTATTGGTTCCTCGGTCGAAGATCAAAAATAAACACATGTAACAAGCCACTCTTGTACAAACAAGCATTGCAACCGGTGTGGATGTATGGTTCGTAGCTGTGGCATTACACTAAAAATTCCAATATTAATACAATACAAAGAATCCAGAACAAATTTTCCCAGGCAATTATCAAAACATCGTGGTAAATACGGAATGACAATATTCACATAGACTTTGGTTTGGAAACTGTTAGTAATAAGATATACTATAATTAGGCACAAAATGAGATTACAAGATTTTTCTTCAAATGTTATTTTATTTAAATGAATACTTCTAGATAAGTTTATTTTTAGATTAGTTAATTAAATGAAACAAAGAGGTAAAAAGCTCATTTAATGAATAACACAATTAAATTGAAATAATTCTCTTAAAAACATTTTAAATTAATTTATTCTCCTAATACCATTTGGGATAAGACTAAAAAATTAGAGACATGTAGAAAAAGAAATAATTACATGTTGTTTTACAAGGTTTTAGTAAACCAAATTTAAATTTAAACTTCAAGCTAGACTTATATTTGACATGTTCTAAATGATTGTTCCACCTCACAATATAAAAGATTCTAACAATTTTTAATTACTTGAATATTTTCAAGGAATGGAAAGGTAAAAAATTGATTTTTTTTTTTTAAATAATGGAAAAGAATGCTCCCATTTCAACTACGGTATTTTAACAGTGATCTCACTAAATGTTTTCACTGAAAAATAAGAAGGCTTTACTGTTTTAAAATCAATCTAATATAAGTATAATAGGTAGTACTAAACCATAAGATAATAATATATATATATATATATATATATATACAGGGTGTTTAAAAAGTTTCAAAAATTCAGGAGTTTATTCCTCACAACAAAACCAATAAAAAATTT
Source organism: Aphrophora alni (assembly GCA_963513935.1). Taxonomy (NCBI): domain Eukaryota; kingdom Metazoa; phylum Arthropoda; class Insecta; order Hemiptera; family Aphrophoridae; genus Aphrophora; species Aphrophora alni. Next base: position 16,439,233 of record OY740773.1, on the reverse strand, counting down.
ATTTAATCATGCTTCCTAAAATGCTTAGTTTTTATCTAGCCATAATATTTCTAACAAAAGAACGGTAAATGATAAGAAGTTCAAATTTTGTAAGCTACTTGGCGTTATAAATACCCAATATCTCAACTGATTTCTTTTACTCATTTGAAAATTAAACTTTAAAACTTCGAATATCTCAGAAGCTTGTAAGTACAATTAACAAGAGACAAAATATTTTCATTTTTTAACGGCAAACAAAATAGTTTGTTGTTGTTTTATTACTTAAAGGATAATTGAGCCATCACAAAAACTTATAACATTGGTAATTAATTGGCTACGACCACCAAGATTAGCCTCCACAAAAGATATTTTGAAATCTACTATTTTTTCCTACAAATTTTCCTGAAGCTAAAGAACAACCGAGTTATCGACATACTAAATAATAATATGTAATAATTAATATCATAAACTTCTGTATTTTGTAGTAATCCGTAATGCATTCATTTTGAATGAGGGCTGCCACTTTGAGGAGCTTCTTATGTTTTACATGACTTTTTTTGTAAAATGCATTACCATTGAAATGGTTATGCCATTGAAAACAAAATGATTCATTATTTTTTCCAGCTCAAATTTGTAGAAAATTACCAAAAATTGATGTTTTCAATTTTTTTTTGATAACTCGATTATCCTTAAGCTACAGAAACAATAAAAAATTCATTTTGTTTGCCATTAAAAAGGGAAAATATTTTCCAACATGTTAATAGTTAGTAAACATAACGGTTTCTGAGATATTGAACGTTAAAAAGTTTAAATAGCTTCCATTTTGAAATGAGTAAAGAAAATAGTTTGATATATTTTTCAAATTGGGTGTTTATAACACAAACTACCATACAACATTTTTGAACTCCATATCTTTTACCATTAAAAAGATATGATTTTTATTGTTATTAAAAACACAAAATAGCAGCTAGACAGAAAACCAAGCATATTAGGAAGTATGTTTATATGAACTTTTTCATTGGTTTCGATGTGAGGAATAAACTCCTGAATTCCTGAAATGTTTTTTAAACAACCTGTATATTGTTTGATTAAAAATATAATATTCTAGATTTTGATTTTGAACGATAGACTTCCACGGTCACAAACATCATTATGATCTTGTTCTTCGGGGTTGGCTGTACTCAACGTGCAGACAATATTGACGCGGTCGAACCCCGAAGAACAAGATCATAATGATACAGATTTTGTTTGTTTTTAAGTAAGGAGGTGAGGTAAAAATTTGAATATGTTATAAAATAATTTAATGATCTCAAACCGTAAAAGTTGAAATAAATACTAAAAATTGAAAGTTTATTGAGTGCTCAGAATATTTGTAGACAGTTATTTATTGCGTTAATTTGAATGAATGAAACGTTACTTAAGACATTTTTTATTTTGAAACAAGTTCTTATTTACCTGCTTGTCCAAGTTTATCCAACGTTAAATATTTTTCGTAGCGTTCCTGTTTATCTAGATCTGCTTTGAACGGTTTAAACTGACTAGATGTTCTCTCAATATCTTCTACATCAAGAACATTATGCAAGGTACTATCTTCTTGCGGCTTATCAGCGACAAATGGAACAACATCGTTTACGATGGCAGCTCTCTCTAGAGCTGTTAACCGTTGTTGTCCAGAAATTAAATTTTTATCCATAATAGTGTCTTTTTGTTCAAATCTTGATGCTCTTATAACATGTTGAGGTATGAAGCCTTGAGGAAGTTGAGGCAGTGAATACAACTTTTTTCTCACAGTTGGGTTTGATGCTAATACAAAACCTAGAAACAAAATGGTAATATAATATCTATAATCATGTGTAATGTTTTAAAAAAGATTTACAAATTGAAAATGTACTGGATGTTATAATTAAATAATTAGTGCACAAACTTTCTCACTTGGGTATGGACAAAAAAGAAAAAAATTGTAGGTATTTTACATTTGGTAGAATAGAATGCTGATGAATTCCAAAGCTGAGCCTTGACTCAGTTCTTATAGTTATTCGTCAAAATTTGTTCAGGACTTAGTATGGCGGCTACTGCGTTCCATAACATTTTGCACATCGTTGGCATGGATTCTTGCCAAGATTGTTCCACTCACCATTTACATGGATTCCGTTACATACTTATTTCAATGTACAGTAGAACCCCTCTTAACCGGTCTAGTCGAGACTGACACCCGGGCCGGTTGCCCGTTTGGCCGGTTAATCCGAGGTTCCCGTGAAAAATCGGTTTTCGTTCAAAAAAAGCTTATTTAATCAGGTAGCACTAAGAATTATGCAATTAAGATGTTATTGCAACTCATTTTATTGTACATAAATGTATCGTATATATTATGTTATGTATATTATACATCAAACATGAAAAAATTAAACACTACAAAGCTTTTTTACAGATTCCCCTCTGTCAAGTCTTTTGACACATTTAACCGCGTTTCAAACGAAACCAACACACGCTTCCGAAAACTGAAAAGAAATGTTATATTTTCCATAATGTACGGTATACTAAAATGATTCGTGGAAAAAAAGCGGCCCATCAAACGTTTTTGTGGGTGTATGTCTGCTATACCGACGGGTGCCAATGCTGCGGTGTTTTTATGCCGCCGACAATGGGATACCGCTATCCACAAAGTCGTTTGATATCACCGCCGCTTTGGTGTTTCAATTACAATTTATTTTCGGAAACTCTCATCCAACCTGTACACTACGATATAGGCCGGTTAATCCGAGGACCGGTAAATCCGAGGCCGGTTAACAGAGGTTCTACTGTATTTGCATAGTCTGTAGTTCAAGAATCAGTTAATAAAGTTCAGGCAAATACAAGTTTAGTATAAGAAAGACAGCTCAAGACTTATTTGTTTTGAAGTCGATATGATATAACTTTGTGTTGCTATGGCAATGATCCTGGTTTAACAACAGTACCATAACTAAACCAATGACATAGTTTCCTGCTGTCACTCTCAGCTACTACACTTCCTCTCTCTTGTAACTTAAAATATCAAGTGTAATGAACTCAAAAACATTTCCGTAATCTTCATGTTTTTCTGCATTTTATACATTTTTATTTTAATCTATTTCATATTCCTTTTTTGTGTGTAAATAGTTTTTAGTAATATTAAACACAGTTTATTGTTATTTTTAGAGTTTAAAAGGGCACAGCCTATTATGTTTAGATTTTGTAAGGATAGGATTACACAGGTTTACCTTGGAATGTGGTCTTTGGTAACTATTACCCAGTAGTATACAAATAGAAAAATCAATAAAACACTAAAGTTCTGAAATATTTCATAAACATGGTTCATTTTCTCAATCAGTAGAGAGAATAAAAAGAATAAATTGTTTTAGTCTGGTTGCAGACGATGGATCTGTATTGAACCACAGATAAATATTTTAATGGAAATAATAAGATGATTATTTAATTCCACAAAACAGCTTAATTGCGACATATGTTTTGCCGTTAGGCATTTTCAAGCAACTAAATTGAACACAAAACAAGTCTAAACTAAAAATGTGAGACAAAAGGAAAGGTTAGAGTAAAGGGGTTGAGAAATGACAAAAGAAAGGTCAATGATCTAACCTGTGGAATGGAAGTGGGGGTGTTAAGAAAATAGTGGTGTGTATAAAATTTCTTCTAATGATTGCAATTGTAAATACATAGGTCAATCTGGAAGGTCAGTTAAGAATAGAGTTAAAGAACATGTACACAGTTGGAAGTATGGCAAATCTAATTCAAATTTTGCAAATCATTTATTAGACACAGGACATAATTTTGATCCCAAGTTAAACGTTAAACTTCTGCATATGGAACAAAAAAGTAGGAAACTCAATAACCTGGAATGTTTAGAAATCAACAGATCAATTTTAAAAAACCGTACTTCCAACTTAAATGAACAAATACATCTTAACTTATCATCACTATTGAGACCTATTATGTAACCTTTGTTTTCTAAAACACCCCCACTTCCATCCCACAGGTTAGATCATTGACCTTTCTTTTGTCATTTCTCAACCCCATTACTCTAACCTTTCCTTTTGTCTCACATTTTTAGTTTAGACTTGTTTTTTTTTTCAATTTAGTTGCTTGAAAATGCCTAACGGCGAAACATATGTCGCAATTAAAGCTGTTTTGTGGAATTAAATAATCATCTCATTATTTCTATTCATGGAATTCCATCATGTACCGACTGATGTAACATTAAATTATAAATATTTTAATATTATTTTCATTATTCCATTTTTGAAGTACAGTATATTAATTTTAAGTAAGTCTGTTGAGAGAGGAAAAAGGGTAAAGGATGATTTATCTAGATGAATGTTAGGTTAAGTTAGGTTGGTAGATTACATTTTTTATGATATATGTGTGTTGACCTTTAATTTTAAATTCTGTTTTACTGAAGGAACTATTGAAATTATTGGTGGTAAGATATATTTTGCATGTTTTGAGTTTAGACCTACTGCATGGACAAGAACCGTAGTGAAAGTTAGGTTGTTTGGATCTGGAAGCTTGGAGGTAAATTTGTGGAACATGTGCTTTAAATTTGTGGACTGTTTAAACAAGACTCGGAGATTCTGTGAGAAAATTCTAGGTATGGTTGGAAGCTTGCAGAATTTTGAAACTTTCCTTCAGTATGTTCTTTAATCTCTGTATCCTATCATTTACTCTAGAATCTCAGAATTTTCTTTGACTTGCGACACTTAGGTTATTATTCTTCATTTATCATGGAAATTGAAATAGATAAGAAATGAATTTTCATATTTTATTAAATATGGTGGAGCTGATTTTCAGAAATAAGGTCTTTAGATTTTAGTTCTTTACCAATAACTTCCAACCAACATGAGATGACTTACTTCTTGTAAGTAAAGCCATCTTCCACCTTTCTTGTAGACTGTGCCGATGGCCTGATGTCCGTTAAATGCTTTCACAGCTGTTTAGTGGTTAACACCTTGATCTCCGACATCTATTCACAAATTCTGTTAGTAATTGTAGCACAGCACCTTTTACAGGACATGTTCCAATATCTTATCTTCCTCTCCACAGGCACAACACAAGAGTGATCCTACACACAAGAATGATTCTTGTCTTGAATCACAAGAGTGATTCTTGTCATATATGTCTTGTTTTTATATGACCCGTTCTTGCTCTTGCAGCAAAAGTAGCCACCAGTCGAGGAACCCCTTTATACTAATTCAGCTCTCTGCATGTATCTATTGTATTTCATACAATTTACACACAGTTGAACCATTCCTCCATCTTCTCTCCCACTCCACTGTAATTACAGCAATTATTGTTTTCTTGTATTTTGTCAATGAGTCTCTTCATTTAAAATTATTGCCCTATTTGTCTGTACATAATCAGTAGGCCTAGTTGGACACATACTACATGATACCAAATCATATGTTTACCTTCTAAGATCTGAGTTCCTGACGGAGGCAACGCTAACAGTTGTTTAGAGTGTTTTTCTTTTTTTCTTTTTTCAGCCAACATTGATGGAGTATCCAATGCAAAATCATATTGGCTCATATCGTCTTTTGCATAAATATCCTCATCTTCTTCTTCAAATGCTCCTACACCAAAAGCCTAAACATAAATCATAAGAAATTTTGTAATTTTCTTTTTTTAAATTTATATACCTGGCATAAGACTTTGTAAATGATTATAACGTTTAAATTTTATACTGACAGGAAAACATACCAAAATTGTAGCTATAATTTTTGAAAAATCATCTAAAATGAAAGATTGTTGAATTTCTGTTTAGTAATTTTGATTATTTTAAGTTATATTGAAATGCCAGAAGACTGATGGACCAGGTCCGAACAACTCACCATAGGAAACAAACAAACAAACAGCAAAATTTTGATTATTGTCTACAAATTTGAAAACAAAGGACAGAATTCAAACATTTCTTGTACAAAAAGAAATTAAAATGTTTGCTTATTTTTAAATTAAGAAGATTCACCATTAATTTTAACATACAAAGACAGGCAATTAAGTTTTCCATTTCTATTTGTAATACTGTTGTTGGTTCTATAGCTTCTTGAGTTTTATTTCTGTCGTCCTAGCTAATTTCAAATAAGTTTGCCTCTTGTAAAAAAAAAATAGGATTGAGTCCAGTGCAGTGCAAGAGGTAATATGCTTCCATGGTTGAATCTAGGGTACAGCAGGTGATGTACACCTTTGAGTGTTAGACTTGAAACGAGTAAGAAATGGTGAGAGACAATCATGTCCATTGCAAAATCTAAAAGTTGCTACGGCTTCTTTTCGCTATCTCTTCTTGTTTGTTTTCCACAAATCTCAGATATTTGGCTATTGTTCCCCTCTTGCTTGTTTCTCGATTTCTTTTCTACAGACTTCAAAGATTTCCTGTGATATCAGGTTCTTGGCTGATGCACATCCAGAGTATGGGGACTCCCATACTTTTCTTAACTAGGATGTATAGATGCTTATTGCCCAAGACACTTACATAAATTGTGATCTATTGGAACACTACATTTTTCTGTACTGATTTTAAGTAATTCAGAGTTTGTCCAATATCTAGAAGTTGGAATGATTGACGTTAGAAGTCACTGCCTGGATATCTGGGAGTCCACTGCAAAAACAGCTTCTTGGAAGCTATTGAGACAATTGATGGCCAGGTGAATTATTTTAACCTCACCGTCAAAATTAGTTTTTGCCTGCTCACTGGTACATACTAGGAGAAGAGGCGGCAGTGTACTCCTGCTCCATCGATTTTGGATCAGTCTGTATATACTCTCAGCCATTCCTCATCAGGATACATTTTATTCAACATACTAAGAGTGGAGTTTTTGAGTTCTACTGTTACAGCTCCTTTTAGATGCCATCCAGAAGACTCGGATAAGTTAAAACTGCATTATAGCTTATTGGGTTAAGTAACATTCGTTCAAAATCACTGGGAATATTCGGGTCTGACAGAATTTTGTATATAAAAATTATTAAAAGTAAAAAAAATGGAATAACACTTTTAAAAGACTGCTTGTACTTGCAAACAAGTAAAATTTATAAAACAGTATAAACAAATTTTGGCCTATATAGGGATGTGTGTGCATATGCAATATATATTGAGGCACTTACATTGTACTTCCAAAATCTCAAATATCCCAAATTATTTTTAAACAAATAATTAATTTCTATAAACCTTATACCCTTAGGGCCTCAATTACAGTGAGTACGAGTGTGGGAATCCTAGTGACTCTAATTGGTTTACACCTTTAATTATGTAGTCTTGTATTAAATCCCTATCTTTTATCTTTTCAATCAAGTCTTGCTCTCTCCTAACCTTCATACTATTAGAGTATTCAAGAGTTAGGTAAATTTATTTTATTTACCTTTTCTTCATTTTTACAAGGCGATGATGACCTAGAGGTTTTTCGTCTTTAAAGAGAAATATGTATGTATCTCATAATAATTATGCTTCTTAAAGCTCTGAATTAAAGGGAAATAATACTACGACAAATTAATCCATGCAAGCTTACAAATTAAGATAAATTGATGTAAAGGACAGCAATTTGTTTATAAATAGTCCAACTATCATTTTTAGAAACAAAAATTGTCAATATAATAGTCATCTACACTTTACCAGTAGAATGACACTAAATAAATTGAAGTAAGTGGCACCACTTTCAGTCATCATTTATTCCACCACTGTAAATCAGTGATACACCACCTAACACAGTGGGAGGTAGAAAACACGGTGGAGAAAACTACAATCTATAAAATGGAAGACTTTTTGTACCTATTATTTTTAAAAGGTTTTCTCTTCTACGTTGAAAACACATTTACAAATATTTTATAACCCAGTTGTATGGCTAAGTTACTTCCGGTATTTTCAATAACATTACGTTAACATCTAAAATAAAAAGCGAAATTAAACATTTCATCAGACATCTTTGTTTATACACACCAGCAGTTCCTAAACTGGGTTTCGCGAATCTTCAGGGGTTCGTAATGAGCCGCTAAGGCGTTTGCGGAAAATAAATGTGTAATGGTGGACATGTACATTGTATTCAGTTGTAGTATTAAACAGTAAAAAAAATATTAATATTGGACCAACAAACATAATAAATTATAAATACAAATTTCAGAATGCGCCAAACATATATAAACAATTTTAAGTCATATATTAAACTAGCATGAAGTAAATAAATATACTAAAATCCAGAATAGAGATAACAAATCTAGTATGTCTCAGGTAATTTAACCGCTCAAACAGAATGAATTAATCGACTGAATGAAAACAGTGTTTCAAAAGATATACAATCAACACTGAATGTGCACTTAGAATATTAGACTGATCCATCAGCTATTGTCAGTGTTGTAAGTCAGCTGCTGCGGTGTGGTGTGTCTTGTCTACAGATCATGTGTTTAGCAGCTTTATCAATTTGATATTTGACAGATGTGCAGTGTTAACTGTTGTTTATAACTGTATTCTGATAGTTTTTATTGTTATTAACTTAAATCTACGTTGGTACAATAGTATGGATGACTGGCTAAAAAAAGGTACAGTAAAAATAATAGTAATGGTGAAAATATTTTGCCGAATATGTCAAAGGACAATCTAAAACTCTTAACAGAAGTTAGTGTATATACATAGGCAACAATAACTAAAAGGAAAAATGAAGGCACTACCTCTTCAATCACAAAGAAGAAAAAATATTTAGATGAGGGTTTGATGTACAAATTTTCTTTTGTCGGGGATGATGACTGTTCTGGGCTACAACGTGTGTGATGAGATTTTAGCAAATAGTAGCATGAAGCCTTCTCTGCTTACACACCATTTACAAATAAAGCATCCTAAGTATGAGAAAAAATTGTAGTTTTTTTTTATGTCTTTTAAAATAAAAGAACGTAGTATCTTCTTTTGGATTGGTTAATAAACACAAAACGAAAATGCAGTTGAAGCGTCTTAAAAAATTAGTTACCATATTGCTAAATCTGGAAAAAGCCATACTATGTCAGAAAATTTAATTTATGGATGCTGTAAGTTGCTTGGTGAAGAGAATGCCAAAAAAAAAAAAAAAAAAACACTATCCCAGTTTCTAACTCAACTATATCTCGTAGAATTAAAGATATGTCTAATGATAATGAAGAAACAGTCATCACAAGAATAAAGTTTTGAAGTTGATGAACGTACAGACATGACTAAATGTGCTGTTGTGACCGTCTCCACTTCTTTTGACCAGCTGGAAGCTCCGGCTAGCTGGAGACCGCGTACACTTTAGCCGAATCTCGTCAGGATGAGCCAAGGAGTCGGGTTAGGACGCTAATGAACGCACGCAACGGAAGTGAAATTTAAGGTTATATTTTATTTTAGTGCCGAATTAAAAGATTACAAAAATGATTATGATTTATTAAAAAGACATAACGGCAAGATAAAGCCTTAATGGTGGCCGAAAAGCATACCGTTTAAATTAACTAGCACGTGGCCGAAATTGGACTGACCTCGTCCCGTAGCGGTCTTTCTTCTAGCGGCTCTCGGAAAAGACTCCCGCTCGGCTTGCTAGTTCAAGCCTGCAACTCCTCGTCTCTCCCCTCCCCTTCTACCTCATATTGCACTGCTCATCAAAATCGCAAATGCCAATTCATATTTTATTATTTAAAATCCCTTTACATTACAACCTAATTTATGCTTATTATAGTTTTGGTTTGGTGGGCTCCTTGGCTGGGCCACACTGTACTGCTTGTAATTGCAAGGTACCTGTAAGGAAACGAGGTTGAAGGAAATCATTTAGTGTTATCCACTGCCAGAAACAATGAAAGGAGCTGATATATTTATATCATTGATGGGTATTTTATTGAAAATGATATTTCCTGGAAAAGTTGATGTGGTCTACCTACTGATGGAGGAAAATCTATATCAGGCTGTTTTATTGGTCTTCGAGCTTGTGTCAAAGAGGTTGCACTCCATGTAAGCTGGACTCATTGCTGTATCCACAAACAAACCCTTGCCTGCAAAGATTTATCTGGTGAACTTACAACTGTTAGTTGTTACAACATAAAAATTGTTAACTTTATCAAGACGCATTCTTTAAACTCAAGGCTTTTCAAATTTCTTTGTGAAGAACTGGATAGCCTATAGCCTCCATCTGAGCTTATTTATCACACAGAAGTGAAGTGGTTTTCAGGGGCATGTTTGAGCTTAGGTATGAAGTGGAGTTGTTTTTTCAAGATAACTCTTTCCGGCCATCGGCTACAATGTTTGGATTACTTACCTCAAGAAGTAAGTTTCAAAAAGAACAAGAAGTTCTTGTTTGTTTTCAAGAACGTAATAAGCTAAATCTGGGCCTTCAGATAAGTTCAACCACAATTTTCACATTATCAGAGAAGATCGAATCTATGATAACAAAGATTGAGTTTTGGAGGTCCTGTATTCTTCAGGGCCAGACAGAAGTATTCGAGATTATGAATAACTTTTTGAAAGAGAATGAGTTCCAACTCTCTAATGATATTAAGTTGCAAATATGTGAGCAGTTGAAGGGCCTAAAATCATCATTTGAAGAAAGTATTAACTGGATTAGAAATCCTTTCTTTGAAGAGAATTTTCAATCAGTAGAGTTGGACGATGCAGAAAAAGAGAATCTGATTGAAATGTCTAGTGACAACACTTTGAAATTACTTTCAAGAAAAACCTCTCATTAACTTTTGGATGGACTTCAACAGTAATTATGAACGTCTGTCTGACCTGGCAATTAAGGTTTTATTGCCTTTCCCATCCACAGAACTGGTAGAAAGAGCTTTTTCATCCTACTCATTTATAAAAAATAAATACAGAAATAAGTTGGATGCTGCTCCAGACATAAGATAATACTTGGCTTCTTTTGAACCTAAATCGAAAAAATTGTGCGCAACAAAGCAAGGACAGGGGCCCCACAAATATAAATTGCATGTAAAAGAAGTGACGGAAGTGTTTATAATTTAAAGTAATTTTTTCTTTATAATTATAATGAAACTAATGACAGAACTTATTTTTCATTTTTTATTAATAAAGTACTTTCTGTTACATTTTATATTTAGTATTGAAGTGTTCAAATTTAATCGCCAAGTATAGTACTAATATAATTTTAAACTGATTTTATTGCTAATCCTTTTACTGTACTGATTCCTCATTACTGACGCTAGATACAAATAATAGTCTGGGGTACAATTCATGAAAAGAAGTTGGTAAGAGGTATGCAACTGCAAAAAAGTTTGAGAACCACTGATATACACCGATATGAGGTTTTAATTTTGATGGCACAGTTACTACTTCATCGATGTATTCAGCCAAATAGCTGTTTAGTAGAATCTATCACTCTGATCTCAGTTTCCTACCGGAACTAACCACTGCGGGCGATTGTAATCAACATTACTTAACAATATTCACATATGAAAAAGAAAAAACACACTATTTTAAGTCGATCATTTGCAAAAGACTAATAATCTTTATTTTTGTTTTTTATACATTAGATTGTTTTAGTAAGTCTTTTCATATGATACATATGTCTAAAACTAAAAATAAGGCCAACAGAAGCACAAATCTTAGTTAGTACTTGCTTATGATTTTCATACATTGTATCTTGGATTATCTGTAGTAAATGTGCACACAAAACTTATATTAAAAAAAAAGTTTTTCACAACTACATACTATAGAGACAATGTACTATATACGTGTACTCAAAAAATAAATGTCAAGTTTTTAGCATAATATATACACTTTGAGATTCCTTGAGCACACAAAAGTAGTGTTTGAAATGTGTTTGTTACAGCCCAAATGAGTCAATTGATTTTAATCAAAATTTTGATTAAAAAAAAAAAAAAAAAACTATCTCCCCCAAAAATTGTAATTTCTCAAAATCAGTTCTGCAAATTAAGATAAGCCAAACCAGTATACCAAATAGCAAGTAAAAGAAAATTTCAGGAATAATTAATGAAAAATGGATCTTGATGTCTTCAATGATGTAGCAAATGCCTAGGTTAAAAAATGAACCAAACTTTATTACAAAAATAAGACTCAGAATTATCAAAGATTACTAAAATTAATCAATATAAAGAGCAAAACTGGAATATTAAAAAGCCTCACATTACAATCACAGAACATAAAGTGCTTGGAAACAACTGTATGTAAAAATCAAGGAATGAGGATATTGTCCATATTGAATATAGCCCATGTAATACCTAAAAAAGTTAATCCAATTTGAATAATAAGAAATAACCGGGAATCGAGATAGCTAAATGGGAGGGGAGAAAACGGAAGTCGAAAACGTGACTTATGTCTTTAAAAATTAAAAATAAAGTAAATTCAATCATTATAGATTCCCAAACACAAATAAATAATAATGTATAGGTTTTAAGAAAAATTAGTTATAAGAAATTAAATAATTTTGTGTGTGAATATAAATTTGTAAAAAGGACTAGGTAGTTGTCATGCGCGTAGTATTGAACAGTGCATTCGATGAAACAGATAACGCTGATACGGCAAGATTTTAAAGTCCATGATACCGGAAGGGTAAACCCTGAAGCATTAACGGAAACAAGATTTCCACCATGAGGCCAGCAGTCCAAGTTGGGAGTGTTGAACAGAACGGTCGTATTTTGAGCCTGAGTAAAAAAAATGTGGAGAAGATAAAAATGTGTTTTTTGAGTCTAGTTTGGAGTGTTAGGATGAACAATTGTATTTCAGAGTGTTAAGAAAGAGCTTGGAGAGTAATGATGTATTTTTGTCGAGTTGAATATGTAGTTCAAAGACTAAAATAATAAAGTAATATTTTATAAAACCGTCAGTTCTACATTTATTACACCCATGACTACATTATCTGCACACTTTCATAAAATACAAATTTTTGAGAAGGACCAACAAAGCTAAAGAATGGATCACAAAACCCTTCTGTGTTGCACAAAATTTCCAATAATTTAAAAGAAACGAGCAGTCTTTACTGGGAGGCAAGAAGCAAAATGGGTTAAGGATCCCAATAGCAGACGATTGGAAAACAACAACATATTTGTAAAAGACACCTATACAAAAAGTAAAGGGAAGTCCCCTTTTATATCAACTTAACTCCCAAAAGAAATACATGGGGGTAAACAGTGATAAAACAAATTTTATTATACATTTCCCCCCACATTCTTGGGGAGAAATGCCTTGTTTTAATATATAAATAATTGGATGGTATTTTCCCACATCAACTATTTTAGTAATGGTAACATATTTAAAAACATACAAAGATAATAACGTCATACAAACTTACCTGCCCTTTAATTGAAACTTTTTTGTGTTTATCTTTCATAACTAAGGATGAAGTCTCAAAAAGATTCACGTGGCTTGAAAGTACAGGCCGCCTATCTAATCCTGAATAGCCCAATCCAAAGAAATTATCTTTTGGTTTTACTATATACGGTTCATAATCATCTGGGGCGAAGGTCATATTCTCAGGTATATATTCACAATCGCTGTCATCATCATCATTTGACATTTCAGCATTAGGTTTCAAAGCCTTTTCTTGGTCTGGCAAAGAGCAACCGTATAATTTACTAGATTTCTTTTTTTCAGTCTTGGAAATGCGTGGACCCACTCCTTGTCCAGGTTTCCAGCCCATTTTTATTAATAATTTCACACCAACAGTTTCCCTAAAATAAAATAATTTAATTGGTGATTATAAAATAAATCAAGAATAAATGAGACAGGAATTACAGATGCAACCATTTTAAGATTGCTTGAATTTGATATAAACTAGTAATAAAATCATTTTCACCTTTCAAAACTACGGTGTTTTCGAGTTTTATCAAAATCAGTAAATATTTTTAAGGCATTTAATTTACAGTTCTAGATATTTTAATTTTAGTTAAAGTTACACCAAAAAGACTAATGTTTTTAAAAAAAATTATTTATATGAGAAATGGTGTTTAATTTTCAAACATCTCACAAGTTAAGTCTAATATTTATTTTAAAATTACAGTATGTTCACTTTCTAGTAAGCATTTGTACTTAACTAATCAATTTAACAATTAATTAGTAACACCATTTCGGAAATGCAAATTGAAATAAAGGGTGAACAAATATTACATACACAATCCCACTCTTCTATCTCCAAAATCAAATGAATAAAAACAGCACTTGTGTAGGCTAGTATATGGAATTGTGACAAAATTAAGTTAGGCCAGGTTATTATAGTTAAATAGCTAATTTAATATGTAAGTACCAATTTTAGTATAAAGAATAAAATTATAAAGAATAGAGAAACTACGAAATTCAACAATTTATTTATAAAAAATTACAAAAAGGATGATGCCTCTAAGCGGAACGAATTTTCCGATTTCAGTCAGTAACGTCTCGAAATGATCACTCCTCTGCTTTCACTGCCTAGTGAAACATGAATTCAGACAAATATGTATTAAGATGATGTCAAGCAGTGCCACAATATTTTTTTATTTCATATTTCTCCAGTTTGCAAAATCCTACATTCTTGTTAGGTTAGGTTAGGTGATATATATGATTGACCTTAAAATGTGCAAATCTGGCCTTGTTCTGTTATATAACTTTTTCAACAGTCAGGTCTTCTGGTATTCTAGAACCAGACACAATTTGTTTCAATATAGCTTCCATTAATGTTTGAGCTGTTCTGTCTGGTAGCTTGAGTAAAAAGCGAGCATTTGTCTTCCGACACAAACCACTAAAAACCCATTGCGGAGGCAAATTTGCCCAGTATTATTTTGGTAAATAAGAATTCATTTATTTCAACTGTTGTTCCAACACCATCAATTTTGTTTTTCAACTGGATCAACGTACACTTCCTTCATATAAATATTTCAAACAATCGTTTTATCTGCAAGTCCTGACTGTCGTTTACAATAATCAATAGAAGTCAAATCCTAACATCAAGTGTACATAAACCGGAAAACTGTAGTAAAGGGAATTTTACAACTTTCAAAACAAATACCAACTCTAACGCCATATTTGTTGCACTTTTAAAACGGATATTCTTTTCCAAAATATAGCTTTATGATCATTTCCACAGTTTCTTTTGTCATCTAACAAGACACTTTTAAAAAAAACCAAGTCAGTCTCATTAGACGGTAAGCCCTACAACAACATTGTAGTACACACTATCAAATGAACAACAATATTGAGTAAAAGGTAAACAACAATACTGTGAAAAATTAGCATTTTAACAAATAACCTCTCCTAAATTAATCTATTTCGCTGTTCTGTATAATATGTAAGTACCATAAAAACAAACAAACTTTTTGTCAACCAAAAATATCAGTTCAGTATTTGTCAGTAAAAAAAAAAAAAAAAAAAATCAATCGTGGATGCTGTTTTAAAAACAAATATTCATATATTTTAGGCAAGCCCCTAAACTTGCTCTGCTTGCACCTCAGTATAAATCGTATTAGATTAAAATCTAATCTTGATGGCAATTAAGGTTCAATTTTTTCTCCCGACAATTTCTTAACCTTAATATGATTTTACTCGAGATTTTGTACACAGGTTTGGGTTTTAATATTCATATAAATTTGAACGAAATCGGTAGGGTCAATTTTGAGGAAAAACATCTTTTATAAGATCCCTATGGGTGATTGAGTTTTTTTACCTATCACTCACAAACTAACATTTTTGTTGAGAGAGTGATCAATACTTTTTTTGAGTGCATAGAGATTACATTTGACTAAAAATTGATCAAAAATGATAGAACTGAATTGAAAAATGATAATTGAAATTTTTTTCTTATAGCAGCTACCACCAAATTTTGAATTATAAAAAAAATAAATCACGTAAATATGCCTCCATACCAATTTTATTAAAATCAGTCCACACAGATTTAGACTGAAGATCACTCCAAATACGACACACATCGTTCCAAAAACCACTTTCTAGGACTCAAGGGACTTCAACTTTATTTCACTTAACAGACCCTGTTAAACAGTGAAATAACTCTTACAAGGACTAACGTTAATGCATTTAAAGAAGTATAAACAAGTCGAAATTCTAAACTTGGCTTCATAGTGTAAAACTTGACAACTAAAGGTCATATAAATCACTAGAGCACTGTGGTGAATATACAATGAAAGAAAAATCCCTAAAACCACAATAAAACACTAACAACACAAAAACTGTATAGTTGTGATTATTCTACATATACTTAAAAATAACTATACAGTTTTTGTGTAGTTAGTGTTTTATTGTGGTTTTAAGGATTTCCCCCCCATAAACTGAAGGAAGAGAAAATACAAAATTTCATGAAAATCACTTTAGGTATTTGGGCTGTAAAAACAAGGTTGACTTTTAACCCAAAAAAATACTCTTTTAAAAAATAATCTTTTGGGCCCGATATTAAAAATTAGGCTTGGCTACGAACAACTAGAACACAGAAGGAAAAGACTAATAAAAACATCATGAAATCAGTTTAGTAATTTTGGCTGTAGATTTTAACATAAATATTAACATTCAGACACCCATTTCTAATTAAAATGGTCCAAAATAAAAATTATCAAATTTCATTTTAAAATTTTAACTCTAAATCCTTTTTTTTTATGTAAACATCTATTTAGAAAAATGAATAATAAATTGGAAAACAATCATAACTGTAATAAATTATTTGACTAAGAAAAATTCTAAATAACATGTAGAACAAAAACTCGAACACAAGATCTCACAAAAACTACGATTATTCAATCAAACGCTTTTCAATGACAAAGTCGCCATCCTCAGTGATACATGAGCTACAATAACAAAACTATAACACGAATAAACGTAGTTTTTGTGAGATCTTGTGTTCGAATTTTTGTTCTACATAATATTATCTCACAAGCCAAGCTCAATATTTACTTTTAAATAACATGTTTATAGACGAAGTTATCGTCTAGGCCAGCGACTACTTGGGTTTGCCCGTAGTAATTTCCTATCATTCACATATATTATGTACACAGCTGTTTCAGTAATGTGTCACCTATTAGCAACGGCACACAGAATTTAACTTTTTTTAACTGACACAATTTTAAAGTTTCGTGTACGTGTTTGAAAAGTTTAAATAAAAATATGAAAAATCACACCGAATACAACATTAATAGGTTGTGTAACCAAATTACTGTTATAGGATTATTGACATTTTTGTAAACAAATGTTTATTTAACACAACAGGCTACAGTCTTATTTATTATTTATCTTATGAAAAAATAAACAACAACAATTGTAAAATTGAATTGCAGCCACTTAATTTAGACCTTATAAAGAAAATCTAAGGTATTTTTCAATAAGCGGAGAAGTCGCTTCCCTTAAGCCATTGTAAACGATGACTTATACATTGGAATAAATAAACGCATTGGAATATTTATCTTTCAACAATGTCAATAGCCACTGTATGTAAAATATTATTATTTTTTTCTTTTTTATAAAATCAACATTAAATGGCTCCAATACAGTTTCACAATTATTATAGTTTATTCTTTCGTAACATAAACAATAAGACTGTAGATGGTTGTGTTAAATGAAGATTTGTTTATAAACAGCCTGTAACGGTAATTTGGTTATACAATATAATAATGTCATTTTTCATGTTGTTATTCAAACTTTTCAATTATGTACATGACAATTTAACATCGTGAGTCAGTTAAAAAAGTCAAATGTCTAAGTGGCATTACCAACGGTGACACATTACTGAAACAGCTGCATGTATGTATGAATGACAGAAGATTACTAGGGTCAAACCCAGGTAGTCATCGGCCTAGACGCCAACTTAGTGTGTGTGTGTGTGTGTGCGTGTGTATATATATATTATTTATAATTTATTTTACACATTCTTCAAATCTTACATGCCAAAACAAATTCATAGAATGTGTAGAGTTTTCTTTTAAATTTTAATTGTTATTCAACCATAACCATTACTATTTTGTTTGTTTGTTTAATTCTAATACATACAAAATGTTTATACTATTTTAGTTTCAATGATACCTATATAGATGAGAAAATAATGACATTACATTATTACAGCAAATTAGTACAATATTTGCTATAATAATAATTTAGTTTCTTTATTATTTTCATAAGAATATATTCTGATATAAATTGGATTTAAAAAATATTTTACCAGCTGCAATGTTGGATTGGAGTAAGATAGCGACAAATAGTTTACGCAGTTATTTTCTCTTAAACAATACCTTTAAAATGAGGTATTACTCGATGGGGCTTTATATTTAAAAAGTTTTAGTTGCCAACAAAACACCACTTGGGAGGAAGCGGAGAGGGGGTGAATTTATATTATAATGCCAACAAATGTGTTTTGCACCAAAAAACACGTCTAAAGTTTCATCTTTCTACTAATTTAATTTTAAAAGTTATTTTGACCATCATGAAACTTTTTTTCACCCTGTATATACCCTTACATTAAAAAAAAAGTTATATGTTACGGAAATATTTGTATAGTTTACATTACTTTGCTGGTTCCAATAGATTCCTCAAAACTGGTTCACCAGGAATAGGACCGTCAGATGGAAACATCATCTGTCTTTTCCTTTCATTTTTATTAACTGTGCCGTCATATTCTTTAGTAGCTCGTAACACTTTTGGTGCAATGCCAAATTCCTCCATATCCTGAAACATTAAGAACAAACATTTCTTACAGACATTAGAAAAATAATTTAACAAAACAAATTTTAGAGATTCAAAGTGTTCAGTTTTGAGAAGTAGTCAAACTTAGGGCACAAAATGCAGTTCAATATTTAATAATGACTAGACTAGAATGAAACAATTCTTAGATTCATCAAAGTCCAAAATGATTGAAATTATACTCAATGTTAAATGATTAAAAAATTGGAAGAATTCAACAAGGAGTGATAACTACAGTGACTCTGTGTTGTCCATGTTGTCAGTAAAGAAAATTTAAAGAATAGAATTTACCATCAAATTTAAATTAGGTTAGGTGAGGTTATTTACTGTTAAAGCAATAAAATATCTTTCATTGAGCAAGGCAGGGTTTTCAGGATTAGCTACCTGGAGCATATAATTTGCGTAGAAGATGGGCAGATGTCTATAAAAATAATGGATGGCACCAGAAAGAGACTGATGAAAACAAATAATTAAACCTTTGAAAATACTGCTCAGATTTAAAAAAACCTGTTCAGTTCCAATTAATATTTAAATCAAATAAAAACCATCTCACTAAAAAAAAAAAGTTAAAATAAAATATGTAGAATAATCTGTATTTCTTATTTTCAGCAGCAAAAAATTGTTGGAAACTATTGTGCCAATTTTAAACAAAAATTCCGTTTTAATCAATACTAGTTTTTGTATTACCAGAAAATCGAATCTGCCGTTCTTGAGTTAAATTTACAGATAGACAAACAGAGAAATATTGCATTTATGTAGAGAAATGAAATAAAAGATGTATGTGAATGAACCTGGTATAACTCATAACTGAGTGTCAACAATCTTTCAAAAATTGGGAAAGTACAGTATCAAACTAGTCATGAAACATGTAGTAGAAGCAGAACATTGTTGTAAAGCTAACAGCAAAAAAATAATAATAATAAGTAGGTTTTATGAATAATGCAAACTCCAAGATCCAATTTCATTATAACCAAAAGTGAACAGAATAATTGTAATAAAAAGTTTTTTAACCTCTTTGTGACTTATAGGCCAAAGTGCATAATCAAATTGCAAATGAGAATTTTTAAGGTTATTGGGAGCTAATGAATCCATTTGAATAAAAATGGACTAAAACCTGACCAGATATTGTAATTACAAAGCAAAGAGAACTGCATGTTAATTGGATTTGTGGTTCTTGATTTATAAACACTCGGATAGAGACAGAGAAACGTTGCATTTATTCAGATAATTTCAAACTAATTTCCAAGCTTTGTATTTCATTATAACTAAAACTGAATTAACAATTTTTAACTCCTTTGTGACACATACACCAAAGAGCTTAGTCATTAGCATTGGGAATTTCCTAATGTCAATAAATAAGATATGTTACAAATCTATGACCTGGATTGTAGGTTAATTAAAACAGAAATTATAAATTGGAATTTCCCTAATGTCTTATTTCTGCATAGAGTTTGAATGTTATCAGTTATAACAAACAAGAACTACTGCAACATGCAACATCTATATTTGCCAATAGGAATAAAACAAGGCAAAGGTTTTATTAAAAAATTACTAATTCGACAGTTTTTAAATTTTATATAATTCTAAGTTCACCAAAACTATGTACCAAAATTTTCTACATCTTAAAAAATGTGATATATTGAGTCTCATGACAATTAATTTATTAACAAATAAATAGTGTAAAAACATTGAACTAACGTTCCGACTCATCTATCTTCAAAAGTAATCAAAACTATTCATCTTTAATTAAATAGCAGATATTTCTTGTTGAAACTCCATATGCAAGGATAAAATAAAGCAAAAGCTTAAAGTTTCAAATATTTTAATAATATAAATGAGCTACAATTGTTTCGCCTTGCGGCATCATCGGGCAACTGATAATTAACAGGTATAGACAACTATTTAAACATAAGTAACAGGAAACTGAAATACAATAGAGAAATCGGGAAAGGTAGGGGGATGACCTAGCAGGTAGATAAAGGTTAATGAACTATGTTACGGATAGGTTTTAGAAGGGGTGACGAATTTAATACAATTTGGTCATTTAAGTTGAGAATAGGCCTAAGTGAAATAGATCTATTTATTTCTAAACATTCTAAATTATTTAATGTATTGCTTTTATTTTCTATATGTAAGTCTATAAAAGTTTACTGCTTTAGATCTATAAGTTAGAATTAAAGAACATGTAAATAGCTGGAAACATGGCTATAGAAACTCTAACTTTGCTAACCGCCTTTTGGACTCAGGTCATAGTTTTGATCCGAAATTGAATGTTAAACTCTTACATATAGAGTCTTACATTACGTAGTTTAGCAGATGGAAAATTTTCAGTATAAATACAGTAATCAGCTGTGTTAGTTAATTTAAAAATTTACCGAAACAGAAAATCTTTAGTATAAAATACAGTAATAAGTTTTTCTAGTTTATTTTCTAATACTGTTTTGTTTATGTTTTTCTGTGACCAAGTTTTATTAATATCTAAAAAATTATCAGAGCCAAAGTTTATATTAATGATATGGTTGACCTTTGGAACATGGTGTTCAGCTGATTGGAATTAAACAATTCCTGTACATTTCCCCTGATTTTTTCAAACATTCTGGAAATCTCCCGTACTTAGTTCAATGAACTAGGGAGAGGGGGGATACACATCCTCTTCTCACCTATTGACTATAACACAATCCAAGACACACATTTCCCTCTTTAAACGGACACAAAAACAAACACAGGAGGGTGTCAATTGGTGGTATATCACTGGAAAACCACATCGGTAATTGTTGATACTTACAAATTAACAATGACATGATTAGAACACTAAAACTATTTAAATACAGGTATTCAGTACGGTGATACACTTCATGTTGTTGATATCTGTAGATTATTACAAAACTGGTAATCCACAATCTCAGAAGTGTCACTCTTCTATCGTTCAATAATGTTAAGTAACAAAAAACAAACGAAAGACCGATGTAGGAGGGCGAAAGTTCACTAGGCGGAAGAAAAAAAGAACCAAAAGTTATTAGTATCGTGCCTGCGAATATTTTTGATCAGAACAATGTTAACTAAGACAGTTGATAGCAAGACGCCTCTCTTATTTCACTGATGCATCAAGATTAGCAATTGTAACAAAATTTTCATAACATAAAATTACAAAAAAGATTAAGTATGACTTTCAAATTCTTTCATATAATTTGGGAAAAGAAAAAGCGTATAAAAATATAATAAAATATAATTCTCTTATCAAGGACAGCTTAAAAATCCTCTTACAATTCCTGCTTTTTTCCTATAGGTTACCAGTATTTATTAAATTTCCATACAATTCCTACTTTTCCAGGAATTTCCGATCGCAGCACACCCTAGGGAGTGAAATACACTGTGATCTATAGAGATATATTGTGGAAGCGACCTCCTGTCTTATAGAAGCCCTTCCAGCTCCAACTTCTTTAGTAAGTGGAGCACATGAAAGTGGTTAATTAGGTACCACATTTAGGCGATCAATTTTAAAACATGTACAATGATGCTGTAGGTCACACTACTCAGACTCAGAAACTCTCTAAAAAACACACGATGAACTTGCCTGCAATCAATCAGATATCGCATTAGTACACAAGGATCAAAAATCTTGTTAGTAATATACTAATAGATTTCTTTTTCTACAATATGTGTTACAACTAATTTTATCTTACGCTTGTACCTCTTCATCCATAAAGTCTTCCGCTTTTTGTACATTTGATTTTGTTTTTGAATTACGGGACGATTTAAACTGAGACGGCTTCCATCCTTCCAAAGAACCAACAGAATTGAAAAATCCTGCTGAAAAGCCACCAGTGAATGCTCCATGAAATCGTCGACGCCCATGTTTATCTTTAGCAACTTGATCTTCTAATGAAAACTGCTTTTTCCTAGGAGCACAATCTGAAAATTAATAGAATTTTGTATATTTAATATAATTTTTACTATTATGATATTATATTGTCATTGAACATAGGCTAGCAGATGGGACAAATATTGACATCATGGCAAAAGCCAAAAACATCACACAGTAAATAAATGAAAAGTAAGTTACTCATAAAATATATTAAATTCAATTAAAAACATAAACACCCTTGTCAAAATGAGGCTAACACAATTAACTAACAATAATAAATAAAACGGTACCAGTTTAGTACAATCGATCTAATGATTAAATAAACAAACTTGTCAGATTCATTTAGTACAAACTTTGAAAAAGAAAACATTTTTTTTTACACAGAATTCAATTTTGATGGCAATTTTTTAATTGCCTTACCTTATATATCTATCGCGATTTCGGTCAATTCTACCATCATCAGGAAATTAGAATAGGCTACATTAACACTACACAACACTAGCAGAAACATAAGTTTCACTCCGTGTGGAGCTCGTTACAAAATTAATAGGGCTCAAGATTATGTACAAACGTTCGATGATGTGCACGTCTGACTGCCCGAGCATGTTGTGTAGTGTTAATGTATTCTAATTTCATGATGATGGTCAAATTGACCGAAATCACGATAGATATATAAAGTAAGGCAATTAAAAAATTTGGATTAGTTGACGTAATATAATAAATTTAATAATTCACTAATCCTTGAGCTAAAAAATGGAATCTAAATATAAAAATAGCTTATGTAAAGTCTAGGGAATTGGTGTTATTGAAGTAATCACTACATTAACAAGCTATTAGATTTGCACAATAAAGTACAGACTAATAATGCTTATCAATCAGATATAATTCCATATGCTTAATACAACTTTTGGTAATACCTTTATGTTGTTATGAAATAGAATTATTATGAAATAATAATATAAAATAATTTAACCTTACCTAATTTGTCTTTTCATCAAAGACAGGTTAGGTTAGGCAAGGATCTATCATATTAATAAAACTCAAATATTATAAAGTCCTACATGAAATACTGTTTATGTGTGATAATTATTAAAATCACCATATTTTAATAGAAACTGTATGACTCACTTGCCGTTCAAAGTGAATGTATCATGATTCTTGAAATTTGATATTAGATGTCTATTAGGTATTTTATGTATGTATGTTGTTTACCTTAATGGTTAAAAAGTAATTAATATCAGACTAATGACAAACAAGGTAGGCTAAATAGGCTAGTTAAGTTTCATTGGTTTTAGCGACTAAAAAATAGGGTGAGCTTCAATGTATTATTACCCATGAAACAAACCTAACCTAAGAGACAACTTACATACCTTCATCTAATGGATCTAAAGGCGTTCCATACTTAATAAAATCTTCATCTTCACTGTCCGACATTATGAACACCAGATTTTATGTTACAAACACCACAATCGAATAGTTCCATGAATTTAAAAACAATATATTATTCATTGAATATACATTAATTGGAATAACTGAATAGCTGACGGACTCTAATTAGACTCAGAGTCGTAATAAAAACAACGGAATACTCAAATTGATGAGAATAAGCCAAATTTATTGAACAATAGTTAAATGGAAGCACAAACGGAAGGTTCAAACTCTTGCAATGTTATTTTACATATCAGGACTATCAGATACTCTTGGTTTTAAGTTTTCAACTCAACTTATTTTCATTCGGCATAACACATGAAAGATTATGCCTAAAAATTATTATTACTATATTATGTAAAATTGTAAATCCTCTTGTCTAATCTGTGAAGTTCGCTTTTTCTGGTTTATTTGCGTATTCTAGTGGAAGTAAGTTACAAATTGCTTAGAATAAATAAATAAATAATCCTATTGTAAATTAATTTAGATGTAGGCCTACATTAAATTAAAAAACTGAATAATTCGACTTTACAAGTAATAGTCCAAAGTCCAAAGACTGAGATTTGATGGCTGTTTTATTCAACTAAATTTATGCCTTCTGAAATTTTTCCTGAAAACGTTCCAGCAGGAGGTATGAAGATGAACAAATGAAGTGAACAAAACTGCCATCCAGCTCGCCAAAACTGTTAAATCCGTTTTGTAAAGATCAAATGATCAAATAATCATGTTGCCCAAAGTATTTTGTGACTTGTGTCTTACTTTCACTAGACCTCTGTCAGGTTTTTACTTTTTACAATTTTTACATTTATAATGGCGGACATGGCGGTAAATAGTTGATTCATTGACATCCCGTGAGACTTTTTTCATAAATTATATCAGTCCACAAGTTGTATATTAGAGTGAATTTAAATAGTATTATTTATAGAGGAAAGCAAATTCAAATTTAAATGTTTGTTAACATAATAGTTCGTATAATTGCTCAAAGTTAGCAGAATGGATAATTTTTTAAAGTTTAGTTGTTTTTAGGTTAGAATATTTGTTAGACTTCATTCAAGTGGATGGAAAATAACGTATTTCCTCATTGTTGACGTTTAGAGGTATGGAGTAAGCATAGTTAGTTGTTTAAGCCTAATTTTAGTTAGTTTATAATTTGTAATACATAAGTATTTAATACGTTTCACCGGTAATTTGGATCCATTTAGGGAAATTGTTTACCAAAAAAGTTACAGGTTTATTTGGTGTTTAATAAGTTATATATATGTTCTACATAACTTGTTTCTTAATAATAAAATAAGTTTTCAACGCGGAGCTAATTTTTTCACAGAAAAATCGCAATTTGAAAACTACAGAATTCAATACGTTACCGAAGTCAAGCAATATCGAGCGCGGTTAGTACTTGGACGGGTGACTTGGATATTGGCTTGGGAAATAATGCACACTTTTTTTTACAAATTTACATTACAATATCATACATTGTATGTCAGGTAAGGTGGCCTGACATATATTATTGATATTGTGTTGAACTTACCTCATTTTTAAACAATTGGATCATCCTTTAGCTGGGAGGGGTAATTGTTTACAAAGAAAGTGTACAGCTAAATTAAAAAATATAGATAAACATAATCACAAAATTGTATTATTAACACTTTAGATTTAGGGTATTACATATAGGCCTAGCCTTCACATGGGATAACTAACCATATAAGATATACAGGAGTTATAATTACATCTCAATATTATAGGCTATATTTTCAATACACAGTCAATTATAGGAGGTTCATAAATAGAGGATAGAAATAATTATTTAAACACTTTTGGATAAAGCAAAATCAAAAATCATATAACATAATATATTGACCTTTCCAGACATGTAGATCCTTTACCAGGTCTGGTTTAGATAACTATAGGCTAGGCCTATATATATACAGGATGTTTCAAAAAGGACTTTACAACTTTTAAAATTCATATAAAATTATTCCAAAAAGGTACAGAGCTCGTTTTAGTGTTGTTTTAAAGGGAAACATATCAAGTTTTGACTTGTGTAGTCCGCTAGTGCCTAATCGCGGCACACAAGCGCTAGCGGCAGTTACGTTAAAAATGGCTGCCTTCACTGGACCCGAGCGTGCTAGCTGTGTGTTTTGTTTGAAGAATCAAAGTCGGCGACAATAGTTCAGCGTAATTTTCGTATCAAGTATGCTAAAGATCCTCCTAGTAGGCCTACAATTTATGAGTGTCATAGATGTTTTGTAGAAACAGGGTGCTCAGTGAAATAAGAAATCCTAAGGTCATCCAAGCACATCTGACGAAGTCGTTGAGCAAGTGAGACAAAGTTTTGTCAACAGCCCTACGAAATCGACCCGGCGTGCATCTCGTGAGTTGCAAGTCCCACATACGACGGTTTAGCGTGTGTTGAGAAAACATTTGCATTTGAAATCGTACCGATATTCTCTTTTACAAGCAATTAAAGACACTGATAAGATTGCCCGTAAGAACTTCTGTGTGTATATGTTAAATCGAGTGATGATGATGAACATTTCTTGGACAACATAGGCTTAATCTTTTCTGACGAGTCAACTTTTCACTTAAGTGGCAAGGTTAACACACATAACTGTAGGTTTGGGGCAGTGAAAATCCACATGAAACATTGCAACATGTTCGTGATAGCCCTAAAGTGAACATTTTTTGTACGTTTAGCAAGAGGAAAATGTACGGCCCCTTTTTTTCCAAGAGAGAACCATCAACGGGATAGTGACCTTGATATGTTGCAACAATTTTTGATACCACAGATCGATGAGGATGACCGAGAACGAAATGTTTACTTCATGCAAGATGGCGCACCACCACACTATCTGACTGACATCCGGGATTTTCTCAATGACCGCTTCTCAGGTCAATGGATTGGCTGTGCTGCGCCAATTGCATGGCCCCCCGTTCCCCACCTGACACCGTTAGACTTTTTCTTCTCGGGGTTTCATGAAAGATATGGTGTACGTACCTCCTTTGCCGTCCACTCTACCTGAACTTAAAGCAAGAATTTACGCTGCCGCTGAGCAAGTTACACCTGAAATGCTAGTGCGAGTCTGGGAAGAAATCGACTACCAATGGGATGTCTGCAGGATAACCAACGGAAGCTACATAAAACATCTTTAGTTTAAGGTAAAGAAACTTGAAGTGTTTTCCTTTAAAACAACACCAAAACCAACTCTGTACCTTGTTTCATTAAATTTATATGAATTTTCAAAGTTGTAAAGTCCTTTTTGAAACACACTGTATAAATTATCTTTTAGTAAAGTATAGGCAAATGTAGGTAAATATGTAAAATAGAACAGCAGCACCCATCTTGTTAGTTGCATGGCTAGCCAATTAATATTAACTAAATAAAGTTGAGGAACAGATGATTCTGTAAGAAATTAAATTTATATTTTAAAATAAAAGTAACTGCAACTTGTACATTAAAAGATTGATAATTATTAAAAGAAAAGAAAACATAAACAAGAGTTTTGATAAGTATTGTAGGCATATATAGGCTACATTAAGAATAGACTTGAACCGAAATGCTATGTAACATTTTATAATTAAGATTACCTAAATTTCAAAACTCGTTCAAGAAGAAAATAGTTTAGACTAAAAATTTTGATTAATATATCTTTTGGAAGAAATACAAAAAGTTTTTAATAATTATAATTTATTTTAAATTATACCTATAGCCGGTACACACAGATATATATATATGGCACAAAGGAAATTGGTACTAAATAAGGAGAATATAATTTGAAATTTTGTAACATAGATTTTTAATAGATAAGTTAATTTTTTTTAAAGTATGAGGCATGCAATAATCCATTTAAACTATATGCAAGTATATTAAAATAATTTGACCTATAGTAATCCCGAGGAGAAACTTGTAAATATAAACTTGTCTCTGATTGTTATTCAAAATAAATAGAGAGTATGTTAAACATAAAATTTGGTAAACAAAGACCAGAGCACTGTGGTGACAATATATACAGATACACTTTCAAAAGTCCCTTACCACACTTGGGAATAAACAAAATCACAAAAAAACAAAATTTTTTGTCAAAAGTAAAATGTTTATTCCTATTAGACCCTTATAGCTATTACAACAACAAAGTTGTCATCTTCAGAGGGAATCTTAACAAAGACTAAATTCCCTCTGAAGATGACAACTTTGTTGTTGTAATAGCTATAAGGGTCTAATAGGAATAAACATTTTACTGTTGACAAAAATTTTAGTTTTTTGTGATTTTGTTTATTCCCAAGTGTGGTAAGGGACTTTTGAAAGTGTATCTGTATAAAATTTGGTACACAAAGTGGGTAGATAAGATTATTAAAAATTTAAAAATTGTTTATAAAAATACCTTACCAGACCTTTAGATTCTTTACTAGGGATCTATATATATACATACACATAATGACCTGCCGAGATTTAGTTCAAATGATTCTGAAATCATACAGCGTAGTAATATTTACCTGTTAGAAGACAGTTAGTTTGCATGCATCTAAGAACATAAGGCAATAATGACCGAAATGGTTTTTCGCCTTAAAACTCAAAAAAAGCATCTTAGGACTATACTTAACTTATGAAACCTAGATGCATAGGCTCATTGCATATTCTGAACATCGAATTCAAACTTGGAAATTGCTTATCTTTACAGAAATAATTGATTTGATACTTATAGAGGGTCTTACCAGTTCTTTAGTAATTGATGATCCAATTATTTCAAAACAAGGTACCTATGTACAACACAATTTCATTAAATTTCAATACTAAATCGCTACAGGATCTACAATCCATATTTACCATTTGTTGTTCCAATTTATTTTGTTGAAATTATTGTTAAGTATGAAAAACAGGTCATATATCACATAGAGATATTAATCTTCTCATTTTAGAAAGTTGATCTTGAGGAAAAATTGTCTTAAAAATTGACTATGTAGTTTATCAACATGATAAATTACTGTTAATAGAGATGTTGAACATAATATATGACCAATGTAACATTTGTTCATGTGTAGATATTTGTAATAATTAAGGTTATAAACCTCAATTATTGCAATATCGAAACTTAAAATTAGACAATAAAAATGAAAAATTTATTTATTTGACCCTCTTTTATACATAATTTTAACAGGAAAAAATTGACAATCTTATATGCTTAATAATAAAATAGACAACTGTTCACATTATAAAATTTAATACATATAAAATAAAATTCATAATAACATAATAAACAACAACAACAATAATAATAATAATAACAAAAAATACTTCCTGCTGTATTACAAGAAAATAGCAAAGGGTCACTTCATCCCGAGGTTAAAACCTGTTTGGGATCAAATACTCTATACATTTCCAACAATACAGCTCAATGGGAGAGAAAAACAATATGACCGACAAGTCCAACTTACATATACACACACAAATTACATTTAGAATACATGTAAAACCTAAACTCATGGACAGTAATTAATTTGTTTAAACTTAACATATGTTCAATAGATCATGCAAAACAAGGTGTCATTAATATTAATTTCTTATAATTCAGTGTAAAAAGTTGATGCATAAGATGGAACTTGATGGCTGGGCTATATCTAAAATAGGACTACATAGTAAAAAAAGTAAATTTTGTTCACATGGTTAGAATTCAACTGCTTTTGCTAATTATTTCTGTTGAATGTATTATTTTTGGACATTTTAGATTAAAAGACAAATTACTTCAACAAGATTCTATAGAAAACGTTGTAACAAATTTCTAACCCAAAATATATATTAAGACGCTGTAGAATCTGTTTTGTTTATTTGTTGTTCATATTCATTTACTTAGCAAACATAACAAAAAAAAAAAGAAAAAGTATTATCATTTATGTTAGGATATTAAATGTACACTTCAAATAGGGAACTCGTACAACCAAAATACATTCAAAAATAATAGTAATAGTGAATAAATTAATCTAGTAGAAGTAAAAAATTTGTAAAAGTTTCATAATAATTACCAAGTATAGGCCACATTAGATTTAATAATGTAATATATATGCCCAATTCACAAACACACACTCGCACGCACACACACACACACTCACTCACTCACTCACTCACCCACCCACCCACCCACCCACCCACTCACTCACTCATTCACTCACTCACTCCAATACAATGCTAAATAAACATTCAATTATTGGAAGTTCATAACAAGTATTACTTGCATGGTTAGTCAATCAGAACTCAGAACTAAGTGAATTTAAAAACAGATGTTCTAAAAGTAAATCAAATTTCGGTGACGCTAATTCAAAGCTATTTAAATAATAAAAAAAAGGGTAAAAAAATATGTTCAGTAAAATTAAGATCGTTTTAAAATAATTACAAAATTTAAATAAATTAACCCTTTCAGACCCAACGTCCATTTCAATGGACCGAAGGTTTGATGCTATCTGGTAAATAAGCAACATTGTTTTTGAAGGTTGACAACATACTGTCATTAGTCTGTGTAGATTTGCTTTCTTAAAACATATGAAACTTATGCCATCTGGTGAGAAATTTAGGAAATATAACGAAAATCAGATTGCCACTCATCAAGGTGACATACGAAAGAAAAATATCCCTGTACTATCATATTATTTTATTTTATTGTGATTTTTGTACTTATTCGTTTTGTAACTTATTTTGCTTGTTTTGTAGAGGAAAGTCTGCTAATTAGTGTAGTTATTTTTGTTTAGTTTATCGAATAAAATTTAAACCTCACGATTTTTTTTAAAACCCTAGTCCATTGAGATGGACATTGGGTCTCAACGTAACTTTCAATTCCTGTGTGTAGATTATTATTTTCGAAGCATCTATTGAGCTAGTGGTTTGTGATTTTATAACTGTGTTTTTACAATATTTAAAAGATGAGTAGATTTAATGATCGTGACATTTTACAGTTATTAGATGGAAATGTGTCTGAAATAGAAGATCTAAGTGAAGACGAAGGTTTAGTGTATCCTTTTGAAGATTTGGGTCAACATAACCTAATTCTTGATGACAATATTTGTGATTTGGGAGATGAAACATCGCCTGATATGATGGTGAGTGATGAAAAAATAGATTTGTATGATTTAGATGGTGATATCAACAATGACGTGGTAGAAAATGCTGAGAATGGTGTTCAAATTGATTCTTTGTTTCCTTTTCAAGAAGCACACCTAACTGAAAAAAAAGACATAAAGTGGGGGAGCCAACCCATGCCTGTAATGTATGCATTTACCAAACAAATTAGACAAGCTGATTCTAATGCTTGTTCTGAAACAAATTCTCCATCGTCGTATTTTAGTAAATATATTACATATGATCTTCTGGAGTCTATCTCGTATTTTACTAATTTATATGCGCTACAACAACAACACTCATTCAAACCTACCTCTTGTAAAGAAATTAAAGTTTTTCTTGGTTTGCAAATTGCTATAGGCACACTGAAGTTTCCACGTATCAAGATGTACTGGGAAAAACAAACCAGAATACCTTTGTTTGTCGATAATATGAGTAGAGATAGGTTTTTCGCAATAAGAAGAAATTTCCACCTAGTAAACAAACTTGACATACCAGCCAATAATATTGATAAGTTTGTTCTTGTAAGACCTCTTTATGATTCAATAAAACGTCGATGTAACGAATTAATAAAAGAAGAAGTACTTTCTGTTGATGAACAGATTATTCCTTTCAAGGGAAAATTAGGTATCAAGCAGTATATAAAACAAAAACCATATAAGTGGGGAATAAAAGTATTTGCACTATGTGGACAAACAGGGACTTGCTACGACTTCATCTTGTATCAGGGATCTTCAACAGAGTTCGATAAGATTATGCTAACAAAGATCGGCCAAAGTGCCACTATTGTTTTGCAATTTGCAATTCAAAATTTACTTGACGGATATTCACACACATTATATTTCGATAATTATTTTAGTTCCTATAAATTATTTGAAGCTCTCGCATTTTTAGAAATCAAAGCTATTGGAACCATACGTGTCGACAGATTTGCATCTCCTCCTCTGATTGATGAAAAGAAACTAAAAGAATTTGGTCGAGGTACATCCTATGAAATCGTGAGCACGGATAATAAAGTTGGCTTAGTGAGATGGTTTGACAATAAAATAGTTAATATAGGTTCAAATTTTATAACTTCTGGTACTCCAAAATCTGTACAAAAGTGGGATAGATCAAAATGTAGTTACGAAGATATTGAAATCCCGGAGATAGTACTAATGTACAATTCAAACATGGGAGGAGTAGACAAATTTAATCAGATGATAAAATACTACCGAACATTTATCAAAAGTAAGAAATGGACCTTGCGCATGATAGCACATGCTATCGACATGGCTGTGGTAAACTCCTATTTTGAGTATATCAATGACGAAGAAAACAGAAAATCTGCCAAAAATGAACATATGGATCTTCGAGAATTTAAGGTAAATTTAAGCTATGACTTAGTATATACAGGAATCAGTACACCAAAGAGAAAACGTGGTAGACCATCCTCAGCAGAAGACGAAGAATCTTCTCCTCAGCGTAGACACTCAATGGAAGTACAACCACCAGTGGAAGCTCGGCGAGATCGTATTGATCATTTTGCAGATTATGACAACAAAAAAGAAGCGACTAGATGCAAAAAATGTAAAAAAAATAAAACACATGTATTTTGCAAAAAGTGTAATATACATCTTTGTATTGTAAAAGGCCGAAACTGCTTTTATAGCTACCACACTTCATAAATATGCTTATAATTATTTTTCTAGAGACATTATTTTAAATAAATGTTTATACTGATTATTGTAATAATTTTTGTAGTTCCTAATTCTATTTTTAATAATTAAATCTTGTAAATTTTCAAAAATTAATATAGTTTACTTTGATTTTTGTACGAGTAGAGTTTTTCCATTGAAACCCAGCGTCCATTGCAGTGGACGTACCCATAAAAATTACCATAACGCAAATAAAAATAAAAAACACAAATTTATTACTAGTTGTGGACTAATAAAGATAGAAAAAAGTGAAAATAATTTTTTTCCATTGTTGGAAATAATTCGGGTCTGAAAGGGTTAAAAAAAATAACAAATAGACATAAATTTAGGCAGTTTTAAAATATAATAATCTCATAAGAAAATGTTGTAAAAATTTGGAAGGCAGGATGTTATAACAGTGAAGAAGTGGGACGCTTATTCTTAATCAGATGCTTAGTAGATCATTTTATTTTGCTTTCAGAAAAAAGTTAAAATTAACATTTTTTTTTTTTTTTTTTTGTGATGGAGATTAGAAATAATATAATTTATGTACAGAGAATTGATAATGTTGGAAGACATAATCAGGAGATTTGCTGGATATTGTGTGTGTTGAAAATCGACTTGAACCAAAATGTTAAGTAACATAAATTTAAAATTTCATTAAGGAAGTAAATAGTTAAGTCTAAAAATTTGGAAGAAATACTAATTGAAATTTTGTAAGTTTTTTGTTTTTGTTTTTGTAGCTAAGTTATTATTTTTAAACGCGATGCATGCAATAATCCAACAAAAAATATGCAAGTATATTGAAATAAAACTTGACCCATAAAAATCCCGAGGAGAAAGAGATCTCGAATAATTTGTAAATTTTATATTGTGTATGATTAAATGAATAAAGTATAGCAAATATAAACTTGTCTATGATTGTTTCATAGTAAATAGAGAGTAAGTTAAATATACAAGTTTGCTACACAAAAAGGTTAGATAAATAAAATGTAAAAATAATAAATCAAATATATATATATATTTTTTAACATACCATGTTTTAAAAACGGACCAAAAAGTATAAAATAATTTTTCATGACCCTTCTACAATTTTGAGGGAGGATTGTTAGTGGCTATGGATATATTTGGAATACTTGGAGAGAAAAAAGTGGGGCGCAGGCAATCTATGATAGTTAAGGAGGAGTAAATAAATTAAATTATAGTGAATCTCATTTCCGATTCACTGAAATTAGCTGTGAATTCATCCGGATTGTCTACTTGTATTATTTACTGGCTGTGCCCCATGTTTTTCTCTCCAAATATTCCAAATATATCCGTAGCCACTAACAATCCTCCCTCAAAATTGTAGAAGGGTCATGAAAAATTATTTAATACTTTTTAGTCCGTTTTAAAAACGTGGTAGGCTATGTTAAAAAAAAATTTTATTTGATTTATTATTTTGTTTTTTAGTCTTATGTCCGGGTGAAAGATTTCAATCGGTTTGTATATATTGATGAGACTGATAGGGATATAGCCTATATAGGAAATTCCCAATGCATTTCACATTGTGTTTAGCTGCAAATGTCTGAAATTCAAAATATTACCTCTTATTAACTATTGTTTAAACAAATGTAGAGACAAGAAACCAACTGAATATTGTATTGTCATCCAATTCTGACCTATGTTCAAAATTTCAGGTCTCTAGCTTATCGGGAAGTTAGTTTAAACTTGATTGCAAAATTCCACCCAGACAGACAGACAAACAGACAGATATGATGGAAACCGAACTAAAAAAAAGTGCTAATAAAATCTCTTTTGTTTATATTTTTTATTACGTGTCTTCAGAATTACACGAATCACAAAAATTGTATGAAACCTTTATCACTATGGGGTAAGATATATAATGGTATAAGATATAATTATAATATGTTACTAATGTAACTGTGCTCTTCCATAATGGCTTTTGTATCTAGCCTACTTCACATAGCAATTTGAGATGGTGGATACTTCAGTTCTGTAGTTTGTTTACGTTAACAGAAAGTTTTACTTGTAGATTTGGAAAAGAGATAGAGAGTTTGTTTTGCAGGACGGTTATTCTGCTGATTCTATATATTTGGTGTACAAGTTCATTGATTGTAGACCGAGTTCTAACTAGGTGGAGGTTTTGTATACTCCAAGAAAGGCTTAATAATGATTAGTAAATATTCCTGACAGCTTGAGGGCTACAAAATCAAGAGTATTTATACACAATAAAAAAAAAAATCATTATTACAGTTTCAATTTTATGTATAGAGGTTAATAATTGTGTTTAGTGGGTACATCACAGAACTCAACAAAATGACATCTGTTCTTATATATTATTGTTCAATTTGTTGTTAAGGTGCCGTGTATTGTAAGTGACACATTACCTCTTAGTATAGTTGATGCAATTTAATTTTCTTTATGTAGGCTATAACCTTGAACTGTAAATATTCATTGTAGTCTAGTATAATAAAATATTCAGTGAAGAGAGGATGAGTGGAAATATAGGATCTCGACTGATGGAAGTAAACAGGTGGGGGAGGGGGGGGGGTACTGTTATATTGAGACTCCAGTTCAGCCAGTCTACAGCTTAACTTTCCTTTAGACTCGTCTCCTTTCCTGATGCTAATGCATTCAAAGTCAATATCTTCTCTTCGTTAAATACCACCTTTCTTTCATTTTCTTACCTCGTTCATTGTCTAAAGGCTGATCTCAGGACAAACTTTCTAGCCTTGCTCTGCAGTCTGTTGGTTGACCTTAGCAACATGGCATCCTGTTTGTTGTGTGAGGGCTGATCACTTTGGGAGGAGTGTTCTGTCCGTACTCCATGGTCTGTCGACTGTACATTATACCATGGTATCCCATTTGTTGTCTAAGGGCAGATCCAATTGTTGATCCAAGGTGATGATGACAGAGAGTTCTATTGCCTTTAAACAACAAGGCCAAAAAATGATCCCATCAGGACAAGCGTTGGAACCTTGCTTCCTTGATACTGACAGCACAAATTCCTTATTTATACTTCTACTTAAGTTCTTTTTAAATGTCCATTTTCCATACCATCTACCTCCATGGAAAAGTTGAACATGCTTTGGCAGGCCCTAATAAGAAGTATATGTAGGCTGCCTATATAGTGTATTTATTAATTTTTTATATAAAATGTCGCCCAAATCTTGCCAACTTTTAATATAATAATCTTTTATTTAAATAAATAATAAGTGGATGGTTTAACAATTAACCTTTTTTTAGCTATATGTACATATACAGAAGGTATAATAAATAGAAGGTAAGGGAATATAAGTTAGTTGTGTAAAAGTAACACATGATATTAATTACAAATATTTTGCCATATTATACAGGCTTTGCAATGTCTGGAAACAAATTGAAAATATCTGCAGAATGGAAGAAGAGAGTCAAATCAGAATATATGCGACTTCGCCAGTTAAAGAGATTTAAACGTGCTGATGAAGTAAAAATAGCTTGGAATAATAATACGAAGCATATGGCAGGTAATTAAGGATTATTTATTAATTTTTATCAGATTTCTTTTTTTATTATGAGGAATTCATGACCAAAATGTATTAAAAACATTTCTAACTGTTGGTTGTAATCATAATTGGGAATTATCAGCTTTAACTTGCTCAAATGGATTGATATTTAATACAATCAATCATTCAATGTTCTTTAAACAATCTGTACTGGGAATCTGTAATTTTTTCAAAATTCTGTAATAGTAATTATGATTATAACATTACATTTAAAAAAAGATATTTTGATCCCATATTCTTGCCTTCTAATTAATCGTGAATGAAATAAATAAATAAAAATAGCTGTTTCAAATATTTGAACGGCTGTCATTTTAAATAGGAGCAAGATATCAACCTCTAGTTTGTACAGTTGTATTTTACTAAATAAGCCCTTTAACATGAGGAGTCACTCGATAGGGGTTTATATTTAAGATTATTGAGTTACCCCTAAAACATTTTTGTGCGATGGGTAAAAATATCTCATTTACCTAAAAATAGTTTTTTATCACCAGAAGGCACTTATAAAATATATTTTTTATATCTTTTTATAATATATATTTTTTGGTTTTCAAATGATTGAACCGGTCCGGGACTTTTGTGACACTTTGTATATTGTGTGACTTTGAGATTCCAAAGAAATGAACATTAATCTAAAAATTTGTAATTATTTCGTTAATTTTTTTAATTAAAATGATCTGTGTAATTATTTAAACAGATTTATTATCTTTGGAGCAACGGAGGTGGGAAGACTCAAAAGCTGTATGGATATTTCAAAAAGAAGCTCCACCTCAAGCATCTTGTATGAAGAAAGCGGAAGCTGTACGATCTGATGGACAAAGCTCAACTTGCGTTGTGAAAGTTATTAATTCTGTTACTCCAATACCCACCATGTATACTTGGGCACCAATACAACAAAACTTTATGGTATGTTATGTTGTTGAATAATAGTTTTAATATCAGATGCAGACAAATTTATCCATTTTAATAAAAATTAATTTGATTTTTTCTACTTTTATAATATAGAGAAAGTTATATAGTCACAGAAAAGGAAAAAAAAAATGATTTCCAAATTTTTAGACATCAGTTTTGAGGTCCAAAAAAATAATTTTTCAAAATTTTTGTGCATTTATCTAGTGAGTGAATGAATGCTCCAATTATAGTTAATGTGTGGTAATTTAAGGCTGAATTGATTCAAAAATTGAGATTATATAAGTGACGCTAAATGTAAAATTCCAATTTTTCAAAAACTATTGTAATTGTTTTTTAATGTAGCTTCGTAGTATCTAAACAAAACTTATCACTTTTTGGATGAACATTTCAAATTAAAATGGACTCCATGTCTTATAAATGAAAATGGCAAACTGAACCAAAGTAGGTTTTCGTTACATGTGAACGTTTAATGACCTAAATTAATGTGTTAAATTGTATCTCAAAGAAATTAACATTTTTCAAGTAAGTTGATATAACGTCACAAATTCCATCATAAAAAGTTAGCCTAAAATAAACGACACCAAAACAAAGCAAAGTTCAATGACCCACAAAGCCAACCAAGAAACCGACACTAAAATATCAGCTGATAGGCCTAAACAATTTACGAAAGTAATACACAAGGAAAAACATCATCAATAACTAAATTAACTATGTCAAAACCAATTCACACCCCAAGAATTCACCCAAATCCATATAGAAATGGATATTATCAAATATAATTCTCAAATATAGAATAAAGCCTAGACAGAGCCTTGTAACATGAAAACCTATAACCTCACATCTAAACAAACACATTGAAACCAATTCCATAATACTATCACAAACACTACACCATAAATTAATATAAGCACTACACATATATATATATATATATATAGCCTCAGTAAACAACTATTTTTTTATTTTAATCATCAGAAGATAGCATATACAATATATGAAGGTAAAACGCATTCCCTATGAACGCCATGTTTTTGTTAGTACAACTAGATCAAAGAAACGACTATCACAATCGAAATTAATAAAATCAAATAAAAATAAATAATAAGTCACAATATCTGTTAGAATAGTAAAATAATCCTTAAAGTAAATTTAAGAACATAAATAGTAACCGTAAGACCCAAATGTTATATAATTAGAATTAGAACTAGGACTACTTGAGTCATAGATATAAGTACGTCATTCTGTTGGAACGGGAAATTATACAATTAACAATAAAATCAGTAAACTCATTTAAGAATCGGCAATGTAAATATGAATAAATATTATCACGAGACCAAAGGCAAAAAAGACATAAAGTAATATCAAAATTATAATTTATTCAAGTCAGGAACATCAAATTGTACAAGGCGAAAGAATATTATTTGAGTAACCAAGGGAACGGAAGAACAGTGCATGCTGGGAACCGCGGCAACAATTCAATTCAAAAACCGAAGCCAAAAATTCATTCCAATCCAAGACTTCAGAGCCCAAAGATGAAAATTTCTATTCGTAATTTTAAAAGTGATGCCGTCAAGTTTTAGTATGTTAAAACAGTATAAACAGTGGTAAATTCAGTGCTAAATTACACAGAGAGTGGTATCCTCTGTAAATTTAAACATAATAAAGTCCAGAAACTCTTAATATTGAAAATAAACTTTAACAAATTTTACAATTCATAAGCCTATTTCAAAAAAGAACACCGATCCTAAATCTCAATTTTTCTTAACTGTAACTTCACAAAATGCGTTAAAAACAGTTTGTTCATGTCTGGTCGAGTGCCTGCCCCGAGAAAATAATAAATATTAATTACTAATATTTATAAAAGAACTTTGTAATTCTATGATAAAGATATATGTAATGAACCCAAACCTAGAGCTAGACTGGAATAATTTAACTTTGTAATTAAAGACAATTTAACCTTGTTGTGTTATTAAAAGAACTCAAAAGCAAATATTATTAATGTTTAACAAGAAATAATTTACTAAAAGAAAATATTTATAATTTAAATGAATAAACAAATGAATTTCTATAACTGAAATTATCTGCATTATTGTCAACTTATTTAGTAGTAGTTGAAGACTAGTTGTAGATATTTCAAATAAATTTTTAATAAAGTAACTTCACTATTTTGGATTTTATAATAAAGATAAAATATTTTATAACATATAAGAAAAGTATATTATGTTATAAATGGCGCCGCAACGATTAGGGCATGAACAAACTGAGAATTCAACAGAATGACTTAGGTTAAGTAAATATATTATATAAGTAAATTGAAATTAAATTTAAGACAACATTTTAGAAATAAGGATTCATTCAACTTTAATTATAAGATTGAACAAATTTAATAGCCTAGAATAAGATATGTATTAGAATTAAGATTAGCCTAATTTCAATTTAGTAATTTATCTATTTAAACTCAAAAACATATACCAAAATCAAAAATAATAATTTAAAATGGACGCTAACCAAGAAGAAAGTAGCAAATATAACCTTAGGCCTAAAATTAATCCCACCGGAAAAGCCAAGGAAGGGAAATTGAAAACCTTTAGAGAGACTATTGATGCCAATGACACTGAACTAAATGTTAGGCCTAACCAAATAGAGGTTATGGAGCAGAGTAGTGCTAGTAGTGTCCAAGATACAGAACCAAATGTCCCTACGTTATTAGAACAAATGACGCTGTTAATTAACAATCTACAGATTAACATCGACCATAAATTTAAACAAAATCAGGAAAAACTAGAATTAAAAATGATTCAAAATGAATCCAATTTGAAGGAAAATTTTGAAATAGTCCAGAAAGAAATTACTAATTTAAAGGAATGTTTGGCAATACAGATAGCTATAGTAGAAACTCAATTTACAGATAAATTAATTGAAATGGAACAAGCTGTGACAGAGAACAACCAAAGAATAGACAACCTAGAAAGTAGATTAGATTCCACAATCAATAGTCAGAGTTTAAATGAGTCCCTAGACCTACAGAAGGCCACAATTGAGAAGCAATTGTTACAAAATAAAAATAATGTGATCCATGAGGTAAAAGCTATGATTGCTGAACTACCGAAATCAAATATCGAAAATGCCATACCATCCCATATAAACGTAACTTGTGGAGGTAATAGTCAAGAAATCAACAATTTAACTAATCCGATACTTCCTAAATTTAACGGAAGACAGAATAATCCAAATGATTATCTGGATAGA
Organism: Aphrophora alni; assembly: GCA_963513935.1. Taxonomy (NCBI): domain Eukaryota; kingdom Metazoa; phylum Arthropoda; class Insecta; order Hemiptera; family Aphrophoridae; genus Aphrophora; species Aphrophora alni. Next base: position 16,398,852 of record OY740773.1, on the reverse strand, counting down.
TTAACAAGATACTACGAGAGGTTAACTTGTCGACAAATCAACCAGATCGGATACAACAGAGACTGTCTATTCGACATAATCGACAACAGTTTAGAGGGTAGTGCTGCTCGGTGGTGGCAATTAATAAAAGGCGATACTACAAATTTCCAGCAATTCTGCGAAGAATTCCTATCCAAGTTTTGGAATAGGGATGTTCAAAAAGGAATTAGGCAAAAACTTGAACTCGAACAATATCGTTTAGGAGGAAAACTCACTCGAAGTGAATACTTCATTGACAGGGTGTTAACAATGAAGTCGATGACTCCCCAACCACCGGAGGAAGACATCATCGCAACCCTAGTAGAACATTTTGACCAACGCATACAGGATGCGCAAAGAGTACAAAATATAAGTACAATAAAGGAATTTGCTGACCTCCTCCAAAGAGAAGATACGGAAGAGGCAAACTCGGAAATTAGGAGACGTAATAATACAAGCCCGAGAGGAACACAAAATCCCACCAACAACAGACCATTTAGACATTACCAAACAAATACTAACTACAACCAACCACAAAAACCACCCTTTAGGAATTATCAATCCCAAAACGAGTTCAGAAAGAACAGAGAACACCCTTATAAAAGTCAAAAAAGCTACAGACCCAATCAGAGGCCCACCAACGGTTATGGCCAACATTATACAAACAATTATAATCAAAACCGAAACTATAACCAGAAAACCAACTACGATAGACAACCAGAACCCATAAGGACTGAGTTCAAATACAGACAACCACAACAAGACCAAGAACGATATTATCAACAAAAAGGCCCATACCAAGAGCGAAGAGAGGTTAGGTATCCTACAAACGAGCAAAGAATGATATGTCAAGCTATAGCAATGAATACTAAACCACCGACACTAGAGAAACCAATACAAGTGCCTCAGGAGGAATGTAACCAAGAGTTAAACTCCAACGCACTGGCCTAGACCAAACTTCGAATAACAACCAAGGCTGTACAGGCAAAAGCGAGAGATATCTGCGAGAAAAACCTGAACACTCTAAGTCAGTGCCAACAAATTTTACAAAAATCGGAACAGAGCCACAAAAAGAAACCAAATCATACTATAATGATTACAACATCTCAAACCTTTATTACGATAGAGAATTTCTATTAAATGAAGACAATGACAATAGTCCAGATCAAACCAACTGTAAGTGTCCAGAAATAACTATAAATTTAAATGGTATATCCACAAATACGTTAGTAGATACGGGAAGCAGTATATCCTGTATTTCTGATAACTGGTTCCAGGTAAACAAGAACAATTTAGGTCATTTTGAACAGTTGCCAGTGAGTAACACATTCATCACCACTGCGTTGAACAATAAATCGAAACGAATTTCACACATTGTGCTATTAAAAGCCCAAATAAAACATACCGAGTTTGATATCCAATGGATAATTGTCCCCAACCTTATTAAAGATTGCATAATGGGAATAGACGCAATACGTATGCTAAAAAATGGAAATAAATTTCAAGATTAATACAATTACTATAATGAGTAAGGATAATAGAATATTAATAATGAAGTTCGATAGCAAAAGTAATGAGTCAGCAGGATGCAAAATAATAAAATACGACGATAATGAATATAGAATAAATAACAATAATCAAACTCAAAATCATAATAATAACAACAACAGTGAAATAAACGATTTAATTAAAGACAACGATAAACTCAACAAAATAGAAAAGGACCTAATAATCAACCTAATTAAACAAAACAATATAGTATTTTCAGACAAACCTGGACGTTGCAACATGTACCAACACCATATCAGGGTAGACAATCCAGAACATTATAGAGCCCAAAGTTATCCAATACCCATAAATTTACAGGATGAAGTAGAGAGAAAATTAAATGACATGCTCGAGGACAATATAATTGAGGAATCAAACAGCCCATTTGTAAACCCTATTATAATTGTCAAGAAGAAGACTGACGATCTCCGTATATGTCTAGACATGAGACGTATAAACGCACTAATTACCCCCGACTATGAATGTAACAGAAGCATTAATGAGCTATTAGCTAAAGCCACAAATTCCAACTGGCTGACTACATTAGATCTTACCTCTTCATACTGGCAGATTGAGCTAGAACCACAATCTAGACAGTATACAGCATTTCAATTTCGAGGCAAAGTGTATCAATATGTTGTAACCCCTTTTGGCCTATCCACTTCACAAGCTGCCCTAGTAAGAGCACTAGACCAAGTATTCAAGAACACGATAGAAAACTTTTCTTTAGTCTACATTGATGATATATGTGTTATATCACCTGATTTCAATTCACACTTACAACACTTAGAATATGTATTTAGAAAACTTGCAGATGCAAAGATGACAATAAAACTGTCTAAATCAATCTTTTGTCGAGATAGAGTTCCTTTCTTAGGGTACTATTTAACCACTACTGGTCTAGAACCAGATTCAGAAAAGATTAAATGTTTTCAAGACTTTCCATCACCCACCACTAGGAAAGAACTCAAACGGTTCCTAGGAGGTATCAACTACTACAACAAATTCGTAGACAAATATGCAAAAACTGTACAACCTTTAATGAGATTGACTTCTAAGAAAGTAAAATTTATTTGGACTTCTAATGAAGAGAAACACTTCCTAGAAATTAAAAACTTATTTCTAAAAACAAATGTATTGAACCATCCTATGCCAAACCAACCCTACTACCTACAAACAGACAGTTCAGACTTTGCGATAGGAGGACATTTATTCCAAATTGACAGCCAGAACAACAAAAGGGCTATTCTATTTATATCCAAAACATTGAAGAAATGCGAGATCAGATACACCACTACAGAAAAGGAGTTGCTAGCAGTCGTCTACTGCATACAAAAAGTCAGACATTACATTTTAAACACAAAATTAACGATCATTACTGATCATAAAGCATTGACATTTTTGAAAACATGCAAATTGTTAAATGGTAGATTAACTAGATGGATACTTGCATTACAAGATCACCAATTTGAAATTGTACATTGTAAAGGAGTGGATAACACAATAGCTGACCTACTCAGCAGAGTCAGAACAGATGAGAATCAACAGAATTCATTGACAACCACACCAGAATTAATAGTCGCAAATTTAGAAAGAGAACACAATTTAGAACTTTTAGAAAACCTTCGAAATTTAATACAATTACAACAAAACGATCCAACTCTCAAACAGATATATCTCCAAATTAAAAATTCAAACACTACAGAACATAATAGATTTAGAATAAATGACGACATACTATACCAGAAACATCACAACAATTGGTTAATTACAATACCCCAATCACTTGTCAATACTTTAATCTCAGAATGCCATAAATTTTATCTACACTGTGGAGCAAGGAAATGCCTGCAAATTTTACAAAAGGATTTCATATTTAAAGATATGGCTAGGAAAATTAGACAATTAATAGGAACCTGCGACATCTGCCAAAAATGCAAACACAGTAACCATCCTCTCTATGGAGAGACTAGTGGAGTCAAATCTGAAGGAAAAGGAGATCTAATCGCAATCGATTTGATTGGTCCTTTACCAAAAAGTCGAGGTGGTGTCCAATATATCTTCATCATTCTGGATACATTCACAAAATTTGTCCAATTATACAATCTAAAGAGAGCCACATCACAGGCAGTAATAGACAGAATGTTCAAAGAATACATACCCACATACGGAAAACCTAAGAAAATCTTAACTGACCATGGTACTCAATTCAAAAGTAGAATTTGGATTCAAAAACTAGAAGAGAATCAAATAAGACACATACTAAATCCAGTATACCACCCCATATCAAACATGGCAGAACGTCCTATAAAAGAAGTCAAACGCTGTCTCAGGACATATTGTGCTCAAAATCACAGAAGTTGGTCAAACTACATAAGTACCATAAACAGTTTCCTAAACGAAATACAACATGAAACCACTGGTTTCACTCCCAATGAATTACAACTAAACAAATGTGATATCAGATTCTGGGAAGAGGTAATACAAAACCCTTTCAAAATGCAAATCCCCATTCAACAAAAGTTAGAATTAACAAAATCTCGAATAAAAACCACACAAGCCAAAAGAGCAGAGAAATTAAATGCAAAACATAAGATAACGATACTCAAGGAAAATGATTTAGTACTAGTAAAGTCATTTCCCCAATCCAGTATGGGATATGGTGAAACAGCAAAATTGTTCACAATATATGTTGGACCATTAAAAATATTGAAGAAAATGGGAAAAGCCATTTACTCCCTAATCGATGATAATGGAAAAACCTATGGACCATATCACATATCTCTCCTACGTCGTTACAAAATTGCCTTGCCTGTACAGACCTTCGACGAACCAACCTAATCGACATAAAGTTAAGTGCAACGATATAAACAATGTACTTCAATATAAAACAAGTGTCCCCTATAAAACATGTGTTCACCATAAACAATGTGACTATCCATTTATATATAATTCCCTATATATATATATATTCCCCATAAACAAAGTGCTTAAATATAAAAAAATGTGACTATCTATATGTATGTTCCCCATCAACAATGTGTTTTTACTACAAACAAAATGGTCCCTCATAAACAGTATTTTTCCCACAACCCACACAACTTATTCCCCCCATAAACAGTGAATTATCACAAATATTTATATGTTAAAATATATGTATATCTCCATGAATAGTGAACCCATATAAAAACAGTGAAATAAAAATGAACAGTATCACAAAATATGTATTTATGTAAAAGTGTCCCCGAAATGTGTATTCCCCATGTCCAATGGACATTCCTTAGTATGAACTATATGTCATATGACAATTATATGTTTCCCACCCCAATGATAAAACATGTGTCCCCAACTATAAAGTGTTACCCAAATTAAATGATAAACTATGTATAACCCCATGAACCATGAATTATGATATAAAATATCAATTAATTAGGTATATGTAGCCTAATATGAGAATAAGATCCATATGATCCAATTGTTAATTTTATTCAATTTGTTAAACCAATTCAAAATCAACTGATAAAATAAGTAAGGATAACCTATAATTCCATAAGAATAAGTGTTCAATGTATGTTATGTTATGTTATATTATGTTATATATGTTATTTTACAATGTAATTTGTTAGTTATAAATTTATTTATTGTTCAGTAAACTTCACAAAAACAAATTTAAAGGGCATTTATAACGTCACAAATTCCATCATAAAAAGTTAGCCTAAAATAAACGACACCAAAACAAAGCAAAGTTCAATGACCCACAAAGCCAACCAAGAAACCGACACTAAAATATCAGCTGATAGGCCTAAACAATTTACGAAAGTAATACACAAGGAAAAACATCATCAATAACTAAATTAACTATGTCAAAACCAATTCACACCCCAAGAATTCACCCAAATCCATATAGAAATGGATATTATCAAATATAATTCTCAAATATAGAATAAAGCCTAGACAGAGCCTTGTAACATGAAAACCTATAACCTCACATCTAAACAAACACATTGAAACCAATTCCATAATACTATCACAAACACTACACCATAAATTAATATAAGCACTACACATATATATATATATATATATATAGCCTCAGTAAACAACTATTTTTTTATTTTAATCATCAGAAGATAGCATATACAATATATGAAGGTAAAACGCATTCCCTATGAACGCCATGTTTTTGTTAGTACAACTAGATCAAAGAAACGACTATCACAATCGAAATTAATAAAATCAAATAAAAATAAATAATAAGTCACAATATCTGTTAGAATAGTAAAATAATCCTTAAAGTAAATTTAAGAACATAAATAGTAACCGTAAGACCCAAATGTTATATAATTAGAATTAGAACTAGGACTACTTGAGTCATAGATATAAGTACGTCATTCTGTTGGAACGGGAAATTATACAATTAACAATAAAATCAGTAAACTCATTTAAGAATCGGCAATGTAAATATGAATAAATATTATCACGAGACCAAAGGCAAAAAAGACATAAAGTAATATCAAAATTATAATTTATTCAAGTCAGGAACATCAAATTGTACAAGGCGAAAGAATATTATTTGAGTAACCAAGGGAACGGAAGAACAGTGCATGCTGGGAACCGCGGCAACAATTCAATTCAAAAACCGAAGCCAAAAATTCATTCCAATCCAAGACTTCAGAGCCCAAAGATGAAAATTTCTATTCGTAATTTTAAAAGTGATGCCGTCAAGTTTTAGTATGTTAAAACAGTATAAACAGTGGTAAATTCAGTGCTAAATCACACAGAGAGTGGTATCCTCTGTAAATTTAAACATAATAAAGTCCAGAAACTCTTAATATTGAAAATAAACTTTAACAAATTTTACAATTCATAAGCCTATTTCAAAAAAGAACACCGATCCTAAATCTCAATTTTTCTTAACTGTAACTTCACAAAATGCGTTAAAAACAGTTTGTTCATGTCTGGTCGAGTGCCTGCCCCGAGAAAATAATAAATATTAATTACTAATATTTATAAAAGAACTTTGTAATTCTATGATAAAGATATATGTAATGAACCCAAACCTAGAGCTAGCCTGGAATAATTTAACTTTGTAATTAAAGACAATTTAACCTTGTTGTGTTATTAAAAGAACTCAAAAGCAAATATTATTAATGTTTAACAAGAAATAATTTACTAAAAGAAAATATTTATAATTTAAATGAATAAACAAATGAATTTCTATAACTGAAATTATCTGCATTATTGTCAACTTATTTAGTAGTAGTTGAAGACTAGTTGTAGATATTTCAAATAAATTTTTAATAAAGTAACTTCACTATTTTGGATTTTATAATAAAGATAAAATATTTTATAACATATAAGAAAAGTATATTATGTTATATTGAACAAAACCAAAATTAACTGCCTTTTAATTGAACGCAAAAGAAATTTAAACTGAAATAATGCAGGGCTCACACAGGGTGTGAATTGCTAAAATGAGTGTATAGAGTTATTAGGAATATTACCTGTCATGTATGTGTGTATTTATAAGAAGTTGTAAAATATTCGAGACAGTTTATTTTTGTTAATTAAGAATAAAGTTTAAAATTTTTTAAATAATGTAAATTAGGAGTGATGGAACAATGGCATGTCACTGCCAAAGTTTAATATCAATTGATTATATTAATAAATTATTAATCAGATCCTGGAATTAATCAAAATACACATCTGCAGGAAAACTGATGATGAGGATAATCTGGAATATGGATGGTCCAATTTTTATTTATTTCAAATCTAAAGTTGAAACAATATCAATTTGCTTCAGGATAATGCTCAACCTCATGAGGCCAACAAGATAATTTGTTGCTTTCAAGATGCTGGACCATCTACCATACAGTTCTGTTGTAGTTTCAAGCGAATCTCATCATTTTGGCTCATTGAAAGAAGAGCTGTGATGGAATCATTTTTGTGTCAGGGAAATGGTGCTAAATTGTCTACTTACCAGACCCGAAAGTTTATTTCAGTAAGGAATTCAAAAGCTTGTTAAAAGATGGATGGACTTAGTGCATAAAAATAGTAGGCATTTATGTAGAAAAATAAGCATACCGGTATTTCATTTTTGTGATTACACATAACATTATATTTTTTTATTTCTCTTTAACCTTGTATATTTCCTCACAAGCTTGTCCATGGAGTAGTGCATTAATGTTAACACTAATAATTCATTAATTATTTATCCTGAAAGGCTAAAACAAAAATCATTTTATATTAAATTTTCCTGTATAAATTTAGTTATGTTAATTTTACGTTCTCTTCTTTGAGAAAATTTGAGTTAAAGTTGTATTTAAAAAAACTAGTAATTTATTCTTTTCAAGCATTTTTTCTTAGGGAAGGAATAGTATATACAGCTTAATATTATATGTGAACGTAGTTATATACTAGTAGTGTTGCCCTAATAGACACTTATTTTTTTCAATAAGTTTATTATTGTTTTTTCAAATTATGTCAACTTTAGGCCTCTATATTTCTGGTGATACAATTTTGAAACTTATACAACTTAGAGTGTTTTTGTATTTAAATAAAAAACATCCTGTATATTGAACTACTAAAAAAGTTATGGCATCTCAAAAATTAAGAGAAACTGTGCGAAAAGAATATTCGTTTGTCACAGGAGATCATACCATCAATTACAAATTCATGGAGCCACACTCCTCCTCTTTTAGGATTTGTGTTTACATCATTAGTGTCTCTGTTGCAATCTTTCTTTGCAAAAGTGAATAATATTAAATAGAGTGTTTTGTAATTTGTTTAGGATTACGTTAAATTTATTATTTTTTGGCAGTGTATATTCATATTTAATTATTTGTTTTATTAATTAAAACAAACACTTTTTAGTATAAACCACAACTTTATTTAAATTTTACCGACCATGGATTCGCTGTTACAGCATTGTCAAGGTAGTTTACATGTAAACATCTACCTTCATGTAAACTACTTTGACAATGCTGTAACTAGCGAAACCATTGTCGGTAAATTTTAAATAAAGTTGTGATTTATACTAAAAAGTGTTTGTTTTAATTATTAAAATGGAATACCACCAAGCACCTACGGTCTTTAGCATAAATATTTGTTTTATTACAGGATTTTTGTATTTGTTATCCTTTTCTTGTTGTTATTATTAATAAATTTATTATTTATTTATTTTGTCTCGTTATACTTAAATTTTTATTATATCTGCTGTAAACATTGATATAAATAAAATAAAATTATACATGGGAGATTATCACGCATTGTTATTAGGTAGAGGATGAAACTGTACTTCATAACATTCCATATATGGGAGACGAAATCCTTGACCAAGATGGAACTTTTATAGAAGAATTAATTAAGAATTACGATGGGAAAGTACATGGTGACAGAGAATCTGGTTTTATTGATGATGCTATTTTTGTGGAGCTTGTTAACGCGCTTGTTCAATATCAGATAAAAGACCAAGTAAGTATTTTAAACTTAACAATTTTGTTATTGTTTTTAAGAAATCAGAAATATTTTATTTAAATTTATTTCTTGGTGTAAACTGTTGAAAGTCTTAAGTTTTGTCAGTGAACACAGGATTCAAGAAACATTTAAACACCTTGGGCTTAACCATGGCTTTGTAGTAAATCAACGGAAACTGCAATTCTTAATACTGAAGTGTGAAGTACTGGAGCAAAATCAATTACTCGTTTTTGGTTCCTCTTTTACTCCAGGAAATATAGACGATCTAACGAAGCAATTTCTGAGTCCTACATAGGATATCAAAGTTGGGTGGGGTAGAACCCTCTTCCTAAATAATTTTTTTAAATGTATATTTGTTATAGTTATTAGTTTGTTATTCCATAAAAAATTCTTACAAATTAATGTTTTATTAAATATTAGAAATATCAAATAACATTGTTATTTCTCCGAATAAGGTAATAGTACAAAATTATTAAAACAAAGCTTATGTTATCTTGTAATATTTTAAATAGTGCAAGGGTTATATTTTTATTTTTTAAAAAGAGAAGAGAAGTTAAGTTAGTTACTGAATTTAAAATTGCTCGACATTTATGAGCGCCAGGTAACTTTCGTTTACCAATTTAGAAAAACATGAATTTACCTATTTAAATCTCAGGATGTAAGTTCTTTTGAAAGGGTACTTACAGTGATTTTCCTGGTTAAATGAATAATCTTTATTTTGCTGAAACTTGACATGAATTTATTAACAGAATAATTATACATAAACATTTATCATTACAAAGAAATCAAATAAATCGACTATAATTAACATCCTAGCCGAATTGAAATATTAATGCCTTTGAAGAAGGTCTATTTTTAAATCTTGAATTAATCTTAAAGTTGCAACTGTTAAATAGTTTCTTAAATCAAACAGATTAAAGTTATCTGTTTCTTTATTATTAAATTTACTTTATCAAAATTCTTATTTTTCAAAAAACATAAATGACTCATTAAAATATTAATTTTTTTAAGAACAAACATTACACATAAAAACTTTTACATATATATATATATATATATATATATATATATATGATATTTTGTTTTCAGCGTTTAATAACGCTGAATTACCGTCTTTTTGTTGAGGATTTTCCTCCAAGAAGTACATGTGATGGCAGTCTGTCCACATCGCATCAACCGCACAATTCGAGTTTTTTAATTGCACTCGTCTATCTGTCCGTGTTTTAAAATGTTTATTAGTTTTATAGTTCATTAAATCTTTTACGATTGTTCATCTTCAGACACATTTTTTAATACGATACGCGCTAATTATCTATTGTCTTTGCGCGAAACACGCTACTCGTATTAAACACTTTGTCTATTCTAACAAATCTAATACCATTTATCACGCTCGTCTTATATGTTCATATCACTCTACATTTTTAATAGTTCGGCACAATCAATACATTTCACTACCTTAAAATTCAAATTAAGACTCGGACTAATACTGTCCTGTCTAAACTCTGGACTCTGACTCTCTTAAAACGCACCTTGTTCCTGCAACTTCCCAACTCAGACTGAAGACCGCATGGTGAAATTCTAATATCCTGCCTTCCTACAGGGTTCACAGTCGTTGCTCCAAGGATTCCAATTCAATTCTCGCTGCATGTGCGTTAACTGCGACTTACACCTCGTTACAAACACTATTCAAAAATTATCTCTTGACAACAAGTCTTTTGTCTATATTTTTCATAACAAGCACTATCTAAATTGTCATTATTAATTATACATAATATTTTATACATTGTTATTTATTTTAGTTTGGAAATCTAGTTAATATAATTTCCTTTATTTTGAACTATAATATAAGTCATGTTTTCGACTTATTTACCCCCTCCCAAAATGATTTTAACAATTCCCTGTTACTTTTATTATTCAAATTAAATTAAGCCCTTTTAGGTATTACAATCTGTTATGACAGTAAAAATTCTGTCAACTCAAATGGTGTAAGCGATATTTGGGGGTAATTATTCTTTCAAACATCCTTAAGATTCTGAATATATTTTTAGTTGTGACATTTGCATTGAAAATGTCTTCCATCTTATGTTCATCCTTTATAAATAATATTTGTCTTGTTTATTTATTGTCTCTCAGCACCAGACACATCTAAAATATACACAACTCCTTGTACAACTCACTATTTCATCTATACAAATTCTAACATATTTGAGCTTGAAATTTGAATTTGCCATACTTATTTATATACCAAAATTATTTGCTTTTAGTCTGTAACCAATGGTAAAATTCGAAAAACAAGACTGCATTGGTGTATAAGTGCGAATGGGGACTATATTGAAGCATTAGAATTGTAATACACATAAATACAGTTGAGTTATTATATCAGTCTTGTTATTCAGTAGCCACACCTTGTATACTTGTCAATATTGCAATCATGTTTTAGTTGTTCTCTATTAAATAAATATTGATGTAACATTGCAGGAAGAACTTGAAGCAGCTGCCTTGGAGAAAGTCAACACTACTCCACCTTCAAACAAAGGAATTGTTTCTAAAAATGTAGATAAACTATTCCCTTCGCCTCTTATATTCCAAGCAATTTCTGGAATGTTTCCAGATAAAGGAAGACCTGAGGAATTACGTGAAAAGTATGTAATATTAGTTTATTCTGAAATCTCTATTTAATAGTTTGAAATAAACTTGACGGGTTAGAAAAAAAATTAAGATGCTTACGTAATGACGTCTTGCTGTCCAGCACCACTGCCGAAACTGCTCTCTTTGTAATAAGATTGTTGTTTGTTGTTTCCAATGGCAGACTATGTGAGAATCAACCCATGAGTCTCCTGGTGTCCCAGTACAATTTAGGAAAATTCTTCGAAATCTGGTGCTCAGAACCAAGCCTGGGGCACCTCAAAAGATGTTCCCTATTCATAATAAGATTGTAAATACTGCTGAGGTAGATTCGGTGACATTCCAGTTGCACTCTTTGTCATCATGTATGCCACTTAATTTGCTACTACACTGCCAGTGGATGGGAATACTTGAAACGTAATATTTTATTATTTCTCTCTTGTTATTTTTGGAATAACAATTTATTCTCCTTGATTCTGAATGTCTAATCAGTAGTTCTGGACCATCCTATAATTTACAGGTAGATTTGGAGTCCATTAGAACAAAACGCCTCGTTAGATAGACAGCTAGTTAGTGCTACATTAATCGCCAAGCGTTCTGCATAAAAGTTTGATGTCTTAGTTATAGAGGCATAATATTTGTTGTGATCTCACTCATCGAAACTCAGTAGGCCTATCTCGAGACTATGAAATGTCCACCTATCTTACTCCTAAGAGTAATTTGGCACCATTTTTTATTTACTGTGTATATAATAATTGTAATCAAAAAGTATCTAATGTGAATTTTTCCTGCAGGGAATTGAAGGGTAGTTACATGCCAATCAGAGGTTTATTTGTTTTCGCAGGAAAAAATTCAGGTTGAATATTTTTAGACACTAACCTTAAATCTTGTATATACTGGTTTTGGTGTGTCCCAGATCGGGACTCATTTAGATAAACTTAAGTTGATTAAGGGCTAAAGTTAAATGTAAATATATATATAACTGGTATATAATATATTCATAACTGTTGAGATGGTTCTTGGTGGAATTCCATGTTTAAAGATAATAAAACACAATTTTTTATTTTTATTTTGTAATATCCACTTTTTATTAGTCTAGCCGACCAATGGTTTCGCCTACTAAGGCATTGACGAGGCTGTAATACAGTCTCGTCAATGCCTTAGCAGGCGAAACCATTGGTCGGCTAGACTAATAAAAAGTGGATATTACAAAATAAAAAAAATAAAATGTGTTTTATTATATATATTTAGTAAAAACCACAATATTTAATTAAAATATTGTGGTTTATACTAAAAAATTGTTGTTTTAATTTATTTAAAATGGAATACCACCAAGTACCTACTTTAGCATATATATACTCATTTAGTTTTATACTCATATTTTGATACAAACAGGGCATTGAATTTTATGAAGTATGCTTGTATAAACTTTTTCAATCACTTTGTATATATATATATACAGTAGAACCTCTGTTAACCGGCCTCGGATTAACCGGACTTCGGATTAACCGGCCTATATCGTAGTGTACTGGTTGGATGAGAGTTTCCGAAAATAAATTGTAATTGAAACACCAAAGCGGCGGCGAGTCAAATGACTTTGTCGATAGCGGTATCCCATTGTCGGCGACGTAAAAACACCGCCGCACCAACGCAGCGGCGAGTCAAACGACTTTGTCGATATCAGTATCGCATTGTCGGCGGCACCAAAGCAGCGGCGAGTCAAACGACTTTGTCGATAGCGGTATCCCATTGTCGGCAGCATAAAAACACCGTGGCATTGGCACTCGTGGGTATAGCAGACATACACAGACAAAAACGTTTGATGGGCCGCTTTTTCCCACGAATCAATTTACTATAGCCTACATTATGGAAAATATAACAATTCTTTTTAGTTTTCTTGGAAGCGTGTGTTGGTTTCGTTTGAGACGCGGTTAAATGTGTCAAAAGACTTGACAGAGGGGAATCTGTAAAAAAGCTTTGTAGTGTTTAATTATTTCATGTTTGATGTATAATATACATAACATAATATATACGATACATTTATGTACAATAAAATGAGTTGCAATAACATCTTTATTGCATAATTTTTAGTGCTACCTAAATAAGCTTTCTTTGAACGAAAACCGATTTTTCACGGGAACCTCGGATTAACCGGTCAAACGGGCAACCAGCCCGGGTGTCAGTCCCGACTAGACCGGTTAAGAGGGATTCTACTGTATATATATATATATATATAAATGTTATGAACTTTGATACAAATTACTATTTCAACTAAGTTAGTTACTGCCACTTAGGTTCATGTAGTTTTTTTTGTGTATGTGTGGGTTACACTAGTCCGTTTCTACTGCTACCCTTGTGGATCTATTGTGGAAGGTGGCTCAACTTGAATTCAACCCATATTCTACCCAGGATTCGTAGGACCTTTCGATAAATATCTCTAAAATCTTCAGATGCCACAACCAACAGGTTACGCTATCAATTTCACTAATTATCCACTAAAGAAACATTTCACACCATCATAAGGTGTTTTACTGATTCCTTCCTATTGTAACAGATTTTCTGGGCCGTGATTCGTCAACAGACTTATTGTTCGTATTGTCTCTTTGGTCCACATTTCTTAGATGGAGTTTGGGCTGGAGATATGAAATACAGTGACTTTGCAGTAACCTATTATTGACGAGTCACTACATTCCGGTAATAGGTTTATATAGTTAATAATGAATTGTATAATTAATGCAATAAAAACACATTGAGTTCTGTAATATAATTTAACATACATTAAAAAAATAGCAATTACGAGGTGTGACATTTAAGTAACCGAACTGGTGCTGCTACTGGCAAACAGCGAGTACACTGCGGGAGATTTTAACATGTCTGTGCATTTTGATGCTTACCATTTTGAAGCTCTTGCTATGTTAAAGAAACTGTACAGAGGTGAATGTTTATCACGCACACAAGTTTTTGAGTGGTCTAAAAGGTTTAAAGAAGAACGTAAAAGATGATCCGCATTCTGAACGACCCCCACAACAAAAACGGATGACAAATCCAAAAAGTTGGTAAATTGATCCATGAAAATCGTTGTTTAAGTGTCCGAGCTCTTGCTGAAATCTCAGGACATAATTGTATAATTATAATTATTTGCCGTAACTGGCGAGACCATGGTCGGCTAGACCAAATAAATTATAGAATTTTACAAAAGAAAAATTGTGTTTTATTTGTTAAAATGGAATTCTATCAAGTACCGTCGGTCATCAGTGTAAACAATACAAAATTAATACTCAGCATTACAACACAAATAATGCACATTTCTAGTTGGGCCTTCCACATAATGGATTTTCAGGGCTGTGGAAGGATAATTATTCCTTGATTGGCAATATTGCAATTATAGTAATCATTAAGACAAGACCTAAGATTAGACCAATGCAATGTGTACCTATTCCACCACTAATACTTATTATAATCTGTATACATCATGTGGCTGTGCAACTTAGGTCTTGCCTTAATGATGGCTACAATTGCAATATTGTCAATCAAGAAATAATTTATTAATATGTATGTATATATGAACCATGATGAAAATTAAAAAAAAAATAAACACCCAATAGCACAATTCAAAGTTCACCATAGTGTTCTCATATGTGTAGTGATGAAGTTAAACATATAAACTATAATTGGTTGTGTGTTATCATTTTTGCAGATACATAGAATTAACAGTAAGACTAGATCCCAATGCTTTACCACCTGAATGTACACCCAACATAGATGGACCTACTGCGGAATCAGTACCGAGAGAACAAACCATGCATTCTTTCCACACTCTATTCTGTAGACGTTGTTTTAAGTATGATTGTTTTCTGCATCGTAAGTATTATTTATTAATTTTTTAAAAATTATTGCAAACACTAGTTTTCATGCCTAGGTAAACTTGACAAATAAATACTATGATTTTTTTTAAAATATGCATCAGCAAAGATAAATAAATAAATGAAACACAAACACAATATTTAGTGAAACCATGTATGGCAAGACTCAATAAATTGTCCAGTGTTTACTAAATATTGTATTTCTGTTTCATTTAACATTGTGTTCTACCAAGTACCTTAAGTCATTAGTATAAATCATATTTAATAAACGATCATAACGAAATATTTTCAGTTTTTGTAAACAGGGATGTATTTAGGTATCTTTTTTTAAAAAAATTTCCGCTACCCACCCATCATCCCCAACGTCACTAAAATTACCCCAACCCATGCACATTGTCAGCTGATTACCTAGAAAAGCTATCGGTAGATTCATGTTGCTTTCAACAAGTTCAATAACATTTTAACAGTTTATCATTGAACACTTTTAGCCCGGATAGACGTGCTAAGTATTTGGTTTTGAAATAAAACAAATTTTTGATTTTAACAACAGTTTATTTACAAAAACTAAACAAAATAACGGCCCTGCTGGCTAATGGTTGTTCTGTGTTTTGTTACAAAAAAGAAAATACTTAAAACACATCTTAATTTAACTATAAAAAAAAGTAAGTACTTTTACTTAAAAGAATGAAATATAAATTTTGCTTAATGAATGATGTTTGTTCACATTTTCCTCCTTGATATTTCCTAGCAAAATTATCAATAACTGTAAATAAGTCTAGAGAGTTCAGCAGAATTCTTTCGATGTTCAAGACTACAAGCGAACAAAGTCTTTCTTCAGTAGATCGGCTTCGTAAATAATTTTTGATCCTTTTAAGTCAGGAAAATGATCTTTCTGCAGCACAGTTTGTTATGCACACAAACATCCTTAGTGCAATCTCTACATTTGGGAAAATCAAGAGATCTTCTTCTCTTATTTCTTTCAGAAGCTTTAGCAGAGTATTTTTTTTAGTGCAGAATTTTTATTTGGATATTGATTCAATACTGGTTTTGCTTCTGATCTTAGCTAGTTGTTTTTCATCTTTTTCTAGTTTTGGTTTGACACTTTCATTGCAAGCTTTAATGTGAACAAGTTCATCTGAAAAGCTGTCTTCAATATCAGAAGAATACAAGTTGTGAAATCTATCACCAGCTTTTCTTAGCTCATCTAGATCTAGGTTTTGGATGTTTGCCAAGGATTTGAAAGTTTCATAGACTTTGTCATAAGCTTGTTTCCTTTTACTAAGCTCGGACAATAATCTGTCTGTCAAAACATTGAATACATCTACTTCAAATTTTTTCTTAGCACTTAGAATTACTTTAGATTCAGAATCACAATGAGCTTCACCGATTTCGTAGTCTTCTTTGTTCTCTTAGACTCAGGCTGGTAGTTATTTATCTTAGAGAGTTCTTGAGCTTTTCTTTCAAATATTTTAAACTGACTCCAAGTAGTAATGACATCGACAAGAGATCCATATAGGTTTACAACACTTGTCAAATCTGTTTCTACTGCATGGAATCTTTTATTTGTTACATTTAAACGATGGAGAATGAATCCCCTGAATTGTACCAAAATTACTGTTTCCGGGGCATTGATTTTTTTGACCAGACCATTGGTCTCTGTACGGGTCAGACGCTTTTGTGAAGGATCTTCACCAATAGTTTTAAGAGCACTTAAGATTTGTTCCCAATGTTTCAGAAGCCCTTGACAAGCATCATCTCTTGTGGACCATCTAGTGGCACTAAGACCTTTGATTTTTGAAATATCTTTTTACGACTGTCCTTCTTTGTTTGTAGGCTTTGACTTTTGTAGAATTTCCCACCGTCAAGTATACATCTCCTGCAGAAGCATAAACAGGGTGTCTACCAGTCACGGAAGTTACAGAAATGTCACAGATTTTATTATGGGGTAACGGAAGTCACGTATTTTGCTTTAAATGGTTGAAAGGTCATGGAAATACATTTAAAATTTTTAAAAGGCATACAATTAAAATAAAAATCAATCAGCTGATAATGAACTGTGTGGAAGAGAAATGAACAAAATGTATGCCGGATTTACACTCTTGCCGAGTTTAGAGAGAGAAGATGAACTCGCCCGAGCGACTTGATGAAACACTCGTCTAGAGAATGCAAGTGGCTGAGGTGTCACTTTAGTAGGGTTGTAGTGTAGTAGGTCTATTGGCCGGGGATCTGCGATGCACAGCAAGACAATTATAGCGAATCTATCTGAACGTTCGTGGACAGTTGTCCGAAGATATGCGTACAATAATATTGTTTAGCTACTCATTTAAACACAGTATACCATTCGTCCATTCCAAAACCAAATATCGTAGTTATTATTTTAGCCCCTTATGCTATTAGAATATTCGAGGGCTAGGGGGTTTTTATTTTATGTTCTTTTCTTTTTTTTTTATAAGGTGATGATAAACATGTGGTTTTCTCTTATTTATTTATTAAAAAAAAAATATATATATATATATATATATATATATATATATATATATATGCGTTTATCAATTCATTAATGCTTTTACTAACTGACCCCAAATTATCTTACAAACGAACAATGTTTATTGTTTGATTTTAGGTCTTAAAGTTCACCATCCAGGACCTAATCTTCAAAAAAGAAAAAGCCCTGATTTGAAATCTTTCTGTGAACCATGTGGACCTGACTGTTATATGCATCTGGTGAGTTTCGATTCTTTCTATTAAATCATATACTTTATGTTAAGTTCAGTACATTAATTTAGTTGATAAATTGTAACATTTATGGCTTTGTTCTGAAATACCGGTGGTGAAAATTTGAAAAATGTACTTAAATTGAAATTTAATTTTGCCTAAACATGTGTGAGAAAGTTGTTAAATGGTAAACTCTGATAATTGAGACAGATATTTTCATGGACAGATGGAGAGACAGACATTTTGGATGCATTTTACATTAGCCCTAATACAAAGACAAAAATCAATTGTTTGAAATAAAGCAAAGAATACTGTAAAATATTTGATTTGGTTGCAGGATGGAATGCGTGAAAAATTAGCAGCAATGAGTGCACAACAATTGGTAAAGGAGGATTTAGAAGGAGGGCAAGAAGATTCAAACCATCAAAGTACTTCAAGTAGTGTAAGCAAGATAGAGGTTAAACGGGAAGATACTAACGGGCTCCCTCGTAAAGTTAGAAAACAGACATCAGTTGATTCTGGGAATGAAGCAAGTTCAGAGGATAGTAATGACAGCAAAGGTAAGGCATTATAGCAAATTATAGGACCTCCCTCTAGGTAATGACAACTTCTGAATCTATGAAATATCTATAAATCTGTAAAAATCATTTAGAATCATGTTTGTTTCCCATCTTGGTCATTATTGCGTTAACAAAAAAGATCATAAAATAGAGGAACCCCCCCCACCCTAGTTCTCAAATACTCTAATAGTGTCAAGGTCGTAAAGAGCAAGAGTTGGTTGAGAGAGACCGGCTAGAAAAGATTAAATAGAGGGATCTAACCCAATGCCATATGAAGAAAAGATGTAGATCCAGCTAGGTATCTCAGAAAGAAGAAATCCACAATGGACTTATCTCACTTGGAGCTTTTCATCCAGTTAGTGACTAAAATTCCTTCACACACTATATCTTTCTCTGCCATGAAGCATTACTTCACAGTAGAATTAGATTAGCTATTGTGCTTTTCTCTATTGCTTAAAGTGTTCAGTTTTACTTGCTTCTTTTTCATGACAATAATGTGTTCAACTCTAATACTCCATATCTCCTTGATCTTATTATAAGTGTCACTGTATTTTCGTGTGAGAGTACTTCTTAAACCTTCCTGTTTCTATGAAAAGCGGCACATTCAAACAGCACTCTCAGAGTGTGCACAGGATCATCTATGTCACTATTTCAGAACTTACAGGATTCATTGTGTACAATTTGATACTTCTTTATATATGATTTAAAACATCCACGGCATTTAAGTACCTGTGTGAGGTAGAAGTTTACCTCTTCTTATTCTCTTCCTACCCAGTCATCCTGTATCGGTATCAGTTTATAGGTCCATCTACCTCTCGTCTCCTCATTCTATCTTCTGCCATTTCTTCATTGGTACTCTTCTCGCTTCCTTCTTAACATAACACATATATCGTGCATAGTTCTTTTGTTGGTTTTTAAGTCTTAAGTATACCTCTTTTCTTTCTTGTGCTAGCAAATGAATTAGATGCATACTTGAAACCACTAATATTGTACTGTATGACACAGCTTGGTTGATATAATCCTCAAAGCCATGCATCTCTGAATTGAGTCCCCCCCCTTCTTCGTATAACACTCCTTTTGCGTTGCCTCTACCCACACGGGTGCTGCATACAATAACCTTGAGCGAATTACTGCGGTTAACAATCTTCTTTATTTTCTTTTGGACCAACTATATTAGATATTGATCTTGCAGGACTTTTTTATATCTACAACTTTTGTAGTTTAATTTTTTCTATATATGGTCCAAAACATATAGTTTTCCCTCAGAATTACCAAACCTATACTCACAAAGTGAGTCCATGAGAGTTACATAGACTATACACTCTATAAATCACTTTTTTGTTAGATTTTTATCCAACATTTGGTTTTTTAATCCACCGTTGTAGGCAAATTTTTTATATTAACACGTTCCCTACCGACATGTTAAATAAAAACCATCTCCACAGACCAGCGTCAACTATGTGTGACATCAACTATAGTTGATGCATGGTCTGATTCCAGCGGACCGATGTCAACTATCGATGATGCAAACCCTTAGCTTCATTATGATCTCTCACAACCATACGGTCTAGTTTATCGACTTAGTTTTTGTTTGTCGGTTAACAGGAATGTTCGTCAACTATACTGGAGACGTGGTCCCTGTGTGGGATATTTTTTCTCTTGCAGTTGGGAAACTTTTGTTTACACATAAACTCGACCACATGCTACGAATTAGTCAACAGTTTCCTAGTCTAACCGTATGGTATCTTTGTATTATCAGTTTAGTAGTGTATTAGTGAAATATGGAACGAAAACGTGGCCCTAAAAGAAAATATTGTGACACTCCTAGTGAGATTGACAGGGAGTTATGTGTTACAATGTTATATTTGATTGTGTTTACCTCAAATATCTTTTACAAATAATTAATTTTCCAACGTCAAATATAGTTGACGTCAGTCTATAACCAAATCTACATAATATGCCATATATATATATATATATATATATATGCAATATATAATATGCTATAGACTGACGTCAACTATAGTTGACGAAGAAAAAAAAAGGGTAATAAAGGTTAAAATGAGTTTTTTTTTACTAAATCACATAAACTACATTTATTTAGACCCTAAATACAGTAGTGTCTTGCAAACTCGGCACTCGATAACCCGGCAGTCCAGATTACTCGGCGACCCCAATGGGAAAAAAAAATTGCTATAAACAGTGATGTTAGTAAAAGTTCGGCAGATCCCAAAGCGGGCATTAACTTCGATCGCTCGAATCGTTGATGGTACTTTTCCCACGTTAAACTTGTCACAAAGCTTTTTTACAGATTCCCCTCTGTCAAGTCTTTTTAACACATTTAACCGTGTATCAAACGAAACCAACACACGCTTCCGTTTTCGTAACTCACTCATTTTTATTTACTGTATATACTGTGCGTAGATCATAACCAGTCAAAGAAAACTGAAAAGAAATGTTATATTTTCCATAATGTATACTAAATTGATTCGTGGAAAAAAAGCGGCCCATCAAACGTTTTTGCAGGTGTATGTCTGCTATACCGACGGGTGCCAATACCACAATGTTTTTACACCGCCGACAATGGGATACCGTTATCGACAAAGTCGTTTGACTCGCCGCTTTGGTGCTGCGGCCGACAATGGGATACCGCTATCGACAAAGTCGTTTGATATCGCCGCCGCTTTGGTGTTTCAATTACAATTTGTTTTTTGCCCTTATTCCCGATAACCCGGCATTTCACAAACTCTGCATACTTCCGGTTCACATTACGCTGAGTTTGTGGGACTCTACTGTATATCTTAAAAGTAAATTAAAAGTTTGGTCTGTGGGTAAGATTAGTTTACTATGCTCAGTCTATGGTGAAAGGCAGGTACAATGGATCGGTCATATAGAAACACTTTGGTGTCAACTCTAGTTGATGATCGGTAGTGAACGTGTTAATGGGCGGAAACAGCCATACATTCTAAAAATTTTTGAACAGCTGTACTGCTTTTATTGTTAATAAATTTTATAAAAAATACTAAAAGTAGTGTAAGTTTTGTTCAAAATATATTGTAATGTCTCTTTATAATTTTGAGATAGTAAAATCCAAATTTCAGAAAAATTTTGGCTAATCTATATATTTTTTAAATGTTGAACAGTCACTGTTATAAAAATTATGTAAAGAATCAAATGGTTAATGGTTAATCAAAATGTTAATCTTTAAGATTAAACATATTTTAAGAGGTAGAATCTTCACCTACTTCGGAAATAAATTGGAAATCGTCATTCTGTCTCACTAATCACACAATAAAACCCAGAAGGTTTTCTATGTATGTGAAGTCAGATAACGGGCAACCTTCTATATTTGATTCTTATGAAGTTAGGAATCCAAAAATACCGTTTATTCAAGATTGTATATATTTATTTTTTCAAACGAAGAAAAATTCTCTCTCTCTCTCTCGTTATTTATTTAGGATAATATAACCTAGTTATGGTCTAAATATTGTCAACCTAATCTAACCTAAATATTGTTATTGCCCTAGACATAATTAAGATTTTGTATATGGTTTTATTGATTTTGGAAAGTTAGAAGGTTTATATCATAACGATTTCAGTTACGTTCGATAAATAACTAATTCTGTTTGTAGGTTTTACTTCTTATTACTTGAAAAAGCCTTCTGGTACCAAGTGATTTCAATGGGTTGATTGTCCATAATATGCTGCCGCCACCAGTATCTACATTTTTCCTTCTTGCTCAATATGTATTAACCCTTTAGTTTTCATCAACCATAGTGTTCAATATTTCTCATGGAGACAAAAAATCCAGTAGGATGTGCTCTGTCTTCACCAAACTGGTGACTATAGCTCTTGATACGTCCATCTCAAGTGTTGAGTCTACAGGCTGTAGTTGAATTTCAAACAACTGTTGTAACAGTTCTGTGTGTACCTTACACTCTTTGGGTGTCATTTTGTAAGAGTACTCTGTATTTTACAAAGTTACTTACTAATTATTATTAATTATACTTATTAGGTTCTTGCTTTACTTCCCAGCTTTAAAATATCCAACGTGATTACATGAATATGTGCTTTTCAATATTTTTTAGAAACTCATGTTAATTTTTTCTTAAATGAAATAAAATCTATATTATTAATTTTAAACAACTTGCATCTAAAACAAGAGTCTTAATTCTATTCTGTTCACCTTAAAATCTATTACCGTATTTGCTTTCGTATGACGCGCACCTTTTAAAAAAAAATCATACGCGAAATTCATAGGTGCACGTCATATGTGGAGATTTCCAAACGGAGTTAAAGTACGGTATGTGGTTCGATTGTGCTATAGTCAAAATCGCTAAATACTCTCTGATGGTAAGCTATTTCTGTTATTTCCGTACGTACGACATCGTTGGTGTACACTGTACAGACCAGTTTTGTAGCCCAGTCAAGATCGTGCACGTGTTCTGTTTAGACAGTTTGGTGAGTTAATGAATAAGTGAAAATGAGTTCTGTAAAATTTGCGTTCATTTACTGCTGGTGAAAAATTAAAAGTTATTTTTGAAGCAGAAGAGATTGGTAACTGTGCAGTGGGCCGTAAGTATGGCATTACGGAATCCTGTGTTGAAGAGATTGGAGGAAGAAAAAAGAGAAGCTTAAAGATTCTAATAAAAATAGAAGAGCATTTCGCGGAGGAAAACCAAAGTTTTAAAATTCCATTTCAGGCAGATTTGCTTCCAGTTCGTGTCTATGCAACCTCCACTCTCTAAGGTTGTTTGAATTTTACATTTTGAACCAATCAAATCACAAGATCAGGATCATGTCCTTCTATGGCATATCATGTGATGTTAAGTCTTTGTTCCACACAAAAGCCATCTTTTCTGTTACAACACATTTATTTAAATTCACTTTTTATTCATCATTACAAAAACATCTTTATCCTTTTACTATATTTCAAAATTCTCAACTTAATGTTTTTATCCATTGTTTCTTTATTTCCTAATTTAACCTTTTATATCAATCAATAATTATTTCAATTACCGACAACAGATTATTATTGGTTGGATATGTCCCATGTTTACACTGTCTGTCCATCTCTGTAGGTTTCCAATGTCCAGGCCATTCTGTTTGTAGCCTATTAGATACTGTCATTTTGCATTATTCAATGATTGTTGAGGACGTAGAAAAAAATCCAAAATTTACAGTCTGCTTTGCTGTCTCAATTAACTCATTCATTACTATCTTATCCCACAGTGGATTAGAAGTCCACTGGAAGAAGAAGAACACAAAGAGCATAGCTGGTGATATGGCCTCACTGCAAATTGCTGGCCCATTTTGAGTTACACCAGCTATAAGTTATTATTTTCGTAGCTGGTCCCAGACTTGCGACCAAGCTAATGGAGGATTAAAACGCCTTCATGTGGTCATAATGCTTCTCTCAATAGCTGGTCATTCACTTTCCTTCTTGAGTCACAAGAAATGTGTTTTTGTTTTTTCACGTCCTTCACAATACATATATGTGAAACAAGTATTCATTGAGCTCCGTCTTTCTCAAACAGCCATGGCTTATTTTAAGTTTGTAAGAATGTATGTTTTCTCTCTGTTCTACTTAACCGCAGGATAATATTGTGTATATGATTATTAATTTTCCAAAACTTTTTCATTGGTTTAAAAAAAAAAAATAGATAACTAGTGGTGGATTTATTAACCCATTGGCCTAGACATACGGAACTGTTCCGTATAGTCCCCGAGCGGCCCACTAATAGACATACGGAACTTCTCCGTGTCCCGGAGGACAACGTTCTTTATTAAGCGTAGGTTTGATTGGTTTGACGTAGTTTCGAATAAATGTGGTAGATGACAGCATTGTCCATGAGAATGGTTTCTTTGCATTTTATTGTGAAAATTAAGAATTAAATTGTACTTTTTTATGAGCAGTGTTCACGCGCAGTCCCAGTGAAACCTTACAACGCGTGTGATATAAGCTAGATTATTCAATTTATAATACGATATCGTTATTATACTTTTAGAATATTTAGATTACTTGATGTTGGCAACACTTGTAAGCAACGTATCAAATAAACAGATGACTTCTGTGTTCTGATTAGATTATAAACATTTGTTTTGTCTACTGTTTTAATGAATTCTTACGATGTGCTGTGTTTCGTAAATAAAAAATATAGAAAATCGTTATTGTGCGTAACTTATATTTGTTATAGAGAGTATTTAATTTAGAATAAAATGGTGAAAACAGAACTAAAATCACAATTACGAATCAAAAGTTATTTATATTTTTCTAATAATGTACAAAATCAGCCATTTTAATTGCTAGATTAGGGTCAAGCAAAGTTTCCGAAAAAGGCTAGGCCAATGGGTTAAGGCAAGAACTAGCATTGGCCATTCTAAATATTAAAAAAAATTTGATGTAAAGAAACAATTAATTGTGATCTTTGTAAGACTGAAGACCGCTAAAAGGAAAAGTCCCGTTTAGGAAGATGACAATCTACCAAATATTCTATCAAAGTTTCTAAAATGTCTTATTGATTTCAAGTTAGAAAGTTTCTGTTTCAGAATACAGACAAGAAGAGAGTACAGGAGGAGAACCCATGTCAACGACAACATCATTTTCTCTATTGAGACTAATGGGAGCAGAAAATAATAGAGAGTGGACTGGAAGTGATCAATCATTATTCCGTGCTTTACATAAAGTGTTCCTCAACAACTACTGTGGTATTGGTCAGATTATGTTGACTAAAACTTGTCAGCAGGTAACTTTTAAAGTTTGGAAGGATTATTCCTTTTATGTTATTCTTAGTATAATATTCTCAACAGGTTTTCACTAGCTTTTTATACATATCCAATGTTTGTAAGGTTTGTCTATTAAATAAAGAGACTAATATTTTATAGGTATCACAATTCTAATGTACCCTATCCCTATTCAGACTTATACACTGACTCTGTATTGTTTTCCATTGATTGAAGGTGTGAAGCTGTTAATTTATCGAAAGGGACAATAATGAACATTTTTTAAATGCAAAAGTATATACAGTAGAACCTCTGTTAACCAGCCTCGGATTAACCGGTCCTCGGATTAACCGGCCTATATCGTAGTGTATTGGTTGGATGAGAGTTTCCGAAAATAAATTGTAATTGAAACACCAAAGAGGCGGCGATATCAAAGGACTTTGTGGATAGCGGTATCCCATTGTCGGCGGCGTAAAAACAACGCGGCACCAAAGCGGCGGTGATATCAAAGAACTTTGTCGATAGCGGTATCCCATTGTCGGCGACATAAAAACACCGCGGCACCAAAGCGGCGGCGATATCAAACGACTTTGTCGATAGCGGTATCCCATTGTCGGCGCCGTAAAAACACCGCGGCATTGGCACCCGTCGGTATAGCAGACATACACCCACAAAAACGTTTTTTCCACGAATCATTTTAGCATACATTATGAAAAATATAACATTTCTTTTCAGTTTTCTTCTTGTCTTTGACGGGTATATTACAGTAAATAAAAATGAGTGAGTTACGAAAAAAACGGAAGCGTGTGTTGGTTTCGTTTGAGACGCGGTTAAATGTGTAAAAAGACTTGACAGAGGGGGATCTGTAAACGAGCTTTGTAGTGTTTAATTTTTTCATGTTTGATGTATAATATACATAACATAATATATACGATACATTTATGTACAATAAAATGAGTTGCTATAACATCTTAATTGCATAATTCTTAGCGCTACCTGATTAAATAAGCTTTCTTTCAACGAAAACCGATTTTTCAGGGGGAACCTCTGATTAATCGGGCAACCGGCCCGGGTCTCAGTCCCGACTAGACCGGTTAAGAGGGGTTCTACTGTAGTTCGAGTTATATTCAGTAAGAAATCCAAAGACTCATGACGTTCGCTCTTTCAAAACTGAAGAATTAAACTTTTCCGTTTCTACTTTAAGTGTTATAATGTATTCTAAGTTTCACACAGAAATGGACCAGAGTTAGATACATAGATATAACACTAGGAAAACATACAACCTAAGCATTCAAAAACATAGGCTTGCTAAAACTGCTGACTCACCAACAACTTCCGGTGCTATTGACCACAACTGTCTTCCACAGAAAATTAAAATAATAACAGAGGAAAGAATCGTTCATAAAATAAGTACTTAGATATTTAAGCCATCTATGGAATAACAGAATATTTTGTTTCTTTTTTTTTTTATAAATGTTTAATGAAGTTCCAATTGAGGACATACAAAGGTCACTTAATCTGTTGTCACTTGTGAGTAAGGTTGCAGTGGATACTCTCTTTTTTCACAGGTTTGTAAATGACAACTGTTCTGGCCTGTTAAGCATGGTGGATTTTTGGGTTCCAGTTGACACTTGCTCTCAGAATTTGCTTGCTTGTAGTTTTGCAGCAACAAATTATTGTTGGAGGTATTGTTTCATTGTTAGCGGTTTGTGGTTGTGTTTAAGAATCAATTTAAACACTTTAAACAATTAAATCTCTTCTTCAATTGTACCATTGAAGAAATGATTACAGAGTTTTCTAAATTCTGAACTGGTGAAACCAACAGATATTATTTATACGATGCAGCAGCAATACGAAGAGAATTATTTGTATGGAAACAAGATCTACAAAAATGTATTGATCGTTTAAAAAAAAAGCAAGATTTCTCTTTGTAATGAACAATGGAAAGGAAGGCCAACCATTATTAAGACAATATCGAAGTAGTTAAATAAATGATTCACAATAAACGACTAATTAAATGTTGTGAATAAATGAAGTTGTGAGTTAAATATAAGCCGTGGTTCGGCATGATGGATAACAATACTTTAAATTTTTTTAAAGTCTGTACTCACTGGTTTCCATGTTATCTGACAGACATCCATAAAAGGAATCATTTGAAAATGTCCTAGAAGCGTCTAAAACATTTTGAAGATGAAGGAAATGCATTTCTGAACCAGATAAAGATAATTGATAGCGCATGGGTCTATCATTTTGAACCTGAAAGTAAATGACGTCTTCACAATACTCTACAGGCCAAAAAAATGGTCAGATTTCAACCAAATTTGTGATATGGACTTATTTTGGCCATATCTCAGGACTAGTTTTGATGTTAGCTACCATAAAAAACGGAAAATTACAATAGTTTGATCAAATTTTTCTCAAGTGTAGCGTCCAAAGGCCTGATCAAACATTTGTTGCTATCTCTCTAACATCCTTGACTGCGATTATTAAAAGATCAATATTAATGAAATACGATTTATACTGAGGACAAAGTTTAGGCTTTATTTAAATATATCAAAAAATTTCAAAGACTACATCTGAGGTTTATTTTCATTTTTAGACTGACAACTACCGAACTGAAATTTTTGGTGATTAATATTGGTTGGTTTTTATTTTGATTTGAGGATGTGTGAGTGAGAAAGTTTGTGCAATTTTTATGTGCTATTCAAATGGCTCATCTAATAAAAAAAATATGTTAAAAAAAATGTAGAAGTAAAGTTTTGTAATTTACATAGATATGAAAACACAAAATTTTAAAAGGTACTAAATATATTATTCTTACAAATTTAAATGTATAAGTTATATAAATATCTGTTTATGCAGGTGTATCAATTTGCTCAAAAAGAAGCAGCTGATGTTGAAATGGTTGAATCAATGAAAGACTTCACACCTCCCAGAAAGAAGAAAAAGAAGCATAGGCTTTGGTCGATGCATTGTCGCAAAATTCAGTTAAAGAAAGATTCGAGTTCCAATCATGTACATAATTTCACACCATGCGATCACCCTCCAACACAACCCTGTGATATCATGTGTCCTTGTGTGTCGGCACAAAATTTTTGTGAAAAGTTTTGTCAATGCAGCTCTGATTGTAAGTATTGAGGTCTCACGATTATCTTATAATTTGCATGTATATTGAAAGATCACCAAATTTATGTTTTGTTAGTTTGGTAAATAATTTGTTAATGCGCCATTTGCTGAGTATAATTTAAATTCTTTAGTACAGAATTAGTTATTTAAGTATGTTCTACCATTCCTAGAAAACTTCTGACACGTTTTGGATGAACTCTTTTATCAAAAGCTATTTAAATAAAAAAGATTATTTTCCGTTTGTATCTGCTTATTTTTTACCTTATCTTATAGCAAGTTGTTCAGAATTAAATTTTCTACAAGTTTTGTTGAAAACTTTTAAGCGTTTATCAGCCTCTGACAAACTTTAACAAAGTTATTTCATAGTAAACTTATAAAAGTATGTTTTTCGACCCCAATTATACATATTTACCCCACTTTTCTCATAAACTACTGGAGAAACAGTTCTGAAACCTACTTTTTACAGTTTTTCAGGTCAAATTGCATATAAAACACCAAATGTGCACCTTAATTTGGTTCTCAGGGATTTTATCAAGACTGAATTTTACTAGAGGATTAGAAATCAGGGTGAAATATTTTGCTAGCTGTAACTAGCTACCAAAGCGGTTTAGGACATATGTTTATATGATGTTTTTTCTTTCTTTTTATATATGAGCTCAGAAAGCGCTGGTAAAACTTCGTGAAACACCCTTTAACAGCTTTGCCACACTTATATCACCACACTCCTTCGCCTTTCTACCGAGCTCCGCAACCCTTGTTATTTACATTGTTGAATTTATTAACTTTTTTTCTTTGAAATTTTAACTTTTTGAACTTTACATCTGATTGGTTAATAAATTTGTTTTAATAATATTTTCTCCATTCATTTTTAGTTTAAAAATTTCTATATTTCCCATTATATTTAGACGTCTGTTTGTTCCACTGATGAAACTTTTATTTCATATGGGATATGGCCCTCTTTTAGTAAATAGGTAACGTAATTTGAATCTCTTTTTTTTCTTTTCTTTTTTTCCCCTTTTTTTTCCTTTCTTCGTATTTATGACCTAATATGTTCCCTAAATCTTGTTTTAACTCTTCCCCTATTTGGCCTGTATATGTTATGTTACACTTATATTTTATTTCGTAGACTCCACTTTATCGTATGTTTCACTTTCTTGTACATTTTTTACTTAATCTAGTCTTTATAGTATTATTCGTGTTGAATGCCTTTTTCACATTTTATTTCCTAAAAATCGTTTCATTTTGTTTCTTTCGTAGTAAGAGTAAATGCAGCCTAGATGTTTTGTCTATTTAGTGAGCTTTGTCATATTGTTTAAATTTTGTATTATTTTTCTTATTAATTTCCTTATTACACTCTTTTCATATCCATTGTTTTCAGTTATCTGAAATATTGTGTATAGTTCTTCCTTGCGTGCTGCCTATAATATATTATTTACATATAGAAGAAAATGCCATTTTGTTTTACATTGGGTGGTTTGAATTGATATTAATTATATTATCGGTGTGTATCTTTCCTAAATATTCCAAATCAAGTTGATTGCTATTTCTTGTTATTTTAAATGAGAAAAATTTATTATTTATTTATTTTCCTTTGTAAATTTTATATTGTGGATTCGTTTATTTCCCGTAATGTTAGTTTTCCTTTATTTTTTAGGCTATCTTTTATTATTATTTGGGAATCATTTATATATCGGATATATTCTAAACAACCATGCTTCTTCTTCTTTTTTATTTAATCTTAATGCCGACTGGCAGGCTTGGATAAAACCATGAAGCCTTGTTATTCACTACATATTATATATAAACTATTATAAAACTTTGATTTATTTCATTGTAGTTGTGGTTGCCATTTGATAATTTTGTTAATCACTTTTGTTTTGGAACTAATATTACTGTTATTCATTAAATGACTCTATAATTTAATTTTTAATCATTCTATTACTACAATATTTGCTATTTCTCATTACGCGTTATTTAGAAATGTATGTTAGTAACAAAGAATAAAAACCAGTGTAATGATGATCGACAAATTCATTTTTCACTGAAAAAAACATAAAATCGTAGTTGTGGGTGTTAGTCATGCCAGAGGTTTTGGGCAACTATTGCAAGAGGGAGCTGGAAATAAAATGGCTTTATCAAATTTCTTCAATCCAAATGCTCAAATGAAAAGTGTTCTTCAGGATATAAACTCAATCACTCGTAGTCCAGTCTTGATAAAGATGATTGTTTATTTGTATTGGGAGGGTCAAATGACTTTTGTAAGGGCACATCAATGGAGGCTACGAAATGTGTAGCTCAGACTCTGGAAAGTACGGTTAATACAAACGTGATACTGTCAACAGTTCCGTAGAGATTTGATGATGAATCAAAAAATGCAGCTATTTATAGACATAACTTAAAATTACATTCTTTTGCTTTGTCTTTGAACCATGTAAGGTTGCTGAATAATTTATCTTTATTAGGTATAAATAGTTTCACATCTTACAGCCTTCAGCTTAGAAAATTTGGAAAGATAAGTGTCAGTAAAGCAATAGTGAATCATGTTTTTAATAAGATAAATACTGGTTTTTTAGGTTTTTGAAAACCGAAAATAGTTGTTATAATAAACAAATGTCCGAGTGTTTCTCAGGGAATTTCAAGTAATATCAGTGATGCATATGCAAAGCTTGCTCAGATATGCTCATTTTCTGTGTCTGTCGTCATGCATTATAACGTTCAAGGTATAATTTAAAAAATTCCAGAATTGCTATTGTTTTTTAAAACTATAAATTATTCGCCTATAGTTATTTGCATATGTTAACACTGGCTATATCAGGAAAATATATTCATATTAAACACCCTAGATGAATATTCTGTGGCCAGTACTTTTACTAGGATAACCATGTTAAGAGGGGGAACTGCAATTCTTATTAAAAAGGATATTCAGTTCAAAGGATTGACATTGAAAAATTTAGACTTATAATTACTATTAGTTAATGCTTTACAACCTTTTAATGTAGAATGCAAAATAAATGAAGCAACTAGAATTATATTAGATATTTATTGTCAAAGCTACTAAACATTCAAGCAAGATTATCGACTATATTATTGAAAGTCAGATCAATCTTGCAGTGAGGCTTTAGTTTTAGAACCAGAGCTATAATATCATACAGCTCAAGTTTTAGGATAACATTAACCAGACAAAGCAAGATGTAAATAAAGCTCCTAAACTATTTAAAAGACAATTCATAAAAGTAATGTAATGAATATCATTCCATTAATGTCTAACGTAAATTGGAGTGACACTCTATGGTGTGACAGATGCGGAATTGGCATACAATTTGTTTCTTGATATTTTGTTGTCAAGGTTTGAGAAAGTTTGTTCAAAACATTTAAAGTTTTGGATGACAGAAGGGCTAAGAATCTCATGTAAAAGAAAAAGAATGTTATTTGAAATGACTAAAGTGTATAGTGAAGAGGTACTTCTAATTTACTACAGACTCTATTGAAAATGTTGCGAAAACTTATTACTGCAGCTAAAAGGCTGCACAATGATAAATTTATAGTACAAGCTTCGAATAGATCGAGGGCTGTCTGAGATATTGTTCATAAAGAAACAGGTAAATTGGTTCTCAATCGGTGTATTACAAAAATTATCGTCCAAGGAAGAGAAATTGTTTATTATAAATGTATAGCAGACTCCTTTAATAGTTTTTTCTTGTTATTACAAAAGGATTTATTCAAGATAAATCAAAGGCTTTAGAAGTCCTACAATTAACCAATAAAATGGGTAACAATTATTTAAAATTGTTACCTACAAATGAGATGGAAGTATTAAAAATAATCCAAAAATTAAAAAAACAAAAAATCTAGTGGATGGGAAAATGTATCAGATAATATCTTGAAATCAGTGGGATTGGCATATGTCATAAATCTATCTATGAAATCAGGTGTCTTTCCTTCTAAATTAAAGTACAATAATTAAACCAATTCATAAAAAAGGGAATAAGTCTGAAATGGGAAATTACAGACCCATATTTATTTTATCAGTTTTCTCTAAAATATATCAAAGAGTAGTATAGCATCGACTAACTTTATATTTGGAAAATAAATACTGTCTATGGAACTAAATTCTACCATATAGGTAGTTTCTATCCAAATGGAAAAAAGAATCTCTAAAATCAGTTTATTTTGGATATTTCCATTCTCTCTTAAATTATGGTATAATATTGTGGGGGTAATTGTCCTGAGGTACACATAATATTAAAAATACAAAAACGTGTAATTAGAATTATAGTGGGAGCGGGGCACAAGGAGTCGTGTAAGCCTTTCTTTAAAGAAATGTGCATTATGCCTTGTCTATATATATATATATATATATATATATATATATATATATATATATATATATATATACAAGGCAGTCTGAATTCATAATATTTTCCAAATTTAAATTATAATTTGAACAAATTGTATCTTCTGTAATGGCGCTACTGCGTTTATTGTAATTATAAATATATGATACCTTAATTTTGTTATTTCTAATATACAAACTATACAAAATAAGGAAAAATGTTAGGTTTATTAATTACAATCAATATTTTACGGCAACCACAATTAATTATAATTACTGATCACTGAGAACACGTCTCAACAGTTCGACTTCAAAACTAGGACTCAACCATGCATCTGCAAAATGTTTTGTATATATTTTTCTTCGAAATGTTGGATGAAAACTACACATACTATATCAGATAATGGATTTCTCATACCCAGTCCATTTTTAAGCATGATTAGGATATTGTTAAATTTAAATTGATTTTGTTGTTGTATAGTTTTTAAATTTTGTAATCTCATTGGTTAATTATTTATTATTTCCATTTTCTTCTAACAATGCCTCCAAAACGTTCAGTGTTTCGTTTATTGCTATCCATGGATAAAATTTCTCTATATCAAATGATATTAGTTTATGATATTCTGAAATGTCTGTTTCTTTTAATTTTTCTGCAACTACAGTTGAATTCTTCATTGCGAATTTAATTTTTAGGGAACATATTAGGTCGTACATATACGAAAAGAGAAATTCAAATTACGCTACTCATTTATTAAAAGAGGGTTATATCATATATGAAATGAAAAATTTTATAAGGTTATTAGATCCGTGCTACAAAGGAAGACATCTAAATATAATGGAAAGTATTGAAATTTTGTAACTGAAAATGAACGGAGAAAATATATAACCAATGAGCAAATTTATAACAAATCAGAAGTAATGTTTTAAAACTTTAAAATGTTAAAAAAAAAGAAATAAGTTAGTAATCCACCAAAGTAAAAAATACGGATGCGTATCTTGGTGGTAGGGTGTGTGGGAAAGCTGTATATAGGTATGTCCTCAACAGACAAATCTTTTACTAAAGTAGGTCTCAAAGATGGAGGAGTTTCGAAACATGTCAACAGATATAAATAATAAGAAAATGCTAGAATTGGAAGAAGATAGTACTCAAACTAATTTCTAAATTAAATATAGTTATATTCTCCGTTATCAACATTACATAAGTGATTCAAAATCAGCTCTTGCATTTTATAATTTATTTAAACGTTGTAAAACCAAATTATTGTATTATATTTAATGTAACAGCAGATATTTCTTGTGGAAACTCCATATTAAAGGATTAAATAAAGCAATAAAGCTAAAGTTTCAAAAAATTTTAATAATATAAATGAGCTACAAGTTGCCCGATGATGCCGCAAGGCGAAACAATTGTAGATTATTTATATTACTAAAATAATTTTGAAACATTAGCTTTATTGCTTTATTTAATTCTTTATGGTATTATTCGGTCATATTTGTACTCTATTCTTTTTTGTATTGACAAAGGGGGTGAAATATTATGCAAAAAATATATATTTATTATCTATTTGTTCATCTTTTGGTGAAGTTATATAAAATATGGATCTAGAATAGATCCATTTTGGAGAAAAAGACTGTTTATTCTGGCAAGGCTTAGGTTTAATTTCACTAGGTGTATTATTTACATATTGTCTTTTCATAATTCCTGGTTTTGTTTACTGTTGTCATTGTCTTGTTCCAATTTTAGTATTTGATAATGTTCTTTCACCGTCACTGCCACAAGTTTTAGAAGCCTTATATAGATCCTTAATTCTCCAACACCTAAATTTACTTCTATTATGCCAACATAAAAAAAAGTATATTAAGAGAAAAAGTATTTGGTACTAATTTTGTTTTATAGTTGAGTTGGTAAATGAATATATTTTAATTTCAGGTCAAAACAGATTCCCAGGATGTCGTTGTAAAGCTCAGTGCAATACCAAACAGTGTCCTTGTTATTTAGCAGTACGAGAATGTGACCCAGATCTATGCCAGACGTGTGGAGCTGATCACTTTGATATTCAAAAAATTACTTGCAAGAACGTCAGTGTCCAACGTGGCCTTCGTAAGTGTTTCTCACGTACAGTTTTTATGTTTGAAAGTTTGTTTTTCCAATCTTTTCTTACCAACCCACTCAACTTTTAACTTTTCAAGCGAATTGCAGAAAATAATTTAATATCAAAGAAGCATTAATTGATTATGACTGAAAATGTTAATAAAAGTTTGAGAAAATATAAAAGTATTCTATTGAGAAATACATAAAATTTAAACATTACTAAATTTAAAGAAAATGTAAAATTATTATCTGCGAAAATTAATAGAAGTTCAATTTCTACTTTTAGTATATTTCTATTATCAAGAGCTTGTTTCATAAAACTTCCCTAAT
The DNA here is from genome assembly GCA_963513935.1 of Aphrophora alni. NCBI lineage: Eukaryota > Metazoa > Arthropoda > Insecta > Hemiptera > Aphrophoridae > Aphrophora > Aphrophora alni. The sequence continues at coordinate 16,363,443 of OY740773.1, read as the reverse complement.
CACTTTTTTTTTCATTAATAAGATAAATATATTTTTTTTCAATAGATAAGCACCTGTTAATGGCACCCTCAGATGTAGCTGGCTGGGGAATTTTCTTGAAAGATTCTGCACAGAAAAACGAGTTTATTTCTGAGTATTGTGGTGAGATCATTTCGCAGGATGAAGCCGATCGTAGAGGCAAAGTGTATGATAAGTACATGTGTAGTTTCCTGTTTAACCTCAACAATGGTAAGTACAGTAGGGTGTCAATTATATGAACATCAATTAACCAAAATATCAATTATCTGAATCCATCCATCAACAAATTTTGGGAAATAATATCTCCTGAGGCCTCCTATAAAACAATCAAGAATGACCATATATTGGTCCTGATTTACAGTAAGAGGATTTCCATTATTGTCTTCAACAAAGTATGGACCAATTATGCCTCTCCCTGACACAGCGCACCAAATGGTTACACGCTTACTTTGCTGTGGCCTCTCTACAACACTGTCATGGCGTTCAAACCCAAGAAAACATGTTGTCTGCTTGTTTATGAAACTATTAAGGTGCACATGACATTCATCTGAAAACCATACATCGTTCTGAAACTCAGGTTCTCCATAGCACATTGCTAACATTGAAGCGCAGTACTGAACTTTTTGTTTATAAAGTTCAAAGTTTACCCAGTTTGTATCTTGTAGGGAAAACCACCATTGTTTTTAAACATTCTCAACAAAGTATTGCTTATATTCAGTTTCAAAGATGTTTGGTTAAGACTTCTTTTCGGTCACTTAACACTTGCTGCAACACTCGTCCGTGGTTTTCATTTGTACAGACAGTAGTTGGGTGACCTGAATAGCCCTTCCGCTGCATCAAAACACTACCTGTTCTAAATTTTTGAACAACACTAATAATCACTACATTACTAGGCGTGTTTTTGTGAAAATGTTCCTGAAACCTAATGGAGTGTGTGGCAAACTTGGTCCACCCGCACGTCCAAATCAGTATGAGCGAAAATAATGCTCTACGATAAAAGCTTTCTCTGCAGTAATTAGCACCATTTCAGCAAAAACTAACTTCAAATAAGAAAGAAATAATAATCACGAAGACATGGCAACAATCAAAAGTTGACACAGCTGATCGAGAAGGCAGCTACAGCTGATTCAGTTTCAGTACTGTTTATTTTGGCACATACCGTGTATATAATTTATTTTTATTACAAGATAGAGTCTATGCAGCTTTCTGAGAAAAATGATCTCATAAGTTGGGTTTTGCATAATATTACTATTTTTGGTGATTTTTTTTTTCCAAATTATGTAAAACTTTACATAATTTTTTTGACTCAACATTTATTCAAAATTACATTACCAAACTTTTGTATATATTCAAAAAATGTGCTAAAATGTCTTTTGGTTTATATAGGTTTTTCTGTAAAATTTTAATTAATTTTTTGATTCCTAACAATTTACTCCAAAAGCGGTACATATACAATTTTTTTCATTACACAGATAAATTCTATGCATTTCTTTTTTTTTTTTTTTTTTTTTTTTTTTTTTTTTTTTTTTTTTTTTTTTTTGTGCAGGTGAAAATCTTCAAAAAGACACCATTGCACGCAATGGTAGTGTGGGATTTTTACCCACTAAAAACACCCCCGGTTATCATAACCAGTCCACCAGACCGACAAACGATTTTATTTTCTTGCAAAGAGTCGCTGTGTATGAGAGAATTAATAGCTAAATACTCTCCGCTACATTAAGCCATTAGATCATGAGGCTTCTTTCTGCTAAGGCGACGGATGTCACCGCCTACGTTTAGTACACTTAGCATGTCAGGATTTACATGCTTCACTATGCGTTTCTGAGAAAAATTATGTCTGATAAGTTGGTTTGCATAATATTACTATTTTTTTATGAATTTTTAAATAAAAAAAGAACTTTTAGCATGCGTTAGTTTAAAACCAAATTTTGTATGATACAATACACACAAAAACATCTTCTGTCGTTTTCCAACAGTTCAACATAATAGTACGTTGATGGAGACTAGACAACATAGGTGAATTTTAAAACATAATTCATGTGACATAATAACTCCATAACCCTTGTCCTCACTCATAGTTAGTGCAGGTATGGTGGACCCGAGGGTCCTAGCTGGATCTACACATTTCTTCATTTAGTCTTGAATTAGATCTCTCTCTCTTTCATCTTTCCTATTATGTTTCTCTTGACCAACTCTTTTTCTCTTCCGACCCTGACTTTTTTAGAGTATTTGAATGCTAAGTGTCTTTATTTTAGGCTCTTTTATTCTTTTTTTTATAAGGCGATGATGACCGAAATGTTTTTGCCTTCAAACAATAAGAACAAAAAACTCCTTAATCCTTGATATTAGAAGTGTAGAGTAATGTTTTTGATTACTTTATGTAATATGTTGTATGTAACCAGTATATAACTTATTGTGTCTGGTGTTTCCCGGAGTAGTAGTAAGGTCTTTAATTGTTTAACATATTCATAAATGATGGAACGTCTTGTTTCAATCATTGTAGATACCTTATGTATGATGACGATTTTTTGAAAATATTTAAGTATGTGAAAACAATTAGTGATTGTAGTCATTAAAAATTTAATTATACGTTGGTTTGTTCAATTTAATAATCATAAAAATTAATTTAATAGAAGTTTATTACATAAAATAAATCAGCCCCCCCCCCCATACAAACGAATGTAAAAATAAAACAAAAAATTGATAATGAAAAAACATAAAAATAACAATTGTATTATAAATTTTAAATAATGGTATAAATACATCCATCTGTAATAGAAACCACTTCATTGGCCTACGAATGACATCTATAAAAGTAGGTATCCTGTGGCCAAGGTAATCTGATTTGTATTTATGTTCTCAATTTGTACTAGGATATAATACCTAATTTTAGTTTTATTTGTAGATTTTTAATGTGGAGCCCCTTGATTTTTTTACCCCCCCCCCCCCTACAAATCAATTATTAGAAAGATAAACAGAGGTTCAACAACTAGTACCTCTCCTTTTAAAATAAATTTTCTTCATAATTTATCCAATGAATTTAAAGTTTTTTGTTATTTTTCAGATTTTGTTGTGGATGCCACTCGTAAAGGCAATAAAATAAGATTTGCTAATCATTCAATAAATCCAAACTGCTACGCTAAGGTAATGATGGTCAATGGAGATCATCGGATAGGAATCTTTGCTAAACGGGCTATTCAACCAGGCGAAGAGTTATTCTTTGACTATAGGTCAGTGTTATTTTATATTAGTAATGTATTTATACATCATATAGGTATGTGGTGGTACTAAATTGTAAAGGAAATGTTTTTGTATATTCCATAAATTTATTCTCTGGGACAGTATAATACAGAAGCAATAGTAGTATCCAAGTAGGTAAAATGGAACTATGATTAAACTACACAATGTAAACATGTTTTAATTCTAATGTGGATTTTAAGGTTCTCCATATCAATACCAGGGTTATAGAATTACACTCACTTGAAGTGTTCAATTAAATGCTTTATTTCTTTACATATATGAAAAACATCTGTCTATCTCTTTCAAAAACCAATGTTCTGATTTTTTAAAAGTTTTCTTTCCTATGTAGGTAAGTATTCTGGTGGGGTTTTAATCTGATTTTCTTATATATTTCTTTCAGATATACTAACATAGGTTAGAATTTTGTCTATATTTGATTAAAATTGATTCAGTAGTTTCCAAGTTAAAAAACAACATTTGTCTACCCATCTAATACGAAAACCTTTACTTTACTTTATCCAACGCCATCCGTCCTTGGCAGTTCGGCCATTAGACGACGAGCCTTCCAGTAGCGTGTTGCGATGTCATCGAGCATGTTCGTGAGGTTGGTGCATGTCATAAGGTGAAGGGTGTCCATTCGAGAGGACTGGCAGAGAGGACAGCAGTCATTTGGGGCCAGGCCGATTCTGTGCAGATGGGCCTGAAGGTAGTCGTGCCCAGTCGTTGTTCTAAAGAGAGCAACGGCAGTGGATCTCTCCAGTCGTCTTGATATTGGTCCATCGGAGGTGAGATATTCCCAGGTCTTCCCCATACTTTGCTCCTTGAGGTAATTGGTGGTAAACCTGTTTATGGTGGTCGTGATTTTGTTGTTTGCTGCTCTGAGAGTTGTGGGGTTGTTAAGTTGGGTGGATTCAGCGCCTTGCTTGGCTAAGTTGTCAGCTCGCTCGTTTCCCGGAACTCCGACGTGGCTTGGGACCCACTGCAACGTTATTGTCCATCCAGAGCTGATGAGTTCAATACGAAAACCAAATTTTTTAACATATTGTACAAATTTTCTTAAAATTATCAGTGACAAATATGGTATATCATTTGAATGCTAATTGAAATTGATAACTTTTATTGAAATTGGTGGAGTAGTTTCAGTGTTATAACCATTTTCTTGGCGATGAAAGTAGAATATTCACAATTTTCAACACAACTTCATTAAATTTATAACGACAACATATTTATTGTCAGTGACAAAATTGATATGTGATTTAAATGCTAATTGGAACTATAAACTTTTCAAAAATTGGTCCAGTAGTTACCATTTAATAATGGTTTGCTTGTGATTAAGTGCAATCATATTTTCTCCCGTATATTTTTGATATCTGAGTGACAATGTACATTTTATCAATAATAAAAATAGAACAAAATTAAAATTTTATTTGAATTTTTTAAAATAATTTAAGGTTTCAAAGTTATAGGTGGTTTTAATTTGAAAAGTGGCTTTTTTTAATTCCAGTGTTGCGACTTGTGTCAAACCGAAGTATTTGGCATTGACCTATGGAACCCATGTTTCTAACATTGATACATAGCATCTTTGCATGCAATTTCTACCTGGGGCTCCTAATAAGTAAAATGAAAAATATTGTTAATATTTTACATAGAAGCCTTATAAAAAGACTTCTGGATTATGTTATCTCATTTTCCCTATTTTTTAAAGAGTAAGGAAATACATTTTTTAAAGAGTTTATGGTCTAAAAGTTAAAATAAATTGTGGGACATGCCATAGTATATCTCAATATCAACACAAGCGATTTTAATCGAATGTTGTTGAAATCTGTGAATTTATGATGCAAATCAATGTGTCGAAGTACATGTACAAGAAAATTAAAATTTTCAAAAAAATATCAAAATGAACTGATCACTGTCAAGATTCATTTGGTTTCTTCCAATTTACTTGCAACCGTTGTTGTAAATAAAATTGATGGTAAATGTGAAATTTAGTACAATTAGACTTTGCCTTGTTTTCTTTCTTCACCTGTTGTGAGAAATTTTGAAGTGATACTGAAAGTCTTATAGATTTTTCACTTTGTCCGCCTGTTTTGTGTTTCTGTCCGTACTGTTTTAGTCTAAAGTAATAAAGGTCTTTTTTCTCATCTAGCTTATTCGTCACATCTAGTCACACTGTCATTTTTTAAAGAAGTGGGCAATACTAACATCTGGAATTGCTACATTCAGATTTCTCTACGAGATTGAAGAACTTCTCTTTGTAACCGTAGATATCCCCAGGGGCTCACTTAAATACAGGTTTGGTTACCTTGAGAGATCCCAGCTTGATCTATATCTTTCTTCATATAGTCTTGGATTATTGGATTAGATCTTTCTCTTTCATCTTTCATCTCTTGAACAACTCCTGTTTTTTTCTGACCCTAGTGCTATTTGAGTATTCGAGGGTTAAGTGTCTTTATTTTATGGTTTCATCTTCTTTTTTTTATATAAAGCAATGATTACCAAGAGGTTTTTCCTTTTAAACAAAAAGGAAACAAATTTAGCCATAGAATAAAATTATAATAGTAAGGTGATTTAGTTCACTATTAGAATTTCTGCTGCAACCACAGCATTTTCAACAACTGTAATTTATTAGCTTCAAAATGTTCAAAAATTGATTATTACCACTTTGACTAATTTTGAGAAATTCAATTTTCTAAGACTCCGCCTATAGTTACTTTCTCTTTAGATAATGTTCAAATGTCCATTTGATATTAACAAGTACTATTTAAATTTTTAGAATTTGGTTTTGTATGTGTAAAATTTAAAGTACTGTTTATTTATTTATTTAATGTTTCAGATATGGTCCTACAGAACAATTAAAGTTTGTTGGGATTGAACGAGAAATGGAATTTCTCATGTAAAGACAATTTATTCCGCTATCGACTTAACTAGTGATTTAGTTAACAACACAATAATTTATTATTTTAATTTTATTAATTTTTATGTTTTTCATTTATCCCATTTATGAATTAAAATGAACAAATGTCTATTAACGATAATAAATTCATAACAAGTCTGAAAGTTTTAATCAAAGTTGAAAAGATTTTATCAAACATTTAATTATTTTGATAAATTTATACTATGACTGTATATTTAAAGTAAGTCAACAAATAGGTATTTACTCATTTTTAATTCTGATCAAGTAAATTAAGCAAAGTATAACCATTTCTGGTTATAGAAATGCTGGAAATGCAATAAAATAAAATATGTATTATCACTAAAGAACCTGTAATAAATTATGGTATCGTCAATTTTTTATATTAGTATAGTATAAATGTTTATTAGTTCAGTGAAATTAGACCAAATAAAGGTAAAGTTATACAAAAATAACCAGAATTTTATTTTGAAAAATTAGTTCTATTTAGTGTTAATGTAATATGACTCTCTGTTTCCTATGTTCATAAAGCACTTTCTGATATATTATAGGTATACAGGACGAATCGAAGTTATTAATATGACACAACATCCTATGTTGTATTGGTTGTATAAAGCACAACATTCTTGATGTATTATAGGTATACAAGGTGAATCAAAGTTATTTTTAATGTAATATGAGACAATAGCCTGTTTCATTGTTTGTATGAAGCACAATACTCTTGATGTATTATAGGTATACAGGATGAATCGAAGTTATTGTTAATGTAATATGAGACAATAGCCTTTGTTTCATTGGTTGCATAAAGCACAACACTCTTAATGTATTATAGGTATACAGGATGAATCAAAGTTATTGTTAATGTAATATGAGGCAATAGCCTTTGTTTCATTGGTTGCATAAAGCACAACACTCTTGATGAATAATAGGTATACAGGATGAATCAAAGTTATTGTTAATGTAATATGAGACAATAGCCTTTGTTTCATTGGTTGCATAAAGCACAACACTCTTGATGTATTATAGGTATACAGGATGAATCAAAGTTATTGTTAATGTAATATGAGACAATAGCCTTTGTTTCATTGGTTGCATAAAGCACAACACTCTTGATGTATTATAGGTATACAGGATGAATCAAAGTTATTGTTAATGTAATATGAGACAATAGCCTTTGTTTCATTGGTTGCATAAAGCACAACACTGTATTATAGGTATACAGGAGGAATCAAAGTTATTGTTAATATAATATGAGACAATAGCCTTTGTTTCATTGGTTGCATAAAGCACAACACTCTTGATGTATTATAGGTATACAGGATGAATCAAAGTTATTGTTAATGTAATATGAGACAACAGCCTGTTTCTTTGGTTGCATAAAGCACAACACTCTTGATGTATTATAGGTATACAGGAGGAATCAAAGTTATTGTTAATGTAATATGAGACAATAGCCTTTGTTTCATTGGTTGCATAAAGCACAACACTGTATTATAGGTATACAGGAGAAATCAAAGTTATTGTTAATGTAATATGAGACAATAGCCTTTGTTTCATTGGTTGCATAAAGCACAACACTCTTGATGTATTATAGGTATACAGGAGGAATCAAAGTTATTGTTAATGTAATATGAGACAATAGCCTTTGTTTCATTGGTTGCATAAAGCACAACACTGTATTATAGGTATACAGGAGAAATCAAAGTTATTGTTAATATAATATGAGACAATAGCCTTTGTTTCATTGGTTGCATAAAGCACAACACTCTTGATGTATTATAGGTATACAGGATGAATCAAAGTTATTGTTAATGTAATATGAGACAATAGCCATTGTTTCATTGGTTGCGTAAAGCACAACACTCTTGATGTATTATAGGTATACAGGATGAATCAAAGTTATTGTTAATGTAATATGAGACAACAGCCTGTTTCATTGGTTGCATAAAGCACAACACTCTTGATGTATTATAGGTATACAGGATGAATCAAAGTTATTGTTAATGTAATATGAGACAATAGCCTTTGTTTCATTGGTTGCATAAAGCACAACACCGTATTATAGGTATACAGGAGGAATCAAAGTTATTGTTAATATAATATGAGACAATAGCCTTTGTTTCATTGGTTGCATAAAGCACAACACTCTTGATGTATTATAGGTATACAGGAGGAATCAAAGTTATTGTTAATATATTATGAGACAATAGCCTTTGTTTCATTGGTTGCATAAAGCACAACACTCTTGATGTATTATAGGTATACAGGAGGAATCGAAGTTATTGTTAATATATTATGAGACAATAGCCTTTGTTTCATTGGTTGCATAAAGCACAACACTCTTGATGTATTATAGGTATACAGGATGAATCGAAGTTATTGTTAATGTAATATGAGACAATAGCCTTTGTTTCATTGGTTGCATAAAGCACAACACTCTTGATGTATTATAGGTATACAGGATGAATCGAAGTTATTGTTAATGTAATATGAGACAATAGCCTTTGTTTCATTGGTTGCATAAAGCACAACACTATATTATAGGTATACAGGAGGAATCAAAGTTATTGTTAATATAATATGAGACAATAGCCTTTGTTTCATTGGTTGCATAAAGCACAACACTCTTGATGTATTATAGGTATACAGGATGAATCGAAGTTATTGTTAATATAATATGAGACAATAGCCTTTGTTTCATTGGTTGCATAAAGCACAACACTCTTGATGTATTATAGGTATACAAGGTGAATCAAAGTTATTGTTAATATAATATGAGACAATAGCCTTTGTTTCATTGGTTGCATAAAGCACAACACTCTTGATGTATTATAGGTATACAAGGTGAATCAAAGTTATTGTTAATGTAATATGAGACAACAGCCGGTTTCATTGGTTGCATAAAGCACAACACTCTTGATGTATTATAGGTATACAAGGTGAATCAAAGTTATTGTTAATGTAATATGAGACAACAGCCTGTTTCATTGTTTGTATAAAGCACAATACTCTTGATGTATTATAGGTATACAGGATGAATCAAAGTTATTGTTAATGTAATATGAGACAACAGCCTGTTTCATTGGTTGCATAAAGCACAACACTCTTGATGTATTATAGGTATACAAGGTGAATCAAAGTTATTGTTAATGTAATATGAGACAACAGCCTGTTTCATTGGTTGCATAAAGCACAACACTCTTGATGTATTATAGGTATACAAGGTGAATCAAAGTTATTGTTAATGTAATATGAGACAACAGCCGGTTTCATTGGTTGCATAAAGCACAACACTCTTGATGTATTATAGGTATACAGGATGAATCAAAGTTATTGTTAATGTAATATGAGACAACAGCCTGTTTCATTGGTTGCATAAAGCACAACACTCTTGATGTATTATAGGTATACAGGAGGAATCAAAGTTATTGTTAATGTAATATGAGACAACAGCCGGTTTCATTGGTTGCATAAAGCACAACACTCTTGATGTATTATAGGTATACAAGGTGAATCAAAGTTATTGTTAATGTAATATGAGACAACAGCCGGTTTCATTGGTTGCATAAAGCACAACACTCTTGATGTATTATAGGTATACAGGATGAATCAAAGTTATTGTTAATGTAATATGAGACAATAGCCTTTGTTTCATTGGTTGCATAAAGCACAACACTATATTATAGGTATACAGGAGGAATCAAAGTTATTGTTAATATAATATGAGACAATAGCCTTTGTTTCATTGGTTGCATAAAGCACAACACTCTTGATGTATTATAGGTATACAGGATGAATCAAAGTTATTGTTAATGTAATATGAGACAATAGCCTTTGTTTCATTGGTTGCATAAAGCACAACACTATATTATAGGTATACAGGAGGAATCAAAGTTATTGTTAATATAATATGAGACAATAGCCTTTGTTTCATTGGTTGCATAAAGCACAACACTCTTGATGTATTATAGGTATACAAGGTGAATCAAAGTTATTGTTAATGTAATATGAGACAACAGCCTGTTTCATTGGTTGCATAAAGCACAACACTCTTGATGTATTATAGGTATACAAGGTGAATCAAAGTTATTGTTAATGTAATATGAGACAATAGCCTGTTTCATTGTTTGTATAAAGCACAATACTCTTGATGTTTTATAGGTATACAGGATGAATCGAAGTTATTGTTAATATAATATAACACAACAGCCTTTGTTTCATTGGTTGCATAAAGCACAATACTCTTGATGTATTATAGGTATACAAGGTGAATCAAAGTTATTGTTAATGTAATATGAGACAACAGCCTGTTTCATTGGTTGCATAAAGCACAACACTCTTGATGTATTATAGGTATACAGGATGAATCAAAGTTATTGTTAATGTAATATGAGACAATAGCCTTTGTTTCATTGGTTGCATAAAGCACAACACCGTATTATAGGTATACAGGAGGAATCAAAGTTATTGTTAATATAATATGAGACAATAGCCTTTGTTTCATTGGTTGCATAAAGCACAACACTCTTGATGTATTATAGGTATACAGGAGGAATCAAAGTTATTGTTAATATATTATGAGACAATAGCCTTTGTTTCATTGGTTGCATAAAGCACAACACTCTTGATGTATTATAGGTATACAGGAGGAATCGAAGTTATTGTTAATATATTATGAGACAATAGCCTTTGTTTCATTGGTTGCATAAAGCACAACACTCTTGATGTATTATAGGTATACAGGATGAATCGAAGTTATTGTTAATGTAATATGAGACAATAGCCTTTGTTTCATTGGTTGCATAAAGCACAACACTCTTGATGTATTATAGGTATACAGGATGAATCGAAGTTATTGTTAATGTAATATGAGACAATAGCCTTTGTTTCATTGGTTGCATAAAGCACAACACTATATTATAGGTATACAGGAGGAATCAAAGTTATTGTTAATATAATATGAGACAATAGCCTTTGTTTCATTGGTTGCATAAAGCACAACACTCTTGATGTATTATAGGTATACAGGATGAATCGAAGTTATTGTTAATATAATATGAGACAATAGCCTTTGTTTCATTGGTTGCATAAAGCACAACACTCTTGATGTATTATAGGTATACAAGGTGAATCAAAGTTATTGTTAATATAATATGAGACAATAGCCTTTGTTTCATTGGTTGCATAAAGCACAACACTCTTGATGTATTATAGGTATACAAGGTGAATCAAAGTTATTGTTAATGTAATATGAGACAACAGCCGGTTTCATTGGTTGCATAAAGCACAACACTCTTGATGTATTATAGGTATACAAGGTGAATCAAAGTTATTGTTAATGTAATATGAGACAACAGCCTGTTTCATTGTTTGTATAAAGCACAATACTCTTGATGTATTATAGGTATACAGGATGAATCAAAGTTATTGTTAATGTAATATGAGACAACAGCCTGTTTCATTGGTTGCATAAAGCACAACACTCTTGATGTATTATAGGTATACAAGGTGAATCAAAGTTATTGTTAATGTAATATGAGACAACAGCCTGTTTCATTGGTTGCATAAAGCACAACACTCTTGATGTATTATAGGTATACAAGGTGAATCAAAGTTATTGTTAATGTAATATGAGACAACAGCCGGTTTCATTGGTTGCATAAAGCACAACACTCTTGATGTATTATAGGTATACAGGATGAATCAAAGTTATTGTTAATGTAATATGAGACAACAGCCTGTTTCATTGGTTGCATAAAGCACAACACTCTTGATGTATTATAGGTATACAGGAGGAATCAAAGTTATTGTTAATGTAATATGAGACAACAGCCGGTTTCATTGGTTGCATAAAGCACAACACTCTTGATGTATTATAGGTATACAAGGTGAATCAAAGTTATTGTTAATGTAATATGAGACAACAGCCGGTTTCATTGGTTGCATAAAGCACAACACTCTTGATGTATTATAGGTATACAGGATGAATCAAAGTTATTGTTAATGTAATATGAGACAATAGCCTTTGTTTCATTGGTTGCATAAAGCACAACACTATATTATAGGTATACAGGAGGAATCAAAGTTATTGTTAATATAATATGAGACAATAGCCTTTGTTTCATTGGTTGCATAAAGCACAACACTCTTGATGTATTATAGGTATACAGGATGAATCAAAGTTATTGTTAATGTAATATGAGACAATAGCCTTTGTTTCATTGGTTGCATAAAGCACAACACTATATTATAGGTATACAGGAGGAATCAAAGTTATTGTTAATATAATATGAGACAATAGCCTTTGTTTCATTGGTTGCATAAAGCACAACACTCTTGATGTATTATAGGTATACAAGGTGAATCAAAGTTATTGTTAATGTAATATGAGACAACAGCCTGTTTCATTGGTTGCATAAAGCACAACACTCTTGATGTATTATAGGTATACAAGGTGAATCAAAGTTATTGTTAATGTAATATGAGACAATAGCCTGTTTCATTGTTTGTATAAAGCACAATACTCTTGATGTTTTATAGGTATACAGGATGAATCGAAGTTATTGTTAATATAATATAACACAACAGCCTTTGTTTCATTGGTTGCATAAAGCACAATACTCTTGATGTATTATAGGTATACAAGGTGAATCAAAGTTATTGTTAATATAATATAACACAACAGCCTTTGTTTCATTGGTTGCATAAAGCACAACACTCTTGATGTATTATAGTTATATAGGATGAATCGACACTAGTGTTAACAAATTCTTTGGAATCAAGTACTTGCTACTAAACTTTAATGTAATAGCAGATATTTCTTGTTGAAACTCCATATTCAAGGATAAAATAAAGCAAAAGCTTAAAGTTTCAAATATTATTCAGATTTTTGAAACTTTAAGCTTTTGCTTTATTTTATCCTTGTACTTGCTACTAGTAATAAAACGCTATATTACAACTTTCCACTCCAAAGATCTTTTGTTTAAAAATACTGTTTTCACTTTCTTTCTTTTTTAAATCAGTACTTCTGTCAGTAAAACTGCAATTTGTTGGCTTCATGTGAATATTTTATAAAGTTTCACACCATTTTCAAAATTTAGATTAAATTTCCAACAAGACAAACATTATGTTCAATACTGTTTAGATTTTGTATGGATAGAAGAAACAGGCTTACCTTGGAATGTGGTCCTTGGTATTACCTAGTAGTACCCGAATAAAAATACACAAGGAAAGTTTTTAAATATTTCGTAAACATTGTTTATTTAAATACATAATCCATAGTTTTTGGTAGTATACACACCAGTATTCATTCAAACATTTAGCATTGAATTGGTATTTAGGGATGTAGTAAAGTTATATTGTTGACATAGGGTGCATTATACGTTACCAATACTATGTTTAATACCTTCTTAGCAACAATCCAAGGACATTTTATGAAAGTCCACTTAGAATTCCTAATAAGGCGCTACATAGTAGCGATGTTGATACTCGGGTGAAATATATACTCGCAATACTCGGCTTCGAATGATTTTAATACTTGTATTATTAATTCGACATCGAGTATCTGCGCAGAATGATTATGCGCATCGAACTCAGCTTTACCAATCGGATCGTTTTAGATAAACCTTCACTTATGCGTTTATTTAATATAACCGAATGTTTTTTGAAACTATAGTAGAATAACCAAGGTCAATGATTTATTATGATACAATGTTTACAACCTGTCAATAATATGTCTGTCTCTGTTTACAGACTACAACAGCGTCCCCCTCCCTTTGACAAACACAGGGGAATTAGAAGACAAATAATTAATTACAAATATTTTTTATATTCCTTGTAGTGTTAGTCTGTACTTAGGCGCGCACCTGCAGACCTAACACAGTTTTGTTCTTTGTGTATGGTGTCCATTCCTAATATTTAATCTGTAATTAAATGTTATCCTGCCTCCGCACAAATTCAGTAATTAAACGTAAGTACAATTATTACCAACATTAATAATTTAGTTATTATTTAAAATAAGTTAATTTACTATATTTTTTATAAAGATGGTAACCTAATAATATTTATTTAAATATAAGTAATAACAATTAAATAATAATTTAATTTACTTTTTGTTGATGTGGAAATAAATTAATATTATTGTTATTTTAAATTGAACTTGTTACCGAATCTAAATCATTATAACTCAAAATCGTAATGTTTAATTAATGTGTAGTGAAAAATCAGCTTAGAAACAAATGTAACCAAAGTAGAAACACCGAGTATTTTGTTTGGAATTGACACAACACTAACGAATATCGTTGTCCGAGGATACTCGCACACCGAGGATACTCGCTATGACTCGCACATTACCTCCTCCTTGTTCCTAGTTACGAGGATTTTGACCGAGTATTTTAATACGAAACCGAGGATTTTAATACTCGGACTCTTCCGAGGATTTTGATACTCGGAATCACCGAGTATTTTAATTCGAACTCGCACATCACTACTACATGGGGACAGAATCAATATCCATTCGCAAACATCAGAGAAATTGTTTTGAAATAATAAAAAATAAAAGTTTTCATTCTTCTCCTCCTTTGACTGAACTACCTTAAAATTCAAATGACTGAACAGATTTTAATGTACAATGCATTTTGTTGTGTTAAGTTATACAAAGATCTTGAATCTATTTGGACAATGTTAATTGTATTGACATCACTAAATCCAAACCATAATTAAAATTTTAAATTTGATGAGCAATGACCAATCTTCTTGATTTCAATAACAAACTGTTTATAAATATTGGGAGTTTTGTTATTTGTCACTATTCAAATACTGCTATTGCATTTCACATTGTTGATCACTCACAGACCTGTAGTAGTAATTTATATAATGGCGACTGTGCAACTGAAAGCTCATTGTGTTTTATGGTTTGCTAAATTTAAACAATAGTTACAATGTAATGTATTTTTCTGCTTACTTACAAATTAGATCCGCTTACAGACAAGACCATTATTAGTTGGTGTAATTAGATTAAAGATACTGAAAAATAGACATCAAGAAGTACCCAAACTGACCACATACTTCAGACGATAATGTGAGGCATTTGAGACACTCATTATTGCAAAGCTCTAAAAGTTTTATAGCTCAACACAGTTTGGAACTTAGCATGCCTAAAACAACTGACACAGTGTGCTTCGTAAATATTTGATACCACATGCCTACAAAAACCACCTTGAGCATGAAATTAAGCAGATTAAACAAGTTGAGTAGCTGTGAAAATGATGAAAGTCACCTTAACTGAATTTTCTTCAGTGATGAAACAACTTTCCACTTAAATGCCTGTTAACAACCACCAATACAAACCTGGGGCTCAACAACCAAATGACTTCTTTCATTATGTTCGTGACATTCCAAGATATACATATTAGGACTAGTGCGTGATCATGTCGTGGTCCCATTCATGTTCGTTGAAGTAATGATGACAAGCATCACTTATTTTACATTGCTGTTGGATTAGAAGGAATGGTTCTGTTGAGTTCACCAAGAAGCCCGATTTGATCCCTATAGACTTTTCTTCTGTGGTTACTTTAAGAAATTTGTCTACACTGAGAAAATCCAGTATTTACACAATTTAAGAGAGAGAATCATTGCCACCATAGTGAGTGTTACACTTGATTGAGTATACCTGGGGGGAGTTTGACTATCGTACATCGTGGGTAGAGCAACAAAAATGCAATAGAAAATGAACCCATTGAAATTTGTCTCATTTCCCAAGGTAACTAAAACACTACACGTTATCATAAAACTACTTCATAATATTTTTAAGAACTGTAATAAAAAAAAACAGTCCTCTAAAAATTTGAATATTTTGCACATATAACCTAAAAAAAGACCAAGCTTTATCGTAAATTGCCTATATTGTAAATCAGCCCGTCCTTTTTATTTTAGTTAATTCTGGTTTTGTTTACTAAGGAGGTCTAATTGTCATTTAGCCACAAATGGGTGTTTTGTACCCATTCTAAATATAATATGGTACTCCTTCCACAATGGGACTTTTCCCTTAAGTTATCTGGACGGACTATACACTAACATCTTTTCTCTAGAAAACCCATTGTTTTAGAAGCTAAGAGAGTTTGTACTTTATTTTTAGTTTATCGATAAAGTTTCAAAATCTTTTATTTTTCCTTTACTGTTAATTTCCAACATGGAATTTCCAAATGTGAGAACTTTTGTATAATGTTTTTTAACCTTTTTTTTTATACATTTTATTAACTTATTAAAAGAGAAACAACAGCAAATCATACAATTTACTGAAAAAAAGTTCATTCAATCACAAAATATCATTTGAGTTAGTTTGTAAAAACACAAAAACAATATATACTTATATTAAATGTTGAGCTTGACTTATGAGAAAAATTATAACAGTATAACCGACACACAGAACACAATTCTCACAAAAAATACGCCTAAGTATCAGACGCGTTTCAACGACAAGGTCGTCCTCTGAAGTGATACACGAGCTACACCAATCAAACTATAACTCCACTTATAGTTATAGTTTGATTGGTGTAGCTCGTGTATCACTGAAGAGGACGACCTTGTCGTTGAAACGCGTCTGATACTTAGGCGTATTTTTTGTGAGAATTGTGTTCTGTGTGTTGGTTATACTGAATATATACTTACTTTTACATCATTATTCCTTCAAGACTTTGTTTCTGAGTCTGGGAAATCTGTAGGTCCTCCAATATGTACTCAGAGTATAATATAATAGTAGAAAACATCTACACATTTCTTCTTAAATGGAATTATTCACAGTGATTCAAAACTATGTACAAAAGCTTCAGAAAATTATTGAAGAATAAATATAAATATAAACAAGTTGAAGGTCGCCATTGTGGTACTTAAACCAATTATACAATCTAATACGAGCAGAGCCTCTAAATATAGTGTCCAAAAGTTAGTTTCTGAGCCTTGTGGGAAATGTTAAATTAGATTGGTAAATTCAGTGAGGGAAGATGTTTTTAAACATTTGTTACAAAGGTTTTATAAAATTTGTAACTGTTTATATTACAACTTTTTTAATGTCGGCAAGGCCCTATTAAAAATTACAGTATAACTTTATAATGGCTGAATTGCCGAAACAGCCTTAGTGTTTTGCTCAAGTATAGCCAGTAAGGACCCAAAGAAAACAGATTGGTCAGTCTAAAAAAACTATAGTTGAGTAAAAAAAAAAAAAAATTCAGCGATGGGATGTGGTGAAAATAAATAACCATGTGCAAAATGGAAGTAAAAAGATATTTCAGTAAGTTCAGAAAAAAATTAGTGTAAAAACAAAAATAATCTTAACTTATGATCTCCATCTTAACTGAATTCGATATACACTGAGGTACATGAGAGTTTAGGCCCTATTTAAATATATAAATAATTTTTCAAAGACGTTATTTTAAATACCTGTCTTTAAAATAAAAAAGACTCAAAGCAAACAAAAATTGTATTATGACAAAAATAGAAGAGATATACCCTAAGCCTAAAACCTGGGGAAGAGTTTTTAATTTTTTAAAATAACAAAAATAGCTTTTAATTTTAACATGATATAAACTGGACCTTACCAAATAGTAAAAAGATTAGATGAAGTCATTTATGATACAGAAAATTTTAAAACGTAAATTACAACAGAAATCAATCCATATTTCACAGATAAAACTATATTATAGAATAAATCATAAAAATATATAATATTTTGAAAAAGAATAGTATTTTTAATCAGTTAAAATAACATATATATTAAAAAAAAATCTCATGATATTAAGACACCTTCAGATTATATAGAACGGGAAAGAAATCTCATTTGACGCAGTACAGATATCAAGGCATGAAATTGGTGGATCATTAACTTTGTGAAAAGTGATAAAATGATAAATATAAGACTTTTGTAATTTTTTGATAAACCTACTCGTTTAGGTGCATTTTCGGTAGGTGATTTTTCGTACTTCCCATAGTTGAATAATGTTAAATAATTTAGCATATTCTAGGAAGTGTAAACACAAACACAGGACTAAACGTAAAATAAAAAAAATTGTGAAACTGATAAAAATTAGCTAAAACCTTCGATGAGACACACTTCTATTTGGAAAGTGGTCTCTGTACGTATTAGCTGCCAGTACGCTGTTCTTAAGACATGTAAAATAGACTTCTATTATATTAACCTTTTTACTGTTGGTAAACTCAATTGTGTAATGAAATTAATTATGAAATAAAAAAAATTAAAAAAAAATATTTCAGATTAAACTACCGGTATGTTTAAATTAAGAAAACAGAATTACAATATTTAAAACAATAAAGTAGTTACAATAATTAAACCTTAATAGAATTCTAAAGAATACCTACTGTTTTGCTTCAATACACACACAAATAGCTATAAACATCCGTTTCATTTAAGTTTAGGAAGCTACTGTTGTGAACTCAACAATGCAGGCCTAATTAACGGCTGATCAAATTTTCATACCATACGATTTTTCTATGTCTATTTAATTCCTGATTTAGCTAGTTTTATCAGTTCCACAAATTATTTATTTTACCTCTAGTCCTGTGTTGGTGTTTACATTTCCTATACTACTCCTAATTAAATCCTTAACTTGATTTAACAATGCAAAATATGAAAAATCGCCTGCTGAAAATGCATCACACGTAAATTTTTCTAAACTTTAAACAACTCCTAAATTAGTGGGTTACAAGTATTACAAATAATAAAAAGGTCTAATAATTTTGTGTAAAATTATAATACATACCAACATGGCAAAGATAAAAAACCCTGCATATTGTGACTCATAATTTACATTCTAACAGACATAAATTCTCGTTAAAGGTTTTCAAAATGTCTCAAGTCTAAAAGGTCTTATAGAAGCTATTAAATCTAACAATACCGACAAGTATCAATGTGTACCCCTCCCCCAATAGTGTTTGTACTACCACTTTCAAAAAGCAACTACATTCAATTGTAGATTTAATTCTAACCATACAAAACATTTAGTTTTTGTAATGTTTGAAGGTAAAAAATCTCAAGATCATTATCACCTTCAATAAAGAAGGAAATTAGTGTAGAATAGAGAACTTTATCTCTCAAATATTCAACTACAGAAGATATACGCTTAGCAATCCTGTGGAAGCCTAGCTGAATATACAACTTTTTTCACATTGTCTTGGGTTAGATCCCTCTCTTTCATCTTTCCTGTAACGTTTCTCTCAACCAAACTTGTTCTTTTCAGACGCTGACGTTATTAGAGTATGAGATGGCTAGGAGTCTTTATTTTATAAGGCAATTATGACCGAGAAGTTTTTCACCTTAAAAAAAAATATATATATATATATATATATATAAAGAAAAGAGGTATTGGTCAAGAGATATCTGATATGAATGAGAGAGAACTACTGCAGTATGTAGACAAGTGTAGACCCAGCTAAATTTCTTTGGGATTGGTCCGCAAGGAGGATGATGACTAGCTGCATCTAATAAGAGGGTATTGGCGTCCCTCGCGGTCCCCAGTCAAACACTCACAACACATAGACTATCATCTATATAAACATACACCCAGTTCACCTATATACATTTTCTTACTTTCACCTTTACTTAGGGTTGTATCACAGGAGGGTGCGACTATCTGCACTTATTGAGAGGAGCTTAGTGTCCCTTGCGGAACCCGAGCTATACAGGAGTGGTACAGTAAAACATCTCCGAATATACACACACAACACTCATACATATTTTAAATTCACAGAGGTTGTTAAATTACCTGAATCACTGGGGATACATAAACACACTACATTAATATATAAGGATTAGTTTTTTTGACCGTACAGAGCCGTAGCTTGTCTGGGAGTGTTTACCAGACCAAAACGCGACAACCTTTGAATCTGCTAAGCTGATGTGAGCTTGCTTCAGTAGCTAACTACTTTGGTCCTTGGTCAGGAAGTGTTCGCGATGGGGGAGGTATCAGATCCCCCCTCTCTAGTTGCGGGTTTGGACTAATGCTCAGCCAGTCTGGTTAAAGAGTATACTCTGGGCCTAGAAGTCTTGGCTTTGGAAATGATCGAAAGTGATCCAAAAGTGTACCTGTTCCCAGAGTCTCATCTGCTACCGCCCAACACGATCCGCTGGTTAACTCTTTTATGCCCTCTACATCTACAAACGTCACCCCGAAAAGTGAAAAAAAAAAAAAAAACTTTCGACATCATCCTGCAACGAGTTTATGTTTTAACTTGGTGTAGAATTCGTGTCCCACTTTGTTGGGCCACTTACAATGAGCTTACCTTTCTTAGGTGTCACTTTTGTTGCACTACTTGCAACAAGCTTACCCTTCTTCAGTGTAAGATTTAAAATTTTTTACTTTTAATCTTAAAATTTTAGTAAGAGCTTCTAGCCCCAAGTTGATTTCCACTTTCAACAATCTATCATCTTACTATTTTGCTCGATTGCAAGAATGAAATCTTAGTCCACTGTTTATTCTTTTCAAGTAAAATTTATTTTTGAAGTTAAGTTTTTTTTTTAAAATTCTATTTATTTCATTTTATTGACTAGTTTTACTTTTTTTTTTCTCTTTCTATTCGACCTCTCTCTCGATGAGTGTCATTTGAAAAAGCCGATTGCAAAATCTATAATAATTATATTATTAAAAATGAGCACATATTATTATATTTTAACATATTAATTAAATAATCCTGAAAAACACATAAGGTTAATTTTAGATCATAAATAAATACACAAACACAAAACATAAAATTGATTCAAAAATTATTTAATTTAATGTAATTTCCTTATACAGTAATGTCTTTAAATAATGCTCAGTAATTAATTTTTAACTCTCCAGAGATCATAGAATTATTTATAATTGCAATAGAGAACACAAATTTACTTTATTTAAAACATTAATTTTTCTTGTGCTCAAACAAAACAAATATACAGGGTGATTCAGGAGGAGAGGGCAATACTTTGATAGCTGATTCTAGAGCTAAAAATAAGAAAAAAAAACTTGATACAAACATAGGTCCGGAAATGCTTTATTTTTGAGTTATGGCTAACGAAAGATTTTGCCCTGATTTCTTCTCCAAGGGTCAAATTATGCCATACTGAAATTCCTGGGACCCAAATGTAAGGGTACATCTGATGTTTTCATATTGTTTTTGAACTGAGAAATTGAAAAAAATGGGTCCCAGAACTGCAATTTAAGCAGTTTTCAAGAAAATTGGCATAAAACGCAAAAAAATGTAAAAAACTCACTTTTTTTAGGGTAGGCATAAATTTATGTAAATTTTTCTTAATGAATTAATACTATTGCTGGAAAATATCCCCTTAGCAATACGAATTGAAATGTATTATCAACTTGATGGAGCTCCTACACATTTCATTAATGAAGTAAGGCAATGACTTGATGTAAAGTTTCCTGGTAAGTGGATAGGCCGTTAGTTGGCCACGTAAATCCCCAGACTTCATTCCGCTAGATTATTGAAAAATGACGTTTACATGCAAAAACTACACACATGGGATGAACTGATTGCTGGCATTCTCAATGCTGCAGCTACATTCAAGGAACGCGGATACCGTTAGACTGACAACACAAAATCTAGTCAAACGAGTTGAAAAGTGCATTGATTACAATGGTAGAATTTTTGAAAATGATTTACGAGAAGTAATTTTTAAGTAAGAACTGTTTGCACATAGCGGTGAATACAGTCACGTGACGCCCGATCATGGTTAGCCACTCTTGTCCAGTCCCCAACTGTGCAGTCAGTTGATTTCATGTCTCTGCCACTGTTGGTTCTATCGTAACACTGCTTTGTTTGTCGCAATGCTAATCAATAAACCCGCCGATTGTGAAGTGCGCTCAGTTATTCGGACCATAAATGCTGTGAGATATTGCGAAACACTAACCAAGCTTAGGCGCGCTATTCAAAACTGCCGTCGGGGACTTCTGTCTAGCGGCGTCGTGTTGCTTCACGATAACGCTCGGCCTCACGCTGTAGCAATGACCAAGACGCAACTGGCCAACTTTCGATGGGAATTACTGCACCATCCCCCCTACAGCCCTGACCTGGCACCATCAGACTTTCATGTGTTTCCTAAACTCAAAGAATATCTTTGTGGAAAGCGATTTGAAAATGATGACGTGTTGAAAGAAATTGTTACTAACTGTTTAAATGCTCAGGCGGCAGAGTTCTATGATGAGGGGATCCAAAAGCTAGTGCCACGACTTAACAAATGCTTAGATATTCTTATTGACCATGTAGAAAAGTAAAAATATGTTCATACAGTACTTAAGTTTTAGATACAATTTATGTTCATAAATAAAATTGCTGTTACTCCACATAAAAACGGTTCTTAATTAAAAAAATGACCCACATATAAACCACATAAAATACTACTGTAGCAGCTTATTTTTGTTATAAACTACAGTGAATATTCTTGCTTCTTCTAGTTATTTTCTACATAACGAAAATAGTTATTTGTGCAACTAGTGAGCAAAGTGGCACTTTTTCAAACAAGAGAAAAATGTTGACGCACGAGGCTTGCCGAGTGCGTCAATTTTATCGAGTTTAAAAAAGACACTTTGCTCACGAATTGCACATTATACTTTGTCTACAGTTGTTATTTTGGCAATAAAAACAGTTCATACTGGCGGTCGTATTTTTTCCTTGATTTGACAGGAAGAGGAGATTTAGTACAACGTTGTTAGCTTTTTCCGCTAATTTAGGCGGGGTATTTGACAGGCTTTCATCCTCTGAACTGTCCATATTTTAAAACTACACAAAATATAGCAGTAGTGCTAAACAACACATCAACACCGAGTAGAAGTTCTCACGTCAAAACTGAGGTTATTTATGAATATTACAAATAACTTAGGTGTATTGTTGAGGAAACGGGATTGCCAACTTCAAAACTCGGCAAACGAAAAATACTCTCCGTGTACATACACTGTCAATCATCTTCATGAATAATTACTTCCTTTTCTACTTTAAAACGTTGTTTTGTTGTTTATTTATGTTATTTTACTAGTAAGAATTAATCTAACCTACATACGGGACATTCCTTGTATATTATAAATCAATTCAATTAAACTTAACCTAAATTTTGTTTTGTTCGGTTGCCATTCGGAGTGAGCAAAGTAGTGGGCAAAGTGAAACTGTTGAGAAATCAGCCGTTTTGCAAACTAATTTAAGTGAACAAAATACCACTTTGTCAACAACTGTAGACAAAGGTTTTTTTAATCTGTTGAAAATTAATATGTTTTGTTGTTAATAAAAGTTGAAATTCTTCAACATTTATTTGTTTTCTATTGAATTTATTTATATCACTTTTTCAAAATTAGATCCTTTACAAGTTTGGTCTAAAACTTTTATTTGATTAATGACAGTTTAGAAAAGTAAATTTACATCAAACCTAAAAAAAATGAGACATTTTACTACAATTTTTGCATTTTATACCAATTTTCTCAAAATATGCTTAAAGTACAGTTCTGGGACACATTTTTTTCAATAGTTCAGTTCAAAAACTATATGAAAACATCAATTTTACCCTTATATTTGGGTCCCTGGAATTTCAGTATGGCATTATGTGACCATTAGAGAAGAAATCTTTTGCTAGCCGTAACTCGAAAATAAAGCGTTCCCGGACCTATATTTACGTATATCATTTTTTTTATTGTTATTCTTAACTCTAGAACCAGCTGTCAAAGTATTGCCCTTTCCTCCTGAATCACCATGTAGGCTACATTAAAATTACAAATTTCCTAATCTTTAAAATCCTAAATTATATGTTTGACCAATAGCTGCATAAATATATTATATTAAAAAACAAATTGACGCTAAGTTATTTAATGTTTCCCCAATATTAATTTAATTTGCCTTTTGATAATTCAAAATTTTGCAAATATTCCTTCACTATTAAGATGGGTAGCTTGGTTATACAATTTAAAGATGACTTTGGCTCCGAAACGGTGTTCTGGTGAAAGGCTGCGATCGTCCGTTTCCACTTTAATTAAGAAAGGTCGTGAAGCGACAATCCTGAAGTTCTGCGCAGATTGGTTGAATGGTTGCTGCTAATGTCCGTTCTCTAACTTGCTCCAGCGTAGAATTCCCAGAGTCGGCTCCAAGTAGACTATTATTTTATAGTTTTTATGATGTTAAGTGATTATTATTAATGCTTTACTAAGTTTTCTTGAATCAAGTCAGTGATAAATCTTTCAATTATAGTTGTAAATTTTTCGTGACTATTTGTCGTCTCCAATTCTTCATTAGACTGTCCTGATTGTTGATGTTTTTTATTTAAGTTATTTTGCTAAAATTTTGTTTTAACACGATTGCTTATGCTTCTTCTATTCGTTCTTCTAATATTTTTATCTTAATTGTACCTTAATTATTTCTTTATTGTCAAGATTTTGGTATGTTTTACAGTCTGTTGGTCATGCCTAAGCTCCTCCCTTAATGTAAAGCGGACAAGCTATGTCGCTCCTCTCCTGTCTCAACCAGAAAATTAAATTTTTTGTTAGTTTTCCTTTGTTTCGCCATATCTTTGCTTTGACCTTGAAATTTGGAAATTCCACAAATGTTGTCCGTCCGTGTTACGTATGTTACATTAAAATTCTAATGGTGGTCATCAGACCATAATTTCCAAGTTATTCAAGTTTAAAAGTTCTCTTACTTTTTCGTTTACCATTTTCTGATTCTTCTAGATTTCTGACAATTTTTCTTATTCCCTTTGCTTTGAAACGGAAGATTCTTCTTGGTTTATCACTGTAGTCCACTTGGCTGCGAAGTTATTCGTCGTCCAAGGTTTTAGTTTTTGCGTACTTTTTTTCCAGACAGTTGATTTCAAAATGAACTCCCACAATAAATTTTTTGATCCATTACACAACTTTCTCTATACTACTTGTATCTAAGATCCTAAGATTCTCTAAACTGATTCTTTAAATTAATTTATTCAAATTTATAAAAGAAAGTAAACAATATCCTAAGCATTTATTGTAGACAGGTAGTTTTTTCAAATCGAATCGATTTTTTCTTTATTCATTTTCAATGCTATGTTTTATCACTACACCAAAAATCGTAACTTTATCTTATAAATTGTCAAAATGGCATCAGTTTGAAATTTTTAATGTTGAATTAAAACTACAAAAAATGTAATCGGGCGCCATTTTGAAAATATATGAGATGAAGTTTTAATTCTTGTTATACTGATAAAACGTACCATGAAAAATGTCTGTACCTAGTTTTGATTCAAAATTTAAATAATTTTTAAAGTTATCATTATTAAAAAAAAACACAAAATGGCCGATAGACAGACAACGTAGCGTTTACGGACATGAGAACTTTGATGAATTTCCGAAGTTAGAACAGATATTTCTGAAACACCCTGTATATAAGGATGATGATAGAGAGATTTTTTCGCCTTTAAACAAGGAAATATATAGTATAACATTTTTATTTCTTCAGATATACCCTATAATCTTCCAAAGTTTAGTAAAATATTTTATAAACATTCAGTTCAGTGAGTGTGGGGGGGGGGAGGGAGGGCTGTATTTTTAGATCTTTATAACGTTACATACCATAATATACAGAAATTCAATGAATGGAGTATAAAACAAGTTTCAAGGTAACCATAATGATGTAGTTAATTAAGGAAAACGTGTTTCTTGGAAATTCTATCCTCCAACTTGCATCATATAGGCACAGAAGGTAAAAAATTGCGATGGGATAGACATAAGTCTAGGGAACATTTATTGTGACGGTCTTTATTATTTCTTGACAAATAAAAATTGATGTTTATAATTTATATGAATATTTGCCAATTAGAACAGGTTAAGTAATATTTTACTGTAAATGTGTTGCATAAACATTCTTTTTTTAACAATTACCCACAGGGGCTCATTTTAGTCAGTACGGACTAGACAAGATGTACTATCTGGATTTACATATTTTTTCGTGTAGTTTTTTGTAACACCCCTCTTTTTCATCTTTTCTATGAAGTCTCTCTTGGCCAACTCTTGTTCTCTTTCGATTCGACTCTATTTGAATAATAAAGAGTTATAGGTTTTTATTTTAAACTATTCTCTTCTTTTTTTTAACGCGGTAATGACAAAATAAATTCAATTGGGGGGGGGGTCTAAAACCTTAAAATATGAATATTTGAAGAAGACATGTACCTAAACATTTTGTTAAGAAATTTAGACGATAAAGTTGACCCAAAGAGTTACTGTAGATTTTTATAAAATGGAATTATAACTCACCTCAGGGAAGGTTAGAAACGAATTATGTTTGGCTTAATCGAAAAAACAAATTCTCCAAATTGTAATTTTGAATATAATCATTCCAACGATTTCAGAAAGTAATTTTCGATCAAGTTGGTGTGAAATACCCTTTTTACTTACAATATACAAAGTACAGATTGCGTTTGGCAATCTTAAAAAATTTCAATGACCTCAAGAAACAGAAAAAGTAATTTTAAAAATGCCCTCCGTCCGTCGTCGTGGTTTTAGTAGTTGTCACAACAGGGGGGGGGGGATTTAAGATTTGGTAGAGGGGACTACAGTGTTATAGAACGCTACTGATACCAATGACTACATAAATACTATAAGACACGACATAGGATAGGGAAATAGTCTACGCTTTACGGGTGCTGTTCGTCACAAGTTTGACACACAGCTATCAGAAAGCGCTAGCAGCAGGTGCTTGACTGTACGCATCCCACTTGGTTGAGACTGTACAACTGTTGACCTCTCTCTCACAAACCTTCTGACTTACTTCCGTCAGCATAGTCAGTGTTGTCAGTTCGTGCGCTGAAATAAGCGATTCTCGACCTTCCCTCGCATCTCTGGCCCCATATGTGGCATCAGTGCGTTTTCTCTTACCCGCCTGAAACATTGTTTGACCGTAGAGCCACCTAGCGCCAGTCACATCAACTTCAGATTCTCTAGCAGAGCGACCTAGCGGGTATTGGACAACTCAAGAATAAGCGTAGAATATTTAACATGGCCATGTCGTGTCTTATAGTATTTATGTAGTCATTGCTGATACTCAGATTTGAAAATGTAAAAATGGCGGAAATATTTAACATTGTTTTGTTTATATCTCTTGTGTGGTTCAACTAGTAGCATACTAAATTCGATAAAACTTGGCAGATTTAAATTCATAGAGTGAATTCTCTTTCATATACAGATTGTCTTGAAATTATTGTCCCAAATTTCACCAGGTGAAAATATGGAAAAAGTTCCAATAACACATAAGTCCGGAAATCCTTTGTTTTAGAATTATCCACCATTTTATTATTTATTAAACAGTTAATATATTTGGAAATAGGAAAGATGTTGAGGTCAAATTTGGTGTACATTGTTGTTATGTAACCTCTTACCCATGTACAAAAAAGTTTACCCCAGAACGTTCTTTTGTATATTTTCAAAATGGCGGTAATTTAAAATGTTTAATGTCAAATACTTCTAAAACCTCTAATTTCACTAAAACATTTTAAGGAACAAAAAAAGTTACGTTTTTAATAACAAACGAAACAGTTATTTTTTCCGTATCTTAAAAGATAACTGAGGGTAAAAACTAAAAACATAATTTGTTGGTAGTTGTCTATAATAATGTGTATAAAATTTGTATGACATAACAATGTGTATAATTTAGTAACAAATTTAACTAGCTTTAGATTATTGAAATCCGTTCATAAATGACGGTGAAACACCTATTTTACCAATATTAGGCATTTTCTGTTAATAATTAACTAAATCAGCACATATTAAAGTCGAGAGTTAAGCACCACTGTTGAGTTGTTCAATATTAGCTGATGAAGTAAGGACTGATTTTGGTCTATTTTACATTATTGTATTATTATTATCATGTTGGCTAAATATCAATTATTGTTTTTATTGAATATTATTGTTTTATTATCAATTAATAATAATTGTTGACTATTCAGTTTACCATAAACCATTTTATAAAGTGCAAGTTAAATTATTCCATGAGTAGGCCTAATATACCAATAAAGCTTTTTAAAGCTTGTCACAACAGAAATACAGACACGAGCGAAGCGAGTGGGGCATTTTGTAGATAAAAGTTGCGCCGACATCAAATAGTGATACTCCAGGTTCAAAAAACACGTGTAACTGAACGAACTTACTCCATTATATTTCCTACAAGACCCAATAAATCAACTTTTTGATATTCAGAGTATAAAAGGGCTGGGTGAGTACCATGTTGGCGTCAATCAACTTGTTTTGTGATTGCACACATCGAATATACATAAATCCATAACAATTACATAGATTTTTCTTACTACAGTATTTTTTCTACATGTACAGTGAGAATGTAAACCTGATCATGATTAACGTGTGGGGGTGGGGGGGGGGACCGTCACATTTTGTGCTAACTTCACTAAAGCAGGTTAATAAAAGATCTGCTTGTAGTCTTCATACTTGTAGTTTGTACGGCGTCGTAATGAATATGTTTTTAATTTCTGCGTTTTGCGTTTGTATTTGTGCCTTGTGCAGTGCAAATTATGTAGTTCCACCTTCATTGGTAGAGGTTCTCAAACCCAGAGGTCTCCGGGTATCTATACCAGGTAGGTTTTATTTCGTAAAATATTTTACATGCTATAGGGTATATTCACCAGTAGAAGTATCAAAAATCGGAAAAATTAGAGTTCAATATTTTGCTTTGAGTATTTTTAATAATGTCATATTGAGTTTTAATAAAACGTAATATTTTTTTAAATTTCTAAGTTTTTAGATACATTTTTATATAAATCCGATTGTAACCGTCGAACTACCAGTTTTCTAAGCGCCGCAGCAGAATTTACTCATGTAAAAGGTGTAGATCCAGCTATGTACTTCGGGATTTCAAAGCCCCTACTTGCTATAATGACCCCCAGAGGGTTCTATCCTACAAGTGTATTAGTACATACGGAGTTTGTGGTGTCTTGCAGAGGTGTGAGCGCCGCAATTTTAGTCAAGGGTCAAAAGGGTTTGACAGTTTTAGAGGTTATCGCTGAGCGACACATTTTCCTGCTACATTCTTTCGCTCCCTGCACTCTTATACATGTTGCCAACTGATATTCTGCCTAAAGGTTTATTATGTTTGTCAATGGTGTTTAACATTTTTAGATTTATTGCAGTATAAACGATCAAACACGTTCCAATTAATCTTTTCGGAATCTATCACGGCTTAAAAATCTCTTTTAGCACAAACATGTACACATGTCTGACTCTTGTTAATTGAAGATACGGCGCTCAGACAACTGCCCGTATGTACTAATACAAGGACCCTCTGGGGCTTACTATAGCGAGTAGGGGACTTTGCAATCCCGAGGTATATAGCTGGAGCTACACTTTCATCATGTGTGAGTTCCAGTTCTTTCATCTTTTCTTATCAAGTCTCTCTCGACCGGCTCTTTTTCCAACATCGATTTATTCTTCTTCTTCTTCTTTTTTTTTTAATAAGGTGATGATGACCTTGAAGTTTTACGCCTCTAGAAAATAAAATGCGAGATATGAAGTGATTTTTCATACCTTTTTTCTCAGTCAACTGGTTTGACAACATTGTCTTTAGTATATTACCGCTGGTTCTTTACACTTGGATTTTTGGTGACGCAATGGATAAGCAGTGGAAATGGCAAGGTCGTCGTCTCGCACTGCTCCTCCACGGCCGCCATATCTTAGCATTACACCCAAACTGCGCGCGTATTATCCCATCTAAACAACAAAACTGTTACGTATGGTTCAGTTTGTATTATGCTTCGTTCCATTAGGTGACAGAGTGAACTTTTTAAACAGTAAATGTATTAATTTCATTTATTCCAAGCAATTAAAAAATCTATTTTTTGGTGAATAAATAAATACAACATTTTGCTGTTAACATATTATGTAATTCAAACGAACGCTTGAAACAATCTGTAGCACACTCTATGGTGCCTTTCAGTGTGTATAAAATTATATTATTTGATACACGAAAATAATTTTGCTTAAATGATAACTTGAAAACCGATAGGTAGTTTATTGTTAGACTATAGAGGTCTCCGGAGTCCAAAAAAGTCCTGTCGTCTGTGCAGTGATCAACATGTCAAACGCGTTGACCAATTTTAATCAATTTAATCATGTGGGGGTATGTAGGTTAGGTTGGGTTAGGTTAGGTTAGGTCAGGTTAGGCTAGGTTTGGTTAGGTTAGGTTAGATATGGGAACGTAGTTAGGGACTTTTAATTTTTTTTTTTAATAATTCAAAATTTGGAGGTAGCTGCCACAGGAAAAAACACTAAATTATGATTACCCCAAAATCATCTTCAACGATATAGGCCTAAATCGAATTTTGCTCCAGTTAGGAAATAAACAAAACGTATTGGTTGATGTTTCCTTTTAAGAATATCGTTTCTTGAGTTATTGATATAAACCAAAAAATTGGGCATGGGGCGTTTTCTCAATATCGGTTCTAACAATTCAGTTCGTAATTTAGTGAAATTTGATGAGAACTAATGACCAAAACCTAGTAAAATTACTTTACTATTCAAGAATAATTGGCTACAAACCGAAATGAGCTTTGAACTTTCAATTAACAAACGATGTATAGTAAGACACTTTTCAAATATACAGGGTGATTGGTACTTAGTGTCAAAACAATTTTTGAGTAAACTACACTCAAAATTAGACTATACGAAATAGAAACTCGCCCTTGAAAAGTTTCCTCTTAGTTTTCCTTGTACTGTAATTCTGTATTTGTTGACTGTTTTTCCAAGATATCGTGACAGGAAAAGTTCAATTTTGTCAACTTACCTGTCACCAATTGTTACTTTTGGTGTTATTTTCTAAAAAACCCATAATATTTCAAGTAAAATACAACTATTTTTGTTTGTAAGTAATATTGTTAGTGTATCTAGTTTGAAACATAGAAAACAATTATTTTCAGAAAAATACCCGAAATATTCAAATACTATTGTCCGATTTTTGTTAGCTATAACAATTGTTAAATTGTATCAAAAATTTGCCCTTGTAGTATGCTTTCATTTGATATATGATACTTCAGTTTAATCTTTTAAATTGTTAGAAAAATTTGGACTAATTTAAAAAAGGGATTTTTGAGGAGGGGTCACGCGAAACGAGAAATGCAGTATTATAAGGCTATGAATAGCAATTTTTTATTTTAATCTACGAAAACTGTTATTGCTAAAGAAAATATAAAATAAATTTGAAAATCAATTTCATTCTCAAATTACTTACCTCCTTTCCTCACCATTGGCGTCATCACCAGTTCATTATTGGGGGGCGGGGTGGACATGTGCCGGGGGTCTGGGGTATGGAAATTTTTTAAAATTAAACTTCTCAAAACATCGTTTTTGTTTTATTTTAATATTTTGTCAGCAAATGAAGTACACTAAAACAATAAATCTAATTATTATAACTTTAAAGTCACCTAAATAGTACCAAATGTTACTTTTCTTGAGTTATTTTTGTGTATAAATATTTTAGCAATTTTCTTATCGTCTAAATTGTCTAGAATGGACTTGTGGACATAAGACACAGCTACATGGTTCAGTCTATGCTGAGTCATAGTAGAACGGAGATAGTTTTTGAGCTTCCGAAGAGCATTGAAACTTCGTTCTGTCTCACAACTTGAAGCTGGTGACACAAGCAAAAGTCTTACTAGGTGCTCAACGTAAAGACAAAGCCCGATGTTTACCTTTTAAGGTTTTAAGTCAATCATTCGTTTTTAATAAAAAACATTTTTACATCTAAAATATTGGTGGGACGCGTCCCCCCGGCGATGACGCCCATGTTCCTCACATAGGTTCGCTTCGCATTGCTTTGACCTTTGTTAAGTTCCGCATTAAATAAGTCAATTACAAAACGTACTTCAGGAAATCAGTCTGATTTTATCTTACAATTTAAAACAATAAACTGATGTGTTTATATCAAATGAAAGGGTATTACAAGGGCAAGTTTTTTATATAATTTGACCATAGTAAATTTAGTACTTATGTAGGCTAGTATTTAGAATATTACAGGTTCTTTTTTTTTCTTCTGAAAACATTTATTTTGTTTGTTTCAAACTAAATAAATACACTAATGTTATTATAACCTTTTAAAATGAAAATGTTTGTATTTTGCTCAACATTTTATGTATTTTTGGAAAATAAAACCAAAAGTAACAATTGATGTCAGGAAAGTCGAGAAAGTTGAACTTTGTATAGGTTAATTTACGGTATTTTTTAATAAATTATTGTTCTAAGGCAAATTAAGAGAACAAATTTTCAAAAGTGAGTTTATATTTAGTATAGAGTGTATTTTTATAAAAAAAAACATTTTTCACACTAATTCCCAACCACCATGTATAAATATATTTTTTCAAAACGCTTTGTTTAATTTCACTTTAGGACTTTACGGAGAGGTTTGGTTCGTTTTATTTGGTTTTGTCGAAGTGAGAAAGTTTGTGCAATGTTTTTGTAAAGATTAGTTGTACATGTATTCTTATAGAAGTTGAATTGAAAAAGGAGGGAATTTTATCAACATTTTGCAAATTTTAAAAACTATATTTCAAAAGATATTTTTCAATTCAGTCCACACTTACTTGGCTTGTGTCAAACTAAATTTAAATTTTATTTGAATTGATTGAAAATTTAAAATAATTCAAGATACATTTTAATTTTTTGCCAAATTTGTGCTGTGCAGTTTTAGTTTTACTAGAGATTTTACACACTTACTTAGATAAATTAATTTTAAAATTTATCAAAAGTTTGAACAAAATCGGTAGGTATATCTGATTTTGAGAAATTATGTCTATAATAACAGTAGCTCCATTGCCGATTATTTGTTTTGTTAAGATCGATAGCTCAACAATCGATATTTATGACTGACAATTACCCAGTTAACATTATTGGTTCGCTTGATTTTATTTTGTTTAGTACACATTAGGGATAGAGGATGAAAATAGGGGGACATTTTGGACCACCGTCTTCGATTAAATATTGGTTTGTACATTCTTGACCCCCAATTATCCTACGAGTCCAAAATGTTTATATTAGTTGTCTGATGTTAAAACTCATAATTTTTAATAATTTTGGAGCACTAAGTTCGATTAAATATTGGTTTGTACATACTTGACCCCAATTATCCTACAAGTCCAAAATGTTTGTATTAATTTTTGAATGTTTGTATAATGTTTAAACTCATAATTTTTATTCATTTAGTAGCACTTAGTTCTATTAAAGATTATTATGTATGTACTATGCTTTTATGTAACCTACAAATCCAAAACATTTTTACAAACAGATTTTGATGAAATTTATGATATTTATGTTTTTAAGCCTAAGGCATAAATATCTTAAGACATAAATAAGTTAGTCAGGTTATGTTATGTTATTTTAGGTTAACTTAGGTTGGGATCAGTTAGGTTTATAGGATACTCAAAGTAAATGGTTAAAAAATTACAAAATAGTGGTTATTAAAAATAGTCAATTAGTACCTCCTTACATAGGTCCTAGATGAATCTGTAATAGATCATTCCATCCAGGTTGCTGATTTGTATATATTAAGACAAATCAAAGTCGACAAAATAATGCTGTGTGCATACAACAATGTTAATATAAATTTACAAATCTTTAGTATATTTAACTGTGATAAAGTTACTACATATATATGTAAAAACATTCCAGATGAAGAAGGGATAACCTTAATGGCTTTTCATGGCAATATCAACGTTCCATTTGAAGGCTTAGATGCAGGTCAGATGGCTAGAGATATTATTAAAAAGCGAGGGAACAGATGGGTCTTCGAAGACAAAAAAGTGAAACTTAAGGAAGGTGATGTTTTATACTACTGGATATACGTTATCCTAGATGGACTCGGTTACCAAGGACTTGATAGGAGCCACAGAGTAACAGGTAAGTACATTCACAACTTCCTATAAAATGGGAAGATATCAGATTTTGAATTTCTTAATTTATTTAGATTTGACGAATAGTAAGGGCTTTAGGAAAATATGTTTAAGTCAAAAGCTGTAAAGTATAGAGGCGCTTGATGTAACCTTCACTATGAAACTTAATTTAGGGGTCATTTGAAGGTGAACTTCATTTTCTAAGGTACCTGGGCTTAGATAGATCTTAGTAATTCACCACTGTTGTAACCCCTGAATTTTTTGAATTTGATCTTTTGAATTTTTTGATCTAACAAAGATGAATATACAGCGTGTTTCTAAAAGAACTTTACAGCCTTAAAAACTTGTATAAATGTATAGTCTACAGATAACTTATAGAATTGGTTGAGGTGTCATTTTAAAACAAAACAGAAGTTTGACTCATGTAGAATTGTAGTACCAAATACAGTCACTAGAAACCCAACCACCATTGCAGCTAAAAATGACTATTATTACTGGAACTGAACATGCTAGTTGTATGCTTTGGCTTCTCGCAACTACAGTTCAATATACTTATCTTACCTATTATGGTAAGGATTCTCCAAATATGCCTATAATTTACTTTTGACACCAAATTTTTGTTGAGACTGTTTGGTTGTTCTGTACGATATTATAAATCACCAGATTCACTTGCGACTTCTTGATGCTGCTGTAGAACAAGTCAGCTAGAGCTCTGCCCATAGCTCTAAGAAATCTATGTGTATAATATCATGACTAATGAACAGTTTGGTACTTATTACATCAAATTTTGCACTAGAAGCCATACAAAAATGTACAATGGTAAAAAAATTAATGTTCCAGATAAAGTAGCTAGTCAAGAATTCATTTCAGAAATTTTGTATTGAATAGGAAATGAAGGGACATTATTTATTGAACAATATCATTTGTAGACACGAGTTAATATATCACATCAGTGGCAAGGTGAATTCCCACAACTACAGATTTTAGGTTAGCCAGATTCTAGGTTTGTTATGAACGGCCCTCAAAATATGCCTGGGTTCTTTAATTTCAATTAATAATCAAGATCAGTGGTTCAGTATTTTATTAAATCTTATCTTTGGTATGAAACTTATGTCTATTTGCCTGATACTTTACTACTATACTTTATTACAAGATCTTAATACAATAATTTAACTACAAAACTCTAATACAATAATAGGAATTCAATTAAACTATAAAACAGAACAATATTATTTATTCAAAGCCCAGAAATATTCCAACTTTTGTTATATTTTAAATGAAAGAAATTATAAATGTTTTTATTGGTGACTTTATGTATAGAAATGCTTGCGTACGGTTTATTGCGTAGATTTCCTGAGCCATCTTCCACCACGGCTAGCAACACAGCCGTGTATCTTCCAAGCTCCAAAAAGACAAGAGAGCCCATCCAAATCATGCTGACCGCTTATATACCTTTAGGAGTCTTGGTAACCTAGTTGAGTTTGCAAGTCAAGCATTTCAACATTTTTTTTTTATTGTTTCATAATAGTTGGGTCATTCTGAGCTTTGTGAATATGATTTCTTCCTAATATAACCTAATATTAACCTAATATTAACTTATTCCTAACAGACTCCACATCACTTTTGCACAATAGTTTGAGAGTTATGTAATTTCTAGGTTGGTGGATTGGTCATGCAGGATCAATTGCATGGGTGGGTTCACTCACCACATTTGAATTGGTTCAATTTTTATTGGTGTTTCAGATTGAGTGTAGTTCTCTTGTTACCTGCTGATCTCCATAAGTTGATAAATAGAATTTACACCTCAGCTGAATTATGACACCTGATGCACTGGTTCGAGTTCCACAAGCAAATTTATTTCATGTGAATGTGTGATTTATCACAAATGGTAGACTCATCAAGTCAAATCAAAATGACAGTTTAATCAAAAACTCAATGTGTTTTGCTTTAAAATGATACTTCAACCAATAATTTCCGTATGTTCCTTAATCGGATTAGTGCCTTAAAATAAATTTCTATATGCTTTTAAAATTGTAAAGCCATTTTTTAAATTCTCTGTACATCAAAATACTATATTTATGTTGTTCAGAATGTACAAATTGAAAGAAATGAAATTGTAGGCTTTATTAATTTTACTTTCAATACTTATAATAGTTAATATTTTAATACAAATTGAATTATCTTGAAGTTATAAAATAAGCAAAGTTTAAAACTTCCTGATGTTTGAAAATATATGCAGATTTGATATATGCCAAATGTAATACAATATTAAATGATATGGAAAGTATATTCACAGATTTTATCGAGATTGAAGATCCAGGTATTACACTAGGAGGTGGAATTGGTGAACATTCTTGTGAGAAATCCAACAGCACTGTTCGAGGTGTCCCTCCATGTAAGGGGTACCTGGTATTTGAAGCTAATTTCCAAAACAATTTCATTGACCCAAACGTTTGGTTTCAAGAAGAAAATATTGGAGGATCTGATTATGTAAGTCATCATAATTGTTTAATTTTAGACCTAAGTATTAGTAAAGGTAACTTAACTATTATATAAATTAGACAAAAATTCAAGAACTTAGAGAGATTTGCGTAACTGAAGATGGAAACTTAATCCTTGAAACATTTTATTGAAGGAAAACTATCTGTTGTGGAAGTTGAGTTTTATTTCCCTACAAGTGAGGATTTGAACAAAATCATGTGAACAACAATAAAATAATTTTGTCAACAAATAATGTTTATCATTCTAATGTAAGTTACAATATTTCAAATTCAAAAGATTTATTTTTCACAGTTTTACAGAAATGAACAATCAAAAATCTAGATAATGTTAAAATAAAGAAACTGTTCTTTGAAAAATACTACATAACGGAAAAATAACATTACTTTTTACACAATAAATAAAACGTTAATAAATAATAATGTATAATTATGAAACAATATTTTGAAATCTTGTGAGAAATATATATGCACACAGTTAAGTCCTTTAACGTATGCGAGATATATTTAATATTCAATAATATACACAAACACTCACTCATACACACCTAATAAAAAGACTGAGAGTGATTTTAATTAACAAACATAATACAAGCTTATAAAAATCTTTTACAGCCTTATATAAAAGAAGAAAACCAAAATATATAAAACAAAATTTGTTGCCTCACACTTGTCTTATAAAATTCCACTTCCATATCATAAAAACCACAAGCACAAACACACCTCAATTGAGAAAAAACCTAAACTATTATTTAAAAAATGTGTACATGTACAGGGGGGTCAAAGAAAGTAACCAAAATATTAGCTTTATTTTCAAATCAAGTCATATGTTTTAGCTCTAAAAACATTAAATTATCAAATTTGGGTTCTAGAAAAACAAAAATGTTTAGAAATTATTTTCAACATTTTGGTAACCGAATTAAACTCTTTCCAGCCTGCTTTGTGAAAACCCGACAGTCTAGTACAGTTCCATCATTGACATTAATTTCATAAAACATTATTAGAACATTAAAACATTAAGATATATAAGTGTAAGAGACCAATGGAGGAGTTCTGCAGCCACATGTTGCCGCGCTGCCTCCCTCCGACGTTGTTTGGTTCGAGTAGGGTTCTTCTTGCCCCACGTTGGGCGCCACTTGCCACGCTACGCTCCCTTTCTGTCTGACTTCACGAATTTAAGATTCTTGTTCCCTTTTTTGGAACACTATTATCACGAACTCTTAAACTCGCTGTACGATCACCACCGACTGGGCGAACCACCTTTCTTTTCAGAGCAAGCGCGGGCAAGGCCAAGATGCTCACTTTTACTTTTTTAAATCAAAGATTTTGCAACTCTTGGCTCTAATAAGTATGAGCTTGTCCTCATAAACTTACTAAATTTTAATTAACGCAAAATTCCCTGAATTTTATCTCAATGCTCGAATATTTAACTCTTTTAATATTAACTCTCTCTCTCTCCAAGGTCGTGCCTTTTGGGAGAAATCGGCTCTTAAGTTCTGATGATAACTTTTTAAAATTTTCAAATAATATTACCAGAGCACATATATAAAATTTATGTTAAAACAAGGTTAATAGCATACACAGAATGGATATATATTAAAAACACAACAAAATTTAGAAATGAATTATTTGTATATTATTTTCTCTTTTGCACAGAAAATTTTATCTTCAAAACTTTTTTAATCACACAAACAATTTAATTGAACAATAACACAACTATTTATTTATTTGATAAAATTAATTAATGTAATATTATCTATATATTAAACAAAATAACAACGCTTGACTTTTCAGACAGAACCACAAACAGTTTTTCCTGTACTGAAAAAGTCGTATTTAAATTATTAATAATTTTCAACACCAAAGCAGAGGTTTAAAAATGAATTTAATTTTTAATAATTCCCCTAATGACGTTATATTTGAAAAGAAGTTAATATTTGCGAATTATTCCTTAAGTATAAGATACCTTCACACTTTAATAGAAGTTCTAGTTGGATTTGGAATTTGTTGTATTATTTGGATGATAGTGATGTGATGTTTTCTATCCAGAGTCTGTAAGCTGCTATGTAGTTGAATGCTGGTCTCGAATTCTTCTAAGTCGCCTTGAAGATCGATTAAAGTTGAAATTATTCTAAGTCCAATTAGTAGAGTGACAGTTGAATCTTCCTCTCAGCTCAGAGTCGGTTGCAGAAGAAACGTCCTTTAAGCGTCGATTCCAAATCAAAAGTAATCGTCTTTCGACGGTTAAATCTCGGTCTCCCTGTCAGTGGGAATTAATCCACTTTTCTGGAGCCAATTTTCCTCCCTTTTTGGGAAAAAGGTATTTTCCATATAATATGTGTTTTCAGGCCCTTTTGGACTGAAATATTTACACTATATGTTTTATTAGTCCTATTTTTTGACTAATGAATAGTTTTCTTCCTTAATTATTAATTAAAACACCTTTTAATTAATAATTTATAGTATTTTTTCTTTAACGTTATCTTTGATCCATGTTGGCAACATGATGATTCTGACTTTAGACTCTGCTTGAAGATGCGCGCGCCACTTTTCATGTTTTTGCATGAAAATCTCTACTTTTGACGTTTTTTCGTTCAACTCGCTATAACTTTCGAACGCTCGAACCGATTTTAAAGTTCCTTTCGGATTCTTCTTCCTTTCCATCTTGTGGGTCTTGTGGAACTTGATTCATCGCTCTACTACGCTTCGTTCGCGAGTTATCGCCCTTTTCCCTAAACTTGATTTTTCCTCTTTTCAAATTTTGAGATAAGTCCTTTCTCAAAATTCTTTTGACGAAATCTTGTTCCTCTTCTACTACGACGAAAAACTATGTTTGTACTTTTCCCATAACTCGTTTGGTTGTCGAGTTATTCGCCTTTGAAGTCCTTAAGTTTGTGTCGTATGATTTTATGTTCATAAAAACCCCCCCATTATATATTATTACTTCTGCTTTGGTGTGTTACCATTTTACATACTAAATACATATAATTATCATGTTACTTTACCCCTTTAACTTTTATTTTACCCGCTTTTGGGCTTTGAAGTTTTACGTTTTGTAATTATTATATCTCCCTTATTTTATTTTCAAATTTGATTCTAAGTACCTATTATTGTGCCCTATTGTGGTCTCTACAATAGTACTTATTATTATTTTTTAAATGATCCCCCCTTCAACTCAAAAATTCCAAAAAACTCCCCAAGAATGACTTTCTAAGTCCATTCTCACCTGTTAATTATTATTAATTCATATTTTTTATTTGTGATTATTGTTACTTCCCCACTTGGTTATGACTCTACGATTTTTGAATTTTGAATTTATTCTTTTTCCAAATTTTAGGTTTTTGAGCCCTTCTAAAAACTTGAATAACTTTTTTGTTTTATGTGATTTTAAATTTATTTGTTGATATTATTGGTCGGTTGACTCTACTGAATATTTATTTATATTAATAATTTAGTTTCTTAATAAAATAGGAACTAAGGCAGTTTGACTTTTCACGTCCGAACAAGCAAGTTTGCTCTCGAACTGGCGTGACGTCATCGCCCCACCTCGTCCCCACTCTACAAGGTTTAGCGCGGCAATTTAACTTGTTTTAACTGGACTTGAGACGTTTGGCCTTTTCCAAACCGTCGCAATGTGATGAAAGTTGTGTGTGTATGTGTGTGTGTGTGTGATGTGTGTGTGGGGGGGGGGGGGGGTGAGAGAGAGTGTGTGTGTGTGTGCGTGCGTGTGTGCGTGAGATGCTCTCACTTCATTCATATGTTTAACATTTCAATTTTTAAAGTGTTTTTCCTATTGTTGTTCTGGTAATTGTGTAGTGTTGATTTTATTGGTTGTTTGTAATCTTATTATTGTATAATTATTCATTTGTTTTGAATATAAAATTGTTTTGAAAGTTGTTAGAATTATAAAATGGATAGGATTATAAAATTGCTTGCTATATAATTTTAAATACTTGTTCATAGCAACAAGAAAAATGAATAAATACATGTATTGTACTTTTTATAGGAGGATCCATTTGTTGTCTTCATGAAAGAGAACAGTTATGTGGTAGGAAATAAACTTGAGATTAAACCCAGTCTGATTGAAAAGAAATATAATGAAGGCTTTAATGTGAAAAAGGGATCGCTTTTTTTAAGGGGGTAAGTGTCATAATTAATGTTTAATCACATTATAGTGTTTACATTCCTCTTTGTTTAATAGTAGTGATTTGGGAGTGAAGTGCTCTGTGACCTCTAGATATATATTATGCCTCCTATTTCTTCAAAGACTGGCCTATAGAAGCCACTCCAAGCCTATAACAAAAGAGAGTGGTGGAATGAAAACATAGATGGGAGGGGGAAGTTAAGGCAAAAAAGGTCTGACAGAATAGATCAAGAAATATACATCTGCTTTTGAGTGGGAAGTAGTGCAGTTTGAAAGACCTCAGAACTACTTGAAGAGTAGAGTTCTGAGGAAGGTGTTTGCAGATGCCCATTGGGCGATGGGTTCACCAACTCTTATGCCAACCCTTTTGTTTAGTTTACAAGTGTTTGGGACGAATTCCTCTCTTTTAGATAGTTGGCTTGCAGGGCTACCACGAACAGGGTGCAGATCTTCACTGCACTGAGTCACATCTTATTGGTGCAACACTATCCATCTTTTTTGAGTACGGATATACCGTACGGTATATCCCCTGAACAGACATTCAACTGAGTGATCACCTCCCCAGCCTCTTGACTCAGTATGCTACATAACTAAGTTCTATAAAATAATGTCTTTGAGTAAAACTAGTTTGTGTAAAAACTTATTATTCCCGTAAAGTAACAGTGCCACCAACTTTGTGACTGAATTGTAGAGAGAGGGGATAGGCCTAGAGGCTGTAATAGTAGTAGTCAGGGCAGGGATTTGGCCCCAACATGGGCTCTTATGGAGTTATTCTCGACCAATCAGAATCGTCCATTAGGTCACGTGACCGCTTCTCGTCTAATCAGAATGCTCCATTTATAACTTCAACTGCTCTGCCGCTTCTCGACCAATCAGAATGCTCCATTTATAACTTCAACTGTATCTATGGGTTGGTAAATCGGTTGCTAAAAATATATTTTGGTTGGTAAATCAGTAATAGATACCATTACCAACCGATTTACCAACCAAAATATATTTTTAGCAACCGATTTACCAACCCATAGATACCGTTTGTAGTTATAAATGGAGAATTCTTATTGGATGAGAAGCGGCGGTGCAGTTGAAGTTATAAATGGAGCATTCTGATTGGTCGAGAAGCGGCAGTGCAGTTGAAATTATAAATGGAGCATTCTGATTGGACGAGAAGCGGTCACGTGACTAAATGGACAATTCTGATTGGTCAAGAATAACTCCATAAGAGCCCATGTTGGGGCCAAATCCCTGCCCTGACTACTAATAGTTCTTAATCAGCTATTGTTTTAGCTATAAAATTGATTTCTTCTCTTAGTTTAATGCAGTACTCGTTTTTATATTCATTTGTTTGATTTATACACAGTTCTTATTTAATGTTTTTTATTATTAGATGCACTTCAAATAATGAAAGATTCTGCAGTAAAACTGCAATGAGCTGGAATATAATACCTCCTGTTTTGACAGCTCGTATCTCGACAAAGAATAGTTTCAGTTTCAAATATGGTGAAGTTGAAATCAAAGCCAAACTGCCTCAGGGAGATTGGATTGTACCAGGTATACTAAACAAAATAATTATAATATTTATTGCAGTGTTATTATTATTCTAATATTATAATCATCTAAATTTTTCTATATCATTTATTCCCCTGGTTTAAAAGTGAAAAGAAGAAAAGCATATACCTTGGAATTGTCACACTTGTACTAACGTAAGTGAGGGTATTAGGAGTTGTTACCAATCTATTTATCAGTAAGAGTATACCAGTATAAAGAATCATTTTATCCTGAAAAATGGTGGGTTAACCTAACCTTACCTTACCTAACCTAACTTAAAGACATATGCATAAGATAAATTTACCAAGATAAATGTACATGGTGCTTGTTCTACAAGTATTGAATCTTTTTAAGTTAATTCAGTTTTGTATGGACATGGTTTCAGAATTATGGTTGGAACCAAAGGAGGTGGGAAACACAGGACGAATTGTCATAGGCTTAGCTCGAGGCAACAATGTATTATCAGCAGATGGAAAAGACATTAGTGCCAAAACATTAACAGCTGGTGTGGTGTTTGAACCGAAAAAGTCTGATATGAAAAGCAAAGAAAGTTCCATTCCTTGGACTCAAGATTTTCATGTTTATAAAGTTACATGGACCTACAGTAAGAATTGAATAGTTAGTTATATGTAGGTATACAAATTTCAGTTTTGATTATTTCATACCAAACTAAGGATTAATATATTTTTAAAATTTCATTTTGGTATCCAACCCTCTAAATAAAATAGTAATACTATTTAGTAAATATAAAAAATAATACTACCTTTAAATTACTTCCATCTTTGTTTGTAGGTTTATAGAATGTGTCCCACTAAGAGGTACATGATTTTGATTTTCTATTAATTTTTGAACCGATTCTTTTGAAATTTTACATACCGTTTAATAAATTACCAAAAATGTTATGCAAAAATTTCAACACACTGTGTTTATAGAAATAAAATGAGGGCAACACAAAAACCATTCATCGAAATAAAGTGTTGCTTTTGTTATGTTTGGGAAAAACTTTTATTGTTACAAACGTAATTTGATAGAAACACAATTATTTTTTTCAAATCAAACTAAAAACTAATTATTTGTGTAAAAAAAAACAAATGAAAATATGATTACAAAATTATATACTAATGCAGCCAATAAGGTATTAAAAATGTTTTGATTTTTCAGGCGGGATGACATTTTTAGTCGATAACCGGGAAATTGGAAAGATTAGTTCTCCAGACTCTTATAAAGCTTTTGCACCTTTTAATAAAGAGGTAAGTAAATATCTTTCGCTTTCATTTGATGATATTTTACAACACTTTATTTATTCTACTTATGTTTATACTTTTAAAGAGTATTTCACAATCTGTCCGTCACGTTGGCCATTATCAAAGAGAAAGAATAAAAGTTCATTGTGTTTAGTTACCTAAAACGTTAGACCTCAAATTTTTTAATTTGTTTGCCTAAATGTAGTAGAACCCTCAAATTGGCTTGCTAACTTTTAAATGTGTCTCTCTTTGTATCTGTTGTACAATTTATATTCATGTGATTACATTGAAAACTATGTAATGAATGATTGTGTGAGGAATAACTGGTACAAAAATATCGCACATACATCCTCATCCGTCCATCTCCAAAACCAAACAAAACCAATCATCGCAAAAATGTCGGTTCAAAGTTGTCAGAGAAATAGTTAAAATGAATCATGGATGCTGTATTTGATTCTTGGCGGAAATTGTATTTGATGAAAATTGTGCTTTTAATGATGTTGGTTTATTTTAATTTGTTTGCACACATGTTTGGGTCATTACTCTTCATATTTCACTAAAATTTGAATAAAATCGTAGGACTGATAATGAGATATTATGTAGTTTAACACCCTAATGTGTTTACGCCAAATATGCAATTTTACGGACAATTCATGAACGGGCATTTTTGTTTGGGTCCATAGAGGCTAAACTTGAGGGAAATTTAATCTTTAGAGGAGATTTTGAGGAAATCACAGTTTTTTGTTATTTTACATATCCACTAAATTTCAAGTTATACATAAAATGAAAAATACAGAAATATGACTAAAATATACCTACATACCAAATTTGACTGAATTTAGCATATGCTATAGACTACGACAAATAGACAGAGATTGTTTCAAAAACCACTTTATTAGACTCGGGGAACTTAAAGCAAGTAGGCTATACCTGTATTTAAACTTGAGATCGATTTTTTTACCCATCACATAAATATCTCCATAGTTAATATATGCGAGAAAGTAAACATAAACATATGTTTATAAAAAAAAAGAAGTTTTTTTAAATAAAACACTTTTATGTTTTAATATAAACCACAAATTAATTGAAACTTGCCGAGCATGGTTCCGCTAGTTACAGCATTGTCAAGGTATTTTACAAGAAGAATGCTGTAAATAGCGAAACCATGGTCGGCAAATTTCAATAAATTTGTGGTTTATAATAAACAATTAATGTGTTTTATTTATTAAAATAGTACCAAAATAGTAACACCAGTACCTACGGTCCTTACCATAAATAGTTTAAACAAATTGTTATAAACATATGTTCAAAAATGCTTTGTTTCCTGTCTGAG
Source organism: Aphrophora alni (assembly GCA_963513935.1). Lineage (NCBI taxonomy): Eukaryota > Metazoa > Arthropoda > Insecta > Hemiptera > Aphrophoridae > Aphrophora > Aphrophora alni. Next base: position 16,318,621 of record OY740773.1, on the reverse strand, counting down.
AAAAAAAAATTCTCTCCAGACAGACAAACACCATTGGACAATATATTTGGGCCAATCATGGTTAAAATACATGGACAAAATTCGACTGATATTTAGTATGAGACCTCAAATTCAAACAGAAATTAAATTAGGCGATGACGTCATAATAAAAACCAGGACAAAATATGAGTATAAATTTACTTGAAAATTATACAGATTCAGACGAATTTGAAACGGGCAAGAATTTGAGAGAATAGAAAAATATTCATGGTTACATAGTAGAGGAGGAAGGTAATTTTTATATAGACATTTATTATTATCAAGAAATTCAAAACATATCCAAATAAAAACAACAATCACATATACAAAAAAATTCAAATTTTTATCTACAAAATGATACACAAACAGACAAAAATATACACACTGAAGGTGAAAAACACAAAAATTAAATAAATCATTACCAATAAAATTGGCATACCTTTTGACATACACCCAAATTTAAGTAAAACTCAATACAATTATTAATCAAACAGTTTTAATTCTAGCAATAATACAGCCAGTAAAAATACAAACTGTGATTAAGGCCACAGGGGTAATTAATTGTACCACCTTTCCAATAAATACAGACCTTTCCAATGATATAAACCATCACGTTTTAGTCGGTCATAATGTAGGCTTCAGAACATAAAGAACAACGGCGTTTCCCAGTTTCCGTTGCAAACTAAACCAATATGGCCTGCGTTTGTGTTCATTTTCGACATATTTCTTGTGATAAATCGACTGTTTTGATTGATTATAAAAGTGTATTATATAAGTTTATATGTGTGTTATTCTTTGTAGAATCTATAGTGTCTTATTGTTATAGTGAAATCTAGTGATGTTGATTTAGGCTCGCATTTTATTCCTTCTTACTGGTAAGTGCTTTTATTATTTTGAAAATTTTAGAATTTGATTTTTTTTACCAATTGTTATTCATATATATACTAGAAAACGTTTGTAATACTCGTAAAAAATGTAAAACTAGATTTTCTACGGTCAATTGGACTTTGAAGTGAATTTTGGCCTTGGATTTTCGTGTTTTTTTTTTGTTCTTTGCAATACTGACTCCAAAATTATTTTTCAAACTTTTTTAAAATTCTATGCACATTTCTGAACATAATGAGATATAGAACTTTTGTATAAAATATATATTACTATGTTTGGTAAATTGTTGAAAATAAAATGACCAATGTCCCGAAATTCATAAAATAATTTTTCACATTTTGAAAATGTAACAATTTAATTTTTTTTTCCGAAATATATTCACAAATATATCACTAAAATTTTGTAAATCTTAGAAAAAGGTGGTAAGCTATTGATTTTGAAAAATGATAACTTCGTTTTTTGACATGTAACATACTTACTCCAAAACCGTTTCAAATTTTTTTAATTACATAGATGAATTCTATGCATCTTTCTGAGAAAAATGATATCTTATATGTTAGGTTTTGTATAAAAATAATATATTTTATGAATTTTGTAAGAAAATAAAACCTTTAACATGGAACAGTTGTAGGGTTAAGAGCGAAAGATTTTAAAGAAGGAATTAGACAAATTAATTGAAGTAAAAGTATTGGAACAATGCCCAGAGAGATATATTTAGAGGATTTGCTTGTACCATGATGGAGCACATCAACTTGTTTTAAAATTTATAATTGCATTACAATAATTTTCTGAAGTTTGTGTACATAGTTTTAAATCACCGTGCATAATTACATTTAAAAGAAATGTGTTTATGTTTTCTAGTATTATATTACACTCGGAGTACATGTTGGAGGACTTATAGACTTTCCAGACACAGAAACAAAGTCTTGGAGGAACGATGAATTAAAAGTAAGTGTACATTGTTTTTGTGTTTATACAAACAAACTCAAATGTTATCTCGTATTTGAATGAATCTTTCTTTCAGCTAATTGTATGATTTGCTAAGGTTATTCTTTTAATAAGCCAATAAAATTTATAAAATAAATGTTAAAAAACATTCCACAAAAGTTCTCAACATGAAAATTCCATTTTGGAAATTATCAGTAGGGGAAAATTGAAGGATTATGAAAGTTTGTCGATAAACTGAAACTATTGTAAAACTCTCTTTGTCTCTCCAATGGGGTTTTGTGTTGATCAACAATGGGTTTCCAGAAGAAAATACGTGTAGCTTATATTGTAGGTAGCTAAACTTAATGAAAGAATTCCCATTGTTGAGGGATATTTTGTTTAGAAGGAGTACAAAAACCTACTTGTAGCTAAATAGCATTTAGATCTCCTTTCCCCAATGAATAAAACCATATTTATCTCAAATAAAGAGGACGGGCTGTTTTGCAATATAAGAAATTTACGTCAAAACTGGGATTTTTTTAGTGCCATTTGTGGCACAGATTCAAATTTTTATAGAAAGGCAATCTTATTACAGCTCTTTTCATTAGAAAAAGTCGTTCAAATTTTTATGTGTAGTGTTTTAGTTACCTTGGAAAATAAGAAATTTTTGATGGTACTTATATAAAACATTTTATAGTGCTCTAACCTCCATGTACGGAAAATGAAACCATAATTTCGAGAAAAAAAAACTCAGCTTTTGGTTCAGGTAATTATTTTTTACCAAAAGATCAAAAATATAATAAATATTCAGTTTCACCCTTACCATCTTCTCCGTTTTTTGGTAAATATCAAGGATGTAGTCGAACTCCTCTCAGGTAGCTCGATGATGCCAGACATAACAGTCGCTATTGCGGTAATAATCCTCTCTTTTAAAAGGTGTAGATCCTGGATTTTATCACCGTAGACAATGTTTTTAATGTAACACTAGAAGATAACATCTATCAAGGGTTTTTAGTGGCCACAAAACAGGACCATTCCTTCCATCCAACAGCTAGGAAATATATCATTGAGTTTGTAATGAGAAAAAATTAAGTTTAAACATATCCAAATATGTGACAATAAATTGTCATTGTTACAGCAAACATGAATGGACCCATGACAAGATCACACATTAGTCTTTTATCTTTTGAGATTCATGAAGATAATGAAAAATGTCATTTGGTTTCTGATCCTCCATGTTCTATAGTTGTGGCGGTTAACAGTAATTCATGTGAAAAGTTGTTTCATCACTGTAAATAATTCAGTTAAAGTGACTTTCACCATCGCTCTTAACTCTCATCATTTTAACACCATAACTCAACTCGTTTAATCTGCTAATGAATTTCATGTTTAAGGTGGATTTTAATCACGTAATCTCAAACATTTACAATGCACATTCTGAACAGTTATTTCAAGAATCCCAAGTTCCAAACTACAGCAATAAACACATTACGGCTTTGTAAGTATGACTGCCTCAAACGCCCCACATTATCATCCAATATGAGTAGTCAGCCCGGGTATTTATTGATGTCTATTTTTCCTCATTTCTTTAATTTGATTATACCATCTGATCTTGTCTATAGGTGGATCTAGTTTGTAACTAAACAGAATTTAGCAAACCCTAAAACACAATGAGCTTTCTGTTGCATAGTCGCCATTACTAAAGTGACTACTGCAGGACTATGAGTGGTGAATAATGTGAAATATAATTCGAAATAATCATAGTTGACAGTGATGAATAAAAAAATACTTAATGTTGATTATTGCTCATGTAATTTACAATTGAAATCACAGATACATTTTTGATGGGCCTGTATTTTGATTTAGTGATACAAAAAAAAATTAACATTGCCCAAATAGAATCAAACATTGCCCAAATTTGTACTATATTAACGAACACATTAAAATCTGTTCAGCCGCTTGAATTCTAAAGCATCAACATCAAAGGAGGAGAAGAATCAAAGCTTATATTTTTGGTTATTTTCATTTATTTACTCTGACGCTTGTGAATGGATATTGACAATTTTAATTTTGATTCCTTCCCCAGTGTAGCTCCTTATTAGGAATACCAAATGGTTTTTCACAAAATGTCTTCGGATGATTGCTATAAAGGTATTAAACACAGTACTGATAAAATAAATATAATAAATACTATGCCAACAATCTATTTATAACTTTGCTGCATGCCTAAATACCAGTTCATTCCTGAATGTTTGTATGGATACTAGTGCGAATACAAATAAAATCTAAGGATTATGTATTATCTATTTTTTCTTTTCCATTCAATTTTTTATCAATAGAGCATATACCATGTGTCCTAAAAGTCCCACCCCCCTATTATTATTTTTTATTAATGGAAATAGACAGATTTGCTTAGGGGAAAGTTTAGATAACTAAAGGAGGAGTTTTTTTAAGTATCAACATTTTCAACCCTTACCCCCAAAATGGGGTAGTTTGGGGGTAAGTCAAGAATTTTAAATAGCAACCTCTATTGAGTGATACCTCATTTTAAAGGCCTTTTAAAAATAAGAATAATGGCGCAAACTAGAGGTCTCTAAGTTAGTCTTATCCAACATAGCGACCAATCGAATTGTGTATGTTAACCTACAAACTCCGGTTGTTTTTATTACATTACAAATTGCTCTATGTTGGTAAAATGATGAGAAGAGCCTTACCTTGTTTTTTTAGCTCAGATTAAGTTCTCGAATTGGCTATCATTTACTTCTTGGCAGAAATAGATTTTGGACTCAAAAGCATGTTGTACATTTCGTAACATTTCCGGTGTAATTATTAACGTAAAATTCACAATTCGATTGGTCGCTATGTTGGATAAGACTAACTTATAGACCTCTAGTTTGAACCATTATTCTTATTTTTAAAGGCCTTTAAAATGAGTATCACTCAATAGGGGTGTCTATTTAATATTCTAGACTTACCCCCAAACTACCCAATTTTGGGGGCAAAGGTTGAAAATGTTGATACTTAAAAAACTCCTCCTTTGGTTATCTAAACTTTTCCCAAAGCAAATCTGTTTATTTCCATTAATAAAAAAAATAATAGGGGGGTGGGGTGGGGTGGGGGTGGGACTTTTAGGACACTTGGTATATATATACATATGCTAAAGTTAACTTTTAAGTTATGGTATTTAATTGTGCTGTATTTTTTCAGTCAGTTTTAACATTTTGGCAAGACGAAGATAATTGGTACAAAACTTGGAACAAGGAATCAAAGCTAATTGTAGAATATGTCAAAGTCTGGGCACTTTAAGCACAAGTTGAATTATTTAAAAATGAGGACAATACATAAATTTATGCATTAAAAAAATACATATGCAGATATAATATAGAATAATGTAATGAAATAATATAATTTTTTTCTGAGACATCTGTTAGAAATGTTTGAATACCTTTAGCATTAAATACTGAAAAAGAGTTTATTTTTAAAAATGAAGTACACAAGTACTTTATATCAGTGATACGATATATTGAATTAGTTCTTTTCAATGTATAGAAGAGATGAGAAAACCTGTGAAACTAATTGATCAAATGTAAATATATCATCTAATGATCTTAAAATGTTTATCAACCTAGGCAGGCTTCACACCAGAGCAGCAATTATCGTGATGCTTGATTTTATTAATTTTATGCACATCAAAGCGATATGTGTGCAAAAATATTTTTACAAGTGGCGATTCTGTCTAAATTTCCAGATTGCAAAACTTACATTCTGTTTTAGAGTATAAAGACCTGAGGATACCAATTTTTTCTACATAAAGACTACAAGTTAAATTGTTTCTATTATAAGCCAAAGTTTTTTTTTTTTTTTTTTTTTTTTTTTTTTTTACTTTTTCAATTGAATTAGCTTCCCATAAAATGTTAAGCTGACTTTCAGTTATATACGTTTTGTACTATTTGTATGAAACTTGTTTTCTCTGAATTTAGATCACTCATTTAGATCTTAAAATTTTTTATTGGTTAATAATTCCATTTCATTACTTACCATTCCACTTACTTTAAATTTGCATCAGCGCAAAGACATATTTTATTACATTGTTTCATAACACAATTTGAGGCAAACTTTTACTGCAGCAATGAAATAACAGAGGCACCAAGATCGAGCCCTGGGGTACTCCATATTTTACTGTTTCAAGTGAAGATTTATGTTTAATTAATTGATTATCAGACATATATGTCAATTGAACATAGTGTTTCCTACCATAAAAGTAAGATTCAAACCAGTATAGTTGTGGCTCTCAGATAATTAGATCCAGTTTTCTCATCAAAACACTTGAAACACTATCGAAAGTTTACGTAAATCCATGCCACAGACCTTCTGAATCCATGTTCCTCACTATCTATTAATTAATTTATTTCCAAATAATTAATCTATCGTACATAGCTTTTTTCGTAAATTTAAAACTGAAAAATCGGCAAAAAACAACAAATCTGTTATTTGATATAAAAAAATGGATCACCTATTTAAAAAAGCAGGTTAATTTCGAAAATTTTAAATTTATTTGGAAAAATTCCATATATAAAAGATGAATTTATTTAAAATGCCAAGTATAAGCTAAATGTTTACTTGCATGCTAGACAACTTCCATTGAGATGTCATCAAAGGCTCTGGAATATATTTGTTCTTAAAAGAAATTATGAGTTTATAACCTCTTACTTAATTACTGGAACACAGAGGAAACAAGAGTGATAAGCAACTTATCATTAGCCGATTTATAAATTATTATTAATCTAATTTATGGGGTATGTATATTAAAATAAGTTACAATTCTCATCTGGCTAGTTATATTATGCTATCTTTCTTTATGAGAGACCTAATAGTTTTAACAATATTACAGGAATTTGCTATACAATACTCTGATTTTGTGATAATCTACTATACTCTTTTTGATAATTTGCTATAAAATTCTCTGATCTTGTAAAGTTATTTATTATTTTTTGTCTTTTGTTTTAGTAATTTCAAGAATTCCATTATTTTTACACCTTTCACCAAAGCTCTAAAATTTCGTCTTTGTTAATTTTAAGTTCGTAATTGTATCATTGCAACACTCCTCATTTGCTATAATTACGTGCTATAGACTAGCAGTATCAAACTAGCAGGTAAACATAAATATGGAATGAAATGTGTGTTGTATCTGTTCAGCGAATTCATTGTCTGCGAAATTTCTGTCATTTAATTTTGTTTCAAATTATATTTAAGAAAAATATTTATTCCTGTGTGTTACAGGCTATAATGTTTTTACAGATTTGTTCAAAATTTTCTGTAATATCAGCCCCCTCTCCTGTCTGTAAGAAGCAACATCAATTGCCAATAATATAAAAATAATTCATATTTTTACTACGGAAAAAATATTTATTAACAAACAATTTTTTATAAATTTGAATAAACTGTACGTTGAATAAAGCTTGTAAAACTGGAAAGTTTGAGTATTTAAATATTTTCAATGCTTTTCGACATTTCCTCAATGTTTTCATGTTTTGATTCTTTCTCATTTTTTTCCTGAGCTAGAGTCTGAAATAAAGGTACAAACTATATTAAATTTAAAGCAATAAACAATGTAATTAAGAAAATAAATTGTACTTTTAAAAGGTGAATTGAAAACATAGAAAATGCATGATAAGTTGTAGCTATCAGTCCATAAATAACATGTATTAAGTTCTACATACAATTGGAAATTCCAGCTTTGAAGAATAAAACTAATGTCATTCATTGGGAACTATTCCGTTAGGTCAACAATTGTTTTAGAAGGAGTCAATCTGGACTAGGTATCGCATTTTCATTACTTAGGCTGTAATATCACCCATGAACATGATAGATACCATCAGGTTTGTGGCACAATTAGGAAGGGCCTTAAAGGAAAAATAAGAAAAGATATGGAGCTAAAATTTTTAAATTTACATTATGATTTACATAATGTAACAAATAATTTAATAACAAATTTTAATGTTTCAACTTGGATCTTTGTTTGAGATGGTTCATTTTGTCATGCAGCTGTTTCGGTATTAGTCCCATTATTAGAGGACATTAATGCACATTAAACACTATAATACACATTGCACAATACACAAAAATATTACAAATTATTAGTATTGCAGCACACGTCAAAGTATAAATTGAGGGGTGTGTCCACAACCTATACTTGTGGTAGTCAACTATAGACTGAGCTAGTTTCTATCAAGCTGGTTGCATCTTGATTAGGTTTTATTATCATGATGGCCAGAGTATCATACAAACAGTTGGATGCAAAATTAACTTTATCATTTAATAAACTATCCGATTTTGTTTTGAAGTGTTTGTAAATTTGGTACGTTTCCTATATTTTTGACTTTACCTTTATCCAATGTATGTAAGATTTCAAGATTTTATTTATTTTTATTTCAGTATATTTGTGGATTTAATTTATCAGGTGTTCTGCATAAGTGGACTTCAGTCGGGTTATGTTATTGTGTTTAAATGCTTAAGTAAATCGAGTTTTAAAATTGGCCCATCTTTCTGGAAGGAATTTTAAAACTCGATATAAGGATTTAAGGAGTGACCACATAATAACATAACCAGACTCTGCTCCACTTATCCAGAACACCTGATAAATGAATACCACAAATATACTGTCATAAGGATAAGTCTTCAAATCCTGCATACACTGAATAAAGGTAAAACCATGGATATATGGAAGAATACTAAATTTACAAGCATTAAACAAAAAAGCAGATAGTTTATTAAATGATGAACCTAATTTTGCATCCAACTCTTTGTATGATACTTTGGCCATCATGGATATCAACAACTAATCAAGATCCAACAGGCTTGTTAGAAACTACCATAATTATAGGACGTGGCCACGTCCTTCAATTTATATTTTGACTTGTAATGTAAGTACCAATATTGTGTAGCATTTTTGTGCATTGTGTAATATCATTGTTTATTGTCATTTGATGATAGTACTAGTACTAAAACAGCTGTCATGACAAAATGAAATACACATCTCAAACAAAAACTGCAAGACAGACGTAAGTGGAAACCTTATAAACGCCGGTTCTTGTACTCCTTTATGAATTGGAATGTTGGACGAAAGCAGCAGAGATGAAATTTGTGAGATCTGTTAGGGTCTGCAGAAGAATAAATCAGATAAGAACGGATGAAATTGGACAAATATTAAATTGCAGCCAATAAGAGTTCAGATGGCGTTTTATAGATACCGATGGAAGGAGCTATCTTGTCGGAGTGAATAGGGATGGAAAATAGGGGTGAAATGGAAGGCCGGAACAGGCATAAGCCTAATCCATGAATGACAAGAAGAAGAAAACTCTTTCGCCACTGCAATTTTTTACAAGTGAAAACTTATTCCAAGAAACTCAAATGTGTTGAATTGTTGATATCAAAATATATTTACAATACTGCCAAAAGCATGGGCCCATCTTTGCTAGTAGATGGGGAAATGTAAAGAGAAGGAGAACAAACTCCTGGTGCCATTGGCTTTGTAGGGTTATAAGTGAAAACTGGTTAATTGCATCGAACGTGGAAGAAGAGAAAGCAGGGCAACATAAAAAAGAATTTGGTTTCGGTAAAGTTTAGCAGCTCCATCACCAAGCCATGTTCATCGCTAGTAATACAACTAGAGAAATTTAAATTACTGGCAAGCAGCTTCGGGAGAAGGCCACACAAAATGCTGCTGAAGAATTGTTGAATTCAAAACAAGTATTTGTTCATCGGAGTGTCAGTATATTTAGAGGTGGCTGAAAACGTTAGGAATGCTGATTGCAAGGTCCATATAAAATCCATAACCGGTTAGTGTTGGATCTTATATATGAATTCCACAAAAATAGAATCAAACATGGCCCGTAAAAATTGAAGGGTACATTTAAAGAAGAACATTGAGCCTTATTAGGACTTTGGTCTCACAAGCGTAGCGAGTGAATTGTATAGATTAAACGTAAAAAACCTTACAAAAAGTATAATAAAGGCCCCCTCCCCCTGAATACTGTAAAGCTTCAGAGTCTGAAGAGAATAAAAGTTGTTCCAGAGACACCCAATGCTACATATAAAATGTGTAGACATATTTAAGTTTACTGGGGACTACCAATCATGTACTCACTATAAGTGAGGCCCTGAGAGTTTATCAAGTGGAGGCCGTTATGAACAGAATAGTAATTTACTGTAATTTGAAACAGAATTTTTATACAACTTTTCCTGCGACTTTCTACTTGTGCTAATTTATATTAAAGATTGCTTGATTATATATTTATTTTTAACTTTATAAAGTTACATAAAATGTAACCTTACTTTCCAAAATTGTCTGACTTCTTGAACGTCAGGTCTGCAACGAACCAGAAAACCTCTGACTGCTGCTTGAATTACCGTTACTGCTTCAGTCTCAGACCATAGCCATGATTTAGGATAAATAGGCCGAGGTCTGAAAATAAAATAAATACAAATAAATTAGCACGTGAAAGTAATATACTTCACTTCATTTGTTATGGAATGCCGAACAAAAGAATGGTACTTACTTTCATAATTCGTGTACATTTTGTAAAGATGTTGTTTTACTGTGGTGAGAAATTTAATTGACTTAGTCCCACATTGTGCAACAAATTATATATATATATATATATATATATATATATATATATATATATATATATATATATATATAGTTAAATATTCTTTTTATTTTTATTGGGCGATGACGACAGAAAGGTTTATCAAGGAAACAACAAGGAAAAGATATAATAAATAATAATAATGTAATGTTAATAACTAACACATGAAAACCAAAAAGTTAAATCTATATACAGGCTGATTCACGAAGTATTACCGCCGCTTTCTGAGTTCATTCTGCAGGATAAAAGAAAGAAAAAACTTCATATAAACATATTTCCTAAAACGCTTTGGTAGCTATTTACGGCTAGCGAAAAATTTCGCTCTGATTTCTAATTCTTCGGTAAAATTCAGTCTTCAAGGATAAAATAAAGCAAAAGCTTAAAGTTTCAAATATTTATTAGTATAATGAGCTACAATTGTTTCGCCTTGCGGCAACGACGGGCTACTCCGTCAGTAGCCTCAGTAGCCCGTCGATGCCGCAAGGCGAAACAATTGTAGCTCATTATACTAATAAATATTTGAAACTTTAAGCTTTTGCTTTATTTTATCCTTGAATATGGAGTTTCAACAAGAAATATCTGCTATTACATTAAAGTTGTTTAAATTCAGTCTTGCTGAAATCTATGAAACCCAAATTAAAGGGAAAATATGGTAGTGTCATATGCAATCTGACCTGAAAAACTGTAAAAAGTAGGTTTCAGAACGGTTTCTCCAGTAATTTAAAGAGAAAGAGTATTATCAGTATGATGACAGACCTCCCCACTACTCGCTAGTTGTTAGAGCCCACTTGAATCGGCATTTCCCTGATCGATTGATTGGTCGTTGCTATCCCCAATCCTGGCCACCCAGGTTGCCAGATCTAACACCAGTCGATTTTTGTATTTGTGGATGGATGAAAAATATTGTTTATAAGACTAAAGTTTTTACACGTGAGGAATTAATAGCCCGCATTATGGTTCAACTTAAGGCCAGCCCTGCAGAACTTCGAAGATCAACATGTGCAATCCACAGTAAACAGACAAATATATTGAAATAGAAGGAAATTTTTTGAAAATTTATTATAACATTTGGTGAGTTAATTTAACAGACACTTAAATATCAGCTAATGGTATTTTAGTTTCAATACAACTTTTGTAATTTTTCAGTACACTTTGATTTGTTTTGTTTAAAATATAAAAGAATATATTTCGTTTGCATTTCATTATTTTTTTATCTTACTTTATACCAATATGTTCAGAATTCAATTCTCTACAAGTTTTTTTGAAAAGTTTTACGCTCTTATCAGCCATTTAATAAAGTTATTTTAAAGCGAACTTAAACATGTTTGTTTTTTAACCCCAATTATTTGTGTTTTACACCAGTTTTCTCATAAACTACTAGAAAAACAGTTCTGAATCCTACTTTTTACAGTTTTTCAGCTCAAATTGCATTTAAAACCACCAAATTTTCTCCTTAATTTGGGTCCCTAAGACTGTATTTTACAGGAGGATTAGAAATATGGGCGAAATCTTTCGCTAACCGTAACTAGTTACCAAAGCTTGTTAAGACATATGTTTATATGAAGGTTTTTCTTTCTTTTAACCTGCAGAATGAACTCAGAAAGCGCCGGTAAAACTTTGTGAATCACCCTGTATAACAAAGAAAATACTCTGTACATAAAAGTAACCCAATTTAGTGAAACTCTGTATTAACAAGCAAAACATAACTAAAACATTTACAGTACCTAATTAGTTATTACTAAGTGAAAATACTAAAACACCTGTTTTCTTGTATTTATAAAGACGAAAATTCAGATTTTCAAAATGTAATTAAAAATAATTAAATAAAATTCTAGCTCCACAATTTTGTACCTTAAAAATAATTTAAAAAATCATGAAAATCAGTTGATTGGCAGCTTCTGGAAGTTGGTAAACAAAAAAGGCAAAGTATTTTAAATCTATTGATGAGAAATAGAAATAGATTTAGATATAGAAATAATTTATTTCACGTAAAATTTAACAAAATACAGTTTATAACCGGCGAAAACAGGTGAAAAATCAAGTTACAAAATTCAGGCACATCATAGTATTAATTACAAAAACATTCCTTATAAATGAAAACTCTTGGAACAGTCATCAATTTTAAATCAATGAACAAATTCTTACAAGAAGTTTTAGATTTACTGAAACTCATAAGACGAATATACTTTTTCTGTACTTTAAAAATATCTGCAATGTCTGATGCCATATCCCAAACCTCTATAAAGCATAATAAACAAAGGAAGAGTCCTTATATCAGTACTGACAATATTTGATAACAAAATTATTCCATCTACATACGTTTCCTTCAGTATTTGAACTGCAAATGGTATGTCAAAGATCTCAGTGTATTCTCTATCGATATGCTTAGGGTTCCGGTTCCACAATAACTCCGATATGTAATCTATTCCGTTGAAACGAGATTTCTGAATCTAAAATAAACAGACCATTGTTAAATAGTTATTTGTGCAACTAGTGGGCAAAGTGGCACTTTTTTAAACGAGAGAAAAATGTTGACGCACGAGGCTTGCCGAGTGCGTCAATTTTATCGAGTTTAAAAAAGACACTTTGCTCACGAATTGCACATTATACTTTGTCTACAGTTGTTATTTTGTGACAAATAATAACATACCTACAAATAAAATATGTGCTCCAATGAGTAGAAGTTCTCACGTCAAAACTGAGGTTATTTATGAATATTACAAATAACTTAGGTGTATTGTTGAGGAAACGGGATTGCCAACTTCAAAACTCGGCAAACGAAAAATTAATACTCTCCGTGTACATACACTGTCAATCATCTTCATGAATAATTACTTCCCTTTTCAACTTTAAAACGTTGTTTTGTTATTTATTTATGTTATTTTACATGAAAGAATTAATCTAACCTACATAAGGGACATTTCCTGTATATTATAAATCAATTCAAATAAACGTAACCTAAATTTCGTTTTGTTCGGTTGCCATTCGGAGTGTGCAAAGTAGTGGGCAAAGTAAAACTGTTGAGAAATCAGCTGTTTTGCAAACTAATTTAAATGAACAAAATGCCACTTTGTCAACAACTGTAGACAAAATGTATTTTTTCATTTTATATTGTATTATGCTACATATTTGTCTTACTGTTTGCAACATATTTTATCAGAGATACTTTCGGTTTTGTCAGGATAAAAATAAACATAAACATATAAAATCTGACCATAACTGAACAAGAGCATAGACATACATGTGGATTTAACCAGAGTGTTGTGAAGAAAAAAGATAACAGCTTCGTAGAATGAATATAATATTTTTCAGTTAACGAGTGACAGTAAAATATTTAAGTCTTTAGGAAACTTGTACAAGCTCAACACTTTTAAGAATTAATTTTCAATGATATTACTTAATTTTGTTAGAATATCTTGACGTTAATATAACTTCCTATAATATTAAAGATGTTTTAATATAAAAATAGCCAATTATCTGTTTTCTTTCTGAAATGAAGCTCACAACTCAGTAATAATAATATAGATTAAATAATAACATTGTGATGTTTATCAGCTCTAATATACAAAATTAATATTTGGCAATTTAAAGTAGACAAACAATTGAACTTTAAGGGCGATTCCTGCCCTTTTGTGAATATCTATTAAAATAATGTAAACCTACCTATCAAAAATAGGGTTTCCCCATAATAAAATTTAGAACTATTGGAAAAATAATGGATGATATAAAACATTTTAATACTTTTATTTTTTTACTCAAAAAATCCTGTGGAGGGAATTACTTTTTAAAATAAAATAGGAAGTATTCTACTAGTGGAAAAAAAACCATATAAACATAGGTCCGGAAATGCTTCGGTTTCCAGTAATCCGCCATTTTTTTTTTTTTTTTTTTTTTACAAAATATTTAATATCTCTGGTTGTATGAAATATATTGAACTCATATTTTGTATACATATTTGGTATAACATCTTTTACCCATGTACAAAAACCAAAACGTCCTTTCATCTATTTTCAAAATGGCGGCCGTTTAAAATTTTTAATGTCAAATATCTCGAAAACCGCTAACTTTACAAAATATTTTCAAGCAACAAAAAAATTCATTTTTTAATGACAAAAAACGGTTTTTATATTTTTTCTGTAACTTAAAAGATAACCGAGTTATTGGCTAAAAACTAAAGTTTTGTATCTTGGTAGTTGTCCATAATATCCAAAATTACTCCAGAACCAAATTATGAGACAAATCATTTAAATGAAGTCCATAATAAATTATTACAAACTAACGAAATTTTTTTTTTATTACACCAAAACAAAACAGAACTGTAATTTTCATTGTTTTCTTTGACTCTAACCTACTTTTAAAAGAATTTTCAAAGTGACTTAAAATTCTTGGTTACAGTTCTATTGTGTTTTGGTGTAATACAAGCTTTTTATGTAAGTCTGTAAAAGTTTGGGGTTTTCGAGGTATTTGACGTTAAAATTTTTAAACGACCGCCATTTTGAAAATTAATGAAAGGATGTTTTGGTTTTTTGTACATGGGTAAAAGATGTTATACCAAATATGTATACAAAATTTGAGTTCAATATATATCCTACACCGAAAGACGTTAAGTATTTTGTATAAAACAAAATGGCGGATAACTGGAAAACGAAGCATTTCCGGACCTATATTTGTATGAATTTTGTTTTCCTGAATGAAGTTTCTCCGTTTCTTCCTGAATCACCCTGTACATAATTAACACGTAATCTATTGGATTCCATCTCCGTGGAGGCTCAAACTTTACGGAGTTGACTTAGCTTCGTGAGAAAAATTGATAATCTACATTTAGTAGCAAACTCTGGTTGGGAAGACTAAAACAACGGTGAGGGGAATTTGGAAGCGTTATCTCCATATTACTCGGCTGAGAAACCATCCAGTAGGTCTAGACTCTTCACTGGTGGTTGTACCATAATCTATTATATGTTTTGTTATCAACTTACAAATAAACAGTTGTTGAGTTTAGCTGCATCCAAAGTATCTATCAGTGCAGGCAGTAGTATAGGGAATACTTCTTTATCCAAGTATTCAACAGCTGTTCCTATAAAAATGATTTATTATTAAAATAATGAAGTAAATACGATTAAACAATAAACTCGTATTGAGAAAGTAGTGTGGTTTATATATTTTAATGCCAAATTACAAGCTGTATTCCAGCTTCCTGATAACAAAGCTACAAAGTAAAAGTGTAATAGATCAAATAGATTAACCCATATATTAGATTTAGTCAGTTTACAGTGTTTAATATTTTCTAATACCTAGGGGCATAACTTCTAAGAATGAGGTAGGCTTTGATTTAAATGAAAAGCTTACGCAGTGCTAAATTTAATTTGGAAAATAAAAAGCACAAATAATGAACATAAAGGTATAAGAACATTTTAAGACTAGAGGTGATTTGCGGTAGTAAAATATGTGTGTAAAATAAGAGAATTAAGAAAGATTGGGAATATGGTAGAGGACGATATTACGAAGAGTATTTAGGCCTGTACAGTGTGACGGTGTCACCTGGCTCAGGCTCAGAAGTTGAGTTGGAGCTAAGTTGGTGCGTTTTGCTTTACGGTAGAAAACAGCTGACAGGCATTTGGTCGCGCTATGTTAAGCGGAGCATGCTAGAAGTGAGGAAGAAACACACAGTCGTGGTGGGTAGTGCCTGACACCATGCTCCATGGTTGGTTACTTAATTAGGGCTTTGTCTTAGGGTTTTTACCGAACGCTCAATCCCCCTTTAAAACTATTTAATTATATACAGCAGATACACGAATATGCAGTTTAAGTTGAATGCGCTGAAGGAAGTAGGTGAAGCAGCAGGGCTCAAGATAAATCATCGGAAAACTAAAGTTATGAAGATGAATGCAGAAAACAGACAAGCTCTAAACTGCGATGGAGAAGAAATAGAGGAGGTCAACACTATTTTTTACTTGGGAAGTGTTGTTTCAACAAGTGGAGGAGCTGAGGATGATGTGAAGACTCGCATTAAAAAAGCAAACGCCGCCTTTGTACCCGATTTGGCGAAATCGAAACATCTCAAAGAAAACGAAGCTTCGCATCTTCAACACAAATGTTAAGTCTGTTTTGGCAAGTGAGACGTGGAAAGTTACAAGTTTAATTACGTCTCGGCTGCAAGTTTTCATGAATAGGTGTCTTCGCCGTATCATGAACATTCATTGGCCTGAGTTCTTTACAAACGAGGATTTATGGAGAGAAACAGATCAAATTCGGGTCAAACTGCAGATTCGAGAGAGGAAGTGGAGGTGGTTAGAACATACACTGAGGAAGCCAGACGGAACTATTGAGAAAGAGGCCCTAGATTGGAACCCGCAAGGTGACAGAAGAAGAGGTCGACCCCGAGAAACCTGGAAGAGGACCGTTATTAAAGAAGCAAAAGAGGTTAATAAGACTTGGAGAGAAGTGAAGGCACTTGCTGGAGACAGGGACAGATGGAGAGTTCTTCTGGACGCCCTATGCTCCAATAGGAGATAAAAGGAAATAAGTCAAGTAAGTCAATTATATACAGCAAGGTGAGTTGAGAATACCCAAATACCAAGTTTACCAGATGAGTCAACTTGTGCCAGTGTTTTGTGAGTGTCAATTTCAGTCATTAGTTATGCTGCGGTAATTAATTATTAAATAGATTAGTTTCTTCGAAGATGGGTAGGCTACCCTATGATGCGTGGACAGATCGGAGGTAAGAAATTTAGAATGCAGTATCGCTTTTCAAAAATGTGAACCCTAGGCTAGGTTAAATTGTGACCAGTTTTGTATTGAAGGCATAACCTATCGCTCACAAATTGGTACCGGATATTAGAACAGGAAGGAGATCTATGAAGGTCAAAGATAAATGAGGAGATATTCGAGCTTTTGGATTTAGCTGAATTTATAAATATGAATAAAAATGAAAGGTTTGGCATTGGTTGGATATGTAGAAGTAGAAAGAAAATCTAATTTGATTCATGTGAAATTGTGGGATACTTGATAGGATGTTGTCATTCTTGTGTAACTGAAAGTTTTTGAGATAATTGTTTCCCCCTAAAGCCTTGTGTTATGCTATTTTATTTAGAGTTTACCATTGTGAATAAGTTTTATCTAGTGTTAATAATTCTATTTCATAGTTTTAGTTTTACGATTAGGATGTATAAAGGAAACGACCACATTGATTTTTCAAGATGAAGACTCATTAGTAAGATATAAGACTTTATTTATGCAGATATAAGAAATCATTAGCATTTAAATTTAGAAAAACCACTATCTCTGTATTGAGATTAAATTTTTCATTTACATGTCATCTTGAAGACTGGGTGTGAAATGCAGAGTGAAAATTGATTGTGATAAAACATTTGAAGTATTGGCGATTCGAATATTATTGCAGTTGGGTTAGTGATGAGTAGGCCTATCCCTAAGATTGATTAAATTTTGGTCAACATCATTTCAAGATGGAATATGGGAAAGTGAAAATTTATGTGAGTATTACATTTTGAATGAAACTTGAAAGCAAAATTTCACCAGCTATTTTATTAAATGATCAAATAATTTACTTTTGAATATTGTCTGAAAAAAAAAAAATCTTTTCACCCCAATCTTCCTCTCTGACATGTTTCCTATATAATGAAAAAACTTTTAAATTACTTCGTACAGGAAAGTGAATATTTTAATCTGTCTGGTTCTGCTTCAGAAAAGAGGGTGTGATTGACATGTGGAGTTTGCATAACAATAGGGTTGTGTGTGTGACATGAACGTTGAACTTTTAGATGAAATCGTTATCTTGAAATTCAATCTCTTCATCTAGTATGATTTAAATTTCAGTGTTGCCAACAGTATACAGGGTGATTTTTAAGTATGGAAACGGCTTTATAATGTATAACCGAGAGGTACTTGGAAGTAGAAACAAATTGGGATCTAAGTAGTTTAAAAAAATATACTTTTTTTTAGGTTTAAAAATTTTGTCCACCATATTGAATCAAACTTCATTTTCTAAATAAAAAGATGGACATGTGATACATGATTTTCATGTAAATGTTTACAACGAAAAAGATTTTGAAAGTCGTTTTCCTATAAATGCTTTCGTTTTTAAGTAATAAGCATTCAAATTTGCAATGTCGGAAAAATCTACAACTTAATTTTACAGGCGAAATGAGTAGTTAATAAGCTGCATTGTTGTAGCGTAATGCAAAGAGCTGATTTAAAATAGGCATACTTTCATTAACAGATATTCCTTGAAGTTAGCGCATTGACAATCTGTAAAGGGGAAGCACTTTGAACATTTATTGTAGAATGGTATGCTTTCAAAATTTATTGTATTAGTAATCTATGATCAAAAACCATTTTAAAATTAAATTTTGTAATATTTAAATTGAATAATATTAGTTGAGATTTAATTTGTAGTTGAGTTGTTAATTATTGGTTATTGTTTATTATTATCATCATTATACTGTTTAAAGTTCGTTATTGGATGTATTCTATAGACAAGTTTAGACGGCGCATTTTACCTTGTTTTATTGCTAACGCGAATTTTCCGTCATTGCAACTTTGATTGTTTATAACTTAAAATCGAAGGCATTTATCGACTGCTTTCACCATCGTTTGTCTTGTTAAATTGTACATGTTTCAAATGTCCACTTTCCTATTTAAAAAAAGTTTCATTCAATTGGCGGATTCAAGATGGCTAACATAAACTTCAAACATACAAAAAAAATGTTAACTACTTAAATCCGCATTTGTAGCATTTTAAATCCTTCAAGTACCTATAAGTTATGCAAGTATAAAGCAGTTTACATAATTAAAAATCACCCTGTACGTGTTAATTTAAAGTTGACACATTAAAGTAAAATGGGTTTGGCTTAAAAAGAATGTTTAACTACGTCTAACATTTAATTAAGTGATTCACACAAATCAGTTTAAGTTAATGTATACATGTCAAAGTTATAAATGTCAAGTTAATGTTAAGTTATAACAAATATCCTCCCATAATCACAGAAACATGCGGACACACTTTTTGAAACTCTTTGTACACAAATAAAACACCATAAAAATTTAGAAGACAAATGCTAAACACCAAAACTTATTTTAAAATTTAGCGATTTTTCGTTCAATCTTTTAAAATTTTGATTCTCAGGATCCAAAAACGCAATAGACGTCATCTTCTAAAAATGACAATTCAATAATTCATATGAATCACTAGAACACTGTGGTGAATATACAATGAAAGAAAATTCCCCTCTTTACTATGCATGGTTTGGGTTTGAATGTTACGGTAATTGAAAAAAGAAGTAACCAATAACAGATTGCTAGAGATCTTTGAAAGTATTTGTATTTCTAAAGCTGAAGGTAATTTGTTGTTGAATGGGGATAAAGAACCTATTCATAGTTCTTCGTTGTTCTTGTTAAAGCCAAGATATCAAATGTCACTCCATTAGTCGAGTTAGTTTTATTTTTATATCATTATTATCAGCCATTATTATTAGTTTATTTATTTATGTGGTTATTTATATATTTTTCATACTATGATTTTAAATGTTACTCCATTAGTTAAGTTTTTAAAATTATTTTTATACTTTTATTATCAACCCCTATATATAATTTTCCATACCATGTATTAGAAGGTAAAAGGCGTTGCCAAGCCCATTGACACGATGTGTGACGAGCCTAACTGTGATTGGGGATCAGGGACGGGCATAACTGCAGTAGTAATTGTAGTTACTATGGTTAGTATGTATTGCACCTCTGAAAATTGAAATGTACATAAGGTAGAATAAACATAACTATACAGTATTTGTATTGTTGGTGTTTTATTGTGGCTTTGGGGAATTTTCTTTCATTTTAATTCAATTGTTGTCTCTTAAAGAGGAGAAATGAAACATAGCTAAAGTTCAAAATCGGCAATAGAAATGTTGATGAAATGTGAAGATTTAAAACGTAAAACATTTTTCACTATATAGCAAGTAAATGGAAATTACTTCTGTCAACTACCAATAAATATTCAATGATCGAAAAAAAGATTAAATATAATTTTCATTTAATTATTTTTATTTGCTCAATAATTTATGAATTATGTAATCCTATGAAAAAAAAAAATTTAACCATGTACAATTCGGTTTAAATAAACTTTTTTGAAATGAGTTATATTTTTGATTGAGAAAACTCTTCTTGTTCATGTAAATTTTAGATAGCTGTTTGTCTTGCTATAATAAATAACAATCTCTTTCTTTCCGATTTTTAACTGATACTTTAAATTCCAGTAATAATTAATTTTGAACGACACATAAATTAATTGTGAAATAGTATTGTAAAGAAACTAGTGCCTTTATCCCCTTGATAGCCTAAATTTAATCTAGAAATAAAGATGTTGCTCGAATACTAACAAACAAAATCATAATCTATAAAAACAGCTGATATTATTAAACATTTTATTTGCAGAGGTGACAAATTTACAAAAACGACGAGTAGTTATAGGTTATATTTCGAGTAAATGGTAGTGGTTACATTGGAACAATATGTTTGGACAGTTTATTTAATTGTCTGAAAAGAAGAACTGGTTAATTGTGTCTTTGAAATTTAATAAGAAGTTATCTAATAAAGAAGAGAATCTTGTAATTCCTATTGCATGAGTGGAAATAATTATTGTCACTTGACAACAATTGTTGTGTTAAAGGAACGAAACCATTATTTTCCAGACAGTAAAGAAAGCTTTCATTTTGATTAAATTGGGATTTATAAAGTCATCCCAATGACAATAACCGAGAGCTTAGCATGCGCTCATGTGTTCAGATTCCTTTTACTCCTTCATTTATTTAATCTTTTTACATCATTTTCTACGAAATTCTTGGTATATAACGTAAAGAAAAGATAATGCATATTTTATACTATATTTTTTTTTAAGAAGGCTTATCATTCTTCAATGATTGAAACACACAGAATCAACATTGTTAAAGATTTAACTACTTACATTGAATACAAAATTATTTAGTTATATTTGAAAAATCTTCAGATCTATTCTAAAACAACATAATTGTACAAAAGTTAGTTTCTTGGTCCTTGTAAGAAACGTTAAATTGTCTTATCAAGTAAAGTAAATTTATTAATATGTTTTAATAAGACATTTAATATCATTTCTGTAAATTAATTCACGACGTTTCGAGAGTATAAATCAACTCTCGTTATCAAGTGTAAAACCATTTAGAATATAAAAGAAAAAAGCACCAAAATAACCTAGTAGGCTAGAAACTAAAATTAAATCTATAATCTAAGGAAAGTTTAAAACTAGGCCTGATTAGTCAAAGCTAAGGCTAAATAGGAACGTGATCAGATAAAACCACCACACACAGGTCTACACTACACAAAGGACGGCTAGCAACTGATTGTAAATGGATGGGGAGCCAAGAGAAAGTCGTCCTAACTGTTATCTGGGTAAACAATATTTTCAATCTTTTTCAAAAGTTTAGTCCTCGATCGTGTCATGATTCACAATTGTGGAATAAGCGGCAAAATTTCAGACCTTTTTTAAAGTAGAATAATTTTAATCCATAATTTTTAATTCAGATTTTATTAATGGAAGCTTTATGCTTAAATTGATTTACCTGATAGGAATGTTCGACAACTTTACATATGAGGCTTCTTCTCAATTAAAGTTGTGATTTTCGGACAAAATATGTTCACCTATTTTCGATTTATTCGTTTTGCATAATCGCGTGTCGATATTATGTCCACTAATTCTTACATTTAGGAGTCTTTTTGTTTCACCAATATATTGCTAATATATCCTTTTACAATCAGTTTCTTGGCGTATTTTGTGTAGTGTAGGCCTGTTGTGGTTTATCTGATCACATTTTGTATTTAGTCTTAGCTTTGACTGCTCAGGCCTAGTTCTAGGTTTGATTTCTTTTCTTACATTATAGATTTAGTTACCCAACGGACATCTGCCAACAATTACTATCACTTTAGTTTGCAGAAAAACTATCTTAAGATATAAGTCGTGCATCGCAATGATCGTCGATAAATATCGTATCTCTCTAGTGTTCAGCTTAAGAACTAAGTAGGCTATTAAACTAATATACGATTTTACTTAACAGCTGTTTTCATATTTATTATTCATTTTTAGGTTATGTTTACACCTTTGAAACAAAAGTTTTATACAAATCAAACTATTATTGTTTAATTCCTCTAAACAGCTGTTATCACTAGTAATGATATTTTAAAAAGTGTTTATTAGTATTTAAGTCATACTATCTATGATTTTACTAAAATACCTGTTAAATCAACCTGCGGGCTGGTGTTCTTTGTTTCCATTTCAATCATCAACAGTCAACCTTTTCAACAAAAAAACATAAAAAGTAAATTCATAAATTAAACAAAACAACATCCCAATGAACGCGCTTGTAGTAAATTATTGTTATTAATATTGAAATGTTTTAAATCAGTTAGGACTGTGTATTTCTGCGACGTGTTCGTAGAATTTTTTGTTCTATCAAATTCGATTCAGGTGATGTTGGGAGATGATTCTAAGTTCCTAGATCTGGTGGTGTCTTCTTACGTCGACTGAATGTTTTTTATAAGATTTAAATGATTTAGTTGTCCCAGTACCATTTAGAGCCTCGTAATATGTTAATTTATTGTTTATTTGTTTTATTACTGTTAACTAAATTTTTCAAAAATTATATCATCTTACCGGTTTTTGGCCTAATTTGTTAGTATTTTACTTTACATCTAAGGTAATGATTTTTTTTTGGTTTTAAAGAAAGAAAGACAAAATTACAAAAGTTAAAATTTAATGTCATTACACTATTTTCCCGTGCAGTATACTTTAATATTACTTTAAGAGAAACTATGAAAATATTATGAATTAACAAATATTATAATAAGAGAGTTTATTTTAAATTCTACCTGAAATGTAGGAATATCAGCAGTCTCCTCACAAATAAAGGTATTATAGTACAAACTATTAATATTATAACCTAATCACGACTATTCTTAATGTTTTTACTTTAACAATTAACAGACACTGCTTTCTTAATAATGTATTCTTTTTCTAAATGACCGTTTTATATTTTTTCACGTGCACGTAGTATAAAGAACGTTACGTGATTGGTAAAAAAAATCGATGTGGCGTTTTTACGGATATTTCCGTTTTGAGTTTTTCTGCGTCCAAAAATGTAATTTTTAGAATGACGTTTTTTGTCATATGTCCTCTGTGAAGTACTCTACAGCGTAAATGGGTGGATCAATATTTAATAAAATTTAGTATGTGTACACATTTTGGACATATCACGTTTTTTTGTTATATATTTTTTTGATAAATAAAATTTGCTCAAGTGTAGCCTAAACAAAACATATTGTTCGCCGTAACTCCAAAATTGACGGTTCGTGATTTATCGGTAAAAATTACAAACTTGCGCGAAAAATATTACGGCTTGAAAATTTACCTTTACCACCGTCATTGAAAACTCGTTTTCAATCAAATACAATTTACGTTGGGCCGTTATTTAAATATACATTTTCAAAAACAGCCTCCATGGTTCATTTTGACTCTTTAGTTGACAACTAACTGTCGAAATAACATTTTTGGTGACTATTAGTTTTGGTTAGTTTTTATATAGTTTTGGAGATTATAGTCCCATGTAACGCAATATCAATTTGACGTGTCAGCTACAATACATTTTAAGAACATAAGTCATATACAATCGTTTAAGATTTACATTTGTAGGTGTAACATTTTGTCTTTAAAAAAATAAAATGTGAAATGTGGACAAGGAAAGAATATGAAACATGCAGATTCATTGAATTAGGTTATTGAATAGTTAAAAAATTTGTTTTACCCACCAAATAAAGTTTAAAACATCTTTGTAAAATGTTTCACATTGGTGTAGGCCTAACCTATTTTTGTGTTGAATTATTAAAGCTCTGCTGGTGGACCTAATAATCTGTTATGTGCATTATTATATTGGTTGCTATGGTAACTAGATCATAGTTAAATGATTTAAATTTGTAGCTGTGATAATTTCTTTTCATCATATTGCACCGAAAGCAGCTGTTTTCAATAACAGCTGAGAGCAACGTGTGTGACCGTTTCCCAATCTCAAACTTAGAGAGAAAGGGAAAAACGATCAGCTGACTTTCCATTGGTTTAATTAAGTTTGGTGTTTGCCCACCAGGAGCACTAATGTTTCTTTCCAATGTATTTGTGCGTTTGAAATTAGCTGATCTTAAATAATTATTAACAATAGGCTAGACTTGTCAAAAGAAGTAGCCAAATTTTACTGTTGTATTTACGTGTTTGAAAATTAGTTAGTTAGTTTCTTTATTCACCCTTTTTTTTGACAAATGTTGCATTTGTATAAGGCAGGTCCCATAATTTACAAATAGCAGAATGTACACATAAATACAAAATCCATAATACATGTGTCAAAATCCGTAATACACTTTTTCCCCCTTTTTTTTCTTTCTTTTTTTTACATTTAAAAAATATAAAATACAACCACCACAATTCAACAAAATATAAAATATGATCAAGACCACAAACAACATTACAAAGCCCCGAACAATAGTCAATCATTAAAATAAAATAACACACATAAATATAAAAGATAGAAACATGGAGGCTCCACACACCCATGTTAAAATGATTGTTTAAAATTGTTGATTAAAAGTTTATACTATGAGAAATGTAGGTACTAATTTTTATTTTGCTTAGGTTTATTGTGTGTTTCTTGCATCATGATGAAAAGTATCGTTCATAACTTGTACCGCTCGTACCGAAAGTGCTTTTCCGGTAATTGATCAAATTCCGGTAAAACAAGATAGCAAGCGTGTTATTGTTGCTTTGCCGTCTTTGTTTTGTCTACAAACAATTGGACAAACTATGCAACCAGAAAAATCATTACATAAAATTCAAAATGGCGGCAAATTTCCAAATAAACGTTTGGACATTTCGGACCACTCACTGGTAACTATTTGAAGGCCTTGCAAAATCCGTGGAAGGACATCGAATGTTATTCATGATCGATTGTAGATTGCGACAACTGATTGGCATCAACGTTTTGGTTTTTGAAGATTTGTTAATATCATTAAGATGTTTAAATTCGATTGCAAAATTTCATACACGCAAGACTAAAAAGAAGAAAATAATTATTTAAATAAAAAAAGTAAAAAATTTAAACAACCACCTTTTTAAAACGGAATAAAAAGTTAAAATAATTTTTCGTAGCCCCATACAGATTGTCTTGAAAATTTGTGATTGTGAATTTTTAATAGCTATAAAAATACGTGTAAGATTTAAAACGAAAAAGGAGTGTTGGAAGAAAGGAAGAAGCTATAGTTGACGTTGAGATAACTTAAATTCCTAATGGGGTAGCTCTTAAATCAAAGATGGAGATAATATTCTATTTCATGCTCTCCACGTTTTTCGTTTTAAATAATACAAGTATATTCATCGATATTAAAATTTCACAATCATAAATTTTCAGAACAATTTATATGGGGTTAGGAATCTGTATGGGTTTATAAATCATTATGGAGCTACGAGAAATTATTATATACTTTTTAATCCGTTATAAAAACTGGGTTAAATAGTTATTTGTGTAACTAGTGGGCAAAGTGGCACTTTTTTAAACGAGAGAAAAATGTTGACGCACGAGGCTTGCCGAGTGCGTCAATTTTATCGAGTTTAAAAAGACACTTTGCTCACGAATTGCACATTATACTTTGTCTACAGTTGTTATTTTGTGACAAATAATAACATACCTACAAATAAAATATGTTCTCCAATGGGTAGATGTTCTCACGTCAAAACTGAGGTTATTTATGAATATTACAAATAACTTAGGTGTATTGTTGAGGAAATGGGATTGCCAACTTCAAAACTCGGCAAACGAAAAATACTCTCAATCACTTTCAATCATGTTCATGAATAATTACCTCCTTTTTCAACTTTAAAACGTTGTTTTGTTGTTTATTTATGTTATTTTACATGAAAGAATTAATCTAACCTACATACGGGACATTTCCTGTATGTTATAAATCAATTCAAATAAACTTAACCTAAATTTCGTTTTGTTCGGTTGCCATTCGGAGTGAGCAAAGTAGTGGGCAAAGTGAAACTGTTAAGAAATCAGCTGTTTAGCAAACTAATTTAAATGAACAAAATGCCACTTTGTCAACAACTGTAGACAAAAATTATTTAAATAACTATGTTTTTTTCTCTCCTGAGGATATTAAAGTATTCGTGGGCAAGTAGTTTATGTTTTACGTACTTTTTCCCTTTTTTTTAAGGTGATGACCGAGAGGTTTTTCGCCTTTAAACAACAAAAATCCAATTTAAACTCTGCCTAAAATTTGTTGAATGTAAACAAAACTAAAGCACTCAAATTTCGATTTCCTCGCGGGCGAAGTCATGGATACAGCTAACAAAACTTTATTAACCTAATATTGCATAAATTTGAAAATAAAATTGTTTGCAAAAGATTAAGGCAGAATTCATTAAGCTCTCGTAAGACTGTAACTGTAAATAATAAAAACTTTAGTCTCATATTCGAATTGGGGACAGTCGGGATTTAGTGGAGAACAACTTTAAGGATTTGTGTATTTATAACAAACTTTTTAACTTTTATTAAAAAACCAGATTACTTAAGAAAAAGTTGAAATGAGAAACTAATATTGTTAAATGAAATTGCTTGGAAACGAAATCGTCTTGAGCATGTTTTATCTAGTTATGAAAGTATAGTTAAATTAATGTAGCAGCGATCCGATGAAGATTTGAGTTTCTTTTGCTATGTACAGGGTGGTAGAAAAGTATTGAAACTTTGTTGAGTTTTTTAATAACAGTTTGAAAGCAAAATGCTATTGGTCAAGTGGAACTGCTTTTTTGTACTCAAGTCAATTTCGTTTATCCAAAAGGGGTACCTCCCAAGGAATGTAAGTCAATATTATCAAGTGCAAACTAATAATTCTACTACAATCGGTTTGAGTTTTATGCGGATATCTGTTTAAAGTATCTTGATTTAAAAAAGAGTTTTAAAATATAATGTCGGCCTGGGCGTCTTTCTAGCGTGTGCCTATTTGTCGCCGTCACGTATGCAACGATCAACCGATTTTAATCAAATATGACATGCAGGCGTACTTTTGGCATATCTTGAGTTTTTTTTAATACAGGGTGTTTCCAAACTACGTTACAAAACTTCAGGATATGGTTTCCAAAATAAGTAAAAGAAGTACTTATAAATATATATATATATATATATATATATATATAATATATATATATATATATATATATATATATAATATATATATATATTAAATGTTGAGCTTGACTTATGAGAAAAAACTATACAGTATAACACACACACAGAACATAATTCTCATAAAATAATACGCTTAAGTATCAGACGCGTTTCAACGACAAGGTCGTCCTCTTCAGTGGTTGTGGTTTGGTTGGTGTAGCTGGTGTATCACTGAAGAGGACGACCTTGTCGTTGAAACGCGTCTGATACTTAGGCGTATTTTTTTATGAGAATTGTGTTCTGTGTGTGTGTGTTATACTGTATAAATATGTACTTAGTTTTCGGTCTGTCTACCATTTTGTGTTTTTTACATAACATATATATTTAGAAATAAATTAGATACCGAGCCCAAATTTGGTATATACCTTTATGTGAACAAAAATCAGGCTTTGATTTCCACGAATTCAAAATGACGGCTGTTTAAAATTTTGTGTGAAGTCAACGGTTCGAAATCAAACATTTCCCCCATTTTGAAAACTTACAAAACCAAATGGTTTTAATACATTGATAAATGGTCACATAAAAACTATGTATAGTAAATTTTGATACGAAAATTAATTTATTATAAATATTAAAAAAAAAAAAAAAAATGTGAATCAACCTTATAAAAAATAAAAAAAATTGATAAAAATTGTTGAAAAACCAAAATATTGGGAAACAAGAGATCTGTAGTTGTGTCTTCTGCTTCCAGTGAACTTTGAAGTTTTATCCACGTTTCATCACAGAATTGATTTAAGAATGACTGATTGGATTATATTTTGTTTTGAATATTTCTTAACAAGAAAGTTAGTGCAAATATATGTGTGCAGTTTCTCAATATTATAAAAATACCGAAATTGCCAAAACAAGGTTTATTTTATGAATTGTATATGAGATAATTATAGTTAAAATTGTTATACACTTGATTGCTTACTTGTGGCAATCCCGAGGTACCTAGATGAATTTACAACTTGTTTCATGTATTCTTGGGTTAGATCCCTCTCTTTGATCTTTCGTATTAGTTCTCTCTGGAATAACTCTTGTTCTCTTTCGATAGTAAAGGCTAGTAATCTCTATTATATGTTTTTTCTTCGTTTTTGTAAGGCGAACATGACCTTGAGGTTTTCGCCTTTAAACACTAACAAAATAAATAAATATCTCATCTATAGAATATTTTCAATTCTTATGTTATGGGATATTGTGAAAAAAAGTCGATCTGAAAAAAAAGTTTTTGACATTGTTTTGTAAAAATCAAATTTGGACTTTCGAATTACTAAATGTGGTGGCGATCACTCAAAATTAAAACATATTTAAATTTCACTTAAACCAAATCTCATACAACTTTATTACAAGCAGAGAAGTAAAAACTAATTATTTTATGTCGACTTTTAAACAGTAAACTAGTTTCGTAGTCTTTAGTTTCAGTCTTTACCAAAACCTCAGATCTGTAACTTGATGGTGTAATCGCAAAACTTGACACAACTTTTAGTGTTTGCCGAATCCAACTTTCATCAAAGCTTCTGTGGTTACTTTGTGACAGTTAATCTTGCCTCTGGAAGTATGCACTCTACTCAATAGCGATCTCGTTTTTGATTTCTAACGAAAAAACTCTTAGAACACCAACTCTGTCACCGCCAATAGTACAAACGTGAACTTCCTTTAAGTAAAAACAATGTCTCTCGAGATTAAACTGTTGGGTGTTTGATTAAATGATTATATATTTTGGACCAAATCATTTGAGGTTAGGTGTGAAAATACGGTGTCTGTAAAAATAGTTTAATTATTGACTTACCGCTTTTTTGACGCTTTTTTCGTCTTGATAAACTACACGCGTTTCGCCATCGTTGGATGCTTCATCAGGTTGTGAAAATGAAAATTGAAAGTACAAGAGTACGATACGTGAGCTCCTAGTAATTAGTTAAGTAAAAATTTCACATTAATATACACAAACACAAAAATACGACACAAATTAAATGTCGTGTAATTTAGCATTACACACGTAAGTGGAGCTTACTTGAATGAGGTTCGTGAGAACCTCGTGACAAGTTACGTCTGTAATGGTCTGAAGAAGCTGTCAATGATGGCGAAACACGTGTAGTCCTGACTACACAAAAAGGCAGTACGTCAGTAAAAAACTAATGAATCAGTCGCTTTAGGTAGTTACCCAAATAATTTGGTCTGTAAAAGTTTCTTTTCATTTGTTGTTTAAAGACAAAAAACCTTTCGGTCATCATCGCCTAATAAAAAAATAAAGAAAATATCATAAAATAAAGACCACTAGACTTCGAATAATAGCGTCAGTGTCAGAATAGAACAAGAGTTGGTCAAGAGAGACCTAATAGGAAATATTAAATAGAGGGATCTAACTCAAGATTACGTGATAAAAGGTGTAGTTCCAAGTCACTCCGAATTGCCACGCTCGTACTAAATATATTGTGCGCCTGAAGGTGTACTTTTATATTATTATGATATCTTAAACATTGCTTATAGTACAACATTTAACTGTCTCAAGATTTCTGTACTGTCGAGGGAATCGCTCATTTTGTTTTGTTACCGAGTGATTCGTTGTAACGCTATCAGTGAGCCAACCTGAGAGTAATGGGGGAAAGATGTATCCAAGCCACAAATCGTAGTTGGATATTCTAAGAGATTGTATCAGTTTGGATCTTCTGCTCCGCAGATTGGAGTCATCAGACAATAGAAACTTTCAATA
Organism: Aphrophora alni; assembly: GCA_963513935.1. Taxonomy (NCBI): domain Eukaryota; kingdom Metazoa; phylum Arthropoda; class Insecta; order Hemiptera; family Aphrophoridae; genus Aphrophora; species Aphrophora alni. The sequence continues at coordinate 16,288,148 of OY740773.1, read as the reverse complement.
TACTTGTAACGGTTTGAAATATGTAGAGGTGCTGATCTTAACAACATCATGGACTTCGTAAATAGAATTTGAAGCAACTCCTTCAAGAAAAGAATATGAGATATAGATGAAATTGTTTTCAATTTGGTCAAGTTCTTTAAGTCTTGGTACAGAAGGCAGGAAAATAAATTGTACAAAGACAGCGAAGAGAGTAGCTAGATTAATGAAGTCCTTTGAGAATCTCCTTTATAGCAGGAAGGTGGAGGGAGGAAGGAGGGATTTAATCCCGAAGGAAGTATTGCTACAAAATACGTCAAAACCTTCGCTTTCTATCTCTACTTTCAAGCATTCAGTGAAAACTCTACGAGTAATTTCCTCTCTCTTATTGAAATGTATTGGAAAGTTTATCGACCATTTAAAATATCTTAATTTTAAGAATATAAATTTCCATTAGATTCATTAGTATGTTTACTGCACTCACTTAAATTTAATAAATTTCCTTACCTTGTTTCCGTCATGTGACCTCTTTTTTGTATTAGTGACGCGTTTCGGGACTTTTATCCCATCTTCAGACACTTAAATATATTACTCAACCGAGGTCGTCAAACACTAAAATTATTTACACAAAACATATATCACATTAAAAGTACTTTTATAGTTTTTCCGTTCGGCGGTGATACCCAGAGGATTTAGGAGCGTTCTCGGAATTCAACTCACTCTCCCAACGCGCTCGCCGGACAGACCGGTCATAAACAATGACTCACCTACTGGCACTGTCCTACACAACTACAACTTTTTTATGTCAAGTTCAAACCTAAAAAGTTCAAGTTTATTGAATTCTACATAACATTCTAAGGAAAATGAGCCCAAACATGACCAAAATGCTTCATAAACTAGATTTAAAACACACAATTATATAACAGTAACCACGAGCTCTTTATTTTTTAATTCTACAATATAATAACATAATACAGCTTTTATTAACACTAATTAAAACATTCAAATAATGAAATACAAGTTAATAAAACACACATTCAATGTAAAATTAAACGAAACAACATATTAAAAAAGGTTCACCCTTTACAAGTTATTTATAATTGTATTGCATTCAAAAAAGCTTGATAAATAAATTGATCCAGCCATTTTTACCACCGGCGTGACAAATTATTAAGCGCTTACATTTACCAAGTAGGGTGCCTAAAGTACCCTTAACAGTATCTTCGGTCCAACCTTTGTTAACGGATGCATTTTGGTTAATACAAGTGTCGTCTAAGAAAAACGTTTTGTCGCGGTCAATGTTGAGCTTTTCGTAGGAACTGGCATCTTTTCAAAGCTTCGGAGGGCTTTTCCATTTATTATTAAATCTTTTGCACACAAACCCTAAATCATTCATTATTTTTACAAGGGAAGTCTTACCTCCACAAAAAAGTCCGGCTTCTTTCAAAGAATCACTTAATTTTTTTAAAGTAGGCACTTCTTTCCGTTCATATTACCGAACGATGTGGCGACGTATTGCTGTTTCCCCAAAATCGTCTAAATTTGTTACTGGCCGGTCCCTGGCGAGAAATTTGTTCTTCCTAGGCGTATTGATGACAATTCGTCGTTTTCTCGAAGAAACATCGGCGACTGTTGTATCTGGGTCTACCGCATGTGCTTCTATATCATCGTCACAGGTAAATTGTTCGTTTTCGATGTTGTTGAGGTCGACTGCTTTATCTTTCTATGTTTATCCGTTTCACAGTTGCTATCGGTGCACCACACGCATCAGACACTCTTTCTAACACCTTTGTAACATCTTTCAAAAGACCCATATTTCTACCAATACAATTAAATATTTCCTACAAGGCTATGAAACAAATTTTAAGCTATTAAAATTAAACGCCCTGTTTGTATTACATTGTGTGATGGGGGTAGGGCAAGTACTATGATGGTGCCTAACATCTTGTTTAATTAATCTTGTAGTGTTTTTAAAAACTACTTAAAACGTGTTCTGGAGGTTAGGAATTTATAAATGTATCGCTGGGTCTGTGTTTTAAAGGGAATACTTCATCTTACTGTACTTTAATGTTTAGATTTTTATTTTGTATAACGCATAAAATATCGCTATAAAAAAAGGAAGAAAAGAGAAAAACCCCTAGCCCTCGAATACTCTAATATAACCAGGCTTGGAAAAGAAAAATAGTTGGTCAAGAGAGACTTGAGGAAACATGAAGGAAAGAGAACCAAATACTACAGGGAAAAAGGTTTAGATCCAGGTAGGATTTCTCGTGAAATAAACACTATAATATTTCTTAATAATTATTAAGATAATATATAAAATGAACAAAACTACAAGAATAATGCACTTCATATCATCGTATTTCATGATCTCTTATTTGTAAAAAATTTAAGAAGTAAGGAAAAGAAATAAACACAATTGACTTAATTCCTAAACCACTTAGGATAAAACGAGACTTAGCTCGGCTTTAAGGGGGATGATATCCTTGTAAAATCTTTTACTACGCTTCAACAGATTTAATCCCTTCTATTCTTTCCTTCCCTTAGGCTTCTTAAGGGATTAATACCTCTTCATAGTTTCAGACCACTTTCATTTCTTTCTCTTCAATTTATTATTTTTCACTGAACTGAAAACTAATTTTTATCTTCGTAAGCAAAATAATATTGAATATTTTTTCCAGTAATTATTTCGCGTCCAGTCTCGATAAATCTTTGTAATTATTCTCCTTTAATTATTTACCGTAGAAATTTACGGTTTACTATCTAGGTCAATCTTGGGTGTTGTAGACAACTAACAAGAAATTATTTTTACTTTTCGTTTTGCATAAAAAATGAAACTTTTTGTGGGTTTAGTATTTTTGTAAAGTTAATAGTTTTCGAGACATTCATTATTTATTATTTTAAACTACCGCCATTTTGAAAATATATAATATAAAGTGTTTATTTTCGCTACACTTATACTACTTAACATAAAAAATGCGTATACTAAATTGAAGTCAATATGTTTTATATTTCAAAGTTACAATTTTGTTTGTATAAAACTAAAAATGGCAGATATTGGGTTTTTGGAAAAACTGTATTCTTAATTTTTTTCATTATTTGGCAGCTTACTTACTGTTTATAAATAGATTAATGTATGTCCACCATAACTATGGAACATTTGGAGCAATTTCAACCAAACTTGGTACAAATATAACTTACAATCTGGAAAAAAATATTGTGGGGATAAGACACCCCTAGCGTCCCTAGGGGTGGAGTGAGAAGGGGTGACTTGAAAAAATAATCGAAAAGGTCGATACGAGTGTCAAATCCATTGTTTTAGTAACACTTTCGATGTCGTTTAAAGTCGAAGTTCAACCCCATCGGTATTGGGGGTGAATTGGGGTGAAAATAAGATGTCTAAAATAATCGAGATAAGTGACGAATCTATAGTTTCCGGGGTCACGATTGGTACACCTGCTGGGACTTATAATTATGAAAAAATAATACAGTGAGTAAAACACTCCTAGCACCTTTAGGGATGGAGTTTAGAAGATGTGACCTGTAACAATAATCATAGACAATCGATAAGTATCGAATTCATAGTTTTCAGGGTTGCTAAGATGAATAGTAACACTTTCGATTCCGTTAAATCCAAGTTCAGCTTCCATCGCCATTTTTGGGTGAGAAGGAGTGAAAAATATAATGTCTGAAATGTTCGAGATGCAATGATGGATTAAAGCGTCAAAAACATAGTTTTCGGGGTCGCTAAGCTGGTTTGCATGACATTTAAGCAAAGTTTAGTTACTTCGATTTTAAACCGTAGATAGATTTTTTTTCTTTCTAGTGAAATTTGGGACAAATAAATACTCGTGGTAACGCAGGGTAATCTAAAAACTTGGGTACTACATACCACCCTTGTACGATGTAGCTTTGACTTGATTCCTTGGCAGATATTTAAAAAACTTTATTTGATTAGGAAAGCTTTATTTCCCTTGACAATTTACTATTAATTTTCCACAAGACTGATCTTTATAGAAAATCTATTTTCCCATTTAAATCTCATCCCCCGTCATGCATAACATAACACAAGGGAACGCCGTGACGTCATAAAGTCGTGTCCCCATTCTTTAATTTATTCCAGGCAAGTATTTTGTACACATTTCTATCGTAACTTTTACGTATTGGTTTCGGTATTGGAAAAGGGCAAAAATGAAATGGAATTTACTTTACGACTAGTTGTAAAAGTTTTTCAGTTATTTAAAGCAAACGAAATGATAGCATTAATTAATTGTAATGAAATTATATTTAAAACTAGTTGATGTGCACCATCATGTTACTTACCCAATAATGTAATACAAGCAGATCCTCTTAAATAATATTCAAGAGCGTGTTTGTTGCACCTTGTAGGAAATTTATTTTTAGATCAAGTGGTCTCACCCAGTAGGTTAAGTTTGTTTAAAACAGTTGTTACAAAGGTTTTGTCAACATCTTAATTAATTGTGTATCACTACTTTCTAAGTCAGTAGAGTGTGGGGCAGTTAAGAACCAGATTGGGGTGGGGGTAGGTGGGGTGTGTGGTGGGGATGGTGATGGGTGTGGTTGCCCCTCCCCTTTCCCTTCAAGGGGCAACCACACCCATCACTATCCTCACCACACCCCTCCTACCCCACCCCAATGTGGTTCTAAAATGCCCCACATTCTACTTACGCCGGCGAGGCCCTAACGGGCCTCGTAGATGTGTATATGATAAAAAGTCTCCATTCGCTACCCTCGTATCGATCACTCGTACCTGCTGGGTCTCGTAACTACGTTTCTTGTTGTTTAAAGGCGAAAAACCTTCCGGCCATCATCGCCTTATAAAACAAAGAAGGAAACAATTTAAAATAAAGAGCCTGAACCTCGAATGCTCTAATAGCGTCAGGGTCGGAAGAGAACAAGAGTTGGTTAAGAGAGATCTGATAGAAAAGATGAAAGAGAGGGATCTAACTCAAGATTACGTGATAGAAGGTGTAGATCCAGCTAGGGTTCTAGGGTACGCCACACCCGCATTCACTATAAATAAGCTCCTGAGGGTTCGTAACTATAGGAATCACATTTTCCTGGGCGGACAGAATTTGAAATTATATTTTTTGACAATTACTCCACCATTTTGACATTTTCAATTAGATTTTTCTTAATTTTAATACAGATCTAGGCTATATGAACACTCTATAGTTTCCTACATCAAATTTCATTTCCGATTTTAAATTTATGCGCTGTCGTGATAACGACAACGGCAAGACGATAAGTTGAACATCACTTTTTTGGCTTCCTAAGGCCATGAAACCTAAAGATTAATAAAACAGATATTGATTACCAAAATGACCCTATTCTTCGTATATTGAGGACGTAATATGTTATCTTAATAACATCTCTTTAAAACAATATGTAACGTAGGTAGCGTTGATGTCACACATTCTTAATTACTTTCACTTATGCAACTTGTTTTTTTTTTAAACTTGAAAATCAAAGAGTGAGAGAAAACATGTGTAAGAAAATGAGAGAGACAGTGATACAGTTTTTAGAACCGCTCTTTGACTTTTATCATTTTACATGATGATAAAAATAATAATTGCTTTTAACAAATGACAGTGATTTTTAAGGATGATACACAGGGATTGTACACTGTGACATTGGTAAAATAGTTGATACGAGCAATTATGGTACCAACCCAGCCCCATCATACAATAACTAAATCGTCTAATTGTAAATAAGTTGGTTTAGTGAGCCTTGTAGGATATGTTAAATTATTGTATTGTTAGATCAAGTTACCTTAACCAGTAGGGTGTATATTTTTTAAAACTGTTACGCAGATGTTCTATACTTACTATTGATGTGTAGAAACAAATAGTAATAAGGTCATTCTTATTTAACTAATAGATAAATCTTGCCAAGTTTTGTAACTACATTTAATTAATGGATTACGTAGGTTACTAACTGTGAGGGTATTTCCTATTTTCTTAGAAGGACAAAGTTCGTAATAAAATTTTTGACAACCAGTTTGCTATTTTTTAACGTAAAGAAGTGTGGTTGGTACCATTACATGCATAATTGAAATGTGCACATTTGTATCTAATTTTGCGTGTTATATGTTGAATGAAACACGAGATATGAACAAAAACTTAATTGAAATGGTCGCCATTTTGATATTTTAAATTCTATTTTTTAAAAATTACAATAGGTTCTAGAAGTCTATATAGATTGTAATCGTACACCAAATTTCACGTCCCTATTTTAATTTTGTCGCTTTAATTTAATAAGGTTAAAGGTTAGGTTAGGTTAGATTAGGTTAAGTAGGTTAGGTTAGGTTACCATAAACTTTGTTTACTGGGTAAGTAAAATTTTGTTTTTAACCACAATAAATTGTTTTTGTGTTTTTTCTATTGTTGTTTAAAGGCGGAAAATTCTCAGTCACATAAAAAAGGAAGAAAATAAAATAAAATGAAACGCTAAGGGCTCGAATTATTAGCGTCAGCGTCTGAAGAGAACAAGAGTTGGTCAAAAGAGATTTAATAGGAAAGATGAAAGCTAGCGATCTAATCCAAGGCTACATAAAAACAAATGTATATCTAGCTAGGGTCTCTCGAGATTGCCAAATCCATCCTCACCTTTGTGAGCTTCTGAGGGCATTGTTTTAAAAGTTTACCATTTTATTGACTATATACTCAGCATAAATTATATCAAAGGTAAACAAACGAACGTGCTTTTTCATAAGCTAACATATTCTACCCTAAGTTAAACAGGGTTGCATTTTAAATCCCTTATTTATGGGTGGTTTTCAGTAATATTATTTACAATGGACTTAGTTAAAGCGATAAGCAATGTAAATAATTGCAATAAATGTTAAACATGAATTCATTGACAAATGGGAGCTGAGTTCTCTTTTATTTGACTTTACGTTTATGTGTGTTTTTATTTCTGTGTTTATTAAGGAGTTATTGTTAAACGGGTCTATACACGGTTGGGAAATTTAAAAATAAACCCTCTGGGTCTTACTAGATTGAGTAAGGGCGTGGCAGGGAAACTAAAAAAAAAAACTGCATTACGTGTATTTAAAAAGTAAAAGTTGTTGATGCATTTAAAAATGGCGTTTTTTTTTTTTAAATCCAGGTCCTACATGAGCCTATTACAGTATTGCTGTAACCTTCAAATATAGATTCTTAATATATTTATGTACACGTTTTCAAGTTTATAATATATCTTCTTTTTACTAGGTCATTATTGTATAAGTGTTTTGCGTATATTATATCTATGCAAATAGACTTAATTTATTCTAATAACTATAATACCAACAACAATGCATTTGATTAAGCATGAACTGTACCAACGGGAAAAACCTGTAGTAAAATAATAGGAATGAGTGTAAACTGCCAAGATGAAAAATGATATACGTACTGCCAGATGTCAATAGTGCAGTCACTTTTCCTTATCAATTTCTTAGAAGTGTGCATATATTGTTAGCGAGATATGATTAAAACATGGTTAAACTTTCTGCGAATTAAGTTCAAGGTGAAACTGTGAACGTCAAAGATAATTGTGTTGGTAAACAAATGTCCCTCTGAGGCTTATTTATAGTTAGTACGGACTTGGAAATACCAAAGGACCTTAGCTGGGATCTACACTATTTTCATGTAGTCTTGGGTTAGATCCCTCTCTTTATATTTTCTATCAGGTCTCTCTTAACATATTTGGTTTTTTCCTGAATCTGGCGCTATTAGAGTAATTGATGGGTCTTTATTACGTTTTTTTTTTAATTTTATTTTTTATTTTTTTAAATTTTTTCTTTAATATAAGACAACGGTTGACTGATAGGATTTTTCCTTTAAACAACAAGGAACAAAATGGAGAACAAATTGTCGGTTTCCTGCTAAAAGTGACCAACTAGCAAATTGTTAATTCTGAGAAAACGAAGTTTTTATTTTTCATATGAGTGTTAAAATTCTAATCATCAATATAAAATCAAGTAATCTGTTATAATAGTTATAATAATATTTGCTTAGGCAGTTTTAGCAGATAATTCCTAACACCACAATAAACAATATTGCAAGCTTATTTTTAGAGAAAAGTGCACTTGGTCACTTTTGCAGTAAACCGACGAAATGTAATTCTCATATTTAATTCCATGGAAAGAGAATGTAAAAAAGAAAAAAAACAAGAACTAAACTAGAAGTTCAGGAAAATGTATTGGCTGCTTGGAAGACAATCACAACTGTCAATACACAACAAGCTATTGATTTATAAGCAGGTCTTAAGACCAGTGTGGACTACGGAATTCAGCTATGGGGCTGCACTAGCAAGACAAATGTAAATATAATTCAAGTGTTTCAAAATAAAGTGCTTAGATGTATGGTGGATGCACCCTTGTACATCAGGAACGATAATCTACATAGGGACTTACATATAGACCTAGTCAGTGATGAAATAAAAAACAGGCAAGGAAGCATAAACAACGCATCATTCAACATGAACACCATGAGGTACAGGGACTGTTGGATGTCACGTTTTTTTGTGACCTTTGAGACTAGACTTGAGCAAAATATAATCAAATCGTAATTTTTGTAATAAATGTTGAGCTTGAGTTATGAGAAAAATTATACAGGATAACAAACAAACCGAACACAATACTCACAAAAATACGTCTAAGTATCAGACTTTTGTGTTATAGTTTGATTGGTGTAGCTCGTGTATCACTAAAGAGGACGACCTTGTCGTTGAAACGCGTCTGATACTTAGGCGTATTTTTTGTGAGAATTGTGTTCTGTTTGTTTGTTATCCTGCGTAATTTTTGTGTTTTATTTTTTCATGGCAGCCTAACATTTCTATCCTAAAACTTCCAATTATTGAAAATTGAAAAAAAAGTGTAACGAGAAAATATACCCAGATATAAAATTGGTCCAACCGTTTTAAGCAGTACTGGATAGATTACAAACGATAATTGACTGTAAGACAGACAGATACCAGTGAACATTTTTTTGGACTCAGGTGATTTCACAACGGAAGTAGCAGGTTTTTCAAAAGTGTGTTAAAACTTTAAATGATCGTGGTTTCGTTATTTGTTGTCCAATCTCCGAGAGAAACACTTTAGGAGTTATTAAATAATCAGCTGTTCTGTTGCTTTCATTCCTATTTATTTGTTGTCATAGCAACGAGTTTTCTCATTGTTGTCTAATTTCAAACAGGAATCTAGTAGGTGGTAAACTTGTAGTAGTTTACAAATTAATCATTTGATATATTTTTTATTTCATCATGACGTTACCTTAACAAACACGCATCACATTGATTGAGTGTTATTATAATAGTGAATGGAGATTATCAGCCGGGATAAGTAAGTTTCGTACTCGCAACTGTTTGAGGGATGAACAACGGTGTAGTCGCGTATGAAAAGCTTGTTGGTAAGTTTGAAACCACCGTTGGAGACATCAAATGGCAGGAAGATCTTCAATCAGTATAAAAACTTCAACATATAAAATTTCAAAATGGCGGCTGTTTACATTTTTTGTAAAGTTAATTGTTTTAGAGATATTCAATATTAAAAATATCATTTAAATACCGCCATTTTAACAATTTATGAGATAAACTTTGAATTATTTTTATAGTAGTAAAACCAATTTCGACTCAAAATCTTAATATTTTATAAAGTTATCAATAAGTACAAAATATCCCACATGCAGCATTCTCAGACATATATTTATGGAGACTTTTTCTTTACTTTGAAGCCATATCCCTTTCTGAAGTTAGGACACATAATTTTGAGTTAGGACACAGTTATAGAGTCAACACATAAATACACATTCAAAGTAATTATTTTATTTTATCAATGTCTTCAGACATGTTTATTTATTTGTTGTACATAATTTTCAACCAACTCTATTGGTGCTAGACTGTCCTTGTTCATATCCTCCTTTTCCACGAGTCATTGTTCCATGAGTCTGCCATCACTTGGGTTCCTATAAGAGCAATCATACTCAGAACCATCAGCGCTTTTTCAAATTTCTTAAAATAAATAGTTTACATAGTAACTGAATTTTTGATTGTCGAGTTAATGAAAAGCTCTACGATATGAAGGTTCTATTTCAGTAGTAACCCCCAGTGTTCACTTATAGTGAGTCCCGACGTAACCTAGCTGGATATACACATTTTCCATGTAGTTTTGGGTTAGATATCCTCTATGTCATCTTTCCTATCAGTTCTGTCTTTTTCTCTTCCCACTCTGATATGGGAAAAATGGTAAAAGCGCCAAAATAGCTTCCATGTTGAAACTGAAACTCTATAAAAGAACCCATACCTAATGCTTGTCCTAAAATAAATATTATTAAGTATCATGAACAATGTACGATAACAACTGATTAGGTAACTAGTAGAGATTGTGTATTAGAGGTTTGGTGGACAAAGCTAGTTGTATAGATATATTGGGTGATTGGCATTTAGTGTCAAATTTTTTTTGGGGTAAAAATTCATACTATATAAGTAGAAACTCGCTCTTGAAAAAAATATTCTGTCAGTTTTCCTTAGCACAAAATGTTGTAATGTTTTTAAAAAATATACTATGAAAAGTTTAATTTATCAATTTACTTGTTATCAGTTGTTACTTTTGGTATTATTTTCTGAAAACGCATAAAATATTGAGTAAAATATAACCATTTTCATTTTGAAAAGTAATAATGTTGTGTATTTATTTAGTTTGAAACAAACAAAATAGGTTTTCCAGAAAAAATATCTGAAATAATCAAAACACTATTATCGGATTGTTGTTAACATAACGATTGCCAAAATTGTATCTAAAACGTGCCCTTGTAATAAGCTTTCATTTGATATAAGACCATTTTTAATTTTTAAATTATAAGAGAAATCTGGGCTAAAATTAAGAAAATGAAGTTTGAGGGGGGTGGGTCACGCCGAAAGATAAATGCAGCATATTCTATGTATAAAAATTTTTATTTTAGTTTAGTAAACTGTTATTGCTAAAAAAAGTTTAAAACTCAAGAAAAAATACAAAATAAATTTCATCCTCAAATTACTAGCCTCCTTTCCTCACATAGGCTTGTCTCCGCATCCCTCTGTCACTTTGTTAGTTCCGCGTTAAAGCAGTTAACTACAAAACCTATTTTTGGATTCTAAGCAAGTCTTCTTTTACAATTTAAAAGAATAAACTGAAGTGTTTTATTTCAATAGATAGTTTATTACAAAGACAAGTTTTTGATACAATTTAACAAGTGTCATGTCTAACAATCCGACAATTGTGTTTAGAATATTTCAGGTTTTCAAATGCTTTTCCGAAAACACGTATTTAAATAAATACACATTATTACTTTTAAAAATGCAAATAGTTGTATTTTACTCAAAATTTTATACGCTTTCAGAAAATAACATCAAATGTAACAATTGGTGGGAGAAAGTTGAGAAAATTTAACTTTTCTTCGAAAAAATTATAAAATCTATAGATCTTAAGGAAATTGACAGAAACAGTTTTTTTAGAGTGTGTTTCTACTTAGGATAGTGTATACTTTTAACCCAATTTTTTGTTCACTGAGTATTAATCACCATGTATATATATTATAAAATTCTTTTTAAGAAGAACTTTAAAACAACTCTTGCGATTAAATATGTACAAAGTTAACTAATTCTTTATCACGCTAAACAATCTTCAGGTTTGCATTTTGTATACTTACAGAATTTATAATATGTAGACATTGTTCACATTTGTCTATACGTTATAAAAAAAAAAGATTTGCAAGGAAAATATATTTTTAATCTTATTTTGAAAAGTTTGCATTCAACGATATTCAAATCTGTTTTCTACGATAAAAATTGAAAACATTTTAAATGCAAAACAAATGTGTATACATATGATCTCAAAATTAATATGACTTTTGATTAAATTACGTAAAATTTAGCCTGTAAACTAGGTTTTACTGTTGGTTAGTATACAAATTTTTACATAATTTCTACCACATTGAATCGGTTTTTTGGCAGTTCCATGACATACATGAGTGTAATCTCTCGTTTTGTACAACTAGCCCATTCAGGAGTTCACTTTAAAGATAGTACAAGTGTTGCAATCCTGAGACACCCTAGCTGGTTCGATTTCATATTACATATTTCTTGACCAAATTTCGTTCTCTTCAGACCCTGACTATAAGTATTTGAATGCTAGAGACCTCAAAATTTAAACTCATTTTCTTATTAAATTCAGTGAGGACGTTTCAGGTTATTCACCTTTAAAGCACAAGAAATATAATAAAATTGTACTACAGGGGATGTACAAAAAATAATATTCATGCCATAAACTAACAAACGAGACATAAAACAAGTTGATGTGCGCCATCATGGTACTTACCCACCCTATTATACAATGTTTGTGATCCTCTAAATGTAAGCATAAAAGTAGGTACATTGACCTTTGTAGGCAAAGTTAAATTGTACATTTTACATATTAAAAGACTTGACTCGCTTCGGACGTGCCAGTGTCTGAACTCTAGCTGATTTCGCAGCTGTACATATCTGAAGAAGCATTCCACTCACTATGATGATGTCGGTAATTCGGTTCTTGATCTTATGTTTATCACATTTTTTTGGATGTCGATTGGAAATTACATTTTTGACAATAACTTCCTTATTTTTCATCTTAGAGAAGTGGGATTGATACCATTACACGAAGAATTGAAATCCGCAAATTTGTATCTAATTTAGTGTGTTATAACTTCAAAAACAAGAGATATGGGAGCCATTTTAAAATTTTCAATTCTTCTGAATTTCATTCAATACGGTTCTAGATGAATTTCATTGCAGCTATCGTGACTACGTACAAAACTTAACAACGACGGACGGAAGGAATGTTGATAATCACTTTTTCTGTTTTATAAAGCCACGATACTTAAAGAACAATAAAAAAAGCAGAGGTTTAAATTATTCTAACACCAAACCAACCAATACTTCGTATACTGGGCCAGTAATTTACGGCCTATTATGACAGAGATCCATGCCAAGTATTTTATTTGTATATTTGTAACAGCGAGCTAGATAACGTTACAAAATAATAGCGTAAAATACATTTTGAATAAAGTTGTACGAAATAAAAATACTACTTACTAAATGCCTTGTACATGTTTGTAGAGTAGATTTGACTTGCAGCTTGGAAAGATCGTTTTTAGTTTTCAATATGAATTTACTTGCGTTGTACACACTGTGAGGAGGGGGGGAAGTGTAGCCTGTAAACTCCCTGATTAATAAATTTAAATTAGCATAAAAACTTGAAGGTCACCGATCATAGATATTGTATTAATTTGGTTGCATAATATAATGTACATGCAGGGTGATTTTAAATTGCACGGCAATGTTTTGGTGATTCTAGACCTAAAAAAAAGAATTTTTTTTTCGTAAACTCGGATATTCTTAGATCTACAGACAAATATTTCAAATTTTTTTTTTATTTTTCATTAAAAAAGGAAAAATATCCCTTCTAAATATTTTTTAAATTTAATAGTTTACAAGAACATTAAAATATTTTAAACTTCCGCCATTTTTGAAAATGTACAAAATACAGTTTATGTTTTCTGGTATACTGGGAAAAAGTTACGCAATAATACTACCAAATGTATTACACTATCTTTGTTATTTTTAGTTCTAGTATCAAACTAAATAACTGAATTTTGCATTGCAAGTTTAAATTGCTTTTAGAGATTAATAAAAGAGTAAAGCACACTACTTAGTGTCCATAGCTATTTTAGGGACAGTTATTTTTGTAAAGTTGAAGTCTTTTAAACGGTTTCGCGCCAACATTAATTTATTCGTCAAATATACGTACATAATTCTAATCAGAATAACTTCAAGTTTTATTTGATAATAAATCGAAAAATAATATTGTCCATATTTATAGTTTTTGTCTCTTTACTATCCTAAGGTAATTGTTGTTTGTTTTTTCAATTGTTAACGGAAGAATTGATAGTCATGCTGTTGTACTAATTTAAAAATTATTATCTTTTTTACTTTTCTGTAACTCACCACCGAGCTTGTTTGTCATAAAATCTTGTAAAATGAATTTAACTCATTCTCCTTCTTAATAGAAAGATGAAATTTTTCTCAATGAAGTAAGTAAGGTTACAATAAAATATCCCGTTGTTACTTATATATATATATATATATATACCATGTGTCCCAAAAGTCCCACCCACCCAATTGTTTTTTTAATAATGGGAATAGACAGAAATAGACAGGGAAACTTGAAATAACCAAAAGAGGTGTTTTTTGAAATATTAAAATTTTCAACCCTTACCCCCAAAATGGGGTAGTTTGTGGGTAAGTCAAGAATTTTAAATAGCAACCCCTATTGAGTGATACCTCATTTTAAAAGTATTTTAAAAATAAGAATAATGGTGGAAACTAGAGGTCTCTAAGTTTATCCTACCCTACGTAATGACCAATCTACTTGTGAATTTTACGTTAATATTTACACCGGAAATGTTACGAATGTACAACAAGCTTTTGAGTCCAGAATCTATTTCTGCCAAAAAGTAAATGGTAGCCATTTCGAGAACTTAATCTGAGCTAAAAAACAAGGTAAGGCTCTTCCCATCATTTTACCAACATAGAGCAATTTGTAATGTAATAAATTACAGGAGTTTGTAGGTTAACATTCACAATTCGATTGGTCGCTATGTTGGATAAAACTAACTTACAGACCTCTAGTTTGCACCATTATTCTTATTTTTAAAAGACCTTTTAAATGAGGTATTACTCAATAGGGGTTGCTATTTAAAATTCTTGATTTACCCCCAAACTACCCCATTTGGGGGTAAGGGTTGAAAATTTGGATACTTCAAGAAAATCCTCCTTTTGTTATTTAAACTTTCCCCAAAGAAAATCTGTCTATTTCCATTAATAAAAAAAATAATAGGGGGGGACTTTTAGGATACATGGTATATTATAAATCGATATTTTTGTTAAATTACAATTAATGAATTAATAATATTTTGTTATACAGTACTATCAATATATTTTGATAAATTTCTGTGTATTTAGATAAAAATGAATGATCTTTAAAAGGCATGTTAAAATGTTTTTTATATATTAACTTATTCTTTTTTTTTTATTGTAGTAGCATTGTAGTGTCATTTTGTAGAAATAATTCAATTGAGTAGTACTTTTGTTACGAGAAACCTTTTTGTGAACATGGTTAAAAATTATCTTAAAAAAAGGGTCTAACCGAAGTTAAGAGGGTAGAGACACACACAATTTGAGGTTCCGAAAACTTGTTAAACATCTGTTTTAATCAAACTTATAGGCCTACTACTGGATAAGACCTCTTGATCTACCAATACAAATGGGAATTTCTTACAAGTTACAAAAAACCAACTATTTAGGTATTACATTTAGGCGATCTGTTTGTATTACATTTTAGGGTGGGTTGGGTACTATAAAAGCGTCCATAAACATGTTTTGAAGTATGGCTAACTAACTATTGTATGGCCAATTTATTTGACCACTTTTAGGGCTTGTGAATATAGAATCGTCTAATATGTAGAAACAAAACATTATAAAAATTATTATCGCCTATATGGTTAACGAAAGATTTTCAGGCTGGTTTACTAATGTTTTAGTAGACCTATATTTAAAAAAATGGAATTAATATTATTTATGTCAATTTAAGTAGAAAGAGTTCAATTAAATTGATTGAGATGTACTCTTTACGACAAACTGTTTTAGAAACATTAAAACAATGAATTTCTGTTGATGGATTTTTATCAAATTCATAATATATTTGATTTTTTAATGATGAATTTAAATTTGATGTTTTACCTACTTCAAAAAATAATATTTACAAATATCTCAATGTAAGATAAAATTATCAAATTTTATTTACAGGGTGGTATTAAGAACATAATGTACGATATATATATTTGAAAGGATAATTGGTGTATTTTTGTTTAATTTACAAAATTGACTTTTCTTACACATGTTCACGTTATGTGTTTGTATATTTGATTTTTGAATGAATTTTTGTAAATTTATTCTAATATTTTATTTAGAAAACTTGTCATTGTGAATTTTAATTAGCGTCTTTACTTGGTGACATAAATAGTATATTACATCAAAAGAAAAATGTTTTCTATTGCAGTTAAAATACGAACTGTATGAGAAGATCAAACAAGTTTTACCACAGTCTGTCTTTTTATGTAAATTGTTTTTTTAGTGTACCATGATTTTATGTATGCACTTGTGCGCGCGAGCGCGTTTTTTCACCACTTTTCCTGAATTAATTTTTTAATTTATTTTGCTTTTATTACTACAGTTAAGATATATTAGCTGTTAAAGTACAGCTAATATTATTGTGCTTTATTTTTTCATGGCAGCCTTACATTTCTACCCTAAAACTTCCAATTATTAAAAGTGAAAAAAGTGTAACGAGAAAATATACCCAGATATAAAATTGGATTAAAATGGGTCCAACCGTTTTAAGCTGTACTTAAGATATTAGCTGTTAAAATAGTTTTCGTAAATTATTTTTAGTTTTTTTGGGGGTATTTCTGGTTAAGTGGTTGTTTTTTTATTTTCATTTTATACAGCTGACTTTGGAAAGAAGTTTTATTGAAAAATGTTATTGAAAAAAATGGGTCAGTTGTGTTCAATAAATAATACATTTAAAATTTTTATTTTAGTGTTTATTTACTTTACACCCTAAATACTCACATATGAAATAAAATGAAATTTTGCAATCCAGCGAAAAACAACGTTTTACACGTGCAGTTGTTTTATTGATTTTAATTTGATAGTGTTTTAACAACTGAAGTTATGTTAACCTTCAAGTGTCCATGCTAATTTAAAGTTATCAAGGGGATTTACCGGCTATAACTTCCTCTCTCATAGCGTATATAAGGCTAAGAAATACATAGCGAGTATCAAACTATCAAAACAATCTTTGCAAGCTGCAAGTCAAATCTACTCTACCAACATGTACAAGGCATTTGCTGTAAGTATTTAAAAAAATTAATTTAACTTGAATTAATATAACCTTTTAAAGAAAATAATTTTATGACATTGGAGGTAATAAATAGTACACTAATGAAATACGTAGTGTAGTGAAAATTATGTGATGGGTGAAAAAGTCGATTTGTTGATATAATCACTTTTGAGGTCGAAAATTGGTTTTCGCAATGATTTCGTCTGTCGTACGTGTCTCAACAGCCCAAATATGTGGAGCCGATTTTAGTTTAATTTGATTTGTGGACATATTGAGTTTATTATTTAGATTTTCTTAAAATCTGAATAACTATTTTCATTAAATTTTGGACTTAGGACTTATTGTTTCTCAACTTTCTAAAAATTCCGGTTTGTGAGTTATCTAGTCTTGGGTTAGATCCCTCTCTTTCATCTTTTCTATTAGATCTCTTAACCAAATCGTGAACTTTCCCGATCCTGACGTTATTAAAGTATTGAAGTATTTTATTTGATCGTCTTTTTCTTTATACGGGGATGATGAGCGAGAGGGTTTTCACCTTTAATTGAGAAGGTGAAAAAATCTAGTGGGCACAGAGTTTAAGCTAGAACATGACTTCCAGCATTGATGGCGTAGACTTGAAATGCATAAATAATTGCCTAAAGAAACTGGTGTTATCCTCTTTAACAAACTTCCAAATAAATCAAAACAAATTTAGGACATGAAAGTCTTTAGATATAGTCTGAGAAGGTTAGGTTATGTTTGGTTTTGGATTGAAATTGACTTTATTGATCCTTCTACTCAGTGGAGGAGTTTCTCGGCCACAGTTGGCAGGATAATTGAGGCGCAACTAAATGTCACATGTTGGTGCAACCTCATGTTTAAGTTTGTTGAATTTTTATGTTGTTTTTCTTTTTTTGTTGGTCTTATTTGAATTTTGGTTGTGTTACGTGTTTTTAATAAGTCATGATAGATGTTTGACTGTTGTAAAAATTACTCTTGCTATACATTATTATATCAATGACACAGCAATTAAGATGAATAGAATTGAATTGTGCTTTGTTACGTGTTGTTATGGTTATATGTATTGTTCTGAATAACTTTTATTTAGATAGTGTTGACTTGTCTTATGCAATGCAGTGTATTGTCTAATGGACTAAATAAAGAAATGAAATGAATTGGTATATTTTGCTTTTATATGACGAATTTAAAGAAAATGTTTTCCTTTGAATTTGGAAGCCCTAAAAGGGCAATATCTTGGGGGTATGTTTCTAGAAATTTTCAAATGTAATTATAGATTAAGTTATATAATTTTAATAGTGTTGAAATCCAAATATTACGGGTGTAAAGGTTTTTGTCGTTTTTTAACAATTCAAAATGAATGCCTAAAATATTAGAAATGTTGAATTTTAAGTTCAAATCTAAGGATTTTAAAAACATAAATCGTTTGTAAAAAAATTATGCCCAAATTGGACGTTTTATACCGTGAATGCGTTTTAAATATAAACTTAATGAAAGAAAATGCACAAAATAACGTAAAATAAAATGATAAACGATTTTATCATTAAACTGAAAATAAATTTAAATAAATAAATGTAAAACAGGTTTTAACCTCGGGATGAAGTGACCCTTTGCTATTTTCTTGTAATACAGCAGGAAGTATTTTTTGTTATTATTATTATTATTATTATTATTATTAATATTATTGTTTATTATGTTATTATGAATTTTATTTTATATGTATTACATTTTATAATGTGAACAGTTGTCTATTTTATTATTAAGCATATAAGATTGTCAAATTTTTCCTGTTAAAATTATGTATGAAAGAGGGTCAAATAAATAAATTTTCAAATTTTCAAATAAGAAAACCAATAAAATCATGTATCATACGATGATCTTATTACCATTTAAAAAATAAACTAAATTTCAAAATGGCGAATACATTATGGCCGGTAATAATGAAAACTAAAAGATACTATGCTGCCTATAGACATATGCTGAACATGAACTTTTTATGTTCAACAATTTTCCATATTTTCAATGTATTACTTACTTTATAGACACTCCGTATAAAGGGTGATAATTTTATCTTTGCCATCTATTTTATCTCGTAAACTATTAATCCTATGATAACTAAAATTGGGGGACCTACTTCTGTTTTGTAAATTGTATTTATTAAACAAATTAATGGCACTTCAGTCTTCATTGTATGTTTACAATTAATTGGTTTAATAAATACAATTTACTTTTGTTTTATTTTTGTACATATTTCAAGATGTTCCTCAGGAAAAATGTTTTAAAAATAAAAAAATGGCGCCATAAAGGTGGTAATATTTTCTTGCCTCTTTTAAGTGTTTTGTAAAGTTGATGGTTAAAGTAAATGGTTTTCGAGATATTCATTTTTAAAATATACAAAATAAAGTCTTTATTTCGGTACACTTACAAAATGTGTATCTAAATCTGAACTCAATATAGGTATATTCATATAAGGTATATATATTTTTGTAAAACAAAACGGCGGATATGCGGAAAAATAAGCGATTTCGGAAATAATTCTCTGTTTATTTTTATCTTTAACCTGACCTACACAATCATTTCCTAAAGTTTGAGAGCTTACTTAAGTTACATCCCGTATATAACTTGGTGGAGTTATTTAACAATAACTTATATTTCGGTCCTTAATTAATTCTTTAACAAAATTTGAACTAAATCGTTAGTGTTAATTTGGAAAAAAAATTCAATATTTTATTCCTTTAATAATAATAATAATAACAAAAATAATATGTCTAGAAAATGTTTAATAGCTATTGATATATATATAATATATATATAGGCTATATATATATCTAGGGAGAGAGAGAGAGAAAGAGAGAGAGAGAGAGAGAGAGAGAGAGAGAGAGAGAGAGAGAGAGAGAGAGAGAGAGAGGAGAAAATGATAGGAACATAAAAAGTGACCTGTAGCCCACTTATTTATTTCCTTTGCATAGTCCCACATCTAGGAAAAATATAGCGGTAAGACAAAAAATGACCTTGGGGTAGTTAAAATGAAAAAAAAAAAAATGTTGAGTTAAAAATTTTATTTAAAAAAAAAGTGATTTGTGGGTTATCAAATAAAACTAGAAGTTATTCTAATTACAAATATGTTTGTTTATTTTACAAAGAAATCAATAATTGGCGCTATGAGACTTCCACTGTCCCTGTATACCTTCCGATTCCAAATCGTGTGATTTTAGCGCACGCTTGTCACTTTTAATTTGTGAATACAATTTATTATAAAAACAAAGTGAATATAATTATTGACTTATTATTTATTAAATAGCCGTTTAGCGATAAACTTAAATTTAAAGAGTGAAACATATTTTATTACAGACAACCAATATGAACATTATCCATTATTTTTACTTATATTTGAAAATAGGACAATAATAGTTTTCAATTATTTAAGGTTATGGCCCTGATGGTTTTGAGCATGGTTGCTCTTATGGGAGTTCAAGTGATGGCCGAGCCAAAAGATGGAGCTGGAGCACAGACTCATGGAAATGGAGGATTTGGTCACGGAATGTCTGGCACCAGTAGAATCGGTTAAACAAAAAATACCGAACATAAAAATCATAATTACTAACATGTACACACTGTTTATTAAAAATGATAATTGATTTATTAAATTTGAAGGTATTAATGAAATAAAATAATAATCTGTAATTATTTGTTCACTCTCTGTTGTAATTCCTAAAACATCCTATAGAATCTTAATTTTATACTCTTATAATTTATAAGGGGTTTTTTTTTGATTTTTGTAGATAACATAAAATACCCTGCTGAATACGCTGATATTAAATAATGTCAACAATCTAGACTGTTTTTTACAGTATCATATACAGAATGTTCGGAAAATGTCGTGCCAATCTTTAAGTGGTGGTTATATGGATTAAAATAAAGAGAAAAGTTCCAATAAATATATGTCCGGAAACGCTTAGTTTTCCATCTGTCGGCCATTTTGTGTAAACAAAAAATGGTTAAAATTTCGAGTCGAAATTTGGTATACATGTTTTTTGCAACGGTTTACCAGTAAACCAAGAACCAAAATTTTATCTTATAAATTGTCAAAATGGCGAGAGTTTGAAATTTTAATTTTGAATACAATATTAACTTTACAAAAATTGTAAACGGCCGCCATTTAAAAAAAGTTTTGGTTCTTGGTATACCGGTAAACTCTTGAATAAAAATGTGTATACGAAATTTCGATTTCAAATCTTAATAATTTCGAAAGCTATAATTATTTTTCGAAAAACAAAATGGCTGACAGATGGAAAACGAAGCGGTTTCGTGTATATATATTTTTTGAAACTTTTTTCTTTATTTTGACCATTATAACAACCATTTATAGTTTGTCACAACATTTTTTGAACACCCTGTATACAGAAAGTAGTGTAAAAACAATTATCGTGTTATTATCGGAATTATTCACTTTGAGGTTGTCGGAGTCCAAAAAAGCGGTTTTGGTTCGAGATCTGCCTGTCTGTGTGTCGTCTGTACAGTGCTTTACAGACAAACGTGAGAACAGATTTTAGTGAAATTTTGTATTGCGTATATTTTGGGAATATCTTGAGATTTGCACTTTTTTTTTTTTTTTTTTTAATTTTGTGAAATGTAGCCCTCAAAACGTATTACTCGCCATCTCTCCAAAAATCCGATTCGTGAGTTATAGGTAGGCTTAAACAAATCTGTTATGGAACTGTTTTAAAATACGCCATTTCTCAAAATCGACTCTACAAATTGTATTAAAACTTTTAGTAAAATGCGAAGATAGTGATCCAAACCAGTGTTTAAAGTTTAAAATCACAAATAATAAATCACCTTGATTTCTAGAAAGTTTTACATCTTGATTATTGTTTTATAGTTGGTACAGCACTGGCAGCTTTCTCAGGCGTAATACAATCAACTTAAATTGTCCGTCATTATATTTACGTAAACAAAATTACACAAATTACCTACGTATATATTAAAAATGTATTAGTGTATTGGCCTGTGTCCAGAATTTATGTTCACCCTTTATATGTCAGAAATAAACTGTAAGTGACTACAGAAGCATCCCCCAACCCTTCCTATTTGTAATGTGTTTGTGATGACATGGTAATGCAGCCTTGCCTATATTTATTGAGTGTTTGCTCTGCACAAACTCAACTTGCCATTTATCTTCCTTATCTCTACCTCAGGTAACGCAGACCTCGTTTATCTGCACCTTATGTTCATAATGGTAAAGACATTTCATTAATCGTATAATGTATTGCTATTGCATCTTATACATACATATCTTTATATTGTGTTAGAGCAAAGCAATTATGTAATTATTTTTTAATTTAATGTGTTTTTAATTAGAAAGAAATTAAACAATTTTCTTTCTACAACTTCAGTTCAGTTTATGTATATACTAGTGGTAAACCCGGCTTCGCCCGGGACTTCCAACATATGTTATTCATGAATAAATGTTGAATATGATCTTGATTTCAAAATATTCGCAAACCCGCCTGCTAGCACCTAATTGAAGAATCATGCGCAAGACTCTAAAAATGATAGTACTGAGTTATATAAAGTAATTTTTCAAATTAAAAATTTACTCAGTTAACTGTACCTTTGTCAAGAGGATCCGGCGCTATAGGATTGTGTGGTAGTTGGAATATAAGGAGATAAACCTCAAAATATAAGAAGTAAAAGCTTTTTATTGAAAATATTCTAACTAATAATAATACTTGTTTATAAACATTTTTCATTTTGTTATCTGGGGTATATTATAAATTTTTTTCGGATTTCCTACTCGAGAGCAAGCTACGTATAATTGACCGTGAGAAAAGCAGGAATCTTTGAGACTTATGCCGCAATACTTTAAAGTTTGTCCCTGCGATTTGTTAATAGTAAAACTATAGGCTAGTTTGATTAGAAAGGTAATTTAGTCGATATCAGTTGTATTCTGGGGATAAATACTGTATTTCCCTTGTATTTTTCGGTCATACGTTTCAGCCCTTTTATCTTCCAATGGACGCCCTTAGAGACAAAACGGAAACTTTCACGGATGGACAATAGAGGACTATCACACCTTACACCCCTTTGATTGTACTGGGATTCGTTTTTGAGTTTTACCGGCACGCACATTCCAGACTTCCTTTTATTATATATATTGATTATCCTCTGGGGCTGACTATAGTATGGGATTAGCAATTCCAACAGACTCTAGCTGAATCTTCTAGTTTTCACGTAGTCTTTGGTTAGATTCCTCTATGTTATATTTCCTATCCGGTCGTTATTGACCAATCCTTGTTCTTTTTCGACCCTGATGCTATTAAAGTCTTCGAAGGCTTTATTTAATATACTCTTCTTATTTTTTAATTTAAAAACAAGACGTAAAGGTAAAAAAAGTATTTTTAAAGATTATTAGATATTGTATTTCGGTAAAAAATTTCTACTTTCATTTTTTGACTGACCCTCACGTATAAAGGTCTCAACGAAAAAAGTGATTTTCGAGAAGCCTTCAGTCCGTAGTCGTTGTAAAGTGTACATAATTTGATATCGCCCACAACAAGAATAAAGATATAAATATTAAAAAATCTGGTATAAGGAACTATCACATATCCTATTGATTTTTTAAAATTTCAAATTGGCGGTTTTTAAACATTTTTTGTTTATATCTCATGTGTTATTCAATTTATAACATACAAAATTAGATAAAAGCTTTATTAGATTTCAATTCTGCATGCCACCCTGACATCTCTTCCATGATAAGCAGAGACGTTATTCTCTTGTCAAAAAAGTAATTAATTTCTAACTCTGGCCTCTAAGAAAATGTGATTTCCTTATAGTAACGAGATTCAGAGACGCGTCATCAACACGAGTGTAGTGAGTGGAGGGTTTTTCATATATGTACAGTTTCAAGGCCACCTAGGCTGAGTGAGACACTCCTACGAGCGAAGTGAGTGGAGACTTCCACCTGTGGAAGTGAGTGAAAAATATATGACCTAGACTGGGACTCGAACCCAGGACCTTTAGTTTTACGCGCCGATGCTCTACCAACTAAGCTTACCTAGTCGCTTCCCAGTATATACGTACTCACTTGATTTTATTTTGTTGCAATTTACAGATCACTTTCAAAGTCGTTAACGAAGTGATTGATCTGTTTAATTAAAAAATTGGACCAAAAGCAAAGTCAAGAGAGAAGTGTGCGCCATATACTGGGAAGCGACTAGGATAGCTCAATTGGTAGAGCATCGGCGCGTACTGGTTTCGATTCACAGTCTAGGTCATATATTTTTCACTTGAATTAATATTAAAAAAAAAAAATTGTTTCTCTTTATACAAATTTAAATTTGTGATTAATAATGATAAGTGTAATGCCAACGTAATTAAAATCATTATTAATTTATTAATAGTAATGAAAAATTAGACACAAATAAACGGTGCAGAAACTTTTATCGATCACCAAAAATAAAGAAAAACTAATCAAATCTATTTTTTATCGAAAATGTCAATTCGGTAGTTGTCAGTCAATAATTGAAAATGAACCATGTGTAACAACTCGAAAAAGATGTTGTCAATAAATAATTTATCATGCAAATTTATATTAATTCCATTCATTTCAAACGACGACATACACGCGCCTAGCGGCAAGAATGCGAAACGCCAATCCAAAACAATGTCAAATTCAAGATTTTCGACCGGACAATAATTAATTAACGTAACTTACCAAATTTTAAACCTAGGAAGACCTATATAAAAATTAAGCCTAAATATTCGATCTACCCGTAAAAATTAACAACTCAAAGGCAGAGATATGGAAATAAAAATAATCTGCTTTTATCAAGACGACAAAGTCAATCAAATAAATTGCCAGTTTGAAATACAGTGTCAGTATTTCGCCGATTGTAGAAATACAGAAAGCCTCGAGACCAAACAAACCAGGCCTAGATATAATCCATATATCCCTGAATATAAAACGTCACCTGAGTCCTTATTTAAAATCAATAATAAAGGTAAAATCTTTCAAATTACGACAGAAAGTCATAGTCAAAATGGCGGCCGAAAGAAATCAAATGACTGACATTTTAAAAGACACGCCCACCGACAACTAAATCACGTGATTCAAATAGATTCCATAGACAATTGAGATGCGGGAATTTACGATAAATTTAAGATTAAAATCAAAATATGTATATTAGTTTTAAGACAACATATTATTTTAAAAGAAGTTATTTGGATCCTTAATATAGTTTAACAACCTAATTTACAAAATTAGAAGAAATAAATATAAATGAAGTTATTAACAACTTCTCATTTAGTAAATTAGAATCATATATTCATATCATTAGTGAACCAAATATAGCCTACATTATCATTTCAAAGAAATACAAATATAAATTCGAACCTCTATGTACATGGTCGAACAATGATTGAGAGTGAAATGGGAGAGAGTTAAAAAATTGGAGGCAAATAAGACGCATTCCAAGTTTCTGCTACTACAATAATTGAAGAAATTTACATAAATTAAAAATATATTTCCTACATCATGAAAATAGTAAGAAGAAATAATTTTGAGTGAAAATTTCGAATGTTAATATATATATTAAAGTTGATCTGATATGAAGATGATGACAAGACAGATTCTATGAACTGGTGAGATCCTTCCATTTGCATTCCATTGTGTTATTTTTTTTAAAACCATAAACCCTATGTGGCCTGTTCTTTTTTCATAAATATTAGTGTTCACAAGTTGAAAGTGGAATCAATAAAAGCATAAAACTGAATACGAACATCTATATTAAAAAATATAACAAACTTGAACAGCTTATTCAGTTTTGAACAGTTATAAATTGTCAACTTCATTCATCTCATTTTTTTATTTTTCTCCATGTACTAAAACTAAAATTAATTCTTCCATTTTGTTTTCCTTTTATGTCCTTTATATTAAATGGTATTATACCTAATTTCCTTGGTAAAAGCCGCACTAACCTAGAACCCCGAGATTAAGAGATATGAACTATTATATGTATAAAATAATTCCAGAGATATAGACTATAGCCTAATTAATTGTGTTTCCATTGATATTTGTGTTGCAATAATACCCTACGATATGTATATGAACTATTGTGTTGATAAAATATTTCCCAGAGATATGGACTCCAATAATTGCTTGTGTTTTCCATTTATATGTGTGTTATAACAATTACTCGAGATATATATATATATATATCTAAAAACTCTTACACCATTTAACTTTTTTTTATAATATAAAATTTATAATTTCAATTGAAGTCATTTAAGACAAAGTTCTTATGATAACTAACTAAAAGACTGTAATCAACTTTATTGATAATAAAATAATTTATATCAAAATAGAATCTATATTAATAGTTATATATATCAAAATGGCGACCAACGTGTTGGCTTTTGTCAAGGAAATTTTCCCTTCCCCAAATAACTTCTTTTAGACTAACAAATTAAGATTTTATGTCAGTTTTAAGATAGATATTTTGTGTTGTATTTTGTGTATCAAAATATTATTCGTAAATATTAAGATGGATCAACAGTCGAAATATAATCTAAGAAAGAAAATTACATTGACACCAAAGGCTAGCGAATACGAAGACCTACCGGATATGTCATCGTCCCGTCGTAAAGAAGACGTGGTCGTGAGTGACAATATGGACATTGAGGGCATTCCGCTGGAAGGGTCGCGGATCCCTGACTATGATAAACCGATCAGCGAAATGGAAGAAGAAGAATTCGAGTTAGGCGAGAACCCCGGAACACATATGGATCACGAAATAACAAGCGACAAAAACGCGGAACAAGAACAGCCAACACCACTGATGACGTTAGAGCAACTTTTTAGTCAACTAAATAAGAGTTTAGAAAATAATAAGGGTGAACTAAAAAGGGATATAGGTCAACTAAAAGGGGAAATAAACCAAAGTCTAGAAAATAATAAGGGTGAACTAAAAAAGGAAATAAGTCAACGTTTTGACGTGCAAGATAGAAAAATAGAGAGCATCCGAGAAGACGTCCGGACTCAGATAGAGAGCGTAGAAGAAAGACTGTGGCAGCGTTTACAATTACACCACCAAGCTGCACAAGAAAAACTCATCCTAGAAACGGAAGAACGGCACAGATCTCTAGAGAAACACTTGGCGATTACTAACCAAAGGAACAAGGAGGAGATTCAACAAAACTTGGAGCGAAAAGCGCAGGAGGTTCGAGAGGAATGCCAGTCCCGAAATACAATTGTGCTGGAAGATATTGAGCGAATTAAAGAGATCAATAAAGAGCAGGAGAAGAACATCAATCAACTAGAGGGTATAGTGACCAACAACAGCAACCGAATGGAGGGT
Organism: Aphrophora alni; assembly: GCA_963513935.1. Lineage (NCBI taxonomy): Eukaryota > Metazoa > Arthropoda > Insecta > Hemiptera > Aphrophoridae > Aphrophora > Aphrophora alni. The sequence goes on along the minus strand of OY740773.1, from coordinate 16,260,839 downwards.
CTAGAAAAGGAAATAAGGAGTCATAAGACCACCGCCACAGCACAGCAAATATACGTAACATGTGGAGGGTCGAATAACAGTGACAATCAAGCGCCGAAGTTCCATGGTAGGGAACACAACCCCACAGAACACCTGCGTAGAATACAGAAATTCTACGAACGAAGGACCATCACCAATAATAACACCGATCCGATCAACCTGCTCGTGGACACATTAGAGTTATGTCTAGAAAGCCATGCTGCCAGGTGGTTTACTCTTATTAAACAGGACCTGCAGAACTGGGAAGACTTCCAAGCAGCTTTTGAGAAGAAGTATTGGAGTAGGGAGGTTCAACGAGCCATAAAACAAAGATTGGATGTAGATAAATATCAACATAACGGAAAACTGAGTCGTTCAGAGTATTTCACCGAAAGAGTGATCACATTAAGGGCTATACAACCACCTTTAACAGAAAATGAAATCATTACATGTATGGCTGAACATTTTGAAGAGCTAGTGCAGGACGCTTGCAGAGTCCAAAAAATTGAGACCATTTTGGAGTTTGAGTTGCTCTTACAAAGAGAAGATTTGAAGGATGCGCATACCCGGACCAGACGAGACCAACAGCAAGCTACATCATTTCCACCGAGACCAAGATTCACTCCTAGGGAGCAGAAACCGTACATAAACAATTCTTTCCAGTTTCGACCAGCGGCATTAAATAAAAACCATTTTCAACACAATCGATCTCCACCTACGCACCAATATAATTATAGACCTCCACTAAATCAATACCAACAACATAGATCTCGACCACAACAACATTTTCAACCTTCACCGAATAGAAGCAACCATCCAATCAACCGATCAGACCACCAGACCAACCCACCACGACTGACAGGACCTCGAAACCAGTCCTACCCAACTCCCGAACAGATCAACGTCTGCCACGCCATAGCAGAAAATCGACCACCCATCAACCACCCGGAGGCAAGCACATCACAGGAAGTTCCCCGGCAGGAAAACTGCAGAGCGCAGTAAGTGTCCCCGGCCAAATGAGTCATCATATCATACAACCCCATCATAAGGTGACTCTCAATGACATTAACACTGTGCCATCAAACGACCTCGGAATAGATAGGCCAACAACGCTACTACAGAAAAAAATAATTCCCACCAACAATCATATCTTAATCAGCAATATGTTTTGCGACCGAAACTTCTTGTTAAATGAAGAAGAACATGGATCAACCATAAAACACACAACAAACCTTATTAGATGTCCGGAGATTATGATTTCAATTGGCAATATATGCCTCACTGCTTTGATAGATACTGGTTCAAATATTTCTTGTTTATCAGAACAATGGTTCCAGGGGAATAAACAAAGTATTGGGAAATATGAAGAACTCCCCACTACGAACATTCAAATAACCACAGCCGTCGGATCAAAAACTCGTAGAGTATCTAGAATAGTCATGTTTAAAGTGAGAGTAGGAGGAGAAGAGATTTGGATACACACACTAATAGTGCCAAATCTAATAAGAGATATAATTATAGGAATGGATTGGATAAGTAAAAATGAGATGGAAATCAACTTCAAAACAAAGATGCTACAATTAAGGGCCAACGATAAGAATATCGTATTGAAGTTTGAAGAGGTTAATAAAGAAGGAATTTTATGTCACATTACAAAGAATATAAATATAAATAATAATAATAATAATAACAATAATAATTACAGTGATACAAGTATAAATAACAGATTAAAATATGATAACATTCTAGAACGATCCGAAATTAATAGAGAAGATTATTTAAGAGAAGAGGAGATTGATATAAATTTGAATGAAAATGAAATTTTGGAACCACAACAAAAGCAACAACTAAAAGAATTAATTTTAAAATACAAGGACATTTTTTTAGACACCCCAGGTCTATGCAACAAGTATACACACCGAATAGAGGTTAGAGAAGATAAGATTTTCAGAGGACAATCTTACCCTGTCCCTCTAATTCACCAGGAGGCAGTAGCCCAGGAGATAAACAGAATGCTAAACATTAATGTCATCGAGTCATCTTATAGTCAGTTCATCAATCCCATAATACCAGTTGTCAAAAAGAGTGGAGAATTAAGATTATGTTTAGATGCCAGAAGGGCAAATGAAATTACTATGCCTGATTTCGAACAGAATCGAAGCATAAACGAATTACTTGCAAAAGGGAGAAACAGTAAATGGTTAAGTACCATCGATCTCACAGCATCGTATTGGCAGATACCCTTAGCACCCGAATCACGAAAATACACAGCATTTCAATTTAGAGGAAGGACATATCAGTATACAGTCACCCCATTTGGTATTTCAACTTCTCAAGCAGCCCTAGTAAGAGCATTAGAGAAAGTTTTCGAAGACAGCATTGAAGATTTCACACTTGTATACATTGATGACATCTGTGTATTATCACAAGATTTTCCTAGCCATCTTGCACATCTAACTCATATTTTTCAAAAACTAAAGGAAGCAAACATGACTATTAAATTCAGCAAATCATTATTTTGCAGAACATCTGTACCATTTTTAGGCTACACCATGACCGCTACAGGATTGCAAATGGATAATAGCAAGGTTAAACCCATACTAGATTTTCCTTCACCTAAAACAAGGAAACAGCTAAAAGGATTCTTAGGATGCATTAACTACTATAATAAATTTCTAGACAAATTCTCTGAACACATACAACCACTTCTTCGACTCACTTCTAAAAATTATAAATTCCATTGGACACCTACAGATGAACAAACTTTTCAAAAAATTAAACAACTTTTCTTAGAAACGCAAACTTTACACCATCCAGACCCATATAAACCATTCTACCTACAAACAGACGCTTCAGATTTTGCTATAGGTGGACACCTATATCAATATAATGAACAGGGAGAAAAACGTGCTATCATTTTCCTGTCCAGAGCCTTGCAACAGGCAGAGAGAAGATTCACCACAACAGAAAAGGAATTGCTTGCCATAGTATACTGTCTGCAAAAAACCAGATACATAATATATGGTACAGACATAACCATCATAACAGACAACCATGCTCTAACTTTCCTCAAGACCTGCAAACTTCTTAATTCACGTTTAACAAGATGGATTTTGGCCATACAAGACTACAATTTCAAAATTTTGCACTGCAAGGGTAGTGAAAACTGTACTGCAGATACCTTAAGTCGAATCCCTAACCACCAATCAACAACACCCATTAATGAACAACCACCACTTATGATGGCCTACATAAACAGAATACAAGACCAAGATTTACAAACAGAACTTCAACACATTTCACACCTTCAGAAACTGGATCCAAACTTATCACACATCATACACATCCTAAACACAGATCAACACCACCTTTCCAAATCAAAAATCAAGAAAACTTATAAAATATACGAAGACACTCTGTATAAACAACTTAACCAACAATGGCTTATAGTAGTCCCTGAACAAATCATTGATAGGCTGATATGGGAATGCCACCACTATTACCTCCATTGTGGAGCCAAAAAATGTCTAGACATCCTTAAAGAATGTTTCATATTTAAAAATATGGGGCGTCGAATCAGAATCACCCTCTCTGTTTGCGATTCATGTCAGAAGTGTAAATGTAATCCACATCCTTCAGTTGGCCCAGCTAAAGGCATAACATGTATTGGGAAAAATCACCAAATAGCTGTAGATATTATTGGACCACTACACACCAGCACAGGTAGAGTTAAATATATACTGATTGTTTTGGATATTTTCACAAAGTTTGTCAAATTGTAGCCTACCCCATGAGAGCTGCAACTACAAAAACGATATTAAATAAACTTTTCAATTTACATTTCCCTATTTATGGCACCCCCATCCGACTTCAAAGTGATAATGGAACACAATTCAGGAGTAAATCATGGCTTAAAACATTAACAGAACATTCCATAGAACCTATTTTCAACCCCTACTACCACCCACAAACAAACATGGCAGAACGACCCATAAGGGAAATTAAAAGATGTTTAAGAACATATTGCTCTCAGAACCACAAAAACTGGGCTAGATGCATATCCGACATTAACACCATGTTAAATGAAGTCCACAATGACACCACAGGCTTCACACCAAATGAACTCCAGTTAGGGAAAAGAGATGTGAGATTCTGGGAACCATACATAACCAACTTAGTATATTTAGATATACCCATTGAAATCAAATTATTTATGACCAGGCGAAGATTACAAAATAAACAAGAAAAGAGAGCCAGCAGATTAAATGCCAAAAATAAACCCACCACTTTTGAATTAGGAGAATTAGTTTTAATAAAAAATTACCCACTGTCAAATGCTGTAGAAGGAGAAACATATAAACTGTTTGAAATATTTAGTGGACCATACCGAATTAACCAGATTAAAGGAGTGTCTACATATTATATTAGCGATTTACAAGGCGATAACATAAAGGGACCATACCATGTGTCTTCCCTCAAGAAATACAAGTATACTACAATGTCATACAACTAACTACTAAGTGTGTAAATAATACAAGAATAGCTGATTGATTTCATTGCCCTGAAATAATGGAATAGACAGGTGGTATTGGGATACAACATAGTTTCTCGTTGTAAATTTGTTCCCTGAAAATCTCAAATAGTTAATATTTTCAGGAAAAGTAACCCAGGGGATATTGTAACAACTCGAAAAAGATGTTGTCAATAAATAATTTATCATGCAAATTTATATTAATTCCATTCATTTCAAACGACGACATACACGCGCCTAGCGGCAAGAATGCGAAACGCCAATCCAAAACAATGTCAAATTCAAGATTTTCGACCGGACAATAATTAATTAACGTAACTTACCAAATTTTAAACCTAGGAAGACCTATATAAAAATTAAGCCTAAATATTCGATCTACCCGTAAAAATTAACAACTCAAAGGCAGAGATATGGAAATAAAAATAATCTGCTTTTATCAAGACGACAAAGTCAATCAAATAAATTGCCAGTTTGAAATACAGTGTCAGTATTTCGCCGATTGTAGAAATACAGAAAGCCTCGAGACCAAACAAACCAGGCCTAGATATAATCCATATATCCCTGAATATAAAACGTCACCTGAGTCCTTATTTAAAATCAATAATAAAGGTAAAATCTTTCAAATTACGACAGAAAGTCATAGTCAAAATGGCGGCCGAAAGAAATCAAATGACTGACATTTTAAAAGACACGCCCACCGACAACTAAATCACGTGATTCAAATAGATTCCATAGACAATTGAGATGCGGGAATTTACGATAAATTTAAGATTAAAATCAAAATATGTATATTAGTTTTAAGACAACATATTATTTTAAAAGAAGTTATTTGGATCCTTAATATAGTTTAACAACCTAATTTACAAAATTAGAAGAAATAAATATAAATGAAGTTATTAACAACTTCTCATTTAGTAAATTAGAATCATATATTCATATCATTAGTGAACCAAATATAGCCTACATTATCATTTCAAAGAAATACAAATATAAATTCGAACCTCTATGTACATGGTCGAACAATGATTGAGAGTGAAATGGGAGAGAGTTAAAAAATTGGAGGCAAATAAGACGCATTCCAAGTTTCTGCTACTACAATAATTGAAGAAATTTACATAAATTAAAAATATATTTCCTACATCATGAAAATAGTAAGAAGAAATAATTTTGAGTGAAAATTTCGAATGTTAATATATATATTAAAGTTGATCTGATATGAAGATGATGACAAGACAGATTCTATGAACTGGTGAGATCCTTCCATTTGCATTCCATTGTGTTATTTTTTTTAAAACCATAAACCCTATGTGGCCTGTTCTTTTTTCATAAATATTAGTGTTCACAAGTTGAAAGTGGAATCAATAAAAGCATAAAACTGAATACGAACATCTATATTAAAAAATATAACAAACTTGAACAGCTTATTCAGTTTTGAACAGTTATAAATTGTCAACTTCATTCATCTCATTTTTTTATTTTTCTCCATGTACTAAAACTAAAATTAATTCTTCCATTTTGTTTTCCTTTTATGTCCTTTATATTAAATGGTATTATACCTAATTTCCTTGGTAAAAGCCGCACTAACCTAGAACCCCGAGATTAAGAGATATGAACTATTATATGTATAAAATAATTCCAGAGATATAGACTATAGCCTAATTAATTGTGTTTCCATTGATATTTGTGTTGCAATAATACCCTACGATATGTATATGAACTATTGTGTTGATAAAATATTTCCCAGAGATATGGACTCCAATAATTGCTTGTGTTTTCCATTTATATGTGTGTTATAACAATTACTCGAGATATATATATATATATATCTAAAAACTCTTACACCATTTAACTTTTTTTTATAATATAAAATTTATAATTTCAATTGAAGTCATTTAAGACAAAGTTCTTATGATAACTAACTAAAAGACTGTAATCAACTTTATTGATAATAAAATAATTTATATCAAAATAGAATCTATATTAATAGTTATATATATCACATGGTATTTGAAAAAATATTTATGTATTTAAATAACTAGGTAAAAGATTTCGGAAATTCCAAGGTTGGCTATTTTCTGAAGTGTTAGTAGAACAAATCGTCCTAGGCCAACGAATATTATTTTCCTATCCGAGTTTATTTTACCCCTTCCTTGTGTATTGCCTCATTTTGCATTTAGTATTTTATTTATTTATTTTTAATTTATTAAATATTATTATTAGTTGTAATATAAATAGAAAATTAATTTTATCTCTCTCTCTCAATTTTACAATCCTAACTTTTCAAATATTTTTTCTTTTAGTGACTGTAATAACAAATAAAATAAATAAATTAAACATCAAATAGAACAAAATAAAGTTTCAAAACTCACAACGGCAAGAATAAAAACTAATGTGTTACTGAAAAAAAGCGTTGCCATCAAAAAACATTTCAAAAATCCCGAAAAAGTGCCCTCGTGGCCGTGGGTTAGGTCACACGGTCACGTTATATAAATACTATTGATCCTCAGACCCTAAGCTTTCCAATGAGACCATCACATCTTTGTAGGTTGAGTGGACTCAAAGGAACAACAAAGATAGGTTAAGCCTAGCATAGACCCAATGTGAAACAATTTTGATAGTGTTTTAAACTCGATTTTATGATTTTACATACAAATTAAGTTGTCATAGCAACCAAATAGTAAAGGATACTTAAAACAGCTCATAGGCCCGTTAATTTTATTATTCAGCATAACAATAGGTTAAGCCTAGGATAGACCAATGTGAAACAATAATTAGGAAAGTGTTTTAAACTTGATTTTCTGATTTTACTTACAAACTTAGTTGTCATAGCAACCAAATAGTAATCCATACTTATAAAGGCTGATAGGTCAGTTAATTTAATTATTCAGCATAAGAATATGTTAAGCCTAGCATAGACCAATGTGAAAAATTAGGAAAGTGTTTTAAGCTTTATTTTCTAATTTTACATACAAACTTAGTTGTCATAGCAACCAAATAGTAATAGGATACTTAAAACAGTTCATAGGCCCGTTAATTTTATTATTCAGCATAACATAGGTTAAGCCTAGGATAGACTAATGTGAAACAATAATTAGGAAAGTGTTTTAAACTTGATTTTCTGATTTTACTTACAAACTTAGTTGTCATAGCAACCAAATAGTAATCCATACTTATAAAGGCTGATAGGTCAGTTAATTTAATTATTCAGCATAACAATATGTTATGCCTAGCACAGACCAATGTGAAACAATTAGGAAAGTGTTTTAACCTTGATTTTCCAATTTTACATACAAATTAAATTAGGCCTACTATATTTTTTGACGGTACATTTTTCTATTTAAACCGAACTACAAGGTCCTTTATGGCGTAGCGACGTCAAGCGTTTTTCAGTTATGAAGTTCAGAAAACCTGTGTAACAAAAGAAACTTTCCCTATTGGGTGAGATCCCTTGATCTATTAATTCAATTTAATATTATTTCCTACAAGACCCAAAAGACGAACTTTTGTGTACCCCTATGCATTTAGATATGCTTTTATTAGATTGTATGATAGGGCTGGGTTAGTACCATGAAAACATTAAACTTGTTTAAAATATGCATTACTATTGGTTTTGATAAAACGCTAGGTTCTTCTTTACGTTATTGTGTACTTAATTTGGGAGCAGAGTAAGCTGAATTGTAGACAAACGATATTATACTAACCTTGGCAGTCTGTATTTAACACCAATGTCCTTGAGTAATAAATGAGGACCAAAAGAAGCATCAATTGATATTCCTCTCTGATCACACCAGCAAAGAGCTACGCTCTAAGAATTTTTATTGGTGGGATTCCCTAACGTCATGACCAAATGTTCTTAAAAATAATTTTAAATTGCCAATGTCATAAGTTAAGTTTGTAATTTGTTATGGAAGACTTTCAAGACTATGGTACTTACCCATCCCAACTATACAATATAATACAAAGAGTTTCTGAGTAGAATATCGAAAAGTTGGTTTCCTAGGTTTTGTAGGAATCGTTAAATTTTATTGGTAGATCTAGAGTAGGTTTGGTCGTTTCAATGATTCGGACCTCACTGGAAACTCTTTATTTGTTAACTCGCTACGCTCGTGTAGGTGACTTGGCTATGTATTTTGTAACGATACGAATATCTTTTTTTCTTGAGGGGTAAAGCTTAAATATCACATTTTCTTGAGTGGTAAAGCTTGAATATCACATTTTCTTGAGGGGTAAAGTTTGAATATCACATTTTCTTAAGGGGTAAAGCTTGTAATATTACAGTTTCTTAAGATATAAAGCATGAATATCACATTTTATTGAGGGGAATAGCTTGAAGTCACATTTTCTTGAGTTGTAAAGTTTCAATATAACATTTTTATGAGGGGCAAAACTTGAATATCACATTTTCTTAGGGCGTAAAGCTTGAATATCACATTTAGTTGAGGGGTGAAGCTTGTATATAATCTACATGAGGGGTAAAGATTGAATATCACATTTTCTTGAGGAGTAAATCTTTAATATCATATTTTCATGAGGAGTAAAGCTTGAATATTACACTTTCTTGAGGGGTAAAGCTTGAATATCACATGTTCTTGAGTGGTAAAGCTTGAATATCACACTTAATTGAGGGGTAAAGCTTGAATATCACACTTTATTGAGGGGTAAAGCTTGAATATCACACGTTATTGAGGGTAAAACTTGAATATCACACTTTATTGAGGGTAAAACTTGAATATCACACTTTATTGAGTGGTAAAGCTTGAATATTGAGTGGTAAAGCTTTATTGAGGGGTAAAACTTGAATATCACATTTTATTGATAAGTAAAGCTTGAATATCACACTTTATTGAGTGGTAAAGCTTGAATATTGAGTGGTAAAGTTTTATTGAGGGGTAAAACTTGAATATCACATTTTATTGATAAGTAAAGCTTGAATATCACGTTTTCTTAAGGGGTAAAGCTCGAATATCACATTTCTTGAGGGATAAAGCGTGAATATCACACGTTCTTGAGGGGTGAAACTTCAATACCACATTTTCTTGAGGGGTAAAGCTTGAATATCAAATTTTCAAACACACACGTACACACGTTATATTGTTCAAAATCGGTTGTAAAAATTAATCTCAATTTTACTCAAATAATTAGATAATTCATAAGTTATATGTAAACAATAAAATAATATTTAAGAGCTGTTAAAAATAAATAAGTATAATAAATTTAATTTCGACAACAAATATACTTAAACAATATTACATCCCTCACAGGTACACTTAAGAAAAGTTTACTACACGAACGGAACAAATGGAGAAGGTTTTTAAATTTAACTCTAATTCGCTACGCTCAAGTTGTAGACACGAATGAAAATTGGAGGTTTTATTACCAAAGGTTCCGCTCTTTATTATCATCCTCTTATTCCTACCATGCATCAAGTTATATATCTATGCCGAATATTTATTACTTTTAACGGTACATATATTTTCCCTTATTTGATTAAATGCATTGTAATGAATTTATACCATGGAATGTACTGTAACTTTAAGAAAATCTCTGTTACTGTTAACAGCTGTTGCAACTCCTGTATGCACTAAACACGTGGTGTGCATATCAAATTTAATATTGCAAGATTTTACAGCTCATACAAGAAGCCAAATTAAGGAACGCTTTAATTAAAGTTGTATAATGACGTCACGCCCACGTGGTTTGTTAAACTTAAGGTAGAACTGTGTCACGCGAGATTATCAACATTTTCATAAAATAATATAACGAATCAAATACTATTAAAATAAAATTATAGAATAAATTATTACAAGTACTTTTCTTATTTAGCTTTGTAATATTACTGCGTTTTGAACCTTACTCGATGAATAAGGGCTTTATCGAGTATGATTTGGCATTTTATGATGTGGCTTGGTTTTCTAACGGAATACGGGAACCTTCCTAAATGCCGCTTCTTTTAAGGTTTTTTACGGTTAAACACATAAACAAGAAAAAATTCTGTGTTTTGGGTAGATACCAACTTCATAAGCATCGTAATCAATGTAGACTATTATAAATATTTACAACTGAAGATGTTATCAATCCGAAACGCTTCAATTAATATTACGAAGCTGGGAAAGACAAATAGAATTACACACATGTATATTAGTTTTTGTTAGGAAGTAAAAATCATCCATCTTAGAATTAGAAATTTTAAGATGGCGCTTGGATTTCTAACGGAACAAGGGAACCTTCTGCAATGCCGCTTCTATCAAGGTTTTCTTACGGTTAAACACATAAACAAGAAAAAATCCAGCGTTTCGAGTAGATTCCAACTTCATAAGCATAGTACTCAATGTATTATAAATATTGGAACTGAAGATGGTATCAATCCGAAACGCTTCAATTAATATCACGAAGCTGGGAAAGATATATAGAATGATAGGCCTACACATGTATATCAGTTTTTGTTAGGAAGTAAAAATCATCCATCTTAGCATTAGAAATTGTATGGTGACATTTGGTTTTCTAAACCAACACGGGAACCTTCCGCAATGCCACTTCTATCAACGTTTTCTTACGGGAAAACACATCCTGTTTGACTGTGTTTTAGTGCGATGTGTGTATAGAACTTATAGTCTACTTAATTATATATCTTGGCGATTATGAAATCCTGGATAAGGGTGTTTTCATTTTGTATATTCTGAAAGTTACTGAGTTAATTGAGTTTTAAATTACTTTCTTTATTGCAACGCCAGTTTAGAGAACTGTAAAATGTAATTTTGTTTTCTATTTGATTTCATCAGAGTTTAAAATTGTTAATTAGTTTCAGTTTCGTTATATTTATTATATTTTTATTATTCATTTTATAGTTCGTGGTTTATTTGGGCAGTGATAACGACCGTAATGGGGTTTCCTTTAATAAAAGAAATTAATTACACCATCTTGGGACTTACTCAGCCCTATCATAGAAGCAGTTCCTCTTTATGTAATGCCTACGAGTTGGTTTCATTGGTCTTGTAGGAAAGGGCTGTGAAGCTGTATATAATGTAGGAGCATCCCTCGTGTTGGTCACTTGGCGCTGTCGGATCTCGTTTTAACTATTCAAATATTACGTGTCTTGGCAGGTCATTGAATACGTTTTTGACAATAACTTTTGCTTTTTTTTCTTCGTAGAGGGGCCAGGTTGGTACCATCACATACAGAATTAAAATCTGCAAATTTGTTATGGATAAATACTTTTTAAAATAGGTGCTTTTTAAGATTTACAATTCTTTTTTTCTGATTTTGTTATTTACAAGAAGAAGAAGAAGAAGAAGAAGAAGAAGAAGAAGAAGAAGAAGAAGAAGAAGAAGAAGAAGAAGAAGAAGAAGAAGAAGAAGAAGAAGAAGAAGAAGAAGAAGAAGAAGAAGAAGAAGAAGAAGAAGAAGAAGAAGAAGAAGAAGAAGAAGAAGAAGAAGAAGAAGAAGAAGAAGAAAAGAATATAAAATAAAGATCCTAGCCTTTTAACACTTTGAAAGCGTTGGAGTCGGGAGAGAACAACCGTTGGTCAAGAGAGACCTGATAGAAAAGATGAAAGAGTGGGATCTAATCCAAGAATATATAAAAAAAATTTGCAGATCTAGTTAAGTCCCTCTCGATTGTCGCTATAAAGGAGTTCCCATTTGTTTATTTTTCTGAATTTCAGTAGAATATTATATGATTGCCTCTTATATAAAAATGTTTCTATCTTAATTTTTCTTGCTTATCAACGAACGACTAAGTGCGGACGGACAGCATGTCAGAAATCACTTTTAAGTTTCCTGAGTTCATGAAACACGAAGCCCAGTTAAAAAAGGAAGAAGAAGTTTAAACTTTTTACGATGATCAAACTTACCCTATACTTAGGTTATGTTTTTGGGGCGTGGGACTCAAGATCCGCGTACTTCTACCTAAGCTTATTGTTCACCCCAGGGTCCAACTAGGAAAGCAAGACAATACCTGTACCCTTAATGAGGCACAATAGCTTCAGTCCTATGCTAGCGTCGAAATCATCACCCGCTTGTAGAGGCCCAAATATGGCTCTTCTTTTAGACTCAAACCTCTCGCATTCCAAGATGATATCTTTAGTAGTCTGATCAAACTGTTTGTGTAACCTACGAACAGGACCACTATTGGTGATCGTGAGTGTTAGCAGATTTTTTCTGAAGCGGTCGTGTCCAGTCAGTAGCACCATAACTAGTTTTAACTGACCTGTATTCAGCCTTACTATCGAATTCGTTAGTTGATGAGACGTACCTCTGATAAGATTTTTAGCAAGATTTTGTCAAGTATAATCCCACCCGCGTTTACAATGGCTGTAAATTACTCCTGATTTTTTGAGCCTAAACTATCACTAATTTTATATTTATACAATGAACAAATTTCCCCTTTTTGTTTAAAGAAGAAAAACCTCTTGATCATTATCGCCCTTTAAAAAAAAAAAAACTTCAGGAAAAATAATTACGCTTCAAATTGTTGATAGATGCATTGAAACGCAATTGAAAACTTCTACGAAAGGGGAATTTCAGCTTCGAAATATATTGTAATTTACTGTAATCCCTTGTAGGACATCGGCAAAATTATATTCAGTTAGGAAACCTTTCCATCCCTTGACAATTTATTCTTCATTTTTCACACGACTGATCTTCATTAAAAATCTATTTTTCGCTTTAAAACTCATTTCGCTGCCATGCATAACACAAGAGAATGTCGTGACGTCATTCACGTACATAAGCTAAGTCCCCATTCTTTAATTCATTCCATGCAAGTATTTTCATAAATATTTCAGGTTGTATTATCATTTCCTATGAAAGCAAAAACTGGTTTTGAACCTGGATATTCGATTTTTAGATGGACAATTTTAACTGATCTATACGTTTCAAGTACTCAAGAAACGGAAAAAATGATTTTAGACATGCTGTCGGTCTGTCGACGTTGTCGTTGTCATTGTGGTCAGTACGTAAGCACGATAGCTTAAGTACGTAGAACAAACAATTTCTTTTCATTTCATTTTTTCTATCTTGTAGACTAAAGATTCATTTCTCCATAAGATACGTCAATAAACAAGTCAAATTTAAACACAAAAAACAAATACACACATAAAAACAAATTTAAAAAAAACAATAATATTAATTATTTCTCTTTTAGCCTTTTCAAACTACTTTGTTAATTTCAATAACGTACTTTCTTCAGTTTCATCAAGAGTTGTAACTCCGCTATACCGGTCCCAAGCCCGGAGCCCATCTTGTTATGGGAAGGAGGAGGGATAGAGGAGTAACACCTCTTAAAAAAACCTTGGTCCATCTGGCTCCGGATGGTAGTTCCATGTAAGGGCTCCTTGCCAGGGTTACGGTGAAGACCTTAACGGCGGTTCTGGCGGGGAAGATAATCTTCAGTACGGTAGGATTGGCGGATGAGGTAACCCGATTTAGCCAGGGTCAAGGAAGACTTCAACGGTGTGTTCGGTGCTTCGATGTTGCGAATACTGCGAACTGAGCAGCCTTGCCATGGTATATTACAGTAAAAAAAAAAAAAAGAAAAGAAATTTTATGATGAGTGAGAGTTTATGATGTTACGGGACAGGGGTTCGGACCCTAGAACGGGCACGTGGAGTGGTGACTAAGCAGGCCACCCACGGATTGTCAACCAATGATGCCTTACGGATACGGATACGGTCAAATCAAACACCAGCGTGGCAAATCAGCAACCAAAAGACTGAGGAGTAAACCACACGCTACTTACTGATTATCTTTTTAAGAGAAAGGAAGTTCTCCTAAGAACCCTTCCACCAGGAGGAAGGTTTGAGAACAATAATGGAAATACTGATGAAATGGAACTAACATCTAGTAAATGAAAAAAACCAACCAAAAGGAAATACCTTAGGTTCTGCAGTAACTAATAGTGGACATATCGTTCCACTTGTTAAAACCGATTTCAAACTGCAAGAGAAACTGAATTATTATTTTAAAATTCATGAAAACAAACAGAGGACAGAATAAATAAACTGGACGGAACCTTGGAAACACTAAAAGAAAGCATGCTGCAAAAGAAATATTTCAGTATGAAACAGATGAGGAAGAACCGGAAAAGGAGACAGAGTCGATAGTGAAACGAAATCAAGAGAGAAATAATAAAAAGAGAAAAGCTGTTTCTCATCCTGAAGAAATATCACCTGATATAGAACTATCAAGGGACAAGGATGGGAATATAAGTGAAAGTAGGAAAGAAGGAAGTTTGCCTCTGCCTATTTTTATAGAATGAGTTAAAAAATGAGATTGTTTAAAAAAACCTGTATTACAAGTTGGTACTAGAAAAATAAGTTTTAAGGTATTAACCAATAAGGTGGTTAAACTCATTACTACTGAAGACAATGACTATCACTTCATAATACAATTTCTAAGAAAGGAAAGGGTCCAGGTAAGAAGCTCATTTTTAAAAACATTTTGTACCACACATATCAATGTAAAAAGAAAAACTCTATAGAATCGTCTTAAGAGGGTTACATCAGTCAACAAAAGAAGATGATATTAAGGATGTTTTGAATGACAGAGGCATGTGGTTGAGCAACAAATATTTTTGTTAAAAAAAAAGAATTGATGGCTTCCTAAAGAAAGTTGAACTTCCTCTGTTTATTTTATAGAACTGGTTCCTAAACGAAATAATAAAGATATTATTATACATTTTTCGGACATTTGCCATCATTTGTGTGTTAAAAATTCAAAACACGACGTTTCGGGAATAAGAATCAATTCCCGTTATCAAGTGACTAAAAAGTAAAGAAACATGAAACTAGAAACTAAGACTATGTTTGCCAATAATTTTATGGAAGAATTCGAAAACAAAGACATTGGTTCTTCCGAATTTAAACCGAAAATATGGCTCAGATATGTGGATGATACATTTGTTATATGGCCTCATGGTAGTAATAAATTATAATATTTTATTTGCTCTAATTAACAACGCTTCTGATTCCATATCCTTAGAGATAGGGGGATCCTAAAAACTAGAAAAAAGACACACACCGGTCGTTATTTAAATTACAATTCTAACCATCCTAAGACCGCCGAAGAAGGAATTGTTCATTCCTTACTTGACAGAGCTTATAATATTTGTTCTGATAAAAACAGTCTAACACGTATCGAGCAGGATTTAAGTTCTAACGGATATCCTCTATCCATTATTTGTAAATGTATAAGAGCGAAAAATAATAAAAATAATGAGTCTAAAGATGAAAATAAACCTCTAGCGTACATGACAATCCCTTATGTGCCGGGATTATCGGAATAAGTTAGACGCGTAGCCAGAAAAGATAAAATTTGTACCGTTTTTAAAACACTAAACACCATTAGGCAACATCTCGTCCAAACTAAACCTAAAAATGGCACTCAGGATACTAAAAATTGTATTCACAGTAAGTATTAACTGTGAGTGTGATAGACAATATATTGGCGAGACAAAATGACCATTAAACATTAGAATAAAAGAACATAAAAACAATGTGCGGTTAGGCCTAGTCGATAAATCAAAAATTGCAGAACATATATGGTCCGAAAATCACAAATTTAATTGGGAAGAGGCAAAAATCATACACCGGGAAAGTAACCTATACAAACGTAAAATAATGGAAGCCTCGTATATAAAACTAACGGACAATGCTATCAGCCAATCAAGTATAGTAGTAAGGCAATTATGGCTCCCATTATTTAAAAAAGAACTAAAATTTGATCATAATATCCCCATTACTAACAAACAAGCTGAAATTTTACCTGTTAAATCGCCACAAGGGGTTGTAACCCGCTCTCGTGCTAGGAAGCTTAATACAACTAACAATAGGCCACTCCCCTAACAGGTTGTCACGCCTTCTGGACCACGTCACTTGTTGCTGTATCTTTCATACAACAACACATACTTGCCGTTAGTTGTGTGCTTACCGTGATTGTGTTTTTTGACTTCTCAGTTTCAGCTCTGAGATGCATGCTTAGATATTAAGGTTGGTGGTATTCTTATTTAATTTTACTTCTCACATAGGCTTAGTTTCTAGTTTCATGTTTCTTTAGTTTTTAGTCACTTGATAACGAGAATTGATTCTTAATCCCGTAACGTCGTGTTTTGAATTTTTAACACGCAAATGTCCGAAAAATGTATATTTATACAATTGAACTTCCATCATTAACAAATAACTTCAAACAGAGAATAAAGATTTATATGAAATAACAAATATGCTATACTGGAAAGATTTAACATCAAATATTTAGCAACAGATATTTTTGTTAAAAAAAAAAAAAATCGATGGCTTCCAAACGAAATTTGAACTTCCTTTGTTTAATTTATAGAATTGGTCCTTAACGAAATAATATATATATATATATATATATATATATATATATATATATATATATATATATATATGAAATAACAAATTTGCTATACTGGAAAGTGAAAATTGTCCACCTGACAGGCTAATTGTATTAAATGCGGAGACAACCATCTCTCTACAATATGTAGCGACCTAAACAGTCTCCCTGTAAATGTGTCAACTGTGACGGAGAACACACAGCTAACTGGAAATGATGTCCAGCATACAAAGATAGAATGGATTCATTATATGGGTATAAAATAACAGCAGTTCAACGAATTCAACAAAAATCATGGTTACCAGCTGATAAAGTTGATCCTGCAAAATTATATCCAGTTACATTTAAACCGGCACCAAGTGACACACCTGCAGAAATGCAAGTTGATAGTAACATTAGTTAGTAGGAAACTTTCAACAGACATTAAAACAAATAACGCCGTAGACAGAAGATTGGAAAGTCAAGGTTAATGAAATAAAATCCTCTCGTGACGTTTTCATAGATACAATTTATGTAGTTTATCTTAGTAAGAAACTAATTCCACAGAGTAAATCTGCTAAATATCTTGGAATGGATCTTGATGAACGTCTTGGAAGCATCATGCATGTAAGACAACAGATCAAATCAAAGAAAAACTCCGTGATCTGTATTGGTTGATTGGACGAAAATCACAATTGGCCTTGTATAATAAGAGATTATTGTATATTTCAATAATTAGACCTATTTGGACATATAGTTATGAACTATATATTTTTATTTATTTTTCTTCCTCAAATAATATCCATGCGAAACACTTTCACTCTTTTCTACATACACGCATATTGGACGTTTTATAATTTGTTGATTTATAATAAATAGTTCCTCCAAGTTGTAACCCTCAGCACCAAGATATTGACAGCAGCGAAGCGAGTGGAGACTTCTCGAAGCGAAGCGAGTGGAAAAAGATACACATCCACGAAACCCGTTTGTGACTAACCGATGTTGAAAAGTACTAATATACAAAATAACGAAGTTAATAAGATCTGTGTAACAACAATGTAACATTTCCTACAATTCCCAAGATACCAACTTTTGAACGTTAAATTTAGTGGTTCTGTTTGTAATTACGTTGTACGTATCATGTTGACGCCTATCAACATGTTCATATGGTTTGTAGTCATGTTGAGAAATTTGTCAAATCGTTTTCGAGAATTATTTTTCGTTTTAATAATGTTTCGCCTAATTAAGCCACAATTTAAACCTTGGAAATCTAAAACTGATAAACTGATTAATTTTTACTTTAGTTTGTTTTATCATTACCGGAACAATAAAGCGTTTATTTATGATTTCACTAAAATTAAGTTCCTTATTTGTCTCTATTTAAGAAGGGAAAATGGAATCCATGATATTGTCTTCATTTTTAAACTACTTAGGATAAAACCAGGCTTAGCTACGCTTTAAGAGGGTTGATATCCTGGTAAAATCTTTCGTTACGCACCAACAGATTTAATCCTTTCTATTCCTTCCTACCCCCTCCCCTTTTGGCTTCTAAGGGATTGCATTAATGTACTTCGATCTGAATTTGCCAATTGAGTTACTAACCTGAGGTTCACTTATCTTGAGGGGGTGAAATTTAGAAATGAAACTCTGTATTTTACCGTCTAAAATAATTTTAATCAAATGTATAGAGAATGAGTTTTATAATGTAAGTTTAAAATCTGGGGTCGTATTTAAAGCCGTAAAGCCGAACTGATAATCATTTTTATTTTTTCACTTCATAGAAAAAGTGAAGTGTTAAGAAAACGATGTCACGTTTAGACGTCTCCTGAGTTAAAAAAAGAAGTTTTTGGAATGATGTCTGTCTGTCGTATGTCACAAACGTTTGGACCGATTTTAATCAATTTTGCTATGTGGGCAAATTAGGGAGCTCTTTTTAATTTTTTTGATAAAGCAAAATTTGGATGTAGCAAACTGAATTATGAATTTCTCAAAATCGACAACAAGTATTTTGGTTAAATTTTGTTCAAGTGTAAAAGATAACACTTATTTGCAATAATCTCTCTAAAAGTTATCGTTAGTGGTTAACAGGAATAATTAACAGAAAACAAAAATCAATCATGGCAGTAATTGAAACCTGAATTTTAATCAAATACATATTATACTGAAGAAGCTTTTAATAATAATAATAATGTTTATGCTCTATTTAAGTATGTTTTCAAAGTCGAGGTCCATTGTAAATATTTACTTTTTGACTGAAAACTACTGATCCTACATTTACGACGAAAAATTGTTATTTAATATATTGTGAATTTGTTAGTAAGAAAGTTTGTGGAATATTTTAGAACCATTTTTTAAAAATATGATTTATCCTAAGCTAAAATTAATTTACAAATTGGTTTAGTAATTTTTGAATATACACTCCTGTCTTTTGAATTGTTTTTTCAGTGTTCAACTTTATTTCTCTTAGTTTTATTCTTGTTAAGGTTTTCAATCAATCAGACTTCCAAGAAAATTAATTATATATGTTTGTAGAAAATTTAAAGTAGAACATGACTAAATACAAAACGTAATACTGCAGCAAGTTTCATTGTTAATACATTTCAACAGGACTTTTAAAAGATTAGTCTATCCTAATTACTGCCCTAAAGGCTTATTGTAGAGAGCTTTGTTCCTTGCTTGGACTGTCGCCAATTCAATTACACAGACAATTTACCAACTTTTGTATTCTTGTGAGAGCATTTAATCCGATTTATAAAAAGAAAGTCATTTTAAATACTTAAAGTAAAGTATTATTTATAAATTTGAATTAAATTTTATCACTATTGGTTGAGACTGCATATCATATTTTATTTAATATTTTACAAATCACATAATATAAATTAATTTGTAATATTGTAGGTAGAGTGGTTTAAACTATTGAATGTATAAGTAAGAGAAAAAGTCCCAAGTGAGGTTTCGATATATATATATATATATATCGAAACCTCACTTGGGACTATATATATATATATATATATATATATATATATAGATATAGATAATATCGTAGGAGAGATGGAAATTCTTCAAAAGACAAAGGGAGACATCAGATTTTCCCAGTAGTGAGATATTCTTACTTACCTTCCATCCTGTGTAAACTGAACAGTTGTAGTTCTGGGTGTTTAGTTTAGAATGAGCTAGTGTGGGAGGAGTTAGGGAGACCCAATATTGTCCTTGAAGTTACCAGAATTGGACCGTTAGAAATCAGCACTAGAGCTCTAATTTTTAAACTTCAATTCGTACCATGAAGATGGAAAAAAATCAGTAGTTATCCCAATAATAGCAACTTAGTCTGGGTCTCTTCAAAAAGAGGACCCTGAAGATTTCCTAACCCAATAAACTTTATAGATAATATATTAATACACACTTTATTATTCTGGAGTTAATATAAATTATTTTCCTTCCAGATGGTGTCAAACAGATCTTCATTCTTGTTTCTACGGCGCCACACGAATTCACATAAGTAGGAATCTGCCAAATCTCCACTGGTTCCACAATCTTTCTGTTCCTGGTAAAATACTGTCCTTAATACACGCCAACAACGTTTCAGCTGTTCGTCAAGTCAGGTTCTGTCTGTTCTATTTATATTAATAGAAAATGGTTTATAAGTGGCGGTATTCTTCTTGTAAAGTCCCATTGGTTTAGTGGTTCAATTCTCTTGTTTAGTGTGGTTCAATGTCTCTGGGTGGTAAAAAAATATTGACCCAGTATTTTGGGATGCAGTAGGGAGCTTGTATTGGTACCCCTTTAATTGTAAACGATATAATTGTAATAAGGGCAACGAATACCTGATATGTTAGCGCCCTCAGGAGTTTTCAATAGTAAGTACGAGCTATCAATCCCAAGTGATCCTATAAGGATTCTATGACTTTTTCATTGTAGTCTTGGGTTAGATTCCTATCTTTCATCTTTCATATAATGTCTCTCTTGAACGACTCTTGTTCTCTTCCTACCCTGACGCTATTAGAATATTGTTGAGCTAAAAGTCGTAAGTGTATATGTTTTTACAAGGCGATGATGACTTAGAGATTTTTCGCCTTTAAACAAAAAGGGAAAAATCTCGATATCTTTGTTACACATTACCGGACTGATTACCACACATATCATCAACTTATATTAATTGTATGTATGACTCTAAATTGGAAAAAATAAGTCGGCTGTTCTTATTTTTATAATAACGAGAACACTTATATTTAAATTACGTGACTATTAATTTATTTACAAGCTATGGGAGGGCCTGAAGCACGCAGTTCTGATACCACATAGCCTACCAAGTGTGGAAGCTGTTACCAAATTCAGAATGATGGGCCATGACTACCTGCAAGCCCACTTATGTAAAATATGATTAGCAGCCTCAGAAATTTGCCCTCTGTGCAACCGTCACAAGATGGATGGCTCACACCTTCAGAACTGCACAGCCCTGCAAGACGTGGAAGAGCGAGCATTGTCTCTATTGGGAGGCTAGGTGGAGAATGGCAGAGATGCCAAGATCTGACATTGGATAAAGTAATACAATAAACAAAAGTCTTGCAAATAGTCTAAAGTTGAATAGTAGGGTCTTTGGACGAAAAATATCTTGGCCTTGTACTTTATTTTACTTAGAATACTTTCTTTTTAATTTATTGTACTAATTTATAAAAAATTTGAAACTCCCATAGTCAACTCCTAATTGTGTTTTAGTTAGGACAAAAAAAATTGAGGTTAGAAATTATTTAACCCCTCTTGTATTATGCCCACGAACAACGAAAATATTGAGTTAGGATTTACATATGCTGATTTGTAGCTATTTATATATTTATTACCATAGCAACAAATAACAGATATAAAAGCTGATTGGGTTTATCAGAATCAATAATTGGATTATTCTGATATTTTTAGGTTAGAACTCGCCTGGATAAATATTATAAATAATTTGGAAATAGAATAGTAGCTATTGGCATAAAATAATAGATAAACAGCTGATTTGGTTTATTAGCTTTAATAATTAAATTATTCTGATAATTTTAGATTAGACTTAGCCTGGAATCAAAAGTAGTATTTGAAACATTGAAACATTGAAACAAAAGTTTGGCTTAAAATTGATTTACTTGATTCAATAAAGGAATCAAGCCAAGCCTGACGTATATCCTATCTGCTACTAAAAAACCAAGGCAGTTTTTGATGAGCAAAACCAGATCCAAAAGTTCTCATGAAAGTGAAGTAAAAGCTGTATTACCAAGATCATAGACGATTTATATATATATATATATATATATATATATATATATATATAATTAACGTTATATTTTAAAATCACAATCATTGTATTTTTGTCATTTATTGTTGTATTACATATGCTTGCACGATTTACAAGTTTATTTAAAAGATAATATTAAAATATATTCCAGGGAAGAAAGATAGTTTTAAAAATAGACGTTGTATCTTGTCTCATTATTTATTTATAACACGTAGGTTCTATGAGTAGAGTTCAGAGCTACTTTGAATTAGAGCGCCCTCTATTCATAACTCCCAAGGTGATGGATCGTTACGTTTATTCCAAGTAGACGATAACTTTGCTATAGAGTGGATAATACATACTTCAACTGTTGGAAAAAAAACATGATTAAATTACATACAAATATACACACGACCATTACTGGACACTCTGACATATACTCGTTAATACCCGCGTAAACACGCACACAATTTCCAATAATATATGTTTGCATATTAAACATGTTTTAAGAATTTAAATTGTTATGTGATTTAACAAACACATACCATATGAATTGCGTCGGTAAATAGTACTATTAGTAGAGGGAAATTAGTACAAAAATTGATGAGAAGTGATGTAACTGAGAAGTTGAATTTTTGTTTGTTTTTATTTTTGTACATGCAAATTTTCTAAAAAAATAGCATAATTGGACTGGAGCTTAGCTAGTCCATGATCAACTGTGGCCGTAAAAAAAAAAATTTTTTGTTGCAAATTTGACCACCGATTTTAGTCCATGGAGAACTCACCGATTTCAGTTCACAGAAAACTGAGACAAAATTTATAATATGGAAATTGAGAAATATTTAAAAAGAAAGCATGTATGTATGTTTGAATGTAAAGAAAATCTTAGTACTATTATTATAGTTTAATCGGACATTTGTTTTTATGAAAACTCTTACACGGCGTTTCGAGAGTATAAATCAACCCCCGTTATCAAGTTTAAAACTTAGAACATTCAAAAGTGAAAAAGTGCATCATAGTTTAATTGTTTATACTGAAGACCGACGGTACTTGATAGAATTCCATGTTATACAAATAAAACACACACATAATCTTTTGTTAAATTCTACAATTTATTGGTCTTAACAAAAGAATTTGCGTGTGTTTTATTTGTATAATTTAATTGCCTAATGTTGGAAATTAAAACTATATCCATAACCTTAGAAAAGAACCCAAGCAGCAGTTAAAACTAGTAATAAATACAAACGTGATAAAAAAAACAAACTATTCTTTGCTATGTAGTGGAATAATGTGTTTGAAAGTTTCTGAAAAATAAAAATAAAAATACATATTTTAATTTTTTTTCAAATTTAATATGAAAACACTTTCTCTCTAATTTTTTTCTCTTTGTTTTAAACATTAACTCTAGTTTTGTATTACAAAATCTTGACGTCATTATGATGCATGAACAGGGCAATATAATCTCTGGAATCTCATGTCTAAAATTCCACTCACACATTTTCTATGACATCGCCTAAAGAGTAATTTCAATTTATTCACTTTTCTATTAAAACAAGATCACTAAAAGTAATTGCTTATATTTAATAATAATTTATAACAAGCTCTTACATGCAATGTGACATATGATGTTACTCTCAAGTATCGAAACTTCTGTCTTGATTTAATTTGTTTGCTTTATTTATAAATTTGGGCAGGAATATGTAATCTTTCGAATATCATTATTAAAATTTTACTCATGCATTTCCTCCGATATTACTGAAAGAGTAATTTTAATTAAATAATTTCTTCCTTAAAACAGAATTACCGAAAGTAATTGGTTATATTTAATAGTAATTTATAACAAGCTCTCATATACAATGTGACATATGATGTTACTATCGCGTATTATAACCTCTGCGTTTAATTTGTTTATCTCTCTTTATAAATTTAATTAGGCTGTTATAATTACTGCTAAATCACTTATACACTGATGCACAAACCAAAGTTGTTGTTGTTTCTAAGGGTTTAAGCTATTTTTGATCTTCCTTCCCAATAGAAAACTATCATGTCGTGTCTATTTCGATTCTATCTTTAATTACCTGTACAAATGGAGTAGTCTTTGTACATTATTGTGTCGCGTTGCTCGCAAATGCGCATCTTGGAGAAGTAAAGACTTTTAGGTGCTTTGCTAAACAATCATATCAAGTAGTCATTCGAAATTGTGCGACATATACTTCTTGGGAGTTGGTTCCTTTCTGTTTTGGTTAACCATTCTGTTTTCCTTTGATGTCTGATAAAACAAAGCTTGGTCTTTTAGCTGGTAAATCCTCTCATCTATTGTGCTTGTGCCTCATGGGTACTGTTTTAAGTAAGTGAATTCTTTAACTGTTTCATCTGTTTCCTTCTAATTCTCGTGTTAAATTGCCAATTGGATTACAAAATTTGTAAGTGTTATTTACATAAAAACAAAGTATAAATTCAGGGATATGCTTGTCTTTTGATCTCTGTAACCACGTAAATGATAGTAATTCATTGTTCACAATGAGCCTACTCGGACATGCTTCCTGCGATTCTACTGTGTCCGGTTTCTGTACGTATTTATTATGCATTTTCACTTCGCATCAAAAATTTACAACATGTGACTAAGTTTTCGTGATTTGTGGAAAAAAATTCTAGTTTCTTCTTATGAAAGATTTTACATCTTTTACCCTTCTTTCTATAAATGACTATCTGCGTAGATTAATTTTAAAACTAAAGTAGAAGCGTAGAAACACACCAACAACCGCAGAACAAATTCGCATCGTATTATCCAACGTAACATTTCCGACGATCTTAGTTGAGCAAAGTAGTATAAAATGTCTACTATTGAAATGGGTATTAAGGTAAAACCTTGTACTAAGAGGACTTAGTGTCTAGACTTTTCAGATTCTTAGTCTAACAGCGGAAGTTTGTGGCTTTTATTAGTAAGTATGTCAACACAATATTAAGACTTTTATTTAAACCTCTTTTTACTACTTTTAATTTTATACTTGAAATACTAAGAATGAAGTTGATGCGCGCACATCATGGTACTTACAAAACTACATAATACAATGTAATGGCTAAAAGTTCGTTTCTTGGGCCTTGTAGGAAATGTTAAATTGTATCGAAGAGATTAAGAGGTAGGTTGGTAGTTTTTCTAAACTAAAATTAAAATCAATTTTTCCAATTTCAATATGGTTCTTCACGAGCATACTATGAATGAATGAACGAATGAATGAATGAATAAATGAATGAATATATTATCAAACATACACATACTTCTTATTCAAAGTTATATTTGAGTAAATAACTAACTAAAAATAACATTTTTACTATATTCTAAAAAGAAATCATAAACTACTTGTAACATTTAACTGTGTGATAAATTAGGTAATCCTTAGGCCTTAGCGTGATTGGGATTTACCACCATAATAAAATTTATTATTTATTAATAAAGAGGAACATGGGTTATAGGACCCCTATCATTAAATAATAAATATCCACCCACAACGAATTTAAATGAAAGTTAAAACAGTATAAAAAAAAGAAGAACAAAAGAATGGTTAAATTATAGATGAAAACATAAACAATACAAACAAACAACCAACCACAATTCTTATAGTAAAATATTTTCTAATTCTATTGTATTTAACTAGAATTTCACCAATATTGGAAATACATTTTTATTCTTACAATTTTTTATATGTTTTGGAAGAATGTCAAATAATTTATACATATAAAACTCTTAAAATACTTATAATTTTGTTTTAGTTAATATAAAATCTATTTTTCGTTTACATCGAATTTTGCTTTAATATAATTATTTATTTCATCACTGTCATTAAAAAACTGTATCAATAATTTATAATCAATGTTAATATACTCATTAACCTAAAACGCAGTAATAAAAAAGTAAATCTATTTTTACGATGTAAAATTACATGTATAATACGTTTCGTGTATTAGAGGTTTTATACCTCCCTAACAGATGAATCCGAATTGCAACCTAGATTGTACAAGAGAAAAACATATTTTGTTTTAATACTTTCAGTGGGCACAATGTCCTAAAAAAATAAAACTTGTATATTTATTATATATAAATATTGAAAATTACTTTATCGGTTTCTTGAGACTAGAAAACGTAAAGCTCATTCAAAAAACTTTTTTTAAATTATAAAATTTACCCTATACTTTATGACCTATGTAATTAAAATGGTTAAAGGGTGCTTGCTGAACTTATTCACTCCGTATTTTATATCAGATTTTACTACACAAATATTCTGAGTCATTTTGACTTAAAGAAGTCATAAAAAACTTACCTTATAAATTTGCTTGTTTAGCAACCCAGTCAGGTATTCATACATAAGTCACGTAACACTCCAGTCTATTTACGGCGTCTTTCAGTAGATCATCGCAAAGTGTTACAATGCACTCTTTACAAGACTTTACGTAAAGATGTTTTCATTTTAATCGGCTCCAATGTCTTTGTGGTTTACTGATCTAGATAAGTTAACCAACGTCATTTAGTTTCAGATAAGGACGTTTGGTTTCTTAGTCGGTTCTGACACATTCAAAAATGTCGACCTTTGTTTTTTACTGATCTTTACATTTCATGATCTCCGTCTGTCTGTCGTCTGTACGTAAGCACGACACCGGTGGAAAAAAATTACGAGAACATGAAATTTAATATATAGAACTATACTGTACGCCCAAGAAACTAACTTTGGGATATTATATTTAAAGGATCTGCTTCAAGTTTACTCAAATTTTTACACCAGAAAGGTTACAAAAACAGGATCAAGGAAAGAATGGATATATCTCGCAGTAAATCAGATACCGAAGTAAACACCATCACAGTGGTTACAACTGGAAGTGAGTTTTTCTAATCACTATTTTGATACTTAAAATCTACGCCAGAGACACTCTTTGGAACACCAGAAGAACATTCTCTTTAGTTGAGATCTGCCGAAGTTTCTTTACATAGTCTGGAGGACAATATATCTATTTTTATTACATCATGACGGAAGTTGTTTTAAAATTTCAAAATTCGAATTGGAAATGTCAAATTGGAGGTCATTTTAAATAGTTTTTTGTTTATAACTTATGTTATATTCAACTTGTACTAAATTAGATACAAATTTTCAGATTTTAATTTTGCACTAATAACACATATCTACGATGACAAATAACAAAGTTTTGATCAAAATGTAATTTCTAACCTTGACCTTCAAAGAAAATGTGATATTCTTATAGTTACGAGATCCGACAGGGCTGAATCAACTTCGGGGCCCGTCAGAGTCAGGATTATGTTACGAGCGAAGCGAGTAGAAAGTTATTAATATTTACAGAAATACAAGGGTGACTAGGCTTAACCGTCTGTTTAACAACAGTTTTAAACAAACCGGATAAGACTCTTTGATCTACCAATACAGTTATCATATCTTACAAGGCACAAGAAACTAACTTCCTAACATTATGTTTAGAAGATCTGTTTCAAGTATCATCAACTCGTTTTATACTCAAATTTCTACATCAGAAAGGTTACAAAGAAACAATGGATATTATCTTACAGTAAAGCAGATACTGAAGTAGACACAATCACAGTGGTTGCAACTGATAGCGCGTTTTTCTGATCATAATTTTAATACTTGTACTCTAGGTTTTGACAATTTTTGGAACACCAGAACAACATTCTCTTTAGTTGAGATCTGTCGAAGTTTCTTTTTATAATCTGGAGAACAATATGTCTAGTTATTTTTTGATTTTAACGCTTATAGTTTATTTTTTATTTTTTACCAAGCTAGTATAGATAATTAAATAATCATTTCAAGTAAAAAATATACGACCTAGACTGGGAATTGAACCCAGGACTTTTGGCTTTACGCGCCAATGTTCTACCAACTGAGCTATCCTAGTCGCTTCCCAGGTCTGGGCGTAGACTTCTCACTTGACTTTATTTTTTCTGCAATTTTTGAGTTATAACAGATTAATTACCTTGTTACAAACGACATTAAAACTAATCTGTATACTGTCATAAATATCATTAAATGCATACTTAAAGGCTGTAAACCGAGTATACAGATCAGTTTCAATGTCGTTTGTAACGAGATAATTGATCTGTTAAAACTCAGAATTTGCAGAAAAAACAAAGCCAAATGAGAAGTGTACGCCCAATGCTAGGGAGCAACTAAGGATAGCTCAGTTGGTAGAACATTGGCGCGTAAAGCCAAAAGTCCTGGGTTCAATTCCCAGTCTAGGTCGTATATTTTTTACTTGAAATAATTATATAAATATAATATATCTAGGTTTATTACATGATAACGGAAGTTGATTTAAATCCTCGAAACTTCGTGTATTAGTTTTTACATACACACATGATGACAAATAATGTTCAATTTGTTACTATAAAATAATTTAAAAACGAGAATTGAAGAATAAATAAAACTTTGTGTTAAGGTAAAGAGGGAGGGTATTTCAGATCGAGATGAAAGTTGTAAAAGACAGTACTTTGTAATTAAAGTTGACAACAGTTTGTCGAGTCCTTAATTAAACAAGAAACAGACAAACTGAGAGTCGCCATTAAGATGGAAGTAAAACTTTAAGAAAATGATGTAGGTTTAAAGCTTGAAACTGTTGTAAATTTTAGTTTAATAGTTTCACTTGTACGGGTGAAATCACATCTAGAAAATTAATTTTATTATTTAATGTTGCTGTTTTGTTGAAAAACTTTATAAGGATTTTGAGATACATAGTATAGTTTATATTTAGTATTATAGTTTATGTTCCCACATGTAGATAGAGAAGTCTTTAATAAAATAAAATTATAACAAATTATTAATGTGTATAATATGATTAAGACCGACTCATAGCTTTAAACATACATAGTAGTTCATGTTGCAAAATAAATTATACGAATCAAATTAACGTTAAGGAAACAAATAAATAGTAAATTATATTCAATGTTGAGCTTGACTTATGAGAAAAATTATACAGTATAAACAACAAACAGAACATAATTCTCACAAAAAATACGCCTAAGTATCAGATGCGTTTCAACGACAAGGTCGTCCTCTTCAGTGATACACGAGCTACACCAATCAGTTATAGTTTGATTGGTGTAGCTCGTGTATCACTGAAGAGGACAACCTTGGCGTTAAAACGCGTCTGATACTTAGGCGTATTTTTTTGTGAGAATTGTGTTCTGTGTGTTGGTAAATAGTAAATTCACAATTTCCCTCTCAATTCTTCGTATTATTTTTATTATATATATATATATATTTTTATATATACCGGCTTTCCGTTATAACCGGGTCACCAATGTGATCTATGAAGCTACAGCTTTAAATTGGGGACTTCCAATATGACGGCTAACTTTATAATTTCTTATGGAACTCCCTATATATAATGTTTTCCGATTCTATACAACATTGTAAAACTTTTTATTCTTAGCATAATTTTCGTAAACCCTACCATTTATGAGTTAGAGCCCTCAAAATAATGAAAAATTGCATGTTTTGCTAATGTTTAGATATCCAAGTATTTTAAATCATAAAAACCCTTCGAAATCATTTGTTCGGTGTATAATACGAAAGGTAAAATAGATTAAGGGGGGGGGTGTATTTTCACCGAATTAGTATACACATAATGTCTTTAGAATACGTTTAAATTATGTTTATATTTTTCATTTCGAATCTATATTATTATTTAATTTTTCTATTTTTAAAATTGTAATACTCTGATGTTATGATATTTGGAATAAAGCTGTTTATAAATAATAAACTCCCAATTATCTACCTTTACATTTTTGAATCATAGCAAATTCAATACACAATTCTAATACATAAAACTGTTTTCCAAAACTTTTATGTGAACTATAATGAGAATGGTAAAATAGATTAACAAGGGTTGTATGAATAACTGCCGATATAAACTGAGGTACTTTGTGAATCTGTGTCTACATACATCAGTTAGACAAAGACAATGCCAATATTAACTTAGTTTAACAATGAACATGCAAGAACACTTCAAGGGCTTTTGTCAGCTGTCATTCTCAGAGCATTTGAGTTGAGTTTAATTGTTAGCACTCCCTACTTGAAATTATTCCTCAATTTCGGTTGGCAATTAATTTAATGTTAAATGGAGTGACGAAGTATTCTGTGCTAACGTTTCTGTTATTAACAAAACCAGCATTAATAAGAACATGTATATATATTAACATTCAATATAAAGATGATGGTTAAAATTTTTTATTTTTTTTATTAGGATGGAAGTGGATGTAATTCCCTAGATACCTCAACCTGAAAAGACTTTTTGTACACCTCTTGTAATCAATTCACTTTCGTCTTTCTTGTGCCTTAGAACCCCTACTTCGTTAGGTTGTCTTCTACTGTTGGACCCCCGGTCGGACCAAAGATGAGAATCTTTTCCGTTCCAGTGCTTTACACGTCATTAGTTTTTGTTCTGTTACTTCTGTGTTTACAATCTTAATTTCAGATTTCCATCTGTTAGTTCCAACGTTTTTCGATGTTTTTTGAGGAATACACACACAAACCAGTCACAAAGCTTCAGAATTTCCTCTAGTTACAAGGGTTGTTGTAGTGATCCATAGATCTTTTCTGTTGAGATTTCTCCCCATCGGTTAAGTGTCTCTAAGTTTATGCTACTTTTTACGGTAGTTGTTGAAGAACATTTTTGTATTGATCGGATTTATAAATAAATAGTACAAAAAGATTGCACAAACTTTCTCACTCACATATCCCCAAAACCAATTAAAAACCAACCAAAACTAATCGTCATCAAAAATGTCTGTTCAGTAATTTTCAATTAAAAAGTCTTTCAAAAAATATGTATATATTTAAATTATAGTCTGAACATCCTTCACTTTTGCCATAAACTCGTACTCAACTCGAGTCGTATTTATTAAATACAATAATTTTTAATGTCATCTGTAAACGTTCACATTTGCTTTTCCGAATTATTCCTGAAAAGTAATTTATTTATTTATTTTTTTTACATGCGATTTTGCCAAGAGTTTGGATCATTAACGTTCACTACAATTTTTAACTAAACCGATAGAGACAATTTTGGTAAATTAAATGTTTTATAACACTTCATTATTTGTTTTTTTAGCAGTAACACACGAACTGAAATTTATAGAATGTTGATCAAGCAGTTTAGTTTAGTTCTTTATGGCTACTCTTGAGCAAAATTTGATCTACATTGTAATTTTGTGTTTTATTTTTTATGGCAGCTACTCCAATGAGTTATCAAAATAATGGAAAATAAATCTCTCTCGAGATATGATCAAAATATGCCCAAATAACAAATTTGATTAAAATCGGTCCAGGTATAAAACGTATGGTTAGGTATATTTACTGTGGGAGGGGAGGGACAATTAATTATTTGGTTGAATAATATCAAGTAACCTAAAATTGACTTGCAAAACGTGGAGTTTACACAGAGGGGGAGATTCTATTTCTTGCCAGGGTACACAGCCACTATTGTAAACTTAAGATAAAAATCTCAACTTAAATCCCGTCAGATTTAAAAAAGCGATTCACACAATTAATATTAAAAATTATGAATAATTTACAATAAGATTGCCATGACGTGGTTGGATTGAGAAATTCTGTTGATCTTCACATAAATTACAGATTGTTGAATTTAATGATTACTTTTTGACGTTTAGTAAAAACTAACCCGGTGTCATTGTACCCGTCCCAAAATGTATTTAAAAGTTAATTTTGGAGGGAAGTTACGAAACGAGACAATAAAGGTCGACACTACATGAAAACACAACTGCACATTGATGGAACGGCACAAATACGCGAAACAATTAATTGTAAGTTCTAGAAACAGACTATAAAAGCCTTCCTTCGGTAGACTATGCAATCCGCTGTAAAAAGATGTATAAAAAGAAATAGTGCAAGAAGGGCGATGACTTTCGTCACAGACGTTTGGGCTGTAGAGCATTGCACAGACTAAAGTTATGTAATTATTATTATTATTAGTTATGCATTATTATGTAATTACCTTATGCTTTTATCCGTCTCAAAATCTTTATTATTGTTTAAACGGAGAAAATAAGGTAATTAAGTTATAATAATTACATAACTTTAGTTAAATCAGCAATTCTAAAAGCTACACGCTTAATGTTTAAATTATTCCATAAATCATTTTTTGGACTCTGAGGAACTGAAAGCTGAAATATCCGCATTCTACTCGACATCGATTTTTTTACTGCACAATTTTATATTGTGTATTTTGTGAGAAAGTTAGAAAAGAGTAAAAGATTCGAAACTAAGAGTGTTCAAATCCTCTGGTAGTAACAAAATGCAGAAAATGAGGCATTACAAGTTTATAATACAGTACAATTTTTCCTCCGAACATAAGTTTAAATGATTATATTATTACCAATAATCCTATGAAGTAGTGGCTAGTAAAAGGCTGATAGACAACTTTTCAATTGTGTATTATGTGGTCAGCACATTAATTTACCGTCGCCGTGATTTAACTTTCACGTTACAATTCCCTTCTAATCGTATGTGGACTGTTTTCTCTCTCGATGCTGGGTCAACACCGTCACTTATTGAATATCGACTAAACCTAGGACCTATCACATACAGATTCTACAATTTTTTAAAGTCTTATTTTTGTAAAAACGTGTAACGATTCTTCTTCTTAATATTCCACTTAATTAGTCCACTGATATTCTTAATATTCTACTTAACCATTTCACTAATATTCCTAATGTTCCACTTAATTATTCCACTAATATTCTTAATATTCTACTTAACCATTTCATTAATATTCATAATGTTCCACTTAATTAGTCCACTAATATTCTTAATATTCTACTTAACCATTTCACTAATATTCCTAATGTTCCACTTAATTAGTCCACTAATATTCTTAATATTCTACGTAACCATTTCACTAATATTCCTAATGTTCCACTTAATTAGTCCACTAATAGTCTTAATATTCCACTTAATTAGTCCACTAATATTCGTAATATTCTACTTAACCATTTCATTAATATTCATAATGTTCTACTTAATTAGTCCACTAATATTCTTACTATTCTACTTAACCATTTCACTAATATTCATAATGTTCCACTTAATTAGTCCACTAATAGTCCTAATATTCCACTTAATTAGTCCACTAATATTCTTACTATTCTACTTAACCAATTTAACTAATATTCCTAATGTTCCACTTAATTAGTCCACTAATAGTCTTAATATTCCACTTAATTAGTCCACTAATATTCTTAATAAAAAATAATATTTATTAATTTTTAAGAACGAAAAAAACAATGATTTGATTTAACAAAATTAAGTAATGCATTATATTTGAAATACCTTAACCAAAATGTTTTACTATCAGAAGGTGTGAAAATTAAAAGCAGAAGACAATATTCTATCTAAAAGTTTTAGCATTGTTACAAAGTATCTGACGCGTTTTAACCTCTTTGGACAGACAGCTAATCTTCACACCATCTTTAACATCTGTTACTTATTGCTTGTTCGTAAAGTTGTTAAAGGAAACTTGAAGTCATTAAAACAGCTCTGTCCTTTTCCTCTTCTTCTTCATCAGACTTTTTACGGATAATTACAGTACTTCTTTCCAAAACCATGTAGATTGACATTTTTCTTTGAGTAATTTTCATGTAGTGAAATTTTTTGTACACTCCAAACACTTTGTAAATTGAATTCATCTACGACTATTTAGAAATAATATCAACAAAATATGTGAAGTAATAAGATCTACTACAATTAGGCACATGATGAGATTACAAAATCATGTCAACGCAGAGGTGCAGGAGATGCTCAAAGGCTGTGATGTTGTGGAGAGTTAAAGGAACGAATCCGTTAGACTTATTCAAGTAATTGACTATGTTTAGTTTAGGGAGTCACCAAGTTGATTTATTTTAATAAATATTTTATGTAAATGAATAGTACTAGGTAAATTTATTATTAGTTGTAATTAAATTTAACAATTTATAAAAAATAAATTACTTTAAAATTTTATAAGCATGTAGGTATTTTCGTGTGAATAAATAAGGCTATCAGTTGAGCTGTCATTTCATACTTTGACTCACATAGTGCCGTAGTACTAAATACAGTCATCAGAAGTAACACCACAGTTGCGGTAAAAAATAACTAATTTCACGACTATAGTTCAAAATAATTTTCCTACTCCATGGTATGGACTCTCCAAGTAGGACTACAATTTACTTTTGGTAACATACTTTTTTTTTGAGACGGGCTGTTCTGTAAGACATGACAAATAATCAGGTAGTCAGCGACTGCCTAATTTTGCTGTGAAATAAGTCGAGGAGAGTTTTGCGCGTTGTAAAAAGAAATCAAATTGCTAATGTATAGAGAGTCACTGGTCAGGACAACTTAATATTTAGTGAGAAGTCAACATTTCACATCAGTAGAAAAGTGAATTGCCACAAGTGTAAAATCAGAAGTGGCAAAATCCACGCATCTTTGGAACATGTTCGCGATAATACAAAAGTAAATACGTTTTGTTGTGTCAAAAGTTTACAGTGTATGACTTTTTTTTTCATGAAGAATAACTTAAATGAGATCATATATCTGGCTATGCTTCAACATTTTCTTATTTCACAGTTAGACGAATGTGCTCAGTATGGAGTACTTTCACTCCACCTCACTTTGGCACAGAAAACTGAGAATCATTTAATAAGCGATTCCCACGTTGGTCAATCCTGCTTTGATCACCGGATTACAGTCCTTTAGATTTTTTCATATGAGGATTCAAAAATACACTTTTTTTGAGATAAAAATCAAGTGTATTTTCCACTTTTACCTGCCAATTTCTTTGAAATGAGAAATCGAATTTACATCATAACTATAAAAGTAACGCTTGATATACTTGTTCGATTTGGTAAGAAATTGACTTTAAGTGAGATGACTACATATACAAATGGTATTCACATTGAAAGAAAATGATTGTTGAATGAAAAACAAGATATGTTTTACTTCAAAATGACAATTCAACCGATTATCTGAATAGATTGATTTCCAAGTGCTTTTAAAGTTGTGAAGTCCTTTTTGAAAAATTATATATACAATAAATGGGTAATTTTATATCATTAATTTAGAGTTGATAAAACAAATTATCATTGAATCATATATATGTTTGTATTTTTCTATACTTTTGAGTTTATATTTTGAAGGTAATACTAGAAAGAGTACATTATAACAATGTACACAATGTTGGAACTTTTCAAACAAATGTCGACAGTTGACAGGTATAATTGTAGTTTAGAAAAAATATATAAGTTTAACCGAACGAAATGTTTACTATTGAATAATATATATAACTTTTCAATTAAAAAGTAAGGAAAAGTATTGGGTTGGTGTTAAAATTCTGACATGTGGGTTTCATGCTTCTTTACGTTGTAAACCTCTATAGTATAGGGAAATTAGAATATAAAAATAATGTAACTGGGAAGTTGATTTGTTGTTGTTTTTTATTTTTATACATGCAACTCAGTGGTAAACCGAAATAATTAGTAAAATCGGACTGGAGCTTCGCTGGAAAAGTGTTTTTTTGATGCATTTTAGTGCATAGCTACACTATTTTTTAAATATCTCCGGTATCCGGTGTTTTAATAATTGTCTTTTAAATCAAATCATTGATGGGTTGATGATGGAAAGTCATTGTGTAACTCAATAAATGGTAGCACGAATGTCTAATATAAATACTGACATTTAATACAACATATGCCCACATATCCTGCCCAAAATAGTATTTTGGAAGTTTATTGTCACAGTGTAAATGTAACCCTATTAAATCTCAGAAAAATCAATTAAAAATTCGAAATAGAGGCAGTTAAAACGTTTTGTGTTCATATCTAGTACGTAATTCACGTTAAATTAGACAACAATTTCCAAGTTTCAATTCTCATTGCAATGTTGCTAACATATCTTTTCTACGATAATAACAAAGGTATTGTCAAAAATGTAATTTCAAATTCTGACCTCTCAAGAAAATGTAATATCAGTGCAATTACAAGATCTACCAGAGGCATGTAACCGAGATCAGCTTAGAGAGTGTAGGCGCACTTATACTACAGCATCGAGGCTAGTAGAGGCGAGTGTAGTGTTAGGAATATATATAATTAAATCTTATGTTAACTAAAGTTATATCATACAAAACTCAGAATGGCCCAACTATTGTGAAAGAATTGAAAAAGTGTTGAAATGATTGACTTGCAACGAAAGTAGAAAACCAGGAGCAACAAAACATATATAAGCAAACAGCACAATGTGGAGGGGGTCTTTTTGTCTTTTGGAGCTCTTGATGATACCGGCAGGTCAATAGCCGTGATGCAGGAATTTAGCCCAGGAAGTCTACTCTACAAAAAGTAAGCAAGCATTTCTATTTTTATAAAATCACCAATAAAATGTAATCTCATTTATTAGAGAGTAACAATAGTTGGAATACTTCTGGGCTTTGAGTAAATAATATTGTTTTGTTTTGTTGTTTAATTGAATTCTTATTTTTGTGTTGTATTAAAGTTTTGTATTAAAGTATCAGGGAAATAGACCTAAGTTTCATGTCAATGATAAAAGTTAATAAAATACTGAACCACTGATTTGATAATTAATTGAAACTAAGAACTCAGGCATATTTTGAGGGCCGTTCATAACAGTAATATATACTCATCAAAGAGCCCCATCACGATATAGTCAACCTGAAGATAGGTAATTACAAGACTTTTAAAACATGTGTAACGACTGTTTTAAACAAACTTACCTTAATCCTTAATCTACCAATAGAATTAAACATTTCCTTCAACTTCAAAGAAACCCTTTTCTTTACATTTATAGGATCTGCTAGTAATACCAACGTAATAGTGCTAGGTAAGTACCATGATGGCGCTCACCAACTCGTTTTCTAATGCAATATTCTTAACGAATGTTCACTGTATTATCAGTGATTTTTTAGCATTATGAGAAAGAGATATACATTTTTACAAATTAAGTACAGAGTATTACTATCAATTATTATTCCTAATTCTAAAATTAAATCGATCGAGGACAGCTTCAATAAATTTACGTCCGAAGGAAATGTACTAATAATACTGTGACAAAAGTTATGGAGGGGAAATCGGACGAGGGCAAAAAATATATACGTTATAGCAGCCTGGAGGCTTAATATCAGAGTTTTCCCGGAGCAAGTAATAATTCACTAACGACAAGCCTTGTGATTTGTACAACTTGGCTCAGAGAGGGTGGACATAATGGAGTGCTACTTTTTTTTACTTTCTCACATAAATGTAGTATAGAGAAAATTATGTGATCGGTCAATAAATCGATGTTAGAAAATATCTGATTTAAAATTCGTGGAGGCAAATGTGTTAATGTTATTTGTAAGCTGTTGTCTGAACAGTACCAAACGTATAATAAACTAAATTTAATTTAGTTTTGTATATTTTGGAAATCTAGAGGTTAAAAAAAGAACTACCGGACGAACAAAAACTCAAAATCAGTTCTAGTGATTCGTTAAATTTTGTTAACCTCGTGAATTTGTAAATATTGGCCGTGAATAAACGATTAAAAAA
Source organism: Aphrophora alni (assembly GCA_963513935.1). NCBI lineage: Eukaryota > Metazoa > Arthropoda > Insecta > Hemiptera > Aphrophoridae > Aphrophora > Aphrophora alni. The sequence continues at coordinate 16,223,106 of OY740773.1, read as the reverse complement.
AAGTGCAGAAATGAACACTTAAGATCTTTTAAGTTAAAAACCATGTAAAAAAAATCCATGTTAAATTTAAGTTAAATATATATCAAGGTTCAGGAATAATTGGTAAAAAAACAAAAAAGGAATCCTGACTGCCTTAATTTTGACAATTTATGACGAGACGTTTATGTCCCAAGTGAAGCAAGTTTAGGCGCTATTAATATAAATATTTTTGTTCAAAAATGGTACCCATGGTTTATTATCACTTTTGACAACTAACAAACTATCATTTTTATTGACGAATAGTATTATTTGGTTTTGGGAATTTCGAAAGTTTGAGCATTGTTTTTACACAATATATTTGTGTATTCGCTAGCATACCGTTTTTGATCTTAGCATTAATAATTCGTCCATTGTCAGTAAGACAACATGAGCTAACTTATTTAAGAAAGGTTACATGGGAACAGTAATCCTAAAGGCGTCAAACCGTACCACGACACTTGCTGCATCCATCGAATCACACTCCTATGATTTGCCGTCCCTTTCTGTAAGAGCAGAATTAGTAACTTTTTTTTTTGCATACAACCCTTTAGTTTTACATGGAATCTCACTGGAAGTGTCTAATTAGTGGATATATTGTCCAAGGTAGGTCTTGCCATCACAGTCAAAGATGTATGTTTTCCCTTGTCTACGCCATGTATTCCTCCCAGTTGATTGGATCTGCATTTATCAATTCACAGCACAACTCGGTTTCTACCAAAAGGTTCTAGATCATGAAGTTCCCCTCGATTCCTGAACAACAATCATCTTTTTCAGAATGATATCAGTGTCTCTTTCTAAACCATTTACCAAAATAAAACAGTTCAAAACCAGGCTGAATTAATTTCCCTACTTGTGTTCCTTGATTCTTGTCTGTTATGAAACAAAAATACAGACACCCTTACCCCTTGAACACCCTAATAGTCTTACGGTCAAAATAGAAGAAGAGTTGGTTAAGAGAGACCGGATCTAATCCAAGAGTATGCCAAAAAGGTGTAAATCCAGTTAAAGTAGTTTGGGATTGTCACTCCCGTTCTCAATATAGTCACCCCCTGAGGGGTGGTTACAGCACGGTTATACTGTCTCTAAGTATATATTTTTGTATTTATAAGTCTTCAGTTAGGGATCTTTCTGTAGGCTATATATTGGAATATTGATAAGGAAGATACAAATTTTATATACTCCAAATCAATATCTTTATACCATAGGCACAACGCCACTACTTTCTTGGAGCCATGAGTACACTATGATGGTAATTTAAAATGCCTCGAATGAGCTTCTTCATCATGTCTCTCGCTATAATTTCCACCAATTTACATTAATAAGAGAGTCAAACATAATTTCGTGATTTATATTTTAGCGTCCCCTATAAACTAGCGGCCGCTAGAAATAATACATCTCAAAATTATGTAAAGAAGACACGCTAATCATGGTCCCCTATCTTATGTATACTATTAATATTGCAGATGAAACTATGTTGGAACCATTCTTACATCCTAGTATACATACATTCATTAGATGTAAAGCCAGAACATGCATATTGGTCTTTCAGTAATGTGTTTGCCTCATGTTGTGTGCTGAAGCATAAAATCTCCTCGTCTACTTTATGTCCTTACAGGATGTTAACAAAGATCCTTCTACACATTTTATCTACAATACTTAATATACAAAACATTTTTAATAAATAACTTTTAGATAGTGAGTTTTATTTATATGGTTGTACTGAACGTTTACAATCACTTGCTTATATAAAAACTAATGGACAACATTTAGCGAGTATAAATCAACTTTCGTTATCAAATCACAAAATTAAATCATGAAAATGGTGTAAAATACCAACATAAAAATAATCATTTAAGGAACCCAGACTTAAAAGTAAGCGTAAGTAGTTAAAATAACTTAAAGTAAATGTAAAAGTCTTTAAGAAAAACGATGTCACAGAACTACAATACAAGGTACAGCAAGCAACAATTAATAGGGTTATGTGCCAAATGAGTGGTCACCTAACGGTTTATCGGGATGAACAACATTTGTCTCTTCTTTTAAAAGTTGTAGCGCGTAACCTATTCATCACTGTTATTGGTAAATTAGTTTCCAATATGGTCGTGCTAGACTATGTTGGGGTTTATCACTTTTCATATTCTAGATTTATCACTTGATAACGAGAGTTGATGTATATTCTCGAAACGTCGTGTATTAGTTTTTTATGTACACAAATGATGTAAAATTCCCTATTAAACTATACCAATAATATAAACAATCCGTCATTATCAAATAAATTGAAAACCAGAATATGAGATCTCTATTGTTAAAACGGTGATACCTCTGAATTAATTGAAATGTCCTCCTCTTATCTTATCCTCCAAATTATGTAATAATTTGTTATTATTTTACGATAGTTGAATATATATATATATATATTATTAAACCCTCCAAGAGGATATTATTTTGGACAGATTTTACTATAATTTGTTATATATGTTGTATTATATAACACAAGTTTGTTAACGAGTAATGTTTGTCATCAGTAAATGTAAAAAAAAAGAACAATTCTTAGTCCTATCATTATACAATGACTCTTTTCGTGCAGTTGTAAGACCTGCATCAAGTGATTTATACGTTAAAAAAAGACGTTATGTAATTAAAAAATTCAAAGTTATTAAAACCCTAACTTCAAAAACTGAAATGTATCACCAATTGTAACTAGAATTTTAGTTTAATTTTAAATGTATTTAAGATGTAAAAACTAATTTAGTATTCGTTGATTATATGTATAAATTAATAATAATAAATAAAAATTGTCATATAATATCAAAATGACGACCGTTATTTTCTTAGTTACCTTTTTATTTAAAACCGGCATGAGACGATAAAAAGTTTCTTCTTTATATTTTGTTCAACTGACTATATGAATATATTAATATTAAACGTGAGATCGGAAATCGATCGGACACAAAAATAAGTTGATGGGCGTCTTGGTAATACTTACCCAACTCTGACATACAGTGTAATGCGAGTAGATGCTCTCTTGGGCCTTGTAGGAAATGTTAAATTACATTGGTAGATCAAGTGGTTTTACCCAGTAGGGTAAGTTTATTTAAAATACAGGTTTTCTGGAACTTATAAGTGTGTATTGACGTGTAGTTTCTAGGTTCTATATATCAAACGGTCTCCCTCGCTTTGCTCGTGTCAGTGTCTCGACCATGACAGGGCTTGGAGTTGTGAAGAAGCTTCCATTCTTTACGATCGTGTTGGTGACTCGTCTATAACTATAAAATAACATTTTTTTTGGTAGATCAGGATTCCGTATTACGTTTTTGATAATAAATTTGCTATTTAGCATCGTAGAGAGGTGGGGTTAGTACCATTAATTAAATAATCGAAATACAGGGTAACTAAAAAAATAGACATTTTTAAATTAACATAGTAAAATGGTTTTAATCAACAGAAAAAAAATACATAGTAGCATTACAAAGTTTTTTTTTTACAGTGTTATAGATGTTCTATATGAGCCCCACGGGTTACACATCAGACATCAATTCGATAATCAAGTTCTGACCAGACTCTGTTAAGGGTATCGACGTCAATACTCTCTATAGCTCTTGTTATGCGCTGCCTTAATTCCAAGAGGCTCAATGGTAATGGGAGAATACAAACTTGATATTTAAAGTAACACCACAGAAGGAAGTCACATGGGGTCAAGTCTGGACTGTGATACAGAGAAACAGTTATAGAGAGTCGATACCCTTAACAAAGTCCGGTCAGAACTTGACAATGGAATTGAAATCTGCCCTGTAACCCAAGGGGCTCTTATGGTACATCTGTAACACTGTATAAAATTTTTGAAATGTCCTCTTTGTAATGCTATTAATATTTTTCTGTTCATTAAAACCATTTTACTATGTTAATTAAAATGTGTCTATTTCTTTTTGAATAACCCTGCACACAAATTATCCAATTTAGTTGCTCATAAGTTGAATAATACACAAGATATGATGAAAAAGTGTTTAAAATTGCCATAATTTTGAAATTTTATTTAGCTTTTCAGAGTCTCAATAGTTTTATATGTGCAAACATTACTCACCCACATCAAACTTTATGTGTCTCTAATAAATATTTTAGCTGGTGTGTTTACGTACATACAACAACAACGACCGATGGACCGCATGTTGAGGTTTCCTGAGGTTATATAATGTAAAGATCAGTCAAAAAAACACCTCAAAATGTTTACGATTACCAAACTTAGGTTCTACTTGTACTGAGTAGATAAAAATTAACAGAAATTCAAACTCTATCGTGTTTTTTAAAACTAAGTAATGATGGAAGTTTAGCGTGGTAGAAGTAAATGTTTACTATTGCAAAAGCTGTTAGGTAGAAAGCCTGTACTAAGTCATAAGGACTTTCACAACTTGTCAGATTCTTAGTTTAATAAAGCGGAAGTTCTGTGGCTTTCATTAGTATGTCAACACAGGATTAAAAGATTTATTTAAACATCTTTATAGTAGGTTTTTTTATTTTTCGAGATGTAAGGGCTTAAAATATCAAGGAAAAGAAATACCGAGTGAAAAAGACAGTGGATTGTGTATATTTTATATTAACATCCCTCCTTTGTACCCAACTAATGGAGGTCCCTCAGTAGTTCACCTATAATGAGTACGGGCATGGATATCATGATGGACCCTATCCTACACCTTTTTTCCATGTAGGCTAGGATTACAATATACTTTCATCCTATATGGTATCTCTTGACGAACTCTTGTTCTCTTTTGAACCCTCAGGGGCTCCCTCACAGTGAGTACAGTTGTGAGTTACAGAGGATCCTAGCTAGATCTAGACGTTTTCCCATGCAGTATTGGTTTAGATTTTTCTCTTTTATCTTTCCTATCAGGTCTCTCTTGACCAACTATTGTCCTCATCCGAAATTGACGCTATTAGATTATTCGAGGGCTAGGAATCTTTATTTTTCTCTTCTTTTTTATAAGGAGATAATGATTGAAAAGTTTTTCGTCTTTAAACAACAAGGAAAAAATGATCTCTTTCTAATCTGAAGCTGTTAGAATATTCCAGGGGTTTAAATGTTTTTTGTTCGTTACTTTCTTTTTTTTATAAAGCGTTGACAAGTTAAAGGGTTTTTGCCTTTAAACAGTAAAACAAAATGTGTATTACCTTTCCTTCTTTCTCCCCCAAGGGAAGTACAGCTACTCGTTTTATTGTAGTCCCATTACAAAATTATCAAAATTAGTAAATATTACTTTGATATTTCCGATAGAACACAGCATGCCTTACATTTAGTTTAATCTGCAAGTCTGACTAATATTTTGACTTACGACAAACGTCGTAAAATCTTTACGTTCCAGGTGTGTTAGTTTAGAAACTCAGTCAGCTAATTCATACTCACCACATTTCATTACAGCGCCTTTCAGCAGAGCTTCATATTTATTGCACGTTTCAGTAGAACATCACAAAGTATTCCAATGTACCTTTCGTAAGTATTTTGATTAAATTTTAGAATGCCAATACATAGGTTTCTATTTTAATTCGTTCCAATGTGTTTGGGGTTTAATAGCCTTGTTGGTGACAATGTAGAAGCAAAGCCTCGTGAAATAAAATGTTTGTTTAAGAGGTATGTAAATCTGGTTTCCTTATCGTTTATGAGCTTTTTTTAAATATTAAAAATTCCAGAAGTATATTGGGAGGTAGTTTGAGTAAAGTGTTCTTATATCACAGCAAAGTAGAAAACGGAGTAGACGCTAATTAAAGGTGAACTACATGAAAAGCAAAGTGACTTATTTGTATGTAGTCCAAAATCAAACCGACCGTGATGCTTGATGGAGCGAATAACCAAGTCTAACCAACCAACACACTAGCAAAAAGCTTTGGTAATTTAGGTTCAAAGATGAACAATTAGGAAACTTATAATGTAACTAATAAATATCCATATAGACACAGTTAACTCGGTATTTGGGCTCTTCTGTGCCATGTAACCCTAAAACACCAAATTAAACACATAACGGCTGGTCGGGTAATATCATTGCCCCTGTGAAAATCTTGTCGTCACTGCTCACTATTAGACTATTGTAAAATATAGCATAATAGTTAAAATACGAATAAGGAACGGATTGTAAAAGGCAGCCATCTTGCTCACTAGACGAGACAGCAATCCGGAACTATTTTCATATCGTACTTCATCGTATACAATAATAATAATAATAAATACAATTATTGCAATAATGATATATTTCATGGTTCTTAAATACAAAATTGTTGCAAAAGAAGCCGAAACAGTTCATAAAACCAATTACAGGAGTGATATTACACAATTTTATAAATTTACAGTAAAATTTATACAAATATAATTGTTTAAATTGTCGATTGAACAATAATGCCATTTAATTGTTAAATTGAAATTTAAATTTAAATAATAATAAGAAGGCGTTTAAAAATAAGTAAAAAATTAAATTTTTCAATAGTTTGAGAGTTCTAGTTTCATAAACGGTTCAGTTTACCAAAATTATGTCAAAAATAATAAAAAGTCTTAAAATCGTGTTAAGAATCCGAAAATACCATTAAATATAGAGAATTCTATAAGAAACTAAAGGTTGGACGCCATATTGGAAAATGGCGGACAAATTTCGAAATTTCAGTTTCATATTTCTAATGGTGACTAAAAAGTATGTTATGTACATTTAAAGTTTGCTGTAAATTTTGTAGTTTTAGAAATCACAAAGATGGCTCGATTAAAATAGACAACTAGTAATTAAGAATTTTAGTAAAAAGTATTTCTTTAATTACGATTTACACTATTGACCGAACGTACTTGGTAGAACTCCATTTTAATGAAAAAACAAACAAAATATTTAGTAAATTCTACAATTTAATTGAGCCTTGCCTTGTAAGTGCCGTTGCTGGTAAAACCATGGTCGGCAAGACTCAATTAAATTGTAAAATTTACTAAATATTGTGTTTGTTTTTTTCATTTCTTTAATTAATTTTTGTACAAAACCATAAATATTACATCAGATTTATCATTAAGTTTCTAATAATATTAAATAATAAATAAAACTTTGTATGTAGCTCACAATGAGGATGTTGTACCTCGAGAACAAATTTGTAAAAGACAGCGTCTTGTAATTAAAACTGACAAAAGATAGTCGAGTCCTTAATTAAACAGGAAACAGACAAATTGAGAATCGGAGTTAAGAAGGACGTAAAACTTTGAGACGAAGTGAAGGTTTACGACTTGAAACTGTTGTAAACTTCGGCGTAACAATTTCACTCTTATAGGTGAAATCACTTCAAGAAAATTGATTTAATTTTAATGTAATAGCAGATATTTCTTGTTGAAACTACATATTCAAGGATAAAATAAAGCAAAAGCTTTAAAGTTTCAAATATTTTGCTTTATTTTATCCTTAAAATTGATTTAATTATTTTACCTAACCCTACATGTTAAACCGTCGTATTAAAACCGTTATGTAATGGGTTCAAACGGGCCATAAGGCTAGCATTACGTAGCACTTTAAAAAATTTGCAGCTGTACTGAATGAAAATGTTTAAATAATTATTAATAATATCAGCTGATTTTATAGATTATAATTTTGTTTGTTGGTATCCTAGCAACGTGTTTGTTTCTATTAAAAGCGTTCATAACGGGCCATAATAGGCTAGCATTACGTAGCACTTTAAAATATTTGCAGCTATACTGAATGAAAATGTTTAAATAATTTTTAATAATATCAGCTGATTTTATAGATTATAATTTTGTTTGTTGGTATCCTAGCAACGTGTTTGTTTCTATTAAAAGCGTTCATAACGGGCCATAATAGGCTAGCATTACGTAGCACTTTTAAAAATTTGTAGCTGTACTGAATGAAAATGTTTAAATCATTTTTAATAATATCAGCTGTTATAAATTATAATTTTGTTTGTTGGTATCCTAACAACGTGTTTATTTCTTTCAAACCTAACCTATTAGGGTTTACAGGACGTTGCTATTAATGTTATATTTAAACTTATAAATTGTTTTCTTACTATAGGGTTAGATAAAATATAATACAACGCACGTGTAATAACGTATAATTAACGTCCTCGTGTATTTAAGAAATTCGTGCTATGCACTCTTTGCTAAAATAAGACGTTAGTGCAAATACTACACTAGTCCCAGTTTTGTATCCTTCCCACAATGTTTTAATTTTACTTATTTGTAATTTTTGTATTTACACTGTTTTAACTTAATTATTAATTTGACTAAAACAAAATTGTGTTTAATATTGACAATAGAAGGGCCAGTTAAATAAATAATAAGGTGAGTTACAAACAATATTCGTTAATCATTGTCTATCAATAACAGTTGTTGAATCGTTTATGCTTCCAACAATGTAGGGTCACCGGCCACTGAAGCTCTCTAGTGATCGAGATAAATGTTCATTTTTCAGTTAAAATAGTCAATTTTTTTGTTGTTTAAAAGAGAAAAATCTATCGTTCGTAATCACCTGATAAAAAAAAAGATGAAAAGAACAAAGATATACCTACCCCCTCGAATACTCTAATAGTGTCTGGTTCGGAAGACACCAAGAGTTGGTCAAGGGAGACTACACGAAAAAAAGTGTAGATTCAGGCTAGGGTCTCTCAGGTGCATAGCTTCCTACCACTGTTACCCCCCCCTCTCCATGGTAAATCCCAATACAAGAAGCAAGCTATGCGTTCAACTTTTATTATTCTTTCTATTAACGGTGCTTAGTTCAAATGTACACTTTACTACCTGTGATATTATTTAATGCTTCTCTATGAATATTGTTACCTAACCACATTGTATTTATAAGAATTGTTTATTGAATATATCAAGGACTACCATGGGACCTAGGAGAATATACTATTCATACAACCAAATATTAATCCAAAATCATTTCATATCTGTGTAATGTAAAATAACAAATCTCTACAAAAACGTCCATTTAATTTTGTCAAGATTCTAAGATGCTACGTAATGAAATGCCAGACACGATCTGGTGATATGTCATCATTAAGGGTTTCAAAATGTCTTCTCGACATGCAAAACAGCTGACTTACTAATGACTTACGTTACGGTAATTACGACTTAATCAACACGGGAAACATCTTCTGAAGTCATTAAATCTGTCAAAGTGAGGCTTGTACAACTTGACTTGGGATAATTATATCGTGTTAATAACTGCTGTTTATTGTTTTAAATAGTAGTAAAAAAATTTAAGTATTATGTTTTGGAAGATGTTTAAACTTTTTGTGCATCATATCTAAGAACGGATGGTCCAGATTCTAGGAAAGATTTTAAAGTTTTACTATAGGAGTGGATAGGGGGAATACGTTTTTGTTGTATGACTTGATTTTTGTGAATAAATTTTAAGGATAGGTGACGTTAAGTTTTTATTTCACACTTTTCAGAGGCTCATTAAAATGAGTACAGGACTCTGCCTTGGTCTAGACCTTTCTTCATGTTCTTTTGGCTTAGATCCGACTCTTTCCTATCTGGTCGTTCTTGTTCTTTTCCACCCTGATGCTATTAAAGTATTCGATGGATAGAATCTTTTCGTTTATTTTATTTCCTTCCTGTTTTTACGTCTGTTGTTCATTCCTTCCTGTTGTTCATTACCTTTCATGGCTTCAAGAGAAGGTAATTTTGTCGTTGTCGTTGATACGAAGGCAAGAGAGTGGCTACAAAAGTTAGGATAGGAACATTGATTTAGGTATAGTTTACTGTAGTGCTTATATAGTGAACTATTGAAATTTAGAAATATCGAATTGAAAAGTCAAAATGGCGACTATCTTATACAGTTTTTGTCTTTTAAACTTACTAAAGTAAATTTTTAAAATGGAGTTTTCTATCTTCATATAATGTTAGTAAGTCCCACATCTTTACGATAGTAAATAGAAGAGTTACAGTTAAAATCTCTCAATAAATAGAGGAGTTACATGTGATATTTCTTTAGTTATGAGATGCAGCAAAGGCATGTTACCAACACGAGGGAAGGAAGTGGAGGCCCCTTCACATATGTAGCAGATTCAAGGCCAGCTAGGACCTAGACACAGATACGAGTGAAGCGAGTGGAAATCTTTTTATATATACACATCTATGAGCCCTAATAGGTCCCAAGAACATTGATGTTTTGAATAAAACTTCCTTCCATAATGCATATAGTGCAATGCAATTAAAATGTGGATTGTCATCTGTCGAATCTCGATCAGCTGTTGTTTTGTTAAAACACATCAATGAAACAATTTCTTAGTTTTGTTCAGTCAAGTTATACGTGATATATAACCTCGAAACAATGAATTTTTCAATTGAGAGACAGTTAAATGTTGTCTTCTGCTATTGCTTTTGAAAATGTATATGCAACGATAAGGTGTTTTCAAAGAACCCACCCAAATGTGTTCCTCCATCACATCAAGAAAATCGACTCATAAATAGAACACTATGCTACTAGAAACTGAATCATTTTCAAAGAAATATCACAGATTTTCTAACATAGAAAATGAAGAGCTTACATGTGCTACTTAACTGAAATTTCTTAACAGGTCTAATTCAATTGTTAAAATTGTATCCACTATTGGTATACCAAAGTCGTCAGCTCAAAGGTATCCAAAAAAATTTACAAAACACATTTAGTTCATTGATTGCTAGAAGATGACCCACAGATGAGTAATTGAAAAGCTTAAAGAAGTTGCAGAGTGGTATGAAGGAAATCCGTAGAACAGATTTTAATAAAATATATCTTTTATAAAAGCCCAATATCTGATTTTTGAAGTTTTGAAAAACTATTTGAAGTTTACAGTAAAGAGCACGTGCAAGCTCTTCATTTCCTCTGTTAGAAAATCTATGGTGTATCTTTCAAAATGATTCAGTTTCTAGTTGCGTAGTTTTCCATTTATGAATTAATAATCTTGATCGAGGCATTCACATTTGGGTAGATTCTTTGAAGAAACCTTATCACTTTCAAATTAATTATCAAAAGCAATAGCACAAGAACAACATATCACTTTTCGTTCAGTTGAAAAATTCATTGTTTCGAGGTTAGATATCACACATAAACTAATTGAACAGAAGTACCAATTTCATAGTATTAAAACAATATCTGATTGAGATTAAACAGATGTCAATGGGTATTTTAATTGCATTGCATTATGGGAGGATGTGGTTCTACCCAGAAGATGTTCTTTTCGTTATGTCACTTTTTTACGTACCTATGTAACATAACTTGTAAAGTGTCTTAATTGAGTGTTCCATATGTCCGGCATATTAGTTAAAAAATACCGACCTGTTCATGGGACACTGTATATATAGGCCTACACACACACACACACACACACACACACATATATATATATATAACCCCAAAAATGGTCAAATTTGATTTAAATTGGTCCAAACATTTGGGATGTCTCTACTATACTTATGCTCTTACTATATAAACAGAGAAAGATCTATATAAACAGTCATTCGACAAACAGAGAAAGATCAATCTGAAGTCACTTTTATGTATTCAGATGATCTCAAAACCTTTGTTCCTCCCAAAAATGACTTCATGGAACTAAAAACTTTCATCATCTACATAATGATTGATGTTATTGACATGTCATGATATATTGTTACACACTAGTAACATGACCTGTCTGTCATATTGTTTGTACATCTGGCTTCAGTAATTCTTTAAACTATAATGGCGACTTTGTGTTGAAGTATATTTCGCGTTACTGAAAAACGAAATGTTTAATAGTGCAAACGTAATTCAAAATAAGATTTTAAAATCATGTGTAACCATGGCTATTATTTACCTCTTGTATGGAATTGAATGTTGAATTTTAGTTTTTTCTTTGTTTTTGAGTTTTTATACATTTTTAGGTTATTGAAATTAAAAATACGCAAATTGTTTTCAATGAAACCTACAAGGTAATCAAAAGCGTTCAGATATTTAAAAGCTTAGATCCAGGAAGAATGATTCATGTGAGTAAGACTTTTTATAATTTATCTAGCTGATAAATTTAGTATTACGTTATTCAGTGTATTCACACACTTTACAAATATTACATTAAATGTTTAATTTTTAATATTTTTATATTATATACAATCCTTTGTAGAGGCTAGCACCTTATGTTACATTTTTCGACATACAAGTTTGCCAACTAATTTTGAATAAAATGGAATACGTACGTTAATAATTGTCACCTGATGCAACTACAGTATGTCCCAAAAGTCCTGGTCCTGTTCAATAACTTGAAAACCAAAAAAAAATATTAAAAAAAGTTATTTTATCTGTGCCTTCTGGAGATAAAAAAACAAACTTTTAGTCAAATGTGATATTTTACCTATCCCACAAAAATTGGCTTATTATCCCACCTAACTCCTATATAAAATGGCGGGAGTTCAAATATTTGAAACAACTATTTTACCTTATTTAATATATTCAAAATTAAATATCAAATACGGGATCAAAATGTATTAAAAACATTAGTGACCATTGGTTGTAATCTTAATTGAGAGTTATCAGTTTTAACTTGCTCTAAACCATAATTGGTATTTAATACAATCAATATTCAAAAATCTTTATACACCCAGTACCGGGAATTTGTATTTTTTTCAAAATTCAATAATAGTAATTATGTTTACAAAATTCGATTTTTTTAATTACATTTAATCCCATATTCTCCCTTTTTATTTAATTGTGAATGAAGTAAATAAAGTAAAATAGCTGTTTGAAATTTTTGAACGGCCGTCATTTTAGATATTAGCAAGTTATCGACTTCTAGCTCGGGCAGAGGTATTTTACTAAATAGGGTATTTAACGTGAGGGGTAACTCGATGGGATTTCTGTTTAAGATTATTGCGTTGCACACTAACGCCATTTTGTTGGGAGACAGGTAAAAATGTCTCATTTGCCAAAAAGTAGTTTTTTATCATCTGTAAGAACATATTATAAAATATCCTTTTTCTATCATTTTTTGTTTTCAAGTTATCGAACCTGGACTTTTGGGACACTTTCTACAAGTAAATCGAAGGATACTTTGTACAAGTAAAACGTTTCTTCAACCCAAGTAGCAGGACACCATTTCATGTTATTTTTACTAATATTGTTCTTTGATAGTCTAGTTGTAGAAGAAGCTAGATTTAAAAATTATATTTTTATATAGCAACAGAAGTATACGCTTAGTTAGGTAATCAACATTAGTTTTTTATACAGTATATACTTTTTGGTCTATACAACTCTGAGGATGGTAGCTATGTTACCGAAACGTACATAAAGGTTTGTTAAATTTTCTATCGTCAATAATTGTGTTAGTGTTTTATTTGTGGTTTGGGGATTACTTCTTTCATATTGTTATTAACCACAAGGCTCATTGGATGTTATAGTTTATATTCAAGTTTTTATATATCTCTGCTTTTATTTTTTAACAAATTTATAATTAAAATTATTAGAATTTCAGCCATTATATCAGAAAACACAATTCCATTTCTTTCTTTCTTTCCTTCTTCTTCTTCTTCTTCTTCTTCTTCTTCTTCTTCTTCTTCTTCTTCTTCTTCTTCTTCTTCTTCTTCTTTATTTATTTTTTTGTAAAGAGAAACACAATCAATGTAACGGCCGTTGAAATGGTTAAAAAATTGTAACGTTCTCAAAATTATTATAACAGTAGTTTGTTTTTTATAAATAGCGTTGTGATAGTTTTTCCTCTTGTAGTTTAAAGGTGGGAAAAAAAAGAAAAGGGTATAAAATAAACACCCTTCGAACACTCTAATAACGTCAGAGTAAAAAAATAATAAAAAAGTTGGCCAGGAGAAACCTGATATGAAGATGAAAGAGAGAGAACTACCCCAAGACTACATAAAAAAAGTGTAGATTAAGGTAGGCTACTTCGGGATTACCTGGCTTGTTCTCACTGTAGTGAGCCCCTGGTAGTAAAAGCTTTGTGTTAGTTCATCAACAACACAAATTTCTTTAAAAAACTTTGTGTTTAAGGATCAATTCATATACTGACAATACTTGATATACTACAAACAGCAGTGCCAAATTGGCAAAAAAGTTTGTCTTCAAATGTAACTCTGAAAAGTACAAGAAAGAGGCCAACAATGCTTATTATTCCAAAGTGAAGAACAGTTGTGAAAATAAATCTTTTACTGTATCCCGCGTGTCTAGAGGAACTCGCTGCCAAGTTCCAACAAATCTATTCAAAGCCCAATTTGGGAAAACTCTAAAGGCATATTTAAACAGACGTAGATTGATATTGCTTTGAGAGTAATGAAATTACTTCATTATACAGAGTGTATAAATAAATTTGGAACTTGACTTGTGAGATGGCATACCAAAAGAATAAAACTGAAATAGATATTTGCATAAGTAATTCATTTATGTAATAAAACTTGTTTCAACGAGAAGGTCGTCATCTTCAGTTATGTACGAGAATAACTAAATAAATGTATTGATTGTGAAAATTTGTGTTTTATTCTATCAAGTACTGAGTGTATGTTAAATGAATGACAGTTTGGATATGATTACGAGATTCCTGTTTTCTTAATATACTTATTTAAATATATTGTAGTAGTTTTCATTGTTATTTTTATGTTATTATTACTGTTACAATCATCTGAATTTTCTTTATTTTCAGTTTTATTTCGTGATAAAAAAAAATTGTTTATATAATATATTATTCATCAAGTAATTTACTTTATTCTATTTATATATCTTTTTCTCAAAATTGGCTGAAAATATTTTAGTTAAATATTATACAAGTACAACCCCTAAACTTTCAAATTTAAATATATATAATTTGAACGTTTAGGAGTTTTAGTTAAATTTTTATTGATAGGTAAAAAATAAAAATTAATACATTAAAAAATAAGTAAATTAAAGTAGAAAATATATTATTAATTCTTAATGAAAAACAATTCATGAAACTAAATATATATATATATAAAGTTATATTTATGTTTTTTACATTCTAAAAGCAAATAATAAAGAAAATTAACACCATGAGAGAGAGAGAGAGAGAGAGAGAGAGAGAGAGAGAGAGAGAGAGAGAGAGAGAGAGAGAGAGAGAGAGAGAGAGAGAGAGAGTAAAATAAATTATATGTTATATTATATATATATATTCATATTGAATCAAATTTTTTTTTAAATAGTGAAGTGGACATGTGATACACGATTTTCATGTAAATTTTGACAAGAAAAACGATGGTGAAAACAGTTGTCCAATAAATACCATCGTTTTTGAGTTATAAGGATTCAAAGTTGCAATGACGGAAAATCGTGACTGGTAAAATACGAGATCGACACTTTTCTATTATATTTTCCCTGTAGAATACATCCAATAACGAACTTTCTACTAAAGTAATAATAAACAATAACTAACAATTAACAACACAACTACAAATTAAATGTTAACTTTTATTATTCACTTTAAATATTACAAAATTAATTAAAAAATTTATATAAATATTTTCGATCATACATTACTAATACATTAAATTATGAAAGCATACCATTTCACAAGAAATGACTAAAATTCCTCACTTTTATAAATTGTCAATCCGCCAACCTCAAGTAATATCCGTTTATGAAAATAGGCCTAGTTTAAATCAGCTGTTTGTTTAAATCACCTGTTTGAATTTCGTTACATCAACGTTCATCATTAACTAATTAATCATTTCGCATTTAAAATTAAGTCGAATGGTTCAAAATAGTTTGGTAGTTCGTTATTGGATGTATTCTGCAGGAAAAAACAATAGAAAAGTTTCGAAGGCGCATTTTACCCCGTTTTATTGTTAAAGCGGATTTTTCCGTCATTGCAACTTTGAATGCTTATAACTTAAAAACGAAGGCATTTATCGAAAAACGGATTTCACCATAGTTTTTCTTGTACAAATTTACATGTGAATTATGTATCACATGTCCATCTTCCTATTTAAAAAATAAAGTTTGATTTAATTTGACGGATCTAAGATGGTGGACAAAAATAAAAAAAGCATTATTTTTTAATTGCGTAGATCCGCCTTTGTTCTTCCATCAAGTACCTCTCAGTTATGCAATACTGTAGCCGTTTCCATACTTAAAATCAGCCTATCTATGTTTTATAATACTTAGTCCGTAGTTCATTATAACTTTTTCATTGACATTATCAATCATTTTTATTAATGATAAGTGTTGTTTCTATTTAATTGGTGTTGAGGGAAGTTAAAAAGTTTGTGCAATGTTATTGCACCATTTTTATCTTTCTCTCCTTTAACAGTGATACATTATTTTGTATCGATAGTATTTGATTGATTGATTGATGTGCGCGCATTTTTTGTACCATTGATTTTTTTAATTGTTTTACACACTGCCATACAAACTACTGATATTTTGTTTTCAGAGGATGATATTGGTTTTGTTCACCATCTGTCTGGCGCTTGTCCAACCAATGAATGCCCAGAGAGAGAATACCCGACCACAGACCTTCCAACTACCACTTATTACAATAGATCCTTATTACGGGGATGCTGCCGAAGTACGCAACTGGATTTTAAACGAGAATATAAAAGTTGAGAAGGCAACGGGAGACGCTTATACTAGATACAAAGATTCATCATAAAGAAGCGGCGTGATAAATATAGTCTTAGTTGTCCTGTTTGTTAAATATAGTTTTATTTATAAAAGTATATATTCCTTGAAATTAATTACTTTTATCTAATTTAACCAACATAATAAAAGAGTATTGCTTGTTATAACTTTAGTATTGTACAGAGTAATAAAATCAGTTTGGTCACAATCAGGGTCTAAAAATCTATAAGAGTTATAAGTTTAAATTGGGAATCTTCTTTACTTTTTGACTGGATTTAAAAGTATTTTATCTTAAATATGGTGACCAACTTCATTCTATGATGTTTTTGCGTAGAGCATCCAATTTTAAGATTATTTTAATCAATTGAAATTATTTTATAAACTCACCGTTTACAATCTGTTGTGAAAGATTGAAAATTTTTTAGTGAAAATTTTAAAAATTCTATTTTTAGTGTTTTTAATTATATTACATAGGTAAAACCAAGGAGTCCTATAATTTAGCGCGTATGCCTGTCCACCTCTCTGTCTATAAGTCCAGTCTACACAGACAATACAATAAATCCTACATATTTCAAATTTGAATTTATATTCTTCAAATTGTCCCACATATAGTGTTAACAAATAAATGACATTGGGATAATCTAAACCTAACGAACTATGTTTTTTAGAAATAATATGTGTGTGGTATCAAATAAAACTAAAAGATATTCTGTTTAGGAATGTGTATGTTTATTTGATGAAAAAATTAATATGTTGTCGCAAGGTCGAATGAAAGTGTTAGGCATCATTATATCTCCTTTAACTTGAACACGGTGTTACCTACAAATCTGATAAATAAGATATTTGGATTTGAAATTAAATTTCAGTGCGAAATCATATATTACAGTGTTTCGTCTGACGAATGTAACTTAATTTAATCACACAATGAGAAATGCTTAGTTTTACATGTACGTTTTAAAAAGAGTTTTTGCGAGATGTGAAACCAACAATTCAATAGCCATTTAATGAAGGTTTGTATTGTCATTAATTTCTCTTTATTAGGGTACGTAGTTAAAAGTCATACTAAGTTTTCTAAGCTTAATAACACAAAACCCTTCCGGCCGTCATTTTGAAACTGGAAGTGATAATTATTAAAACTTTTTTTTTAAATATTGATCTTTGTTATACTAACAGGTATGTAAAGTTTTAAGTTTATACCTTTATCGGCTTCGAAGATAAAAATGTTTTAGTAAAAAACACAAACAGACAGACAGATGGAAAACTAAGCGAGATAGGACTATGTTTTATTAGTCATATCTTGTATATTTTGACTTGAAAAATCACCTCGTGAAGTTTGATCCCGTAATTACTGGACTCTCTGTATATAATCTAAAGAATTATTTAATTGTTAGTAATAATAATTCTAGTAGATTAAATAATGACGTGTAATATTGTGCAATATTGTAGATAAAATCATGTGAACCGAAACGTCCCTAAATATCATAGAGCAAACAATGAATGTATTGACACCTCGCTACACATATGGAACGAATGAGTAACCAAAGATAAATGACTCTGTGACAGATGTATTAATGACTTGTTTATCTACCAACAAGAATCTGTGACGTGTCTAATATGTCTTGGGACGAAAATAATGATTCCAATAATGGGGAAATAATTATATTGTCTAGATGGAAAACTCAGCGTCAAATGTGATGTGGGAGCTGTTGTTGGTGAGTGGTTTGTTTTATAATAGTAATAATAGTTAAGCATTTAAAAGAATTTTCCTTCTTAAAGGAGCTTATAAAGAATTATTCTTATCAGTGTGTTTATGTGCAAAGTTTTTTTTAAATGTGTTAAGATATGCATTATAATAAAGTACTTTAAAATTCATGTTTATATATTGGGTGATTAATAAAATCTCAATAAAATCTGTAGTGATCATCAGTTGGATCCTAAATGGATCTACACAATTTTTTCCATATAGTCTTGGATATGTCATCTTTCTTATTAGATCTCTCTTAACCAAATCGTGTTCTTTTACAATCCGGACGCTATTAAAATGTTCGATTGTTTTATTTAATGTCCTTTTCTTCTTCTTTTTTTTAAATGAAAAACGAGGAGGGGGAAATGTATTGAGCAATTAGTTTAAGCTAGAAAAGCTGTAAGCTTTACCTCGCTTTCATATGACGAATTTAGAGACAATATTTACCATTTAATTAGCAGTTTAAAATATTTGCAATATTTTATTTTACTTTGATTTACATATTTCTTACGATTTTTGTATATCAGTCAGTTTTAAATAACCTTTAAATGTTAGGCTATCCCACTCTGGAAGTAAAAAAGAGAAAACAACATCAAATCTTCCAACTCCATTTTTGAACAATTCAAATACCTATGTGTAAAAGTTTTCAATTTAAATTTGAAAATGTTATAAATAAATTCCGGTCCCCTAATATATATGCCGCTTTTGGCTCCAAAATTTGAAAATAATATTTACTCTAATTTCTTTATATATAAATTAAGGTATTTAAGGTCATTATTAAAAGTTTAAATATCACAAACAGCATCCTTAGTTGTTATGTTACTAGTGTTCTGGAAGCACCTATCGTATAGACTTTTATATCGTCAAGAGAAATGGGCTGTTTATTTTTCTTTCTTTCTACTTTATCGAATATACATAGAGGGAAAGTTATAGGATAGGTTAACAATTTATTTGGAGTTTTTTGTAGATACACCTCAATCCCTTGAGTCCAAAAAAGTAGTCTTTGAAATGACGTATCTCTCTGAATATCGTCTATTGTTTGTGCAGTGCTCCACAGCCTTTAAATAATTTTAATTAAATTTCGAGAGTGGGTATATTTTGGACGGTGTTTGGTGAATTTTGATTTTGATACCTTATAATGTGGTGAATGTGGTGGTAGCAGCTATAAAAAAAAAGATTTTCTCAAAATAGGAACTATCAATTTTGATGAAACTTCTCTCAAGTATACAAAAACACGGGGCTGTTGTAAAATAATTAATTTATTCAAATCGGTTCTACTAATATAGTTAAAATTGTACTAAAATATAAGATTAAAGACCCAAACCCAAATACAAAATCGCGAGTAAAAAATTTAGTTCTTTCGTTATTCTCCCCCAAATAAATATGTGTTCCAAAGTGTATATTTTGTTAAACTAGTATTATATTATATAACTACCTAACCTAACTTATTCGTGGTGATTCAGTGAATTCCGAACCAAAACTTTGCGAATATGTTCACCTAGGCCAGGTACCAAAAACTCTTCTAGAGGTTACTTTAGGCCAGGTTATGCTATATATTCAAATAGAATCCTGAAATTATTCAGCTTAAAAACCCAATATAAGTGTCTGCAACTAATAAAGTTCGAATATAACTTATTCGGAACTTTGGTTGATTTTGTTATATGTCTCATCTATTCGAGAGATTACATGAAAAGTTTCCAGTATTAAATTATTTGTTTTCTAATAACAGTACTTGGTGTGCTATTTTACAATTACTTGTATATTTAAATAAGGCCCTGAATTTGCTTAACTTTTGCCATAATCAAGTCTTCTTAGTAAGTTGTATCATATTAAACGTGAGCATTTAATTAATGATTGTTACAGTTTATTTATTCTCTTTTGCCAAAAGAAGCTAAAACTATTTTTTTCCATTATTGTCCCTCCAAATAATTATCTTGGTAATTAGATTTGTTTTAACAAGGAAAACAACATATATTGTACATCGACTTTGTCTAGAAGATGTGAAATGAATGAATGAAAATGAAATGAAAAAATGCTTTATTTCGCAACAAAAATATTCCATTATAATATTTGTTAAATTTTATATTACTAAACTTGTTCCAAACCATAAACTTAAAATATTTATAATTGCATTTTAAAAGCATAGCTGATTAGGCTGTCTGCTTGGTTGGGTAGAAATTTTCAAACACAATCACATATTACATCAAAGAAATTAACACATTACACACATTTGATGATCTTAATAAGAAACAAATAACTTTAGAAAAGATGTATTTAAAAACAAATCTGGACTACCAATATTTGCATCAAAATTAAATCTTAAAAAAAAATGATATTTACGGTATTAAATTACAAAACGGAAAATATCTTACAATTTGGAAAACATGTGGAAACAAAAGTTTAAAAATGTATAGACGTCCCGATAGGGAATTAGAAATTAAATTCTTGAATTAAAGCCCATCTGTATTGCCAAGCTTGTTGAGAAAATTTTGCAAGCCGCATCCAATCGTGCCCATTTAAATACTTTAAAACCTCTTCCTTACTTAGTTCATGCGTTTTGAACCACCTAAATCTGAAATCCTTTAAAATTGGACATTTTCCGATAAAATGGTATGTATCCTCGAACTGATTTAAATTACAAAGAGAGCAATTATAATTTTGTTCCCTGACCCAAGGTTTATAATTTAAATGAAGCAAATCTCCCCTACACTTGAAAACCCATCCAATTAATTTTGAATTAAATTCCTCTCTAAAATAAGTTTTATCGCCTAGGTCATAGTCTACCTCTCTGTATAAGGCATGGTACTGACTTGTCCTAGCGGCTTGTATACATTTCTGCCTAGCATCGTCCCTTATCGCTTGCCATAAGGTCATCAGTTGCCCCCGCCATAGTCCCGCATCAGCTGGTCTAGAAGATGTGTACATTTGTTTAGAACTAAGAAATAAAATTTCCCCATAATGACACCTTTTACCCCCTTAAACATATTTTAAATCCCTAAAGCTTGAAGTCATGACTTCGACACAGCCCCATTAGAATTTTGATTATTTTTTAAAATCAAGATGTACATTGTATTGAATATTTTTCTGAATTTTTGTAAATACTAAGAAATATTTTATTTGAACAGATAACCTGTGTTTTATCATTACCTGCGATGAGTGAACGATCTAAAGAGGAACATTTCACCTACACCCATCAATCTGAGGATGGTAAAGGAGGCGCATTCGTTTCTACGACACGTTCTGAAAATGGAGGATCCGCATTTGCTGCTGCTTATGGAAGCTCTGACGGTACCGCAAATCCTCCACCTTCGTTTCCGTTCGGTATACCAACTGGAGGTGTTCTTGGAGTTCCGATGGTAGGTTTTCCTAATTCAATGTTCCCTCAAGGTTTACCTGGTATGCCAGATCACCATCACCACGAGTTTACCAATGCCAGAAGTGGAAGTAGCGGCCAAGGGAGCGGTTTCGGATTCGCGTCTTCAGGCAGTAGTGGTGGCGATGGTGAGAAATACGTTGAGGTTGTCAGCGTAGATGGGAAAACGGTTGTAAAAGAAGGAAGTCGTGGTGAAAGCTCTAACACAAGGCCGTCTGTTATACCATTGCCTTTCTTTATGATCATAGCATTGTTGTTTCGTTAATTCTAGAAACACATCAATAACATATTAAAATACTATTCAAAATAACCTTGCAACTAATTAGTTATAGAATATTGTAAAATTTGTTGATTTATGAGTTTCAATTTAAACATTTTAAATGTATCAAACTTATTAAATATTTATTTATCAAATCCATAAATATTCTTTTAATTCTCTCCGTATTGGAATGTTATTTACGGATTTAGTTCAACAACGGTTTAGATTGAAGAATAAATTATAAAAGTGTATTTTGTTAACTTTAGTGATAACCATGATCGATATACGAACCAAAAATATAAAAATGTCAGGTACCGAATTGTCAGTAAGAAAGTGAATATTAATTATAGGCCCAATCTTAGATTCTGTATATTTATAAATAATATTTAAGTATGGTATAAATTTGGTTCACTTGTGTCTTAAACATAAATATTATACGATAAAATCAATTTTAAAGGCAACCAACTTTGAAATTTTTAAAATCTATACCTTAATGACAATTTTGCACACTACAATAATTTTTGGGTGGTCTCATTTCATATAGATTAGAAATCGTTAGAACCGAATTTCAGAAACAACAATTTTTATAAACAATTCCATGACAGATAATTCACGAATCAGTATTTTTGGAAAGATGGCGACCAATAAGTTTGGGT